>OX453289.1:13403143-15803143 GCA_949710015.1 Crataerina pallida
AGATTGATTAATTAGGCCTTCCAAAGTTTAATACCCAAATATATCAATTAACAAATCGGATTCTATAACAAACGAGGTAGAGAAGTTCGGTTAAGACCGAAGCTTAAATACCCTCCACCTTTTATAATCCTCTAAAAAATAATTATTTTTCTTATTTTTATATTTTATTATTTTGATTATTATTTTTATATTTTATTATTTTGCCATATTTATGTATATGACTATTTCATGTACTTACGCAAATAGTTTTTTTTTATACCCTCCACCTTAGGGAAGACGGTATATTCATTTTGATCATCCGTTTACAACACATCGAGGCGTTTGCGTTATTCAAACATGCCCACTTTTGGCGCAGTGTTGCATAACGGTACCACTTATATTTATACCAAATTTTGATAGG
This sequence comes from Crataerina pallida, assembly GCA_949710015.1. Lineage (NCBI taxonomy): Eukaryota > Metazoa > Arthropoda > Insecta > Diptera > Hippoboscidae > Crataerina > Crataerina pallida. Next base: position 13,403,544 of record OX453289.1, read on the forward strand.
CATAGTATTGTGTGATATATAATTTTTGGAGGTATGTTGAGATTTTTGTTTATTGTGGGCGTGTCTCTTAACCGATTTTGTCCAATTTCAATACGGAACAGTGAAATTAAACTAAGAATACAAAGTTGTAATGCAAAGTTTCAATTTGATATCTCAAAAATTACGACCGTGAGAGTGACAACAACAGACGGACACACGGACGGACATGTCTCAAACGATTTCTCTTTTCATGCTGATTAAGAATATATGTGGTTTGTGGGGTCTCCAAAACTTCCTTTGATGTGTTGTAAACGGATGATCAAAATGAATATACCCTCTTCTCTAAGGTGGAGGGTATAAAAAAAGTTTATTTTAAATTGTGTCTTAGGTTAGCTTACATGGGTGCGCGCTTAAACAAAAACGCTTCACTTAGGCCAATAAGTAGGCCCATTGTGATACCCGACGAACATAACATAATGCAAGTCACCCATTTCGAGGAGGCTATATATCGTTTGAGGTCGAAAATATTGACATCTGCTAGTGACGCTAGACTCTCTGGGAATCTGACTCCAAGTGTTTTGTGTCATTTTACCTGTAGAGCCGAGCATTCACACAGCAGATGCTCCACAGTTTAATCTTCTTCCTTGTCCCTGTAGCTTCTACAGAAATCATTATATAGGACACCGTATCTGCTGGCCATATGGCCTACGAGACAGTGCCCTGGTAGAATTCCGACGACCGTATAGATCGATTTCCTGTTTAGACTTAGCAGGTCTTTAGTTCACTTGAAATTTAACCGATGCTAGAGAGTGCAATATATGCAACTGCTCGATAGAGTACTGCACCTACTGTTTGTTCATCTCGCCGTCTCCCTATACAGTCGGCCGTTCAGTTCCGAGAGTGGCGTCCGCACCTCCACTTGTCTTAATAACCCCCCTTCTTTAGGAACATAGATGATGGAGCTACTAAGAAATAAATATAATAAAACTTCAATTTCATAGCTCAACTCCTTGGACCGATAGGTACAAATTTCATAGATAGTAGGCGTAGCTCTCAATGAATTTTACTTAATTTAGAAACCTGCATACAGAACATACAAATTTCTATAAAAAAATGTAATTTCGTAGCTCAATTTTTTGGCATCATAAATAGATTTTTATAAAATGTAGGCGTGGCTCCCATACAATTTTGCTTCATCTAAAAACCTTCTTACTTATAAATCACGTCTGTAAAAATTTCTATATTTATAGATTAACTTTTGTGACTGATAGATAGATTTTCATAGATTGTGGCATAGCTTCACAAAATTTCAGCTGAATATGCAAAAATGTGCGACTGAGAGCGTTTCAAGGAAAGGCAGAAGCACGTTCAGACAAGGCTACAAAGTTTCAGTTTCTGACTTAAATTCTAATCAATAATATGTACAATTTGAAAAAGGTCCTGTCATACTCAGTGTTTTAAACGGTTCCATTTCTACACCCTGCCGTGTGATTAGCTACAAATAATACAAAACAAATAAAAACTTGAATATATTGTCAATACAAATTTATGCTCTAGTTAAAGTTAAAACTGATTTATAACATTTATATTTTCGCTTTCTTATTACGTGTAAGAACATCATCAAAACATAAACAAGTGGAAAAAAAAGCCAGTGTGAAGTTGGCCCACAACACTTTAGCCCAAAAAAGTGAGGTGTGTGCCTTGGCTAATTTTTTTATTTACCAACTAATATAAAATTATAAGAGTTTTTACTATCAAAATACAATAAATAATGAATAATAAATATTAAAAAATTATTTCCAAGTCCCTAAGTACGGGCCTTCATGTGACAATCAGTCTTGGAAGGATATTCCCCACATACCGAAAATTTTAAAAATTCTTAAAAAATCTTTGGAAAATTTTCACCTTGAATTTCTTGAATTTTTTTATGTTTCCCAATACATCTAAGAATATTTTAAAATTATTATGTATATATCAAAAAGTTCACTAAATTCACTAAATATTAAGAACAATTTATAGAACACATTTAATCTCTCGATTTCCGATTTATTATTTAGTATTTACATATAAAATTTAATCAAATTCAACTAATGAAAATATTTTTTAACATAAAATAAGAAAAAACAAATTTTAGACATTAAAATCAAAACAGTTTAAATCTACTGTTTTTACATATCTTGTAATATAAGAAATTACTCTGTTTACACTTACATATAATAATATAAAGTTAACATATTGTATTTACTTATCATATTTTACATACTAGTATAAATGTACGGAACAAATTAATGATTTAGTAAAAGCTTACCACCATATCCCTATGGCTGAAGCCGACATATACAAGACAGCCATTACAACTCCATTTGGCATGTTCGAATTTGTTAGAATGCCATTTGGGTTAAGGAATTCGGCACAGACCTTTCAAACGTTTGTGAATGACGTATTTAGTGGTTTAGATTTTACTTTTGTATAGATTAACGATGTTTTAATTGCAAGTGAATCGAATCTGACCATTTAAAATATTTAAAAATCATTTTTGATCGACTTAAGAAATATGGTTTAAATATTAAACCATCTAAATGTTCTTTCGGCACTACATCTATTGACTTTTTAGTACACAATATTTCAAAAGATGGCATTAGACCTTCTGAAGACAAAGTATCTGCCATAAAAGACTTTGAACGTCCTAAGTCCGTCAAACAAGCTCAAAAGTCATCGATACATTCCAAAATTGGCAGAGCTGACATGTCCGATACATGCTATAATTAATAAGGCTTTGAAGACTAAAGACAAAGCTTTAATTTGGGATGATGAATCCGTCAAATCATTTGACCGTATTAAGGAAAATTTTGCCTCACAGGTTCTGTTGAATCATTTCAATAGTGAAGCAAAATTGTCTTTAACCGTAGACGCTTCAAACTTTGCAATTGGTGGTGTTCTTCAACAATGCCCGAATGGTTCAACGGAACCATTAGGCTTCTTTTCAAAAAAGCTTTCTCCGTCTGAAATTAAATATAGTACGTTCGATCGAAAACTTTTAGCTATTTATTTATGCATCAAACACTTTAAATATATACTTGAAGGAAGACAGTTCACAGTCTTTACGGATCATAAACCATTAACAATGGCATTAAATTCCGAAAAAGAAAGAAGCCCAAGAATATATTTTTATATTTACTAATGACATACGGTACATACGAGGATTCGCAAACATTGTGGCAGACACCTTATCTAGAGCTTTTAAAATTGACGCACTACATTGTACTGATTTAAATATGAAAGTTCTATATAAGGAACAAGAAAATGACGCCGAATTAAAAAATTCCCTTCTCAAGTCGAACAGCAATTTAAAACTTTACAAAATTCCCGTATTTAACACGACCTTTATTCTCACATATTGATATATGTGTAACGCCAAATCATCATATTATATTTTTTATTTAATCCTTTTCACAATTATTCTCTAGATATTTCTTTTTAATCTAATCTGTGATGAACAATGTATGTAATACATGATAAATAAATACAATATGTTAACTTTATATTATTATGTGTAACTGTAAACACAGTAATTTCTTATATTACAAGATATGTAAAAACAGTAGATTAAAACTGTTTTGATTTTAATGTCTAAAATTTGTTTTTGCTTATTTTATATTAAAAAATATTTTCATTAGTTGAATTTGATTAAATTTTATATGTAAATCCTAAATAATAAATCGGAAATCGAGAGATTAAATGTGTTCTATAAATTGTTCTTAATATTTAGTGAATTTTAGTGAACTTTTTGATATATACATAATAATTTTAAAATATTCTTAGATGTATTAGGAAACATATTTGAAAAATCCAAGAGGTGAAAATTTTCCAAAGATAGCATTTTTTAATAAAAAGAAGTAAAAAAATTATTTTTCTTTCGATTCTAATCATTTTTTTTTGCCAAGATTTATATTTTATGTCCTTTTTTCATCCTGTGAAGTTAGCCCAAAAAGTGTGAAGATAGTCCACAATATCCAAGACACATACCGTATCAGAGACAATCAAACTGTGGGCTATTTTTTCTGGGCTAACTTCGCCCTAGTATAAAAAACTTGTTCTGTTGTTGTTGCTTGTTGTCACTCACAGTTGGGTGTTTGTATGAGTGTGATGGATGTCCACGCTTTTAAACAAATTATTATATGTTATAAATAATATTATACGTTAAAAAAAATAAGATAACGGTAAAATGTTATATACATACATCGAGGATAATAAATTGGATATGTAACCATTTTATGACACTTCTGGCACATTTTTATCCGAAAGTTTCACGGTTGTTTTAATAAACAAACATAACCAGGGACTGACTGAGGACATGCAGACAATTCTGTTTTAATAGATTTACCACATAAGGAATGAATCATACCACCTGTAAGTAAAATTAAGGACTGGATCCACAGACAGATGTTAAATTGAAAATACAAACGTACGGACATGCTCTAGTGATTTAGGCAATAATGATTAGAAACCAAAGCATAAAATAAGTGAAAATATTATAGTTGATTATATGCTTTAATATAATATCCTACACTGTATAATTTCTTCAATTGTATCACTAAACTCGAGTCATTTTATAAACCCTTTTATTTGATACCCATTGCGAAGGATTATGAAGAAATGAATAATCTGACAATGTACGCCATATTGGATTTGGTACAAAGTAGCACCACTTAGACTCAGCCCTTTCATTTGATGCCATATTGAATAGATTGTGAAAAATAGTAATTTAACATATTCGGGCAGCGACCATATCTGATTTAATATGATGCTACTAACGTTATAGCATTGTACTTGTTAAGCGCTTTCATTTGATACCCATATCAAACAGATAACGTAGAAATTGATGAAATAGTCCGCTATATTGGACTTGGTATAATGCCACTTATGTTATAACATTATACCTGTCAAGTCCTTTCATTTGATATGCATAATGTATAAGTTGTGAAGCACTGAAAGATTTGCCATTTCGTGTATACAATATTACAAAAATTAATTAAACTGGTATGGTATTGATATTAGGAGCTAAAATGTATGCAAAGTATCATCCTAATAAAATAAAATCTATTGCCAATTTTCAATTTGACAGACGGACAAACAGACATTACACACAAACATCCAACATAAGTGATATGTGTACATAGCATCCACTTAAAACAAAATTGATGATACCTCTGATAGAAATCGTATTGCCACGAGTTTTACGTGTTATTTTAAAACATATTAACGGTTCCTTAACATACATTTACTAGTGTTTGTAAATATGTGATTACAGGCACACGCCACTAATGCAAAGCATTGTATCCCAAGATAGAAAAGTTCGGTTGAAACCGAAGCTCAAATGCCCTCCACCTTTTATAACCCTCTAAAAAATAAGTTCCTATTGCATTAAATTGTTGCGTATATATTATTATTCAGGTCAATTTTAAACACCAAATAGATTTTTTTTTAATTATAGGCGATATTTAATCACGCCTATTTGTGGCATAGTGTTAGATAACACTACCACTCATATATACGTACCAAATTTCAACTTGATAGTCCGATATATAATTTTTAAAAGATAAAATTTTTTCGATTTATGTTGAGATTTTCGTTTATTGTGGGCGTGCCTCTTAACCGATTTTGCCCAATTTCAATACGGAATAGCGTAATTGAACTAAGAATACAAAGGTGTAATGCAAAGTTTCAATTTGATATCTCAAAAATTACGACCGTGAGAGTACCAACAACATACAAACACGCGAATGTCTCTTCAACGAATTCTCTTTTCATACTGATTAAGAATATATATGGTCTGAGGCTTAAGGAGACGTAAAAATATGTAAGTACTTGTAAATCTACAAAGTGGTAGTAGAGAGGTCTTAAACTGCATGTATGTACATGCAAACACATTATCCACAAATAATGATCATGCTTATGCACGCCAAATCTTCACTGTCGATACTAGACAGTTGTTACGGAGTATTGCATTGATATTTTATTGGTTAATAAAAAATTTGTCAAGAGTTTTTTTTACGGTTATATAGAAGCAGCAACCACACGACAAATGCGTCGATTAATTCTGTGAATAATTTGGAAATTGATTAAAAACATCACAACAAACTTAAAAAAGAAAATAAAAATACGGACGGAGGTTTTTGTTGATTGTAAGTGTGTCTGTTATCCGATCACAACCATTTTTGGCATATCGATGGAGGGAATATTAATATATATACGTACCAAATTTCAAGTTTATAGCTCAATTTTTGTGGCAGGTAAATAGATTGTGTCCCTATTGTGGACGTAGCTCCTGACCGATTTTACCCAATATAAAAATCGATATGCGTACAAAATATAGAAATATTTCTACAAAGTTTTAGCTCAATATCTTAAAATTTACGACCGGGAGACAGACGGTCGGACACGCCTAAATCGTCTCAATTTTCGATGCTGATTAAGAATATATATGTATATCTTGTAGTACTTGTTACGCCTTATTTTGGGTGTTGTAAATGGAATGACGAACTTAGTATATCCTTTACATGTATGACATATAATGGCCATAGCAGGTACGTGATTATGCTCTCTAATAATGTATGCATTTGATTGCAAATCGAATTTTACCCTTTATAAGGTTTTTTTTTTGGTAAATTGTGGTAAATGTTTTTATCTAACTAAGCCTATTTTCCTATGTCGATAAATTAAATAATTATAACTTTATAGGTAAACTATTTTTTGGCAGATAAATAGATTTTTATCTCTTGTGGGCGTGGCTCTTGACTACTTTTGTTCAAATTTAACTAACGTTGTGTGTATAGAATTAGAAATATATAGAATAATAATTTGGCTTGTTTTCAAAGTTATAAACATCTCCATAAAGTTCAATCTACTTTGTTTCTAAAGCCTATAACAGAAAACTTAACGTTTGATTTATTAAATTAAATAAATCCAAAATGGTTTTCATATGGATTAATGGATTAATAAGAAGCAATATTATTTATATAAACACATACGTACATACAAACACTTACCTGTACAGTAAAAACTCTCCATGTTTGTATGTATGAGCTGAAATAAAACAAGTAAAGCAAGTAAAAGAACTAAATTTGGCTTAGGCCAAATCTTAAATACCCTCCACCTCGTCAACGGTGAGCGTGGCAAATATATATATATATTGTGCCCTCTAATAGTGTACGTTTTACGTAACAGCAAGCAAGTCTACTTTTACGTTGAATGTGTTTTTTTGTAAATTGTAGGCGTGTCTGTTATCCGCCCATGCCCATTTTTGTCCCATCAGTCAATGGGATAACTATGTATAAACGTGGCAAATTTTAAGTTCCTAGATAAACTATTGTGGCAGATATAATGATTTTTATTGATTGTGGGCGTGTCTGTAATCCGAATACGCCCATTTTTGGCCTATCGATGAAACTGTTGTATGAAAATTTAAGTATCAACTTTGAAGTTTATAGCTCAATTTTTGTGGCAGCTAAATAGATTTCTTTCGATTGTGGGATTGTTGCTCTTGACCGATTTTACCTACTTTAAATAGCTATCTACGTACAAGAACTAAAAGTGCCTGTCAATATTACAGCTCAATATTTACACCCGTGAGAATGTCTACAATAGACGGACCCATGAACTTATATGTCTATCAGTTTTTGATGCTGATCACGAAGAAATGTACTTTGTAGGGTCTTTGACGCCTCCTTGCTTGGTGTTTTAAACGAAAGAATAAGCTTAGTATACCCTCATTACTAAGGTGGATGATATAAAAACACAGACCAAGAGTAGCACCTAAAGTAAGAGTTCATGATCTTTGTAATATACAGAAATAAACTAACTCATATTTGCACTAGATTCCTTTTAAACAGGTGTTCAGATATGGTGAAAAAAAGGAAAAATAAAAGAAAACCTAAAATATTAAAACCACAAATTTAAATTGTCTGCAAGACACCCAAAAACAACAGACTAAACCAATCAATGTCACTCACTTTTTAAACTAATGCATACTCGTATATGTTCGTGCATATATATGTATGAAAAAAATTCATTTATTTTTTATATATACATATGTCGTGTAAGAAAAAAGTTTTTAACTTCTGCTTGAACTTGAATAATTGATAACAATCACACTTGATGTGTGTAATGTTGTTTGCGTGTTTTTTATACCCTGCACCACCCTGTGGAAAAGGGCATATTAAGTTTGTGCGGATGTTTGTAACTCCTAAACGGCAACTCACCTTTAACACTAGATTTACGGACGTTTCTCATATACCTATCTCTACGGCACATGTCAAATTGACGGGTGAATAAAAATCCTCAGAGTCAAAGCTAAAAAAATGTGCACTTTCTTGCTCCGAAGGTCTGTAAATAAATTCTCCTCTTCAGTATCTGAAGATAATTCTGTCCATCCACTTTCAACACATTGTATAGTTTCACTTTCGAATTCGCTTTCGCCTAATTCACATTCATTTTCTTCGGGGATATCCTCGTAGCAATCCTCATTGATCTTGAGGATTTTATCCAATATCTTATTATATCTTCTGGATTTACGCATGATTGCTAAAATAAAGGGGATCGATCGACATAACAACATACTGTGCCCTAATTTCATTTCTCTATTGTAAATACAATAATCGCAGACTCTCTACAAGAACCGAAACTTTTGGACACTTTGGATGCACTGTGGAAGTAGCATTCATACTGAAGATCTTCTCTTGCTTTTGAGTTCGTCGATAGGAAATAACATTTGCGTAGTAAACCTAAATAAACACTCAGGTCATACGACCCGCTTCAGTTTACACTATCGAGGCGCGATTGAGATAACGAATTGAAAACGAAGAACAGAATGACATTGCTTTCACTCTTGTATTTCCTACTGGATAAATAATGTGGCGAACGAAGGAAAAATATAAGGATTATTTTCGAGATAAGCGTACCCGTCAATTTGACGGGTGTCGTAAAGATAGGTATACCACATATGAATCTCCAAAAAGTAGAAGGCGTGTGTATAATTCTTTGGAAGAAATAATTAATTTACGATGCAAAACGGTTGAAATCGATCAAGCGGTTTTCGAGATATTTCATTGCAAAGTTTTAATTCCGTCAAATTGACGGGTCTCGTAAATCTAGTGTTAATCGACTCAAAATCTCAATCGATTTAACCATGTCCGCTTGTCCGCCTGTCCATTTAAATTTGTGCGCAAGCTACAACTCACATTGATGAAAGTTGGTACAAGGACATATATTGGCTCAAAGGAGAACCCTATTGAAAATGGGCCGGATTGGACCATTTTTTTTTTTACTCTTTCCTAAGGTGGAGGGTATAATAAATTAAGAATATAAAAAACAAGTAAGAAAACTAAATTTAGTTTGGACCAAATCTTAAGTACATCTCCACATCTACAATAGTAGGCGTGGTAGGTATGTGATTACGTACTGGAATAATGTATGTATTATGTATCAGCTTGCAAGTCTAGTTTTATGGTGAATATGGTTTTTTGTAAATTGTAGGCGTGTCTGTTAAATGACTGCGACAATTTTTGGTACATAAATGTATGGGCTAACTATGGATATGCGTACTAAATTACAAGTTCATAGGTCAATTTTTGTGACAAATAAATATATTTTTGTAGAAGTGAGCACTTCTGTAAGTCGATCACGCCCACATTTGGCGTAGCGGTGGATGGAATAACTATGGATATGCGTACCAAATTTCAAGTTCATAGGTCAATTATTTTGGGAGATATTTTTTTTGTCAATTATGGGCGTGTCTGTTATCCGACCACGCCCACGTAAGAATGCCAACAACGCACAAATACCCGGACACATGAACGTACATGTCTTTTAGTTTTTGATGCTGATCAAGAATATATACAATTTGTTGGGTCTCTAACATCTCCTTCCGGGTGTTATAAACGGAAGAACAAATTTAGTATACCCTCATCACTAAGGTGTAGGGTATAAAAAAAACTAACTAAACTAAATATTAATTAGCGCATGAGTTCTCTAAGCACCCATCTCTGATTTTATATTGTGCTGAGAAATGGTAATTAACCATCTAGGACTAACAGTTTTGTACTCAGACAACGGTAGTCATTCTTTTTAATTCTGCACTCTGCTCCTCTCAGCTTTGCTTAGTCTATTTAACAAACAACATTTACATTCGCAATAAACAGAGCAGAGCTGAGTAGAGCTTGTAGAACAAGAAGCTTACAAGCACGGGGTTCTTTAAAAGGTGCATTGTATGGGCATACATATTTTAAATATTTGATGAAAAGATTAAAACGTAGGCAAGCAGGCAGGCAGTAGTTAAGGCTGTTATCAAGAGAACACGCAAAGGTGGTTGTGGATCATAAATTAATTAGTTTTAGATTTTTAATGATTTCATTGTTCCTGTGTGTGTGTGTATGTTTGGGAGTATACATTACATTTTATATATTTGTTGGTATAATTTTTTCTTACACTAGCTATCCAATGTTTACTGCTACTGCTTCAAACTGTTAATCATTGCATGATACATTCCGATGGTTCGTTGATTTTTGCATTGCTCAGGTGCCATATGAGTGTTGTGAGTTATGTTGATGTTGATCATGACCAATAAAGTTACAATAAAAAAAAATTTAAAAAAAACAACAACAACAATAAATGTATTAGGTTCTAGGAAAAGAGAACAAGGAAACATACATCAACCATCCCTCTCTAACACAATTATAACAATTTATGAAAGCATTATAAATGTTGAATCGCTTGCTTGCCTGCCTGCCAAGCCTAACATATAATAAATTTATTGTGCACACCACACATTAAACCGTGATTATTATGAATGGCAATTAAACACTTTACGGTTGATGCTTTCGAAGTCTTTCTTCTATCTATTCTATTATAAAGAACTCAAACGCACACACACATATACATTACTTATTATAATTTTTTTATTAATGTTTTTAAAAAACACTTAATATCCACGCGCCACATAATGTTTTTATACTATACCTTCCATATAACAGGTATAGGAAGTTATACTAAGTTTATCATTGCGTTTGCAACGTCTAGACGGAAATGTCAGAGACTCAATATACTTACATATATTTCGTTAAGTGCGGACGTGTTTAGCGATTGTGAAGAATATTTAAATACTATCAAAGTTTTTATCAATTTGTAAATTGTGAAAATTGTTCTAATATTTCTACCTGCTTTTGCAAAGACATTGTTATCCGGCAAATCACATAAAATTTTAAAGTGGTTTTGTGTAAGTCATTAAAACATAAATCTACACAGAAATTACCAATAATTTTATTTTCTTTGGTTTGCCGCTCTTTCTTGCTGTTGTTGTTTTTCTTTGTTTTGGTGGTTGATTTATTATACTTATTATTAGGTTTTCTTTACTGACTGAGCGATGGCTTCAGACGCTTCAACTGCTGAAACAAAACGATCGCGCGAGTTTAACCAGTCTCTCTCTCCCGTACTTAAAACTCCAAAAATTACTCTAGATGAAAATTCACCTCGCTTAATTCGTTTAATTGATGCTCGTTTGAGGCAACAAGGTTCTCCCCGATCATCAATATCTCAAAGATTAATTGATTTAGAAACAGCAATGCCTGATTTATTTTAAGAGCTAGTTAAATTAAAATCCAAATCTGATAAATTAGAAAATTACATTTTTCGTCAGATTTGCGCATTGTTGGAATACCTTTCAAGGATGGAGAGAATCTTGAGTTGCTATTTATTTTATTTTTTTATTTATTTAATTCAGTTTAACAATTTGCGTCTACTAGCGTATGGTAAAGACTCGTTATAACAAGCAGTTTTAGGGATTACTTTGTAAATATTTTTTGAACTCTGTCGATATGATTTATGAGATCCAAGGATTCCACACTATTGAACAATATTCAAGGTGACTACGGACTAGCGATACAATGTTTTAAGAGTAAATGGATTATTAAATTCTTTTGAATATCTTCTTATAAATCCCCATAAGCCATAAGCCTTCGAAGTGACGTAATCAATATGCTCATTGAAAGATAATGTATGACTAAATATAAGACCTAAGTCATTGATTTTAGATTTCCTTTCAACGTTGAGATTAAATAATTTTTAACCAAAAAGTGTTGGAATAGTTATACGGTAAAATGATTTATCATAATATGTGAACTTGGGTAATTGAATGTATTGTGGTTTGTTTAATTTTATTGAATGGAAGCAACTTAATTCATTGAACGAAAAGGAAAGAGAGATTTTATTTTTTCATTTTTTATTAACAACTAAAATATCTGACAATAACATTTTAGGAAAAAACTAATTGATTCATTTGTACAGAGTAAATATATATAAAGTGTTTATATATATATTTCCAACACCACCCCTCAAATAGCAATTAGTTATTTATTTACAAAAAATTAGTTAGACATTAGACCAAATTTCGTAAAGCACTTATTATGCTTTGATGGTGATAGTTCTTTGGTAAGGACGTCAGCTGGCATTTCAGTAGTTGGCATATATTCAACATTAATTTCGCCTGTTTCCAGAAGTTGTCGTACAAAGTGATATCGAACATCGACATGTTTTGTTCGTTTATGAAAAATAGGATTTTTGCATAGTTTTCCAGCGCTTTGGTTATCGTTGTATATGGTGATACCTCATTGTTCACCTAAAATTTCGTTAAGAATTTTTTTTAAATAAACTGCTTCTTTAGAAGATTCTGAAAGAGCCATGTATTCTGCTTCCGTACTTGATGTTGCTACTGTCCGTTGTTTTCTCGATTCCCAGCTTATAGCTGCATTTCCCAAAACGAAAACGTAACCTGTGTAAGATCGCCTATCATTCACACATGCAGCCCAATCAGCATCAGCGTATCCTACTAAACTACTTCCAGTTTTCTGGAATGTTAAAATTAAATCCTTGGTGTATTGTAAATAACGCAATACCCGTTTTGCTGCGACCCAGTGCGCTTTTCCATAAGTCGAATTATATTGACTTAATGCACTTACAGAATGGGCAATATCTGGGCGAGTGGACACTGTTAAATACGATCCTATTAAATTTTGATATGGTAATTTCGCAATTTCCTCCTTTTCTTCTTCAGTTGGGCACATTTCATTCGATAACTTCTCATTTATATTCATTGGCGTTGTGACTCCTATACACTCTCCCATATTAAAAGTATTTAAAACATCATTTATATATTTAGTTTGTGACATTTTAATTGTGCCATTTTCTTGACTTGGAACGAATTTTATACCAAGGCAGTAACTTAAAAGGCCTAAATCTTTCATTTGGAAAGTTTTGGCTAACTTTTGTTTAAACATATTCAATTTATTCTCATTGTTAGATGCTATAATGAGATCGTCTATATAGATAGCAACTAATAAAATTTCGTTTGGATTTCTCTCAATATATATACAGTTGTCTGATTCTAGAGGCTTCAAATTCATCTTCTTGAGTTGATCATGTAACTTCTTGTACCACTGTCTTCCAGATTGTTTCAACCCATATAATGCTTTTTCTATTTTGCATACTTTGTTTCCTTTATATTTATTTGATTCATTTTCTTCTCATATTTCATCAAGTTTTTCTGGTACTTCCATATATATTTCTTCTTCGATGTCACCGTTCAAGTATGCGCTAATAAAATCTAATTGGTGTACAATAAGATCAAATTCTACAGCTAATGCCATTAGAAGGCGTATGGATGACATTCGTACTACTGGTGCATAGGTTTCGGAATAATCCACCCCTTCTACCTGGGTAAATCCCTTTGCTACCAGTCTTGCTTTACGTCTTTCAATAGTTCCGTCTGCATTATACTTTGTCTTCAATACCCATTTACATTTAATTATCTTTTTGCCTTTTGGTCTTTCTACAATTGACCAGGTTTTACTTTTCTTCAGAGCTTCATATTCTACTTGCATTGCCTTTTTCCATTCTTCCACTCCATCACTATTAAGAGCTTCCCTTGCTGTTTTTGGATCTAATACTTCGGCGGAACCAGTTGCTTCCAAAAATTCTTCATTTTCCGCTTCATTTTGTTCCATTGCTTGTTGAATGTTATGAACTTTTCTTGGTCTCCCTGGCTTCCCGGTCCTTAATATTCTTGGTCTACCTCGAATTCGTTTCGGCTCTTGCATTTCATTAAAATCTTCTTCGGATTGTATATTTAAGTTTTCGTCTGTAAGATGTTTCTGGGATGTTTCATTTTCATTATTTTTATTAATTTGTTAAATATTATTAAATATTTCATAATATATTTGCACGTTTGAGGCTGTATTTGTATCATTAGTAGTGACGTTTTCATGTTCTGTATCATACGCTTCAATGAACTTAACATCTTTACTTTTTATCAATATCTTTTGAATAGGATCCCACACACGGTATGCCTTTGATTCACTACAGTTGCCTAGAGATTTCGTATTGAATTTACCTCTTGCTATCTTCTTGAATACTTGATACTTCTTGATATACATCTGTTTCTTATGTGATTAGCTGTAAGTACTGCTTCTGCCCAAAAGCTTGGTTTTAGACTTGCTTGAAGTCGAGCCATTTCTACGAGGGTTCGATTTTTCCTCTTGGCCGCACCATTTTGTTGAGGTGTATGTTCTACTGTGAACTGGTGCTTAATACCTTCTTTTATTAAAAATTCTTTAAATTTGTTATTCTTATATTTCGTTCCATTATCTGATCTTAGAATCTTAACCTTCTGTCCTGATTGTTTTTCCACCATGTTTTTGTATTCTATAAATTTGTCGAATACTTCATTTTTGTTTTTAATGAAATATACTTCGCACCATCTGCTGAAATCGTCTATAAATGTTACAAAGTATCTTTTACCTCCTAAGGAGTTTTCTGTCATCGGACCATAAACATCACTATGTATTATTTATAATAGTTTGTTTGTTACAGTTTTTGATTTCGGAAAAGGATTTTGGCTTTGCTAGCCTTGGATACATACTTTGGAACTAGGTAAGTACCCTTTTATGTTACTTTTAATACCACGTACCTTTTCTTCTTGATCATAATTTTAAGATTTTTTTCGTTGAGATGTCCGAATCTTTCATGCCATTCTTTTATTGAGTTTTCTGTTGCTAAATTTCCTTTTTCCAATAGTTCTTTTGTGTAGTAGAGGTCATCCCTTATATAGGCTCTCATAAGTTCCTCTCCTGTCCTAGCATCTTTTATTATAGCGTCATATTTTCTGAATATCACTATTTTACCATATTGTGTCAACTTTGGTACTGAAATAAGGTTTGATCTCAAATCTGGAACGTACAAAGTGTTTAGTAAAGTGAGTTTAAGGTTTCGATTTGGTTTGATGTTTACTGTACCGGTCCCTTCGATATTTGTTGTGAAATTATTTGCTAAATTTAACGTACTTACATCACTGGGTTTAAATTCCCGAAATTTTTCTTTTCGTGAACACATGTGAGAAGTTACTCCCGAATCAAGACACCACTCACCTTTTTGATTATTCATTTGCATGGCTATTTCTCCTTTGCCCACACTTTCTCTATATTTTGACTGTTTTTCATTGTTATTGGGCCTACGGCAGCTTTATGTCCTATTTTTCCACACTTGTAGCATTGAAATTTGAATTTTTCATGATTCTTCCTTGATTCGTTGAATTTAGACTTGTTCTTCATTTTATTCTTGAATGTATATAGTGCATCTTCAATATTGCTTTCTTTGACATTTCTTTTGCGTGATTCATATTCGTCTATTAACTTTATCTTGAGAATTTCTGGGCTCGGAAGTTCATCTTGAGTTTCTATGGCGATCCTGAACGATTCATATTCTTCAGGAATGCTGTAAAGTAATATGATAGTTAAAAGCTCATTTATGATTTCTAGTTGCATCTCGTTGAGCTTATCAACAATATCAAAAAATTGCTTTATATGATCCCTCATGTCTTCTCCAGGTTTCATTTTTAAAAGTATCAACGATTTTAATAACATTGCTTGACGTGCCGGTCCTTTTGATTGATAAATTTCATGAAGTTTATTCCATAAATCACATGAAGTATTGCAATTATCTGTTTTAGTTCTGATGGAGACATTGTTAATATTATGTCTGATTTTGCTTTCGAATCTTCCAATTCCCATACTGCAATCTGGTCCGGCGATGAGTCCGAACCAGCTTCCATTTATATATTTCCATTTCTCGCTTTTAATTAATAAAGCTTGTAACTGGATTTTCCACGTATCGAAATTGTCTTTGTACAATGGTTCGATATTTATTCCTGATGCACTCATTTTGTTTTCCTTAAAATATTTTTATGCGGGTTTCTTTTAGTTAGCTGTGGCCCATAACCTATTGTGGTTTGTTTTATTTTATTGAAGAGAAGCAACTTAATTCATTGAACGAAAAGGAAAGAGAGATTTTATTTTTTCATTTTTGATTAACAACTAAAATATCTAACAATAACATTTTAGGAAAAAACTAATTGATTCATTTGTACAGAGTAAATATATATAAAGTGTTTATATATATATTTCCAACAGAATGTTCCTAATACGTATTCAATTTTGCGCACAAAAAGAAAAATGGGAACTGGGACTCTTCTATAATTTTAAAAGTAAACACGGCGTGCGAAAAATATTTGCTGCAAAGTAAATTGTCCAATTACATGAAGCAAAATAAATCTAAACTACTATTGGCTTTCATAGTGACGTTCCGTTTTGCATCAACGAGTGCCTTACACCACACAACTATACTATCTTCAAAGCAGCTTATAAACTGTTGAAGCAGAAAAAAAATTTCATTTTTATTCACCAAACGTGGCATGGTGTGTACATAAGATCACTAAATGATCCGGACGCATATGCTGTTGAGCGACTTGATTGTCTCCATGAGATTTTTTAGTTTCGAAGTGTGACCGCTCTGTTCTCAGTACTTCACACATCTTTAGATCATATTCTTATTATGCATCAATATATTAGCGAATTTTATTTTATTATTATTATTATTCTTAATCTCAATCGTGATTTTTATTTTGCATGTTGTTGTTGTTGTTGTTGTTGTTGTTACGTATCGCTATATCTATGAGGTATACTTTTCGTGTCCGTTTTACCAAAAGCATAATGTCGGGCCTGTTAGCTTCCGTATTGTAATCTGTATATATCGTTATATCTCAGTATAGCCTGCGTATTTAATTTTCTAGCACAGTGTCTGGATGGTATTTATAATAAGGTTACTAACTATTGGTGCATAGTTAGTGCACCCCGATGTAATATGTTGGATGTTTTCAGTTTGATTGCATCCAAACCGGCATTTATCGGTCACGTCTGTGGGGTCCTTAAGAATGAACTTTCTCAGTTTCAGGGTACAGTCCACCAGTTTCCTGCAGTCAACCAATAGTTCGAGGCTGTCTTATCCTCATAGTCTTGATTACATTCGTTTGGATGTCGTCCGTGAAGCGGTTTACTCTTCTAGCTATTCATTTTTTCTTATTTTTTTTTTTCTATTATAATATTATTATTATTATTATTATTATTATTATTATTATTATTTTCATTTTAATTGACGGCAGCTAGCTGCAAGTCAAGAACGCTGTTTAATTAATCTAGTATTGCACTTATTCGGGTACTTTGCTATTGATTTATAAATCGTCGCACTATGTTGCAGGTTTTTAATATGACAGCTTTCTGCTTGGGATGGTATAGTTTTTCTTCTATGTTAATCATTTTGAGACCTGCTGCGAAGTCCTTATGGACAATGCTTGTAGCAGATATTATTAATGGTATAATTACGACTCTTTCTTGTTTCCATATTCGTTTTATTTCTGTTGCCAGTTCTTCATATTTTGTTAGTTTTTCAATATGTTTCTTGTGTACGTTGTTGTCGCAGGGTACACTGAAGTCTATGATGTATGTTATTCTGCTTATTTTGTTGATTATTGTTATATCTGGTCTGTTGTATGGAATTGTTGAGTCGGTTAATATAGTTCTGTCCCAGTATATTTTGTATGTATCGTTTTCAACCACTGGTTCTGGGACATACTTATAGAACGGCACATTATATTGTTTTATGTTGTATGTGTTTATTATTGCTTGGTGTAGTATTTTTGCAGCTTGATCATGTCTTTCGGTATATTGGGTTCCTGCAAGTAGTGGACATCCGGATACTATGTGATCGACAGTTTCGGCCGTCGTACGACATTTACGACACCTTTCGTCGGTTGTATTTGTATCTTTGATGATGTTTCTTCTATAGCTTCTTGTATTTATTACGTAATCTTGAATAGCAATTAAAAACCCCTCTGTTTCAGGTTGCAGATATCCTTTCTTTAGCCATGTGTATGTTTTTTGTCTATCAACATGGTGTTCTTTTACGGTTTTTGGGTGTTTACCATGGAGTTCTTTTTGTGTCCATATTAGAAGCTTATCGGGGATTGTTTGCAGGCTGTCTTCTATGTTGGCACTGATATTAAGTGGTGTGTATTTATCTGCTGTGGCTATTGCTTTCTGGAGTGGTTCTTTATGAGTAAGGAAATAGTTTCTGAGGCTATTTTTCTGTTTACTATGAAGGTTGTGAATATCTATTAGACCCCTGCCTCCATCTCCTCTTGGTAACGTGATACGTTCTTTGCACGAATTGGGGTGGTTTTTGGGATATATGGACATCACTTTACGTGTTTTTATTTCGATGTTGTTTAGATCTGTTTGTGTCCAGTTTATTATTCCGAAAGAGTACGTAAGTAGGGGTATGGCGTAGGTGTTAATTGCTTTGAACATGTTTCGGGAGTTTAGATACGATTTTAAGATATTTCTAAGTCTTTTCGTATATTGATTTTGTAGCTCTATTTTGATCTTCGTGTGATCAAGTTTTATGCTTTGGTGGAATCCTAGGTATTTATATGTTTCGTTTTCTTCCATGCCATCAAGTGCATCTTCTCCGATTGTCATTTGTTCTGTACATACCCAGCGGCCTCTTTCTACATGTTTTGTTTTGCATTTGCTAGTTCCGAAATCCATTTTTATATCTGTACTGAACTGTGACGTTATTTTCATTAATCTGTTTAGCTCTTATTTGGTGGGCGCATAGAGTTTTATATCGTCCATGTACATTAGGTGGTTTATTTTATGTAGTGCGTGTTTGTTATGCTTTATTTTGAATCCGTACGATGTTTTGTTTAGCATGTTTGATAATGGATTTAGCGCCATGCAAAACCATAGGGCACTTAATGAATCGCCTTGGAATATGCCTCTTCTGATGTTTATTGGATCTGTTTGTATGGGTCCTTTGTTCGTATTTAGATGAATTTTCGTTGTCCATCGAGCCATGTTTGAACGTATATATTTGATTATTTTCGGGTGGACTTTGTATATTTTCATCGTTTCTATTAGCCACGAGTGTGGTTCACTGTCAAACGCTTTTTTATAATCGATGTAGCATGTATGAAGATTTCGTGTGTCTTTGTAAGCTTGTTGAATAACCACCTCGTCAATTATCAATTGTTCTTTACAGCCGTAGCTTCCTTTCTTGCAGCCTTTCTGTTCATTGGTTAGGATGTTGTATGTGGTTAGATGGTCATGTATCTTTTTGCATATTATTGATGTTATGATTTTGTATAATGTTTGTAGGCATGCTATGGGGCGGTATTTGGCTGAGTTGTTTGTTTGCATATTTTTTGGCTTGATGTATGTGATTCCTTCCGTCAAGAACCTAGGGGTTTTTTCAGGGTGTTCTATGAATTGGTTTATTATGTCCGTTAGTTTTTAGTGCGTGGCAGAGAAAGTTTTATACCAGAAGTTTGCTATTTTGTCTGTTCCTGGTGCTTTCCAGTTGTGGGTGTTTTTGACAGCTTCTTTTACTTCATTAATTGTAACTTTATACTCTTCTTGCGTAGGTATATTGTAGTATTTTGTTCTTTCTTCCTCGATCCATACTCCATTTGTGTTGTGGTTTACTGATATGGACCATATGTTTTTCCAGTATTCTGTTATTTCTGATCTTGTCGGTGGCTCGGTGGGTATGTTTGATGTTGATAGTTGTCTGTAGAATGTTTTTTCCGATTTGTAAAAGGTGTTATTTTCCTTCCTACGTCTGTCACTCTCAGTGTATTTGCTTAGTCTTGCTGCATATACGGCTAGCTTCTGTTTATGAGTGTCAATAATTTCAGGTGTTGTGTGGTTGTTATTTCGCAGGAGTTTGCTGACATGTTTTAATATTTTTGTGGATCTGTTTTCATTGGCATATTGTGTTAATCTGTCAAGATTTTTTCTTAAGTCTTCAATTTTTTTTTTTCTAATCGTTTTTGCCACCGGGGTTTCGTTTTGGTTTTTGATTCATTTTGTCTATACTCGCTTGAGCTATACGTCTTTTGCCCATTTAGTTGTAATATGGTGACGGCAGACGCATATATTATTAGGTGTAGGTCTTCAAGCGTTGTTATGGTGTTACATATTTGTGGTAGAACTTGCATGTTGATTTTTTCTATGAGCCTATCTGTTTTTTGTGATGCTGCGAGCTTTGGGAGTATGTCTCTGTCTGTAATTGAGATATTTTTCCAGCGTACCATGTTTTCTTGGAGTGTTGTTTGTAATTGTGCGACTTCCTCATCATCGGTGATATTACTTGTGATTGTGAGATTGGTGTCGTCAGGTATTATTATTATTATTATTATTATTATTATTATTATTATTATTATTATTATTTATTATTATTATTTTTATTATTATTATGTGGATTCTATGTTTAGTGTAGATGGCTATAATGTTGTACGTGCCTATAGATTAGATAGATTAGACCTAATAATAACGTTGATTTTACTGGAGTGTCTGACTTAATATATGATTTAACTCTGAATTATTCCGATGTTATCAAAGACGGTGATCTTAATAGTAATAACTTTAACGATTATAGACTAGTTGATACTATGCAGGCTGTTTATTTAGTACCTGTAAATACCACTATTCCCTCATATTTTACTTCTACATCGAGAACCCTTCTCGTTATTTTCTTTGTAAATAATATTTTCAAAATACGCCATTATGACCAAATTTCCACTCCCAATTTTGCTGAATTATTGTTGATTAGAGATGATTGCTACAAAGGATGGAAGCGCTTCAGAACTTCTGAACTTTATGCTAATTTTAAAAGAGCTAGACGTACTGTCGCAAATAATGCCGGATATTATGACTTTAATTTTCGCACTGCAACTAATACTAGGCATAAATGGAACTCATAATGTTATAGACTAGACTATGTTCCATTTATGCCCAGTATTAGTAGGAGTTGGCAGAAAACAAGTATATGAAATCATTTCATTTATATGAAAACAATATATGAACTTGACATTAATGACATTAATAGAAAATTTGTAGACTTGCCAACTTAAACTGTGAACCCATCGTACTATTTAGCCATAGAGGTAGATCACAACTTTTTGCCTTTATTTTTCTAACGTGAATGAAATGGACATGCTAGAAAGCATTCTTTTCATTAAATCTAACTCACCTGAGATTTGATGTTTATCCAAAGTTCATAAAAATTATCTTACCTATCATCATAACGAATATCACCCACATTTTGAACGATATTTTAACGAAATCCACTTTTCCTGTATGCTGGAAAATTGCTAAAATTATCCCTTTGCCAGAAAAAAAAACCGGTGATTTTCGACCTATTGCTATCTTACCGTTTTTGTCTAAAGCGTTCGAACGTATACTTCAGAAACAAGTATATTCGTATTTACAATGTAATAATCTTTTATCTGAACGTCAATCTGGTTTTCGCCCAAATCGATCATGTACTACTGCTCTTATTTAAGTAATAGAACAAATCAGAGCAAAATTAGATAATGGCAAGATTTCCTTTCTGATTCTCCTCGACTGCACCAAAGCCTTTGATACCGTAAATCATGAAGTTTTATGCCTCAAACTCAAAACACTATTTAATTTGTCGACCTAATCATGTAATTAATTATTTCCCACCTCTCTAATAATTAGTTCCTACCTCTCTAATAGATATCAGCGAATGTTTGTAAAAGATGTTTACTCTAATAGCTTACCAGTTGTTTAAGGTTTAGTTTAGTTTACTTTATTAGTATTCATAAATACTTTTAAAATATACTTCAAATTTAAACAATTTTCAACAAATCAAAATAAAATAGAAACAAAATATATGTAAATACATTTTTTTTAAGTTCATTTTTTATAAATTCTATACATCCCCTTTTAAAGACATTCATGTTATTTTCATTTCTTAGTACATACGGCAATTTATTGTACATCTGCAATCCTTTGTAAAACAGTGAACGTTGTTGATGTGTGGTGTTCGCTCTTTCTAAATGGAGATCACCGATATTTTTTGAACCTCACCGACATAATTTAACTTGCTACATAAATAATCAGGTACTTCTCCTCTTACAATATTTTTTATAAACAGTAAAGTATTGAGTTGAAGCCTTTGCTTTATACTAAGCCATTTTAAAGTGTTGAGCATTACGTTTGTTGATGTGTATCTACAGGATTGTTCTCATAGCATTATTTTGCAACCTCTGTAGTCTTTTTAACTGCTCATCCACATAACACGTATATAATATTGTTGATCCAAACTCAAAGTGTGGTTTTATCATTGTATTGTAAATTTTTATTGCTGTTAATAGAGATACTTTACTTCTTTTGAATACGCCAACCTTTTTAACTATCTTTTTACATATGTAATTTATTATTATTATTGTTATTTTCATTTAACTTCAGCTTGTTCATTTTTAACCAAGTGTTTACTTTATCAATGTCATATTTCATGTTTTCAATGCATAATTCTTCCGAACTTCCTTCCGTATATATTAACGTATCATCCGCATATAAGGCTATATCATATTTTTCTAATACATTTGGCATATCGTTTGTATAAAATGCGAACAGTAACGGACGCAAAATAGATCCCTGCTCCATCCTGATCCTGATCCTGGTACTCCGTAATCATTTACCAATGGTGACGAAATTCACTTTTACACGCTGTGTTCCATTTTCCAAGTATGATTGAAACCACTTTAGTTCAACTCCTCCTATACCATACATTCTTAATTTTTGTACCATTATGTTTCTGTCTACTGTTTCAAATGCACGTTTAAAAGCTAATAACATCGTCATCATTTTATTACTGCTTTCTCGATTTTTCCATCGGCTTATTATATAAATTATCGCTGTTTCACATGAGTGTTTTTTTTTCTAAAACCAAATTGAAATTCATACAATTTTCCATTTTTTTCAATGTAGCTACATAACTGTGTTTTTACAACTTCATCTAAGATTTTTTCACATGTTTTTAACGTATTTATTGGTCGATATTCTTCACATTTATTTGTTTTTGAGACTTTGGCAATAGGGGTTATCATAGTTTCTTTCCATTTTTCTGGTAAAACTCCAGTTTCAAGTGATCTATTTATTATTTTTAGCATTATTGTGCTGATCGATTCCCAATTATCTATTAAAATTCTGGTCGATATGACTTTATAGTCCGATTTATTTTTTAATTTTATTAGAATCATTTTTAGTTCCGATGAACTTATTGCACTAAATTTAAATCGACTAGTTGTTGCCAAACTTATATTTGTATATTGCACACACTCAATTGATTCTCTATCTCTAATTTGCTTGATGCTATTTACAAAATAAGTGTTAAATTTGCTAGCTATCTCTACCTTATTACTATACTCTATTTGGTTAAACAATACAGAATTAACTTCCCATATATATTCAGCAAGTTTAGGAATATAACGATGATAATAATTAATCATTCCAATAAATTTTTGTGCGTGTTTAACGGATTTTGGACGTTCGAAATTTTTAATGGCAGATATGTTCTCTTCAGAAGGCTTAATGCCATCTTTAGATATATTATGGCCTAAAAAATCCAATGATGTTGCCCCGAAAGTACATTTGTTCGGTTTAATGTTTAGACCATATTCGTCTAACCGATCAAAAACTATTTTTAAATGTTGTAAATGTTGATTTTCTGTTTCACTAGCTACTAAAACGTCATCTATGTATACGAACACGAAATCCAGGCCACCAAAAACGTCATTGAGGAAACGTTGGAAAGTTTGAGCCGAATTCCGAAAGGCATTCTAATAAATTCAAACATCCCGAAAGGGGTTGTTATTGCAGTTTTTAAAATATCTTCCTCAGCCATCGGAATTTAATGATAGGCTTTGACTAAATTCAGTTTAGAAAATACTTGTTTATTGTGTATATTAATATTGAAGTCATGTATATGTGGTAAAGGGTAACGATCAGGGATAGTGACGCAATTTAATCGTCTAAAGTCAACGCAAGGACACCATTCGTTAGGGTCCTTTTTCGGTACTAAGTGCAGTGCTGAAGCCACAGATGAATTAGATGGTCTGCAAATACCTGATTTAACAAGAAAGTCGAACTCTTCTTTGACAACTTTATATTTGATAGGGTCTAATCTTCGTGGTTTTGAGAATGGGAGGGCACCTTTAGTTTATTTTTATTACCATATTTGTAATGGTATTTGGAAACCCAATTCGGATAACAGTCCGAATTAGATCCACTGCGAGATCGTGATCTAAAACGAAGAATAGGTCTAGAATTATGTTGGTTGAACTGTGCCTTGAAACTGTTAACCTCAAGTTTAATTTGCTCATATTTTCACAAAGTAAAGATTGAGATCTTAGTAGATTCTCAATTGCTAAACCGTTAGCGTCTTGTGAGGTGTTATTTGTGATAGAGTGTACTTCACAAGGGTTAGAAACCTCCCAAATATCATCTGCCAGTTTAATGAGCTCGTTGGTATCTTTCACGTTTGAACCGGTAAGAGCGAGACTGATAGATTTAATGAATTTTTTTAACCAAACCTTTTTCAACATATTCTTACTAAAGTTTGATCTAGCTAAAATACGGAGATTCCGATAAAATTCTAAAGGTTTTCTGTCTTCGATATTAGAATCTGACATAGTGTTGATGCTGCTGCTGCTGTTACTGTTGCTAAATTACTACCCAACGGTTTATCGTGATTCTCAGTTTTTGCGCTGAGTCAACGCTCCTGGCAGGATCGCCAAATGAAGTGCACAGTTGTTGTTTTTATATTTTTATCAATAATTAAATGTAGTACGTCTGTTGCATTTTATTTTCATTAATATATATTTATTTGAACAAATATTAATTTTTATAAGACCTTAAAAGAAAAACTGATTCACAATCTTTTTTGGAAAAATTAATAATGAATAAGGAAAAAATTTGAAAAGCTTCTGACTTTAAAATCAAATATACAATAATTATTTTCAACATAAGAAACCTATGAAATAGTGTACAAAAATGTAGATACATTACAATGTTTTTGATGTTTCTGTAATACTCGTGCATTCCTTTATTATTTGTTTGAGGTCGTTGTCACTGATACTTCTTTTAATTCTCCCTTTATAAAAATTTTTCTTGGACCAATCTATGTTAAAATCACTCGTAATAACTATATCACATGTATTATCAGTTATGACCTCTAGTATCTATTCAAATATTTGGCAAAAATCAGCTTCACTGTAGCTAGGTGATCTATATATTACCGCTATGATTAATGTAGTATTTTCAAACTTTGCCTTACAACACAGAATCCAATATTTGAAATTTTCCACTTTCTTCGAGGTGAGCACGATGTAATTTGTTCATATTTATAACCCAGTAAACTAATTTCGTGATCCTCTAGATGCTCCGTTACATGCGTTTCGGACAACATGATAAAATCAACATTTTCTTTATCAAAGACTTCAATTTGATTGAAATTATTTATAAGTCCTTGAATATATGTGTACACGGTATTTATACTCCCTGATTGTTAATCTATCAACCCAAATCTCTTCATTTTCATGTTTAGCTTATTTTGGTATACCCTGCATTGCTTATCATTAGTAAGATGATTCTCATCTAAGCCTATATTTAGGGTTTTATTTGTTCGTATACATTTTTTTATCTGTTGATTAGAGCAATCTTTAGTTTTATGGTTACCGTGACATTTTAAACAAATTTCTTCATTTTTATAATCTTTCGCCACATGGTTGTATCTTTACATTTTAAACATTGAATAATCTGTGCTCCATCATATACCTTGCATCTCTCCCAACCAATATTTAGTTTTTTAGCATCTATTATTTTTGTATATGTAGAGATATCAATAGATATTTTTGCATTATATATTGTCTTTCTATTTATTTTGTAGCTGTATTGTTCAACAATTTTAATATTCATGTTTATAGAACTAAGTACTTTAATTTCGTAACATTCATTTAATTCATTTTGTATAACACTTCGAATTATTTCTCTTTCTTCTTCACTCTCACTTTGTATTATAATCGTTCCGTTTCTCCTATTTTCGATACGTGTTATTTTTAAATCTACAGGATTTATTTTATTTAATTCTTCTTTAGTTTTATTTATATCCTGTTTTCCCTTGGTTTTATAATAATTGATACTCGTTTTACTAAATTTGTTATATTTGGCATCACCTTTGTATTTTTCACTTGTTCTACATATGTTAATTTATGATGATCTTCATTTGATTTCTTTATCACGCTTTTTATTTCACTGCACATGACAGAGTTCTTTTCTTCAATGTTTTTACTAATTGTTTTGTTGTGGTTTTCAAATTCGTTTATACGATCACGCAGTGTTTTATTTCTTCTACGCTTCTATTATATGATGTGTGCATATCATGAATTTTTTTAAGCCTTTCATCGTAACGACGTTCAATTGCTACCAACAAGTCCATGATCTCATGTTCATGCTTTTGTAGTAATGTACCAAACTCGTCTTTATAATCCACCAATGCTTGCTTATTTTTAATGACCTCATGTTGAATATCTCTTAGCGCCAGATCAACATTGTGTCTATATTGTACAGTCATCACACATGAAATGAATAAAGCTATAAGTTTCAATTTTTTCAAAATTTCCACACCTGAGCATTTTGTTGATGTGTGATATATCTTACCACACACCCCCATACACCTCATTCCAGACTCCCCTCGAAACAAAGATTTACACTTATTACATTCGGCTATTTCGGCCGTTGATGCAAGCCACAAGTTAATAAAATTTACTTTTCAAAAATTTCCTTAATTTGTATAATTTTTGAATTTCTTCTTTCTGCTTTAATTATAGTTTTGCAATTAAATATAATATATTTATTAATTAATTTGCTGCTAAATATGCAGCTAAATATTTGCTTGCTTATTATTTTAAGGCGTACCTCAAGGTTTTATTTTGGGATCTGTACTCTTCTCATTATACATTAATGGTTTACCAACTATTCTTGACTGGTGTAGAGTTTATATGTACGCCGATGACGTTCAACTACACCTTATTTCCTCGTTGTATTTAGCACCTGAATTTATTAATAATATTAATAGAGATCTAGTCAATGTGTCAAACTGGGCAAGTGCTAATGGGCTTTGCATAAATCCAACAAAAAGTAAATGCATTGTAATTCATAATCGGTTTCGTCCTTCTAACTTTACCATTTCAATGAATGGTGAGATAATAAAATTAGTTGATACTGCGATGAAGCTTTGGGCTAACTTTTAACTCCAAATTAAACTGGCCCAATCATATCAACTTCTGTACTGGAAAAGTGTTTGGTATGTTAAGAGCCTGTTCAATATTATACACCCTTTAATATACGTTTACTTTTAGCAAAAGCAAATTTAATGCCAATTCTATTGTATGGTTGTAAAATTTTTCCAAAATGTGACGATGTATTTTCTTGTAAGCTTAATAAAGTTTATAACTCATTAGTAATGTATTTATGCTAAAACGAGGCTATAGTTTAACTGTATACAAAAACAAATTATATGGAATGGCTTTAGATAATTTATTTAAATTTAGAACTCTTCTTTTTCTAAACAAAATTAATATTCTTGGTGAACCGAAATATTTATTTGAAAGAATTGAATTTTCACGGCCACAAAAGCATAACCTAATTATTCCATTTATAAGCTTATGTCTGAACGTCAATTTTTCATCAACGCGATATGCCTTTGGAACTCCGTACCTACTTCGCTTCATGTGTAATCATGTGTCGGTCTGTTGTTGGCATTCTCATGGGCGTAAATTTTGAGATATTCAGCTGAAATTTTGAACAGGCATTTTTAGATTTGAAATTTGATATTTATATCTATAAATAATAGCTTCATGGATGTGCCGTATTCGGCTTACAGACACGCCTACAATTAATAAAAATCTTTATATTTGCCACAAAAATTGACCTATAAACATGAAATTTGGTATGCATATACGTACTTATCCCGTCGACTGATGCGCCAAAATGGACGTAGTCGGATAACATACACGCCCACAATCGACAAAAATCTTTATATTTGCCACAAAAGTTGAGTCAACTTGAAATTTAGTGCACTTATTAAAGGTTAGGCAAAATTGGGGCATGGTCGGATAACAAACACGCCCATAATTTTCAAAAAACAAATTTTAACGTAAAAGTAGACTTACATGCTGATACTTAGTACGGACACTATTAGAGGGCGCAATATATATATATTTTGCCATTTTTTTTTTTTAATTTTGCTCTCAAGGGGGATTTTGAAAATTGTGGACGTGTCTTAATTTCAATGGAGAGATGATTATTACTATATGGGGACTGGAAATCTTCCTTCTTCATACCAATCTTTATTTGACACAGTATCAAAACAATTTTTACTACTATGCAAAATAATAAGTCTGTCTAACCGTTCATTTACATGGCACTAATCATCGGTGTATTAATGAAATATTAGAAAGATCAATGTAATCGATTTAATGTTCAACTTATATGCGGTTGATTAACTTTCTCACGGTTTAATAACTTGTTGGAGAGAAACAGCAGCATTATATATGTCTCTGTTGTATTTACCTAAATGATCCATAACAAAATGTCAACCACAGAAAAATTTTGCACACACTTGAACTCAATGAACTAATTGCTACTGATACCAATAAACTGGGCGGGAAAAATGTTTCGCAGCAGCAGCAGCAACAACAGCCAATTTGCATCATATTGTCCATATAAAGCTAACTAACCATCTATCTCACTAATACCTGAAATCATTATATGGCATGCCTACCTTTTCTTCTTGCCACACACAGGTGCTTGGGAGTAAACCAAAACAGAAAAAAAAAAAATGAAAAAAGAGATTAGATTGCAGGAAAACGGCAACAACAAATCAATTTTAAACTAGTTATTCTGGTGGCAGTGAAACGAAACTATAAAACACCGCAACTGTAACGGTGCAAGCATTTTAATTGGTATTTCAATGGGGATCTCTTTTTTCTTTCTTTCTCTATAAAATGAAATCAGAGCGATAGTAAAAAAAAACACGCATACCTCTTTTAAAAACTACAAATTAACAAAGAAAGGCTTTGTACGTACAGTAGTGTACATAATAATAGCAGCTTATAACTACGGTGCGATTTTATCCAAAATAATTTGAATAAAATTTTAAAACCTTTTCTTTATAGAAAAGTATTTGTTTTTTGTGCGTATTTCCTTTATTTTTTTATTTTGCTGCTATTATTATGAACAGCTATTTTTGACTATTTGTGATTTTTTTTTTTTGTTTAATTAAAGAAATATGTGACGAATCCACCAAATAAAAGGACTATATAAAATAAATAGATAAGTAAGTAGTAATAGTAATGGTAGTAGAAGCAGTAGTAATAGTAATAATTGGTAAAGGAAAACATATATAAAAACATAAATAAAAATATAAATTAGCGTTATTAAAATTATAAAATTCATTAATTAGAAGAAGAAGTTAAGTGGTAAGTTAGTATTTTATATGATTCCTTATTAAATTTCCTAGTGCCAGATAGAGAGTGCAGGGCAGTTGGCAGAGAGTTAGAAAGGCGAACCGCGTTAATAAAAAATTGTCCTTCAGACATAAGAGTGTTATGTTGATAAGGAAAATTTGTTAATGCGTACCAGAATTCTGTCAAAGGGACATTTACGTTTATTGAGAGTATTAGTTTTGTGAAACAGAATAAGCGTTACAATATAATTTTAGCAAATTATCCAGTGTCATGGGCTATTTTTTAAACTAGTATAAAGTTAATGATGATATATAAGGAATTATCTTGGCAAAGCAGTTACATTAGAAAATTTTATTATAAAACAAATAAAAAAACTAATACTTTCCATATCTACTAAATATGGATACCAAATTTTAACTTCATAGACAATTTTTTTTATGGTTGATCAGTATAATTTTATCGATTGTGAGAGTGGCTATTGGCCGATTTTGTCCAATTTAAATAGCGATCTGCCTGCAGAGACTACAACTTTATCTGTACAAAATTTCAGCTCAAAATCTTACAATTAACTACTGTAAGAGTGCCAACAACATGCGAACATGCGGGCATACCTGCCACGCCCATTATTTGTATGTAGATGTAGAGGGTATTTTAGATTTGGCTTAACTCTAAATTAGATTTCTTACTTGTCTTTGCTAAAATACGTCTTTACGTCCATCACTCTTAAAATCTAGACATTTATTAGACTTCACAAGTTTAGTTTAATTTACTGATTTTTACTGTCATTGTATATATTTTGCAGATAAAATTTATGGCCAACTATTAATATAACCACAACCACAGCAATAACAGAACAATAGTGAATGTAGGCGTCAACAAGAATTCCTTATTCAAATCTACGTAACAAGAAATCAACTAAGCTGCGTGCACTTTCTACTTTAATGTAATTTTTTCTTGGTTAGTTGTTGGTAAAATTTCGATTCAAATGTTATCCTAGCAAAACAAGAGCAACAAAAACGTCTAAATTACGCCTTAACAAGAAAAAAAAAATCACACATACCATCCATAAAAATATCACCTTCAACCTTGGCGTTATAACCACTGAATCGAAATCGAAATATCAAGATTAAGGAAGAAAAAGAATTCGCTTTAAACAAATTACAACAACATAACAACAACAACATAATTTAGTTGTAAATAACAGACCAACCAACCAAACTAACAGTTGGTTTATGGTGGTGGAGGGAGATACAATATATTGAAATTTTTCGGAAAAATGTTAAGTGAACGTTCCGTTCTCTTAAGTGGTTACAGCAATGCTATCGATAGTACAAAACAACAACAGCTACAGCCCTGTGACAGTAGTAGTGGAATAACACCTTCAACTACAGCTAAAGCCATTGTAACCGCCACAACAAAAATTAATACAACGGCAGCAGCAGCCGCTGCTTATCTTTATTTGGAAAAGGTAAAGAACGAACGAATGTCACCCCGAATGACGACAGCACAGTTAGACTCCCTCAAAGATGCCATTATGGAGTCATCTGCGGCAGCAGCTGTAGTTGCTGCTGCTACTTTTGCTAACAACAACAACAATAATAATAATAATAATTACAATAATAACTGTTTATTAAATAATAACAGTAGTGAAAACAACAACAACACCAATAGAAACAATATTAATAATAACTCTGGCGGCAGTCCCAGACAAAGTTTAAATGTAAACAATAACTTCATCAGCAATAATAGTTTAGTTATTGCTCATCAACAGCATCAACAACAACAACAATCAATCCATATTAGCAACCATAATTGTAATAATAATAATAATAATAACAACAATAATATTAATAATCACCATCATGTAAATAACAAACTGAAAATCAATGATGATTCCCGCCATACGTCATCATCGTCAGCTGTTGTCAGTCAATTATTAAATACCCATACCACTAATCATGTGAAAAAAGAACGTCTTAGTCCGGTAACTAATAGTGATCTTCATTCAACAATATCAAGGTAAGAGAAATATTCAAAGAAACTTCAATTGTAATAGGTAACAACTAAAATGTTCTAATATCAGGTTCTAGCTCAAGACATAAATTTAGAATCAAGTAAATGTTTTAAAACCTACTACTACAGTTGGTCATTTGGTGGGTGACAGTGCCAATGAAAATCTGTTCCAATACGTGGGCAGACGGAACCTTATTGAAGAAGTTATTGAAACTCTTAAGTATATAAACTTCTCGGGGGTTGCTTTCCTCAGGAGTTGTTCAGACAAAACGACTATACTCCCATATCATTATGATGGCGGGTATAAAAGATGCTTGTCCGGACTAGCTTTTTTCTGATACTTACCAACGTCTGAACAAAGCCAATATACCCCCATATTAAAGATGGGTAAAAATGTTTTAATATGTTTTCGACTATCTTCTGAATTATTCTTTATTTAATAACAATATAAGAAAGCCTTGTTTTAAGTTCTCTAGTCCCGCTCAAAGTCGTTCGAGCATAGAAATTTTATCTAATGTAGGTATAAACTCTTCAGTTACATTAAAAACAAGTGAGGGTCGAAAATTAACAGCCCATTACATAACTTTCAAAATCGTGAGTACGATTTTAATAAACTATTTTGTAATTTTGGAGATTCATGCTAGGACATTAAAAGGACTTTTAATTCAGTTACTCCCAAAATCGATAGCAACATGAATGTCTAAACTTCACTCTCAATTATGTTACAGTAGTCATTGCTGGAAACAAAAGCTTATCGTTCACTTGAAGAAGCGGAGAGGCTTATCGATATATTTACCCAAACTACACAAAGCATATGTTTCACAAAAGTCCGTCATTATGACTCAAGTCAAAAAGACGAAAACGTGAACCTAAAATAGCAAAAACCTTGAACCATGAAGCAACCAATTAAGTTCGTTTCTTAGAACAATAAATATTATATTCAAACTTAATCCATTTAATAACGTTTTGATAACTTAGCAAGTTTGAAAGACTTCGTAATAAAAAAACATTTATTTATAATTATAATCTAAAGTGAAAACTTTCTTATATAGATCGCGTAGTACAACACCATCGTCATTTCGTGGAAATTCACCACAACAATCAATACACAGTAGTCCGTCCGAAACCATTATGCCAATGCATAATCTGTCTACAAATCTGCTAAATACCATACAACAGGCGGCAGCAACAGCAGCTCGCCATAATGCAGCAGCAACAGCAACAGGTCCCAGTTCGCTGCCCGGTTCTGTGATAGGTTTGAATACGATCGTTACACCAACATTAGGAGCCGATTTTACAACGTGTAACTATTCCGATTTTATGCGTAGTCTAGCAGCTAAGTACAACAACGCAAATCCCAATGAGTAAGTTAAGAATTACATAACAAAGCAGGTACCTGCTTAGTGTTCCATTATATTTCACTATATTAGACCCAGTTTGCGACGGAAATCTTTCTTCGATACACCATCTTCATCAACAGCCTCTACGGCAATAATAACCAAAAAGACACCAAAAGACGCAATTCAAAAGTCCAATCCCTACTATACAGCTTGCACGACGGTCTTTAATAAAGAAGTGACAATAACACCTAGCCTACCTCCACCGCCACCGCTGTCCACCTCAGTAATGGCACCAAATGAAGCTACAGCAACGACAACATCAGCATCTCTGAAAACGATACAACAGCAAAATCAAATAGCAGCAGCCGCCGATAGTAATAGTGTTTCACCGTTTATGACTTCACTACTGTCAACGTTGCCTTTTGCCCAAAGCGTTTATCCACCATTAATTGACATGAGCAGCACTCAGGCATTAATTACTCTGGTAAGTTTCTTAATAAATCCATTTCTACCCAGAAGTTAAAGGGAAACATTTCCATACATCATGCTTTTCAGGCGCGTGTTGTCAAAGAAACGGAAATTCAAAATGTGTTACGTGTGGTACAACCAACAAAAAGAACATCAGCAACAGCTTCACCACCTACACCCCATCCACATAATCTAAGTGTTGCTATGCAACAGGCAGCTCAGTTCATTTCCCCTACGCTTATATATTCAACGCAAATGCAGTCACAACAACAGCATCCACAACAATTAACTGCCTCACGTCAATCTAGTCCCGCTCACAGTCGTTCCGATTTAGAAACGATATCTAATGTCGGTACAAAATCTTCACGTACATTGAAAACGAGTGTTGGGTCTTCCAAAAGGAATCGCTCTCCGGTAAATTCCACCCCATTGGATTTAAGTTCACAACCTCCGCCCTCAAAACGTTTCAAAGCAGAACTTAATGCTGCACAAACCACAATACAGAATGATACTCTAAATAATAATAACAACAACAGAAATACCATTATCCAAAGACGAGTTTCTTCCTCTTCAGCCACTGCCAAAAGTTTATCTGCGACTTGGCCATCTTCCACAGATAAATTGACAACCAATGAAGCAACAACAACAACATTAACAACATCAGCAACGACTAAACATACGCAAATACCGATGATCAACGCAATGCGTAAGTGTCAGGCTCAAAGTGAAGAAGTCAATTCCTGGACCGTTGATGATGTTTGCAATTTTGTGGGCAACATTGATATTTGTGCGGAATATGTAAAGGTGAGTGTGCAAACTAACAAACTAAACTTGATTTTAAGCCATCAACCAGTTTGTAATGGTTGAACTAACTCATTTTTTTACATACACTCATTAGTTTAACCGATGGTTACTCTCCAAAGAACATTAATTTCATGGCAAGTTTCTTTCTTTTTGTTTTTTATTATTGAACACGAAATCTATTAAAAGTGGATTCTTAAAAAAACCGGATATATATTTATAATTCCACTCAGATGCACAGATTAATGAAAGTATCTTTTTTTCTCAGTCTCTAACACACAATCCAGTTTAATGCCAACTTTAAATTAATTTAAATAACATCCGCAATAATTTCTTGAAAGCCATTACATTTAAGAACGTAAGTCAAGACCCTTATGCAAAATTTATAAGATTTCTATTTAAAATATAATGGTTTGAGAGATTCCTGTGAACAGAGTGGAATCAGCTAATTTGGCACCGAAGCACTTGCGGTTGCAATATCTTCGATATCTTAAACCGGTACATATTTTAATGAAATTATTCACTCTATCTATCATGTCTGGTAGGCCTGTTAAGTTCAACGGAAAATTGAAAAAAATGCTCTTAAAATTACGACCACCGGTTCAAAATTGCGGTATTAAATTTCCAAACATTGCTCACGTTTCCGAACTTTACCATAATTAAAATTGTAAACTTTGGCTGATCTTTTGACATTGACAGATCATAAAAAACCTTCAAAAGTGCTTTCGCGTTGAAAAATCCATTACATATAATAGTAGCAAATGGTAAAAGTAATATTGGGATGTCAATAGAACCTGCTTGGGCTAAGAGCCCAAAAAAAATCTTGTTAGTGTATTTTTTCCCATTACACTTAATGATTATACACATTTATAATTTGATTGCATATCCAACCAAGAAAAACGAGTTTATAACATAAACATATTTAAAATCGTTAGATGAAGGGTTATGCTTCACTATCACTGTCTTCGTAGTATTCTAAAAATTATATATGTATGTATTAGTAAATTTATTTGTATTGATATGTATATACAGGGTGTCCACCAGGAAGGTATACTACTTTCTTTTGCCGCCATTTTGGTAAACACTAGTCTTGACAGTTCATATTTGGCAGTCGTGAAGTAGACACGTGGCAAATTTATTATGGAAAAATATTCGATAAACCAACGTGTTTTAATTGTTAAAACATTTTATCAAAATCAATCATCGATTACTGTGACAATGAGAAAGTTACGTGAAATTTTTGGGAGACACAAAGTGCCAACAAAACGCACTATTTATCGTGTAGTGAATGATTTCGAAGAAAGAGGGTATGTTGGTGGTAGGCCCAAGCATGGACCACAACGTACTGCAAGATCGACTGAAAACATTACTGCTGCCCAAGAAGGTGTTCAAAACAATCCATCAACCTCAATCCGCCGTGCTCATTGTACCTTACTTCTTTGAAAATGAAAAAAACGGCGTAACGGTAAATGTGTATGGGGAGCGATATCGTGATATGATTGAAAACTTTTTAATGCCACAACTGCATGCTTTAGGCTTTATAAACATGTGGTATCAACAAGTCGGTGCCACATCACATACAGCCAGGATTACAATGGAATTACTAAAAGTAGTATACCTTCCCGGCGGACACCCTGTATTACGGAATTCATCATCTTAGGCACTGAATGTACAAGTGATTACAACAACAACAATAATAACAACAAGGCTTAGGAATCCGTTTACTAAGTTAAAAAAAAGTAGAAGATAGGATAAAACAACATAGAATAGCATAGCAGTCATGCTGAGTAGAGAGGGAGGGAGAGTGTGCACATGAAACCCACCCAAGCGCATCCTAATGCATATATACCAATGACGTAGCCAAGCCAAACCAACAATATCAATAACACTTGCTATTTTGGTATTTATGGTTGGAGATTACAGAGGGCATAAAGTAAGCAATTTGAGCTGTTGTTCGTATGTCCGTACCATGGTTTTTCTTAAATATCTTTATACCCAAAGACACTAATTTGACCATGTACATATATATAATACGTATAAATACAAGTATATATATTAACAACCTTTAACGATCCTATCGCATTGATAATGCTTTTGTTATTGTTTTAGTAATGGTTTTGTTTTTAATTTTTTTATTTAACTATGTGATCAAATGACAACAGCCACGTAGAAAAACAAGGGAGCAAACAATAATTTTTCTAGAAGTGTCACTTTTTAAAAATGCAACACAATATATAGATATATGTACATTAGCTATGGAGCTAACTTTACATATGGTTTTGAGTTCAAGTTTATTATATTGATGTTTTTTCTTTTTATACCCTGCATCACTTATAGAGTATATTAAGTTCGCAAAGATATTTGTAACCATCTTTAATTATTTAATTAATTAAATTAGTTAATAAAACTAATTGTAACATAATTAAAAAATTATTTACGTGGTATAGGGTATTAAATGGTCAAACGTATGTATGTATCTATGTATATATGTGTGTGCATACGGTTTGTATAGTTTACTAAGCTTAACAATGACATTGTAAGCATTGCAAGAGCGCGCATGCGGAACCACCTTGAATATGCAATTGGAGCAACATTTCTAAACTGATATAAAAAGGTGTAACATTGGCACTGTACACCAAACACGACGGCCACATAGCTCTCTTATCTTGGTGTCTCTGTGTTTATAAGCTTGGGTATGTGTGAGTGTGTGTATGTGTTAGCTAGCGAGCAAAGGCCGTTGGCAATGTCGTCTCCAACATAACTGATGTTCAAACTATCTGTATTTGTGTATAACTGCTCTTGTTGTTGTCATTTCTACTTACACGCATACAAAGCTCACTCTCTTTCTCTCTCTCTCTCGCTCGCAAATAATGGAGAGTTGAGCCCGTTTGTTTGTATTATATGTCCATAAATATAATATCTACGTACCATTCACCCTGTACTCTCATTCTATGTCTACAATAACTTGCCTTAGTTTTAGATAGAACAGCAATATCAACAACAACGGTAACAACAATCACAGATTAAGAGCAACATGTTTAAGTTTTTAGTACAGTCCACGCGCATTTGTAAGCCAACTATGTGGACTTTATATCTATAAATTCATTTTCTTCTAATACTTGTATTTATCGTTAACCATATCACTCATTATCTATCCATCAATTTCTATATCAACATGATTATATGCAACATACTCTGGATGTCAAAGTAATTATCTTTGCTTTATACATGAAAGATAAATGCACACTGATTTATTAATAAATGGAGATAATGTTTAAACTCGTTAAATATGTTCCAAACATATCAGTTTTATACCCTACACATAAGGTAATGGGTATACTATGATTCCATTTGTAACACCCCGAGGGACGCTTCATAGACTCTACAAAGTTTAAATATTTTTGATCACCATCAAAAAATGAATCCATCTAAACCTGTCCGTCCGCGTGTCTGTCTGTTTTTGACACTCACACGACCGTAAAGTTTGAGATATTAAGTTGAAATTTTATACAGACACTTCCGCACGCAGATCGCTATTTAAATAAGGCAAAATTGGTCAAGATGTGGGTGTGACCACAATCAATGCAAATTGGTTTATATTATAAAAAAATTTACCTATAAAGTTCAAATTTGTTATACATATTTATAATTAACCATTCCTCAATGTACCGAAAATTGGTGGGGACTTCAGGTGGTAAATTCTTCTACAGGCGAGCAGAATAATTGAAAAAACAACAATTTCGGTAATAGGTTGGTCAAATGGCTGGAAATAGAGAGAGTTTTCATAAAACTCTTCCAGTTTCTCCAAAATTTTATTAAAACTTAACCCAAGAACATCATAACTACAGGCCGATCTTTGGCGGATCTTCCACATTTGTCAAGTCACAAGTCATCGAACATATGGTGCCTCCACCGTAATTTCGGCCTTTCCACTTGTTCAACGAATAAAAAATTTCTTTTTCTAATATGAACAATGTGCTGGCTGCAAAATTTTCATCTAAACGATTGATATGATGTAGTCCATGCAGACGTTTATGTGACAGACTATGTCAATATCGGCATAGATCTCATGTGGTTCATAATTCAGTCCAAGTCGCAACACATTAGGATGGGTACGGAATCAAAGATTTATGGAAAAACTTTTCCTCCTAAACCCTCTTAAAACATACATTATTTTGCGTCATTCATTAAGCTTCAAAGCCATAAAGA
Source organism: Crataerina pallida (assembly GCA_949710015.1). Classification (NCBI taxonomy): domain Eukaryota; kingdom Metazoa; phylum Arthropoda; class Insecta; order Diptera; family Hippoboscidae; genus Crataerina; species Crataerina pallida. Next base: position 13,442,130 of record OX453289.1, read on the forward strand.
AATACCGAAATATTGAAGTGTGAATTTTATACTTCGAACAAAGTTTCAGCATTAAATTTCTTACTTAATTCTAAGTAATAGCTGTTAACAATCTTAGTTCTCCAACTATGAAATATATTGACACCTCTTTAGATGGGCAAAATTTCAATCTAATCCAGGTTTTAACTGAAACTTGCCCAGTTGACATAATTATTGTTACATAAAACATATCATTAAACTGGTTTATTATAAGATCTCAAAATCTTGGCTTCTTTTCCAAAAATGAAAAGACCACTTATGCTAACACATAAAATATTGAAATTAATTTTAATCGATAAAATTCAATAACAAATGATTTTCGCTCATTTCACTACAAAATTATTAAGTTAATAAAGTCGTTGAAAAACATATGCTAGAAGTTCTGCCGGATTTCAATGTTGTAGTAAACGAATAAAAAATTATATATATGGGGTACACCAAATCTCGAGATGCCCTCCACTCCATGTATATGTAACCAAAGGGGGCGTGGCTAGTTAAGTACTTTTCGAAAGGTCTTTAAAGAAAGTGCGTATTTTGATTCACCCGTCAATTTGACGGGTGCCGTAAAGATAGGTATATAAGAAACGTCCGTAAACCTAGTGTTAAATAGAAAATTATCTGAAAATGTTTATGCATTGTAGAAACATACAACTAAGAACTACACGAACCCTAAACCAACTCAAGCCCCTCACCTTCTGGTAATTCATTCTCGGCATTTCACTTAGCTTGGCAATGAAGAGGATCGCGGGTTCGATACCCGAATACGTGTATGGGGTGATGGAGTGTTTTTAAATGTTTCCTAAGTGAAAGAGTAATTTCTACAACTAAGAGGTAACATCAGCACAGTGTGTGTATTTATATGAGACATCTCCAGACGACCGATTTAAAAAAAAATTATGAACGTAATAACAAACTTAATGTACTCTCCACAATTCCTAAAAAGGTTATAAAAATCAAACTTTAGGCTCATATGGTGAGATGCGATGACATTTAAACATCTCTAGATAGCACTAAACAAAAGAATTTGACTTTTAAAACAAATATAAAATAAAAATTCAAACAACAGAAGTAAGAAAGCTAAATTTGGCTTAGGCCAAATCTCAAATACGCTCCACATCTTCAATAGTGGGCGTGGTAAGTACATTCTCTAATAGTGTGTGTATTAAGTATCAGCTTGAAAGTCGAATTTTACCCTGAGTATGGCTTTTCGTATTTGTGGGCATGTTTGTTATCCGACCACGCCCATTTTTGACACAACGATGGAAAGGGTAATTACCAAAATAAATTTTATAAATTTTTTTAATTATAAATATGTATAACAAATAGGAACTTCATAACTTAATTTTTGTGCAGATATATATATTTTTGTTGGTTATGGGCATGTGTGTGATTTGTCTGTTCGACATAGAGATGTGGATAGGACAATTATACCAAATATCAATTCAGCAGCTCAATTTTTCTGACACATAAATAGATTTTTGTCGATTGTGGACGATGCTCCTGACCGATGTTCCATTTTAAATAGCGATCTGCGTGCAAAAACTAAAAGTGCGTGTACAAAATTTCAGATCAATATCTCAAAGTTTACGCCCGTGAGGATGCCAACAACGGACGGACACACGGAAACACATCTTTAGATCGACTCAGTCTTTAATGCTGATCAAGAATATATGTATACTTTGTAGGGTCTCTGACGCCTGAAGCAAATAGAGTGACAAACTACTCTGCTTATCTTGTATTTAAGGTATAAAAAGTTCATTCAAGTAAATTTGCTTCTGTTGACTGCCAGCACATTATCAAATTCACTTATTTTGCATTAATGCCGCTATATTAATAAATAATAAATAATTTGTGACTGCATTATACACATATGCAAATGTTTTTCTAGCTAAATATTGTATTTAAGTATGTAGAGGAGAACACGAAGAATATGTGGGTATGTATACCTCCACATTTCTCTGTACACGTCTGATATTTATTCATCTCTAACATGAACTTAATGCCATTTAGCGTAACGCCCACATGAGCGTTTGTCATTTGTCATGTCACACACACGCACAAGCATAAAGAATAAGACACAACAATGTTAACAACAACAATAACAAATCATAAGATGTTGAAAAACCTGAACTGATTTCTTTTTATACTCTCCACCTCAGTGATGAGGGTATACTAAGTTTGTTCTTCCATTTGCAACACCTAGAAGGAGGCGTCAAGGACCCTACAAAGTATATATATTCTTAATCAGCGTCGAAAACTGAGTCGATTTAGATGCGTATTTGCGTTTGTCCGTGGGCCTCTTGTTCTCACGGGCGTAAATTTTGAGATATTTAGCTAAAACTTTGTACAGGCACTTATAGTTTTCGCACGCGGATCGCTATTAAAAATGGGCAAAATCGGTCAAAAGCCACGCTCAGAATCAACAATAATCTATTTATCTACCACAAAAATTGAGTTATAAACTTTAAATTTAGTATGTCCATCTATTAATATAAGCTTCTTCGATGCGTTCAAAATAGGCATGATCGGATAACAGACAGGCCCACAATTTACATAAAACCATATTCTACGTAAAACAAGTGAAAATATTATAGTCGGTCAAGCCCGACCATCAAATACCCTGCACCACTTGATATATTATTCAATTTAATTTTTTTCTTTGATAAAGGAAGAGTTTTATTTTTTGTACTACACCTAATTTTCTTCTTTGAAAACAAAAAAATGTTTATATGGGGAGGGGTTCTAAAAATGGTCCGATCCTATCCATTTTCGAAATGGTTTTTCCTTGGGCCAATACATATCTATGTACCAAATCTAATCAAAATATCTCAAAAAATATTAGAACATCATAGGGGGAGGGGTTCTAAAAATTAATCCGTCCCATTTTCAATAGGATTCCCCTCTGGGCCAATACATATCCCTGTACCAAATTTCATCGAAATATCTCAAAAAATGCGACCTGTAGCTTGCGCACAAATTTACATGGACATGGTTAAATCGATTCTGAATCGATCGGTATAATTGAAGGTGGGTGTGGCATCTGCTGTTTAGGAGTTACAAGCATCCGCTCAATATACCCTTTTCCACAGGGTGGTGCAGGGTATTGAACTTGCAAGCTGATACGTAAGACATACACTATTAGAGGGCGCAACATATATATATTTGCCACGCCCACCGTTATGAATATGGAGGGTATTAAGATTTGGCCTAAACTAAATTTAGTTTTCTCCCCTATTTTTACTAAATCCCTACCTAAATATGTATATATATAAAAAAATTTCAATATATACTTACATTTTTTGATATATATATCCCCTTACGCGGGGATATACTAAATTTGTCATTCTGGTTGCAGCATCCAGAAGAAGGCGTCAGAGACCCTACAAAGTATATATATTCTTTACAAGCATCAAAAACTGAGTCGATCTAGAAATATCTGTCCGTATGTTCGTCTGTTTTTGGCATTCTCGTGGGCGTAAATTTTGAGATAATAATCTGAAATTTTCCGAAGACACCTTTATCTGCCACTAAAATTGACCTATGAACATAAATTCGATATGCATATTCATCGATGTGCCAAAAATGACCGTGGTTATATAATAAACACACCCACAAATTACATACTCAACGTATAACTCGATTTACAAGCTTCTATGTTATATAATACATACACTGTTAGAGGGCGTAATCATATACCTACCACACCCACCTTTTTTATATAAATGTGGAGGGTGTTTAATATTTGGCCTAAAGACTTTATATGGTAAGAGGTTCTAAAAATGGTCCGATCGAATACAAATTTGTTACAGCCAAATATTAAAATTTTTTTTTTGCCATATAAAGTATATGGCAAATAAATAAATAAATAATAAAACCTTATATGGGGGGATTTGAAAAATGCTCTGATTCGGTTCATTTTCAATAGGGTTTGTTTTTGGCTTAAAACATGTTCTTGTACCAAATTTCACCGAAATATTTCGAAAAATGCGATCCGTAGCTTAAGAACAAATTTTTATAGACAGGCAGACGGCAAGATGAACACGATTAAATCGATTCAGATTTTGTTTTAAAGAGTGATTTTCAAATGCATATGCACAGCAGACGAACAAAGAGAGAAAATCAGTGAGACTTTGTGTGAAGAAAAGTCCTAAAAGTTGTATTTAATATAAACTGTGACCACTACTTTACACATACATGCACGCATATGTACATATTTAAATACATATATTAGTATAAAAAGGCAGCATAACTATAAATACTGCAAATAAACGCCTTAAGTGGAACAAAAAAGATACAGCTTTGGGATTAAATGTTACATATTACACAGGCATACAATGCACATACATACACATCCATATGCATATATGACCGGGCAGGGATTATTGAGTCTCTGTTTGTACATACTCCTAGCAAACGATCGCCATTGCAATTATATGTATGTAGTTAGCTACTGCTAGTACAACTAATACGACTACCACAACTATCACTATCACTAATTTTGTACCGACTGTTTCTCAATGTACAATTTTTTATTCAAAGAAGGAGTTAAAGCTTGCAGATACACACACACACACATACATATATTTATCATCTAACCCATTATCTTTGATAACTGCAGGGGGTACCAAACATTTACTGTTCAGTTCAATTCTGCACAACATTTATGTTCGTCTGTCGGTCCGTCATCGTCATAGTCGTCTTTTCTCGGCAGCCATAAAGGTTATTATGGTTAATGCTGCTGTTATATCAAATTTGAACTACTACTACATGTACTACTGTTGTTGCTAAATGTTGTTGTGTTTGTTATTATTATTATTATTTTGTTTATTGTGGGTTACCTGGCTGCATGGCTAGTTGTGTGCTTGTGTGTGCCTACCTACCTACCTAAGCTGTTGTTTGATAGTTTAGTTTGCTAGGTATTTTTGATGTGGTATATTGTATGTATGTTCTTTTAAGTATAATCATCATCAGTTGTGATGATAATATATCCCGAGTTGACTAATTCATGAATAGAAACAAAAAAAAAAAAAACAAGATAGAAAAGTTCGGTTAAGACCGAAGCTTAAATACCCTCCACCTTTTATAACCCTCTAAAAAATAAGTTTCTATTGCCATATTTATGTATATGACTATTTCATGTTGCGTATATATTATTATTCAGGTCCTTTTAAACAACAAATAATCTTTTTTTAATTATAGGCGTTTGAGTTATTAAATCACGCCCATTTTTGGCAGAGTTTTAGATAACGGTACTACTTATATTTATACCAAATTTCAACTTGATTAGCATAGTATTGTGCGATATATAATTTTTTTAAGATACAATTTTTTCGAGGTATGTTGAGGTTTTCGTTTATTGTGGGCGTGTCTCTTAATCGATATTGTCAAACTACAATACGTAATAGCGTAATTGAACTCAGAATACGAATGCAAAGTTTCAATTTGATATTTCGATAATGACGACCGTGAGAGTGACAACAACAGACGGACATACGGACAAATGGACGGATCTGTCTCAAACAATTCTCTTTTCATTTTGATTAAGAATATATATGGTTTGTAGGGTCTCCGAGGCTTCCTTCGATGTGTTGCAAACGTATGATCAAAATGAATATACCCTCTTCCCTAAGGTGAAGGTATAAAAAGCATGCAATGTTTTGTTCATAAAACAATATAATAACAATAACAAGAACAACAAGTAAAAAAACTTAATTTGGCTTAGCTAAATCTTAAATAACCGCTACTTCCACAACGGTGGGCGTGGCAAATATATATATATTGCGCCCTCTAATAGTGTATTCGTTACGTTTCAGCATGCAAGTCTACTTTTACGTTGAATATGGTTTTTTATCAATTGTAGGCGTGTCTGTTATCCGAGGATGCCTATTTTTGGTACATCTATGGATGGGCTAACCTTTAATAAATGTACTTAATTTCTACTGTACAGGTCAACTTTTGTGGCAGATAAATAAATTTATGTTGATTGTAGGCTGGTCTGTTATTTGACCACGTCCATTTTTAGCACATCAGTCAATGGGATAACTATGTATATGCATAACAAATTTCAAGTTCCTAGGTCAACTTTTATGGTAGATATAAAGATTTTTATTTATTGTGAACGTGTCTGTTTTCCGACCATCACCATTTTTACACTTAAATAAAACTTTTATTTATAGATGTACATACCAAATTTCAAGTTCACAGGCCAATTTTTGTGGCAGATAAATAGATTTTTGTTGATTGTGGGCATGGCTCTTGACCGATGTTGCCCATTTTAAATACCGATCTGCTTGCAAAATCTAGAAGTGCCTATACAATATTTCAGCTAAATATTTCAAAATTTACTCCCGGGACAATAACAAACAGACACACGGACATACAAAAATCGACTCAGTTCTTGACGCTGATCAAGAATATATATACTTTGTATGGTCTCTGACGCCTCCTTCTGGGTGTTGCGAACAGAAGAACAAACTTAGTATACCCTCATCACTCATCACAATGAGGGTATAATAATGAAAAAATGCCTAAAACACAAAGCAGTACACCATGACTAGAAATCGACAGGGGCATTAATAAGCAAAAACCAAAACAAAACAAAAATTAAAATAAAAGATCACAGAGATCGACCTACCGAAGTGAGGCAATGGCCAGAAAGATAGTCAACATTACCAGCAGCAACTTTACAACACAATTTTAAACATAGCCAGCCAGCCATCCAGAGACCTTACGAACACCGGCAAAACTTTTATTAAACTCAACAACAGTCAATTGAAAAGGAAACAATAAGAAGAAGAAGCAAAAACATCACAACATTTGACTTTAGGCTGACTTGTTGCACCCCAAATAACCTTCAGAGCTTCTTGTCATGTCACTTTGGGCGTGCCTTCTCTCTTTCTCTCCGTCCCTCTCTTTTTATGCTTATGTATAATTTCGTGATCTTTGTGATCCGCAAATGAACAAGTTTTTCGCAATGTGTTCACATTTTCCTGATTTCTATATACATTCCCGTATATGTTGATGGTTTATGTAGCTTTGTTTTCATATTTTTAACATCTTTTTCTTAGGTAGGGCATAAAAAGAGAAGAAGAGAAAATATTACAGTTGGTCAAGCCGACTATAATGTTTTCACAGGGTGGAAATGGTATAAACATAAGCAGAAATAGAGTAAGAAGAAATATATTTTAAAACATCTCAACTAAGCAATAAACATCATCATCATTATTATTATGGCTGTTATGTAATTGGTATAGTTCAGCAGCGTAACAAAAACCTTTTAACAAAGGTTATTAAAAAGTTGATTTGTTTTACAAACTGTGTGGTCTTAATTGGTGGATATTAAATAAATAAAAATAAAATAAAAAGTATTTATTATTAAAAATTATATAAAATTAACAAAAAAATTTATAAATAAAACTAGGTTCTACCCTATCCATTTATACCCTACGTCATCTTTGGTCCTACAATTTATGCTTTACACCACTTTAAGGTTAAATTGAGAACTTGCAAATTGAAATTGGGAAACTGAAGTTTTAAATTGAGAAAACCAAATTGAAATTGAGAAAACCAAGTTCAAATTGGGAACACCCAAATTCAAATTGAGAAAACCAAATTGAAATCAACCATCCAAAAATCAATGTGGTTAAGGAGATAACCCTCTCAACCGCGATAACCTCGTCAGTGTAAACGTAGTGTTAACAGTTTCTGCCTTTTAAGGAATATTTCTGTTTTTGGCCACTAATAAATTTTAACTTTTCTATATTCACGAATTCTGTTTACACACAATTACCATATAAGTTCGTACATACAATAATTGCCTTTATACGAGTATGTACGAGTGTTTGTGTTGAACTTTATCCCTTTATACCCCACATTTTAGTGATGAGGGTATACTAAGTTTGTTCTTCCATTTGTAACACCCAGAAGGAGGCGTCAACGACCCTACAAAATGTATACATTTTGATCAGCATTAAAAACTCAATCTATTTAGACATATATGTCTGTCCGTGTGTCTGTCTGTTGTTGGCATTCTCACAGGCGTAAATTTCGAGATATTGAGCTAATATTTTGACCAGACGCTTTTAGTTTTTGCGCGCAGATGGGTAGAATCTGTCAAGAGCCACGCCCACAATCAACAAAAATCTATATATCTATTACAAAAATTGAGCTATCAAGTTAAAATTTAGTATGCATATTTACAATTAACTTATCCATCGACGTGCCAAAAATGGGGGCGCCTGGATTACAAACACGCTCACAATAAACAAAAATTTATATATTTGCCACAGAAATTAACCACGCCTACCGTTGTGGATGTGGAGGGTATTTAAGATTTGGCATAAGTCAAATTTAGTTTTCTTACTTGTTTACATTAACTTTGTTGTACAGGTAAAGACTAACGTTTATGTGAATAAAAAATTCAATATAATCTAAGTATTGTTGTGAAGAGAACAACAAGTCTCGTAATATTATAGTTATCTCTTTCTTTATATTCTTTTATATTGGTTCTTATGTATTGAAATTAGTCTGAAATAGTCTGAAATAAACTCTTGTAGCATATAGATACAAAGTAACACGCGCAGTTATTTTTCTCAAGAGGTTATGTATGGGCTTTATGCCACACGGTATTTGTATTAAAGTTTTTGAAAAAATGGCTTCCAATACGGTTTCATTCCCGTTTGATAAGCCAAAAGGTATTAAACTTTGATGCGTGAAAACTTCACATCAAGTCATCACTTATAATTAAAGGATGCTGGAAGGTAGTTTGTGAAGGTGCCAAAGAAAAAGAAAAGGAAGCTCTGATGTTAGAACCAACGAATTTTTCTCATATAGCTACAGCAAAAACCTCTAAGGAAGCATGGGATGCGTCAATGAGCGCTTGTGAAGACAGCGGACTAACAAGAAAAGTCGAATTATTGAAACAATTAGTCCAAATGAAATTGTCCGATTTTAAAAATATACAGGAATATGTAAATGCGATGGTATTAACATCTTCAAAAGACAATGCGGCATGGAGACGAAACAAAAAGAAAATGTGTTGTTTGCTTCCCTCCTATTGAGGAATAAAGCAACTGATTGGTTTGTTGGCTCTGGTGCTACAAATCATATGACAAGCGACGATGGTATACTTATAAACAAAAGAAAAATTCCAAAAAAAGAAATTGTGGTTGCTAATGATAGTAAACTTAGTGTTAAATATTCTGGAGATGTTACAGTTTCTCTTGAATTAAAAAATAAACGCTCTGATGCTGTTTTCAAAAATGTGGAATACGTCCCTGGACTTTGTACAAGTTTATTTTCTGTAAGACAACTTGCAAAAAATGGTAACACTGTCATCTTCAATAAAGATAATTGTAAAATTTACAATGGAAAAAAGTTATTAGCAACAGCAAGTTTGGTGGAAAATCTTTATAAATTAAATTGTGAACCTAGAAATGAAAAAATAATGATTGCAAAAGAAAATGGCAACTTATGGCACCGAAGATTAGATCATATATGTGTTGTTAACTTACAAAAAATTAAAAATGCGTGTTTAGACGTAAATATGGAAAAAGAGAATGTGTAATATGAATTAAAAGCAAACAAACTAGAGAAATAAATAGAGAAAATGGCACGAGAGTAACTAAATTATTGAAAATTGTTCATTCAGATATACTCGGACCACTACCAATTAAGTCACATTCTGGGAATGCTTATGTATTGGTATTTGTTGATGATTGGTCTAGAAAGGTATTTTTATCCATTAAAAAAAAAGTGACACATTTGAGAAATTCATCCAATTTAAGAATATGGTAGAAAAGCAGTGTGAAAAAAATTAAAATTTTACGTACAGACAATAGAGCGGAATATGTGAACAAATGAATATACCTTCTATTGTTGCACTATTTTATTTTAATTATAGAAGTACAATTTATTTATTGTAAGAAGACCAATTTTTTGTTTGTTAAGGAAAAAGTAATAATAATAATTTTTTTTGACAACAATAAAATGATTGACTTAAAAATCTAATTTTATTATTATTTTTGTTTTTTAAGAATTAACTTTTTTACATGTAGATACCCTACACCTTCTATACTACCTTCTCGTATATTCCTGAACAAAACGGGATGGTAGAAAGAATGAATCGAACGTTAATGGAAAGAGTTCGTTGTACGTTGTTAGATAGTGACTTAAATGAAAAATATTGGGCTGAAGCCGTAGTAACAGCTTCTTTTCTGACAAACGTTGTGCCATGTCGTGGAAATAATATTAGCCCTAAAGAACGTTGGTCTAAAAGAAAGCCGAACTTAAAATTTCTTAGAGTTTGGCTGCAAAGCTTTTCCAAAACAAAAACGAAATAAATTAGCACCAAAATCTACAGAATGTTTGTTAATGGGGTATAGCCAGGAGTCTGAAGCTTATCGATTAATTAACCCAAGCACAAAAGAAATTATCATAAGCAAAGATGTTGTTTTTGTTAATGAAAATAAATACCATTGTAGTAAAAAGATTCTATCTATTACAAAAATATGTATTCAACCTTTGTTAATAGAGAGGGGAAATACTCAACCATTGAAACAGCAGTAAAAAATACAGATACACAAAGTGATGTTGAAAACGAACTGTCCTTAAACAATGTAACAGAGGCTGATAGTAATGATGATGAATAGGAAGATAGCGTTGATTTTGTAAATCAAATAAACGATGAAGGCGAAATTGAAATCAGACGATCTGAACGTTTAGCGCAAAAACCACCGAATCAATACAACTATTGCGCAATGGAATATGTGTCTAACGAACCAATTCTTGTGAATGAAACATTGTCATATCCAAATGGTTATAAATGGAAAGAAGCAATGGAAAAGAAATGGCTTCTTTAGTTGAAAATGAAACTTGGGTGTTAACTAAACCTCCCAATTGTGTAAAAGTGGTTTCTTGCAAACGGGTATTCACAACCAAAACTGATGTAAACGGCTACAAAGATAGTTTTGTCTCGTTTTTTCTCACAAGAGTAAAATATAAATTACAATGAAACATTTGCACCTGTAGTGCGGTACACTTCTATTCGTTATTTGATTGCTTTAGCTGTTAAGTATAATATGCACATACATCAAATGGACGCTGTTACGACATATTTGAACGGAAGGCTCGAAGAAGAAGTATATATGTTTTAACTCGACGGCTTTGATGGTGGAACAGGCCGCGTGTGTAAATTAATGAAATCCTTATATGGACTTAAACAATCAGGTAAAGTGAGGAACGAAACTTTAAATGAAGCTTTGCTCAATATTGGTCTTGTTCGAAGCGAAATAGACCAATGTATATATTATAGTAGAAAAAAAAAAACAGTATGATGTATTACAATTTATGTAGATGATGTGCTTATATTTAGCAATGATATAAATAAAACCAAATAGTTGAAAGAGAAGTTATCCACTCAATTTGAAATGAAGGATATGGAAGAAGTATCATCGGTACTGGGTATAAAAATTTCCTATTCGTCACAATATATAAAAATTATATAATATATATAAATTGCCTGATTGCAAACCAGCTAAGACTTCTATCGATTGCAACCAGAAAATATCATATGAATTATGCCCGAAGAATGAAAAAGCAGAGTATGTCAAATGCCTTGTGTTTCTAAATAATGACATTTAGCTCATGGCTTTCTACTTCTAAATACCTTTAATTTGAGACCCATATCAAATATAAGTAGTAAGCGTGGCTCTTAACTATATATTTTTTTTTTTTCTCAACTTATCTTATTTATTGAATCTTCCAGGGGCTTGGAATTTACAATAAGTATTAAAATCTTAATCTATCTTAGTCTAAAGATGACTACCTGTGCAGTTACCTCCTAAATGAGGTGGAATTTAATAAGTTTATTTAATTTATTAAACTCAAAGTTACTTTTTTTTTTAAACGGACATGATGCTCTATCAATTGTATTTGTTTGGATGCCATAGCAGGATTTGCGTGGTTACTTAGTATTGCTGTGTCATCAGCGAAAGTGAATGTCTGCGTCAGGTGATGCGTTGGCATGTCTGCAGTGTATATCAGGTAGAGTGTAGGCCCCAGTATACTGCCCTGGGGAACTCCTGCTAAAATGTTCCTCGTAGTAGTTTCCCAATCGTTGATGCAAACTGAAAAAGTCCGACCCGTAAGGTAACTTTTTAATAATGCATGACTATTAGGCGGTAGTTTGCTGTAGATTTTTCGTAAGAGACCTTCATGCCATATTTTGTCAAAAGCTTCAGATATAACAATGAATAGGGCTGAGCAGTACTCTTTAGCTTCAAACGATTTCCTTATGAGTTCAACAATTCGATGTACTTGTTCGATTGTTCCATGGAATTATCTAAATCCAAATTGGTGTTGTGGTATTATGTGGTGCGCATCAATGTGAGTATTAATTTTGTTAAGTAATAATCTTTCTAGAAGCTTTGACATAATCGACAGTAAGCTTATGGGTCTATATGATGTTACTTGAGTACTATCTTTTCCTGGCTTTGGTACCATAATTATGATGGATTTCTTCCAACCTATTGGAAAGTAGCCTGTGCGAAATATAGCGTTGAAGACGTATAATAAAATTTTTATAGCGCATTGTGGCAGTTCGCGAATCATCTTTGCTGTGATATTATCATATCCTGGCGCTTTGTTTATTTTTAGGTTATTTATAGCTTTTATTATTTGGGGTAGAGTAATACGAATAGGGTTTTGAATACCTGTATTATTATTAAAATGCGCGAACAATTTCTCGGTAACGGTATTTCCACCGAAAGATTATTGTTGTTAGTATTGGTAGTTGTACTACTGTAGGGCGAACTATATGTCAATACATTATTACGAAAGGGTTGTCGCACTGTCATCTCTTCCGCCAATATTTCATTGCGCATTGGAGTTCTAAAATTGGTATTGCTGGTTGATTGATTTCGCAAAGGCGGGATATTAATCACTATATTATTGTGAAGGTGTCGATGCGAAATCGGCGCATTTGTAATGTTAATTCCATTTGGCTTGAATACACTTTCCAAATAGTTTGCAAATGCCTCACATTTCTCATAGTGGCTTCTTGCCCATTGCCCATTTTTTTTTTTGATCGGGCAATCGGTTTTAGTAGGCGGATTTAGATTTTTTATGCCTTTCCATAAGTTGTTTGGTCCTCTGGTTTGAAAGTTTAAACTTTCGAGTTACAACTGAAAATTATGCTCTTTTATTTCGCGGAGTGCTTCCTTCAAATCCCTTGTACACTGTGCTAATTTTTGTTGTGTATTCGGAGATCTATGCTGTTGCCATTGTCTTCTGAGATTTCGCTTCTCTTGAACTAACTTCTCTATAATGGTAGGGCATTTGTAACCTCGAGAATTGTTGTTTGTGGCAGTGGTTTTTGTTGTTGCCATTTTAGCAGCTGTTCTCATTGTTCTCATAATAAGCTTAATTGCATCATCGATTTCTTTAGCATTTCGAAGAGGAATATCATACGGAAGATGTGACATTATATATTTCTTATATTTAAGCCAGTTTGTGTTACGGTTGGGAATTTTTGTTGGTATATTCATTGAAGTTTCAGGAGTTAGATATATTTCAAGGAGAATGGGCGAGTGATCCGATGAAAGATCAGCTAACAAAGTATTTGTGATTTGCTCCCGTCTAAAACTTTTTGTCACAGCAAAGTCGATTAGATCCGGGATTTTATTTAAATCACTGGGCCAGTACGTTGGTTGACCGCAAGACGCAATATTAAAGTTGTCCATATATTTCTGCGTAGAGTTGTCTTCCTCTAGGAGAAATAAGTCTTGAGCCCCAATATGTATGTTTGGCGTTAAAATCACCTGCTGATATTTCCCGCCTAGCGTGGAGAAATAGTCATGAAATTGTTCTTGAGTGATGGAAAATCGTGGCGGACTGTAAACGGAGGATATTGATATATTGGGCGTAAATTCCGTAAGGCATACTGATGTTGCTTGCAGGTATTCTTTAGAATAATTGGGCATTGGATAATGTTTAATATTTCTTTTCAAAATGATAGCAGTACCTCCACATGCTCTGCGATTTGGGTTCTGGATATCATAAATTGTATAATTCTTTAGTTTAAAGCCATTTTTATTGGTAAAATGAGTTTCAGAAACTAATAACATGTCTATATTATTTAACTTCATGAAGTTATCAACTTCATCTTTGTGCTGGCTTAGGCCGTTTGCATTCCAATGACAAATTTTTAGAGAAATCATTTTTTACTCAATAAGGTTTGGAGAAAAAGGTTTTTGATTTTTTAGCATATCTTGCATCATACCTTGCATACTTGTCATTATAATTTGCATTCCCGTCATGAAAGTTTGAATGTTTTGATTTAACGAAGCTATCGATGTTTCAAGGGGGTTTTGTTGCACTTGACTATTTGATTTTACTGCCTGTGCATATGTTACAGGTTGAGAAGTATTATTAAAAAGTTGTTGTTGGGAACAGATATTATGATTTAGTGTTATTTCAGTTTTGTTTTGTTGGTCCGCATTAGCGTTGTATATATTAGGTGCGTGCTTGGATACGTTAGCTTGCTTAATATGTTTATAGACGGGACACGATAATTTGCGGTGTGGTCACCTCCACAATTACTACACTTTTTGCCTCCTTGTTGAGCCTTGGTCATACAGGTTGAACTATGGTGTAAATCTCCGCAAATTACACACACGGTGGGGAGTTTACAATAGCTTTTTGTATAGCCGTATTCTTGGCAGTTTAAGCTCTGGGGTGGATCTTTGCGTTTGTATGGTTCTTCTACAACAATTCTACGATGGAGTAAGTAGCGTAAATTATATATAGGGTGGATTTCCCCTTTTTTGAGTCTATTTGCTTCAAAGGAAATTTCTACACGAAATAATGGTTGGGGTGCTTTTTGTCTGTTTAGGATGTTGTGCACGAATTTCACCTCAAATCCTTCCGCCGTTAACGCTTCTTTTATTTCGTTGGGTGAAACATCACTTTCAATTCCTTTAATGACCACAATTAAGCCTTTGGCACTTTTCAGTTGATACGTATAATATTTCCTCTTGGTATCATCGAAAAATTTAATTCCAATTCTATAATTTTTTTCAGTGTAAAATTGTACTTTCGCTTTCGAAATCGTTCCCCTGATTAAGTTAACCACGTGAAATTGTTCTTTTCCGACTAATTGGGCCAATGAATTTATAAAGTTGTTGTTAATTTTTTCTCGTACATAGACTGGAAGGGGCTTGTGCTCCTTCACTGGTGGTATCTCTACCTCAGCATTATGATCTTTATCAGCCAATATTAGGAATCTATTTGAGGAATTTGGTACGTCATCGTTCATGTGCAACTTTGACATCTTAGAGAAGTTACCCTTGGATGGGCTTGATTTTCTCTTAATGTTCAAGTAACGGTCAATGCCTGTTTGAATTGTAGGTTTTTTATTGTCTATTTTGTGGGATGATTTTTCAGTGTATGATTTTTCATTCTGAGACGCATTTAGGCTGGAATCACTTACACTGAGACCTCTATTTATATTTTTAAACGCAAGGCTTGTTGGTGAATGTTTTAGTGGTGACCTTTGCATTTTCGAAGAGCCCTGGAATGGATCTGCACCACTCTCCATTGTTTACGAGCATTAACCGAACGCACTTACGCCTAGCTGAGCTATGCAAAAGCCAAGCTCAAGCTGAGTTGGTGAAGCACACAGTTTGTTATGCCCTTTATGTATGTACTGTGTTGCCGTTAATCCTTTAGCTGTGTTTTTGTTTTGTTTTGAGATTAGTATATAACAAGACTAACTGTATGGTTTCACAATTTCATCAAATTGCAAAATTTTAGTTAGATTCTGCACTTTAGGATTATATTGCCATTTTTACGCCTATAAGTCACAAACCACAACTTTAATAAATATTTAAGTTCGCAGAGCGCACAACAATGTTGACTTGACGAGAGCTTACTGAGCTATATATGGAAAATTTTACCTTATTTTCTCAATTTTTGTAAACGTGAGAGTTTCTTGAACAGCAAAGTAACTCAAATTTTTATTTTTATCTATATACAACAGATACATATATATATATATATATATATATATTAGATATATTATATATATATATATTAGAACAGGAACAGTATAGAATAGTACGCATCCGATATCCTTTCCGATAGTTGCAAAGGAACTATGCATTCTCCTAAACAGAGGTGGTTTGTTATATTAAAAGTCTCTACATATAAGTTTCCCCATATGTAAGTGATATGGTTAAAAGAAAAAGAAGATAATGGCTCTTTCCTACACGCCCGGTTTCTAAGCATTACAAAAATGCCACTGTGTCGTTTTCTTTTTGAAATTTATTTATAAAGAAAATTAGTGATTGCTTATAAACGAATTAATCACTACTCCAGTTAAAAATTTAACTTTTTTCTTTAACTATATATTTACTAAACATGCATCATTATTAATTATTTTTCTATGTTTATAAATAATGAGTGTGTGTGTGTATAAATGAGTGGTAAAGCTTAACATTAGTGGATTTCTTTGGTGAGTAAATGCAATAAGAAATGCCTTCCACGTACTCTTGATTCCATAATGAATGTCTAGCAATATTTTTCTTTAATTTTTTTCTTATATTTTACAGCATTTTCGTGATCAATGCATCGATGGTTCGGGTTTGCCGTTATTAACTGAAGATCATCTAGTAAATTCATTAGGCATGAAATTGGGGCCGGCCTTAAAATTACGCTCAGTATTGGCAAAAAAATGGGGTGGCCCGTGTCCGTGTGTCACGTGTGTGGCTCAAGCTCAGCATGTGCTAACATTACAAGCAACGAGTAGTGGTGGTGGTGGTGGTAGTAGTCTGACTAGTGCTAGTTGTAGTAAAAGTACAATCATTAGTGGTAGTGGTGGAGCTTTAGCTTCCACTTCAATAACCACTGCACCTATAAATAGTACACCCGCCGCCTGTAACAGCAGCCATCAAAGAGCCTTGGCCAACCTTACTACTAGTGCAGCATCAGTAACAGTAGTGGGTAATAATTTTGTAAACAATGCAACAACCACAATAGCCAACAATAATAACAACAACAATAACAGTGAACAATGCATAGGAAACAATCATAGCGGCAATCATGGTAATAATGGCAACAGGAACGGTAGCGAAAGTTATACAAATGCCAACATTAACAACAACAACAACAACAACACTAATAATAATAATAATGATAATATGAATGCTTTAAGTATTTGCGGCAATGATGAAAACATCATTAGCGACGTTTGCGGCAGAAGCAGCATCAGTAGCATCTATAGTAATAATGCCAAAGACAACAATGATAGTAATGTTAATATTGGTAATTTTTCACGGGATCATAGCAACAACAACAATAATAATAACACTAATAGAAGCAGCAGTTTTATAGCTGCTGCCAATATTATCACCACTGGCAGTAATGGTAGCAGCAACAACAAAAACAGCTTGATTGAACGGCATGACAATAATACAGTAAATGCCGATTCAAGTAGTTAGTGGCCAATGCAAACGTTACTTAAATATGTTAAATGGCATACGATCGATGATGACAATCATTGATTTAGATGGTTTGATGATGGTGGTCCTTTGTACCACATTGCACCAAATGTGTCAGGATAATTTAAAATTTTTTCTTATGTTTAAGTAGGCAAACATTGAATTATTTTTGCTTATTTTTTTTCGTTGTATTTTATTTTGTTTATCTTTAAATTACATTATCGGCAAGCCAGGTTACTATTAGTTTACACTCGGTGATCATGAAATATAACAAAAATGCACCACCCTGTGGAAAAGGCTATATTAAGTTTGTGCGGATGTTTGTAACTCATAAACGATAAATGCCATACCCACCTTCAGTTCAGTACTGATTGATTCAGAATCAAAATTTGAATCGATTTAACCATGTCCGTCTGCCTGTCCATCTAAAATTATGCGCAAGCTACAGGTCGCATTTTTTGAGATATTTTGATGAAATTTGGTACGAGTATTGGCCCAAATGGTGACGCTATTGAAAACGGACCGGATTGGACAATTTTTAAAATCCCTCCGCATATGAGGTCCTATTATTTCTTGAGATATTTCGATGAAATTTAAAACATATGTATATCAATACATATTTCCAAAAAGAAACCCTTTTGAAAATGGATAGGATCAGACCATTTTTAGAACTCCTCCACATATACAAATTTTTTTTTCATATCATAAACAATCAGAAAATCCAAAATTTTCTGACTTATGTATCGATTTGAAATTTTTGAAAATACAAGTACGTATAGAAAAATAATATTTTTCATTTTTTAAAGAAAACAAGTAAGAAAAATAAATTTTGGTTTAGGCGAAATGTTAAATACCTTCCACATCCACAACGGTGGGCGTGGCAAATATTGCGCCCTCAAATAGTGTATGTATTACGTATCAGCATGCAAGCCTATTTTTACGTGGAATATGGTTTTATAAACTGTAGGCGTGTTTGATATCCGAGCATGCCCATTTTTTGGTACATCGATGAATGGGCTAACCTAAGGGTATTTAAGGTTTGGCCTAAGCCACATTTAGTTTTCTTACTTGTTTAAATTCAATTTAAAGAAAACAAGAGCCCATCATTTAATGGAGCCTTTTTACGGATAACCCTGTATTGCCTTTAATTGCGTTTTATGGAGTGCATTTCTCTCTCACCCACCCAAAAAAATCAACTGTTAAAATATTCATATCTAAACTAAAGCATTTATTTTTTTTTTGTTTTTAAAATGAATTAAACATATTGTTATATATTAATAGAAATATGAATTATTTTTATAAAAATGTAATTAACGAATTAAAAAAAAATTAAGAAAACTCCTTTTTTTAAAACATATTATTCAAACTAGTATGTATAGAATAATACCGCTATTGATGGAATATCTTGTAAGTTTCTCAAACTTAAATTTCTAAAACTTTCACAAGAGTTGCAAATTTATGAAATATTTACAAATCCAACAAAATTGAAGAAAAAATGCCTTAAATATAATAAGTACTTGAACATTAGGTATTTGAATACACAAGATTTTAATATTTAAAAAATCTTTATACACTATCTTTCTTATACTAACAATATATATTATATATACCATGTAATAGTAATAATAGTCTTGAAAAGAAATAGAAACAGCAATAATCGCAAAGTCTTCCAATAGCACTCTCTATTAAAAATGTGTATATGCTCTTAGCATACTTACTATATTGCTTTAATAGCTAAACAGCACATAAGTTATTTTATTTTATTTTTTGTTTTTAAGTAAAATTGATTTTTTTTACTTTTTGGTTCAATTAATTTTTTTTTATACCCTTCACCTTAGTGATGAGGGTATTCTAAGTTTATTATTCCTTTTGCAATACCCAGAAGGAGGCGTCAAAGACTCTACAAAGTATATATATTCTTGATCAGTGTCAAAAACTGAATCGATTTAGATATGTTTGTCCGTGTGTCCGTCTGTTGTTGGCATTCTCACGGTCGCAAATATTAAGATATTGATTTGAAATTTTGTACAGGCACTTTTAGTTTTTGCACGAAGATCGTTACTTAAATTTGCCACACCCACCGGTGTGGATATGGAGGGTATTTAAGGCTTTAAGGATATTTATTTGGCCTAAGCTAAATTTAGTTTTCTTACTTGTTTGTGTTTTTGTTTTATTATTTGTTTTTTTTATTAAATTAATTTTTTTAGAAATATTTTCTGTTTATACCCTGCACCATCCTGTTGTAAAGGGTGTATTTAGTTTGTGCGGATGTTTTGTAATTCTTAAACGCCAAATGCCACACCCTCCTTCAGTTCAGTACTGATTGATTCAGAATTAATATCTGAATCGATTTAACCATGTCCGTCTGCCTGTCCATCTAAAATTATGCGCAAACTACAAGTCGCATTTTTTGAGATATTTTGATGAAATTCGGTACAAAGACATATATTGGCCCAAAAAGAAACCCTTTTAAAAATTAATAAGATCGGACCATTTTTAGAACCCTTTCCCATATCATATTGAAATTTTTGAAAATACAAATATGTATAGAAAAGTAAAATTTTTCATTTTTCAAAGACAAAAATTAAATTGAATATATCAAGTGGTGTAGGGTATTTGATGGTCGTGCTTGGCCGACTATAATCTCATTTGTTTTTAATATGAATAAAAATAATAATTTTTTATTAAAAATTAGTCAATTATCTTATTTTTTCTTTAAGTACATTATATTTCTATATATTTTTATGTGCAACAATTTGTTAGAAGATATATTCTTACAAAAAGTAATTAAATAATAATATTTTACAAGTGTACTTAAAAAAGCACAAACAATAACAATTATGCAAAACACCTCGTCAGATAATAAAATATAAATATATATATATAAAAAGAATAAAATAATAAAAAATTTAAATATTTAATCTAACTAGTCATTAAAAAGAAAAAATTATTCGTTTTAATTAAAATAAGTAAGCAAACTAAACAATAGTGAGCGTGGCAAGTATGTGATTACGCCACCTAATAGTGTATGTATTACGTATGGCGTATGGTTTTTTGTACATTGTGGGCGTATCTGTTATACCACCGTCCCCTTTTTGGGCAAAATGGTAGAAGTAGAATAACCACAAACATGTGAACCCGATTTTAAATTCAGAGATCAATTTTTGTGGCAGATATATAGATTTATGTTCATTGTGGGCATGGCTCTTGACCGATGTTGCCCATTTTTAATAGCGATCTGCATGCAAAAAAGTGACTGTCCAAAATTTCAGCTCAATATCTCAAAATATACGACCGTGGGAATGCACGAATGTAAATATTGAATAAATATAATTAATTAAATCAATTTGAATATAATTGTATAGTTTTTACAAATATATATGTCTCTGACACAGTGTACGAATTACATAAATGCAAGCATATGTTAGCCACAAATCCACACATGGATTATCTAGGAATGTAGGAATCTAATATGTTTTGTTTCGATAGCGCACATAGCAAAGCTGAGTTGAAGATTTGTTAAAATTTAGATTTTTCAACGACTTCACAGCGATGTTGTAAAATTTCTCAAGTGTATTGGTAAAGAGATGTGGGAAATAAGAGGTTTTGTGTCCGTGTGAATATTCTAATATATAACCAATGTACTCTGAATTTTTTCTGGACCGAAAATAGTGAAGAATTAGTTTTTTGTTTTTTTTTACACATGTGTTACTGTTGTTGTTTTTTCTGTTCTTATAAGCAAAGCAAAGGGAATACCGCAGATTGCAAACATTTGTACGTATGTAATTTTATATATTATGAATGAATGAATGAATGAATGAATAAATACATATTGTAATTAATAAATGAAAATAAGGCTTTCTTCTATTTTTCTTCGTTCGACTTTTCCACTTTTCGACCATTTATACATGTTTTGTTGATGTTTTGTAAAGTTGTTTTTTATTGTATCATTTTGATTGGGCCCCGCCCTGAAACGGAGTACCGGCATAGGTGCTTCGTCCAAGGATCACGGGGCCAAAACAAAAATGCAAAAAGCATATTATATAAGATCCCTTGGAAAAATTCCTTGGGATCAACAACTACCTTTTAACATAACATAATACCCATGGGCAATAGGCTGTCCAAAGTTGGGAGATCAAGTGATCGACAGTCCTACCAAAGACTAAGTTTGGTACCGCGGGGTACTGGAGCCCCAAGAACTAAGGTTCTTGCCAGTACGTACTCTTGGGTAGGCCCCCTTGTGGGAGCTTCGCGGGGGCTGTAAAATCGCTGGTAGTGCATGGCAAAAAACTCTGTCACCAAGGGGTGAACTTACATAGCCTATGATGTGAGTTCTAAAGTTGGGACCTCCTTCGGGGGGGGCGCAGGGACGCTTAATTCCCTACAAACGTCTAATTGAGTCTCCACGACGGGTATAGACGTAAAACACACACTACATGTATCATTTTGATCATCCGTTTACAACACATCGAAGGAAGCCTCGGAGACCCCACAAACCATATATATTCTTAATCAACATGAAAAGAGAAATCGTTTGAGACATGTCTGTCCGCTTGTCCGTCTGTTATTGGCACTCTCACGGTCGTAATTTTTGAGATATCAAATTGAAACTTGGCACTCTTAGTTTAATTTCGCTGTTCCGTATTGAAATTGGGCAAAATCGGTTAAGAGACACGCCCACAATAAACGAAAATCTCAACATACCTCGAAAAAATTGTATCTTTAAAAAATTATATATCGCACAATACTAAGCCTATCAAGTTAAAATTTGGTATATATATAAAGGGTACCGTTATCCAACACAGTGCCAAAAATGGGAGTGATTGAATAACGCAAACGCCTATAATTTAAAAAAAACACTATTTGCGTAAGTACATGAAACAGTCATGTACATAAATATGGCAATAGGAACTTATTTTTTAGAGGACTATTAAAGGTGGAGGGTATTTAAGCTTCGGTCTCAACCGAACATTTCTATCTTGTTTTCAACTTTTTTTTATTGTATTATTGGGTAGAAAAGTATTGAACAATTCTTTAAAAAATGTATAAAACTAGTAAACACAAGCTAAACTTGATAACACAAGTCAGCGTAACAAAACAAGTAACATATTTGTGTATACATTTGCTTGTATGCATTGTATCGACATAAAATAAATCTTGAGATTCTATTAACAAAAGTTAAAGAGAGTGACACTCCGTCTCTGTTTTATAAGTCTCTATTGTTGTTGTATGTTTAATGAACATTTAAAACAAAAAAGATTTCAAAAAAATATTTTGAAATGTCTAGTAATAAGAACTTTGTTATAACAAATCAAAAAACATGACACAACTTATTTGGTATAGTTGTTTTTTTATTGAAAAATAATAAATATTAGTATTATTTAATATTTTGTATGGTACCCTTTTGCTTTTATAGTACTCTGTAGCCTCCTTGGCATTGAATCTACCAGCTTTTGAGTAACATTCGGGCTAATTTTACACCACTTTTCCAACAACGCCTTCTTCAGTTCATTTTTGTTGGTTATGTTGTGTTTTCTAATATTATTTTCCAACAAAAACCACAAATTTTCAATAACATGTAAATCTGGTGACTGAGCCCGTGGCGACACTAAATGGGGGCAATTCCATATTAAAAAAGTCTGCACAATTGTTGACTTATGTTTTGGGTCATTATCTTGATAGAAGCGGAAATTATCGCGTATACCAAGCTTCGTTACATTTCGGAGTAAATTTTTTTTTAGTATGTTGTTATTTCTATAAAGGGTAGTGTACCTGTAAGCCACTGTAAATATATATTTTCCCGCTAAAATACTGTAAATATATGCTCACGTACAATTATTGAAATTTCGATTATTGGAAGGACGATTAGACTGTACGGCACGAATTATGTATAAATATATAAATTTTTTTCTCTATATATTGAGTATTACTTGAACGAATATAATTTCTACGCATTATATATAAGACCCTATACCAATCATAAACAAGACCACCACTGTAGCTACCGCCACTAGTGGTAAAATGATAATAATGAAAGAATGGATCAAAGTTGGATATTTGGGGTGTACGCCCTTCACCAATAGTCTAGATTGAAATTTCAGGGTCAGTTAAATCTCCTGGGGCTTCCTCCGCCCATAGAAACGCAACTATTTGTCTTTGTGGTGCTTGTGCCGTCCTCTAATACTGTTTTCAAGATGATATAAAAAAGAAAAGGAATGATTTACTTTGAAATCTGGAACACTTGAATAAGATTTTTTCTATGCTTAGGGTAAAGCCGTTGGCACCAGGGTTCACTATATAAAACTTCACACTTACAAAAATCACTTTATGTATAGATTTATTTCTAAAATTTCCTTTTTAGCTTACTCAATTCGGTGTTAGCAATCCTGATACAGTAGAGTTGCACCAGAGACTTCTAAATATAAATAAATATATTTAGAAGTCTCTGGTAAAATATAATATAAAATATAAATAAATATATTTAGAAGTCTCTGGTTGCACGAAGTGCTGAAGGAGTTAATTTTATTTTTGTGGGGAAGAAAAGTGTGTGGCATTTTTTTTCCTTACGGTGTGTATTCGAAAACGAATGTTGTTGTATCCACGAATGTAAAGGAGAGCAATAAAATAATGGGATTATATTATTATCTCAATGTATATGTATATATAATATGTTGATAATGATTAACTTATGATATGCTGTACATAACAAAGAAAGGTTTGGTGCTTTGCTTAGGCCTTTGTTTGTCGTGTATTATTTGGGTCTTGCCAGTAAATGGTGCAGACGATTATCTTGTGTGTGTACTAACCAAAGCAAGTTTGCAAGAGCTCAGCCCGTGTTAAAACCTTGTTTATGATTAAGAGGTTAGGTCGACTCTTAAGGTTGCGCTACCTATATTGTTTGTAGAGGCCCTAACTGTTCAGGGAGGATTATTCACTCTCTGCGCTTGCTTATAATAATAATCCTAGCTGTTTGTAGAGAGGAATTTCACTCTTGTGAGTGCGCTTGTTTAATAATAATCCTAGTTGAAATAGAGAGGAATTTCACTCTCGTGCCTATACTTGCCTAGTTACAATAATCCTAGCTGTGTTAGAGAGGAATTTCACTCTCGAGCCTATGCTTGCTTCTTTTCCTGCGCTTGACCTGACTACCTACTTATCAGTCCTAAGACTAGCTAGCTTACTATGCTGTGATCGGCTTTTTATAGGCCAGCGGCTGAGCTTTTGCTTGTTATTTGCAAGAGCTTTGTTGCAAGTTTTCGCCAGTTACAGCTGATCTTAATTATTAGTGCTTAGAGTTGCTTATGACAGAGTCGCTTGTAAAAGAAGTAAACAAGCATCAAGCAATCATATATATACAATAATTCAAAAGAGGAAAAAAAATAATAAAATGAAAGTAAGCATATGTGTTACAATGATTTGGCTTTATAAAAGAAAAACAGCAGTAACATATAACAAAAATTTGACTTCAAGTAAAAAAAAGAAAAGAAACTAAAAAATTTCAAAAATTTTTTATAATGAAAGAGAAAAAAAATGCAATGATGATTGTGTGATGGAAATTTTATTTCAAAAAATTTCCCTATCACATCCCCTCTTTGGTAGAATCTTCGTTAAGGATTACAATTTAGCCATTTCTCCTTATCATCGCCCTTGAATCGTGTAATACATTCTTGCCCTTGAACGTGTTGGTAATTGAGCATGTTCTCCAAGGAAGCGTATTTCTAACTCCATACGAATTGCGGCGGCTACAGTCGATTCATACAGTTAGCAGTGTTTAATTGTTAAAAATTTTCTGTGAATTTTATTTGATATAATTTTTTGATTAAACAATTCTTTAAAAAAAAAAATAGAAATATTAAATAAAATTATATGCCCAATTGGTGACAAGTGGAATAATAAAAAAAGAAAAAA
This sequence comes from Crataerina pallida, assembly GCA_949710015.1. Lineage (NCBI taxonomy): Eukaryota > Metazoa > Arthropoda > Insecta > Diptera > Hippoboscidae > Crataerina > Crataerina pallida. The sequence continues at coordinate 13,467,551 of OX453289.1, forward strand.
CCTATTATTGCCTAAATTGGCTAGTGCATAAACATACATTTGTGTGCGTGCGCCGCTAGTTGTATATACATACTTTTTAATTTTTCTCCTTACTCTCCATCTTCAAAGGAATATAGTAACAGAGTTGCATCTTTCTAGCTCTGATTACATCTTAGTGCATACACAAAGGGCAATACACACTGCGTGCTTCACTTTTGTAAGGCTTAGCAAAGCATACATGTATTTTATTTATTTTTTTCCATATATAGTAAATAAAATACACCCTTCCACGGTGTGTTTTTGGGTTCCTCGTTACTATGAATTCCAATAACACACGATAACGGCTGCTAAAATCTCAAAGCAAGCCGAAAAAAAAGACGCGTCGGTACCGGTGAAAAACGCGCGGGGTAGTTGAAATATACAAGGAGGATCCGCCGAATATTAATAAAGAACTGGCAGCGTTCAGCAAAAGTAGGCTGATGGCAAGGTCTCCCGAACAAGGCCAACGGAGGTCGCATTCGTCTCCTCCCTCGGTTCTAGATGTAAACGAGGAGCATTCAGGAAGTGTCAGCAATTTCTTTTCTTTACTAGGAAAAAAATAGGAGATCTGGTTGGTATGCTGGGTGGTGGTCGACAATTCATCAACCAATGTGTGATATCATTGACGAACTTCTCGTCCTCCACAAAAAGGCTTCGTTCGAACTTGAGGCCGTGCGGAAAGCAGAAAGAAAACAGAAGTAAGCTAGTACGCAAAGCTCGCGGCTACTAAAAACGAAGCCAAACGTTCCTAAAAGAGCGAGAGAAGACGCCACCAATGCCAATGCTGCCAAGAAAAGCAAACAAGCAGGCCAGAACGTAAGGGTCAAAAATATGGCTGCATTGGATACGCCCACCTCTACGAAAGGCCAAGTCAATGAAAACGCCTGGCAAACAGTCAAAAAACCAACGGATCGCAAACCTAAGGTGAAATGGCCGCTCAAAACGAATGCCACTGTCATCCAAAAAACCGGAGATTTAAGTTACAGCGATATACTAAAAAAGGTAAAATCGGACAAAGACCTAAAAATATTTGGAGACAATTTAACAAAATTAGAATGCCGCTTAAATTGTAGCGAAGAAGGCCTCTTTGGTAAAGATTGCAAAAACCAGTCGTCTTGTTCCATATGCAAAAAACTTACAAAGCGTTATGACCATCCATTAAGCGGAAGAAGGTGTCCAAGTGCCAAAGCAGGATGAGAATACTCCAACTAAACCCAAATCATTGCAGAGGGGCGCAAGAACTCCTAACGCAAACGGTACGTGAACAGAATATCGACTAGCAATATTAAGCGAACCATACAATGTCCCGCAATGTGTCAATTGGATTAAGGATACTTCAGGTAAGGCCGCTATTTGGTTTTGTGGCCACCTACAAAAGCAGTTGCTGGCCACTGCTGTCAAAAATGGCTTCGTCGCTTGTATATTAAACGGTCTGCACATTTATAGCTGCTACGTTCCTCCTAGCACAAGCACAACCGATTTTAAAGAAGTAATCCTAGAGCTCTGCAGCGAAGCATGCGACAAGAGTCCGAAATTTATTGCCGGAGATTTTAGTGAGTGGGCTGTGGAGTGGGGCTGCCTTATAACAAGTCCCAAAGGCAAAACAGTATTTGAGAGCAGCCTACAGTCCTCAGTCCTAGCAAACACACGAGGTCCTAGAGAAAACCGCAGACGCCTCATAGTAGAAGTTGTCAATGCTTTACGGAAGCCAAATATGGTGCCACGCCATGAAGGTCAAATCTTACGCTAGGGGTCTCAAATCAACTTATCGCCTGTGCGCGATAAGAATGTGCGCTCTGGTCATTAGCAGATTGATATCTATGTCAATAGGAAAGATATCTCATAACCTAAGGCGTCGGCAAACAACTCGCTCGAAGTAGAACACTAGAGGAATGGCAGCGAAGATGGAGCTTTTCCGAAAAAGGCAGGTGAACGAACCGTGTAATACTTAATATAAGTGATTGGATATCGCGCAAGCATGGCAAAGTCGACTTCTACCTCACGCAATTCCTATCGGGTCATGTGTGCTTTAGATCATATTTGCACCACTTTATACACGACGACAACCCTTGCTGCACCATTTGTGGTGTGGAAGAGGACGCAGGACATGTGTTTTTCTACTTCCTCCGCTTTGAGCAACAGAAAAACAGTGGTTGGCGCTACTAATAGGAGAAACCCCTAGTCTCGAAAATATAGTATATCACATACTCATTTCCAGTAGTAGATGGCAAGCAATACAAGACCTTGTGGCAGTGATAATGAAAAGGATCCGACTTCTAGAAAGAAATCGAGCGAATTCAGATCTCTCCGGCATCGTTGGTTAGATGTTTGTTCGACTAGATAGGTTGTTGTCATAATATACGTAGTTCAGTCATCGGCCTTTCCCCCCTGTGAAGGAATACCTAAGGATGGTGCCACAGGGACCCGGGAATTGACGCAGAGGTGGTTTTAGCGGGTTAAAGTCTCGTCGATTCATAAATGAATATTACTTCCGTACGGGTGCTTGATGGTTGGGAAATTTGTTGATGTCTCCTGGGACATCCCGGTGGTGTCCATGATTTGTCGGTTGTTATTTGACACTGCTGGAACGGGTTAAGCATCGGCGACGGTTGTCAGTGATTGGTCACTGGCGCTCACATTACCTAGATTGCACGTGTGTAGGACTTGGCGGATGGAGCTTTGGTTGCCTCCTGGAACACCCCGGAGGGATCCATGGCTTAGCTGTTGTTAATCGATATGGCCGGTACAGACTAAAAGTGACCCGTGTTGAAGAATGTTTATGGAATGACTGCGAAATGGTGCTATCGCTTGACTGAGTACTGGGTTGCTTTCCCTTCGTGGCGACGTCACGCGGTTGAATTTGGGCTCCCACATCTTGTGTTTTGGTGCGTGTAGCTTGGTGTTCAGTTGTCGGAGCGATTGTTTGGTCGAGCAAGCGTGATAAATCTGCCGGACTGGATGACTGATGGGTAGTTTGCATGGCTTATTCTTTGGTTAGTTTTGTAGCAATCTCATAGATTTGTTCGGACAGTTGTGGTAATGATGTTGGTATGTGTGCTACATCATCATTACACACTGTGTCGCTGCTGATCCTTAGGATAGGGATATCATCTTCTGCCTCCACCACGTTGCAATTTTTGTTGTTGTTTCGGTGGGTGGACACTGCTGGTGGTAGAGGATGGTGCAGCATGCATTGACGATCCGGCGAGAGTTTGTTGGAAACATCAGGCTTTGTGAAGACGGCTGGTGTAGACATTGGTGGTTGGCTTATGTTTTGTTTATCGTTAGGTTGGCCAGTTTCACCTCTGAAGGTGCGTTCGCACATTGGTTGAACATACCGTAAAATAGGACAATAGATTGTATTGGTTACCTCATGTTGTCTTGACTGGTTGTGTAGGCAACATTCTCGCTTGGTATGTGTGTGCTACTGGAATCCTGCGGCTGCTCTTTACATTGCAATGTTACGCCTGCGCAAGTCAATGAGGTGTCAAACATATTCAAGAATTTTATGCCTAATATGGCTTCTTCAATTGCGTTTGGCATAATCAGGAATGGCAGCTCCTTCTGCCGATCTCCGAACTGAACGATGCAATGTAGGATCTCGCTAATTCTTCTCGATGAACCGTCGGCCATCAGTACGTTTAAATTGGTGCTTTCGAGCCGACCAAATATGTCCATTCTTGTTACAAATGATTGGTTAATAATACAACTTAGTAGTTCCTATGCATTTATAGGCGTGTTGTCGATTAGAACGGTGGCTGAAATCCTGTTGCCGTTGAAAGATAATGGCAGTGGATGTTCATAGAGTTGTAACCCGCATCCTCTTTCTTGTGGTGTTTGTCTGCGATGTTGTTAGCTGTTGGAGCAGGATTTCGGTTGGCTTGATTACTCGGTATTCTTGACATAGGAGTCTGCGTTATGCTTTCCAAATCGCCAGCTAATTCCAGGAGCTCTTACAAAGATTCAAAATCGCGTCTTCGAATGTACCAATGATATTCTGGTAGTGCGTTGTTATATATTCTCGACAATTTGTCTTCCTTTGACATATCAGAGCGTCGCATTAATTCTTGTAATGCGAGGGAGTAATCTAGAAAAGATTCGTTAGGACGTTGTGTGACGTTTTAAACGAGCTCCAAGTGGTCCAATGCATGTTGTTGTTTCTGTACCACATCAAAGCCTTACCACTTAGGAATTTGGGCATTGCTGTTGGTAGTTCATCATTTGGTACGTCGTAGGTGAGCGCCATATCTTTAACACTTTCCACAAACTGAAAGGCATCTTCTCCCCCTTCATAAAGGGTGTCCCATTCATAGATAATGCTCATTAAAGCTTTCTTGTCACTTCTGATTGCTTTGGTGCGTTCTTTGTTAAACTCTTGTTCCTCGTCTTTGTAATCCATGGTAATGTACTGTGCCAGACAGCGTCGCAGTTCATCGACGGTGCCGTTTGTGCCATAACGGCCATCAATTCTTCTTTGCGTAGTAAGCGTGTAGGGTATTTACATGTTGTCAATTGTTAATGAATAAAAAAAAGAATTAGAATTTTATGTCAACGATTGTAAAAAAATAATTTTTAATTTTTCTCATATTGAAAAAAAAATTTTAATAAAAATTTATTAAAAATATAAAACTATAACCTAAAATAATCACCATCTATAATTGGCGATCCTGCGATCCTGCCAAAAACGGCAACGTTTCCAGAATTGTTCAATTTCCAAAACTTCCCTGGCAACGAATAAAAGGAAACTACATTGAAATACAAAAAAAACACAATTTCTAGTTTCAATAACTAGCGGCAGCGACAACGCATCAGCAGTAATAATAATAATAATAGCGGGAACAACAATAACAACAAAAACAACAACGACTACACCAACAATAACAGCGACAATTGCAGCAATAATAATAACAACAGTTATAAATTAAGAACGGGGAAATCAACAGAGAAATTAACACATTGATAAGAAGAATATAGGTGTATGCATTCGGAATATACTCGTACATATGTAAGTTTGCATACATTAAAAAACAAATGTCATAAAAAGGATATTGACATATATATATAAGGATATTTTTCACGCATAAGAAAAATCAAAGACTTAAAAAAAAAAATTCATTAAAAAAAATAACAAAAAAAAACAAAAAAGAAACTTCAAAATATTTCATCTAAAAAATAAATAAATCAAAACGAAACGTTTCATTGTTTTCCAAATCTTTAACTTAATTAAATTTATTAAATTTAAATTTAAAAAATTATTCAAAAAATTAAAATTATCTAATTGTTATACTATTATTTATTATTGTATATTAATTTAACTTTTTTACAATAAATCATTGTAAATTGTAAATTCTCTCTCGGAGATAAAAATGGCATTACAACATACACCTACACATACTTCAACAAATAGGACATTCACCAATAACAACATATTAGATCTCATGTTAGAAAACAGGACACAAGAACCTACACAACCTAACACTCATATTAATATAAATAATAATAATAACATTAATGATACACACACACATACAAATATACCCACAAACACAGGAAACAATAGATTTAAAACTGAAATTATACCCTCTAAAAATAATGGAATATCTGCAGCAGTACTGAGAAGATAATGGCAACCATTGGCACAAGATTTAAATAAATTCACTGGGCCAACAAAAACAGCCGCTAAATGGAGAGTGGTATTTATTATTATTATTATACAAATGTGAATAATATAAGAAATATTGTAATTATGAAAGAATTTAAGAGGATGGAAGTACAAAGGTAGATTTCGTGCCAGAATCAAGAATTTAACGAATTTGAAGAATGAGTTTTAAGCACTTTTGGTATATCGTTAAATGATAACACAAATGATGTAAGCAAGTAGAACAATGAATTTAAAATAGAATACCTACCACGGTAGGGACGTTTTGAAAAGCCCAAAAGAGACTTAACTAAGTAAATATTCCGAAACTGTTAGTCTGCGTTAAGTAAATTATAGTCAATGTACACAAGAAATTAAGCTAAAACTACGTTTACATTGGCGAGATTGTTAGAGTTAAAACGTTACCTAACTACGTACGTTTACACTGATATGATTACAACTCTGATATTTTATGTTATAACGTTTATTTCTTTTATAAGAATGGAAAATATTTTAAGTACAATTTTGTATACAATTGTTAATAAAAATGTTGCTTTTAGCAATATTGAGAATCAAAAATAATATTAAAGTTGTACGAACAATATTTGATTTTACATAAAAAAAAAAATCAGCATTTATTTCATATACGACCATTTTCTTCATTTTCTTCAATTTTAAACGAAAACATTTATTGTGAAATTTGTGAAAAGTCATTAATTGACATATCAGAGAAGTTTTATCGTAAAGAGTTGTATTTTTAGGTATTTTTTCAGAGTTATATTAAAATTTAAGGTCGTTAACTACCTGGTTATCTGCTAACCACTCTAATGAGATTGGTAAATTTTATATGGGTAACCATTCAAAAATCAATGTGGTTAAGGAGATAACCCTCTCAACCGCGATAACCTCGTCAGTGTAAACGTACGTAGTTAGGTAACGTGTTAACTCTAACAATCTCACCAATGTAAACGTAGTGTAAGCATATTTTTTTTTATCATTATTAAAATTTTTATAGCCTGCATCACTTGTGGCAAAGGGTATATTAAGTTTGTGCGGATGTTTAGTATTAGGAAATTCAGTATTTTCTTAACGGAAATTAGAGAATTAACATTGGATTAAATTGCAATATTCTTATGATTCTTCAATAAATGACATTTTATACCACAAACTAGTCGTTATCTCTTGCTATAACGATTTAGAAATGTTTGTCGGTATGTCCTTTCTGATATTATACTCTCCATATAAGATTTCTTAGTTAATGTGCCTCTCTTACATACTTACTATTATTCTCAATATTTGTGCCTTTACTATTACTTTCTCCTCTAGTGTATCACTGTCAGCGTCTATTTCTAAGGAGGCGCCCTATTTTACTAAAATATTATTCAATATAATACAAGCATTAATTATATCTTCGGCTTGCTGATGTTCTTTTTGGCTAAGTATTTAAAACGTGATTTCAATAATTTTAAAGCCTTGTCTATACTATTACGTCGCGTATAATTATAAAGTCGATTAAATTCTTCTTCTTTATGGCCATATTATGGAGTTATAGGTTTTAATAGCCATGGTTTTAAAGGATATTTAGAATCTCCTAATAACCATGTATTGTTTTGTATAGAATGATTTACGATTAGATCGGTTCTTATTAAAGATTTCACCCATATGTTTGAGGCGTGATAGGAACCACAATATTTAGCATTAACATAGGCGAATAATAAGTGATGATCACATATCTAAGGAAACAATTGAAAATCACTTTTTTTATATACAAAAAATGGGTACTTATGTATTAACGCCACCCTTTACAAATTTTGGGATAATTTCTAAAATTTTTGCTTCAAATCATAAAATAAAACACTTTATTCTCCACTGGGGTGGCGTTAATACGTAAGTACCAAAAAATGTAATTCATCACATCTCTTACCACTTCTACATTGACACTCTTGATTCATGTACAAATGTCTGTCTGCATATTGGGCCGGTGGTTATGTAATTGCTACATGGAAACAATCAATTGCACCCAAAGTACTTTTGATACCAAAATTTTAAAATCCATTAAGAATCAAATTAGAAGAAACTTGCATTAATAAAAAAAAAAGAATTTGTTCATTATAATTCTCAAAGGTTTTCGACACCTTACTTCATCACTCTTTACTCGTAATATCATTGGTATCATTTCTTTTAAGATCCTTGAAATGGTGGATTGACTCATTGGCTGAATACATTTTACACCAACATATATTTTATTAGAAACGTCCCAAAGAAATATAAAGTATAGTTAAAAAACGTGTTTACAACCGTAAGGGATTGGTTTGGGCGTCGTACTTTTGTAAGTCATTAATAGAACTGGAACACATATATGCTGAGTATTAAATTTTCCATAAAATCCTTGTCACTTAATGAAAAAGGATCTATATTAGCTCTTGTTTGTTTTAAATAACAAGGCTTTTCAATTTTTTCTATACGTTTGTCCTCATTTTGTGTGGCGGTGGCTAGTAAGACTACCAAAAATTCTTCCGTTTTTCTATAATAAAAAATTTTAATTTTTAAATTCACACAAAAAATTCCATTTTATATAAACATATTTTGCAAATCGTGTGGTGAGTGCTTATACAGCCCTGTTTTCCAATAGGATTCTCTGATATATTTATTTCATTCATACAAAACTTATAAAGTGAAAATAATAAACATAAGGAAGGGTTCCGTTTTGTAATTACATAAATAAAAAATTCAATCAATTTTTTGTAATATAACTGACTTAACAACCTTCCATAAAATACTTTTTTTAAATATGAATTTCTCTGAGAAAAGGCTTTGTTATAATTATACGGTACTTTCTATTTTTCCAAGGGTGAAAGTAATTAAGCTTCAACTTTACTTTCCTCTCCTGCTTTTTCTTTTTCAACCTTATTTAAACCATTTTTCTCCACTACCGCTAGTAATTCCTTAATACCCGTCGAACCAAAACCTCCCTCACCACGTTGGGTATCCTCTAATTTATCCACTTGTTCTAAATTCGGATAAAATATACGTTCACAAATCAATTGTGCTATACGATCACCACGTTTCACTTCAAACTGTTCCTGAGAATGATTAAATAGAATAACACCCAAATTGCCTCGATAATCTTCATCAACAACACCAGCACCAACATCAATGAAATTTTTCAATGCCAAACCAGATCTCGGTGCTATACGTCCATATGAGCCACGTGGTACTTGTACTTGTAGATCAGTTTTAATTAAAGCTTTACCCTGCGGCGCTACAGTTATATCGTAGGCACTGCGCAAATCTAAGCCGGCTGCCCGCTCCGAACAACGCAATGGTTCTAATGCATTTTCTGATAGTTTGGCCCAACGTAATATGCATTTATGGTCCATTTTCATTTTTTTACTAATCGTTTCACAATTTTTTTCTGACATTTATTTATTTATTGATGTTAAGAAATATTAGCAAATTAAAGCGCTGTTGAATTAAATATATTGTATGAAAATTTTCAAATCACCCTTCCTTTATTAAATTTTGGTGGGAACTCGTTGTAATGCTTATAGCAAAAAGATGCGTGAAGTTAAAAAGTTTTAAAAAGTTATTAATCTCTAAGAGAGAGAAGAAGGAGAGAGAGAAAAAAAAAAGAGAATCCGAGCCAAAAACACTCCCTCTATACTATAGATACTGCTACCATGCCACGTTTTTAACTTTTTAACTTCACGCTTACGTTTTAATATCTTTTTAAAGTTAGAATTATTCTTTCCAGAGAAAAGTAAACAAACAAAAAAACACATAAAGAAATGAAAATTTTTGTACCCTTATTTTTACTAATAATATAAATAAATTTATATGAAAAGTTAAATAAAATGATAATTGTTATTTGTTCTATAAGCTAGATACAATTCTAAACATTTTTGGGTATATGCCATATCCCAAATTTTTTTTGGAGTAGTGTTATTAGCAATTGTCTGTGACGATATTTGTGAAAATTGCATTTTTATAAAGTAAATCAATAACTCGACAATCTGCTCGTTCAAAAAAAAGTCCATCCATCCTCTATTTGGTAGTGTTAATTTATCCTAATTTTTAATTATTTTGTAAAAAAAGGTTCTACATGTTCCATACTTTAAATTTTAAAAATATTTTTTCACATTATTATTATTTAATATGTAAAATTTTAAAACAAAAATTGTCAAAAATTTTTAATTCTTTGTTTATGTGTTTTTTTGTTTGTTTACTTTTCTCTGGAGAGAATAATTCTAACTTTAAAAAGATATTAAAACGTAAGCGTGAAGTTAAAAAGTTAGAAGCGTGGCCTGGTTGCACCATCTATAGTATAGAGGGAGGCTCGGATTCTCTTTTTTTCTCTCTCTCCTTCTTTTCTCTCTCAGAGAATAATAACTTTTTAAAACTTTTTAACTTCACGCATCTTTAAAAAGGTATTAAAACGTAAAGCATGAAGTTATAAAGTTAAAAGCCTGGCATGGTAGTAGTATCTATAGTATAGAGGGAGTGTTTTTGGCTCGGATTCTCATTTTTTCTCTCTCTCCTTCTTCTCTCTCTCATTTAAAATTTTTTAACTTCTCCTACGTATTTGTATTAATATATATATTGTGTTTCACAGTGTTGCTAACATCACGTTTATTTTAAATGTTAACAAAACAAAGCCAATTAATAAAATATTAATTATAAAATTAAAAAATCTATTTTGTGTTTTTTATAGACACAAAATTTTTAATATAACTGGACTTTTCCGTTTTGATTGTTGCGTAAAGTAAATTAAATAATAAAATAAAAATTAAAATTATAGCTTTATATTTAGCTATCCGGTCTATAGATGAAATAAAACCATTATGTTAATGGTATCCCGACGTTTCGCTTGTACATACAAACATCATCAGAGGTCTTTATTACACAAAAGTAATTTTTTTAATATAGCAATTACACACAAATTGTAAAAAAAAAATTGTACCAACCTGATAGGTATTTTTTTGTTTCCAAAATTTATAATTTTTTTTTATAGATGAGTTTTTATATCTAAATCCTTCTCATAATTTTTATATATTTCAAAATTCATAATTAAATTATGATAGAACTTTTATATTTAATTTATACAGAACTGTAACCAACAAGTGAATAAGTATATATAAAAATGATATGTGATAAAAATGTTAAATAATGATAATAGGTGATAAAATAGTCTCCGTCGTTCAAAAAAACATCAAACTCACTATGAATTTTCAGAAGGATGTAGATAACATTAATAAGGTGTAGTTACTTTATCTTTGCTAACATCATAATTTTTTACAATAATCAAAAAACGACTAGCGTAAATTTATCTGCTTGTAATCTTTTGGATCGTTGGTTTTTTTTTTGTCAAAACGTATGAATCTCAGAATTTCTGTAATATCTCTGCGCATTGTAGCAGGTCCCCATTTTTCAATCATAGTTAGGAAATTTTCAATAATCTCGCTTCAAATGAGGCCCGGGCATATAGAATTCTTAAAAAACTATGTAATTCAGCAACCAGCCTTCCAGTCTTTTTTCAAAACTCGATGTGCCTTAGTTTCAGCGCAATTTTTGAGTTGTATCGTTAAGGATTTTTTAAAATTAAAAAGACGTTTTTCGAATTTAAACAAAAAAGAACTTTGTAATATTTTTCTTTTTTTTTAAATAAATTATTAATAAATTTGTTACTTTCGTTGAAATTGAAATATTTCTTTCTTTATGTAAAAGTTTTCACTTGATATAATTATGATTTATAAAAGAAACTAAAACCGATTTCCCGATCTGAAAAAATAATGGATAATGGGCAAGAAGCCACCCTGAAAAATGTGAGGCTTTTGCAAGTTACCTGAAAAATGTGTTTAAGCTAAAGTTTGTTTAACTACATATAACTATATCTCAACTAATAAATGATTTAAAAGTTAATAAAGCACCAGGAATAAATCACAGCAAAAATGATTCGAAAATCTTCCGCACTGGAAATTTTTTTACTAGTTGGAAAAAATCTATTATAATCATGGTTCCCAAACCAGGGAAAGACGCCACATTGATAACTTCCTACAAACCCATAAGTTTACTGCTAATTATATCCAAGCTGTTTGAAAAGTTAGTCGTATATTACATAACTCAACACATTAATTTCCAACATATCCACACATCACCAATTTGGGTTTAGGCAGTTTCATGGTACGATTGAACAGGTTCATCGTATTGTAGCTCTTATAAGAAAGTCTTTTGAATCTAAAGCGTTATTTATTGACATCTCCCAAGTTTTCGACAGAGTATGGCATCAAGGACTCATACAAAAAATATACCAGAAATTACCCTCTAATACAAATGCACTTTTAGAAAACTACCTTACTGTACTACCTCACAATATAGCCATCCTGGAACAATGGCTACAAGAATGGAAAATAAGCGTGAATCCAACAAAATGCGTTCATGTTACCTTCACACTTAGAACGGAAACTTGTACCCCAGTGACCATTCATAAACCTATTCTCAAATTAAGTTAAGAACTAATAATTTATGGTGGTTGCTGAACTCAAAATCCATATTAAAGTTGGACAATAAAGTGCTTTTGTATAATGCAACAAGTGAAAATATTATAGTCGGTCATGCCTGACCATCAAATACCTTACAACACTTGATATATTATTCAATTTAATTATTTTCTATGAAAAATAAAAATTTTTATTATACCCTGCTTTTTATATACCTACCTGTATTTTCAAAAATTTCAAAATGATACATATGTCAGAATTTTTTTTTTATTTTTCTGTTTGTTTATGAAATCAAAAAAAAAAAATTCACATGAGGATTGGTTCTTAAAATGGTCCGATCTGGTCCATTTTCAAAAGGGTTTCCCCTTGGGCCAATACATGTTCTTGCACCAAATTTCATCGAAATATCTCAAAAATGCAACCTGTAGCTTGCGCACAAATTTAGATGGACAGACGGGCATAGTTAAATCGATTCCGATTTTGATTCTGAATCTATTGGTATAATTAAGGGTGGGTGTGGCATTTGTCGTTTAGGAGTTACAAACATCAGCACAAACTTAATATACCCTTTTCCACAGGGTGGTGCAGGGTATAATTATAAAACCGATATGGACTTAAGGAATCCATCTATGAGGTACTGCTTTTCAAATGTAGTGAAGTTGCAAAGAAGACAATTAAAGATCTTACGAATGCTAACAGGGGCTCCATGGTTCATTAGCAAATATAACATTCACAAGGATTTAAATATACCAGTTATTACGGACGTAATTAATGATAGTGCCACCAAATATGTTAGTTAGATTCTAAGTCATCCCAATCTTCTCCCACGCATCCTCCCCACATCGGAGAAACATACCCGCCTTAAAAGAAGAGTAACTACGAACCTAATGTAGTTAGGTGACGATACATGATTAAAAAACAATGAATTGAATGGTTAATAAGAATAATAATTATAATATTAAATAAATTCGTAATTTCTTTGTGTCTTCTTTTAGTTCAGAAGTGGGATTACCTCACGCAAAACCGTAATAAATAAAGAAATGTTATAATATAAAAACGATAATTCGTAAAAGTGAAAAAACTTTTAAACGATATTAACACTCGAAAAATGAACATTTATTGTCAATACATCTTCGAAAAAAAGCAAATTAGGAAACGTAAAGTATACGAGTACATTAATCAATCGCAATAAACGTAAAAATTTGCGATTATAAAAGAATTATTATGAAAAGAACGCTACAAATCGGCCATTACGCATTTCGTAATATTGTGTTAACGGAATTTCATGACATTACGTATTTCATCATATTGTGCTAACGATATTTCATCACGTTATGTAATTGATCATATCGTAATGAATTAGTAAATGACGATATTAACGAAGATATAAATGAACACATATTTATGAGAAACGCTAAAGCGAACAAAAACACAAGTAAAACATTTGAATTTATGTATAACAGTACAACATGGTATTGATCACTATTTTGAGAATTGAACAATCAAAAATGAAATTACGCGATTTGGAATTTCCAACTACTGACACGAAAGCTGAATTAATTGATCGATTAACATCTGCTGTCGGCGATGATCACGTCGAAATGGATCAAGAGGTGCCAAGCTTACAAAAGCAAATACATGATTTACGAGAAATGGTGAAGAATTTGTGTACGTTACGGCAACAGGGTTGTAGCAATGTGCATAATAATAATTCACAAACCAATATAAACGCTCCAAGATATAACGTGTTCACCGAGGAATCAACTTTCAAGTGTGCGTATTTATACGATCAAAGAAATTGCGGATACTACTACTGGGACGATAAAGGTGTTATAATAGTATTATATGGTAAATTAAAAGGCGCAGTTAAAATATGGTTGGAAACAACTCGTGAGTGCTACGATATATGGAGCGACTTATCACAGGCGTTAAAAGATGAGTTTGGCTCTACGCTCGACGAAGCGGATGTACATTTGAAGATGGTAAATTCTTTACGCAAACCCAACGAAAATATAATTGATGATTGCTTTAGGATGAGTACGCTAGGCAAACGTTATAGAACGGGCGAAACTTATGTTATCAAATATACAAGAGAAGGACTAAAACATAACGAACTGCAAATGGCGATTGCTGCTACACGTTTTAAAACCATGAAAAAATTATGACAAACGGTGGAAGAATTTTTGAGCAATATACCACAACGTATGGTTACTAAAGGCATTAAAACGATAACAAAGAAAAACCAGTACACGAAGATATGAAAAAAGAATCGAAAATACAGATAAAAACAAATATATAGAAATTAAGTGCTATAATTGTAATCAGTTTGGGCGTCGACCTCGCTGTAAAGATTGCAACAAAGTTCACGGTCAGAACCAACCCCAGAATTGCGAAAAGTCAAACGTGAGAATAATTAATCGCTTTAATAATGATAGCATTTTCAATAAATTAGTTAAATGAAAAACAAAACGATACTGATAGAGCCGAGAGCAAGCTTATCCTTTCACTAAATGTTTAATTTATTATAAAAAATTCTTATCATCTAGATGCTTTAATTCATTTTACTGTTATTTCAGCACCTTATAATTTTAAGTTTAACCTTATTTATTGTTTCATAATTTTATGAATGTAAATTGAAATGTAAAAGTTAGAAAAAGTCTCACAATAAACTTAAACTTAAACTTATATGGTAAAACACGCAATGCTTTTGTGGATACCGGAAGCGAAATCAATATGGTGCGAGAGTCTAGCAGACAAAATTGAAGTTAAACGTATGAAATATATGGAACGTATAACAGGAACTTGTGGTGTGTGAGAAAGTAAATAAACTCATAAAAATTGATAACGTAGATATAGATATTGACCTCTATGTTGTAAATAACGGAATCTTAAGTTTTATTGGAGAAGATATATTTTAAAAAAGCGGCATAAATGCTTCACGTTTGCAACGGTAGTTTGGTATTCGAGAAAAGTGTGACTGATATGCAAGCAAATTTAATAAATGAATCCGATCTTCATGTTGATGACTCAATATATAATTCGTAACTAGTTGACCTTGTAAAAATATATCGAGATATGTTTGCTAAGACTTAAGCGAAATCGGTTTGACTAATTTGGTCGAAATGCACATATCTCTTACAAATACGCAACCTATAGTGTAAAAGCCGTACCTTATTCCAGAACCAAAAAGAAGGTTGCCAACGAAATCATTCAGGAATTACTCGATAATGACCGTATAGTGGAATCACATTCCAAATACTCAAGCCCTGTTGTATGGATGAAAAAGAAAGATGGGCGTGACGGGTTATAATGTACACATCGGCGCCTAAATCAAATTACGGTGAAAGAAGTTTTTCCCACGCCAAATATAGAGGAAAGACTACAAGGAGTAATCCTGTTCAAATACTTTTGTGTTCTCGATATGAATAGTGGGTACTATAAAGTTCCCATTGCTAAAGACAGTCGTAAATTTACAGCCTTTATTACTTCCGATGGATTATTTGAATTCAAGAGTATGCCATTTGGTTTAAAGAATGCTCCAACCGCATTTCAAAGCTTGATGGGTGCTCTTGTGAACAAAGCTCATCCTGGTGACATGTTTTATTATATGGATAATAGATCTCCACTCTACACAGCACGCCTCTGTTTTTCCGAGGACACTTCCTTCACATATACTTCTATACAGAGTTAATTACGCAGTATATCCTTATATTGAACCTCTGATCCAGTGCAGAAAATGCTGACAATTTCAATTAATTTCATTTATTCAGTTTTATGTTAGCTACAATTTTATAACAGCCAACTAATCTAAACTTAAATTAGGGTAAATTAATATTTAGAAACAGCACAGGAAGCAGCACCGCAACAACAACAACAATCGCCGAAACAGCAATAGAGACTAAGGCTAAAATTAGTGTAAACTTAGAGCTACTTAAAGTAAAGAATAAAACTAATATAACTTAATAATGAGTACAAAGTCATATTCTAAGATATGTTTACAACAATGTATATACATATGTATGATATGTTATATGTTACAACAATATGTTATGCTTATGATATGATTACAGTAATATGTATATATTGGAAAAGTTTACAACAATTAGTATAAGGTGTAAAGTGTAAAGTATAAAGTATAAAGTATCAGCTGGAAAGCACCTTATATCTTATACTGGAAACCGTATCGGACCAATCTAAAACAACGTAATATTCGTTAAACATTTTACACAATACCCGAAACGGACTATAAAGTAGATAATTTGTGCGGCAGTGAGATAATTTGAAGGGTACATAGTGCCTTGTAAAACGAGAGGGGATATTAAATGAAATTAATTCCAATAAAGATGAAGAGTAGATATCACCTCTAATAATCTTAGCAATAAAAGTAACTCCTAACATGTCACGCTTTTTTTCTAACGTAGGTAAGTTAATCAGCATTAACTTGTCATTATAGGGTGGTAAACGCACATCAGGATTCCAATGCAGACCACGAAGCGCAAAAAGTAAAAAGTCTTTTTGAACTGATTCAATGCTGTCAACATAGGTTCTGTAAGTAGGTACCCATACAAAAATTGAGTATTCCAGGATAGGCCTAACAAGCGACATATATAACCTCTTACTGACATAAGGATCATTAAATTCCTTTGATCATCTTTTTATAAAGCCAAGAACAGATTTCGCCTTGTTAACAGAATATTCGATATGTAGGTTAAAACGAAGCTTCGAATCTAAAATAACTCCTAAATCCTTGAAGCTGGATACATTCGCTAGCACATGATTGCTTAATGAATAGAATGTAGGCAGATAATCAGACCAAGAAAACGTTAGCTTTTTACATTTGCTTAAATTTAAAAACATGCCATTATTTTTGCACCATTCGGACAGACTACATAAATCGGACTGCAAGTAAGAAGAATTTTCAAAAGAATTGAGGGACATAAAGATTTTTACATCGTCAGCGAACATAAGAACGCGAGAAAATTTAATACAATTTGGAAGGTCATTTAGAAAAAGTAAGAAAAGTAGAGGACCAAGATGACTACCCTGAGGGACTCCAGAAGACACAGAAATTTCGCGTGATAAACAAGACTTTTTGCGAACGACCAGTAAGGTAATTGTGAAACCAAGCTAACATACTGTTACTAAAGCCAAGCAATTTAAGTTTGAGAATTAGCAGTTGATGATCAACTTTATCGAAGGCTTTAGAGAAGTCCGTATAAACTACGTCAGTTTGCATGTGTTCAGAAAAACCCTGAAATATATAACATGTTAATTCCAAAATATTTGTAGAAGTCGATTTACCTTTAACGAAGCCGTGTTGATAAGGGGAAATAAAAGATTTAATTATCGGAGTAAGTCTTTTAGTAATCATTAGTTCGAATAGCTTTGGCAAGGCATTAAGTTTAGTAATACCACGATAGTTGATAAAATTTTTAGGTCCATTCTTATAAAGGGGAATAATAAAGCTACTTTTCCAACGTAGTAGAAAATAGCCTTTTCTGAGGCATGCATTGAAAAGGTTAGTTAAAGGAACATATAATAAATCTGCACAATGCCGCAGTATACAAGAAGGAACATCGTCGGGACCGGGGAAATAACACAACTTAACCATCTTTAATGTATCTAGGACTCCCGTTTCAGATAACTGAATGGGAGGAAACAGGTTTTTTTTTTTATATCGTATAAATAGTTATCACTTGGTACGCTTTCAGGCGAGTAGGATTTTTCAAAAAAATCGGCAAACATGTTAGATATGTCCTGAATATTTGAAGATTCCAAGTTGTTATGTCATATTACTACTGGAACGCCAGCAACTTTGCGTTTAGAGTTAATAAACGAAAAGAACTTTTTAGGATTATTAATCAATTTATATCCCATAGACCATATATAATTAGAATAACACAATTTATTTAAGACGTTGAAATCATGCCTTGCCTTCGAATATAATACATAATCAGAGGATAGACCGCTGCGTTTGTACTTTTTAAATAATCTGCTTTTTTTATTCCGGACCATTCTTAAGTTTTTGTTAAACCAGACTGGACATTTCAAAGAACTATAGTCAATTTTTAAAGGAACAGACTCAGAAATCGTAGACAGAAGTATATCATACATAACAGACAACGATTTATCTATATTGTTTACATCGACAATAGAGTTGGAGACAGACGCTGATAAAATACCTCTGATTTTATTATAATTAGTCTTATTGAAATTAAAGTATTTATTATACTCAACTCTAGACTGAACATTACTTAAAAGAAGATTATTTATTCAGGAAAATTAAATCAAGAAGTTTATTATTATAATTCGCGATATTATTAAATTGAAACAATCCCAAATCATAAATTTCATCGAAGAACTCTATAAGATATTGAGGAATCCTAATTGGTGTGAGATGATCCATGTCATCATTAACGATCCAGTTAATGTCAGGGAAATTAAAATGACCTATAACCAGTAACTTATCACATAGTTTAACAAATGAAAATATGTTTCTGATTAAGTGAACATGCTTCATGTAAATTACAAGGTCAGACGCTCGAGGAATGTATGAACAGGTAATAAATAAGTAGCAATTACCCAACAATACTTTTACACAAACAAATTCAACGTCAACAAAATCAGAAGGAAGTACCACCTGAGATGGCAAAAATTTTTTAACAGCTATAAGTACCCCACCACCTATTTTACTAGTGCGATCACACCTATAAACTTCAAAATCGGCAGAAAAAATCTCAGCATCCTTAACCAAGTTTCAGAAAAAACTATAATGTGGTATTCACAGCCCGAAGAATTCAGTAGTGAATCATGTAATTTGCTATTCAGACCACGGACATTTTGATATAATATCATTAAGTTATTATCTAGTTATTTAGGAGCGGTATCAGTTAACTAACATGTGGTCATACCAATCAATCAAATCAACTGGTTGAACGGTCCTGGTCTGGTACGTGACGACTTCAACGCCCATAATATATGCTAATATACCAATCCCAGAGGTAGAAATGTACGCGACTTTTTCGAAACCAATAACCTGGTTCTCCGTAACAACGGGGAACCCACTTATTTCGGATCCACTCCACCTTATTTAGATCTGACATTTTGTTCGCTGCGTTTAAGTTCGCTCATTAATTGGCGCACCTGTAACGAGTCCTTTGGCATTGCTTAGTCGAAATCGCCTACATCTTCGACCCCTCTATAGTGAAAGTTTCAGATTATTTATACCAAAAACACTTGATCCTGTTATGCTTAACAGGAAGGTCAACAATACTTTACTCTTTTGAACCTAACATTAATCCACATTGATTTTTTGATTATTTTTCTCACACCTTTACCAGTACTTTCAGCCGTAAATTTGTAAAAATGTTTCGGGCACCTAATCCAAGGTGGAACACTATCTGCAATATAGCCAGTGCTAAACTAAAGGTTGCCATAAATAAGTACAAAACATCGCCCTCTATAGCTAATTTTTACCGTAATGGGCAAGAAGCCACCCTGAAAAATGTGAGGCTTTTGCAAGTTACCTGAAAAATGTGTTTAAGCTAAAGTTTGTTTAACTACATATAACTATATCTCAACTAATAAATGATTTAAAAGTTAATAAAGCACCAGGAATAAATCACAGCAAAAATGATTCGAAAATCTTCCGCACTGGAAATTTTTTTACTAGTTGGAAAAAATCTATTATAATCATGGTTCCCAAACCAGGGAAAGACGCCACATTGATAACTTCCTACAAACCCATAAGTTTACTACTAATTATATCCAAGCTGTTTGAAAAGTTAGTCGTATATTACATAACTCAACACATTAATTTCCAACATATAATCACACATCACCAATTTGGGTTTAGGCAGTTTCATGGTACGATTGAACAGGTTCATCGTATTGTAGCTCTTATAAGAAAGTCTTTTGAATCTAAAGCGTTATTTATTGACATCTCCCAAGTTTTCGACAGAGTATGGCATCAAGGACTCATACAAAAAATATACCAGAAATTACCCTCTAATACAAATGCACTTTTAGAAAACTACCTTACTGTACTACCTCACAATATAGCCATCCTGGAACAATGGCTACAAGAATGGAAAATAAGCGTGAATCCAACAAAATGCGTTCATGTTACCTTCACACTTAGAACGGAAACTTGTACCCCAGTGACCATTCATAAACCTATTCTCAAATTAAGTTAAGAACTAATAATTTATGGTGGTTGCTGAACTCAAAATCCATATTAAAGTTGGACAATAAAGTGCTTTTGTATAATGCAACAAGTGAAAATATTATAGTCGGTCATGCCTGACCATCAAATACCTTACAACACTTGATATATTATTCAATTTAATTATTTTCTATGAAAAATAAAAATTTTTATTATACCCTGCTTTTTATATACCTACCTGTATTTTCAAAAATTTCAAAATGATACATATGTCAGAATTTTTTTTTTATTTTTCTGTTTGTTTATGAAATCAAAAAAAAAAAATTCACATGAGGATTGGTTCTTAAAATGGTCCGATCTGGTCCATTTTCAAAAGGGTTTCCCCTTGGGCCAATACATGTTCTTGCACCAAATTTCATCGAAATATCTCAAAAATGCAACCTGTAGCTTGCGCACAAATTTAGATGGACAGACGGGCATAGTTAAATCGATTCCGATTTTGATTCTGAATCTATTGGTATAATTAAGGGTGGGTGTGGCATTTGTCGTTTAGGAGTTACAAACATCAGCACAAACTTAATATACCCTTTTCCACAGGGTGGTGCAGGGTATAATTATAAAACCGATATGGACTTAAGGAATCCATCTATGAGGTACTGCTTTTCAAATGTAGTGAAGTTGCAAAGAAGACAATTAAAGATCTTACGAATGCTAACAGGGGCTCCATGGTTCATTAGCAAATATAACATTCACAAGGATTTAAATATACCAGTTATTACGGACGTAATTAATGATAGTGCCACCAAATATGTTAGTTAGATTCTAAGTCATCCCAATCTTCTCCCACGCATCCTCCCCACATCGGAGAAACATACCCGCCTTAAAAGAAGAGTAACTACGAACCTAATGTAGTTAGGTGACGATACATGATTAAAAAACAATGAATTGAATGGTTAATAAGAATAATAATTATAATATTAAATAAATTCGTAATTTCTTTGTGTCTTCTTTTAGTTCAGAAGTGGGATTACCTCACGCAAAACCGTAATAAATAAAGAAATGTTATAATATAAAAACGATAATTCGTAAAAGTGAAAAAACTTTTAAACGATATTAACACTCGAAAAATGAACATTTATTGTCAATACATCTTCGAAAAAAAGCAAATTCGGAAACGTAAAGTATACGAGTACATTAATCAAACGCAATAAACGTAAAAATTTGCGATTATAAAAGAATTATTATGAAAAGAACGCTACAAATCGGCCATTACGCATTTCGTAATATTGTGTTAACGGAATTTCATGACATTACGTATTTCATCATATTGTGCTAACGATATTTCATCACGTTATGTAATTGATCATATCGTAATGAATTAGTAAATGACGATATTAACGAAGATATAAATGAACAAATATTTATGAGAAACGCTAAAGCGAACAAAAACACAAGTAAAACATTTGAATTTATGTATAACAGTACAACATGGTATTGATCACTATTTTGAGAATTGAACAATCAAAAATGAAATTACGCGATTTGGAATTACCAACTACTGACACGAAAGCTGAATTAATTGATCGATTAACATCTGCTGTCGGCGATGATCACGTCGAAATGGATCAAGAGGTGCCAAGCTTACAAAAGCAAATACATGATTTACGAGAAATGGTGAAGAATTTATGTACGTTACGGCAACAGGGTTGTAGCAATGTGCATAATAATAATTCACAAACCAATATAAACGCTCCAAGATATAACGTGTTCACCGAGGAATCAACTTTCAAGTGTGCGTATTTATACGATCAAAGAAATTGCGGATACTACTACTGGGACGATAAAGGTGTTATAATAGTATTATATGGTAAATTAAAAGGCGCAGTTAAAATATGGTTGGAAACAACTCGTGAGTGCTACGATATATGGAGCGACTTATCACAGGCGTTAAAAGATGAGTTTGGCTCTACGCTCGACGAAGCGGATGTACATTTGAAGATGGTAAATTCTTTACGCAAACCCAACGAAAATATAATTGATGATTGCTTTAGGATGAGTACGCTAGGCAAACGTTATAGAACGGGCGAAACTTATGTTATCAAATATACAAGAGAAGGACTAAAACATAACGAACTTCAAATGGCGATTGCTGCTACACGTTTTAAAACCATGAAAAAATTATGACAAACGGTGGAAGAATTTTTGAGCAATATACCACAACGTATGGTTACTAAAGGCATTAAAACGATAACAAAGAAAAATCAGTACACGAAGATATGAAAAAAGAATCGAAAATACAGATAAAAACAAATATATAGAAATTAAGTGCTATAATTGTAATCAGTTTGGGCGTCGACCTCGCTGTAAAGATTGCAACAAAGTTCACGGTCAGAACCAACCCCAGAATTGCGAAAAGTCAAACGTGAGAATAATTAATCGCATTAATAATGATAGCATTTTCAATAAATTAGTTAAATGAAAAACAAAACGATACTGATAGAGCCGAGAGCAAGCTTATCCTTTCACTAAATGTTTAATTTATTATAAAAAATTCTTATCATCTAGATGCTTTAATTCATTTTACTGTTATTTCAGCACCTTATAATTTTAAGTTTAACCTTATTTATTGTTTCATAATTTTATGAATGTAAATTGAAATGTAAAAGTTAGAAAAAGTCTCACAATAAACTTAAACTTAAACTTATATGGTAAAACACGCAATGCTTTTGTGGATACCGGAAGCGAAATCAATATGGTGCGAGAGTCTAGCAGACAAAATTGAAGTTAAACGTATGAAATATATGGAACGTATAACAGGAACTTGTGGTGTGTGAGAAAGTAAATAAACTCATAAAAATTGATAACGTAGATATAGATATTGACCTCTATGTTGTAAATAACGGAATCTTAAGTTTTATTGGAGAAGATATATTTTAAAAAAGCGGCATAAATGCTTCACGTTTGCAACGGTAGTTTGGTATTCGAGAAAAGTGTGACTGATATGCAAGCAAATTTAATAAATGAATCCGATCTTCATGTTGATGACTCAATATATAATTCGTAACTAGTTGACCTTGTAAAAATATATCGAGATATGTTTGCTAAGGCTTAAGCGAAATCGGTTTGACTAATTTGGTCGAAATGCACATATCTCTTACAAATACGCAACCTATAGTGTAAAAGCCGTACCTTATTCCAGAACCAAAAAGAAGGTTGCCAACGAAATCATTCAGGAATTACTCGATAATGACCGTATAGTGGAATCACATTCCAAATACTCAAGCCCTGTTGTATGGATGAAAAAGAAAGATGGGCGTGACGGGTTATGTGTACATTATCGGCGCCTAAATCAAAATACGGTGAAAGAAGTTTTTCCCACGCCAAATATAGAGGAAAGACTACAAGGAGTAATCCTGTTCAAATACTTTTGTGTTCTCGATATGAATAGTGGGTACTATAAAGTTCCCATTGCTAAAGACAGTCGTAAATTTACAGCCTTTATTACTTCCGATGGATTATTTGAATTCAAGAGTATGCCATTTGGTTTAAAGAATGCTCCAACCGCATTTCAAAGCTTGATGGGTGCTCTTGTGAACAAAGCTCATCCTGGTGACATGTTTTATTATATGGATAATAGATCTCCACTCTACACAGCACGCCTCTGTTTTTCCGAGGACACTTCCTTCACATATACTTCTATACAGAGTTAATTACGCAGTATATCCTTATATTGAACCTCTGATCCAGTGCAGAAAATGCTGACAATTTCAATTAATTTCATTTATTCAGTTTTATGTTAGCTACAATTTTATAACAGCCAACTAATCTAAACTTAAATTAGGGTAAATTAATATTTAGAAACAGGAAGCAGCACCGCAACAACAACAACAATCGCCGAAACAGCAATAGAGACTAAGGCTAAAATTAGTGTAAACTTAGAGCTACTTAAAGTAAAGAATAAAACTAATATAACCTAATAATGAGTACAAAGTCATATTCTAAGATATGTTTATAACAATGTATATACATATGTATGATATGTTATATTTTACAACAATATGTTATGCTTATGATATGATTACAGTAATATGTATATATTGGAAAAGTTTACAACAATTAGTATAAGGTGTAAAGTGTAAAGTATAAAGTATAAAGTATCAGTTGGAAAGCACCTTATATCTTATACTGGAAACCGTATCGGACCAATCTAAAACAACGTAATATTCGTTAAACATTTTACACAATACCCGAAACGGACTATAAAGTAGATAATTTGTGCGGCAGTGAGATAATTTCAAGGGTACATAGTGCCTTGTAAAACGAGAGGGGATATTAAATGAAATTAATTCCAATAAAGATGAAGAGTAGATATCACCTCTAATAATCTTAGCAATAAAAGTAACTCCTAACATGTCACGCTTTTTTTCTAACGTAGGTAAGTTAATCAGCATTAACTTGTCATTATAGGGTGGTAAACGCACATCAGGATTCCAATGCAGACCACGAAGCGCAAAAAGTAAAAAGTCTTTTTGAACTGATTCAATGCTGTCAACATAGGTTCTGTAAGTAGGTACCCATACAAAAATTGAGTATTCCAGGATAGGCCTAACAAGCGACATATATAACCTCTTACTGACATAAGGATCATTAAATTCCTTTGATCATCTTTTTATAAAGCCAAGAACAGATTTCGCCTTGTTAACAGAATATTCGATATGTAGGTTAAAACGAAGCTTCGAATCTAAAATAACTCCTAAATCCTTGAAGCTGGATACATTCGCTAGCACATGATTGCTTAATGAATAGAATGTAGGCAGATAATCAGACCAAGAAAACGTTAGCTTTTTACATTTGCTTAAATTTAAAAACATGCCATTATTTTTGCACCATTCGGACAGACTACATAAATCGGACTGCAAGTAAGAAGAATTTTCAAAAGAATTGAGGGACATAAAGATTTTTACATCGTCAGCGAACATAAGAACGCGAGAAAATTTAATACAATTTGGAAGGTCATTTAGAAAAAGTAAGAAAAGTAGAGGACCAAGATGACTACCCTGAGGGACTCCAGAAGACACAGAAATTTCGCGTGATAAACAAGACTTTTTGCGAACGACCAGTAAGGTAATTGTGAAACCAAGCTAACATACTGTTACTAAAGCCAAGCAATTTAAGTTTGAGAATTAGCAGATGATGATCAACTTTATCGAAGGCTTTAGAGAAGTCCGTATAAACTACGTCAGTTTGCATGTGTTCAGAAAAACCCTGAAATATATAACATGTTAATTCCAAAATATTTGTAGAAGTCAATTTACCTTTAACGAAGCCGTGTTGATAAGGGGAAATAAAAGATTTAATTATCGGAGTAAGTCTTTTAGTAATCATTAGTTCGAATAGCTTTGGCAAGGCATTAAGTTTAGTAATACCACGATAGTTGTTGATAAAATTTTTAGGTCCATTCTTATAAAAGGGAATAATAAAGCTACTTTTCCAACGTAGTGGAAAATAGCCTTTTCTGAGGCATGCATTGAAAAGGTTAGTTAAAGGAACATATAATAAATCTGCACAATGCCGCAGTATACAAGAAGGAACATCGTCGGGACCGGGGAAATAACACAACTTAACCATCTTTAATGTATCTAGGACTCCCGTTTCAGATAACTGAATGGGAGGAAACAGGTTTTTTTTTTTATATCGTATAAATAGTTATCACTTGGTACGCTTTCAGGCGAGTAGGATTTTTCAAAAAAATCGGCAAACATGTTAGATATGTCCTGAATATTTGAAGATTCCAAGTTGTTATGTCATATTACTACTGGAACGCCAGCAACTTTGCGTTTAGAGTTAACAAACGAAAAGAACTTTTTAGGATTATTAATCAATTTGTATCCCATAGACCATATATAATTAGAATAACACAATTTATTTAAGACGTTGAAATCATGCCTTGCCTTCGAATATAATACATAATCAGAGGATAGACCGCTGCGTTTGTACTTTTTAAATAATCTGCTTTTTTTATTCCGGACCATTCTTAAGTTTTTGTTAAACCAGACTGGACATTTCAAAGAACTATAGTCAATTTTTAAAGGAACAGACTCAGAAATCGTAGACAGAAGTATATCATACATAACAGACAACGATTTATCTATATTGTTTACATCGACAATAGAGTTGGAGACAGACGCTGATAAAATACCTCTGATTTTATTATAATTAGTCTTATTGAAATTAAAGTATTTATTATACTCAACTCTAGACTGAACATTACTTAAAAGAAGATTATTTAAGGTAAGCAGCCGCGTAGGATGATGCTTATCCTCTGGCAAAACAAAAGGAAACGTGCGATTGATCGAAATGCTCGTGTCATTCAGGAAAATTAAATCAAGAAGTTTATTATTATAATTCGCGATATTATTAAATTGAAACAATCCCAAATCATAAATTTCATCGAAGAACTCTATAAGATATTGAGGAATCCTAATTGGTGTGAGATGATCCATGTCATCATTAACGATCCAGTTAATGTCAGGGAAATTAAAATGACCTAAAACCAGTAACTTATCACATAGTTTAACAAATGAAAATATGTTTCTGATTAAGTGAACATGCTTCATGTAAATTACAAGGTCAGACGCTGGAGGAATGTATGAACAGGTAATAAATAAGTAGCAATTACCCAACAATACTTTTACACAAACAAATTCAACGTCAACAAAATCAGAAGGAAGTACCACCTGAGATGGCAAAAATTTTTTAACAGCTATAAGTACCCCACCACCTATTTTACTAGTGCGATCACACCTATAAACTTCAAAATCGGCAGAAAAAATCTCAGCATCCTTAACCAAGTTTCAGAAAAAACTATAATGTGGTATTCACAGCCCGAAGAATTCAGTAGTGAATCATGTAATTTGCTATTCAGACCACGGACATTTTGATATAATATCATTAAGTTATTATCTAGTTATTTAGGAGCGGTATCAGTTAACTAACATTTGGTCATACCAATCAATCAAATCAACTGGTTGAACGGTCCTGGTCTGGTACGTGACGACTTCAACGCCCATAATATATGCTAATATACCAATCCCAGAGGTAGAAATGTACGCGACTTTTTCGAAACCAATAACCTGGTTCTCCGTAACAACGGGGAACCCACTTATTTCGGATCCACTCCACCTTATTTAGATCTGACATTTTGTTCGCTGCGTTTAAGTTCGCTCATTAATTGGCGCACCTGTAACGAGTCCTTTGGCATTGCTTAGTCGAAATCGCCTACATCTTCGACCCCTCTATAGTGAAAGTTTCAGATTATTTATACCAAAAACACTTGATCCTGTTATGCTTAACAGGAAGGTCAACAATACTTTACTCTTTTGAACCTAACATTAATCCACATTGATTTTTTGATTATTTTTCTCACACCTTTACCAGTACTTTCAGCCGTAAATTTGTAAAAATGTTTCGGGCACCTAATCGAAGGTGGAACACTATCTGCAATATAGCCAGTGCTAAACTAAAGGTTGCCATAAATAAGTACAAAACATCGCCCTCTATAGCTAATTTTTACCGTCTTTCTGTCATCAGAAAAGAATGTAAATATGTTTTAAGAAAGGAAAAATGTGAAGATTGGAAACGGTTCTGTGTTAATATAAACACCAGCCTATCTTCCTCTGACCTTTGGCGTAAAGTCAAATTATTTAAAGGTTCACACGCCTCACAACCAAAAGAACGCCTTTTACCAACTTATCTGGCCGTATTCCACCTAGCCTCCCCTATGGCAACCATAATAATAATAGGCTAATGGACGATATAACCTTGCAAAAACTTGATAACTTGATTACTGTCTCTAAAAAGTACTGCCCCTGGTCGAGACGGCATTCTAAATGACCACCTAAAATTATTTGGCTTTTACAATAAACTCAAACTGTTTCAAGAGCTTAATAATATTCTAAAAATAACATTAATACCTTCTAATTGGTATGATTATCAAGTCATTGGTTTAAAAAAGAAAAATATATTTTTATTCTAAAGTCCACTTTTATATCTCTAAAAATACCTGATAAGTTTAGCAACATCATATACAAACACTTCTACTAAATAAATATCTAAATATCTAAAATATCTTCATGCACTATAATGAAATCACTTCTCATAGGAGGTACCATACAGGAGTCCTCCAAGGAAGTGTTTTAAGTGCTCTGTGCTTTAATATCTATATAACTAATGCCTTTACTGATCTAATAGAGAACGTCCACATACTCGGTTATGATGATCTTGTTATTTTCCGCTTATACTGCTCTTTATCTTATTAGTCGTAAAATGGAAGAACTTCAACTGTGTATTTCTATTACAAAGATAAAGTGTATGATCTTCTCAAAGAAACGTAAACATCTTATTTTAACTCCTTTACGCATCAACGATAATAACCATTCAATTTTCTAGGGGTCGCGCTTCACAAAAAACTCTCAACTACACCGCACATAGATGCAATCGTAATACATTGCTTCCACTTTGTCAATATTCTGAGATCTATCTGCAGTATATCTTGAGGTTTAGATCCAAGCTGAGTCCCCATACTATACGTTGGCCTTGCCCAAATTAGAATACCTTTGTGCACTCCTTCTCGAATGTTCCGAGAGGGATTACCTAAAACTTCAGAGATTGCAATGGAAATGCCTTTATATAGTGCTTGGTGCTATGACTTCTACACACACATTAAGCCTTTAGCAGATGTCTAACCTCATGCCATTACCTGAAAGATTCCTGTTGAACACAAACACAATAATCATTAAAATCTTATGTAACGAGGATCATCCTGATTTAGAATTTTTCCCGAACTTCTTTCTTATAACCCAACAATTACTTTTTTCAAGATTTCAAAAATAAACAAAAAATAAAAATAAAAAAATTTTCTGACATCATTTTGGATTTTTGAAAATACAAGTAAGTATAGAATAATAAAAATTTTCATTATACCCTGCTTTTTCAAGAAAAAAAATTAAATTGAATAATATATGAAGTAGTGCAGGGTATATGATGGTTGGGCTTGACCGACTATAATATTTTCACTTGTTTTCTGATAGTTATATTATTAAAAGCGAAGAGAAGAAACTTATTTGGTGAGAGAATATATATGTACTCGTATATAATACACTATGATTGTAAAGCTATTTAGATCTACACAAAATATTATACAGTATATTTATGCTCCTTCGTATACACCAACACGTCCCCTCGTAGTTGTATGAATATGTTCAAAATTTAATTATACCCAAAATCCTGATACATGAAAGGTGTTTTTCATTAAGTAAACCTTTGGTAAGTGTATCTGCAGGCATTTTTTCAGTTTCCATATATTCTAAATTTATTTCGCTATTTTGAATTTTTTCTCTTATAAAATGGTGCCTTGTGTCTATATGTTTGGTACGACTGTGATATCCTGTATTCAAAGCTAAATTCTGAGGAGATTGACTATCATTATATAACATCACTGAATTTGTTATTGCGCCAATTTCACGTAAAGGTTCTTTTAAATAACCCTGATGGAATTGTATACCAACATTTTTCAACCAAGCCTTTCATCTCAAATATATTTTCTAAAAATTTCTTTATGTCTCTGATCCAATCATTATCATTAGAGGCCAGAAGAATATCGTCAAAATATATATTAATAAACATCAACGTCTCGTTTTTCCTCTTATAGAAAAAACATGGATCTTGTTTTAATTGTTCAAGTTTTAGTAATTGTGAAGAAAGCTTCTAATACCATCTAATGCCAGATTGGCGTAAACCATACAACGACTTCATTAACTTACACGTAGGATTGTTGTATCACTTAAGATCTTTTAACCATTGTTTTGCTTTTTTTTGAACTTGAGCTTTCATTTTTGATGAACCTGTAGATTGTCCCAATGCTAATTTTTCTAAAATAGATATCATACGAGTATGTTGTGGTATTTTCAAATATATGTCTCTATCCAAATCACCATTTAAGTAGGCGGTCACAACAACCATTTGATGCATTTCCATGTTCATTTCAGCTGCTAGAGCACACATTAGACGAATTGTTGTTGAACGGATCATCGGAGATTAAGTTATATCAAAATCTTCTCCTGGACGTTGAGAACATCCTCTTGCAACCAGACGTACTTTTTTCTTACCGTAATCTTTTGTTCGGAAAACACAACGATTACCTATAATTTTTCTTTCTTTTAGACCTTCAGCAATTACCCATGTTTTATTTAATAATTTAATTCATCTTCTAGAGCTTGTACCCATAAGTGTTTCACTTTCAATAGCTTCATCGTAAGTCTTGGGATCATCATAAACAACCCTATTTGCAATTTCACGATCCACAAAATCTCCCTCATTATCACTGTCTTCAGTATTTATATTTTGATATATCTTTTCAAACGACCTGGTTTACCAGTGCTACATATGCGGCCTTTGCCATGTTTTTGTTGCATACTTGTAGATGGGTGAATATTTGTGTCAGAATCATTTTGTTGTTAATTTAAAGGTTCATTCACATCAGTTCCGCTTATAATGTTGTCCGTTTCCATCAAATTAACAGTACTGTAAGATAAATCAAAATCATAATTATAATTATCGTATCTCTTGAAATTTATTTTTAAAATACATTTCATTAATGAACTTTACGTCTCGGCTGTGTATAATTTTTTTGGTCTCAGGGGACCAAAGTCGTTATGCTTTAATAACCTTTGAATAGCCCATAAGAACATAAAACTTTGATCTGGAATCGAAATTGCTTGGCGTTTTACCTTTACATAACGCAAAAGCTTTTAAACCAAAGAGTTTCATGTAAGCTACGGTTGGAGTCTTTCCCGACCACACCTTATAAGAAATATCTCCGTTTAATGATTTTGTAGGGCGCCTGTTTCTTATATAGCATGCTGTATTTATAGCTTCTGCCCAAAAAGTTGGTGAAGCACCTGCATCTTTTAGCATACAGCGAGCCGTATCAAACAATGTGCGATTTTTTCGCTCAGACAAGACATTTTGTTGAGGAGTATAAGTTACACTACGTTGCTTTGTATACCACATTTATTTAAAAAATCATCAAATGCTTTGTTACAAAATTCTCCTCCATATTCTTATAAGTTTCAAATGCACTCAAGATATTAGATTTTTGCTTCAATATCAATACCTCAGTATAGCGAGGAAAATCGTCCGTAAAAGTAACAAAATATCTACATCCTGAAAGTGATGTTACCCGCATTGGTCCGCAGACATCACTGTAAACTATTTCCAAAACGTTACTTGTACGATTTATGCTGCCTTTTGGAAACGGTTTTACTGTTTGTTTTTCGCTGATACAAATTTCGCAAGGAGACAGTTTTTCATTTGAAGATAATTTTAAGCCATGAACAGATTTTAACATCAACTTTAAATCGTGTTCATTTAAGTGACCAATACTTCTGTAGCTTTATTTGCATTTTCTATCATGTTGCCCTGCATTTGTGTATTTATATAGTACAAATTTCCATCTCGCTTAGCTTTTAATATTGGTTTGCCATTTTTAAAACC
This sequence comes from Crataerina pallida, assembly GCA_949710015.1. NCBI lineage: Eukaryota > Metazoa > Arthropoda > Insecta > Diptera > Hippoboscidae > Crataerina > Crataerina pallida. Next base: position 13,499,421 of record OX453289.1, read on the forward strand.
AGTTGCAGAATCTTTTCGAAACCTCACCTCACAACCTTTATCCGCTAATTTCGAAACTGATAGAAGATTTGTTCTCAAATCTGGCACATAAAACACTTCGTTAATATCTAAAAATTTATTAGTTTCATTAGCATAAATAGTAATTTTTCCAGAGCCACTTATCTTAGTGACTTGCCAAGCTAAGTATTTTATTTGATTCTTTAAGATTCTTAAAAGCATTTTTATATGGGCTTATATGACCAGAACATGCACTATTCATGCACCATACATCACAATAATTTGATATTTTTAATGAATTTTCTTTATTACATATAAGGTTATCATTTACTTTACCTGCTACATGTTGATTTTTTCTCAATTTACAAATTTGAGCATAGACACCTTGTTTATTGTATTTATGCACACTCACCTTTCTTATTAAAATTTTTCTTTTGTTTATTTTCATGATTTTGACGTTCAGTTTTTGTAAAATTTTTGAATTTGTTCTTATTACTTTTCGAGAATAAAACATTATGCTCCAACTTTTTTTCTTTTTTCGTAAATTAAGTTCTAAGAGTTTCGGGACTTGGCAGCTCATCACGTAATTCCACCGCACATCTGAACGTTTCAAAAGATTCCGGTAGACCATATAATAACAATATAGCAAGAAGATCGTCCCCTACAACAACAATTATCTTTTTCAGTTTGCTGACAGCATCAAAAAATCATTTAAAAAATCACGAATGTTTTCATTCTACTTTAAACGTGCTAAGGCTGTGCGTTTAAAAAGAGTAGCCTTTCTGGCTGGACCTTTAGACTAGAAAGTGTCTTCTAATTTAAGCCATATTTCTCTAGATGTTGTACAATCAGCAATTAAACCCAGTTCTGAAGGAATGATTGATAACATAATGTCCGAACAAGCTTTTTCATCCATTTCTTTCCATTTTGCTTTGCCTGTGCCTATTGGACGTACAGCTGTACCACCTCTGTACCATCGTACCATCTGCATAGCACCATAAATTATTTTTTATTAAAATTGCACGCATTTGGAATTTCCACGTTGTATAGTATGAGATGAGGGTATATTATTTTGCTCTTCCGTTTGCAACACCCAAAAGAAGGCGTCCGAGATCCTACAAAGTATATATATTCTTGATCAGCGTCAAAAACTGAATCGATTTAGACATGTATGTCCGTGTATCCTTGTGTCCGTGTGTCTGTCTGTTGTTGGCTCTCTCACGGGCGTAAATTTTGAAATATTGAGCTGAAATTTTGTACAGGCACTTTTAGTTTTTGCACGCAGATAGCCATTTAAAATGTGCAAAACCGGTAAAGAGCCACGCCCACAATCGACAAAAATCTATTTATCTGCCACAAAAATTGAGCTACAAACTAGAAATTTGGTATGTACATTTATAAATATTAGCCTAATCGATGTTTTTTAAATGGATGTGGTCATATTACAGACACGCGCACAATCAATAAAAATCTTTATATCTGCCGCAAAAGTTCACCTAGGAATTTGAAGTTTAATACATGTATACCTAGTTATCCTAGTGATTGACATGCCAAAAATGGGCGTAGTCGGATAATAGACACGCCCGCAATTTACAAAAAACCATATTCCACGTAAAAGTAGACTTGCATGCTGATACGTAAGACATGCTGTTATCCGACCACGTCCACTTTGGGCACATCAGTGGATGGGATAATTATATATACACGTTACGGAAGAACGGAAGGAGCGGAAGTACAAACTTATTATACCCTCATCACTGAGTAGGGTATAATAAATAAAGCAAAACAGAATAAATAAACCACACAAATGCATCGAACGCACAACTTAACGCATCAACTTTATTGAGGCGCTTTACAAGTACTTCGGGTTCACGCTGCGCCTTTGCACTTTTTGACGCAGCGTGCCATCTGTTGTTGGCGCAATCCTTCCACTACGAAGGATTGTTTCAGAAGAAGAAGAAAAATAGTAATAGAATAGATAGGGTAAAATTCTCCCAGCGTTCTAAAAGTAATTCATAAAGTGTTTGGCTACGAGTTCAAAATAGTTCTGGGAGAGACTTTACACGTTATAAGACTGACACATTTACAAACATACATTACATAAGGTATAAGATGGTTAACAATGGTTTGGTTTTATTATTGGTAAAATGCAATGATAGGATAAATGTCGGTTGATGGAGGGGAATTCTCGAACGTCATATGAGGACACTTATATTTTATAAGGTGGGGGCTTCAAAGAGTATTATGGATTTGATCCCTTAGTTGGGTGGTTAATGAAGAGGGGAAAGGTAATCTAATTTCCCGTATTGCTCATGCATAATCGGGGCGTTTTTGTTATGTGCGGCCACCTATGGAATTATGTTGAACTAGCCAACATCATCGTTGACGTCAAATTATATACTACGGCCCAGCACATATATATTTTGTAGTAATAAATGAAAATGATAACAATTAATTGTCAAAATTGTATTTCGTCTAATTTATTTAATACTTTGTGCATTCAAAGCAACCTGTTATCACATATAAGCACGGTGACGTTATTATGAAATGGAACAGAGTGTTTATATTAATTTACTTGAAATTTTGATTTTTAACATTTATTATTAATCAAAAGCTATCAAAAGACTTTGGGTCTGTAGGTATCACAAATAATGGGACTTGGGGATAGTGTTGCCAATATTGCGTATGCAATGAAATAAATGCTTGATATTAAATACAGAGTTGCCGAGTTCATTTAATTTAATTTCCTATATTATTGGGATTTCTTTCTCTTGTTTATTAATAATTTTAAGCTACACTATATAAACTGTTATGTGTTTAATTTGTATAATATTCTATATTTTGTCGTATTTTGAAAATGAAAGGAAGTAATAATAACAACAAATAATTAAAAATGTGGTAAGATTATTCAATATAATGTAGAAATTTTGCAATAAGAACATTGAACATGTAATTAAAATTTTGTCACTTTAAAGCCGCAATAATTAGAAAAAAACTTATTGCTTTTGTGTTTTATTTGTTTGATTAAAATATAAGTTAAGAATCACTGTCCGTAGTTAAGAACCACTGTCAGTTTAAATTTAACTTAAATTGCAATCGCGGAATGTATTATAGGCATCTTTGCGATTGCAAGTGCAAAATTGCAAGTTTGGAAATTATTTTTTTTTAGCATAGTTGAATTTAAGCTTGTAATCGCGGAATGCATGATCAGCATTTTCGCAATTGCAAGTATTCTAAAATAAGTGCGCCAATTATTTACATAGATTTTTTTCTGAGTCTCGTCAATAAAATTATTAAGTGACAAGTGTACTTGTATGTATATATAAAATTATTAACTGGCGCCCAACCTATTTTTCGGGAAATTAACTTTTTTATTTTGAAAAGGATTATTTTATAAGAATATTTCAAATAAATGTCCTACGGTACGGAAAACATCCTTGTAAAGTGAATGCCTGCCAAATACAAAGAGAAAAATCAAGAAGTGACTGTAACTACAACCAATTTCTAACAACAACCAATTTATTAACGTGGGGCAAAATTTTTTTTTTGTAAACTGTAATTCTAAAAAAAAACTGTAAAAAAAACAGTCATAAAAAAAAAAACAAAAAATTGTAAAAAAATATAACACAGCTAAATTGAAATTGAATTTGAACTTTAACTGAACTGAAATTGAACTGAAATTGAATTGAAAAAATTTGGAATTTTTTTTTGCAATTTGAACTCTTGAACTAAATTAAATTGAAAGAAAATTAAGTTGAAAAAAATAAAATTATTAACAAATTAAACTAATTAAAACAAATAAATTAAACTGAAACTGGTTTCGTTTTGGAGAGAGTGAATTTCAGACAATCAAAATACAAATTAAACTAATTAAAACAAACAAATTAAACACTGAAAAAATTTGGAATTTTCTTTTGTAATTTGAACTCTTACTCTAATTGAAATTGGCAATTGACCTCTAGACGCTTATTACGGTAACAATTGACTTAAACGCCGTGCTTCTAACTCCGTTCAAATTATATTGTAAAACAAAACTTTGGTGAAAAGCTGTTGTAATTTGTGAAGAAATTGTGAAGTCTTTCAAGCAAACACTACCAAACAGCGTCAAAAATTACACCGTAGCGTATTGCGTTGTGCTGTGTCGCGTGTAACTTTTCTCTAATAACAATCGCACCCGCCACCGCCACCATCATTACCACCACCAAAAAAATAAGTGTTTAAAGATATTGGAGCAAACACGTTTATGTTGTAAGAAGTGGCATAAAACACCATTGTGTTGCTCCGGCATTGATATAGAACGAAGTTATTCAACAATCAGAACATCATTCTAGCTTTTTAAAGCAGCAGCTCATCATCAACTTCAGCACCAACAACAACCTCAACAGCAGCAACAAAGCAACGAAACTACATTTTTACCAGCCCCCACCTTAATAGCTCTAAAAATGATGTAAGTACCAATTCCGTGGTTGAGAAAATTAATTATTATTTACTTAAGTGCTGATTCCTCCCTTGGACCCCTATGGACGTTGATCCAGGATCATCAACGTTCAGAAGAAGAACTGATAATAGTAAAAGCACATCGCGAAATCAAAGGGTAAACGTAGTCAGTACACCCAACATTCGGGAAGAGCCCTATAACACTTTGGGAAATATTAACAGTCCTTGTTTTAGGGCAAGGTCCCAACCACCCCCCATTTGCAAAAAAATGAAAATTTTAAAATTTTTGGTAGACATTGGTGCATCTGCTAATTTTGTAAAAAAACTGGAGGGTGTCCAGCTTATTAAACTAAAACGACCAATTAAAATTGAAACTGTCAACGCCATTAGTACTGTAGAATTTGAATGTAAGATGTTTTTATTTAACCGCTTAGTGACATTTTATGTGCTTCCCAACCTCTACGAATTTGACGATATAATAGGTTATGATCTATTAAATGAAACTAACGCCATAATAGACGTTGGAAAAGGTACCGTTCACTGTGGAAGCGAACTTAATTGCATAGATTACAAAAATAGGGTCAACAATATTGCCGTCTAGGCGTTACGTGCCCCTATGACCGTAAATGACGATTTCGAGAACATGCTAGCAAACAATTGGTATGCTTTTGCAAACTCAGCAAACACCTATATCACAAGAGTTTGTGCAGAGGTGAAGACTAAAAACGACAACTCTCTCTATTCCAGATCATATCCGTAACCTGCCTCGGTGAGAGGCTTTGTGAATAAAGAGATAGAAGCACTGTTAAAAGACGGTATTATAAGGAAGTCATATTCAGCATATAACTTCCCAAAACATGTTGTCAAGAAGAAGGGATTTGATAAAGGGGGCAATAGTAAACACAGACTAGTAATCGGCCACGGTAGAGGGGTTTTCTGAGTCTCGTCAATAAAATTATTAAGTGATAAGTGTACTTGTACGTTTAATTTGTAAACAAATAAAATCCTTATCCGTCAATAAAATTTTTAACTTATACAATATTTGGTATATTTGGGAAAATTTCCTAAAATGAAGTCGTTTTAATTTGGTTAAATTTAAATTTGACACACATGATACATTACCTGATAGATAAAGGTAAAAAGTAAACGGAAATCATTGTTATGTAATGCCGATTTTGCATTTATGTGGGCTCGAGGTAACGAACCTGTTGTGTCGCAAATAATAAAACTCCGCTTTTATATTTTTATCATAATACAAACAAATTACAACTTAAATAAAAAACAAGTCAAAATTTTTATTTTCAAAAACTTCAAAATGATACATACGTCAAAAAATTTATTTTTATCTAAATTTTATACGGAAAGGGGTTCTAAAAATAGTCCGATCCTATCCATTTTCAAAAGGGTTCCTTTTTGGGCCAATATATATCATTGTGCCAAATTTCATCGAAATATCTCAAAAAATAATAGGACCTCACATGTAAATGGCCCAATCCGGTACATTTTCAATAGGGTTCCCCTTTGGGCCAATACATGTCCTTGCACCAAATTTCTTCCAAATATCTCCAAAAATGCGACCTGTAGCTTGCGCACAAATTTACATGGACAAACAGTTGGACATGGTTAAATCGATTCAGTTTTTGATTGTGGGTGGGTGTGCCATTTGCCGCTTACGAGTTACGAACATCCGTACAAACTTAATATACCCTTTACGACAAGTTAACAAAAAAAGCACAAGTCACGTTCACAGCAAAAACATCGAATCCACACATCATAATTTTTCGCGTTGACAGACATTATGTTATTAAAAATCCTATAGGCCTGCTACTTATCATATAATGACACAACAATTCTCTCCGCCTAATTAGAGACAAAGTCTTTAAGATACATTGGCGATCGACGTCGTCTTGCAGATCTTCGAAGTTCGTCATCTGCTTGATTCCTATTCTGTGGTTGTTTAATATACGTACAATTTCCGTCTGAAAAATGTAAATTGGGTCTCTCTACCCACATCTCCACCTTACGAGGTTTTATCCTATTACGGTCAATTGTAAGATTGTGATTGTTATTTCAAAAACTTCTGATTTGACTGGTTGATGTGCCGTTTGATAGTGTATCCCGAATCAAATTTAACAAGATAATGTATATGTCCAATTACTTTCTCGACGTGACCGAAATTCCATGTTTGCTTATTTCGCTCACACCATCGCACTTGGACCCTTTCGCCCTCTTTAATATGACGAAACGAAGCCAACAGGGCCTCGTTTTCTCATTTGCATTTAAAACTTTGATTGGACGCATTGCATCTAATTTAGTACGTAGCTCTCTAGCAAGGTACTGCATAGCTGGAGTTTTATTATTTGCTAATGGTGTAGCTCTATATCTGAATAGAATCTCTTAAACTTTTACTTGAATTGATCGTGAATCTTTTTTCATCGCTTTACGTTTAGCTTTTAAGGTTTGAACGTATCTTTCAGCTAAATCATTAGTTGCCGGATATTCTGGAGCAATGAATTTTTGAACGATATTATTACCTTAACAAAATTCGATGAATTTTTGGCTTTGAAAAATTGAAGCATTATCTGAAATTATAACTAGAAGATAGCCATGTGTTGCAAATATATTTTGTAAAATTTCAATAATTTTTTCGGATGTTGGTGCCCCTTTTATAACTGTAACTTCTGCCCATTTAGATTTAGCATCTATTAAGACGAAAAAATTACGATTTTGAAAAGGCCCAGCATAATCAATATGAACACAGTCAAATTTTTTACAAGCTCTTTTCAGTGGTGTGTAATTATCTTCGAAGAATTTTTCTTAATGAAGGCACATTTGAAAAATTCGCATATGTCTTTATTGACATTGAACGCTTGCAATCTATATAAACTATATTAATCGGTGCTTATATTCATATATATTAGAAACATGTATTATACTATCATCGAAATATGACACTGTACCTTTCAAATCCTGGAGTATTTTATATATGATTCGATTAAACTCGCTAGGGGCCGTTTTGATACCGAACGAAAGCCTCGATGTGTAGAAATCGTTTGAATTTTCTTACTTTCTTCGTCTACTTTTACATGTAAATATGCCTTATACAGATTGTACGTTTTAACGTAAACATCTAACGTTATGGTTTAATTTGAACATTTCCTTAGGGTTTTTTAAACGTCCCGAACGTTTCATTAACACGTACATTTGCCTTCAATAACACTTGTAATATAAGATGGTTACATGTAAGTTATCTATAATCAGGTCAAGAGTATAAAGTAATTTAATGTCAACATAATTGTAAGTCAAGATTAGTTAACGTAAGCTTTGTTATATTTTTGTATAAAAGCTAGAATAATTAGAATTAAGCAAGAGAGAACAACTTTAGCAATAGTAGGAATAAGACCAATGTATAATTTAATACACATTATATTATAAAAATTAAAATCCTGTCTTATTATCCTTACTATTGTTCACTCTTCATTGGGAAGTCTTGCCCGTACATAGCAGTTCACTGCTAACGGTTTTGCTTTCAGAAGCAAATGCAAGGCATACCTCTACATAAACGGACTGTTACAACACATGGCGATCCTGAAACATTACATACCGATCCTTTAACATTACATGGCGATCCTGCCTTCTACGAACCAGGTGGATTTCAACACCAATTAATTCCATCGATATGATTTGAAAGAAGAAGGAGAATAAAAATAAAATTTCAAATAAAAATGACTACAAAGGAAACAATTTATCGCATTTTATATTAAAACGATATATCCCGACTTCAGCCAAGAAGAAATTGGTCACTTGAAAATCCCATTTAGTTCCAGTCGTGATAGTTGAAGTGATGAAAGAATTAATTCCTTTTCACAAATTATTCCATGAGTGCATAAAAAATACGTAAATTAGATTCAGTGATTGATCGTGAGCTTTCATACTGATGTAATGTATTGTGTAGTCGTCACTATGAAATACATACAAATCGTACTCTATGTAAATTAATGTCCATAATAAAGTACGGTTCCAAATTAACAATTATTAATAATTATATTAAATGACATATATAAGATAATTTTATAAACGAGAGCATTAAACAGAAAATCGTAATTTAAATATTAAATTTTCCTACTTATCTTCTCTCAAAATATCTAAACTATTGTAGAAAAGATAGATATATATATACAAGCAAGAGAAGTTTTATAATAATTATATTATTTTTATATAAAACATACATGTATTTCACAAGAAAATTATATGTGTAACTCATGGAAGATAGCAAAACAATTTTAGAAAATTTAAATAGGATTTTAGCAAATTTAAAAAAGACACCTAATAGACTTGACAAGAAAGAAACCATAGAAGCAAAGCTAGACGAAATAAATAAATTAAAACAAAAGTTTACATTTCTGGGGCAAGTTTTAGAAGGATCTTTATACTGGCTCAATCTTAAAATTAAATTTAACATAACTTATAAAGAAATACAGAATACATTATCAGAATTATTAAATCAAGAAGATAAAATGGCCTTTAACTTTGAACTAGCAGTAAAAACGGTCCCACTTTTTACTAGAAACTACAAGGAAGTCGATAACTTTTTTAAAATAATCGAACTCCTTGGTAAAAACCTGAATGAAGAGGGAAAAACGATATAGTAGAACTAACTATTGAAGTTGTTTATTTATATATATTCGCTGGTATACTTGTTCTTCATATACTTGTTTGATAATATTGTATTTTCAACAAAGGAAATTTGTTCTAACTTATTAATGGAATAAAATTTTTTTATTCATTTTTATCAAAGAAAAAGGCTTGTTTTCATTTTTGCTCTGTTAATATTAACCTATCACATAAAATTATCACATAATGTTAGGACAGCAGTTGGTTCAATTCAAATTCCAAATATTATGAGAATTGATAAATAAAATAAAATCAACCTATAAAAACCCAAACACAGTCATACATTTACGGACTACCTTAAATAATACACGACAATCAGGTAGCGTACAAAGTTTTGCAGATAAATTGTTAGATTTAACCAGTCTATGTAAGTCAATTGTTTACAGATTTTGCAAAAATTGCAAGATCTCTAACAATTTATTAAAAAAGAAACAACCATTCATTTGGTTAAACGAATGTGAAATATCTAACACATTAAAGACAAAACTTATAAACCCCCCCAATTCTGCAATACCCGGACTTCAACAAAACATTCATATTAATAACGGACGCTCCTGATTTTGCTCTTGGAGCAATTCTTCCTCAAAGACAAATTGGATATTATTTACCTATTTCCTATGCAAGCACAACACTAGCAAAACATGACATGAATAAATCAGTCATAGAAAGAAAACTATTAGCTATATATTGCGGAATATAGTTCTTCAGACCAAATCTATTTGGTAATAAATTCATAGCAGAATGACAAGGATAAGAATGGAACTGTGCGACTACGACTTTGAAATCGTCTATAAGAAGGGCTCCAAAAATACAAACGCGGCTGCATTATCCAGAATCAGAATAGATTCAAATACATTAAAAAATGTAATACCCAAAGAAATAAACGTTCTAACCAGAGGGCAAAAATTAAAGTTAGCTAATAGTATAAAAAAATAATACAAACCCACAAAATTTTGATCAACTTTACAGCTGGGATTGTAAAATATGAAAATAATAACATTTGAACTTATAAAAAGAAAGTGTATCGAGATCTCTATTGAATATAGTAAGATACTTGTACGATGCAGTGATAATCCTACGAATTTAGAACATCAATTCAACTTTGATTATTAATTCAACTCGTACATCAACTCAATTCTCGTGCGGTATTATGAATTTCAACTTGTGAAAGTTGATTTGTAATTTGAAGCGTATGGTAGTTTTGGCTAAATATTTCTTTGTAAAATGGAAACCAGTATGGATTTATATTTTCAAGATAATAATTGGATAATAATCGTGTCCAAAAAATTAAGAAATATTTAAGAGATACATCTAATCCTTTAGAGCTCCCCGAAGTTGTGTAAGCCATTTATATGTACATACCCTTCATACATTCATTAATGTTCATTTCAGATTTGTAAATTGGTTTCGTCTCAATAAGGAAGCTTTTAAATGCGTATTGGACATTATTGAGCTCCGTTTACTAATAACTAAAAAAGTGTTTTCAATACCATCAATTATAAAACTGCTTAAATTTGTGGCTGACGGGAGCTACCAAAAAAGTTGTGGAAATGATTTTAATATTGGAGTTTCTCAGCCGTCTATTTTGCTACTTCCATAATGGCCTTTCCCTCTCGCAATATCGAAGTGGCGCGTCATCCATTCCACCATAATATGGAATTGTTTTTTGTTTGTAATTTTTCTATTATAAGAAATAATTTTATATAAATTTATACGTATGTATGTATATATCATACTTACTTGCTTTCCTTTATGATTATTATACCCTGCTTTTTTATTTATTTTGTACTAGCTTACCCGTTGCAGCGTTGCTTGCAACTGCACTACTGTTTCATTTAAGAATGCAATATTTCAAACATTTCTATATAAACAACTTATTATGTAAATTACAATATAATGAGCTTTGGCTCGCCTTTAACATATGTACAGAAACTTTGTAAACATAAAAATAAACACTTGTATAAATTTAAATTTGAACTATTTTTTTATTTTATCGGTATCTTGTATATAACAAACATAAAACTTTTAAAGTATTAATTAGATAGAAAAAATGAATTAATATATGTATCTTGTAAACATATAAAATATTGTGAAAACAATAAAACTTTAAATAATATTTGTAACTAATTAATTTAAAAATAACTTTAAATAGCGATATAAAATTGTAATAATTATTCTAAGGCTTTATAATAAACTACATTTTTCCCTCAGGGGAATATATAAAGATTCGATGGCTTCCCCACTCTAGAGCATGCTACATATAACTGCCCATGTGAAAAGCAAGAAATTTTAAATTGATTCCACACACTTTTAATGATTGACCTTGTGCTTTATTTATTGTCATTCCAAATGTACAAGAAGTACATATTCATCTTTAAACTTGCCACTTAAAATTGTTGCCTCAATTATATTATTTGATAGCTTTTTAATTACTAGTTCCATTGCAAAGACTTGGTGGATTAATATTTCTTAGCACTATAATTGAAACTACTATTTAGTACATTTGGTGAGAAACCTGATATATCAAGCGAATTTATAAATTCAATTGGATATATATGGATTCATGTGGCTGTCAATAGATTTATAAACCACCATCTCCCCCGGAATTTCGGTGAATTGTGGGAAAAACACATTTTATCAAATCTTCGTTTGATTCTTTTATATTACAAAAGTTTGATATTAATGTTATACAATTAGTGGATGGATCAGTGACGGTTTTCCCATTTCCGATATCTAATAATTGCTTTGCAAAAGCTTTTGCAATGGAATCTTTTTCTAAATGTATCCTCATATTTATACATAAAGATAATTTTTGTACATGTCGCCATAAATACGAAGATTTAATGCATGCATATACTTTCTGCTGGTGTACCTTTTGGTATAACAGGTAGCGTTTGCCGGAAATGGCCTGTGAAGTACAATCCCAACCAATGAAAAATAATAAAAAATTAACAAATCACACAAATTAAGTTTTTTTAAAAAATAATAAATTAAACAGTAATTTTAATAACCAAGTTAAGAATGCATGAAGCGATATCTTGAACCTGATAAGATAAATTAATGCTCCTCCAAAGGGTTTTGTATTTCCTCTCAAATCTTGAAGGGTTCTGTCAGGGGCTTCTATAGATTTACATTTTTGTAGAACTTTAGCCATTCCTGAATTTTTTGATATGTTGCACGTTGGTGAATCGGTATGGTGTATATTAATTGATAATTTCAGCGTAGAATGTGCAGTTCTACCACCATCTAATAATGTAGCTGCTAGAAGAAGCAAGTGCTACTGCAATGTTGTTTTTATATCGTATACTTGCTAGTATTAACGATAATAAAAATGTTTTTCCAGTATCACCTGGGGCATCCAAAAAATTAAATTCACCATTCTGGTTTTGCACATTTTCTATAATTTTATCGTATATAAATTTTTGTTGTGGTAATAACTTTGCTACATTACTTTGCTACAAACATACTTCCCGTTGCAAATCTCGATTATTAAATTCATTGACGGTTGGAATGGGTGATATCATCCCTAATTCATTTAGTAGCTTATTGTTTATATTGAAGCATATGTCCTCTATCATTAATAAAGCATTATTATAAATTGCATCCGTAGGTTGTAGATTATAATTTCCATTTATCGTTCGTAGTTGGTGTAAAATATCTTCACACATACATTATTTCAAATAGCCATATCGCTGCCTTTGTTAACATATTTATATATATACTTGATTGATTTAACTGAATTGCAGTATTCAACGTTAATATGAGCTTTGTATGCTTTTAATAATAATGGAGAATACGGTACAACCCAACGATTATCTACTTCTACTTTGTTATTTTTCACTTTCATAATTAAAGATCTACCATGATCCTGAACTGATCGACGACGATATAATGGGTACCCAACATTTCCAGTAATTGTTTCTGCAGTTAGGTCTCTAGTGTATCGCTTTAGGCACTTTCCTTCGTTTATACATGGTGAATAGCAATTGCAAGCACCACACGGGCCGTGTGTCATATTTGTTGTTACAATATTAAATAGTTCCGAGTTCGGTATCTCTGCTAATATAATTTGATCAATTTGATTAGGCGAAATTTTATCGATTAGCCAAATCAAAATGTGAGCATGGGGCAATCTTCTTTTTTGCCATTCTACCGAATACATCCAACACCTAGTAACTCCAAAAACGTGATGTTTAACAATAAAATCCATTAAAGATATTAAATTTTTGATTAAATACTCGCGCATTATATCATGTCTATCTGGCGGTGATTGTACATTTAAGAGAAGTTGTTGTATTTCAACCCATGCAGGATTGCATGTGAAAGTAATAAATAAATACGGACGTTCATACGTTCTAACATGTGTCATTGCGTCTTGTGCATATTCATGCATATGACGTGGGCTGCCAGTTAATGTTTCATTTCATTTCATTTATTCAATTTTTATGTTAGCTACAATTTTATAACAGCCAACTAATCTAAACTTAAATTAGGGTAAATTAATATTTAGAAACAGCACAGGAAGCAGCACCGCAACAACAACAACAACAACAATCGCCGAAACAGCAATAGAGACTAAGGCTAAAATTAGTGTAAACTTAGAGCTACTTAAAGTAAAGAATAAAACTAATATAACCTAATAATGAGTACAAAGTCATATTCTAAGATATGTTTATAACAATGTATATACATATGTATGATATGTTATATTTTACAACAATATGTTATGCTTATGATATGATTACAGTAATATGTATATATTGGAAAAGTTTACAACAATTAGTATAAGGTGTAAAGTGTAAAGTATAAAGTATAAAGTATCAGTTGGAAAGCACCTTATATCTTATACTGGAAACCGTATCGGACCAATCGAAAACAACGTAATATTCGTTAAACATTTTACACAATACCCGAAACGGACTATAAAGTAGATAATTTGTGCGGCAGTGAGATAATTTCAAGGGTACATAGTGCCTTGTAAAACGAGAGGGGATATTAAATGAAATTAATTCCAATAAAGATGGAGAGCAGATATCACCTCTAATAATTTTAGCAATAAAAGTAACTCCTAACATGTCACGCTTTTTTTCTAACGTAGGTAAGTTAATCAGCATTAACTTGTCATTATAGGGTGGTAAACGCACATCAGGATTCCAATGCAGACCACGAAGCGCAAAAAGTAAAAAGTTTTTTTGAACTGATTCAATGCTGTCAACATAAGTTCTGTAAGTAGGTACCCATACAAAAATTGAGTATTCCAGGATAGGCCTAACAAGCGACGTATATAACCTCTTAGTGACATAAGGATCATTAAATTCCTTTGATCATCTTTTTATAAAGCCAAGAACAGATTTCGCCTTGTTAACAGAATATTCGATATGTAGGTTAAAACGAAGCTTCGAATCTAAAATAACTCCTAAATCATTGAAGCTGGATACATTCGCTAGCACATGATTGCTTAATGAATAGAATGTAGGCAGATAATCAGACCAAGAAAACGTTAGCTTTTTACATTTGCTTAAATTTAAAAACATGCCATTATTTTTGCACCATTCGGACAGACTACATAAATCGGACTGCAAGTAAGAAGAATATTCAAAAGAATTGAGGGACATAAAGATTTTTACATCGTCAGCGAACATAAGAACGCGAGAAAATTTAATACAATTTGGAAGGTCATTTAGAAAAAGTAAGAAAAGTAGAGGACCAAGATGACTACCCTGAGGGACTCCAGAAGACACAGAAATTTCGCGTGATAAACAAGACTTTTTGCGAACGACCAGTAAGGTAATTGTGAAACCAAGCTAACATACTGTTACTAAAGCCAAGCAATTTAAGTTTGAGAATTAGCAGATGATGATCAACTTTATCGAAGGCTTTAGAGAAGTCCGTATAAACTACGTCAGTTTGCATGTGTTCAGAAAAACCCTGAAATATATAACATGTTAATTCCAAAATATTTGTAGAAGTCGATTTACCTTTAACGAAGCCGTGTTGATAAGGGGAAATAAAAGATTTAATTATCGGAGTAAGTCTTTTAGTAATCATTAGTTCGAATAGCTTTGGCAAGGCATTAAGTTTAGCAATACCACGATAGTTGTTGATAAAATTTTTAGGTCCATTCTTATAAAGGGGAATAATAAAGCTACTTTTCCAAAGTAGTGGAAAATAGCCTTTTCTGAGGCATGCATTGAAAAGGTTAGTTAAAGGAACATATAATAAATCTGCACAATGCCGCAGTATACAAGAAGGAACATCGTCGGGACCGGGGAAATAACACAACTTAACCATCTTTAATGTATCTAGGACTCCCGTTTCAGATAACTGAATGGGAGGAAACAGGTTTTTTTTTTTATATCGTATAAATAGTTATCACTTGGTACGCTTTCAGGCGAGTAGGATTTTTCAAAAAAATCGGCAAACATGTTAGATATGTCCTGAATATTTGAAGATTCCAAGTTGTTATGTCATATTACTACTGGAACGCCAGCAACTTTGCGTTTAGAGTTAACAAACGAAAAGAACTTTTTAGGATTATTAATCAATTTGTATCCCATAGACCATATATAATTAGAATAACACAATTTATTTAAGACGTTGAAATCATGCCTTGCCTTCGAATATAATACATAATCAGAGGATAGACCGCTGCGTTTTTACTTTTTAAATAATCTGCTTTTTTTATTCCGGACCATTCTTAAGTTTTTGTTAAACCAGACTGGACATTTCAAAGAACTATAGTCAATTTTTAAAGGAACAGACTCAGAAATCGTAGACAGAAGTATATCATACATAACAGACAACGATTTATCTATATTGTTTACATCGACAATAGAGTTGGAGACAGACGCTGATAAAATACCTCTGATTTTATTATAATTAGTCTTATTGAAATTAAAGTATTTATTATACTCAACTCTAGACTGAACATTACTTAAAAGAAGATTATTTAAGGTAAGCAGCCGCGTAGGATGATGCTTATCCTCTGGCAAAACAAAAGGAAACGTGCGATTGATCGAAATGCTCGTGTCATTCAGGAAAATTAAATCAAGAAGTTTATTATTATAATTCGCGATATTATTAAATTGAAACAATCCCAAATCATAAATTTCATCGAAGAACTCTATAAGATATTGAGGAATCCTAATTGGTGTGAGATGATCCATGTCATCATTAACGATCCAGTTAATGTCAGGGAAATTAAAATCACCTAAAACTAGTAACTTATCACATAGTTTAACAAATGAAAATATGTTTCTGATTAAGTGAACATGCTTCATGTAAATTACAAGGTCAGACGCTGGAGGAATGTATGAACAGGTAATAAATAAGTAGCAATTACCCAACAATACTTTTACACAAACAAATTCAACGTCAACAAAATCAGAAGGAAGTACCACCTGAGATGGCAAAAATTTTTTAACAGCTATAAGTACCCCACCACCTATTTTACTAGTGTGATCACACCTATAAACTTCAAAATCGGCAGAAAAAATCTCAGCATCCTTAACCAAGTTTCAGAAAAAACTATAATGTGGTATTCACAGCCCGAAGAATTCAGTAGTGCAGCATGTAATTTGCTATTCAGACCACGGACATTTTGATATAATGTCATTAAGTTATTATCTAGTTATTTATGAGCCGTATCAGATAACTCTAAATTAACTGGAGGCTTAAAATTTACTTTGGGAACAAATTCTTTCACCAGCGCACCATTAGGCCGGAACTCTTTTTTTATTAAGTATTCAAAAAATTATAAAGGAGCTAATATTTTAAAGGAAGATATATCTCGTTTTTGAGTTGTATTAAATTTAAAAATATTTATTTTATTGAGGTCTATCTCGCGCGCATTACCTTGAATATAGTTTTTTACTGTTTCAACTGTAGTATTGCAACTAAATCATGATACAAAGATAGCTTTACGACGCGGAACAACAATTAGATCACCTGGCTGTTCATCTATCAGTATTACTTTAGAAGTAGAAGGCCCATCCTGCTTGCAATTTTGTACAACAAAGAAACATCAGCAGATACGTTCTTTGTAATCCTCGGTTCATCTGGAGTGGATGGAGGATCAACAATAATTATAGGTGTAAAGACAGGATTAGGAACAGTAGCAGTGTCAGAAGGGCCAACTATGTTATTGGAAACAGTTTCATTTTCAGAAGAAGCTAAAGAATCAGATGGAGAAGGAACGTTTAAATTAGAAGAATCCAGTAGCAATAACTTCGGAGAAGCTTGCAAGGATAAAGTAGATCCCCAGGATGATGGACCAGGCTTAGAGGTGAATACAGGATTTTCAAAGAGTTTGCAATTATTGAACATATCCTGATATTTATCAAATTTTTCAGATAACTTTTTTAAATCTTTACGTAACTCATTAAAGCCACTTTGCGTTTGTTTAAATAATGTATGAAAATCAGTATCAATTTTGCGGCAATTGCGGCAAGCCCATCGAAGCCCTTTAGAGCGGTTTGTAATGTAGTCAAAGTCTCTACCATTAAAACCCGCACATTTAAGATGGGTTGGTCTATCTCACAACCAGCAGAGCAAAAATCTCTCATGATTTGTTTCCTTGCAATTAGAATATATGCAGTCCATCGTGACAGATGTTAATATGTTATTAAATTTAACAGTAGAGTTATAATGTTAATATGAGCAATATTAACAGCAATACAAAAAAGTAAAAAATAAAATGTTATAATAATGATAGAAATGATATAGAAAGAGAAAACAAAGAATAAGAAAAATGAAAAACGATGGAATACACCAACTAAATAAAAGAAATTGAAAATCTTCACTCTTCGCACAAATTATCAATAGTATACGAATAATTTTCACAAAGTATAACTTTTTCCTATTAAAATCACTCAATTTTAAAATTTTTTAAACGTAATATAATGTTCAAAAAATTTAATTAACACCGAGCAAAATAAAACGCACGCAATAAGCTATGGTTACCAACTGATACTACTGTTGCTGGCAGTATTACCACTTTTCCTATGTCATTAACGTTGTGATCATTATTAACAGCATCTCGTAAATGTATGTATTCCTCCGATCGCAGCTTCGTTTGGTTTTTTCTTATATAAAGTATTCATTTCAATTTTTGCGTACATGTCAACAACATACTGATCACATAACTGACGACACTTTAATGTGTAGTTATTTGTATTTTGTCGTATCATTAATTTATACGCGTAGAAATTCATTGCACTGACTTTTTTATTTGTTTCTTCATCTGTTATTTTTTGATGTTATAAAATAATTAAAAAATAATAAACATATGAATTACATTACATTATTAAATATAAGAACACATAGGTAAATTTTAAATTAAATTAAATTTGCTTAATTAAATTTAAACTACATTTTTAAATTTAAAACTAAATTTCTTCTCTAAATAATAATATAAATATGTATTATTTCTTTTCCATATGTTCTTCTATTCTATATGTATGTATGTGTATACATATATATATATATATTCTATATGTATGTATAAGTTAATGACACAAATATCGTATCGCCTCTAATTCTAATGCTCATAAATTACCCTTTTTATTACAAAGGCATTTCATGAGAAATGCTTATGTTACAGAAAATTATTTTTCAAGTGCTCAGTAAAATCTGACACCACCAAATAACATTAGAAAGATCAATGCAAGAAACCACTTAAACTATAATTTTGTTTATATTATTTTGAGTTGTCCCAAATTTTATTTTAATATAATGTAAACATTCACACAACGAATCACATTACAAACATACGCATGAGCTGACCTGTCAGCATAATCTGTGATTCGTTGATATAAATAGGATTAGTCTTAGAATGTAAAAGAACAGTTGATATACGGAATTTTAATAAAGCAGATGTTGCTTTTCAGCAACTTAATTTTTTTTAAAAACAAAGATAATTTTGTTTAATTTATACACATACATACATATAAAATAGAAGAATGTATATGTACATATATATATATAAATTTATGTATATATATACATATTAGACCGGTCCTTATTTTAATTTTTTCGAATTTATATCACGGAAAGCGCTAAAAACATTTCATTTGGTGTCCAAAAACACAAAAAAAAATTGAGCACGATTGGACAATTTTTAGCCGTGTCTCAATCCATTCCTTGTTTTTATTATTAGAAATAAGACTAAAAATAGTTTTTTTTTTATGTAAAATTATTTGAAAAATGAACTTTATTAAATTTAATTCCAGGAGGAAGCGTCGGACACCCCACAACGATCTTATATATATTTTTGCTCAGGATTAAAACCTAATTCGATTTAACCAATGTCAATAACGGTCCATTTGTTTGCATGTCCGTGTGTTAGTATATCCGTGTGAATTAAAAAAAAACTTTTCTAAACGTATATATATCATATGTATACATACATACACACATAGATTTCTAAAATCTAAAATTTCGAAACCACATATAAAATATTTTTTATTTCAAGGTCAAAGTCGTTTATACATACAATACATATTTACATAAATACACAAAAACAAAAACTCCAGGTTGAAATAAAAAATATTTTATGAGGTTTAAAAAAAGGTCATATAAAAGAACGAATTGTAAAAATAGTCTTTTTTATGCGTTAATATTATTTTATTTTCTTTACCTGTTAATGGATTTCTTAATTTAATATTTAAATGATATCCATCTTCTCCCTTCCAAAATAATACAGGATGCTGCAATGCATCGTAGGAACGATACGTTTCACAAATACGTTGCATATTATTATTATTATTATTATTATTATGCCTTTTTGAAGAATTATATCTCGTGATTAAGCTTCATTACCAACCATCACGATAGCCACTTCATTGATTGTGGGTGCATTAAATAGTCCTCGATGTTGACCACTTGGAACATTGTCGTCCTTTATTACAATTTTATAATTATCAGAAGGGATTCTTTCATTTGCCGTTTTGAATAGCCTTACTAATGATTACTATTGATTATGTTCATAAAACATAGCTTGTAGTGATTCTACTATCTCTCTTTTTGTTCCTTTTATAAACTCACAGCGTTGGTCAACTTGTTGATTTGTGTCTCCAATAAAATATATTTGTAAAAATTTGTGATCTAAATTTGTTGCAGTAATGATCCAACTCGATAATATATTCGACCTTGTATTTTAAACGTTAGTATAAACCCATCATGAATTATGTTTGTAGCACCAAAAGACGTCATTGAAAAACAGGAATTATATTTTCGAATATTCAAAAGGAAATGCTTTGAATCGCTGGTATTACTTGCTACTAAACTTAAAAGAGGCTCAGGCTGGCTATCTAACTCTTCTAATTTAACTTTTCCATTTAAACAACACATTCAACACAAATGTATATTTACAATAGTCCATTGCATTATCATAACTAAACGCTAGTTTTTGTGTTGGTGCATTTGCAGATCTCGTCCGTGTAGTATCAACCAAACGTTCTTGGGTTACATTTCTATGTTTAATGACTCTTTGATTTTGCCTAGTGTTTCGGCCAATCTTATTCCTTCGAGTTATAGACATATTTTGACCGTATAAAAATCTAATATATATTAGTTTATTAAAAAAAAAGTTCTAGTAAACAAATTTAATACTTACATATTGTAGAATTAGTTTCCTTTTATTACGACCTTCGTTTTCTTATAATTATTAAAAATATTTAGTTATTTACACACACTTACAAACTATTTTTTAATTGTTACTTCTTATTGGAATTTTTTTCACGATTTTTAAATGCAAAAAATGCTATCTGTCAATATAACATTTTTACTCACCATACGTGTTACTTACCTCAAAGTCTTACTTCATTTTGCAAGTAAGAATAAGAATTTCCTAACAATATGTTATATGGAAATTATATACAAAAATGTTCAACCTTGAGAAGATATTTTAACTTTTAAGTTTGCAATAAGGAATTAATTTAAAAATATTCATGTAGTTTAAGATTCAGATTACTGTTTAAAAATGTAATTTAAAATATGAAAACTCCGTCAATAATTTTACTAATTTCATGTAAATCGTTGATACAAATCTTACACAGGCTTTTTCAAACAATATTAAGGTTCTTGCATTTGCTAAAGAGAAAAAGTATAGTTTTTCTTCAAGATGGAGCTATATAAAAGTATAAACGGTAAAAACGGTAAAGACAAACAGCAATAATAAAAAATAATCTCATTCAAAGCATTGTTAATTGAATAATAATAGTATAAATGTAATAAAGCAGCAGCGCCGTTTACATATTTTATTGCAATTGTTTTCATTCTTAACCAAACTTCAATGCATGTAATATACACTTAGTAAACAAAAACATATTTTTAATTGGCTCCACTATCTTTTCTCAAAATGCAATATAAGTCAACATCACGTGCATTTAAAAAAACTTAGCAGTAAGCTGATAAAGTTAGTAGTATGCGATATAGAGGAACTGGGAAAATGAGGTGGTAATATAGGGGAGGGAAATAAGGGGTAAAAATCCTGGTTTTTATGGAAAAAATTTTGAATTTCTTGGGCAAAAACCAAAATTTTTTTGAAAATAACGGATTTTATAGAAAAATGTCCCAGCTGGGGAAAGTAGCATTTTAAATGACTCAAGTTGAATCTACTCAAGATAAGAGCAGGTAATACAAAGTAATAAAAAAAGGGTCGGTAATAAAAAAGCCATTAAGATATGAAAACTATTACACACACAATAGGCTTACACAAGGAAAAGAGAGGTAGCAAACATATGTATTGAAGGAAACCGCCCGCACATATACTACTATGAGCTAAAAAGAAAACATGTTGATCTCTGTTTTTTTTTCTGAGCGCCTAATGATTTTTCGGTTTTGAAAATTTTCTACGTAGTATGCGATGTAGACGAATTAGGGTTAAAATGCGTATGAGGACTATAGAATAAAAAACTTCTTTTAAGTAAAATTTTAATCTTCAGTAAAATACTTATAAAACGTTAGGTAATAGTTTGAGCACCGGGCTGACCATACACAAAGTCACTAATTCACAATATAATGAAAATTGTCTTAGCTATCTAACATGGTCGCGAACCTTCTTGATCACAATACTTTTTTTTATCATTTTACCCTCACATAATGATGTAATGGGTAAAAACTACTATTTCACAATATAATGAAAAAATGGCTTACCTATCTAACACGCTGTGACTTGACTTATTGAGAATACAATACAATCAATTTTTAAATGGAATTATGGTGAAAGTACTTAGGAGGGTAGGCAATAAAAAAACATATTGAAACCATAAATTGATCGTCATACTAGATCAAAAAAAAAAAAATTTCTTAACGAAATATGTTAAGCGGGGCATGCAGCTGCTCTAGAGAACTTTCTTTTAAAGTAAATGATGAAGCAAAGTTAAGTTATTAAACTGCATTCCAAAAGAAAGGAAAGTGAATTTGTGAATTTGTGTGTGAAGTGAAAGTGCATATATTTTAAAAACTAAAAAATAAAATAGTGAATTGAATAAAGAAGTGCTGGCCTAAGGAAAATTGAGCTAACTTTAAAACTTTAAAACTATTTTATAAATATCATTTCCATATACATATATATTTACTCATATACATTATTATATATATATAACAAAAAAATAAAATAGTGAATTGAATAAAGAAGTGCAACTTTCGTGAAATTTGCTGGCCTAAGGAAAATTGAGGTAACTTTAAAACTTTAAAACTATTTTATAAATATCATTTCCATATACATATATATTTACTCATATACATTATTATATATATATATAACAAAAAACCAAAAAAATTTAAAAATAAAATAGTGAATTGAATAAAGAAGTGCAACTTTGGTGAAATTTGCTGGCCTAAGGAAAATTGAGCTAACTTTAAAACTTTAAAACTATTTTATAAATATCATTTCCATATACATATATATTTACTCATATACATTATTATATATATATATAACAAAAAAACAAAAAAATAAAATAGTGAATTGAATAAAGAAGTGCAACTTTCGTGAAACTTGCTGGCCTAAGGAAAATTGAGCTAACTTTAAAACTATTTTAAAATTATCATTTCCATATACATATATATTTACTCATATACATTATTATATATATATAACAAAAAAATAAAATAGTGAATTGAATAAAGAAGTGCAACTTTCGTGAAATTTGCTGGCCTAAGGAAAATTGAGGTAACTTTAAAACTTTAAAACTATTTTATAAATATCATTTCCATATACATATATATTTACTCATATACATTATTATATATATATATAACAAAAAACCAAAAAAATTTAAAAATAAAATAGTGAATTGAATAAAGAAGTGCAACTTTCGTGAAACTTGCTGGCCTAAGGAAAATTGAGCTAACTTTAAAACTATTTTAAAATTATCATTTCCATATACATATATATTTACTCATATACATTATTATATATATATAACAAAAAAACAAAAAAATAAAATAGTGAATTGAATAAAGAAGTGCAACTTTGGTGAAATTTGCTGGCCTAAGGAAAATTGAGCTAACTTTAAAACTTTAAAACTATTTTATAAATATCATTTCCATATACATATATACTTACTCATATACATTATTATATATATATATAACAAAAAACCAAAAAAATAAAATAGTGAATTGAATAAAGAAGTGCAACTTTCGTGAAACTTGCTGGCCTAAGGAAAATTGAGCTAACTTTAAAACTTTAAAACTATTTTATAAATATCATTTCCTTATACATATATATTTAGTCATATACATTATTATATATATATATAACAAAAAACCAAAAAAATAAAATAGTGAATTGAATAAAGAAGTGCAACTTTGGTGAAATTTGCTGGCCTAAGGAAAATTGAGCTAACTTTAAAACTTTAAAACTATTTTATAAATATCATTTCCATATACATATATACTTACTCATATACATTATTATATATATATATAACAAAAAACCAAAAAAATAAAATAGTGAATTGAATAAAGAAGTGCAACTTTCGTGAAACTTGCTGGCCTAAGGAAAATTGAGCTAACTTTAAAACTATTTTAAAATTATCATTTCCATATACATATATATTTACTCATATACATTATTATATATATATATAACAAAAAATAAAAAAAAAATTAAATAGTGAATTGAATAAAGAAGTGCAACTTTGGTGAAATTTGCTGGCCTAAGGAAAATTGAGCTAACTTTAAAACTTTAAAACTATTTTATAAATATCATTTCCATATACATATATATTTACTCATATACATTATTATATATATATATAACAAAAAAACAAAAAAATAAAATAGTGAATTGAATAAAGAAGTGCAACTTTCGTGAAACTTGCTGGCCTAAGGAAAATTGAGCTAACTTTAAAACTATTTTAAAATTATCATTTCCATATACATATATATTTACTCATATACATTATTATATATATATAACAAAAAAATAAAATAGTGAATTGAATAAAGAAGTGCAACTTTCGTGAAATTTGCTGGCCTAAGGAAAATTGAGGTAACTTTAAAACTTTAAAACTATTTTATAAATATCATTTCCATATACATATATATTTACTCATATACATTATTATATATATATATAACAAAAAACCAAAAAAATTTAAAAATAAAATAGTGAATTGAATAAAGAAGTGCAACTTTCGTGAAACTTGCTGGCCTAAGGAAAATTGAGCTAACTTTAAAACTATTTTAAAATTATCATTTCCATATACATATATATTTACTCATATACATTATTATATATATATAACAAAAAAACAAAAAAATAAAATAGTGAATTGAATAAAGAAGTGCAACTTTCGTGAAATTTGCTGGCCTAAGGAAAATTGAGCTAACTTTAAAACTTTAAAACTATTTTATAAATATCATTTCCTTATACATATATATTTAGTCATATACATTATTATATATATATATAACAAAAAACCAAAAAAATAAAATAGTGAATTGAATAAAGAAGTGCAACTTTGGTGAAATTTGCTGGCCTAAGGAAAATTGAGCTAACTTTAAAACTTTAAAACTATTTTATAAATATCATTTCCATATACATATATACTTACTCATATACATTATTATATATATATATAACAAAAAACCAAAAAAATAAAATAGTGAATTGAATAAAGAAGTGCAACTTTCGTGAAACTTGCTGGCCTAAGGAAAATTGAGCTAACTTTAAAACTATTTTAAAATTATCATTTCCATATACATATATATTTACTCATATACATTATTATATATATATATAACAAAAAAACAAAAAAATAAAATAGTGAATTGAATAAAGAAGTGCAACTTTCGTGAAACTTGCTGGCCTAAGGAAAATTGAGCTAACTTTAAAACTATTTTAAAATTATCATTTCCATATACATATATATTTACTCATATACATTATTATATATATATAACAAAAAAACAAAAAAATAAAATAGTGAATTGAATAAAGAAGTGCAACTTTCGTGAAATTTGCTGGCCTAAGGAAAATTGAGCTAACTTTAAAACTTTAAAACTATTTTATAAATATCATTTCCATATACATATATACTTACTCATATACATTATTATATATATATATAACAAAAAACCAAAAAAATAAAATAGTGAATTGAATAAAGAAGTGCAACTTTCGTGAAACTTGCTGGCCTAAGGAAAATTGAGCTAACTTTAAAACTATTTTAAAATTATCATTTCCATATACATATATATTTACTCATATACATTATTATATATATATAACAAAAAAACAAAAAAATAAAATAGTGAATTGAATAAAGAAGTGCAACTTTCGTGAAATTTGCTGGTCTAAGGAAAATTGAGCTAACTTTAAAACTTTAAAACTATTTTATAAATATCATTTCCATATACATATATACTTACTCATATACATTATTATATATATATAACAAAAAACCAAAAAAATAAAATAGTGAATTGAATAAAGAAGTGCAACTTTGGTGAAATTTGCTGGCCTAAGGAAAATTGAGCTAACTTTAAAACTTTAAAACTATTTTATAAATATCATTTCCATATACATATATACTTACTCATATACATTATTATATATATATATAACAAAAAACCAAAAAAATAAAATAGTGAATTGAATAAAGAAGTGCAACTTTCGTGAAACTTGCTGGCCTAAGGAAAATTGAGCTAACTTTAAAACTATTTTAAAATTATCATTTCCATATACATATATATTTACTCATATACATTATTATATATATATAACAAAAAACCAAAAAAATAAAATAGTGAATTGAATAAAGAAGTGCAACTTTGGTGAAATTTGCTGGCCTAAGGAAAATTGAGCTAACTTTAAAACTTTAAAACTATTTTATAAATATCATTTCCATATACATATACACTTACTCATATACATTATTATATATATATATAACAAAAAACCAAAAAAATAAAATAGTGAATTGAATAAAGAAGTGCAACTTTCGTGAAACTTGCTGGCCTAAGGAAAATTGAGCTAACTTTAAAACTATTTTAAAATTATCATTTCCATATACATATATATTTACTCATATACATTATTATATATATATAACAAAAAAACAAAAAAATAAAATAGTGAATTGAATAAAGAAGTGCAACTTTCGTGAAACTTGCTGGCCTAAGGAAAATTGAGCTAACTTTAAAACTATTTTAAAATTATCATTTCCATATACATATATATTTACTCATATACATTATTATATATATATATAACAAAAAAACAAAAAAATAAAATAGTGAATTGAATAAAGAAGTGCAACTTTCGTGAAACTTGCTGGCCTAAGGAAAATTGAGCTAACTTTAAAACTATTTTAAAATTATCATTTCCATATACATATATATTTACTCATATACATTATTATATATATATAACAAAAAAACAAAAAAATAAAATAGTGAATTGAATAAAGAAGTGCAACTTTCGTGAAACTTGCTGGCCTAAGGAAAATTGAGCTAACTTTAAAACTATTTTAAAATTATCATTTCCATATACATATATATTTACTCATATACATTATTATATATATATATAACAAAAAAACAAAAAAAAATAAAATAGTGAATTGAATAAAGAAGTGCAACTTTCGTGAAACTTGCTGGCCTAAGGAAAATTGAGCTAACTTTAAAACTATTTTAAAATTATCATTTCCATATACATATATATTTACTCATATACATTATTATATATATATAACAAAAAAACAAAAAAATAAAATAGTGAATTGAATAAAGAAGTGCAACTTTCGTGAAACTTGCTGGCCTAAGGAAAATTGAGCTAACTTTAAAACTATTTTAAAATTATCATTTCCATATACATATATATTTACTCATATACATTATTATATATATATATAACAAAAAAACAAAAAAATAAAATAGTGAATTGAATAAAGAAGTGCAACTTTCGTGAAACTTGCTGGCCTAAGGAAAATTGAGCTAACTTTAAAACTATTTTAAAATTATCATTTCCATATACATATATATTTACTCATATACATTATTATATATATATAACAAAAAAACAAAAAAATAAAATAGTGAATTGAATAAAGAAGTGCAACTTTCGTGAAACTTGCTGGCCTAAGGAAAATTGAGCTAACTTTAAAACTATTTTAAAATTATCATTTCCATATACATATATATTTACTCATATACATTATTATATATATATATAACAAAAAAACAAAAAAATAAAATAGTGAATTGAATAAAGAAGTGCAACTTTCGTGAAACTTGCTGGCCTAAGGAAAATTGAGCTAACTTTAAAACTATTTTAAAATTATCATTTCCATATACATATATATTTACTCATATACATTATTATATATATATATAACAAAAAAACAAAAAAATAAAATAGTGAATTGAATAAAGAAGTGCAACTTTCGTGAAACTTGCTGGCCTAAGGAAAATTGAGCTAACTTTAAAACTATTTTAAAATTATCATTTCCATATACATATATATTTACTCATATACATTATTATATATATATATAACAAAAAAACAAAAAAATAAAATAGTGAATTGAATAAAGAAGTGCAACTTTCGTGAAACTTGCTGGCCTAAGGAAAATTGAGCTAACTTTAAAACTATTTTAAAATTATCATTTCCATATACATATATATTTACTCATATACATTATTATATATATATAACAAAAAAACAAAAAAATAAAATAGTGAATTGAATAAAGAAGTGCAACTTTCGTGAAACTTGCTGGCCTAAGGAAAATTGAGCTAACTTTAAAACTATTTTAAAATTATCATTTCCATATACATATATATTTACTCATATACATTATTATATATATATATAACAAAAAAACAAAAAAATAAAATAGTGAATTGAATAAAGAAGTGCAACTTTCGTGAAACTTGCTGGCCTAAGGAAAATTGAGCTAACTTTAAAACTATTTTAAAATTATCATTTCCATATACATATATATTTACTCATATACATTATTATATATATATAACAAAAAAACAAAAAAATAAAATAGTGAATTGAATAAAGAAGTGCAACTTTCGTGAAACTTGCTGGCCTAAGGAAAATTGAGCTAACTTTAAAACTATTTTAAAATTATCATTTCCATATACATATATATTTACTCATATACATTATTATATATATATAACAAAAAAACAAAAAAATAAAATAGTGAATTGAATAAAGAAGTGCAACTTTCGTGAAACTTGCTGGCCTAAGGAAAATTGAGCTAACTTTAAAACTATTTTAAAATTATCATTTCCA
Source organism: Crataerina pallida (assembly GCA_949710015.1). NCBI lineage: Eukaryota > Metazoa > Arthropoda > Insecta > Diptera > Hippoboscidae > Crataerina > Crataerina pallida. The sequence goes on from OX453289.1 coordinate 13,528,294, forward strand.
TATACATATATATTTACTCATATACATTATTATATATATATAACAAAAAAACAAAAAAATAAAATAGTGAATTGAATAAAGAAGTGCAACTTTCGTGAAACTTGCTGGCCTAAGGAAAATTGAGCTAACTTTAAAACTATTTTAAAATTATCATTTCCATATACATATATATTTACTCATATACATTATTATATATATATATAACAAAAAAACAAAAAAATAAAATAGTGAATTGAATAAAGAAGTGCAACTTTCGTGAAACTTGCTGGCCTAAGGAAAATTGAGCTAACTTTAAAACTATTTTAAAATTATCATTTCCATATACATATATATTTACTCATATACATTATTATATATATATATAACAAAAAAACAAAAAAATAAAATAGTGAATTGAATAAAGAAGTGCAACTTTCGTGAAACTTGCTGGCCTAAGGAAAATTGAGCTAACTTTAAAACTATTTTAAAATTATCATTTCCATATACATATATATTTACTCATATACATTATTATATATATATAACAAAAAAACAAAAAAATAAAATAGTGAATTGAATAAAGAAGTGCAACTTTCGTGAAACTTGCTGGCCTAAGGAAAATTGAGCTAACTTTAAAACTATTTTAAAATTATCATTTCCATATACATATATATTTACTCATATACATTATTATATATATATATAACAAAAAAACAAAAAAATAAAATAGTGAATTGAATAAAGAAGTGCAACTTTCGTGAAACTTGCTGGCCTAAGGAAAATTGAGCTAACTTTAAAACTATTTTAAAATTATCATTTCCATATACATATATATTTACTCATATACATTATTATATATATATAACAAAAAAACAAAAAAATAAAATAGTGAATTGAATAAAGAAGTGCAACTTTCGTGAAACTTGCTGGCCTAAGGAAAATTGAGCTAACTTTAAAACTATTTTAAAATTATCATTTCCATATACATATATATTTACTCATATACATTATTATATATATATATAACAAAAAAACAAAAAAATAAAATAGTGAATTGAATAAAGAAGTGCAACTTTCGTGAAACTTGCTGGCCTAAGGAAAATTGAGCTAACTTTAAAACTATTTTAAAATTATCATTTCCATATACATATATATTTACTCATATACATTATTATATATATATAACAAAAAAACAAAAAAATAAAATAGTGAATTGAATAAAGAAGTGCAACTTTCGTGAAACTTGCTGGCCTAAGGAAAATTGAGCTAACTTTAAAACTATTTTAAAATTATCATTTCCATATACATATATATTTACTCATATACATTATTATATATATATATAACAAAAAAACAAAAAAATAAAATAGTGAATTGAATAAAGAAGTGCAACTTTCGTGAAACTTGCTGGCCTAAGGAAAATTGAGCTAACTTTAAAACTATTTTAAAATTATCATTTCCATATACATATATATTTACTCATATACATTATTATATATATATATAACAAAAAAACAAAAAAATAAAATAGTGAATTGAATAAAGAAGTGCAACTTTCGTGAAACTTGCTGGCCTAAGGAAAATTGAGCTAACTTTAAAACTATTTTAAAATTATCATTTCCATATACATATATATTTACTCATATACATTATTATATATATATAACAAAAAAACAAAAAAATAAAATAGTGAATTGAATAAAGAAGTGCAACTTTCGTGAAACTTGCTGGCCTAAGGAAAATTGAGCTAACTTTAAAACTATTTTAAAATTATCATTTCCATATACATATATATTTACTCATATACATTATTATATATATATATAACAAAAAAACAAAAAAATAAAATAGTGAATTGAATAAAGAAGTGCAACTTTCGTGAAACTTGCTGGCCTAAGGAAAATTGAGCTAACTTTAAAACTATTTTAAAATTATCATTTCCATATACATATATATTTACTCATATACATTATTATATATATATATAACAAAAAAACAAAAAAATTAAATAGTGAATTGAATAAAGAAGTGCAACTTTCGTGAAACTTGCTGGCCTAAGGAAAATTGGGCTAACTTTAAAACTATTTTAAAATTATCATTTCCATATACATATATATTTACTCATATACATTATTATATATATATAACAAAAAAACAAAAAAATAAAATAGTGAATTGAATAAAGAAGTGCAACTTTCGTGAAATTTGCTGGCCTAAGGAAAATTGAGCTAACTTTAAAACTTTAAAACTATTTTATAAATATCATTTCCATATACATATATATTTATTCACATACATTATTATATATATATATAACAAAAAATAAAAAAAAAATTAAATAGTGAATTGAATAAAGAAGTGCAACTTTCGTGAAATTTGCTGGCCTAAGGAAAATTGAACTAACTTTAAACTATTTTATAAATATCATTTCCATATACATATATATTTACTCATATACATTATTATATATATATAACAAAAAATCAAAAAAAAAATAAAATAGTGAATTGAATAAAGAAGTGCAACTTTCGTGAAACTTGCTGGCCTAAGGAAAATTGAGGTAACTTTAAAACTTTAAAACTATTTTATAAATATCATTTCCATATACATATATATTTATTCACATACATTATTATATATATATAACAAAAAAACAAAAAAATAAAATAGTGAATTGAATAAAGAAGTGCAACTTTCGTGAAATTTGCTGGCCTAAGGAAAATTGAGCTAACTTTAAAACTTTAAAACTATTATAAATATCATTTCCATATACATATATATTTACTCATATACATTATTATATATATATATAACAAAAAAACAAAAAAATTAAATAGTGAATTGAATAAAGAAGTGCAACTTTCGTGAAACTTGCTGGCCTAAGGAAAATTGAGCTAACTTTAAAACTATTTTAAAATTATCATTTCCATATAAATATATATTTACTCATATACATTATTATATATATATAACAAAAAAACAAAAAAATAAAATAGTGAATTGAATATAGAAGTGCAACTTTCGTGAAATTTGCTGGCCTAAGGAAAATTGAGCTAACTTTAAAACTTTAAAACTATTTCATAAATATCATTTCCATATACATATATATTTATTCACATACATTATTATATATATATATAACAAAAAATAAAAAAAAAATTAAATAGTGAATTGAATAAAGAAGTGCAACTTTCGTGAAATTTGCTGGCCTAAGGAAAATTGAGCTAACTTTAAAACTTTAAAACTATTTTATAAATATCATTTCCATATACATATATATTTATTCACATACATTATTATATATATATATAACAAAAAATAAAAAAAAAATTAAATAGTGAATTGAATAAAGAAGTGCAACTTTCGTGAAATTTGCTGGCCTAAGGAAAATTGAGCTAACTTTAAAACTTTAAAACTATTTTATAAATATCATTTCCATATACATATATATTTATTCACATACATTATTATATATATATATAACAAAAAATCAAAAAAAAATTAAATAGAGAATTGAATAAAGAAGTGCAACTTTCGTGAAACTTGCTGGCCTAAGGAAAATTGAGCTAACTTTAAAACTATTTTAAAATTATCATTTCCATATACATATATATTTACTCATATACATTATTATATATATATAACAAAAAAACAAAAAAATAAAATAGTGAATTGAATAAAGAAGTGCAACTTTCGTGAAACTTGCTGGCCTAAGGAAAATTGAGGTAACTTTAAAACTATTTTAAAATTATCATTTCCATATACATATATATTTACTCATATACATTATTATATATATATAACAAAAAAACAATAAAATAAAATAGTGAATTGAATAAAGAAGTGCAACTTTCGTGAAATTTGCTGGCCTAAGGAAAATTGAGCTAACTTTAAAACTTTAAAACTATTTTATAAATATCATTTCCATATACATATATATTTACTCATATACATTATTATATATATATAACAAAAAAATTAAATAGTGAATTGAATAAAGAAGTGCAACTTTCGTGAAATTTGCTGGCCTAAGGAAAATTGAGCTAACTTTAAAACTTTAAAACTATTTTATAAATATCATTTCCATATACAAATATATTTACTCATATACATTATTATATATATATAACAAAAAAACAAAAAAATAAAATAGTGAATTGAATAAAGAAGTGCAACTTTCGTGAAATTTGCTGGCCTAAGGAAAATTGAGCTAACTTTAAAACTTTAAAACTATTTTATAAATATCATTTCCTTATACATATATATTTACTCATATACATTATTATATATATATATAACAAAAAACCAAAAAAATAAAATAGTGAATTGAATAAAGAAGTGCAACTTTGGTGAAATTTGCTGGCCTAAGGAAAATTGAGCTAACTTTAAAACTTTAAAACTATTTTATAAATATCATTTCCATATACATATATACTTACTCATATACATTATTATATATATATATAACAAAAAACCAAAAAAATTTAAAAATAAAATAGTGAATTGAATAAAGAAGTGCAACTTTGGTGAAATTTGCTGGCCTAAGGAAAATTGAGCTAACTTTAAAACTTTAAAACTATTTTATAAATATCATTTCCATATACATATATATTTATTCACATACATTATTATATATATATAACAAAAAAACAAAAAAATAAAATAGTGAATTGAATAAAGAAGTGCAACTTTCGTGAAATTTGCTGGCCTAAGGAAAATTGAGCTAACTTTAAAACTTTAAAACTATTTTATAAATATCATTTCCATATACATATATATTTACTCATATACATTATTATATATATATAACAAAAAAACAAAAAAATTAAATAGTGAATTGAATAAAGAAGTGCAACTTTCGTGAAATTTGCTGGCCTAAGGAAAATTGAGCTAACTTTAAAACTTTAAAACTATTTTATAAATATCATTTCCATATACAAATATATTTACTCATATACATTATTATATATATATAACAAAAAAACAAAAAAATAAAATAGTGAATTGAATAAAAAAGTGCAACTTTCGTGAAATTTGCTGGCCTAAGGAAAATTGAGCTAACTTAAAAACTTTAAAACTATTTTATAAATATCATTTCCTTATACATATATATTTACTCATATACATTATTATATAAAAAATATAACAAAAAACCAAAAAAATAAAATAGTGAATTGAATAAAGAAGTGCAACTTTGGTGAAATTTGCTGGCCTAAGGAAAATTGAGCTAACTTTAAAACTTTAAAACTATTTTATAAATATCATTTCCATATACATATATATTTACTCATATACATTATTATATATATATAACAAAAAATCAAAAAAAAAAAATAAAATAGTGAATTGAATAAAGAAGTGCAACTTTCGTGAAATTTGCTGGCCTAAGGAAAATTGAGCTAACTTTAAAACTTTAAAACTATTTTATAAATATCATTTCCATATACGTATATATTTACTCATATACATTATTATATATATATAACAAAAAATCAAAAAAAAAATAAAATAGTGAATTGAATAAAGAAGTGCAACTTTCGTGAAACTTGCTGGCCTAAGGAAAATTGAGGTAACTTTAAAACTTTAAAACTATTTTATAAATATCATTTCCATATACATATATATTTATTCACATACATTATTATATATATATAACAAAAAACCAAAAAAATAAAATAGTGAATTGAATAAAGAAGTGCAACTTTGGTGAAATTTGCTGGCCTAAGGAAAATTGAGCTAACTTTAAAACTTTAAAACTATTTTATAAATATCATTTCCATATACATATATATTTACTCATATACATTATTATATATATATAACAAAAAATCAAAAAAAAAAATAAAATAGTGAATTGAATAAAGAAGTGCAACTTTCGTGAAATTTGCTGGCCTAAGGAAAATTGAGCTAACTTTAAAACTTTAAAACTATTTTATAAATATCATTTCCATATACGTATATATTTACTCATATACATTATTATATATATATAACAAAAAATCAAAAAAAAAATAAAATAGTGAATTGAATAAAGAAGTGCAACTTTCGTGAAACTTGCTGGCCTAAGGAAAATTGAGGTAACTTTAAAACTTTAAAACTATTTTATAAATATCATTTCCATATACATATATATTTATTCACATACATTATTATATATATATAACAAAAAAACAAAAAAATAAAATAGTGAATTGAATAAAGAAGTGCAACTTTCGTGAAATTTGCTGGCCTAAGGAAAATTGAACTAACTTTAAAACTTTAAAACTATTTTATAAATATCATTTCCATATACATATATATTTACTCATATACATTATTATATATATATAACAAAAAATCAAAAAAAAAATAAAATAGTGAATTGAATAAAGAAGTGCAACTTTCGTGAAACTTGCTGGCCTAAGGAAAATTGAGGTAACTTTAAAACTTTAAAACTATTTTATAAATATCATTTCCATATACATATATATTTATTCACATACATTATTATATATATATAACAAAAAAACAAAAAAATAAAATAGTGAATTGAATAAAGAAGTGCAACTTTCGTGAAATTTGCTGGCCTAAGGAAAATTGAACTAACTTTAAAACTATTTTATAAATATCATTTCCATATACATATATATTTACTCATATACATTATTATATATATATAACAAAAAATCAAAAAAAAAATAAAATAGTGAATTGAATAAAGAAGTGCAACTTTCGTGAAACTTGCTGGCCTAAGGAAAATTGAGCTAACTTAAAAACTTTAAAACTATTTTATAAATATCATTTCCATATACATATATATTTATTCACATACATTATTATATATATATAACAAAAAAACAAAAAAATAAAATAGTGAATTTAACAAAGAAGTGCAACTTTCGTGAAATTTGCTGGCCTAAGGAAAATTGAGCTAACTTTAAAACTTTAAAACTATTTTATAAATATCATTTCCATATACATATATATTTATTCACATACATTATTATATATATATATAACAAAAAATAAAAAAAAAATAAAATAGTGAATTGAATAAAGAAGTGCAACTTTCGTGAAATTTGCTGGCCTAAGGAAAATTGAGCTAACTTTAAAACTTTAAAACTATTTTATAAATATCATTTCCATATACATATATATTTACTCATATACATTATTATATATATATAACAAAAAATCAAAAAAAAAATAAAATAGTGAATTGAATAAAGAAGTGCAACTTTCGTGAAACTTGCTGGCCTAAGGAAAATTGAGCTAACTTTAAAACTTTAAAACTATTTTATAAATATCATTTCCATATACATATATATTTATTCACATACATTATTATATATATATAACAAAAAAACAAAAAAATAAAATAGTGAATTTAATAAAGAAGTGCAACTTTCGTGAAATTTGCTGGCCTAAGGAAAATTGAGCTAACTTTAAAACTTTAAAACTATTTTATAAATATCATTTCCATATACATATATATTTACTCATATACATTATTATATATATATAACAAAAAATCAAAAAAAAAATAAAATAGTGAATTGAATAAAGAAGTGCAACTTTCGTGAAACTTGCTGGCCTAAGGAAAATTGAGGTAACTTTAAAACTTTAAAACTATTTTATAAATATCATTTCCATATACATATATATTTATTCACATACATTATTATATATATATATAACAAAAAATAAAAAAAAAATAAAATAGTGAATTGAATAAAGAAGTGCAACTTTCGTGAAATTTGCTGGCCTAAGGAAAATTGAGCTAACTTTAAAACTTTAAAACTATTTTATAAATATCATTTCCATATACATATATACTTACTCATATACATTATTATATATATATATAACAAAAAACCAAAAAAATAAAATAGTGAATTGAATAAAGAAGTGCAACTTTGGTGAAATTTGCTGGCCTAAGGAAAATTGAGCTAACTTTAAAACTTTAAAACTATTTTATAAATATCATTTCCATATACATATATATTTACTCATATACATTATTATATATATATAACAAAAAAACAAAAAAATAAAATAGTGAGTTGAATAAAGAAGTGCAACTTTCGTGAAATTTGCTGGCCTAAGGAAAATTGAGCTAACTTTAAACTTTAAAACTATTTTATAAATATCATTTCCTTATACATATATATTTACTCATATACATTATTATATATATATATAACAAAAAACCAAAAAAATAAAATAGTGAATTGAATAAAGAAGTGCAACTTTGGTGAAATATGCTGGCCTAAGGAAAATTGAGCTAACTTTAAAACTTTAAAACTATTTTATAAATATCATTTCCATATACATATATACTTACTCATATACATTATTATATATATATATAACAAAAAACCAAAAAAATAAAATAGTGAATTGAATAAAAAAGTGCAACTTTGGTGAAATTTGCTGGCCTAAGGAAAATTGAGCTAACTTTAAAACTTTAAAACTATTTTATAAATATCATTTCCATATACATATATATTTATTCACATACATTATTATATATATATAACAAAAAAACAAAAAAATAAAATAGTGAGTTGAATAAAGAAGTGCAACTTTCGTGAAATTTGCTGGCCTAAGGAAAATTGAGCTAACTTTAAAACTTTAAAACTATTTTGTAAATATCATTTCCATATACATATATATTTATTCACATACATTATTATATATATATATAACAAAAAATAAAAAAAAAATAAAATAGTGAATTGAATAAAGAAGTGCAACTTTCGTGAAATTTGCTGGCCTAAGGAAAATTGAGCTAACTTTAAAACTTTAAAACTTTAAAACTATTTTATAAATATCATTTCCATATACATATATATTTATTCATATACATTATTATATATATATATAACAAAAAACCAAAAAAATAAAATAGTGAATTGAATAAAGAAGTGCAACTTTGGTGAAATTTGCTGGCCTAAGGAAAATTGAGCTAACTTTAAAACTTTAAAACTATTTTATAAATATCATTTCAATATACATATATACTTACTCATATACATTATTATATATATATATAACAAAAAACCAAAAAAATAAAATAGTGAATTGAATAAAGAAGTGCAACTTTGGTGAAATTTGCTGGCCTAAGGAAAATTGAGCTAACTTTAAAACTTTAAAACTATTTTATAAATATGATTTCCATATACATATATACTTACTCATATACATTATTATATATATATATAACAAAAAACCAAAAAAATAAAATAGTGAATTGAATAAAGAAGTGCAACTTTGGTGAAATTTGCTAGCCTAAGGAAAATTGAGCTAACTTTAAAACTTTAAAACTATTTTATAAATATCATTTCCATATACATATATATTTATTCACATACATTATTATATATATATATAACAAAAAATAAAAAAAAAATAAAATAGTGAATTGAATAAAGAAGTGCAACTTTCGTGAAATTTGCTGGCCTAAGGAAAATTGAGCTAACTTTAAAACTTTAAAACTATTTTATAAATATCATTTCCATATACATATATATTTATTCATATACATTATTATATATATATATAACAAAAAACAAAAAAAATTAAAAAATAAAATAGTGAATTGAATAAAGAAGTGCAACTTTCGTGAAATTTGCTGGCCTAAGGAAAATTGAGCTAACTTTAAAACTTTAAAACTATTTTATAAATATCATTTCCATATACATATATATTTATTCACATACATTATTATATATATATATAACAAAAAATAAAAAAAAAATAAAATAGTGAATTGAATAAAGAAGTGCAACTTTCGTGAAATTTGCTGGCCTAAGGAAAATTGAGCTAACTTTAAAACTTTAAAACTATTTTATAAATATCATTTCCATATACATATATATTTATTCACATACATTATTATATATATATATAACAAAAAATAAAAAAAAAATAAAATAGTGAATTGAATAAAGAAGTGCAACTTTCGTGAAATTTGCTGGCCTAAGGAAAATTGAGCTAACTTTAAAACTTTAAAACTATTTTATAAATATCATTTCCATATACATATATATTTACTCATATACATTATTATATGTATATAACAAAAAAACAAAAAAATAAAATAGTGAATTGAATAAAGAAGTGCAAATTTCGTGAAATTTGCTGGCCTAAGGAAAATTGAGCTAACTTTAAAACTTTAAAACTATTTTATAAATATCATTTCCATATACATATATATTTATTCACATACATTATTATATATATATATAACAAAAAATAAAAAAAAATTGAATAAAGAAGTGCAACTTTCGTGAAATTTGCTGGCCTAAGCAAAATTGAGCTAACTTTAAAACTTTAAAACTATTTTATAAATATCATTTCCATATACATATATATTTATTCACATACATTATTATATATATATATAACAAAAAATAAAAAAAAATAAAATAGTGAATTGAATAAAGAGGTGCAACTTTCGTGAAATTTGCTGGCCTAAGGAAAATTGAGCTAACTTTAAACTTTAAAACTATTTTATAAATATCATTTCCATATACATATATATTTATTCATATACATTATTATATATATATATATAACAAAAAAATAAAAAAAAAAATAAAATAGTGAATTGAATAAAGAAGTGCAACTTTCGTGAAATTTGCTGGCCTAAGGAAAATTGAGCTAACTTTAAAACTTTAAAACTATTTTATAAATATCATTTCCATATACATATATATTTATTCACATACATTATTATATATATATATAAAAAAAAATAAAAAAAAAATAAAATAGTGAATTGAATAAAGAAGTGCAACTTTCGTGAAATTTGCTGGCCTAAGGAAAATTGAGCTAACTTTAAAACTTTAAAACTATTTTATAAATATCATTTCCATATACATATATATTTATTCATATACATTATTATATATATATATAACAAAAAACCAAAAAAATTAAAAAATAAAATAGTGAATTGAATAAAGAAGTGCAACTTTCGTGAAATTTGCTGGCCTAAGGAAAATTGAGCTAACTTTAAAACTTTAAAACTATTTTATAAATATCATTTCCATATACATATATATTTATTCATATACATTATTATATATATATATAACAAAAAACAAAAAAAATTAAAAAATAAAATAGTGAATTGAATAAAGAAGTGCAACTTTCGTGAAATTTGCTGGCCTAAGGAAAATTGAGCTAACTTTAAAACTTTAAAACTATTTTATAAATATCATTTCCATATACATATATATTTATTCACATACATTATTATATATATATATAACAAAAAATAAAAAAAAAATAAAATAGTGAATTGAATAAAGAAGTGCAACTTTCGTGAAATTTGCTGGCCTAAGGAAAATTGAGCTAACTTTAAAACTTTAAAACTATTTTATAAATATCATTTCCATATACATATATATTTATTCACATACATTATTATATATATATATAACAAAAAATAAAAAAAAAATAAAATAGTGAATTGAATAAAGAAGTGCAACTTTCGTGAAATTTGCTGGCCTAAGGAAAATTGAGCTAACTTTAAACTTTAAAACTATTTTATAAATATCATTTCCATATACATATATATTTATTCATATACATTATTATATATATATATATAACAAAAAAATAAAAAAAAAAATAAAATAGTGAATTGAATAAAGAAGTGCAACTTTCGTGAAATTTGCTGGCCTAAGGAAAATTGAGCTAACTTTAAAACTTTAAAACTATTTTATAAATATCATTTCCATATACATATATATTTATTCACATACATTATTATATATATATATAACAAAAAATAAAAAAAAAATAAAATAGTGAATTGAATAAAGAAGTGCAACTTTCGTGAAATTTGCTGGCCTAAGGAAAATTGAGCTAACTTTAAACTTTAAAACTATTTTATAAATATCATTTCCATATACATATATATTTATTCATATACATTATTATATATATATATATAACAAAAAAATAAAAAAAAAAATAAAATAGTGAATTGAATAAAGAAGTGCAACTTTCGTGAAATTTGCTGGCCTAAGGAAAATTGAGCTAACTTTAAAACTTTAAAACTATTTTATAAATATCATTTCCATATACATATATATTTATTCACATACATTATTATATATATATATAACAAAAAATAAAAAAAAAATAAAATAGTGAATTGAATAAAGAAGTGCAACTTTCGTGAAATTTGCTGGCCTAAGGAAAATTGAGCTAACTTTAAACTTTAAAACTATTTTATAAATATCATTTCCATATACATATATATTTATTCATATACATTATTATATATATATATATAACAAAAAAATAAAAAAAAAAATAAAATAGTGAATTGAATAAAGAAGTGCAACTTTCGTGAAATTTGCTGGCCTAAGGAAAATTGAGCTAACTTTAAAACTTTAAAACTATTTTATAAATATCATTTCCATATACATATATATTTATTCATATATATATATATATATATAACAAAAAACAAAAAAAATTAAAAAATAAAATAGTGAATTGAATAAAGAAGTGCAAATTTCGTGAAATTTGCTGGCCTAAGGAAAATTGAGCTAACTTTAAAACTTTAAAACTATTTTATAAATATCATTTCCATATACATATATATTTATTCATATATATATATATATATATATATAACAAAAAACAAAAAAAATTTAAAAATAAAATAGTGAATTGAATAAAGAAGTGCAAATTTCGTGAAATTTGCTGGCCTAAGGAAAATTGAGGTAACTTTAAAACTTTAAAACTATTTTATAAATATCATTTCCATACACATATATATTTACTCATATACATTATTATATATATATATATAACAAAAAACCAAAAAAATAAAAAAATAAAATAGTGAATTGAATAAAGAAGTGCAACTTTCGTGAAATTTGCTGGCCTAAGGAAAATTGAGCTAACTTTAAAACTTTAAAACTATTTTATAAATATCATTTCCATATACATATATATTTATTCACATACATTATTATATATATATATATAACAAAAAATAAAAAAAAAATAAAATAGTGAATTGAATAAAGAAGTGCAACTTTCGTGAAATTTGCTGGCCTAAGGAAAATTGAGCTAACTTTAAAACTTTAAAACTATTTTATAAATATCATTTCCATATACATATATATTTATTCACATACATTTTTATATATATATATAACAAAAAATAAAAAAAAAATAAAATAGTGAATTGAATAAAGAAGTGCAACTTTCGTGAAACTTGCTGGCCTAAGGAAAATTGAGGTAACTTTAAAACTATTTTAAAATTATCATTTCCATATACATATATATTTACTCATATACATTATTATATATATATATATAACAAAAAACAAAAAAAATTAAAAAATAAAATAGTGAATTGAATAAAGAAGTGCAACTTTCGTGAAATTTGCTGGCCTAAGGAAAATTGAGCTAACTTTAAAACTTTAAAACTATTTTATAAATATCATTTCCATATACATATATATTTATTCATATACATTATTATATATATATATAACAAAAAACCAAAAAAATTAAAAAATAAAATAGTGAATTGAATAAAGAAGTGCAACTTTCGTGAAATTTGCTGGCCTAAGGAAAATTGAGCTAACTTTAAAACTTTAAAACTATTTTATAAATATCATTTCCATATACATATATATTTATTCACATACATTATTATATATATATATAACAAAAAATAAAAAAAAAAAATAAAATAGTGAATTGAATAAAGAAGTGCAACTTTCGTGAAATTTGCTGGCCTAAGGAAAATTGAGCTAACTCTAAAACTTTAAAACTATTTTATAAATATCATTTCCATATACATATATATTTATTCACATACATTATTATATATATATATAACAAAAAATAAAAAAAAAATAAAATAGTGAATTGAATAAAGAAGTGCAACTTTCGTGAAATTTGCTGGCCTAAGGAAAATTGAGCTAACTTTAAAACTTTAAAACTATTTTATAAATATCATTTCCATATACATATATATTTATTCACATACATTATTATATATATATATAACAAAAAATAAAAAAAAAATAAAATAGTGAATTGAATAAAGAAGTGCAACTTTCGTGAAATTTGCTGGCCTAAGGAAAATGGAGCTAACTTTAAAACTTTAAAACTATTTTATAAATATCATTTCCATATACATATATATTTATTCACATACATTATTATATATATATATAACAAAAAATAAAAAAAAAATAAAATAGTGAATTGAATAAAGAAGTGCAACTTTCGTGAAATTTGCTGGCCTAAGGAAAATTGAGCTAACTTTAAAACTTTAAAACTATTTTATAAATATCATTTCCATATACATATATATTTATTCACATACATTATTATATATATATATAACAAAAAATAAAAAAAAAATAAAATAGTGAATTGAATAAAGAAGTGCAACTTTCGTGAAACTTGCTGGCCTAAGGAAAATTGAGGTAACTTTAAAACTTTAAAACTATTTTATAAATATCATTTCCATATACATATATATTTATTCATATACATTATTATATATATATATAACAAAAAACCAAAAAAATTAAAAAATAAAATAGTGAATTGAATAAAGAAGTGCAACTTTCGTGAAATTTGCTGGCCTAAGGAAAATTGAGCTAACTTTAAAACTTTAAAACTATTTTATAAATATCATTTCCATATACATATATATTTATTCACATACATTATTATATATATATATAACAAAAAATAAAAAAAAAAAAATAAAATAGTGAATTGAATAAAGAAGTGCAACTTTCGTGAAACTTGCTGACCTAAGGAAAATTGAGGTAACTTTAAAACTTTAAAACTATTTTATAAATATCATTTTCATATACATATATATTTATTCACATACATTATTATATATATATATAACAAAAAATAAAAAAAAATAAAATAGTGAATTGAATAAAGAAGTGCAACTTTCGTGAAATTTGCTGGCCTAAGGAAAATTGAGCTAACTTTAAAACTTTAAAACTATTTTATAAATATCATTTCCATATACATATATATTTATTCATATACATTATTATATATATATAAATAACAAAAAATCAAAAAAAATAAAATAGCGAATTGAATAAAGAAGTGCAACTTTCGTGAAATTTGCTGGCCTAAGAAAAATTGAGCTAACTTTAAAACTTTAAAACTATTTTATAAATATCATTTCCATATACATATATATTTATTCATATACATTATTATATATATATATAACAAAAAAACAAAAAAATAAAATAGTGAATTGAATAAAGAAGTGCAAATTTCGTGAAATTTGCTGGCCTAAGGAAAATTGAGCTAACTTTAAAACTTTAAAACTATTTTATAAATATCATTTCCATATACATATATATTTATTCATATACATTATTATATATATATATAATAAAAAACAAAAAAAATTAAAAAATAAAATAGTGAATTGAATAAAGAAGTGCAACTTTCGTGAAATTTGCTGGCCTAAGGAAAATTGAGCTAACTTTAAAACTTTAAAACTATTTTATAAATATCATTTCCATATACATATATATTTACTCATATACATTATTATATGTATATAACAAAAAAACAAAAAAATAAAATAGTGAATTGAATAAAGAAGTGCAAATTTCGTGAAATTTGCTGGCCTAAGGAAAATTGAGCTAACTTTAAAACTTTAAAACTATTTTATAAATATCATTTCCATATACATATATATTTATTCACATACATTATTATATATATATATAACAAAAAATAAAAAAAAAAATAAAATAGTGAATTGAATAAAGAAGTGCAACTTTCGTGAAATTTGCTGGCCTAAGGAAAATTGAACTAACTTTAAAACTTTAAAACTATTTTATAAATATTATTTCCATATACATATATATTTATTCACATACATTTTTATATATATGTATATAACAAAAAATAAAAAAAAAATAAAATAGTGAATTGAATAAAGAAGTGCAACTTTCGTGAAATTTGCTGGCCTAAGGAAAATTGAGCTAACTTTAAAACTTTAAAACTATTTTATAAATATCATTTCCATATACATATATATTTACTCATATACATTATTATATATATATATAACAAAAAACCAAAAAAATTAAAAAATAAAATAGTGAATTGAATAAAGAAGTGCAACTTTCGTGAAACTTGCTAGCCTAAGGAAAATTGAGGTAACTTTAAAACTATTTTAAAATTATCATTTCCATATACATATATATTTACTCATATACATTATTATATATATATATATAACAAAAAACAAAAAAAATTAAAAAATAAAATAGTGAATTGAATAAAGAAGTGCAACTTTCGTGAAACTTGCTGGCCTAAGGAAAATTGAGCTAACTTTAAAACTTTAAAACTATTTTATAAATATCATTTCCATATACATATATATTTATTCATATACATTATTATATATATATATAACAAAAAACCAAAAAAATTAAAAAATAAAATAGTGAATTGAATAAAGAAGTGCAACTTTCGTGAAATTTGCTGGCCTAAGGAAAATTGAGCTAACTTTAAAACTTTAAAACTATTTTATAAATATCATTTCCATATACATATATATTTATTCAGATACATTATTATATATATATATAACAAAAAATAAAAAAATAAAATAAAATAGTGAATTGAATAAAGAAGTGCAACTTTCGTGAAACTTGCTGACCTAAGGAAAATTGAGGTAACTTTAAAACTTTAAAACTATTTTATAAATATCATTTTCATATACATATATATTCATTCACATACATTATTGTATATATATATAACAAAAAATAAAAAAAAAATAAAATAGTGAATTGAATAAAGAAGTGCAACTTTCGTGAAATTTGCTGGCCTAAGGAAAATTGAGCTAACTTTAAAACTTTAAAACTATTTTATAAATATCATTTCCATATACATATATACTTACTCATATACATTATTATATATATATATAACAAAAAACCAAAAAAATTTAAAAATAAAATAGTGAATTGAATAAAGAAGTGCAACTTTGGTGAAATTTGCTGGCCTAAGGAAAATTGAGCTAACTTTAAAACTTTAAAACTATTTTATAAATATCATTTCCATATACATATATATTTATTCACATACATTATTATATATATATAACAAAAAAACAAAAAAATAAAATAGTGAATTGAATAAAGAAGTGCAACTTTCGTGAAATTTGCTGGCCTAAGGAAAATTGAGCTAACTTTAAAACTTTAAAACTATTTTATAAATATCATTTCCATATACATATATATTTACTCATATACATTATTATATATATATAACAAAAAAACAAAAAAATTAAATAGTGAATTGAATAAAGAAGTGCAACTTTCGTGAAATTTGCTGGCCTAAGGAAAATTGAGCTAACTTTAAAACTTTAAAACTATTTTATAAATATCATTTCCATATACAAATATATTTACTCATATACATTATTATATATATATAACAAAAAAACAAAAAAATAAAATAGTGAATTGAATAAAAAAGTGCAACTTTCGTGAAATTTGCTGGCCTAAGGAAAATTGAGCTAACTTAAAAACTTTAAAACTATTTTATAAATATCATTTCCTTATACATATATATTTACTCATATACATTATTATATAAAAAATATAACAAAAAACCAAAAAAATAAAATAGTGAATTGAATAAAGAAGTGCAACTTTGGTGAAATTTGCTGGCCTAAGGAAAATTGAGCTAACTTTAAAACTTTAAAACTATTTTATAAATATCATTTCCATATACATATATATTTACTCATATACATTATTATATATATATAACAAAAAATCAAAAAAAAAAAATAAAATAGTGAATTGAATAAAGAAGTGCAACTTTCGTGAAATTTGCTGGCCTAAGGAAAATTGAGCTAACTTTAAAACTTTAAAACTATTTTATAAATATCATTTCCATATACGTATATATTTACTCATATACATTATTATATATATATAACAAAAAATCAAAAAAAAAATAAAATAGTGAATTGAATAAAGAAGTGCAACTTTCGTGAAACTTGCTGGCCTAAGGA
The DNA here is from genome assembly GCA_949710015.1 of Crataerina pallida. Taxonomy (NCBI): domain Eukaryota; kingdom Metazoa; phylum Arthropoda; class Insecta; order Diptera; family Hippoboscidae; genus Crataerina; species Crataerina pallida. Next base: position 13,546,328 of record OX453289.1, read on the forward strand.
AAATTGAGGTAACTTTAAAACTTTAAAACTATTTTATAAATATCATTTCCATATACATATATATTTATTCACATACATTATTATATATATATAACAAAAAACCAAAAAAATAAAATAGTGAATTGAATAAAGAAGTGCAACTTTGGTGAAATTTGCTGGCCTAAGGAAAATTGAGCTAACTTTAAAACTTTAAAACTATTTTATAAATATCATTTCCATATACATATATATTTACTCATATACATTATTATATATATATAACAAAAAATCAAAAAAAAAAATAAAATAGTGAATTGAATAAAGAAGTGCAACTTTCGTGAAATTTGCTGGCCTAAGGAAAATTGAGCTAACTTTAAAACTTTAAAACTATTTTATAAATATCATTTCCATATACGTATATATTTACTCATATACATTATTATATATATATAACAAAAAATCAAAAAAAAAATAAAATAGTGAATTGAATAAAGAAGTGCAACTTTCGTGAAACTTGCTGGCCTAAGGAAAATTGAGGTAACTTTAAAACTTTAAAACTATTTTATAAATATCATTTCCATATACATATATATTTATTCACATACATTATTATATATATATAACAAAAAAACAAAAAAATAAAATAGTGAATTGAATAAAGAAGTGCAACTTTCGTGAAATTTGCTGGCCTAAGGAAAATTGAACTAACTTTAAAACTTTAAAACTATTTTATAAATATCATTTCCATATACATATATATTTACTCATATACATTATTATATATATATAACAAAAAATCAAAAAAAAAATAAAATAGTGAATTGAATAAAGAAGTGCAACTTTCGTGAAACTTGCTGGCCTAAGGAAAATTGAGGTAACTTTAAAACTTTAAAACTATTTTATAAATATCATTTCCATATACATATATATTTATTCACATACATTATTATATATATATAACAAAAAAACAAAAAAATAAAATAGTGAATTGAATAAAGAAGTGCAACTTTCGTGAAATTTGCTGGCCTAAGGAAAATTGAACTAACTTTAAAACTATTTTATAAATATCATTTCCATATACATATATATTTACTCATATACATTATTATATATATATAACAAAAAATCAAAAAAAAAATAAAATAGTGAATTGAATAAAGAAGTGCAACTTTCGTGAAACTTGCTGGCCTAAGGAAAATTGAGCTAACTTAAAAACTTTAAAACTATTTTATAAATATCATTTCCATATACATATATATTTATTCACATACATTATTATATATATATAACAAAAAAACAAAAAAATAAAATAGTGAATTTAACAAAGAAGTGCAACTTTCGTGAAATTTGCTGGCCTAAGGAAAATTGAGCTAACTTTAAAACTTTAAAACTATTTTATAAATATCATTTCCATATACATATATATTTATTCACATACATTATTATATATATATATAACAAAAAATAAAAAAAAAATAAAATAGTGAATTGAATAAAGAAGTGCAACTTTCGTGAAATTTGCTGGCCTAAGGAAAATTGAGCTAACTTTAAAACTTTAAAACTATTTTATAAATATCATTTCCATATACATATATATTTACTCATATACATTATTATATATATATAACAAAAAATCAAAAAAAAAATAAAATAGTGAATTGAATAAAGAAGTGCAACTTTCGTGAAACTTGCTGGCCTAAGGAAAATTGAGCTAACTTTAAAACTTTAAAACTATTTTATAAATATCATTTCCATATACATATATATTTATTCACATACATTATTATATATATATAACAAAAAAACAAAAAAATAAAATAGTGAATTTAATAAAGAAGTGCAACTTTCGTGAAATTTGCTGGCCTAAGGAAAATTGAGCTAACTTTAAAACTTTAAAACTATTTTATAAATATCATTTCCATATACATATATATTTACTCATATACATTATTATATATATATAACAAAAAATCAAAAAAAAAATAAAATAGTGAATTGAATAAAGAAGTGCAACTTTCGTGAAACTTGCTGGCCTAAGGAAAATTGAGGTAACTTTAAAACTTTAAAACTATTTTATAAATATCATTTCCATATACATATATATTTATTCACATACATTATTATATATATATATAACAAAAAATAAAAAAAAAATAAAATAGTGAATTGAATAAAGAAGTGCAACTTTCGTGAAATTTGCTGGCCTAAGGAAAATTGAGCTAACTTTAAAACTTTAAAACTATTTTATAAATATCATTTCCATATACATATATACTTACTCATATACATTATTATATATATATATAACAAAAAACCAAAAAAATAAAATAGTGAATTGAATAAAGAAGTGCAACTTTGGTGAAATTTGCTGGCCTAAGGAAAATTGAGCTAACTTTAAAACTTTAAAACTATTTTATAAATATCATTTCCATATACATATATATTTACTCATATACATTATTATATATATATAACAAAAAAACAAAAAAATAAAATAGTGAGTTGAATAAAGAAGTGCAACTTTCGTGAAATTTGCTGGCCTAAGGAAAATTGAGCTAACTTTAAACTTTAAAACTATTTTATAAATATCATTTCCTTATACATATATATTTACTCATATACATTATTATATATATATATAACAAAAAACCAAAAAAATAAAATAGTGAATTGAATAAAGAAGTGCAACTTTGGTGAAATATGCTGGCCTAAGGAAAATTGAGCTAACTTTAAAACTTTAAAACTATTTTATAAATATCATTTCCATATACATATATACTTACTCATATACATTATTATATATATATATAACAAAAAACCAAAAAAATAAAATAGTGAATTGAATAAAAAAGTGCAACTTTGGTGAAATTTGCTGGCCTAAGGAAAATTGAGCTAACTTTAAAACTTTAAAACTATTTTATAAATATCATTTCCATATACATATATATTTATTCACATACATTATTATATATATATAACAAAAAAACAAAAAAATAAAATAGTGAGTTGAATAAAGAAGTGCAACTTTCGTGAAATTTGCTGGCCTAAGGAAAATTGAGCTAACTTTAAAACTTTAAAACTATTTTGTAAATATCATTTCCATATACATATATATTTATTCACATACATTATTATATATATATATAACAAAAAATAAAAAAAAAATAAAATAGTGAATTGAATAAAGAAGTGCAACTTTCGTGAAATTTGCTGGCCTAAGGAAAATTGAGCTAACTTTAAAACTTTAAAACTTTAAAACTATTTTATAAATATCATTTCCATATACATATATATTTATTCATATACATTATTATATATATATATAACAAAAAACCAAAAAAATAAAATAGTGAATTGAATAAAGAAGTGCAACTTTGGTGAAATTTGCTGGCCTAAGGAAAATTGAGCTAACTTTAAAACTTTAAAACTATTTTATAAATATCATTTCAATATACATATATACTTACTCATATACATTATTATATATATATATAACAAAAAACCAAAAAAATAAAATAGTGAATTGAATAAAGAAGTGCAACTTTGGTGAAATTTGCTGGCCTAAGGAAAATTGAGCTAACTTTAAAACTTTAAAACTATTTTATAAATATGATTTCCATATACATATATACTTACTCATATACATTATTATATATATATATAACAAAAAACCAAAAAAATAAAATAGTGAATTGAATAAAGAAGTGCAACTTTGGTGAAATTTGCTAGCCTAAGGAAAATTGAGCTAACTTTAAAACTTTAAAACTATTTTATAAATATCATTTCCATATACATATATATTTATTCACATACATTATTATATATATATATAACAAAAAATAAAAAAAAAATAAAATAGTGAATTGAATAAAGAAGTGCAACTTTCGTGAAATTTGCTGGCCTAAGGAAAATTGAGCTAACTTTAAAACTTTAAAACTATTTTATAAATATCATTTCCATATACATATATATTTATTCATATACATTATTATATATATATATAACAAAAAACAAAAAAAATTAAAAAATAAAATAGTGAATTGAATAAAGAAGTGCAACTTTCGTGAAATTTGCTGGCCTAAGGAAAATTGAGCTAACTTTAAAACTTTAAAACTATTTTATAAATATCATTTCCATATACATATATATTTATTCACATACATTATTATATATATATATAACAAAAAATAAAAAAAAAATAAAATAGTGAATTGAATAAAGAAGTGCAACTTTCGTGAAATTTGCTGGCCTAAGGAAAATTGAGCTAACTTTAAAACTTTAAAACTATTTTATAAATATCATTTCCATATACATATATATTTATTCACATACATTATTATATATATATATAACAAAAAATAAAAAAAAAATAAAATAGTGAATTGAATAAAGAAGTGCAACTTTCGTGAAATTTGCTGGCCTAAGGAAAATTGAGCTAACTTTAAAACTTTAAAACTATTTTATAAATATCATTTCCATATACATATATATTTACTCATATACATTATTATATGTATATAACAAAAAAACAAAAAAATAAAATAGTGAATTGAATAAAGAAGTGCAAATTTCGTGAAATTTGCTGGCCTAAGGAAAATTGAGCTAACTTTAAAACTTTAAAACTATTTTATAAATATCATTTCCATATACATATATATTTATTCACATACATTATTATATATATATATAACAAAAAATAAAAAAAAATTGAATAAAGAAGTGCAACTTTCGTGAAATTTGCTGGCCTAAGCAAAATTGAGCTAACTTTAAAACTTTAAAACTATTTTATAAATATCATTTCCATATACATATATATTTATTCACATACATTATTATATATATATATAACAAAAAATAAAAAAAAATAAAATAGTGAATTGAATAAAGAGGTGCAACTTTCGTGAAATTTGCTGGCCTAAGGAAAATTGAGCTAACTTTAAACTTTAAAACTATTTTATAAATATCATTTCCATATACATATATATTTATTCATATACATTATTATATATATATATATAACAAAAAAATAAAAAAAAAAATAAAATAGTGAATTGAATAAAGAAGTGCAACTTTCGTGAAATTTGCTGGCCTAAGGAAAATTGAGCTAACTTTAAAACTTTAAAACTATTTTATAAATATCATTTCCATATACATATATATTTATTCACATACATTATTATATATATATATAAAAAAAAATAAAAAAAAAATAAAATAGTGAATTGAATAAAGAAGTGCAACTTTCGTGAAATTTGCTGGCCTAAGGAAAATTGAGCTAACTTTAAAACTTTAAAACTATTTTATAAATATCATTTCCATATACATATATATTTATTCATATACATTATTATATATATATATAACAAAAAACCAAAAAAATTAAAAAATAAAATAGTGAATTGAATAAAGAAGTGCAACTTTCGTGAAATTTGCTGGCCTAAGGAAAATTGAGCTAACTTTAAAACTTTAAAACTATTTTATAAATATCATTTCCATATACATATATATTTATTCATATACATTATTATATATATATATAACAAAAAACAAAAAAAATTAAAAAATAAAATAGTGAATTGAATAAAGAAGTGCAACTTTCGTGAAATTTGCTGGCCTAAGGAAAATTGAGCTAACTTTAAAACTTTAAAACTATTTTATAAATATCATTTCCATATACATATATATTTATTCACATACATTATTATATATATATATAACAAAAAATAAAAAAAAAATAAAATAGTGAATTGAATAAAGAAGTGCAACTTTCGTGAAATTTGCTGGCCTAAGGAAAATTGAGCTAACTTTAAAACTTTAAAACTATTTTATAAATATCATTTCCATATACATATATATTTATTCACATACATTATTATATATATATATAACAAAAAATAAAAAAAAAATAAAATAGTGAATTGAATAAAGAAGTGCAACTTTCGTGAAATTTGCTGGCCTAAGGAAAATTGAGCTAACTTTAAACTTTAAAACTATTTTATAAATATCATTTCCATATACATATATATTTATTCATATACATTATTATATATATATATATAACAAAAAAATAAAAAAAAAAATAAAATAGTGAATTGAATAAAGAAGTGCAACTTTCGTGAAATTTGCTGGCCTAAGGAAAATTGAGCTAACTTTAAAACTTTAAAACTATTTTATAAATATCATTTCCATATACATATATATTTATTCACATACATTATTATATATATATATAACAAAAAATAAAAAAAAAATAAAATAGTGAATTGAATAAAGAAGTGCAACTTTCGTGAAATTTGCTGGCCTAAGGAAAATTGAGCTAACTTTAAACTTTAAAACTATTTTATAAATATCATTTCCATATACATATATATTTATTCATATACATTATTATATATATATATATAACAAAAAAATAAAAAAAAAAATAAAATAGTGAATTGAATAAAGAAGTGCAACTTTCGTGAAATTTGCTGGCCTAAGGAAAATTGAGCTAACTTTAAAACTTTAAAACTATTTTATAAATATCATTTCCATATACATATATATTTATTCACATACATTATTATATATATATATAACAAAAAATAAAAAAAAAATAAAATAGTGAATTGAATAAAGAAGTGCAACTTTCGTGAAATTTGCTGGCCTAAGGAAAATTGAGCTAACTTTAAACTTTAAAACTATTTTATAAATATCATTTCCATATACATATATATTTATTCATATACATTATTATATATATATATATAACAAAAAAATAAAAAAAAAAATAAAATAGTGAATTGAATAAAGAAGTGCAACTTTCGTGAAATTTGCTGGCCTAAGGAAAATTGAGCTAACTTTAAAACTTTAAAACTATTTTATAAATATCATTTCCATATACATATATATTTATTCATATATATATATATATATATAACAAAAAACAAAAAAAATTAAAAAATAAAATAGTGAATTGAATAAAGAAGTGCAAATTTCGTGAAATTTGCTGGCCTAAGGAAAATTGAGCTAACTTTAAAACTTTAAAACTATTTTATAAATATCATTTCCATATACATATATATTTATTCATATATATATATATATATATATATAACAAAAAACAAAAAAAATTTAAAAATAAAATAGTGAATTGAATAAAGAAGTGCAAATTTCGTGAAATTTGCTGGCCTAAGGAAAATTGAGGTAACTTTAAAACTTTAAAACTATTTTATAAATATCATTTCCATACACATATATATTTACTCATATACATTATTATATATATATATATAACAAAAAACCAAAAAAATAAAAAAATAAAATAGTGAATTGAATAAAGAAGTGCAACTTTCGTGAAATTTGCTGGCCTAAGGAAAATTGAGCTAACTTTAAAACTTTAAAACTATTTTATAAATATCATTTCCATATACATATATATTTATTCACATACATTATTATATATATATATATAACAAAAAATAAAAAAAAAATAAAATAGTGAATTGAATAAAGAAGTGCAACTTTCGTGAAATTTGCTGGCCTAAGGAAAATTGAGCTAACTTTAAAACTTTAAAACTATTTTATAAATATCATTTCCATATACATATATATTTATTCACATACATTTTTATATATATATATAACAAAAAATAAAAAAAAAATAAAATAGTGAATTGAATAAAGAAGTGCAACTTTCGTGAAACTTGCTGGCCTAAGGAAAATTGAGGTAACTTTAAAACTATTTTAAAATTATCATTTCCATATACATATATATTTACTCATATACATTATTATATATATATATATAACAAAAAACAAAAAAAATTAAAAAATAAAATAGTGAATTGAATAAAGAAGTGCAACTTTCGTGAAATTTGCTGGCCTAAGGAAAATTGAGCTAACTTTAAAACTTTAAAACTATTTTATAAATATCATTTCCATATACATATATATTTATTCATATACATTATTATATATATATATAACAAAAAACCAAAAAAATTAAAAAATAAAATAGTGAATTGAATAAAGAAGTGCAACTTTCGTGAAATTTGCTGGCCTAAGGAAAATTGAGCTAACTTTAAAACTTTAAAACTATTTTATAAATATCATTTCCATATACATATATATTTATTCACATACATTATTATATATATATATAACAAAAAATAAAAAAAAAAAATAAAATAGTGAATTGAATAAAGAAGTGCAACTTTCGTGAAATTTGCTGGCCTAAGGAAAATTGAGCTAACTCTAAAACTTTAAAACTATTTTATAAATATCATTTCCATATACATATATATTTATTCACATACATTATTATATATATATATAACAAAAAATAAAAAAAAAATAAAATAGTGAATTGAATAAAGAAGTGCAACTTTCGTGAAATTTGCTGGCCTAAGGAAAATTGAGCTAACTTTAAAACTTTAAAACTATTTTATAAATATCATTTCCATATACATATATATTTATTCACATACATTATTATATATATATATAACAAAAAATAAAAAAAAAATAAAATAGTGAATTGAATAAAGAAGTGCAACTTTCGTGAAATTTGCTGGCCTAAGGAAAATGGAGCTAACTTTAAAACTTTAAAACTATTTTATAAATATCATTTCCATATACATATATATTTATTCACATACATTATTATATATATATATAACAAAAAATAAAAAAAAAATAAAATAGTGAATTGAATAAAGAAGTGCAACTTTCGTGAAATTTGCTGGCCTAAGGAAAATTGAGCTAACTTTAAAACTTTAAAACTATTTTATAAATATCATTTCCATATACATATATATTTATTCACATACATTATTATATATATATATAACAAAAAATAAAAAAAAAATAAAATAGTGAATTGAATAAAGAAGTGCAACTTTCGTGAAACTTGCTGGCCTAAGGAAAATTGAGGTAACTTTAAAACTTTAAAACTATTTTATAAATATCATTTCCATATACATATATATTTATTCATATACATTATTATATATATATATAACAAAAAACCAAAAAAATTAAAAAATAAAATAGTGAATTGAATAAAGAAGTGCAACTTTCGTGAAATTTGCTGGCCTAAGGAAAATTGAGCTAACTTTAAAACTTTAAAACTATTTTATAAATATCATTTCCATATACATATATATTTATTCACATACATTATTATATATATATATAACAAAAAATAAAAAAAAAAAAATAAAATAGTGAATTGAATAAAGAAGTGCAACTTTCGTGAAACTTGCTGACCTAAGGAAAATTGAGGTAACTTTAAAACTTTAAAACTATTTTATAAATATCATTTTCATATACATATATATTTATTCACATACATTATTATATATATATATAACAAAAAATAAAAAAAAATAAAATAGTGAATTGAATAAAGAAGTGCAACTTTCGTGAAATTTGCTGGCCTAAGGAAAATTGAGCTAACTTTAAAACTTTAAAACTATTTTATAAATATCATTTCCATATACATATATATTTATTCATATACATTATTATATATATATAAATAACAAAAAATCAAAAAAAATAAAATAGCGAATTGAATAAAGAAGTGCAACTTTCGTGAAATTTGCTGGCCTAAGAAAAATTGAGCTAACTTTAAAACTTTAAAACTATTTTATAAATATCATTTCCATATACATATATATTTATTCATATACATTATTATATATATATATAACAAAAAAACAAAAAAATAAAATAGTGAATTGAATAAAGAAGTGCAAATTTCGTGAAATTTGCTGGCCTAAGGAAAATTGAGCTAACTTTAAAACTTTAAAACTATTTTATAAATATCATTTCCATATACATATATATTTATTCATATACATTATTATATATATATATAATAAAAAACAAAAAAAATTAAAAAATAAAATAGTGAATTGAATAAAGAAGTGCAACTTTCGTGAAATTTGCTGGCCTAAGGAAAATTGAGCTAACTTTAAAACTTTAAAACTATTTTATAAATATCATTTCCATATACATATATATTTACTCATATACATTATTATATGTATATAACAAAAAAACAAAAAAATAAAATAGTGAATTGAATAAAGAAGTGCAAATTTCGTGAAATTTGCTGGCCTAAGGAAAATTGAGCTAACTTTAAAACTTTAAAACTATTTTATAAATATCATTTCCATATACATATATATTTATTCACATACATTATTATATATATATATAACAAAAAATAAAAAAAAAAATAAAATAGTGAATTGAATAAAGAAGTGCAACTTTCGTGAAATTTGCTGGCCTAAGGAAAATTGAACTAACTTTAAAACTTTAAAACTATTTTATAAATATTATTTCCATATACATATATATTTATTCACATACATTTTTATATATATGTATATAACAAAAAATAAAAAAAAAATAAAATAGTGAATTGAATAAAGAAGTGCAACTTTCGTGAAATTTGCTGGCCTAAGGAAAATTGAGCTAACTTTAAAACTTTAAAACTATTTTATAAATATCATTTCCATATACATATATATTTACTCATATACATTATTATATATATATATAACAAAAAACCAAAAAAATTAAAAAATAAAATAGTGAATTGAATAAAGAAGTGCAACTTTCGTGAAACTTGCTAGCCTAAGGAAAATTGAGGTAACTTTAAAACTATTTTAAAATTATCATTTCCATATACATATATATTTACTCATATACATTATTATATATATATATATAACAAAAAACAAAAAAAATTAAAAAATAAAATAGTGAATTGAATAAAGAAGTGCAACTTTCGTGAAACTTGCTGGCCTAAGGAAAATTGAGCTAACTTTAAAACTTTAAAACTATTTTATAAATATCATTTCCATATACATATATATTTATTCATATACATTATTATATATATATATAACAAAAAACCAAAAAAATTAAAAAATAAAATAGTGAATTGAATAAAGAAGTGCAACTTTCGTGAAATTTGCTGGCCTAAGGAAAATTGAGCTAACTTTAAAACTTTAAAACTATTTTATAAATATCATTTCCATATACATATATATTTATTCAGATACATTATTATATATATATATAACAAAAAATAAAAAAATAAAATAAAATAGTGAATTGAATAAAGAAGTGCAACTTTCGTGAAACTTGCTGACCTAAGGAAAATTGAGGTAACTTTAAAACTTTAAAACTATTTTATAAATATCATTTTCATATACATATATATTCATTCACATACATTATTGTATATATATATAACAAAAAATAAAAAAAAAATAAAATAGTGAATTGAATAAAGAAGTGCAACTTTCGTGAAATTTGCTGGCCTAAGGAAAATTGAGCTAACTTTAAAACTTTAAAACTATTTTATAAATATCATTTCCATATACATATATATTTATTCATATACATTATTATATATATATAAATAACAAAAAATCAAAAAAAATAAAATAGCGAATTGAATAAAGAAGTGCAACTTTCGTGAAATTTGCTGGCCTAAGAAAAATTGAGCTAACTTTAAAACTTTAAAACTATTTTATAAATATCATTTCCATATACATATATATTTATTCATATACATTATTATATATATATATAACAAAAAAACAAAAAAATAAAATAGTGAATTGAATAAAGAAGTGCAAATTTCGTGAAATTTGCTGGCCTAAGGAAAATTGAGCTAACTTTAAAACTTTAAAACTATTTTATAAATATCATTTCCATATACATATATATTTATTCATATACATTATTATATATATATATAATAAAAAACAAAAAAAATTAAAAAATAAAATAGTGAATTGAATAAAGAAGTGCAACTTTCGTGAAATTTGCTGGCCCAAGGAAAATTGAGCTAACTTTAAAACTTTAAAACTATTTTATAAATATCATTTCCATATACATATATATTTACTCATATACATTATTATATATATATATAACAAAAAACCAAAAAAATTAAAAAATAAAATAGTGAATTGAATAAAGAAGTGCAACTTTCGTGAAACTTGCTGGCCTAAGGAAAATTGAGGTAACTTTAAAACTATTTTAAAATTATCATTTCCATATACATATATATTTACTCATATACATTATTATATATATATATATAACAAAAAAACAAAAAAATTAAAAAATAAAATAGTGAATTGAATAAAGAAGTGCAACTTTGGTGAAATTTGCTGGCCTAAGGAAAATTGAGCTAACTTTAAAACTTTAAAACTATTTTATAAATATCATTTCCATATACATATATATTTACTCATATACATTATTATATATATATATAACAAAAAATAAAAAAAATAAATAAAATAGTGAATTGAATAAAGAAGTGCAACTTTCGTGAAATTTGCTGGCCTAAGGAAAATTGAGCTAACATTAAAACTTTAAAACTTTAAAACTATTTTATAAATATCATTTCCATATACATATATATTTATTCACATACATTATTATATATATATATAACAAAAAATAAAAAAAAAAATAAAATAGTGAATTGAATAAAGAAGTGCAACTTTCGTGAAATTTGCTGGCCTAAGGAAAATTGAGGTAACTTTAAAACTTTAAAACTATTTTATAAATATCATTTCCATATACATATATATTTATTCACATACATTATTATATATATATATAACAAAAAATAAAAAAAAAAATAAAATAGTGAATTGAATAAAGAAGTGCAACTTTCGTGAAATTTGCTGGCCTAAGGAAAATTGAGCTAACATTAAAACTTTAAAACTTTAAAACTATTTTATAAATATCATTTCCATATACATATATATTTATTCACATACATTATTATATATATATATAACAAAAAATAAAAAAAAAAAATAAAATAGTGAATTGAATAAAGAAGTGCAACTTTCGTGAAATTTGCTGGCCTAAGGAAAATTGAGCTAACTTTAAAACTTTAAAACTATTTTATAAATATCAGTTCCATATACATATATATTTATTCATATACATTATTATATATATATATAACAAAAAACCAAAAAAATTAAAAAATAAAATAGTGAATTGAATAAAGAAGTGCAACTTTCGTGAAATTTGCTGGCCTAAGGAAAATTGAGCTAACTTTAAAACTTTAAAACTATTTTATAAATATCATTTCCATATACATATATATTTATTCACATACATTATTATATATATATATAACAAAAAACAAAAAAAATTAAAAAATAAAATAGTGAATTGAATAAAGAAGTGCAACTTTCGTGAAATTTGCTGGCCTAAGGAAAATTGAGCTAACTTTAAAACTTTAAAACTATTTTATAAATATCATTTCCATATACATATATATTTACTCATATACATTATTATATGTATATAACAAAAAAACAAAAAAATAAAATAGTGAATTGAATAAAGAAGTGCAAATTTCGTGAAATTTGCTGGCCTAAGGAAAATTGAGCTAACTTTAAAACTTTAAAACTATTTTATAAATATCATTTCCATATACATATATATTTATTCACATACATTATTATATATATATATAACAAAAAATAAAAAAAAAAATAAAATAGTGAATTGAATAAAGAAGTGCAACTTTCGTGAAATTTGCTGGCCTAAGGAAAATTGAGATAACTTTAAAACTTTAAAACTTTATAACTATTTTATAAATATCATTTTCATATACATATATATTTATTCACATACATTATTATATATATATATAACAAAAAATAAAAAAAAAATAAAATAGTGAATTGAATAAAGAAGTGCAACTTTCGTGAAATTTGCTGGCCTAAGGAAAATTGAGCTAACTTTAAAACTTTAAAACTATTTTATAAATATCATTTCCATATACATATATATTTATTCATATACATTATTATATATATATATAACAAATAACCAAAAAAATTAAAAAATAAAATAGTGAATTGAATAAAGAAATGCAACTTTCGTGAAATTTGCTGGCCTAAGGAAAATTGAGCTAACTTTAAAACTTTAAAACTATTTTATAAATATCATTTCCATATACATATATATTTATTCATATACATTATTATATATATATATAACAAAAAACCAAAAAAATTAAAAAATAAAATAGTGAATTGAACAAAGAAGTGCAACTTTCGTGAAATTTGCTGGCCTAAGGAAAATTGAGCTAACTTTAAAACTTTAAAACTATTTTATAAATATCATTTCCATATACATATATATTTATTCATATACATTATTATATATATATATATATAACAAAAAACCAAAAAAATTAAAAAATAAAATAGTGAATTGAATAAAGAAGTGCAACTTTCGTGAAATTTGCTGGCCTAAGGAAACTTGAGCTAACTTTAAAACTTTAAAACTATTTTATAAATATCATTTCCATATACATATATATTTATTCACATACATTATTATATATATATATAACAAAAAATAAAAAAAAAATAAAATAGTGAATTGAATAAAGAAGTGCAACTTTCGTGAAATTTGCTGGCCTAAGGAAAATTGAGCTAACTTTAAAACTTTAAAACTATTTTATAAATATCATTTCCATATACGTATATATTTATTCATATACATTATTATATATATATATAACAAAAAACCAAAAAAATTAAAAAATAAAATAGTGAATTGAATAAAGAAGTGCAACTTTCGTGAAATTTGCTGGCCTAAGGAAAATTGAGCTAACTTTAAAACTTTAAAACTATTTTATAAATATCATTTCCATATACATATATATTTATTCACATACATTATTATATATATATATAACAAAAAATAAAAAAAAAAATAAAATAGTGAATTGAATAAAGAAGTGCAACTTTCGTGAAATTTGCTGGCCTAAGGAAAATTGAGCTAACTTTAAAACTTTAAAACTATTTTATAAATATCATTTCCATATACATATATATTTACTCATATACATTATTATATGTATATAACAAAAAAACAAAAAAATAAAATAGTGAATTGAATAAAGAAGTGCAACTTTCGTGAAATTTGCTAGCCTAAGGAAAATTGAGCTAACTTTAAAACTTTAAAACTATTTTATAAATATCATTTCCATATACATATATATTTATTCACATACATTATTATATATATATATAACAAAAAATAAAAAAAAAATAAAATAGTGAATTGAATAAAGAAGTGCAACTTTCGTGAAATTTGCTGGCCTAAGGAAAATTGAGCTAACTTTAAAACTTTAAAACTATTTTATAAATATCATTTCCATATACATATATATTTACTCATATACATTATTATATATATATATAACAAAAAACCAAAAAAATTAAAAAATAAAATAGTGAATTGAATAAAGAAGTGCAACTTTCGTGAAACTTGCTGGCCTAAGGAAAATTGAGGTAACTTTAAAACTATTTTAAAATTATCATTTCCATATACATATATATTTACTTATATACATTATTATATATATATATATAACAAAAAAACAAAAAAATTAAAAAATAAAATAGTGAATTGAATAAAGAAGTGCAACTTTGGTGAAATTTGCTGGCCTAAGGAAAATTGAGCTAACTTTAAAACTTTAAAACTATTTTATAAATATCATTTCCATATACATATATATTTACTCATATACATTATTATATATATATATAACAAAAAATAAAAAAAAAATAAAATAGTGAATTGAATAAAGAAGTGCAAATTTCGTGAAATTTGCTGGCCTAAGGAAAATTGAGCTAACTTTAAAACTTTAAAACTATTTTATAAATATCATTTCCATATACATATATATTTACTCATATACATTATTATATGTATATAACAAAAAAACAAAAAAATAAAATAGTGAATTGAATAAAGAAGTGCAAATTTCGTGAAATTTGCTGGCCTAAGGAAAATTGAGCTAACTTTAAAACTTTAAAACTATTTTATAAATATCATTTCCATATACATATATATTTATTCACATACATTATTATATATATATATAACAAAAAATAAAAAAAAAATAAAATAGTGAATTGAATAAAGAAGTGTAACTTTCGTGAAATTTGCTGGCCTAAGGAAAATTGAGCTAACTTTAAAACTTTAAAACTATTTTATAAATATCATTTCCATATACATATATATTTATTCATATACATTATTATATATATATATAACAAAAAACCAAAAAAATTAAAAAATAAAATAGTGAATTGAATAAAGAAATGCAACTTTCGTGAAATTTGCTGGCCTAAGGAAAATTGAGCTAACTTTAAAACTTTAAAACTATTTTATAAATATCATTTCCATATACATATATATTTATTCATATACATTATTATATATATATATAACAAAAAACCAAAAAAATTAAAAAATAAAATAGTGAATTGAATAAAGAAGTGCAACTTTCGTGAAATTTGCTGGCCTAAGGAAAATTGAGCTAACTTTAAAACTTTAAAACTATTTTATAAATATCATTTCCATATACATATATATTTATTCATATACATTATTATATAAATATATATATAACAAAAAACCAAAAAAATTAAAAAATAAAATAGTGAATTGAATAAAGAAGTGCAACTTTCGTGAAATTTGCTGGCCTAAGGAAAATTGAGGTAACTTTAAAACTTTAAAACTATTTTATAAATATCATTTCCATATACATATATATTTATTCAGATACATTATTATATATATATATAACAAAAAATAAAAAAATAAAATAAAATAGTGAATTGAATAAAGAAGTGCAACTTTCGTGAAACTTGCTGACCTAAGGAAAATTGAGGTAACTTTAAAACTTTAAAACTATTTTATAAATATCATTTTCATATACATATATATTCATTCACATACATTATTGTATATATATATAACAAAAAATAAAAAAAAAATAAAATAGTGAATTGAATAAAGAAGTGCAACTTTCGTGAAATTTGCTGGCCTAAGGAAAATTGAGCTAACTTTAAAACTTTAAAACTATTTTATAAATATCATTTCCATATACATATATATTTATTCATATACATTATTATATATATATAAATAACAAAAAATCAAAAAAAATAAAATAGCGAATTGAATAAAGAAGTGCAACTTTCGTGAAATTTGCTGGCCTAAGGAAAATTGAGGTAACTTTAAAACTTTAAAACTATTTTAAAATTATCATTTCCATATACATATATATTTACTCATATACATTATTATATATATATATATATAACAAAAAACCAAAAAAATTAAAAAATAAAATAGTGAATTGAATAAAGAAGTGCAACTTTCGTGAAATTTGCTGGCCTAAGGAAAATTGAGCTAACTTTAAAACTATTTTATAAATATCATTTCCATATACATATATAAATATTCACATACATTATTATATATATATATATAACAAAAAATAAAAAAAAAATAAAATAGTGAATTGAATAAAGAAGTGCAACTTTCGTGAAATTTGCTGGCCTAAGGAAAATTGAGCTAACTTTAAAACTTTAAAACTATTTTATAAATATCATTTCCATATACATATATATTTATTCATATACATTATTATATATATATATATAACAAAAAAATAAAAAAAAAAATAAAATAGTGAATTGAATAAAGAAGTGCAACTTTCGTGAAATTTGCTGGCCTAAGGAAAATTGAGCTAACTTTAAAACTTTAAAACTATTTTATAAATATCATTTCCATATACATATATATTTATTCACATACATTATTATATATATATATAATAAAAAATAAAAAAAAAATAAAATAGTGAATTGAATAAAGAAGTGCAACTTTCGTGAAATTTGCTGGCCTAAGGAAAATTGAGCTAACTTTAAAACTTTAAAACTATTTTATAAATATCATTTCCATATACATATATATTTATTCACATACATTATTATATATATATATAACAAAAAATAAAAAAAAAAATAAAATAGTGAATTGAATAAAGAAGTGCAACTTTCGTGAAATTTGCTGGCCTAAGGAAAATTGAGCTAACTTTAAAACTTTAAAACTATTCTATAAATATCATTTCCATATACATATATATTTATTCACATACATTATTATATATATATATAACAAAAAATAAAAAAAAAATAAAATAGTGAATTGAATAAAGAAGTGCAACTTTCGTGAAATTTGCTGGCGTAAGGAAAATTGAGCTAACTTTAAAACTTTAAAACTATTTTATAAATATCATTTCATTATACATATATATTTATTCATATACATTATTATATATATATATAACAAAAAACCAAAAAAATTAAAAAATAAAATAGTGAATTGAATAAAGAAGTGCAAATTTCGTGAAATTTGCTGGCCTAAGGAAAATTGAGCTAACTTTAAAACTTTAAAACTATTTTATAAATATCATTTCCATATACATATATATTTATTCACATACATTATTATATATATATATAACAAAAAATAAAAAAAAAATAAAATAGTGAATTGAATAAAGAAGTGCAACTTTCGTGAAATTTGCTAGCCTAAGGAAAATTGAGCTAACTTTAAAACTTTAAAACTATTTTATAAATATCATTTCCATATACATATATATTTATTCACATACATTATTATATATATATATAACAAAAAATAAAAAAAAAATAAAATAGTGAATTGAATAAAGAAGTGCAACTTTCGTGAAATTTGCTGGCCTAAGGAAAATTGAGCTAACTTTAAAACTTTAAAACTATTTTATAAATATCATTTCCATATACATATATATTTACTCATATACATTATTATATATATATATAACAAAAAACCAAAAAAATTAAAAAATAAAATAGTGAATTGAATAAAGAAGTGCAACTTTCGTGAAACTTGCTGGCCTAAGGAAAATTGAGGTAACTTTAAAACTATTTTAAAATTATCATTTCCATATACATATATATTTACTCATATACATTATTATATATATATATATAACAAAAAAACAAAAAAATTAAAAAATAAAATAGTGAATTGAATAAAGAAGTGCAACTTTGGTGAAATTTGCTGGCCTAAGGAAAATTGAGCTAACTTTAAAACTTTAAAACTATTTTATAAATATCATTTCCATATACATATATATTTACTCATATACATTATTATATATATATATAACAAAAAATAAAAAAAAAATAAAATAGTGAATTGAATAAAGAAGTGCAAATTTCGTGAAATTTGCTGGCCTAAGGAAAATTGAGCTAACTTTAAAACTTTAAAACTATTTTATAAATATCATTTCCATATACATATATATTTACTCATATACATTATTATATGTATATAACAAAAAAACAAAAAAATAAAATAGTGAATTGAATAAAGAAGTGCAAATTTCGTGAAATTTGCTGGCCTAAGGAAAATTGAGCTAACTTTAAAACTTTAAAACTATTTTATAAATATCATTTCCATATACATATATATTTATTCACATACATTATTATATATATATATATAACAAAAAATAAAAAAAAAATAAAATAGTGAATTGAATAAAGAAGTGCAACTTTCGTGAAATTTGCTGGCCTAAGGAAAATTGAGCTAACTTTAAAACTATTTTATAAATATCATTTCCATATACATATATATTTATTCATATACATTATTATATATATATATAACAAAAAACCAAAAAAATTAAAAAATAAAATAGTGAATTGAATAAAGAAGTGCAACTCTCGTGAAATTTGCTGGCCTAAGGAAAATTGAGCTAACTTTAAAACTTTAAAACTATTTTATAAATATCATTTCCATATACATATATATTTATTCATATACATTATTATATATATATATAATAAAAAACAAAAAAAATTAAAAAATAAAATAGTGAATTGAATAAAGAAGTGCAACTTTCGTGAAATTTGCTGGCCTAAGGAAAATTGAGGTAACTTTAAAACTTTAAAACTATTTTATAAATATCATTTCCATATACATATATAAATATTCACATACATTATTATATATATATATAACAAAAAATAAAAAAAAAATAAA
Source organism: Crataerina pallida (assembly GCA_949710015.1). Lineage (NCBI taxonomy): Eukaryota > Metazoa > Arthropoda > Insecta > Diptera > Hippoboscidae > Crataerina > Crataerina pallida. The sequence continues at coordinate 13,566,254 of OX453289.1, forward strand.
ATAGTGAATTGAATAAAGAAGTGCAACTTTCGTGAAATTTGCTGGCCTAAGGAAAATTGAGCTAACTTTAAAACTATTTTATAAATATCATTTCCATATACATATATATTTATTCATATACATTATTATATATATATATATAACAAAAAAATAAAAAAAAAAATAAAATAGTGAATTGAATAAAGAAGTGCAACTTTCGTGAAATTTGCTGGCCTAAGGAAAATTGAGCTAACTTTAAAACTTTAAAACTATTTTATAAATATCATTTCCATATACATATATATTTATTCACATACATTATTATATATATATATAATAAAAAATAAAAAAAAAATAAAATAGTGAATTGAATAAAGAAGTGCAACTTTCGTGAAATTTGCTGGCCTAAGGAAAATTGAGCTAACTTTAAAACTTTAAAACTATTTTATAAATATCATTTCCATATACATATATATTTATTCACATACATTATTATATATATATATAACAAAAAATAAAAAAAAAAAATAAAATAGTGAATTGAATAAAGAAGTACAACTTTCGTGAAATTTGCTGGCCTAAGGAAAATTGAGCTAACTTTAAAACTTTAAAACTATTCTATAAATATCATTTCCATATACATATATATTTATTCACATACATTATTATATATATATATAACAAAAAATAAAAAAAAAATAAAATAGTGAATTGAATAAAGAAGTGCAACTTTCGTGAAATTTGCTGGCGTAAGGAAAATTGAGCTAACTTTAAAACTTTAAAACTATTTTATAAATATCATTTCATTATACATATATATTTATTCATATACATTATTATATATATATATAACAAAAAACCAAAAAAATTAAAAAATAAAATAGTGAATTGAATAAAGAAGTGCAAATTTCGTGAAATTTGCTGGCCTAAGGAAAATTGAGCTAACTTTAAAACTTTAAAACTATTTTATAAATATCATTTCCATATACATATATATTTATTCACATACATTATTATATATACATATAACAAAAAATAAAAAAAAAATAAAATAGTGAATTGAATAAAGAAGTGCAACTTTCGTGAAATTTGCTAGCCTAAGGAAAATTGAGCTAACTTTAAAACTTTAAAACTATTTTATAAATATCATTTCCATATACATATATATTTATTCACATACATTATTATATATATATATAACAAAAAATAAAAAAAAAATAAAATAGTGAATTGAATAAAGAAGTGCAACTTTCGTGAAATTTGCTGGCCTAAGGAAAATTGAGCTAACTTTAAAACTTTAAAACTATTTTATAAATATCATTTCCATATACATATATATTTACTCATATACATTATTATAGATATATATAACAAAAAACCAAAAAAATTAAAAAATAAAATAGTGAATTGAATAAAGAAGTGCAACTTTCGTGAAACTTGCTGGCCTAAGGAAAATTGAGGTAACTTTAAAACTATTTTAAAATTATCATTTCCATATACATATATATTTACTCATATACATTATTATATATATATATATAACAAAAAAACAAAAAAATTAAAAAATAAAATAGTGAATTGAATAAAGAAGTGCAACTTTGGTGAAATTTGCTGGCCTAAGGAAAATTGAGCTAACTTTAAAACTTTAAAACTATTTTATAAATATCATTTCCATATACATATATATTTACTCATATACATTATTATATGTATATAACAAAAAAACAAAAAAATAAAATAGTGAATTGAATAAAGAAGTGCAAATTTCGTGAAATTTGCTGGCCTAAGGAAAATTGAGCTAACTTTAAAACTTTAAAACTATTTTATAAATATCATTTCCATATACATATATATTTATTCACATACATTATTATATATATATATAACAAAAAATAAAAAAAAAATAAAATAGTGAATTGAATAAAGAAGTGCAACTTTCGTGAAATTTGCTGGCCTAAGGAAAATTGAGCTAACTTTAAAACTATTTTATAAATATCATTTCCATATACATATATATTTATTCATATACATTATTATATATATATATAACAAAAAACCAAAAAAATTAAAAAATAAAATAGTGAATTGAATAAAGAAGTGCAACTTTCGTGAAATTTGCTGGCCTAAGGAAAATTGAGCTAACTTTAAAACTTTAAAACTATTTTATAAATATCATTTCCATATACATATATATTTATTCATATACATTATTATATATATATATAATAAAAAACAAAAAAAATTAAAAAATAAAATAGTGAATTGAATAAAGAAGTGCAACTTTCGTGAAATTTGCTGGCCTAAGGAAAATTGAGCTAACTTTAAAACTTTAAAACTATTTTATAAATATCATTTCCATATACATATATATTTACTCATATACATTATTATATGTATATAACAAAAAAACAAAAAAATAAAATAGTGAATTGAATAAAGAAGTGCAAATTTCGTGAAATTTGCTGGCCTAAGGAAAATTGAGCTAACTTTAAAACTTTAAAACTATTTTATAAATATCATTTCCATATACATATATATTTATTCACATACATTATTATATATATATATAACAAAAAATAAAAAAAAATTGAATAAAGAAGTGCAACTTTCGTGAAATTTGCTGGCCTAAGGAAAATTGAGCTAACTTTAAAACTATTTTATAAATATCATTTCCATATACATATATATTTATTCACATACATTATTATATATATATATAACAAAAAATAAAAAAAAAATAAAATAGTGAATTGAATAAAGAAGTGCAACTTTCGTGAAATTTGCTGGCCTAAGGAAAATTGAGCTAACTTTAAAACTTTAAAACTACTTTATAAATATCATTTCCATATACATATATATTTACTCATATACATTATTATATATATATATAACAAAAAACCAAAAAAATTAAAAAATAAAATAGTGAATTGAATAAAGAAGTGCAACTTTCGTGAAACTTGCTGGCCTAAGGAAAATTGAGGTAACTTTAAAACTATTTTAAAATTATCATTTCCATATACATATATATTTACTCATATACATTATTATATATATATATATAACAAAAAAACAAAAAAATTAAAAAATAAAATAGTGAATTGAATAAAGAAGTGCAACTTTGGTGAAATTTGCTGGCCTAAGGAAAATTGAGCTAACTTTAAAACTTTAAAACTATTTTATAAATATCATTTCCATATACATATATATTTACTCATATACATTATTATTATATATATATAACAAAAAATAAAAAAAAAATAAAATAGTGAATTGAATAAAGAAGTGCAACTTTCGTGAAACTTGCTGGCCTAAGGAAAATTGAGGTAACTTTAAAACTATTTTAAAATTATCATTTCCATATACATATATATTTACTCATATACATTATTATATATATATATAACAAAAAAACAAAAAAATAAAATAGTGAATTGAATAAAGAAGTGCAACTTTCGTGAAACTTGCTGGCCTAAGGAAAATTGAGGTAACTTTAAAACTATTTTAAAATTATCATTTCCATATACATATATATTTACTCATATACATTATTATATATATATATATAACAAAAAAACAAAAAAATTAAAAAATAAAATAGTGAATTGAATAAAGAAGTGCAACTTTGGTGAAATTTGCTGGCCTAAGGAAAATTGAGCTAACTTTAAAACTTTAAAACTATTTTATAAATATCATTTCCATATACATATATATTTACTCATATACATTATTATTATATATATATAACAAAAAATAAAAAAAAAATAAAATAGTGAATTGAATAAAGAAGTGCAACTTTCGTGAAACTTGCTGGCCTAAGGAAAATTGAGGTAACTTTAAAACTATTTTAAAATTATCATTTCCATATACATATATATTTACTCATATACATTATTATATATATATATAACAAAAAAACAAAAAAATAAAATAGTGAATTGAATAAAGAAGTGCAACTTTCGTGAAACTTGCTGGCCTAAGGAAAATTGAGCTAACTTTAAAACTATTTTAAAATTATCATTTCCATATACATATATATTTACTCATATACATTATTATATATATATATATAACAAAAAACCAAAAAAATTAAAAAATAAAATAGTGAATTGAATAAAGAAGTGCAACTTTCGTGAAATTTGCTGGCCTAAGGAAAATTGAGCTAACTTTAAAACTTTAAAACTATTTTATAAATATCATTTCCATATACATATATATTTATTCATATACATTATTATATATATATATATAACAAAAAACCAAAAAAATTAAAAAATAAAATAGTGAATTGAATAAAGAAGTGCAACTTTCGTGAAATTTGCTGGCCTAAGGAAAATTGAGGTAACTTTAAAACTTTAAAACTATTTTAAAATTATCATTTCCATATACATATATATTTACTCATATACATTATTATATATATATATATAACAAAAAACCAAAAAAATTAAAAAATAAAATAGTGAATTGAATAAAGAAGTGCAACTTTCGTGAAATTTGCTGGCCTAAGGAAAATTGAGGTAACTTTAAAATTTTAAAACTATTTTATAAATATCATTTCCATATACATATATATTTATTCACATACATTATTATATATATATATAACAAAAAATAAAAAAAAAAATAAAATAGTGAATTGAATAAAGAAGTGCAACTTTCGTGAAATTTGCTGGCCTAAGGAAAATTGAGCTAACATTAAAACTTTAAAACTTTAAAACTATTTTATAAATATCATTTCCATATACATATATATTTATTCACATACATTATTATATATATATATAACAAAAAATAAAAAAAAAATAAAATAGTGAATTGAATAAAGAAGTGCAACTTTCGTGAAATTTGCTGGCCTAAGGAAAATTGAGCTAACTTTAAAACTTTAAAACTATTTTATAAATATCATTTCCATATACATATATATTTATTCATATACATTATTATATATATATATATAACAAAAAACCAAAAAAATTAAAAAATAAAATAGTGAATTGAATAAAGAAGTGCAACTTTCGTGAAATTTGATGGCCTAAGGAAAATTGAGGTAACTTTAAAACTTTAAAACTATTTTATAAATATCATTTCCATATACATATATATTTACTCATATACATTATTATATATATATATAACAAAAAATAAAAAAAAAATAAAATAGTGAATTGAATAAAGAAGTGCAAATTTCGTGAAATTTGCTGGCCTAAGGAAAATTGAGCTAACTTTAAAACTTTAAAACTATTTTATAAATATCATTTCCATATACATATATATTTACTCATATACATTATTATATATATATATATAACAAAAAAACAAAAAAATTAAAAAATAAAATAGTGAATTGAATAAAGAAGTGCAACTTTGGTGAAATTTGCTGGCCTAAGGAAAATTGAGCTAACTTTAAAACTTTAAAACTATTTTATAAATATCATTTCCATATACATATATATTTACTCATATACATTATTATATATATATATAACAAAAAATAAAAAAAAAATAAAATAGTGAATTGAATAAAGAAGTGCAAATTTCGTGAAATTTGCTGGCCTAAGGAAAATTGAGCTAACTTTAAAACTTTAAAACTATTTTATAAATATCATTTCCATATACATATATATTTACTCATATACATTATTATATGTATATAACAAAAAAACAAAAAAATAAAATAGTGAATTGAATAAAGAAGTGCAAATTTCGTGAAATTTGCTGGCCTAAGGAAAATTGAGCTAACTTTAAAACTTTAAAACTATTTTATAAATATCATTTCCATATACATATATATTTATTCACATACATTATTATATATATATATATAACAAAAAATAAAAAAAAAATAAAATAGTGAATTGAATAAAGAAGTGCAACTTTCGTGAAATTTGCTGGCCTAAGGAAAATTGAGCTAACTTTAAAACTTTAAAACTATTTTATAAATATTATTTCCATATACATATATATTTATTCATATACATTATTATATATATATATAACAAAAAATCAAAAAAAAAAATAAAATAGTGAATTGAATAAAGAAGTGCAACTTTCGTGAAATTTGCTGGCCTAAGGAAAATTGAGCTAACTTTAAAACTTTAAAACTATTTTATAAATATCATTTCCATATACATATATATTTATTCATATACATTATTATTATATATATATATATAACAAAAAACCAAAAAAATTAAAAAATAAAATAGTGAATTGAATAAAGAAGTGCAACTTTCGTGAAATTTGCTGGCCTAAGGAAAATTGAGGTAACTTTAAAACTTTAAAACTATTTTAAAATTATCATTTCCATATACATATATATTTACTCATATACATTATTATATATATATATATATAACAAAAAACCAAAAAAATTAAAAAATAAAATAGTGAATTGAATAAAGAAGTGCAACTTTCGTGAAATTTGCTGGCCTAAGGAAAATTGAGGTAACTTTAAAACTTTAAAACTATTTTATAAATATCATTTCCATATACATATATATTTATTCACATACATTATTATATATATATATAACAAAAAATAAAAAAAAAATAAAATAGTGAATTGAATAAAGAAGTGCAACTTTCGTGAAATTTGCTGGCCTAAGGAAAATTGAGCTAACATTAAAACTTTAAAACTTTAAAACTATTTTATAAATATCATTTCCATATACATATATATTTATTCACATACATTATTATATATATATATAACAAAAAATAAAAAAAAAATAAAATAGTGAATTGAATAAAGAAGTGCAACTTTCGTGAAATTTGCTGGCCTAAGGAAAATTGAGCTAACTTTAAAACTTTAAAACTATTTTATAAATATCATTTCCATATACATATATATTTATTCATATACATTATTATATATATATATAACAAAAAACAAAAAAAATTAAAAAATAAAATAGTGAATTGAATAAAGAAGTGCAACTTTCGTGAAATTTGCTGGCCTAAGGAAAATTGAGCTAACTTTAAAACTTTAAAACTATTTTATAAATATCATTTCCATATACATATATATTTACTCATATACATTATTATATGTATATAACAAAAAAACAAAAAAATAAAATAGTGAATTGAATAAAGAAGTGCAAATTTCGTGAAATTTGCTGGCCTAAGGAAAATTGAGCTAACTTTAAAACTTTAAAACTATTTTATAAATATCATTTCCATATACATATATATTTATTCACATACATTATTATATATATATATAACAAAAAATAAAAAAAAAATAAAATAGTGAATTGAATAAAGAAGTGCAACTTTCGTGAAATTTGCTGGCCTAAGGAAAATTGAGCTAACTTTAAAACTTTAAAACTTTAAAACTATTTTATAAATATCATTTCCATATACATATATATTTATTCACATACATTATTATATATATATATAACAAAAAATAAAAAAAAAATAAAATAGTGAATTGAATAAAGAAGTGCAACTTTCGTGAAATTTGCTGGCCTAAGGAAAATTGAGCTAACTTTAAAACTATTTTATAAATATCATTTCCATATACATATATATTTATTCATATACATTATTATATATATATATAACAAAAAACCAAAAAAATTAAAAAATAAAATAGTGAATTGAATAAAGAAGTGCAACTTTCGTGAAATTTGCTGGCCTAAGGAAAATTGAGGTAACTTTAAAACTATTTTAAAATTATCATTTCCATATACATATATATTTACTCATATACATTATTATATATATATATAACAAAAAATAAAAAAAAAATAAAATAGTGAATTGAATAAAGAAGTGCAACTTTCGTGAAATTTGCTGGCCTAAGGAAAATTGAGCTAACTTTAAAACTTTAAAACTATTTTATAAATATCATTTCCATATACATATATATTTATTCATATACATTATTATATATATATATATAACAAAAAAATAAAAAAAAAATAAAATAGTGAATTGAATAAAGAAGTGCAACTTTCGTGAAATTTGCTGGCCTAAGGAAAATTGAGCTAACTTTAAAACTTTAAAACTATTTTATAAATATCATTTCCATATACATATATATTTATTCACATACATTATTATATATATATATAACAAAAAATAAAAAAAAAATAAAATAGTGAATTGAATAAAGAAGTGCAACTTTCGTGAAATTTGCTGGCCTAAGGAAAATTGAGCTAACTTTAAAACTTTAAAACTATTTTATAAATATCATTTCCATATACGTATATATTTATTCATATACATTATTATATATATATATAACAAAAAACAAAAAAAATTAAAAAATAAAATAGTGAATTGAATAAAGAAGTGCAACTTTCGTGAAATTTGCTGGCCTAAGGAAAATTGAGCTAACTTTAAAACTTTAAAACTATTTTATAAATATCATTTCCATATACATATATATTTATTCACATACATTATTATATATATATATAACAAAAAATAAAAAAAAAAATAAAATAGTGAATTGAATAAAGAAGTGCAACTTTCGTGAAATTTGCTGGCCTAAGGAAAATTGAGCTAACATTAAAACTTTAAAACTTTAAAACTATTTTATAAATATCATTTCCATATACATATATATTTATTCACATACATTATTATATATATATATAACAAAAAATAAAAAATAAATAAAATAGTGAATTGAATAAAGAAGTGCAAATTTCGTGAAATTTGCTGGCCTAAGGAAAATTGAGCTAACTTTAAAACTTTAAAACTATTTTATAAATATCATTTCCATATACATATATATTTATTCACATACATTATTATATATATATATAACAAAAAATAAAAAAAAAATAAAATAGTGAATTGAATAAAGAAGTGCAACTTTCGTGAAATTTGCTAGCCTAAGGAAAATTGAGCTAACTTTAAAACTTTAAAACTATTTTATAAATATCATTTCCATATACATATATATTTATTCACATACATTATTATATATATATATAACAAAAAATAAAAAAAAAATAAAATAGTGAATTGAATAAAGAAGTGCAACTTTCGTGAAATTTGCTGGCCTAAGGAAAATTGAGCTAACTTTAAAACTTTAAAACTATTTTATAAATATCATTTCCATATACATATATATTTACTCATATAGATTATTATATATATATATAACAAAAAACCAAAAAAATTAAAAAATAAAATAGTGAATTGAATAAAGAATTGCAACTTTCGTGAAACTTGCTGGCCTAAGGAAAATTGAGGTAACTTTAAAACTATTTTAAAATTATCATTTCCATATACATATATATTTACTCATATACATTATTATATATATATATAACAAAAAAACAAAAAAATTAAAAAATAAAATAGTGAATTGAATAAAGAAGTGCAACTTTCGTGAAATTTGCTGGCCTAAGGAAAATTGAGCTAACTTTAAAACTTTAAAACTATTTTATAAATATCATTTCCATATACATATATATTTACTCATATACATTATTATATATATATATAACAAAAAATAAAAAAAAAATAAAATAGTGAATTGAATAAAGAAGTGCAAATTTCGTGAAATTTGCTGGCCTAAGGAAAATTGAGCTAACTTTAAAACTTTAAAACTATTTTATAAATATCATTTCCATATACATATATATTTACTCATATACATTATTATATGTATATAACAAAAAAACAAAAAAATAAAATAGTGAATTGAATAAAGAAGTGCAAATTTCGTGAAATTTGCTGGCCTAAGGAAAATTGAGCTAACTTTAAAACTTTAAAACTATTTTATAAATATCATTTCCATATACATATATATTTATTCACATACATTATTATATATATATATAACAAAAAATAAAAAAAAAATAAAATAGTGAATTGAATAAAGAAGTGCAACTTTCGTGAAATTTGCTGGCCTAAGGAAAATTGAGCTAACTTTAAAACTTTAAAACTATTTTATAAATATCATTTCCATATACATATATATTTATTCATATACATTATTATATATATATATAACAAAAAACCAAAAAAATTAAAAAATAAAATAGTGAATTGAATAAAGAAGTGCAACTTTCGTGAAATTTGCTGGCCTAAGGAAAATTGAGCTAACTTTAAAACTTTAAAACTATTTTATAAATATCATTTCCATATACATATATATTTATTCATATACATTATTATATATATATATATATAACAAAAAACCAAAAAAATTAAAAAATAAAATAGTGAATTGAATAAAGAAGTGCAACTTTCGTGAAATTTGCTGGCCTAAGGAAAATTGAGCTAACTTTAAAACTTTAAAACTATTTTAAAATTATCATTTCCATATACATATATATTTACTCATATACATTATTATATATATATATATAACAAAAAACCAAAAAAATTAAAAAATAAAATAGTGAATTGAATAAAGAAGTGCAACTTTCGTGAAATTTGCTGGCCTAAGGAAAATTGAGGTAACTTTAAAACTTTAAAACTATTTTATAAATATCATTTCCATATACATATATAAATATTCACATACATTATTATATATATATATATAACAAAAAAATAAAAAAAAAAATAAAATAGTGAATTGAATAAAAAAGTGCAACTTTCGTGAAATTTGCTGGCCTAAGGAAAATTGAGCTAACTTTAAAACTTTAAAACTATTTTATAAATATCATTTCCATATACGTATATATTTATTCATATACATTATTATATATATATATATAACAAAAAAATAAAAAAAAAAATAAAATAGTGAATTGAATAAAAAAGTGCAACTTTCGTGAAATTTGCTGGCCTAAGGAAAATTGAGCTAACTTTAAAACTTTAAAACTATTTTATAAATATCATTTCCATATACATATATATTTATTCACATACATTATTATATATATATATAACAAAAAATAAAAAAAAAATAAAATAGTGAATTGAATAAAGAAGTGCAACTTTCGTGAAATTTGCTGGCCTAAGGAAAATTGAGCTAACTTTAAAACTTTAAAACTATTTTATAAATATCATTTCCATATACGTATATATTTATTCATATACATTATTATATATATATATAACAAAAAACAAAAAAAATTAAAAAATAAAATAGTGAATTGAATAAAGAAGTGCAACTTTCGTGAAATTTGCTGGCCTAAGGAAAATTGAGCTAACTTTAACACTTTAAAACTATTTTATAAATATCATTTCCATATACATATATATTTATTCACATACATTATTATATATATATATAACAAAAAATAAAATAGTGAATTGAATAAAGAAGTGCAACTTTCGCGAAATTTGCTGGCCTAAGGAAAATTGAGCTAACTTTAAAACTTTAAAACTATTTTATAAATATCATCTCCACATACATATATATTTACTCATATACATTACTATATATATATATATAACAAAAAAAACAAAAAAATAAAATAGTGAATTGAATAAAGAAGTGCAACTTTCGTGAAATTTGCTGGCCTAAGGAAAATTGAGCTAACTTTAAAACTTTAAAACTATTTTATAAATATCATTTCCATATACATATATATTTATTCACATACATTATTATATATATATATAACAAAAAATAAAAAAAAAATAAAATAGTGAATTGAATAAAGAAGTGCAACTTTCGTGAAATTTGCTGGCGTAAGGAAAATTGAGCTAACTTTAAAACTTTAAAACTATTTTATAAATATCATTTCCATATACATATATATTTATTCATATACATTATTATATATATATATAACAAAAAATAAAAAAAAAATAAAATAGTGAATTGAATAAAGAAGTGCAACTTTCGTGAAATTTGCTGGCGTAAGGAAAATTGAGCTAACTTTAAAACTTTAAAACTATTTTATAAATATCATTTCCATATACATATATATTTATTCATATACATTATTATATATATATATAACAAAAAACCAAAAAAATTAAAAAATAAAATAGTGAATTGAATAAAGAAGTGCAACTTTCGTGAAATTTGCTGGCCTAAGGAAAATTGAGCTAACTTTAAAACTTTAAAACTATTTTATAAATATCATTTCCATATACATATATATTTATTCACATACATTATTATATATATATATAACAAAAAATAAAAAAAAAATAAAATAGTGAATTGAATAAAGAAGTGCAACTTTCGTGAAATTTGCTGGCCTAAGGAAAATTGAGCTAACTTTAAAACTTTAAAACTATTTTATAAATATCATTTCCATATACATATATATTTACTCATATACATTATTATATATATATATAACAAAAAACCAAAAAAATTAAAAAATAAAATAGTGAATTGAATAAAGAAGTGCAACTTTCGTGAAACTTGCTGGCCTAAGGAAAATTGAGGTAACTTTAAAACTATTTTAAAATTATCATTTCCATATACATATATATTTACTCATATACATTATTATATATATATATATAACAAAAAAATAAAATAGTGAATTGAATAAAGAAGTGCAACTTTGGTGAAATTTGCTGGCCTAAGGAAAATTGAGCTAACTTTAAAACTTTAAAACTATTTTATAAATATCATTTCCATATACATATATATTTACTCATATACATTATTATATATATATATAACAAAAAATAAAAAAAAAATAAAATAGTGAATTGAATAAAGAAGTGCAAATTTCGTGAAATTTGCTGGCCTAAGGAAAATTGAGCTAACTTTAAAACTTTAAAACTATTTTATAAATATCATTTCCATATACATATATATTTACTCATATACATTATTATATGTATATAACAAAAAAACAAAAAAATAAAATAGTGAATTGAATAAAGAAGTGCAAATTTCGTGAAATTTGCTGGCCTAAGGAAAATTGAGCTAACTTTAAAACTTTAAAACTATTTTATAAATATCATTTCCATATACATATATATTTATTCACATACATTATTATATATATATATAACAAAAAATAAAAAAAAAATAAAATAGTGAATTGAATAAAGAAGTGCAACTTTCGTGAAATTTGCTGGCCTAAGGAAAATTGAGCTAACTTTAAAACTTTAAAACTATTTTATAAATATCATTTCCATATACATATATATTTATTCATATACATTATTATATATATATATAACAAAAAATAAAAAAAAATAAAATAGTGAATTGAATAAAGAAGTGCAACTTTCGTGAAATTTGCTGGCCTAAGGAAAATTGAGCTAACTTTAAAACTTTAAAACTATTTTATAAATATCATTTCCATATACATATATATTTATTCACATACATTATTATATATATATATAACAAAAAATAAAAAATAAATAAAATAGTGAATTGAATAAAGAAGTGCAACTTTCGTGAAATTTGCTGGCCTAAGGAAAATTGAGCTAACTTTAAAACTTTAAAACTATTTTATAAATATCATTTCCATATACATATATATTTATTCATATACATTATTATATATATATATATATAACAAAAAACCAAAAAAATTAAAAAATAAAATAGTGAATTGAATAAAGAAGTGCAACTTTCGTGAAATTTGCTGGCCTAAGGAAAATTGAGGTAACTTTAAAACTTTAAAACTATTTTAAAATTATCATTTCCATATACATATATATTTACTCATATACATTATTATATATATATATATAACAAAAAACCAAAAAAATTACAAAATAAAATAATGAATTGAATAAAGAAGTGCAACTTTCGTGAAATTTGCTGGCCTAAGGAAAATTGAGCTAACTTTAAAACTTTAAAACTATTTTATAAATATCATTTCCATATACATATATAAATATTCACATACATTATTATATATATATATAACAAAAAATAAAAAAAAAATAAAATAGTGAATTGAATAAAGAAGTGCAACTTTCGTGAAATTTGCTGGCCTAAGGAAAATTGAGCTAACTTTAAAACTTTAAAACTATTTTATAAATATCATTTCCATATACATATATATTTATTCATATACATTATTATATATATATATATAACAAAAAAATAAAAAAAAAAATAAAATAGTGAATTGAATAAAGAAGTGCAACTTTCGTGAAATTTGATGGCCTAAGGAAAATTGAGCTAACTTTAAAACTTTAAAACTATTTTATAAATATCATTTCCATATACATATATATTTATTCACATACATTATTATATATATATATAACAAAAAATAAAAAAAAAATAAAATAGTGAATTGAATAAAGAAGTGCAACTTTCGTGAAATTTGCTGGCCTAAGGAAAATTGAGCTAACTTTAAAACTTTAAAACTATTTTATAAATATCATTTCCATATACGTATATATTTATTCATATACATTATTATATATATATATAACAAAAAACAAAAAAAATTAAAAAATAAAATAGTGAATTGAATAAAGAAGTGCAACTTTCGTGAAATTTGCTGGCCTAAGGAAAATTGAGCTAACTTTAAAACTTTAAAACTATTTTATAAATATCATTTCCATATACATATATATTTATTCACATACATTATTATATATATATATAACAAAAAATAAAAAAAAAATAAAATAGTGAATTGAATAAAGAAGTGCAACTTTCGTGAAATTTGCTAGCCTAAGGAAAATTGAGCTAACTTTAAAACTTTAAAACTATTTTATAAATATCATTTCCATATACATATATATTTATTCATATACATTATTATATATATATATATAACAAAAAAATAAAAAAAAAATAAAATAGTGAATTGAATAAAGAAGTGCAACTTTCGTGAAATTTGCTGGCCTAAGGAAAATTGAGCTAACTTTAAAACTTTAAAACTATTTTATAAATATCATTTCCATATACGTATATATTTATTCATATACATTATTATATATATATATAACAAAAAACAAAAAAAATTAAAAAATAAAATAGTGAATTGAATAAAGAAGTGCAACTTTCGTGAAATTTGCTGGCCTAAGGAAAATTGAGCTAACTTTAAAACTTTAAAACTATTTTATAAATATCATTTCCATATACATATATATTTATTCACATACATTATTATATATATATATAACAAAAAATAAAAAAAAAATAAAATAGTGAATTGAATAAAGAAGTGCAACTTTCGTGAAATTTGCTGGCCTAAGGAAAATTGAGCTAACTTTAAAACTTTAAAACTATTTTATAAATATCATTTCCATATACATATATATTTATTCATACACATTATTATATATATATATAACAAAAAACCAAAAAAATTAAAAAATAAAATAGTGAATTGAATAAAGAAGTGAAACTTTCGTGAAATTTGCTGGCCTAAGGAAAATTGAGCTAACTTTAAAACTTTAAAACTATTTTATAAATATCATTTCCATATACATATATATTTATTCACATACATTATTATATATATATATAACAAAAAATCAAAAAAAAAAATAAAATAGTGAATTGAATAAAGAAGTGCAACTTTCGTGAAACTTGCTGGCCTAAGGAAAATTGAGGTAACTTTAAAACTATTTTATAAATATCATTTCCATATACATATATATTTATTCACATACATTATTATATATATATATAACAAAAAATAAAAAAAAAATAAAATAGTGAATTGAATAAAGAAGTGCAACTTTCGTGAAATTTGCTGGCCTAAGGAAAATTGAGCTAACTTTAAAACTTTAAAACTATTTTATAAATATCATTTCCACATACATATATATTTACTCATATACATTACTATATATATATATATAACAAAAAAAACAAAAAAATAAAATAGTGAATTGAATAAAGAAGTGCAACTTTCGTGAAATTTGCTGGCCTAAGGAAAATTGAGCTAACTTTAAAACTTTAAAACTATTTTATAAATATCATTTCCATATACATATATATTTATTCATATACATTATTATATATATATATAACAAAAAACCAAAAAAATTAAAAAATAAAATAGTGAATTGAATAAAGAAGTGCAACTTTCGTGAAATTTGCTGGCCTAAGGAAAATTGAGCTAACTTTAAAACTTTAAAACTATTTTATAAATATCATTTCCATATACATATATATTTACTCATATACATTATTATATATATATATAACAAAAAATCAAAAAAAAAAATAAAATAGTGAATTGAATAAAGAAGTGCAACTTTCGTGAAACTTGCTGGCCTAAGGAAAATTGAGGTAACTTTAAAACTATTTTAAAATTATCATTTCCATATACATATATATTTACTCATATACATTATTATATATATATATAACAAAAAAACAAAAAAATAAAATAGTGAATTGAATAAAGAAGTGCAACTTTCGTGAAACTTGCTGGCCTAAGGAAAATTGAGCTAACTTTAAAACTATTTTAAAATTATCATTTCCATATACATATATATTTACTCATATACATTATTATATATATATATATAACAAAAAAACAAAAAAATTAAAAAATAAAATAGTGAATTGAATAAAGAAGTGCAACTTTCGTGAAATTTGCTGGCCTAAGGAAAATTGAGGTAACTTTAAAACTTTAAAACTATTTTATAAATATCATTTCCACATACATATATATTTACTCATATACATTATTATATGTATATAACAAAAAAACAAAAAAATAAAATAGTGAATTAAATAAAGAAGTGCAAATTTCGTGAAATTTGCTGGCCTAAGGAAAATTAAGCTAACTTTAAAACTTTAAAACTATTTTATAAATATCATTTCCATATACATATATATTTACTCATATACATTATTATATATATATATAACAAAAAATAAAAAAAAAATAAAATAGTGAATTGAATAAAGAAGTGCAAATTTCGTGAAATTTGCTGGCCTAAGGAAAATTGAGCTAACTTTAAAACTTTAAAACTATTTTATAAATATCATTTCCATATACATATATATTTACTCATATACATTATTATATGTATATAACAAAAAAACAAAAAAATAAAATAGTGAATTGAATAAAGAAGTGCAAATTTCGTGAAATTTGCTGGCCCAAGGAAAATTGAGCTAACTTTAATACTTTAAAACTATTTTATAAATATCATTTCCATATACATATATATTTACTCATATACATTATTATATGTATATAACAAAAAAACAAAAAAATAAAATAGTGAATTGAATAAAGAAGTGCAACTTTCGTGAAACTTGCTGGCCTAAGGAAAATTGAGCTAACTTTAAAACTATTTTAAAATTATCATTTCCATATACATATATATTTACTCATATACATTATTATATATATATATATATAACAAAAAAACAAAAAAATTAAAAAATAAAATAGTGAATTGAATAAAGAAGTGCAACTTTCGTGAAATTTGCTGGCCTAAGGAAAATTGAGCTAACTTTAAGACTTTAAAACTATTTTATAAATATCATTTCCACATACATATATATTTACTCATATACATTATTATATGTATATAACAAAAAAACAAAAAAATAAAATAGTGAATTAAATAAAGAAGTGCAAATTTCGTGAAATTTGCTGGCCTAAGGAAAATTGAGCTAACTTTAAAACTTTAAAACTATTTTATAAATATCATTTCCATATACATATATATTTACTCATATACATTATTATATGTATATAACAAAAAAACAAAAAAATAAAATAGTGAATTGAATAAAGAAGTGCAAATTTCGTGAAATTTGCTGGCCCAAGGAAAATTGAGCTAACTTTAATACTTTAAAACTATTTTATAAATATCATTTCCATATACATATATATTTACTCATATACATTATTATATGTATATAACAAAAAAACAAAAAAATAAAATAGTGAATTGAATAAAGAAGTGCAACTTTCGTGAAACTTGCTGGCCTAAGGAAAATTGAGCTAACTTTAAAACTATTTTAAAATTATCATTTCCATATACATATATATTTACTCATATACATTATTATATATATATATATAACAAAAAAACAAAAAAATTAAAAAATAAAATAGTGAATTGAATAAAGAAGTGCAACTTTCGTGAAATTTGCTGGCCTAAGGAAAATTGAGCTAACTTTAAAACTTTAAAACTATTTTATAAATATCATTTCCACATACATATATATTTACTCATATACATTATTATATGTATATAACAAAAAAACAAAAAAATAAAATAGTGAATTAAATAAAGAAGTGCAAATTTCGTGAAATTTGCTGGCCTAAGGAAAATTGAGCTAACTTTAAAACTTTAAAACTATTTTATAAATATCATTTCCATATACATATATATTTACTCATATACATTATTATATGTATATAACAAAAAAACAAAAAAATAAAATAGTGAATTGAATAAAGAAGTGCAAATTTCGTGAAATTTGCTGGCCCAAGGAAAATTGAGCTAACTTTAATACTTTAAAACTATTTTATAAATATCATTTCCATATACATATATATTTACTCATATACACTATTATATGTATATAACAAAAAAAGAAAAAAATAAAATAGTGAATTGAATAAAGAAGTGCAAATTTCGTGAAATTTGCTGGCCTAAGGAAAATTGAGCTAACTTTAAAACTTTAAAACTATTTTATAAATATCATTTCCATATACATATATATTTACTCATATACATTATTATATGTATATAACAAAAAAACAAAAAAATAAAATAGTGAATTGAATAAAGAAGTGCAAATTTCGTGAAATTTGCTGGCCTAAGGAAAATTGAGCTAACTTTAAAACTTTAAAACTATTTTATAAATATCATTTCCATATACATATATATTTATTCACATACATTATTATATATATATATATAACAAAAAATAAAAAAAAAATAAAATAGTGAATTGAATAAAGAAGTGCAACTTTCGTGAAACTTGCTGGCCTAAGGAAAATTGAGGTAACTTTAAAACTTTAAAACTATTTTATAAATATCATTTCCATATACATATATATTTATTCACATAAATTATTATATATATATATAACAAAAAATAAAAAAAAAAATAAAATAGTGAATTGAATAAAGAAGTGCAACTTTCGTGAAATTTGCTGGCCTAAGGAAAATTGAGCTAACTTTAAAACTTTAAAACTATTTTATAAATATCATTTCCATATACATATATATTTATTCACATACATTATTATATATATATAACAAAAAATAAAAAAAAATAAAATAGTGAATTGAATAAAGAAGTGCAACTTTCGTGAAATTTGCTGGCCTAAGGAAAATTGAGGTAACTTTAAAACTATTTTATAAATATCATTTCCATATACATATATATTTACTCATATACATTATTATATGTATATAACAAAAAACAAAAAAATAAAATAGTGAATTGAATAAAGAAGTGCAAATTTCGTGAAATTTGCTGGCCTAAGGAAAATTGAGCTAACTTTAAAACTTTAAAACCATTTTATAAATATCATTTCCATATACATATATATTTATTCATATACATTATTATATATATATAACAAAAAATAAAAAAAAATAAAGTAGTGAATTGAATAAAGAAGTGCAACTTTCGTGAAACTTGCTGGCCTAAGGAAAATTGAGGTAACTTTAAAACTATTTTATAAATATCATTTCCATATACATATATATTTACTCATATACATTATTATATGTATATAACAAAAAAACAAAAAAATAAAATAGTGAATTGAATAAAGAAGTGCAAATTTCGTGAAATTTGCTGGCCTAAGGAAAATTGAGCTAACTTTAAAACTTTAAAACTATTTTATAAATATCATTTCCATATACATATATATTTATTCACATACATTATTATATATATATATATAACAAAAAATAAAAAAAAAATAAAATAGTGAATTGAATAAAGAAGTGCAACTTTCGTGAAACTTGCTGGCCTAAGGAAAATTGAGGTAACTTTAAAACTTTAAAACTATTTTATAAATATCATTTCCATATACATATATATTTATTCACATAAATTATTATATATATATATAACAAAAAATAAAAAAAAAAATAAAATAGTGACTTGAATAAAGAAGTGCAACTTTCGTGAAATTTGCTGGCCTAAGGAAAATTGAGCTAACTTTAAAACTTTAAAACTATTTTATAAATATCATTTCCATATACATATATATTTATTCACATACATTATTATATATATATAACAAAAAATAAAAAAAAATAAAATAGTGAATTGAATAAAGAAGTGCAACTTTCGTGAAATTTGCTGGCCTAAGGAAAATTGAGGTAACTTTAAAACTATTTTATAAATATCATTTCCATATACATATATATTTATTCACATACATTATTATATATATATAACAAAAAATAAAAAAAAATAAAATAGTGAATTGAATAAAGAAGTGCAACTTTCGTGAAACTTGCTGACCTAAGGAAAATTGAGGTAACTTTAAAACTTTAAAACTATTTTATAAATATCATTTTCATATACATATATATTTATTCACATACATTATTATATATATATATAACAAAAAATAAAAAAAAAATAAAATAGTGAATTGAATAAAGAAGTGCAACTTTCGTGAAATTTGCTGGCCTAAGGAAAATTGAGCTAACATTAAAACTTTAAAACTTTAAAACTATTTTATAAATATCATTTCCATATACATATATATTTATTCACATACATTATTATATATATATAACAAAAAATAAAAAAAAAATAAAATAGTGAATTAAATAAAGAAGTGCAACTTTCGTGAAATTTGCTGGCCTAAGGAAAATTGAGGTAACTTTAAAACTATTTTATAAATATCATTTCCATATACATATATATTTACTCATATACATTATTATATGTATATAACAAAAAAACAAAAAAATAAAATAGTGAATTGAATAAAGAAGTGCAAATTTCGTGAAATTTGCTGGCCTAAGGAAAATTGAGCTAACTTTAAAACTTTAAAACTATTTTATAAATATCATTTCCATATACATATATATTTATTCACATACATTATTATATATATATAACAAAAAATAAAAAAAAATAAAATAGTGAATTGAATAAAGAAGTGCAACTTTCGTGAAATTTGCTGGCCTAAGGAAAATTGAGGTAACTTTAAAACTATTTTATAAATATCATTTCCATATACATATATATTTACTCATATACATTATTATATGTATATAACAAAAAAACAAAAAAATAAAATAGTGAATTGAATAAAGAAGTGCAAATTTCGTGAAATTTGCTGGCCTAAGGAAAATTGAGCTAACTTTAAAACTTTAAAACTATTTTATAAATATCATTTCCATATACATATATATTTATTCACATACATTATTATATATATATAACAAAAAATAAAAAAAAATAAAATAGTGAATTGAATAAAGAAGTGCAACTTTCGTGAAACTTGCTGGCCTAAGGAAAATTGAGGTAACTTTAAAACCTTAAAACTATTTTATAAATATCATTTCCATATACATATATATTTATTCACATAAATTATTATATATATATATAACAAAAAATAAAATAAAAAATAAAATAGTGAATTGAATAAAGAAGTGCAACTTTCGTGAAATTTGCTGGCCTAAGGAAAATTGAGCTAACTTTAAAACTTTAAAACTATTTTATAAATATCATTTCCATATACATATATATTTATTCACATACATTATTATATATATATAACAAAAAATAAAAAAAAATAAAATAGTTAATTGAATAAAGAAGTGCAACTTTCGTGAAATTTGCTGGCCTAAGGAAAATTGAGCTAACTTTAAAACTTTAAAACTATTTTATAAATATCATTTCCATATACATATATATTTATTCACATACATTATTATATATATATAACAAAAAATAAAAAAAAATAAAATAGTGAATTGAATAAAGAAGTGCAACTTTCGTGAAATTTGCTGGCCTAAGGAAAATTGAGCTAACTTTAAAACTTTAAAACTATTTTATAAATATCATTTCCATATACATATATATTTATTCATATACATTATTATATATATATATAACAAAAAATCAAAAAAAAATAAAATAGTGAATTGAATAAAGAAGTGCAACTTTCGTGAAATTTGCGGGCCTAAGGAAAATTGAGCTAACTTTAAAATTTTAAAACTATTTTATAAATATCATTTCCATATACATATATATTTATTCATATGCATTATTATATATATATATAACAAAAAACCAAAAAAATTAAAAAATAAAAGAGTGAATTGAATAAAGAAGTGCAACTTTCGTGAAATTTGCTGGCCTAAGGAAAATTGAGCTAACTTTAAAACTTTAAAACTATTTTATAAATATCATTTCCATATACATATATATTTATTCATATACATTATTATATATATATATAACAAAAAACCAAAAAAATTAAAAAATAAAAGAGTGAATTGAATAAAGAAGTGCAACTTTCGTGAAATTTGCTGGCCTAAGGAAAATTGAGCTAACTTTAAAACTTTAAAACTATTTTATAAATATCATTTCCATATACATATATATTTATTCATATACATTATTATATATATATATAACAAAAAACCAAAAAAATTAAAAAATAAAATAGTGAATTGAATAAAGAAGTGCAACTTTCGTGAAATTTGCTGGCCTAAGGAAAATTGAGGTAACTTTAAAACTATTTTATAAATATCATTTCCATATACATTTATATTTATTCATATACATTATTATATATATATATAACAAAAAACCAAAAAAATTAAAAAATAAAATAGTGAATTGAATAAAGAAGTGCAACTTTCGTGAAATTTGCTGGCCTAAGGAAAATTGAGGTAACTTTAAAACTTTAAATCTATTTTATAAATATCATTTCCACATACATATATATTTACTCATATACATTATTATATATATATATAACAAAAAACCAAAAAAATTAAAAAATAAAATAGTGAATTGAATAAAGAAGTGCAACTTTCGTGAAATTTGCTGGCCTAAGGAAAATTGAGCTAACTTTAAAACTTTAAAACTATTTTATAAATATCATTTCCATATACATATATATTTAGTCATATACATTATTATATGTATATAATAAAAAAACAAAAAAATAAAATAGTGAATTGAATAAAGAAGTGCAAATTTCGTGAAATTTGCTGGCCTAAGGAAAATTGAGCTAACTTTAAAACTTTAAAACTATTTTATAAATATCATTTCCATATACATATATATTTATTCATATACATTATTATATATATATATAACAAAAAATCAAAAAAAAAATAAAATAGTGAATTGAATAAAGAAGTGCAACTTTCGTGAAATTTGCTGGCCTAAGGAAAATTGAGGTAACTTTAAAACTTTAAAACTATTTTATAAATATCATTTCCATATACATATATATTTACTCATATACATTATTATATATATATATAACAAAAAACCAAAAAAAATAAAAAATAAAATAGTGAATTGAATAAAGAAGTGCAACTTTCGTGAAACTTGCTGGCCTAAGGAAAATTGAGGTAACTTTAAAACTATTTTAAAATTATCATTTCCATATACATATATATTTATTCACATACATTATTATATATATATATAACAAAAAATAAAAAAAAAATAAAATAGTGAATTGAATAAAGAAGTGCAACTTTCGTGAAATTTGCTGGCCTAAGGAAAATTGAGCTAACTTTAAAACTTTAAAACTATTTTATAAATATCATTTCCATATACATATATATTTATTCACATACATTATTATATATATATATAACAAAAAATAAAAAAAAAATAAAATTGTGAATTGAATAAAGAAGTGCAACTTTCGTGAAATTTGCTGGCCTAAGGAAAATTGAGCTAACTTTAAAACTTTAAAACTATTTTATAAATATCATTTCCATATACATATATATTTATTCATATACATTATTATATATATATATAACAAAAAATCAAAAAAAAAATAAAATAGTGAATTGAATAAAGAAGTGCAACTTTCGTGAAATTTGCTGGCCTAAGGAAAATTGAGCTAACTTTAAAACTTTAAAACTATTTTATAAATATCATTTCCATATACATATATATTTATTCATATACATTATTATATATATATATAACAAAAAACCAAAAAAATTAAAAAATAAAATAGTGAATTGAATAAAGAAGTGCAACTTTCGTGAAATTTGCTGGCGTAAGGAAAATTGAGCTAACTTTAAAACTTTAAAACTATTTTATAAATATCATTTCCATATACATATATATTTATTCACATACATTATTATATATATATATAACAAAAAATAAAAAAAAAATAAAATTGTGAATTGAATAAAGAAGTGCAACTTTCGTGAAATTTGCTGGCCTAAGGAAAATTGAGCTAACTTTAAAACTTTAAAACTATTTTATAAATATCATTTCCATATACATATATATTTATTCACATACATTATTATATATATATATAACAAAAAATAAAAAAAAAATAAAATTGTGAATTGAATAAAGAAGTGCAACTTTCGTGAAATTTGCTGGCCTAAGGAAAATTGAGCTAACTTTAAAACTTTAAAACTATTTTATAAATATCATTTCCATATACATATATATTTATTCACATACATTATTATATATATATATAACAAAAAATAAAAAAAAAATAAAATAGTGAATTGAATAAAGAAGTGCAACTTTCGTGAAATTTGCTGGCCTAAGGAAAATTGAGCTAACTTTAAAACTTTAAAACTATTTTATAAATATCATTTCCATATACATATATATTTATTCACATACATTATTATATATATATATAACAAAAAATAAAAAAAAAATAAAATTGTGAATTGAATAAAGAAGTGCAACTTTCGTGAAATTTGCTGGCCTAAGGAAAATTGAGCTAACTTTAAAACTTTAAAACTATTTTATAAATATCATTTCCATATACATATATATTTATTCACATACATTATTATATATATATATAACAAAAAATAAAAAAAAAATAAAATAGTGAATTGAATAAAGAAGTGCAAATTTCGTGAAATTTGCTGGCCTAAGGAAAATTGAGCTAACTTTAAAACTTTAAAACTATTTTATAAATATCATTTCCATATACATATATATTTATTCATATACATTATTATATATATATATAACAAAAAATCAAAAAAAAAATAAAATAGTGAATTGAATAAAGAAGTGCAACTTTCGTGAAATTTGCTGGCCTAAGGAAAATTGAGCTAACTTTAAAACTTTAAAACTATTTTATAAATATCATTTCCATATACATATATATTTATTCATATACATTATTATATATATATATAACAAAAAACCAAAAAAATTAAAAAATAAAATAGTGAATTGAATAAAGAAGTGCAACTTTCGTGAAATTTGCTGGCGTAAGGAAAATTGAGCTAACTTTAAAACTTTAAAACTATTTTATAAATATCATTTCCATATACATATATATTTATTCACATACATTATTATATATATATATAACAAAAAATTAAAAAAAAATAAAATAGTGAATTGAATAAAGAAGTGCAAATTTAGTGAAATTTGCTGGCCTAAGGAAAATTGAGCTAACTTTAAAACTTTAAAACTATTTTATAAATATCATTTCCATATACATATATATTTATTCACATACATTATTATATATATATATAACAAAAAATAAAAAAAAAATAAAATTGTGAATTGAATAAAGAAGTGCAACTTTCGTGAAATTTGCTGGCCTAAGGAAAATTGAGCTAACTTTAAAACTTTAAAACTATTTTATAAATATCATTTCCATATACATATATATTTATTCACATACATTATTATATATATATATAACAAAAAATAAAAAAAAAATAAAATAGTGAATTGAATAAAGAAGTGCAACTTTCGTGAAATTTGCTGGCCTAAGGAAAATTGAGCTAACTTTAAAACTTTAAAACTATTTTATAAATATCATTTCCATATACATATATATTTATTCATATACATTATTATATATATATATAACAAAAAATCAAAAAAAAAATAAAATAGTGAATTGAATAAAGAAGTGCAACTTTCGTGAAATTTGCTGGCCTAAGGAAAATTGAGCTAACTTTAAAACTTTAAAACTATTTTATAAATATCATTTCCATATACATATATATTTATTCATATACATTATTATATATATATATAACAAAAAACCAAAAAAATTAAAAAATAAAATAGTGAATTGAATAAAGAAGTGCAACTTTCGTGAAATTTGCTGGCGTAAGGAAAATTGAGCTAACTTTAAAACTTTAAAACTATTTTATAAATATCATTTCCATATACATATATATTTATTCACATACATTATTATATATATATATAACAAAAAATAAAAAAAAAATAAAATTGTGAATTGAATAAAGAAGTGCAACTTTCGTGAAATTTGCTGGCCTAAGGAAAATTGAGCTAACTTTAAAACTTTAAAACTATTTTATAAATATCATTTCCATATACATATATATTTATTCACATACATTATTATATATATATATAACAAAAAATAAAAAAAAAATAAAATTGTGAATTGAATAAAGAAGTGCAACTTTCGTGAAATTTGCTGGCCTAAGGAAAATTGAGCTAACTTTAAAACTTTAAAACTATTTTATAAATATCATTTCCATATACATATATATTTATTCACATACATTATTATATATATATATAACAAAAAATAAAAAAAAAATAAAATAGTGAATTGAATAAAGAAGTGCAACTTTCGTGAAATTTGCTGGCCTAAGGAAAATTGAGCTAACTTTAAAACTTTAAAACTATTTTATAAATATCATTTCCATATACATATATATTTATTCACATACATTATTATATATATATATAACAAAAAATAAAAAAAAAATAAAATAGTGAATTGAATAAAGAAGTGCAACTTTCGTGAAATTTGCTGGCCTAAGGAAAATTGAGCTAACTTTAAAACTTTAAAACTATTTTATAAATATCATTTCCATATACATATATATTTATTCATATACATTATTATATATATATATAACAAAAAATCAAAAAAAAAATAAAATAGTGAATTGAATAAAGAAGTGCAACTTTCGTGAAATTTGCTGGCGTAAGGAAAATTGAGCTAACTTTAATACTTTAAAACTATTTTATAAATATCATTTCCATATACATATATATTTACTCATATACACTATTATATGTATATAACAAAAAAAGAAAAAAATAAAATAGTGAATTGAATAAAGAAGTGCAAATTTCGTGAAATTTGCTGGCCTAAGGAAAATTGAGCTAACTTTAAAACTTTAAAACTATTTTATAAATATCATTTCCATATACATATATATTTATTCACATACATTATTATATATATATATAACAAAAAATAAAAAAAAAATAAAATTGTGAATTGAATAAAGAAGTGCAACTTTCGTGAAATTTGCTGGCCTAAGGAAAATTGAGCTAACTTTAAAACTTTAAAACTATTTTATAAATATCATTTCCATATACATATATATTTATTCACATACATTATTATATATATATATAACAAAAAATAAAAAAAAAATAAAATAGTGAATTGAATAAAGAAGTGCAACTTTCGTGAAATTTGCTGGCCTAAGGAAAATTGAGCTAACTTTAAAACTTTAAAACTATTTTATAAATATCATTTCCATATACATATATATTTATTCACATACATTATTATATATATATATAACAAAAAATAAAAAAAAAATAAAATTGTGAATTGAATAAAGAAGTGCAACTTTCGTGAAATTTGCTGGCCTAAGGAAAATTGAGCTAACTTTAATACTTTAAAACTATTTTATAAATATCATTTCCATATACATATATATTTACTCATATACATTATTATATGTATATAACAAAAAAACAAAAAAATAAAATAGTGAATTGAATAAAGAAGTGCAAATTTCGTGAAATTTGCTGGCCCAAGGAAAATTGAGCTAACTTTAATACTTTAAAACTATTTTATAAATATCATTTCCATATACATATATATTTACGCATATACACTATTATATGTATATAACAAAAAAAGAAAAAAATAAAATAGTGAATTGAATAAAGAAGTGCAAATTTCGTGAAATTTGCTGGCCTAAGGAAAATTGAGCTAACTTTAAAACTTTAAAACTATTTTATAAATATCATTTCCATATACATATATATTTACTCATATACATTATTATATGTATATAACAAAAAAACAAAAAAATAAAATAGTGAATTGAATAAAGAAGTGCAAATTTCGTGAAATTTGCTGGCCTAAGGAAAATTGAGCTAACTTTAAAACTTTAAAACTATTTTATAAATATCATTTCCATATACATATATATTTATTCACATACATTATTATATATATATATATAACAAAAAATAAAAAAAAAATAAAATAGTGAATTGAATAAAGAAGTGCAACTTTCGTGAAACTTGCTGGCCTAAGGAAAATTGAGGTAACTTTAAAACTTTAAAACTATTTTATAAATATCATTTCCATATACATATATATTTATTCACATAAATTATTATATATATATATAACAAAAAATAAAAAAAAAAATAAAATAGTGAATTGAATAAAGAAGTGCAACTTTCGTGAAATTTGCTGGCCTAAGGAAAATTGAGCTAACTTTAAAACTTTAAAACTATTTTATAAATATCATTTCCATATACATATATATTTATTCACATACATTATTATATATATATAACAAAAAATAAAAAAAAATAAAATGGTGAATTGAATAAAGAAGTGCAACTTTCGTGAAATTTGCTGGCCTAAGGAAAATTGAGGTAACTTTAAAACTATTTTATAAATATCATTTCCATATACATATATATTTACTCATATACATTATTATATGTATATAACAAAAAACAAAAAAATAAAATAGTGAATTGAATAAAGAAGTGCAAATTTCGTGAAATTTGCTGGCCTAAGGAAAATTGAGCTAACTTTAAAACTTTAAAACCATTTTATAAATATCATTTCCATATACATATATATTTATTCATATACATTATTATATATATATAACAAAAAATAAAAAAAAATAAAGTAGTGAATTGAATAAAGAAGTGCAACTTTCGTGAAACTTGCTGGCCTAAGGAAAATTGAGGTAACTTTAAAACTATTTTATAAATATCATTTCCATATACATATATATTTACTCATATACATTATTATATGTATATAACAAAAAAACAAAAAAATAAAATAGTGAATTGAATAAAGAAGTGCAAATTTCGTGAAATTTGCTGGCCTAAGGAAAATTGAGCTAACTTTAAAACTTTAAAACTATTTTATAAATATCATTTCCATATACATATATATTTATTCACATACATTATTATATATATATAACAAAAAATAAAAAAAAATAAAATAGTGAATTGAATAAAGAAGTGCAACTTTCGTGAAACTTGCTGACCTAAGGAAAATTGAGGTAACTTTAAAACTTTAAAACTATTTTATAAATATCATTTTCATATACATATATATTTATTCACATACATTATTATATATATATATAACAAAAAATAAAAAAAAAATAAAATAGTGAATTGAATAAAGAAGTGCAACTTTCGTGAAATTTGCTGGCCTAAGGAAAATTGAGCTAACATTAAAACTTTAAAACTTTAAAACTATTTTATAAATATCATTTCCATATACATATATATTTATTCACATACATTATTATATATATATAACAAAAAATAAAAAAAAAATAAAATAGTGAATTAAATAAAGAAGTGCAACTTTCGTGAAATTTGCTGGCCTAAGGAAAATTGAGGTAACTTTAAAACTATTTTATAAATATCATTTCCATATACATATATATTTACTCATATACATTATTATATGTATATAACAAAAAAACAAAAAAATAAAATAGTGAATTGAATAAAGAAGTGCAAATTTCGTGAAATTTGCTGGCCTAAGGAAAATTGAGCTAACTTTAAAACTTTAAAACTATTTTATAAATATCATTTCCATATACATATATATTTATTCACATACATTATTATATATATATAACAAAAAATAAAAAAAAATAAAATAGTGAATTGAATAAAGAAGTGCAACTTTCGTGAAATTTGCTGGCCTAAGGAAAATTGAGGTAACTTTAAAACTATTTTATAAATATCATTTCCATATACATATATATTTACTCATATACATTATTATATGTATATAACAAAAAAACAAAAAAATAAAATAGTGAATTGAATAAAGAAGTGCAAATTTCGTGAAATTTGCTGGCCTAAGGAAAATTGAGCTAACTTTAAAACTTTAAAACTATTTTATAAATATCATTTCCATATACATATATATTTATTCACATACATTATTATATATATATAACAAAAAATAAAAAAAAAATAAAATAGTGAATTAAATAAAGAAGTGCAACTTTCGTGAAATTTGCTGGCCTAAGGAAAATTGAGGTAACTTTAAAACTTTAAAACTATTTTATAAATATCATTTTCATATACATATATATTTATTCACATACATTATTATATATATATATAACAAAAAATAAAAAAAAAATAAAATAGTGAATTGAATAAAGAAGTGCAACTTTCGTGAAATTTGCTGGCCTAAGGAAAATTGAGCTAACATTAAAACTTTAAAACTTTAAAACTATTTTATAAATATCATTTCCATATACATATATATTTATTCACATACATTATTATATATATATAACAAAAAATAAAAAAAAAATAAAATAGTGAATTAAATAAAGAAGTGCAACTTTCGTGAAATTTGCTGGCCTAAGGAAAATTGAGGTAACTTTAAAACTATTTTATAAATATCATTTCCATATACATATATATTTACTCATATACATTATTATATGTATATAACAAAAAAACAAAAAAATAAAATAGTGAATTGAATAAAGAAGTGCAAATTTCGTGAAATTTGCTGGCCTAAGGAAAATTGAGCTAACTTTAAAACTTTAAAACTATTTTATAAATATCATTTCCATATACATATATATTTATTCACATACATTATTATATATATATAACAAAAAATAAAAAAAAATAAAATAGTGAATTGAATAAAGAAGTGCAACTTTCGTGAAACTTGCTGGCCTAAGGAAAATTGAGGTAACTTTAAAACCTTAAAACTATTTTATAAATATCATTTCCATATACATATATATTTATTCACATAAATTATTATATATATATATAACAAAAAATAAAATAAAAAATAAAATAGTGAATTGAATAAAGAAGTGCAACTTTCGTGAAATTTGCTGGCCTAAGGAAAATTGAGCTAACTTTAAAACTTTAAAACTATTTTATAAATATCATTTCCATATACATATATATTTATTCACATACATTATTATATATATATAACAAAAAATAAAAAAAAATAAAATAGTTAATTGAATAAAGAAGTGCAACTTTCGTGAAATTTGCTGGCCTAAGGAAAATTGAGCTAACTTTAAAACTTTAAAACTATTTTATAAATATCATTTCCATATACATATATATTTATTCACATACATTATTATATATATATAACAAAAAATAAAAAAAAATAAAATAGTGAATTGAATAAAGAAGTGCAACTTTCGTGAAATTTGCTGGCCTAAGGAAAATTGAGCTAACTTTAAAACTTTAAAACTATTTTATAAATATCATTTCCATATACATATATATTTATTCATATACATTATTATATATATATATAACAAAAAATCAAAAAAAAATAAAATAGTGAATTGAATAAAGAAGTGCAACTTTCGTGAAATTTGCGGGCCTAAGGAAAATTGAGCTAACTTTAAAATTTTAAAACTATTTTATAAATATCATTTCCATATACATATATATTTATTCATATGCATTATTATATATATATATAACAAAAAACCAAAAAAATTAAAAAATAAAAGAGTGAATTGAATAAAGAAGTGCAACTTTCGTGAAATTTGCTGGCCTAAGGAAAATTGAGCTAACTTTAAAACTTTAAAACTATTTTATAAATATCATTTCCATATACATATATATTTATTCATATACATTATTATATATATATATAACAAAAAACCAAAAAAATTAAAAAATAAAAGAGTGAATTGAATAAAGAAGTGCAACTTTCGTGAAATTTGCTGGCCTAAGGAAAATTGAGCTAACTTTAAAACTTTAAAACTATTTTATAAATATCATTTCCATATACATATATATTTATTCATATACATTATTATATATATATATAACAAAAAACCAAAAAAATTAAAAAATAAAATAGTGAATTGAATAAAGAAGTGCAACTTTCGTGAAATTTGCTGGCCTAAGGAAAATTGAGGTAACTTTAAAACTATTTTATAAATATCATTTCCATATACATTTATATTTATTCATATACATTATTATATATATATATAACAAAAAACCAAAAAAATTAAAAAATAAAATAGTGAATTGAATAAAGAAGTGCAACTTTCGTGAAATTTGCTGGCCTAAGGAAAATTGAGGTAACTTTAAAACTTTAAATCTATTTTATAAATATCATTTCCACATACATATATATTTACTCATATACATTATTATATATATATATAACAAAAAACCAAAAAAATTAAAAAATAAAATAGTGAATTGAATAAAGAAGTGCAACTTTCGTGAAATTTGCTGGCCTAAGGAAAATTGAGCTAACTTTAAAACTTTAAAACTATTTTATAAATATCATTTCCATATACATATATATTTAGTCATATACATTATTATATGTATATAATAAAAAAACAAAAAAATAAAATAGTGAATTGAATAAAGAAGTGCAAATTTCGTGAAATTTGCTGGCCTAAGGAAAATTGAGCTAACTTTAAAACTTTAAAACTATTTTATAAATATCATTTCCATATACATATATATTTATTCATATACATTATTATATATATATATAACAAAAAATCAAAAAAAAAATAAAATAGTGAATTGAATAAAGAAGTGCAACTTTCGTGAAATTTGCTGGCCTAAGGAAAATTGAGGTAACTTTAAAACTTTAAAACTATTTTATAAATATCATTTCCATATACATATATATTTACTCATATACATTATTATATATATATATAACAAAAAACCAAAAAAAATAAAAAATAAAATAGTGAATTGAATAAAGAAGTGCAACTTTCGTGAAACTTGCTGGCCTAAGGAAAATTGAGGTAACTTTAAAACTATTTTAAAATTATCATTTCCATATACATATATATTTATTCACATACATTATTATATATATATATAACAAAAAATAAAAAAAAAATAAAATAGTGAATTGAATAAAGAAGTGCAACTTTCGTGAAATTTGCTGGCCTAAGGAAAATTGAGCTAACTTTAAAACTTTAAAACTATTTTATAAATATCATTTCCATATACATATATATTTATTCACATACATTATTATATATATATATAACAAAAAATAAAAAAAAAATAAAATTGTGAATTGAATAAAGAAGTGCAACTTTCGTGAAATTTGCTGGCCTAAGGAAAATTGAGCTAACTTTAAAACTTTAAAACTATTTTATAAATATCATTTCCATATACATATATATTTATTCATATACATTATTATATATATATATAACAAAAAATCAAAAAAAAAATAAAATAGTGAATTGAATAAAGAAGTGCAACTTTCGTGAAATTTGCTGGCCTAAGGAAAATTGAGCTAACTTTAAAACTTTAAAACTATTTTATAAATATCATTTCCATATACATATATATTTATTCATATACATTATTATATATATATATAACAAAAAACCAAAAAAATTAAAAAATAAAATAGTGAATTGAATAAAGAAGTGCAACTTTCGTGAAATTTGCTGGCGTAAGGAAAATTGAGCTAACTTTAAAACTTTAAAACTATTTTATAAATATCATTTCCATATACATATATATTTATTCACATACATTATTATATATATATATAACAAAAAATAAAAAAAAAATAAAATTGTGAATTGAATAAAGAAGTGCAACTTTCGTGAAATTTGCTGGCCTAAGGAAAATTGAGCTAACTTTAAAACTTTAAAACTATTTTATAAATATCATTTCCATATACATATATATTTATTCACATACATTATTATATATATATATAACAAAAAATAAAAAAAAAATAAAATTGTGAATTGAATAAAGAAGTGCAACTTTCGTGAAATTTGCTGGCCTAAGGAAAATTGAGCTAACTTTAAAACTTTAAAACTATTTTATAAATATCATTTCCATATACATATATATTTATTCACATACATTATTATATATATATATAACAAAAAATAAAAAAAAAATAAAATAGTGAATTGAATAAAGAAGTGCAACTTTCGTGAAATTTGCTGGCCTAAGGAAAATTGAGCTAACTTTAAAACTTTAAAACTATTTTATAAATATCATTTCCATATACATATATATTTATTCACATACATTATTATATATATATATAACAAAAAATAAAAAAAAAATAAAATTGTGAATTGAATAAAGAAGTGCAACTTTCGTGAAATTTGCTGGCCTAAGGAAAATTGAGCTAACTTTAAAACTTTAAAACTATTTTATAAATATCATTTCCATATACATATATATTTATTCACATACATTATTATATATATATATAACAAAAAATAAAAAAAAAATAAAATAGTGAATTGAATAAAGAAGTGCAAATTTCGTGAAATTTGCTGGCCTAAGGAAAATTGAGCTAACTTTAAAACTTTAAAACTATTTTATAAATATCATTTCCATATACATATATATTTATTCATATACATTATTATATATATATATAACAAAAAATCAAAAAAAAAATAAAATAGTGAATTGAATAAAGAAGTGCAACTTTCGTGAAATTTGCTGGCCTAAGGAAAATTGAGCTAACTTTAAAACTTTAAAACTATTTTATAAATATCATTTCCATATACATATATATTTATTCATATACATTATTATATATATATATAACAAAAAACCAAAAAAATTAAAAAATAGAATAGTGAATTGAATAAAGAAGTGCAACTTTCGTGAAATTTGCTGGCGTAAGGAAAATTGAGCTAACTTTAAAACTTTAAAACTATTTTATAAATATCATTTCCATATACATATATATTTATTCACATACATTATTATATATATATATAACAAAAAATTAAAAAAAAATAAAATAGTGAATTGAATAAAGAAGTGCAAATTTAGTGAAATTTGCTGGCCTAAGGAAAATTGAGCTAACTTTAAAACTTTAAAACTATTTTATAAATATCATTTCCATATACATATATATTTATTCACATACATTATTATATATATATATAACAAAAAATAAAAAAAAAATAAAATTGTGAATTGAATAAAGAAGTGCAACTTTCGTGAAATTTGCTGGCCTAAGGAAAATTGAGCTAACTTTAAAACTTTAAAACTATTTTATAAATATCATTTCCATATACATATATATTTATTCACATACATTATTATATATATATATAACAAAAAATAAAAAAAAAATAAAATAGTGAATTGAATAAAGAAGTGCAACTTTCGTGAAATTTGCTGGCCTAAGGAAAATTGAGCTAACTTTAAAACTTTAAAACTATTTTATAAATATCATTTCCATATACATATATATTTATTCACATACATTATTATATATATATATAACAAAAAATAAAAAAAAATAAAATAGTGAATTGAATAAAGAGGTGCAACTTTCGTGAAATTTGCTGGCCTAAGGAAAATTGAGCTAACTTTAAAACTTTAAAACTATTTTATAAATATCATTTCCATATACATATATATTTATTCACATACATTATTATATATATATATAACAAAAAATAAAAAAAAAATAAAATAGTGAATTGAATAAAGAAGTGCAACTTTCGTGAAACTTGCTGGCCTAAGGAAAATTGAGGTAACTTTAAAACTATTTTATAAATATCATTTCCATATACATATATATTTATTCACATACATTATTATATATATATATAACAAAAAATAAAAAAAAAATAAAATAGTGAATTGAATAAAGAAGTGCAACTTTCGTGAAATTTGCTGGCCTAAGGAAAATTGAGCTAACTTTAAAACTTTAAAACTATTTTATAAATATCATTTCCATATACATATATATTTATTCATATACATTATTATATATATATATAACAAAAAACCAAAAAAATTAAAAAATAAAATAGTGAATTGAATAAAGAAGTGCAACTTTCGTGAAATTTGCTGGCCTAAGGAAAATTGAGCTAACTTTAAAACTTTAAAACTATTTTATAAATATCATTTCCATATACATATATATTTACTCATATACATTATTATATGTATATAATAAAAAAACAAAAAAATAAAATAGTGAATTGAATAAAGAAGTGCAAATTTCGTGAAATTTGCTGGCCTAAGGAAAATTGAGCTAACTTTAAAACTTTAAAACTATTTTATAAATATCATTTCCATATACATATATATTTATTCATATACATTATTATATATATATATAACAAAAAATCAAAAAAAAAAATAAAATAGTGAATTGAATAAAGAAGTGCAACTTTCGTGAAATTTGCTGGCCTAAGGAAAATTGAGGTAACTTTAAAACTATTTTAAAATTATCATTTCCATATACATATATATTTATTCACATACATTATTATATATATATATAACAAAAAATAAAAAAAAAATAAAATAGTGAATTGAATAAAGAAGTGCAACTTTCGTGAAATTTGCTGGCCTAAGGAAAATTGAGCTAACTTTAAAACTTTAAAACTATTTTATAAATATCATTTCCATATACATATATATTTATTCACATACATTATTATATATATATATAACAAAAAATAAAAAAAAAATAAAATTGTGAATTGAATAAAGAAGTGCAACTTTCGTGAAATTTGCTGGCCTAAGGAAAATTGAGCTAACTTTAAAACTTTAAAACTATTTTATAAATATCATTTCCATATACATATATATTTATTCACATACATTATTATATATATATATAACAAAAAATAAAAAAAAAATAAAATAGTGAATTGAATAAAGAAGTGCAAATTTCGTGAAATTTGCTGGCCTAAGGAAAATTGAGCTAACTTTAAAACTTTAAAACTATTTTATAAATATCATTTCCATATACATATATATTTATTCATATACATTATTATATATATATATAACAAAAAATCAAAAAAAAAATAAAATAGTGAATTGAATAAAGAAGTGCAACTTTCGTGAAATTTGCTGGCCTAAGGAAAATTGAGCTAACTTTAAAACTTTAAAACTATTTTATAAATATCATTTCCATATACATATATATTTATTCATATACATTATTATATATATATATAACAAAAAACCAAAAAAATTAAAAAATAAAATAGTGAATTGAATAAAGAAGTGCAACTTTCGTGAAATTTGCTGGCGTAAGGAAAATTGAGCTAACTTTAAAACTTTAAAACTATTTTATAAATATCATTTCCATATACATATATATTTATTCACATACATTATTATATATATATATAACAAAAAATTAAAAAAAAATAAAATAGTGAATTGAATAAAGAAGTGCAAATTTAGTGAAATTTGCTGGCCTAAGGAAAATTGAGCTAACTTTAAAACTTTAAAACTATTTTATAAATATCATTTCCATATACATATATATTTATTCACATACATTATTATATATATATATAACAAAAAATAAAAAAAAAATAAAATTGTGAATTGAATAAAGAAGTGCAACTTTCGTGAAATTTGCTGGCCTAAGGAAAATTGAGCTAACTTTAAAACTTTAAAACTATTTTATAAATATCATTTCCATATACATATATATTTATTCACATACATTATTATATATATATATAACAAAAAATAAAAAAAAAATAAAATAGTGAATTGAATAAAGAAGTGCAACTTTCGTGAAATTTGCTGGCCTAAGGAAAATTGAGCTAACTTTAAAACTTTAAAACTATTTTATAAATATCATTTCCATATACATATATATTTATTCACATACATTATTATATATATATATAACAAAAAATAAAAAAAAATAAAATAGTGAATTGAATAAAGAGGTGCAACTTTCGTGAAATTTGCTGGCCTAAGGAAAATTGAGCTAACTTTAAAACTTTAAAACTATTTTATAAATATCATTTCCATATACATATATATTTATTCACATACATTATTATATATATATATAACAAAAAATAAAAAAAAAATAAAATAGTGAATTGAATAAAGAAGTGCAACTTTCGTGAAACTTGCTGGCCTAAGGAAAATTGAGGTAACTTTAAAACTATTTTATAAATATCATTTCCATATACATATATATTTATTCACATACATTATTATATATATATATAACAAAAAATAAAAAAAAAATAAAATAGTGAATTGAATAAAGAAGTGCAACTTTCGTGAAATTTGCTGGCCTAAGGAAAATTGAGCTAACTTTAAAACTTTAAAACTATTTTATAAATATCATTTCCATATACATATATATTTATTCATATACATTATTATATATATATATAACAAAAAACCAAAAAAATTAAAAAATAAAATAGTGAATTGAATAAAGAAGTGCAACTTTCGTGAAATTTGCTGGCCTAAGGAAAATTGAGCTAACTTTAAAACTTTAAAACTATTTTATAAATATCATTTCCATATACATATATATTTACTCATATACATTATTATATGTATATAATAAAAAAACAAAAAAATAAAATAGTGAATTGAATAAAGAAGTGCAAATTTCGTGAAATTTGCTGGCCTAAGGAAAATTGAGCTAACTTTAAAACTTTAAAACTATTTTATAAATATCATTTCCATATACATATATATTTATTCATATACATTATTATATATATATATAACAAAAAATCAAAAAAAAAATAAAATAGTGAATTGAATAAAGAAGTGCAACTTTCGTGAAATTTGCTGGCCTAAGGAAAATTGAGGTAACTTTAAAACTTTAAAACTATTTTATAAATATCATTTCCATATACATATATATTTACTCATATACATTATTATATATATATATAACAAAAAACCAAAAAAAATAAAAAATAAAATAGTGAATTGAATAAAGAAGTGCAACTTTCGTGAAACTTGCTGGCCTAAGGAAAATTGAGGTAACTTTAAAACTATTTTAAAATTATCATTTCCATATACATATATATTTACTCATATACATTATTATATATATATATATAACAAAAAAACAAAAAAATTAAAAAATAAAATAGTGAATTGAATAAAGAAGTGCAACTTTCGTGAAACCTGCTGGCCTAAGGAAAATTGAGGTAACTTTAAAACTTTAAAACTATTTTATAAATATCATTTCCATATACATATATATTTATTCACATACATTATTATATATATATATAACAAAAAATAAAAAAAAAAATAAAATAATGAATTGAATAAAGAAGTGCAACTTTCGTGAAATTTGCTGGCCTAAGGAAAATTGAGCTAACTTTAAAACTTTAAAACTATTTTATAAATATCATTTCCATATACATATATATTTATTCATATACATTATTATATATATATATAACAAAAAATAAAAAAAAAATAAAATAGTGAATTGAATAAAGAAGTGCAACTTTCGTGAAACTTGCTGGCCTAAGGAAAATTGAGGTAACTTTAAAACTATTTTATAAATATCATTTCCATATACATATATATTTATTCACATACATTATTATATATATATATAACAAAAAATAAAAAAAAAAATAAAATAATGAATTGAATAAAGAAGTGCAACTTTCGTGAAATTTGCTGGCCTAAGGAAAATTGAGCTAACTTTAAAACTTTAAAACTATTTTATAAATATCATTTCCATATACATATATATTTACTCATATACATTATTATATATATATATAACAAAAAACCAAAAAAAATAAAAAATAAAATAGTGAATTGAATAAAGAAGTGCAACTTTCGTGAAACTTGCTGGCCTAAGGAAAATTGAGGTAACTTTAAAACTATTTTAAAATTATCATTTCCATATACATATATATTTACTCATATACATTATTATATATATATATATAACAAAAAAACAAAAAAATTAAAAAATAAAATAGTGAATTGAATAAAGAAGTGCAACTTTCGTGAAACCTGCTGGCCTAAGGAAAATTGAGGTAACTTTAAAACTTTAAAACTATTTTATAAATATCATTTCCATATACATATATATTTATTCACATACATTATTATATATATATATAACAAAAAATAAAAAAAAAAATAAAATAATGAATTGAATAAAGAAGTGCAACTTTCGTGAAATTTGCTGGCCTAAGGAAAATTGAGCTAACTTTAAAACTTTAAAACTATTTTATAAATATCATTTCCATATACATATATATTTATTCATATACATTATTATATATATATATAACAAAAAATAAAAAAAAAATAAAATAGTGAATTGAATAAAGAAGTGCAACTTTCGTGAAACTTGCTGGCCTAAGGAAAATTGAGGTAACTTTAAAACTATTTTATAAATATCATTTCCATATACATATA
Organism: Crataerina pallida; assembly: GCA_949710015.1. Lineage (NCBI taxonomy): Eukaryota > Metazoa > Arthropoda > Insecta > Diptera > Hippoboscidae > Crataerina > Crataerina pallida. The sequence goes on from OX453289.1 coordinate 13,606,707, forward strand.
TATTTATTCACATACATTATTATATATATATATAACAAAAAATAAAAAAAAAATAAAATAGTGAATTGAATAAAGAAGTGCAACTTTCGTGAAACTTGCTGGCCTAAGGAAAATTGAGGTAACTTTAAAACTATTTTATAAATATCATTTCCATATACATATATATTTATTCACATACATTATTATATATATATATAACAAAAAATAAAAAAAAAATAAAATAGTGAATTGAATAAAGAAGTGCAACTTTCGTGAAACTTGCTGGCCTAAGGAAAATTGAGGTAACTTTAAAACTTTAAAACTATTTTATAAATATCATTTCCACATACATATATATTTACTCATATACATTACTATATATATATATAACAAAAAAACAAAAAAATAAAATAGTGAATTGAATAAAGAAGTGCAACTTTCGTGAAACCTGCTGGCCTAAGGAAAATTGAGGTAACTTTAAAACTTTAAAACTATTTTATAAATATCATTTCCATATACATATATATTTATTCACATACATTATTATATATATATATAACAAAAAATAAAAAAAAAAATAAAATAATGAATTGAATAAAGAAGTGCAACTTTCGTGAAATTTGCTGGCCTAAGGAAAATTGAGCTAACTTTAAAACTTTAAAACTATTTTATAAATATCATTTCCATATACATATATATTTATTCATATACATTATTATATATATATATAACAAAAAATAAAAAAAAAATAAAATAGTGAATTGAATAAAGAAGTGCAACTTTCGTGAAACTTGCTGGCCTAAGGAAAATTGAGGTAACTTTAAAACTATTTTATAAATATCATTTCCATATACATATATATTTATTCACATACATTATTATATATATATATAACAAAAAATAAAAAAAAAATAAAATAGTGAATTGAATAAAGAAGTGCAACTTTCGTGAAACTTGCTGGCCTAAGGAAAATTGAGGTAACTTTAAAACTTTAAAACTATTTTATAAATATCATTTCCATATACATATATATTTATTCACATAAATTATTATATATATATATAACAAAAAATAAAAAAAAAATAAAATAGTGAATTGAATAAAGAAGTGCAACTTTCGTGAAATTTGCTGGCCTAAGGAAAATTGAGCTAACTTTAAAACTTTAAAACTATTTTATAAATATCATTTCCATATACATATATATTTATTCATATACATTATTATATATATATATAACAAAAAACCAAAAAAATTAAAAAATAAAATAGTGAATTGAATAAAGAAGTGCAACTTTCGTGAAATTTGCTGGCCTAAGGAAAATTGAGCTAACTTTAAAACTTTAAAACTATTTTATAAATATCATTTCCATATACATATATATTTATTCATATACATTATTATATATATATATAACAAAAAACCAAAAAAATTAAAAAATAAAATAGTGAATTGAATAAAGAAGTGCAACTTTGGTGAAATTTGCTGGCCTAAGGAAAATTGAGCTAACTTTAAAACTTTAAAACTATTTTATAAATATCATTTCCATATACATATATATTTACTCACATACATTATTATATATATATATAACAAAAAATAAAAAAAAATAAAATAGTGAATTGAATAAAGAAGTGCAACTTTCGTGAAACTTGCTGGCCTAAGGAAAATTGAGGTAACTTTAAAACTTTAAAACTATTTTATAAATATCATTTCCATATACATATATATTTATTCACATAAATTATTATATATATATATAACAAAAAATAAAAAAAAAAATAAAATAGTGAATTGAATAAAGAAGTGCAACTTTCGTGAAATTTGCTGGCCTAAGGAAAATTGAGCTAACTTTAAAACTTTAAAACTCTTTTATAAATATCATTTCCATATACATATATATTTATTCATATACATTATTATATATATATATAACAAAAAACCAAAAAAATTAAAAAATAAAATAGTGAATTGAATAAAGAAGTGCAACTTTCGTGAAATTTGCTGGCCTAAGGAAAATTGAGCTAACTTTAAAACTTTAAAACTATTTTATAAATATCATTTCCATATACATATATATTTATTCATATACATTATTATATATATATATAACAAAAAACCAAAAAAATTAAAAAATAAAATAGTGAATTGAATAAAGAAGTGCAACTTTCGTGAAATTTGCTGGCCTAAGGAAAATTGAGGTAACTTTAAAACTTTAAAACTATTTTATAAATATCATTTCCATATACATATATATTTATTCACATACATTATTATATATACATATAACAAAAAATAAAAAAAAAATAAAATAATGAATTGAATAAAGAAGTGCAACTTTCGTGAAATTTGCTGGCCTAAGGAAAATTGAGCTAACTTTAAAACTTTAAAACTATTTTATAAATATCATTTCCATATACATATATATTTATTCATATACATTATTATATATATATATAACAAAAAACCAAAAAAATTAAAAAATAAAATAGTGAATTGAATAAAGAAGTGCAACTTTCGTGAAATTTGCTGGCCTAAGGAAAATTGAGCTAACTTTAAAACTTTAAAACTATTTTATAAATATCATTTCCATATACATATATATTTATTCATATACATTATTATATATATATATAACAAAAAACCAAAAAAATTAAAAAATAAAATAGTGAATTGAATAAAGAAGTGCAACTTTCGTGAAATTTGCTGGCCTAAGGAAAATTGAGGTAACTTTAAAACTTTAAAACTATTTTATAAATATCATTTCCATATACATATATATTTATTCACATAAATTATTATATATATATATAACAAAAAATAAAAAAAAAAATAAAATAGTGAATTGAATAAAGAAGTGCAACTTTCGTGAAATTTGCTGGCCTAAGGAAAATTGAGCTAACTTTAAAACTTTAAAACTCTTTTATAAATATCATTTCCATATACATATATATTTATTCATATACATTATTATATATATATATAACAAAAAACCAAAAAAATTAAAAAATAAAATAGTGAATTGAATAAAGAAGTGCAACTTTCGTGAAATTTGCTGGCCTAAGGAAAATTGAGCTAACTTTAAAACTTTAAAACTATTTTATAAATATCATTTCCATATACATATATATTTATTCATATACATTATTATATATATATATAACAAAAAACCAAAAAAATTAAAAAATAAAATAGTGAATTGAATAAAGAAGTGCAACTTTCGTGAAATTTGCTGGCCTAAGGAAAATTGAGCTAACTTTAAAACTTTAAAACTATTTTATAAATATCATTTCCATATACATATATATTTATTCATATACATTATTATATATATATATAACAAAAAACCAAAAAAATTAAAAAATAAAATAGTGAATTGAATAAAGAAGTGCAACTTTCGTGAAATTTGCTGGCCTAAGGAAAATTTAGCTAACTTTAAAACTTTAAAACTATTTTATAAATATCATTTCCATACACATATATATTTATTCACATACATTATTATATATATATATAACAAAAAATAAAAAAAAAATAAAATAGTGAATTGAATAAAGAAGTGCAACTTTCGTGAAACTTGCTGGCCTAAGGAAAATTGAGGTAACTTTAAAACTATTTTATAAATATCATTTCCATATACATATATATTTATTCACATACATTATTATATATATATATAACAAAAAATAAAAAAAAAATAAAATAGTGAATTGAATAAAGAAGTGCAACTTTCGTGAAATTTGCTGGCCTAAGGAAAATTGAGCTAACTTTAAAACTTTAAAACTATTTTATAAATATCATTTCCATATACATATATATTTATTCACATACATTATTATATATATATATAACAAAAAATAAAAAAAAAATAAAATAGTGAATTGAATAAAGAAGTGCAACTTTCGTGAAACTTGCTGGCCTAAGGAAAATTGAGGTAACTTTAAAACTATTTTATAAATATCATTTCCATATACATATATATTTATTCACATACATTATTATATATATATATAACAAAAAATAAAAAAAAAATAAAATAGTGAATTGAATAAAGAAGTGCAACTTTCGTGAAATTTGCTGGCCTAAGGAAAATTGAGCTAACTTTAAAACTTTAAAACTATTTTATAAATATCATTTCCATATACATATATATTTATTCACATAAATTATTATATATATATATAACAAAAAATCAAAAAAAAAAAAAATAGTGAATTGAATAAAGAAGTGCAACTTTCGTGAAATTTGCTGGCCTAAGGAAAATTGAGCTAACTTTAAAACTTTAAAACTATTTTATAAATATCATTTCCATATACATTTATATTTATTCATATACATTATTATATATATATATAACAAAAAACCAAAAAAATTAAAAAATAAAATAGTGAATTGAATAAAGAAGTGCAACTTTCGTGAAATTTGCTGGCCTAAGGAAAATTGAGCTAACTTTAAAACTTTAAAACTATTTTATAAATATCATTTCCATATACATATATATTTATTCACATACATTATTATATATACATATAACAAAAAATAAAAAAAAAAATAAAATAATGAATTGAATAAAGAAGTGCAACTTTCGTGAAATTTGCTGGCCTAAGGAAAATTGAGCTAACTTTAAAACTTTAAAACTATTTTATAAATATCATTTCCATATACATATATATTTATTCACATACATTATTATATATACATATAACAAAAAATAAAAAAAAAAATAAAATAATGAATTGAATAAAGAAGTGCAACTTTCGTGAAATTTGCTGGCCTAAGGAAAATTGAGCTAACTTTAAAACTTTAAAACTATTTTATAAATATCATTTCCATATACATATATATTTATTCATATACATTATTATATATATATATAACAAAAAACCAAAAAAATTAAAAAATAAAATAGTGAATTGAATAAAGAAGTGCAACTTTCGTGAAATTTGCTGGCCTAAGGAAAATTGAGCTAACTTTAAAACTTTAAAACTATTTTATAAATATCATTTCCATATACATATATATTTATTCATATACATTATTATATATATATATAACAAAAAACCAAAAAAATTAAAAAATAAAATAGTGAATTGAATAAAGAAGTGCAACTTTCGTGAAATTTGCTGGCCCAAGGAAAATTGAGGTAACTTTAAAACTTTAAAACTATTTTATAAATATCATTTCCATATACATATATATTTATTCACATACATTATTATATATACATATAACAAAAAATAAAAAAAAAAATAAAATAATGAATTGAATAAAGAAGTGCAACTTTCGTGAAATTTGCTGGCCTAAGGAAAATTGAGCTAACTTTAAAACTTTAAAACTATTTTATAAATATCATTTCCATATACATATATATTTATTCACATACATTATTATATATACATATAACAAAAAATAAAAAAAAAAATAAAATAATGAATTGAATAAAGAAGTGCAACTTTCGTGAAATTTGCTGGCCTAAGGAAAATTGAGCTAACTTTAAAACTTTAAAACTATTTTATAAATATCATTTCCATATACATATATATTTATTCATATACATTATTATATATATATATAACAAAAAACCAAAAAAATTAAAAAATAAAATAGTGAATTGAATAAAGAAGTGCAACTTTCGTGAAATTTGCTGGCCTAAGGAAAATTGAGGTAACTTTAAAACTTTAAAACTATTTTATAAATATCATTTCCATATACATATATATTTATTCACATACATTATTATATATACATATAACAAAAAATAAAAAAAAAAATAAAATAATGAATTGAATAAAGAAGTGCAACTTTCGTGAAATTTGCTGGCCTAAGGAAAATTGAGCTAACTTTAAAACTTTAAAACTATTTTATAAATATCATTTCCATACACATATATATTTATTCACATACATTATTATATATATATATAACAAAAAATAAAAAAAAAATAAAATAGTGAATTGAATAAAGAAGTGCAACTTTCGTGAAACTTGCTGGCCTAAGGAAAATTGAGGTAACTTTAAAACTATTTTATAAATATCATTTCCATATACATATATATTTATTCACATACATTATTATATATATATATAACAAAAAATAAAAAAAAAATAAAATAGTGAATTGAATAAAGAAGTGCAACTTTCGTGAAATTTGCTGGCCTAAGGAAAATTGAGCTAACTTTAAAACTTTAAAACTATTTTATAAATATCATTTCCATATACATATATATTTATTCACATACATTATTATATATATATATAACAAAAAATAAAAAAAAAATAAAATAGTGAATTGAATAAAGAAGTGCAACTTTCGTGAAATTTGCTGGCCTAAGGAAAATTGAGGTAACTTTAAAACTTTAAAACTATTTTATAAATATCATTTCCATATACATATATATTTATTCACATACATTATTATATATATATATAACAAAAAATAAAAAAAAAATAAAATAGTGAATTGAATAAAGAAGTGCAACTTTCGTGAAACTTGCTGGCCTAAGGAAAATTGAGGTAACTTTAAAACTATTTTATAAATATCATTTCCATATACATATATATTTATTCACATACATTATTATATATATATATAACAAAAAATAAAAAAAAAATAAAATAGTGAATTGAATAAAGAAGTGCAACTTTCGTGAAATTTGCTGGCCTAAGGAAAATTGAGCTAACTTTAAAACTTTAAAACTATTTTATAAATATCATTTCCATATACATATATATTTATTCACATAAATTATTATATATATATATAACAAAAAATCAAAAAAAAAAAAAATAGTGAATTGAATAAAGAAGTGCAACTTTCGTGAAATTTGCTGGCCTAAGGAAAATTGAGCTAACTTTAAAACTTTAAAACTATTTTATAAATATCATTTCCATATACATTTATATTTATTCATATACATTATTATATATATATATAACAAAAAACCAAAAAAATTAAAAAATAAAATAGTGAATTGAATAAAGAAGTGCAACTTTCGTGAAATTTGCTGGCCTAAGGAAAATTGAGGTAACTTTAAAACTTTAAATCTATTTTATAAATATCATTTCCACATACATATATATTTACTCATATACATTACTATATATATATATAACAAAAAAACAAAAAAATAAAATAGTGAATTGAATAAAGAAGTGCAACTTTCGTGAAATTTGCTGGCCTAAGGAAAATTGAGCTAACTTTAAAACTTTAAAACTATTTTATAAATATCATTTCCATATACATATATATTTATTCATATACATTACTATATATATATATATAACAAAAAATCAAAAAAAAAAAAAATAGTGAATTGAATAAAGAAGTGCAACTTTCGTGAAATTTGCTGGCCTAAGGAAAATTGAGCTAACTTTAAAACTTTAAAACTATTTTATAAATATCATTTCCATATACATATATATTTATTCATATACATTATTATATATATATATAACAAAAAATCAAAAAAAAAAAAAAATAGTGAATTGAATAAAGAAGTGCAACTTTCGTGAAATTTGCTGGCCTAAGGAAAATTGAGCTAACTTTAAAACTTTAAAACTATTTTATAAATATCATTTCCATATACATATATATTTATTCATATACATTACTATATATATATATATAACAAAAAATCAAAAAAAAAAAAAATAGTGAATTGAATAAAGAAGTGCAACTTTCGTGAAATTTGCTGGCCTAAGGAAAATTGAGCTAACTTTAAAACTTTAAAACTATTTTATAAATATCATTTCCATATACATTTATATTTATTCATATACATTATTATATATATATATAACAAAAAACCAAAAAAATTAAAAAATAAAATAGTGAATTGAATAAAGAAGTGCAACTTTCGTGAAATTTGCTGGCCTAAGGAAAATTGAGGTAACTTTAAAACTTTAAATCTATTTTATAAATATCATTTCCACATACATATATATTTACTCATATACATTACTATATATATATATAACAAAAAAACAAAAAAATAAAATAGTGAATTGAATAAAGAAGTGCAACTTTCGTGAAATTTGCTGGCCTAAGGAAAATTGAGCTAACTTTAAAACTTTAAAACTATTTTATAAATATCATTTCCATATACATATATATTTATTCACATACATTATTATATATATATATAACAAAAAATAAAAAAAAAATAAAAGAGTGAATTGAATAAAGAAGTGCAACTTTCGTGAAATTTGCTGGCCTAAGGAAAATTGAGCTAACTTTAAAACTTTAAAACTATTTTATAAATATCATTTCCATATACATATATATTTATTCATATACATTATTATATATATATATAACAAAAAACCAAAAAAATTAAAAAATAAAATAGTGAATTGAATAAAGAAGTGCAACTTTCGTGAAATTTGCTGGCCTAAGGAAAATTGAGCTAACTTTAAAACTTTAAAACTATTTTATAAATATCATTTCCATATACATATATATTTATTCACATACATTATTATATATATATATAACAAAAAATAAAAAAAAAATAAAAGAGTGAATTGAATAAAGAAGTGCAACTTTCGTGAAATTTGCTGGCCTAAGGAAAATTGAGCTAATTTTAAAACTTTAAAACTATTTTATAAATATCATTTCCATATACATATATATTTATTCATATACATTATTATATATATATATAACAAAAAATCAAAAAAAAAAAAAAAATTGTGAATTGAATAAAGAAGTGCAACTTTCGTGAAATTTGCTGGCCTAAGGAAAATTGAGCTAACTTTAAAACTTTAAAACTATTTTATAAATATCATTTCCATATACATATATATTTATTCATATACATTATTATATATATATATAACAAAAAACCAAAAAAATTAAAAAATAAAATAGTGAATTGAATAAAGAAGTGCAACTTTCGTGAAATTTGCTGGCCTAAGGAAAATTGAGCTAACTTTAAAACTTTAAAACTATTTTATAAATATCATTTCCATATACATATATATTTATTCATATACATTATTATATATATATATAACAAAAAACCAAAAAAATTAAAAAATAAAATAGTGAATTGAATAAAGAAGTGCAACTTTCGTGAAATTTGCTGGCCTAAGGAAAATTGAGCTAACTTTAAAACTTTAAAACTATTTTATAAATATCATTTCCATATACATATATATTTATTCACATACATTATTATATATATATATAACAAAAAATAAAAAAAAAATAAAAGAGTGAATTGAATAAAGAAGTGCAACTTTCGTGAAATTTGCTGGCCTAAGGAAAATTGAGCTAACTTTAAAACTTTAAAACTATTTTATAAATATCATTTCCATATACATATATATTTATTCACATACATTATTATATATATATATAACAAAAAATAAAAAAAAAATAAAAGAGTGAATTGAATAAAGAAGTGCAACTTTCGTGAAATTTGCTGGCCTAAGGAAAATTGAGCTAATTTTAAAACTTTAAAACTATTTTATAAATATCATTTCCATATACATATATATTTATTCATATACATTATTATATATATATATAACAAAAAATCAAAAAAAAAAAAAAAATTGTGAATTGAATAAAGAAGTGCAACTTTCGTGAAATTTGCTGGCCTAAGGAAAATTGAGCTAACTTTAAAACTTTAAAACTATTTTATAAATATCATTTCCATATACATATATATTTATTCATATACATTATTATATATATATATAACAAAAAACCAAAAAAATTAAAAAATAAAATAGTGAATTGAATAAAGAAGTGCAACTTTCGTGAAATTTGCTGGCCTAAGGAAAATTGAGCTAACTTTAAAACTTTAAAACTATTTTATAAATATCATTTCCATATACATATATATTTATTCACATACATTATTATATATATATATAACAAAAAATAAAAAAAAAATAAAAGAGTGAATTGAATAAAGAAGTGCAACTTTCGTGAAATTTGCTGGCCTAAGGAAAATTGAGCTAACTTTAAAACTTTAAAACTATTTTATAAATATCATTTCCATATACATATATATTTATTCACATACATTATTATATATATATATAACAAAAAATAAAAAAAAAATAAAAGAGTGAATTGAATAAAGAAGTGCAACTTTCGTGAAATTTGCTGGCCTAAGGAAAATTGAGCTAATTTTAAAACTTTAAAACTATTTTATAAATATCATTTCCATATACATATATATTTATTCATATACATTATTATATATATATATAACAAAAAATCAAAAAAAAAAAAAAAATTGTGAATTGAATAAAGAAGTGCAACTTTCGTGAAATTTGCTGGCCTAAGGAAAATTGAGCTAACTTTAAAACTTTAAAACTATTTTATAAATATCATTTCCATATACATATATATTTATTCATATACATTATTATATATATATATAACAAAAAACCAAAAAAATTAAAAAATAAAATAGTGAATTGAATAAAGAAGTGCAACTTTCGTGAAATTTGCTGGCCTAAGGAAAATTGAGCTAACTTTAAAACTTTAAAACTATTTTATAAATATCATTTCCATATACATATATATTTATTCATATACATTATTATATATATATATAACAAAAAACCAAAAAAATTAAAAAATAAAATAGTGAATTGAATAAAGAAGTGCAACTTTCGTGAAATTTGCTGGCCTAAGGAAAATTGAGCTAACTTTAAAACTTTAAAACTATTTTATAAATATCATTTCCATATACATATATATTTATTCACATACATTATTATATATATATATAACAAAAAATAAAAAAAAAATAAAAGAGTGAATTGAATAAAGAAGTGCAACTTTCGTGAAATTTGCTGGCCTAAGGAAAATTGAGCTAACTTTAAAACTTTAAAACTATTTTATAAATATCATTTCCATATACATATATATTTATTCATATACATTATTATATATATATATAACAAAAAACCAAAAAAATTAAAAAATAAAATAGTGAATTGAATAAAGAAGTGCAACTTTCGTGAAATTTGCTGGCCTAAGGAAAATTGAGCTAACTTTAAAACTTTAAAACTATTTTATAAATATCATTTCCATATACATATATATTTATTCACATACATTATTATATATATATATAACAAAAAATAAAAAAAAAATAAAAGAGTGAATTGAATAAAGAAGTGCAACTTTCGTGAAATTTGCTGGCCTAAGGAAAATTGAGCTAATTTTAAAACTTTAAAACTATTTTATAAATATCATTTCCATATACATATATATTTATTCATATACATTATTATATATATATATAACAAAAAATCAAAAAAAAAAAAAAAATTGTGAATTGAATAAAGAAGTGCAACTTTCGTGAAATTTGCTGGCCTAAGGAAAATTGAGCTAACTTTAAAACTTTAAAACTATTTTATAAATATCATTTCCATATACATATATATTTATTCATATACATTATTATATATATATATATAACAAAAAAACAAAAAAATTTAAAAATAAAATAGTGAATTGAATAAAGATGTGCAACTTTGGTGAAATTTGCTGGCCTAAGGAAAATTGAGCTAACTTTAAAACTTTAAAACTATTTTATAAATATCATTTCCATATACATATATATTTATTCATATACATTATTATATATATATATAACAAAAAATCAAAAAAAATAAAATAGTGAATTGAATAAAGAAGTGCAACTTTCGTGAAATTTGCTGGCCTAAGGAAAATTGAGGTAACTTTAAAACTTTAAAACTATTTTATAAATATCATTTCCATATACATATATATTTATTCATATACATTATTATATATATATATAACAAAAAATCAAAAAAAATAAAATAGTGAATTGAATAAAGAAGTGCAACTTTCGTGAAATTTGCTGGCCTAAGGAAAATTGAGCTAACTTTAAAACTTTAAAACTATTTTATAAATATCATTTCCATATACATATATATTTACTCATATACATTATTATATATATATATAACAAAAAATAAAAAAAAAATAAAATAGTGAATTGAATAAAGAAGTGCAACTTTCGTGAAATTTGCTGGCCTAAGGAAAATTGAGCTAACATTAAAACTTTAAAACTATTTTATAAATATCATTTCCATATACATATATATTTACTCATATACATTATTATATATATATGTAACAAAAAACCAAAAAAATTAAAAAATAAAATACTGAATTGAATATAGAAGTGCAACTTTCGTGAAATTTGCTGGCCTAAGGAAAATTCAGCTAACTTTAAAACTTTAAAACTACTTTATAAATATCATTTCCATATACATATATATTTACGCATATACATTATTATATATATATATAACAAAAAACCAAAAAAAAAAAATAGTGAATTGAATAAAGAAGTGCAACTTTCGTGAAACTTGCTGGCCTAAGGAAAATTCAGCTAACTTTAAAACTTTAAAACTACTTTATAAATATCATTTCCATATACATATATATTTACGCATATACATTATTATATATATATATAACAAAAAACCAAAAAAAAAAATAGTGAATTGAATAAAGAAGTGCAACTTTCGTGAAACTTGCTGGCCTAAGGAAAATTGAGGTAACTTTAAAACTTTAAAACTACTTTATAAATATCATTTCCATATACATATATATTTACGCATATACATTATTATATATATACATATAACAAAAAACCAAAAAAAAAAAATAGTGAATTGAATAAAGAAGCGCAACTTTCGTGAAACTTGCTGGCCTAAGGAAAATTGAGCTAACTTTAAAACTTTAAAACTACTTTATAAATATCATTTCCATATACATATATATTTACGCATATACATTATTATATATATATATATAACAAAAAACCAAAAAAAGAAAATAGTGAATTGAATAAAGAAGTGCAACTTTCGTGAAACTTGCTGGCCTAAGGAAAATTGAGGTAACTTTAAAACTTTAAAACTACTTTATAAATATCATTTCCATATACATATATATTTACGCATATACATTATTATATATATATATATAACAAAAAACAAAAAAAAAAATAGTGAATTGAATAAAGAAGTGCAACTTTCGTGAAACTTGCTGGCCTAAGGAAAATTGAGCTAACTTTAAAACTTTAAAACTACTTTATAAATATCATTTCCATATACATATATATTTACGCATATACATTATTATATATATATATATATAACAAAAAACCAAAAAAAGAAAATAGTGAATTGAATAAAGAAGTGCAACTTTCGTGAAACTTGCTGGCCTAAGGAAAATTGAGGTAACTTTAAAACATTAAAACTTTAAAACTACGTTATAAATATCATTTCCATATACATATATATTTACTCATATACATTATCATATATATATATATAACAAAAAACCAAAAAAATAAAAAAATAAAATAGTGAATTGAATAAAGAAGTGTAACTTTCGTGAAACTTGCTGGCCTAAGGAAAATTGAGCTAACTTTAAAACTTTAAAACTACTTTATAAATATCATTTCCATATACATATATATTTACGCATATACATTACTATATATATATATATAACAAAAAACAAAAAAAAGAAAATAGTGAATTGAATAAAGAAGTGCAACTTTCGTGAAACTTGCTGGCCTAAGGAAAATTGAGCTAACTTTAAAACTTTAAAACTACTTTATAAATATCATTTCCATATACATATATATTTACGCATATACATTACTATATATATATATAACAAAAAACAAAAAAAAGAAAATAGTGAATTGAATAAAGAAGTGCAACTTTCGTGAAACTTGCTGGCCTAAGGAAAATTGAGCTAACTTTAAAACTTTAAAACTACTTTATAAATATCATTTCCATATACATATATATTTACGCATATACATTACTATATATATATATAACAAAAAACAAAAAAAAGAAAATAGTGAATTGAATAAAGAAGTGCAACTTTCGTGAAACTTGCTGGCCTAAGGAAAATTGAGCTAACTTTAAAACTTTAAAACTACTTTATAAATATCAATTCCATATACATATATATTTACGCATATACATTACTATATATATATATAACAAAAAACAAAAAAAATAAAATAGTGAATTGAATAAAGAAGTGCAACTTTCGTGAAACTTGCTGGCCTAAGGAAAATTGAGCTAACTTTAAAACTTTAAAACTACTTTATAAATATCATTTCCATATACATATATATTTACGCATATACATTACTATATATATATATAACAAAAAACAAAAAAAAGAAAATAGTGAATTGAATAAAGAAGTGCAACTTTCGTGAAACTTGCTGGCCTAAGGAAAATTGAGCTAACTTTAAAACTTTAAAACTACTTTATAAATATCATATCCATATACATATATATTTACGCATATACATTACTATATATATATATAACAAAAAACCAAAAAAAGAAAATAGTGAATTGAATAAAGAAGTACAACTTTCGTGAAACTTGCTGGCCTAAGGAAAATTGAGATAACTTTAAAACTATTTTAAAATTATCATTTCCATATACATATATATTTACGCATATACATTACTATATATATATATATAACAAAAAACCAAAAAAAGAAAATAGTGAATTGAATAAAGAAGTGCAAATTTCGTGAAACTTGCTGGCCTAAGGAAAATTGAGGTAACTTTAAAACTTTAAAACTACTTTATAAATATCATTTCCATATACATATATATTTACGCATATACACTATTATATATATATATAACAAAAAACCAAAAAAATAAAATAGTGAATTGAATAAAGAAGTGAACTTTCGTGAAATTTGCTGGCCTAAGGAAAATTGAGCTAACTTTAAAACTTTAAAACTATTTCATAAATATCATTTCCATACACATATATATTTACTGATATACATTATATATATATATATATATATATAACAAAAAACCAAAAAAACAAAAGAATAAAATAGTGAATTGAACAAAGAAGTGCAACTTTCGTGAAATTTGCTGGCCTAAGGAAAATTGAGGTAACTTTAAAACTATTTTAAAATTATCATTTCCATATACATATATATTTACTCATATACATTGTTATATATATATATAACAAAAAACCAAAAAAAGAAAATAGTGAATTGAATAAAGAAGTGCAACTTTCGTGAAACTTGCTGGCCTAAGGAAAATTGAGGTAACTTTAAAACTTTAAAACTATTTTATAAATATCATTTCCATATACATATATATTTATTCACATACATTATTATATATATATATAACAAAAAATAAAAAATAAATAAAATAGTGAATTGAATAAAGAAGTACAACTTTCGTGAAATTTGCTGGCCTAAGGAAAATTGAGCTAGCTTTAAAGCTTTAAAACTATTTTATAAATATCATTTCCATACACATATATATTTACTCATATACATTATTATATATATATATATATATAACAAAAAACCAAAAAAACCAAAAAAACAAAAAAATAAAATAGTGAATTGAATAAAGAAGTGCAACTTTCGTGAAATTTGCTGGCCTAAGGAAAATTGAGCTAACTTTAAAACGTTAAAACTACTTAATACATATCATTTCCATATACATATGTATTTACGCATATACATTATTATATATATATATAACAAAAAACCAAAAAAAGAAAATAGTGAATTGAATAAAGAAGTGCAACTTTCGTGAAACTTGCTGGCCTAAGGAAAATTCAGCTAACTTTAAAACTTTAAAACTACTTTATAAATATCATTTCCATATACATATATATTTACGCATATACACTATTATATATATATATAACAAAAAACCAAAAAAAAAAAATAGTGAATTGAATAAAGAAGTGCAACTTTCGTGAAACTTGCTGGCCTAAGGAAAATTCAGCTAACTTTAAAACTTTAAAACTACTTTATAAATATCATTTCCATATACATATATATTTACGCATATACATTATTATATATATATATAACAAAAAACCAAAAAAAAAAATAGTGAATTGAATAAAGAAGTGCAACTTTCGTGAAACTTGCTGGCCTAAGGAAAATTGAGGTAACTTTAAAACTTTAAAACTACTTTATAAATATCATTTCCATATACATATATATTTACGCATATACATTATTATATATATACATATAACAAAAAACCATAAAAAAAAAATAGTGAATTGAATAAAGAAGCGCAACTTTCGTGAAACTTGCTGGCCTAAGGAAAATTGAGCTAACTTTAAAACTTTAAAACTACTTTATAAATATCATTTCCATATACATATATATTTACGCATATACATTATTATATATATATATAACAAAAAACCAAAAAAAGAAAATAGTGAATTGAATAAAGAAGTGCAACTTTCGTGAAACTTGCTGGCCTAAGGAAAATTGAGGTAACTTTAAAACTTTAAAACTACTTTATAAATATCATTTCCATATACATATATATTTACGCATATACATTATTATATATATATATATAACAAAAAACAAAAAAAAAAATAGTGAATTGAATAAAGAAGTGCAACTTTCGTGAAACTTGCTGGCCTAAGGAAAATTGAGCTAACTTTAAAACTTTAAAACTACTTTATAAATATCATTTCCATATACATATATATTTACGCATATACATTATTATATATATACATATAACAAAAAACCATAAAAAAAAAATAGTGAATTGAATAAAGAAGCGCAACTTTCGTGAAACTTGCTGGCCTAAGGAAAATTGAGCTAACTTTAAAACTTTAAAACTACTTTATAAATATCATTTCCATATACATATATATTTACGCATATACATTATTATATATATATATAACAAAAAACCAAAAAAAGAAAATAGTGAATTGAATAAAGAAGTGCAACTTTCGTGAAACTTGCTGGCCTAAGGAAAATTGAGGTAACTTTAAAACTTTAAAACTACTTTATAAATATCATTTCCATATACATATATATTTACGCATATACATTATTATATATATACATATAACAAAAAACCATAAAAAAAAAATAGTGAATTGAATAAAGAAGTGCAACTTTCGTGAAACTTGCTGGCCTAAGGAAAATTGAGCTAACTTTAAAACTTTAAAACTACTTTATAAATATCATTTCCATATACATATATATTTACGCATATACATTATTATATATATATATAACAAAAAACCAAAAAAAGAAAATAGTGAATTGAATAAAGAAGTGCAACTTTCGTGAAACTTGCTGGCCTAAGGAAAATTGAGGTAACTTTAAAACATTAAAACTTTAAAACTACTTTATAAATATCATTTCCATATACATATATATTTACGCATATACATTATTATATATATATATAACAAAAAACCAAAAAAAGAAAATAGTGAATTGAATAAAGAAGTGCAACTTTCGTGAAACTTGCTGGCCTAAGGAAAATTGAGGTAACTTTAAAACTTTAAAACTACTTTATAAATATCATTTCCATATACATATATATTTACGCATATACATTATTATATATATATATATAACAAAAAACAAAAAAAAAAATAGTGAATTGAATAAAGAAGTGCAACTTTCGTGAAACTTGCTGGCCTAAGGAAAATTGAGGTAACTTTAAAACTTTAAAACTACTTTATAAATATCATTTCCATATACATATATATTTACGCATATACATTATTATATATATACATATAACAAAAAACCATAAAAAAAAAATAGTGAATTGAATAAAGAAGCGCAACTTTCGTGAAACTTGCTGGCCTAAGGAAAATTGAGCTAACTTTAAAACTTTAAAACTACTTTATAAATATCATTTCCATATACATATATATTTACGCATATACATTATTATATATATATATAACAAAAAACCAAAAAAAGAAAATAGTGAATTGAATAAAGAAGTGCAACTTTCGTGAAACTTGCTGGCCTAAGGAAAATTGAGGTAACTTTAAAACTTTAAAACTACTTTATAAATATCATTTCCATATACATATATATTTACGCATATACATTATTATATATATACATATAACAAAAAACCATAAAAAAAAAATAGTGAATTGAATAAAGAAGTGCAACTTTCGTGAAACTTGCTGGCCTAAGGAAAATTGAGCTAACTTTAAAACTTTAAAACTACTTTATAAATATCATTTCCATATACATATATATTTACGCATATACATTATTATATATATATATAACAAAAAACCAAAAAAAGAAAATAGTGAATTGAATAAAGAAGTGCAACTTTCGTGAAACTTGCTGGCCTAAGGAAAATTGAGGTAACTTTAAAACATTAAAACTTTAAAACTACTTTATAAATATCATTTCCATATACATATATATTTACTCATATACATTATCATATATATATATATAACAAAAAACCAAAAAAATAAAAAAATAAAATAGTGAATTGAATAAAGAAGTGTAACTTTCGTGAAACTTGCTGGCCTAAGGAAAATTGAGCTAACTTTAAAACTTTAAAACTACTTTATAAATATCATTTCCATATACATATATATTTACGCATATACATTACTATATATATATATAACAAAAAACAAAAAAAAGAAAATAGTGAATTGAATAAAGAAGTGCAACTTTCGTGAAACTTGCTGGCCTAAGGAAAATTGAGCTAACTTTAAAACTTTAAAACTACTTTATAAATATCATTTCCATATACATATATATTTACGCATATACATTACTATATATATATATAACAAAAAACAAAAAAAAGAAAATAGTGAATTGAATAAAGAAGTGCAACTTTCGTGAAACTTGCTGGCCTAAGGAAAATTGAGCTAACTTTAAAACTTTAAAACTACTTTATAAATATCATTTCCATATACATATATATTTACGCATATACATTACTATATATATATATAACAAAAAACAAAAAAAATAAAATAGTGAATTGAATAAAGAAGTGCAACTTTCGTGAAACTTGCTGGCCTAAGGAAAATTGAGCTAACTTTAAAACTTTAAAACTACTTTATAAATATCATTTCCATATACATATATATTTACGCATATACATTACTATATATATATATAACAAAAAACCAAAAAAAGGAAATAGTGAATTGAATAAAGAAGTACAACTTTCGTGAAACTTGCTGGCCTAAGGAAAATTGAGATAACTTTAAAACTATTTTAAAATTATCATTTCCATATACATATATATTTACGCATATACATTATTATATATATATATAACAAAAAACCAAAAAAAGAAAATAGTGAATTGAATAAAGAAGTGCAAATTTCGTGAAACTTGCTGGCCTAAGGAAAATTCAGCTAACTTTAAAACTTTAAAACTACTTTATAAATATCATTTCCATATACATATATATTTACGCATATACATTACTATATATATATATAACAAAAAACAAAAAAAATAAAATAGTGAATTGAATAAAGAAGTGCAACTTTCGTGAAACTTGCTGGCCTAAGGAAAATTGAGCTAACTTTAAAACTTTAAAACTACTTTATAAATATCATATCCATATACATATATATTTACGCATATACATTACTATATATATATATATAACAAAAAACCAAAAAAAGGAAATAGTGAATTGAATAAAGAAGTACAACTTTCGTGAAACTTGCTGGCCTAAGGAAAATTGAGATAACTTTAAAACTATTTTAAAATTATCATTTCCATATACATATATATTTACGCATATACATTATTATATATATATATAACAAAAAACCAAAAAAAGAAAATAGTGAATTGAATAAAGAAGTGCAAATTTCGTGAAACTTGCTGGCCTAAGGAAAATTCAGCTAACTTTAAAACTTTAAAACTACTTTATAAATATCATATCCATATACATATATATTTACGCATATACATTACTATATATATATATAACAAAAAACCAAAAAAAGGAAATAGTGAATTGAATAAAGAAGTGCAACTTTCGTGAAACTTGCTGGCCTAAGGAAAATTGAGCTAACTTTAAAACTTTAAAACTACTTTATAAATATCATTTCCATATACATATATATTTACGCATATACATTACTATATATATATATAACAAAAAACAAAAAAAAGAAAATAGTGAATTGAATAAAGAAGTGCAACTTTCGTGAAACTTGCTGGCCTAAGGAAAATTGAGCTAACTTTAAAACTTTAAAACTACTTTATAAATATCATTTCCATATACATATATATTTACGCATATACATTACTATATATATATATAACAAAAAACAAAAAAAATAAAATAGTGAATTGAATAAAGAAGTGCAACTTTCGTGAAACTTGCTGGCCTAAGGAAAATTGAGCTAACTTTAAAACTTTAAAACTACTTTATAAATATCATTTCCATATACATATATATTTACGCATATACATTACTATATATATATATAACAAAAAACCAAAAAAAGGAAATAGTGAATTGAATAAAGAAGTACAACTTTCGTGAAACTTGCTGGCCTAAGGAAAATTGAGATAACTTTAAAACTATTTTAAAATTATCATTTCCATATACATATATATTTACGCATATACATTATTATATATATATATAACAAAAAACCAAAAAAAGAAAATAGTGAATTGAATAAAGAAGTGCAAATTTCGTGAAACTTGCTGGCCTAAGGAAAATTCAGCTAACTTTAAAACTTTAAAACTACTTTATAAATATCATTTCCATATACATATATATTTACGCATATACATTACTATATATATATATAACAAAAAACAAAAAAAATAAAATAGTGAATTGAATAAAGAAGTGCAACTTTCGTGAAACTTGCTGGCCTAAGGAAAATTGAGCTAACTTTAAAACTTTAAAACTACTTTATAAATATCATATCCATATACATATATATTTACGCATATACATTACTATATATATATATATAACAAAAAACCAAAAAAAGGAAATAGTGAATTGAATAAAGAAGTACAACTTTCGTGAAACTTGCTGGCCTAAGGAAAATTGAGATAACTTTAAAACTATTTTAAAATTATCATTTCCATATACATATATATTTACGCATATACATTATTATATATATATATAACAAAAAACCAAAAAAAGAAAATAGTGAATTGAATAAAGAAGTGCAAATTTCGTGAAACTTGCTGGCCTAAGGAAAATTCAGCTAACTTTAAAACTTTAAAACTACTTTATAAATATCATATCCATATACATATATATTTACGCATATACATTACTATATATATATATAACAAAAAACCAAAAAAAGGAAATAGTGAATTGAATAAAGAAGTACAACTTTCGTGAAACTTGCTGGCCTAAGGAAAATTGAGATAACTTTAAAACTATTTTAAAATTATCATTTCCATATACATATATATTTACGCATATACATTATTATATATATATATAACAAAAAACCAAAAAAAAAAAATTGTGAATTGAATAAAGAAGTGCAACTTTCGTGAAACTTGCTGGCCTAAGGAAAATTGAGGTAACTTTAAAACATTAAAACTTTAAAACTACTTTATAAATATCATTTCCATATACATATATATTTACTCATATACATTATCATATATATATATATAACAAAAAACCAAAAAAATAAAAAAATAAAATAGTGAATTGAATAAAGAAGTGTAACTTTCGTGAAACTTGCTGGCCTAAGGAAAATTGAGCTAACTTTAAAACTTTAAAACTACTTTATAAATATCATTTCCATATACATATATATTTACGCATATACATTACTATATATATATATAACAAAAAACAAAAAAAAGAAAATAGTGAATTGAATAAAGAAGTGCAACTTTCGTGAAACTTGCTGGCCTAAGGAAAATTGAGCTAACTTTAAAACTTTAAAACTACTTTATAAATATCATTTCCATATACATATATATTTACGCATATACATTACTATATATATATATAACAAAAAACAAAAAAAAGAAAATAGTGAATTGAATAAAGAAGTGCAACTTTCGTGAAACTTGCTGGCCTAAGGAAAATTGAGCTAACTTTAAAACTTTAAAACTACTTTATAAATATCATTTCCATATACATATATATTTACGCATATACATTACTATATATATATATAACAAAAAACAAAAAAAAGAAAATAGTGAATTGAATAAAGAAGTGCAACTTTCGTGAAACTTGCTGGCCTAAGGAAAATTGAGCTAACTTTAAAACTTTAAAACTACTTTATAAATATCATTTCCATATACATATATATTTACGCATATACATTACTATATATATATATAACAAAAAACAAAAAAAATAAAATAGTGAATTGAATAAAGAAGTGCAACTTTCGTGAAACTTGCTGGCCTAAGGAAAATTGAGCTAACTTTAAAACTTTAAAACTACTTTATAAATATCATTTCCATATACATATATATTTACGCATATACATTACTATATATATATATAACAAAAAACCAAAAAAAGGAAATAGTGAATTGAATAAAGAAGTACAACTTTCGTGAAACTTGCTGGCCTAAGGAAAATTGAGATAACTTTAAAACTATTTTAAAATTATCATTTCCATATACATATATATTTACGCATATACATTATTATATATATATATAACAAAAAACCAAAAAAAGAAAATAGTGAATTGAATAAAGAAGTGCAAATTTCGTGAAACTTGCTGGCCTAAGGAAAATTCAGCTAACTTTAAAACTTTAAAACTACTTTATAAATATCATTTCCATATACATATATATTTACGCATATACATTACTATATATATATATAACAAAAAACAAAAAAAATAAAATAGTGAATTGAATAAAGAAGTGCAACTTTCGTGAAACTTGCTGGCCTAAGGAAAATTGAGCTAACTTTAAAACTTTAAAACTACTTTATAAATATCATATCCATATACATATATATTTACGCATATACATTACTATATATATATATATAACAAAAAACCAAAAAAAGGAAATAGTGAATTGAATAAAGAAGTACAACTTTCGTGAAACTTGCTGGCCTAAGGAAAATTGAGATAACTTTAAAACTATTTTAAAATTATCATTTCCATATACATATATATTTACGCATATACATTATTATATATATATATAACAAAAAACCAAAAAAAGAAAATAGTGAATTGAATAAAGAAGTGCAAATTTCGTGAAACTTGCTGGCCTAAGGAAAATTCAGCTAACTTTAAAACTTTAAAACTACTTTATAAATATCATATCCATATACATATATATTTACGCATATACATTACTATATATATATATAACAAAAAACCAAAAAAAGGAAATAGTGAATTGAATAAAGAAGTACAACTTTCGTGAAACTTGCTGGCCTAAGGAAAATTGAGATAACTTTAAAACTATTTTAAAATTATCATTTCCATATACATATATATTTACGCATATACATTATTATATATATATATAACAAAAAACCAAAAAAAAAAAATTGTGAATTGAATAAAGAAGTGCAACTTTCGTGAAACTTGCTGGCCTAAGGAAAATTGAGGTAACTTTAAAACATTAAAACTTTAAAACTACTTTATAAATATCATTTCCATATACATATATATTTACTCATATACATTATCATATATATATATATAACAAAAAACCAAAAAAATAAAAAAATAAAATAGTGAATTGAATAAAGAAGTGTAACTTTCGTGAAACTTGCTGGCCTAAGGAAAATTGAGCTAACTTTAAAACTTTAAAACTACTTTATAAATATCATTTCCATATACATATATATTTACGCATATACATTACTATATATATATATAACAAAAAACAAAAAAAAGAAAATAGTGAATTGAATAAAGAAGTGCAACTTTCGTGAAACTTGCTGGCCTAAGGAAAATTGAGCTAACTTTAAAACTTTAAAACTACTTTATAAATATCATTTCCATATACATATATATTTACGCATATACATTACTATATATATATATAACAAAAAACAAAAAAAAGAAAATAGTGAATTGAATAAAGAAGTGCAACTTTCGTGAAACTTGCTGGCCTAAGGAAAATTGAGCTAACTTTAAAACTTTAAAACTACTTTATAAATATCATTTCCATATACATATATATTTACGCATATACATTACTATATATATATATAACAAAAAACAAAAAAAATAAAATAGTGAATTGAATAAAGAAGTGCAACTTTCGTGAAACTTGCTGGCCTAAGGAAAATTGAGCTAACTTTAAAACTTTAAAACTACTTTATAAATATCATTTCCATATACATATATATTTACGCATATACATTACTATATATATATATAACAAAAAACCAAAAAAAGGAAATAGTGAATTGAATAAAGAAGTACAACTTTCGTGAAACTTGCTGGCCTAAGGAAAATTGAGATAACTTTAAAACTATTTTAAAATTATCATTTCCATATACATATATATTTACGCATATACATTATTATATATATATATAACAAAAAACCAAAAAAAGAAAATAGTGAATTGAATAAAGAAGTGCAAATTTCGTGAAACTTGCTGGCCTAAGGAAAATTCAGCTAACTTTAAAACTTTAAAACTACTTTATAAATATCATTTCCATATACATATATATTTACGCATATACATTACTATATATATATATAACAAAAAACAAAAAAAATAAAATAGTGAATTGAATAAAGAAGTGCAACTTTCGTGAAACTTGCTGGCCTAAGGAAAATTGAGCTAACTTTAAAACTTTAAAACTACTTTATAAATATCATTTCCATATACATATATATTTACGCATATACATTACTATATATATATATAACAAAAAACCAAAAAAAGGAAATAGTGAATTGAATAAAGAAGTACAACTTTCGTGAAACTTGCTGGCCTAAGGAAAATTGAGATAACTTTAAAACTATTTTAAAATTATCATTTCCATATACATATATATTTACGCATATACATTATTATATATATATATAACAAAAAACCAAAAAAAGAAAATAGTGAATTGAATAAAGAAGTGCAACTTTCGTGAAACTTGCTGGCCTAAGGAAAATTCAGCTAACTTTAAAACTTTAAAACTACTTTATAAATATCATTTCCATATACATATATATTTACGCATATACATTACTATATATATATATAACAAAAAACAAAAAAAATAAAATAGTGAATTGAATAAAGAAGTGCAACTTTCGTGAAACTTGCTGGCCTAAGGAAAATTGAGCTAACTTTAAAACTTTAAAACTACTTTATAAATATCATTTCCATATACATATATATTTACGCATATACATTACTATATATATATATAACAAAAAACCAAAAAAAGGAAATAGTGAATTGAATAAAGAAGTACAACTTTCGTGAAACTTGCTGGCCTAAGGAAAATTGAGATAACTTTAAAACTATTTTAAAATTATCATTTCCATATACATATATATTTACGCATATACATTATTATATATATATATAACAAA
The DNA here is from genome assembly GCA_949710015.1 of Crataerina pallida. Classification (NCBI taxonomy): domain Eukaryota; kingdom Metazoa; phylum Arthropoda; class Insecta; order Diptera; family Hippoboscidae; genus Crataerina; species Crataerina pallida. The sequence goes on from OX453289.1 coordinate 13,632,051, forward strand.
AAACCAAAAAAAGAAAATAGTGAATTGAATAAAGAAGTGCAAATTTCGTGAAACTTGCTGGCCTAAGGAAAATTCAGCTAACTTTAAAACTTTAAAACTACTTTATAAATATCATTTCCATATACATATATATTTACGCATATACATTACTATATATATATATAACAAAAAACAAAAAAAATAAAATAGTGAATTGAATAAAGAAGTGCAACTTTCGTGAAACTTGCTGGCCTAAGGAAAATTGAGCTAACTTTAAAACTTTAAAACTACTTTATAAATATCATATCCATATACATATATATTTACGCATATACATTACTATATATATATATATAACAAAAAACCAAAAAAAGGAAATAGTGAATTGAATAAAGAAGTACAACTTTCGTGAAACTTGCTGGCCTAAGGAAAATTGAGATAACTTTAAAACTATTTTAAAATTATCATTTCCATATACATATATATTTACGCATATACATTATTATATATATATATAACAAAAAACCAAAAAAAGAAAATAGTGAATTGAATAAAGAAGTGCAAATTTCGTGAAACTTGCTGGCCTAAGGAAAATTCAGCTAACTTTAAAACTTTAAAACTACTTTATAAATATCATATCCATATACATATATATTTACGCATATACATTACTATATATATATATAACAAAAAACCAAAAAAAGGAAATAGTGAATTGAATAAAGAAGTACAACTTTCGTGAAACTTGCTGGCCTAAGGAAAATTGAGATAACTTTAAAACTATTTTAAAATTATCATTTCCATATACATATATATTTACGCATATACATTATTATATATATATATAACAAAAAACCAAAAAAAGGAAATAGTGAATTGAATAAAGAAGTACAACTTTCGTGAAACTTGCTGGCCTAAGGAAAATTGAGATAACTTTAAAACTATTTTAAAATTATCATTTCCATATACATATATATTTACGCATATACATTATTATATATATATATAACAAAAAACAAAAAAAATAAAATAGTGAATTGAATAAAGAAGTGCAACTTTCGTGAAACTTGCTGGCCTAAGGAAAATTCAGCTAACTTTAAAACTTTAAAACTACTTTATAAATATCATTTCCATATACATATATATTTACGCATATACATTACTATATATATATATAACAAAAAACAAAAAAAATAAAATAGTGAATTGAATAAAGAAGTGCAACTTTCGTGAAACTTGCTGGCCTAAGGAAAATTGAGCTAACTTTAAAACTTTAAAACTACTTTATAAATATCATTTCCATATACATATATATTTACGCATATACATTACTATATATATATATAACAAAAAACCAAAAAAAGGAAATAGTGAATTGAATAAAGAAGTACAACTTTCGTGAAACTTGCTGGCCTAAGGAAAATTGAGATAACTTTAAAACTATTTTAAAATTATCATTTCCATATACATATATATTTACGCATATACATTATTATATATATATATAACAAAAAACCAAAAAAAGAAAATAGTGAATTGAATAAAGAAGTGCAAATTTCGTGAAACTTGCTGGCCTAAGGAAAATTCAGCTAACTTTAAAACTTTAAAACTACTTTATAAATATCATTTCCATATACATATATATTTACGCATATACATTACTATATATATATATAACAAAAAACAAAAAAAATAAAATAGTGAATTGAATAAAGAAGTGCAACTTTCGTGAAACTTGCTGGCCTAAGGAAAATTGAGCTAACTTTAAAACTTTAAAACTACTTTATAAATATCATATCCATATACATATATATTTACGCATATACATTACTATATATATATATATAACAAAAAACCAAAAAAAGGAAATAGTGAATTGAATAAAGAAGTACAACTTTCGTGAAACTTGCTGGCCTAAGGAAAATTGAGATAACTTTAAAACTATTTTAAAATTATCATTTCCATATACATATATATTTACGCATATACATTATTATATATATATATAACAAAAAACCAAAAAAAGAAAATAGTGAATTGAATAAAGAAGTGCAAATTTCGTGAAACTTGCTGGCCTAAGGAAAATTCAGCTAACTTTAAAACTTTAAAACTACTTTATAAATATCATATCCATATACATATATATTTACGCATATACATTACTATATATATATATAACAAAAAACCAAAAAAAGGAAATAGTGAATTGAATAAAGAAGTACAACTTTCGTGAAACTTGCTGGCCTAAGGAAAATTGAGATAACTTTAAAACTATTTTAAAATTATCATTTCCATATACATATATATTTACGCATATACATTATTATATATATATATAACAAAAAACCAAAAAAAAAAAATTGTGAATTGAATAAAGAAGTGCAACTTTCGTGAAACTTGCTGGCCTAAGGAAAATTGAGGTAACTTTAAAACATTAAAACTTTAAAACTACTTTATAAATATCATTTCCATATACATATATATTTACGCATATACATTACTATATATATATATAACAAAAAACAAAAAAAAGAAAATAGTGAATTGAATAAAGAAGTGCAACTTTCGTGAAACTTGCTGGCCTAAGGAAAATTGAGCTAACTTTAAAACTTTAAAACTACTTTATAAATATCATTTCCATATACATATATATTTACGCATATACATTACTATATATATATATAACAAAAAACAAAAAAAAGAAAATAGTGAATTGAATAAAGAAGTGCAACTTTCGTGAAACTTGCTGGCCTAAGGAAAATTGAGCTAACTTTAAAACTTTAAAACTACTTTATAAATATCATTTCCATATACATATATATTTACGCATATACATTACTATATATATATATAACAAAAAACAAAAAAAAGAAAATAGTGAATTGAATAAAGAAGTGCAACTTTCGTGAAACTTGCTGGCCTAAGGAAAATTGAGCTAACTTTAAAACTTTAAAACTACTTTATAAATATCAATTACATATACATATATATTTACGCATATACATTACTATATATATATATAACAAAAAACAAAAAAAATAAAATAGTGAATTGAATAAAGAAGTGCAACTTTCGTGAAACTTGCTGGCCTAAGGAAAATTGAGCTAACTTTAAAACTTTAAAACTACTTTATAAATATCATTTCCATATACATATATATTTACGCATATACATTACTATATATATATATAACAAAAAACAAAAAAAAGAAAATAGTGAATTGAATAAAGAAGTGCAACTTTCGTGAAACTTGCTGGCCTAAGGAAAATTGAGCTAACTTTAAAACTTTAAAACTACTTTATAAATATCATTTCCATATACATATATATTTACGCATATACATTACTATATATATATATAACAAAAAACAAAAAAAAGAAAATAGTGAATTGAATAAAGAAGTGCAACTTTCGTGAAACTTGCTGGCCTAAGGAAAATTGAGCTAACTTTAAAACTTTAAAACTACTTTATAAATATCATATCCATATACATATATATTTACGCATATACATTACTATATATATATATAACAAAAAACCAAAAAAAGAAAATAGTGAATTGAATAAAGAAGTACAACTTTCGTGAAACTTGCTGGCCTAAGGAAAATTGAGATAACTTTAAAACTATTTTAAAATTATCATTTCTATATACATATATATTTACGCATATACATTACTATATATATATATAACAAAAAACCAAAAAAAGAAAATAGTGAATTGAATAAAGAAGTGCAAATTTCGTGAAACTTGCTGGCCTAAGGAAAATTGAGCTAACTTTAAAACTTTAAAACTACTTTATAAATATCATTTCCATATACATATATATTTACGCATATACATTACTATATATATATATAACAAAAAACCAAAAAAAGAAAATAGTGAATTGAATAAAGAAGTACAACTTTCGTGAAACTTGCTGGCCTAAGGAAAATTGAGATAACTTTAAAACTATTTTAAAATTATCATTTCTATATACATATATATTTACGCATATACATTACTATATATATATATAACAAAAAACAAAAAAAAGAAAATAGTGAATTGAATAAAGAAGTGCAACTTTCGTGAAACTTGCTGGCCTAAGGAAAATTGAGCTAACTTTAAAACTTTAAAACTACTTTATAAATATCATATCCATATACATATATATTTACGCATATACATTACTATATATATATATAACAAAAAACCAAAAAAAGAAAATAGTGAATTGAATAAAGAAGTACAACTTTCGTGAAACTTGCTGGCCTAAGGAAAATTGAGATAACTTTAAAACTATTTTAAAATTATCATTTCTATATACATATATATTTACGCATATACATTACTATATATATATATAACAAAAAACCAAAAAAAGAAAATAGTGAATTGAATAAAGAAGTGCAAATTTCGTGAAACTTGCTGGCCTAAGGAAAATTGAGCTAACTTTAAAACTTTAAAACTACTTTATAAATATCATATCCATATACATATATATTTACGCATATACATTACTATATATATATATAACAAAAAACCAAAAAAAGAAAATAGTGAATTGAATAAAGAAGTACAACTTTCGTGAAACTTGCTGGCCTAAGGAAAATTGAGATAACTTTAAAACTATTTTAAAATTATCATTTCTATATACATATATATTTACGCATATACATTACTATATATATATATAACAAAAAACAAAAAAAAGAAAATAGTGAATTGAATAAAGAAGTGCAACTTTCGTGAAACTTGCTGGCCTAAGGAAAATTGAGCTAACTTTAAAACTTTAAAACTACTTTATAAATATCATTTCCATATACATATATATTTACGCATATACATTACTATATATATATATAACAAAAAACAAAAAAAAGAAAATAGTGAATTGAATAAAGAAGTGCAACTTTCGTGAAACTTGCTGGCCTAAGGAAAATTGAGCTAACTTTAAAACTTTAAAACTACTTTATAAATATCATATCCATATACATATATATTTACGCATATACATTACTATATATATATATAACAAAAAACCAAAAAAAGAAAATAGTGAATTGAATAAAGAAGTACAACTTTCGTGAAACTTGCTGGCCTAAGGAAAATTGAGATAACTTTAAAACTATTTTAAAATTATCATTTCTATATACATATATATTTACGCATATACATTACTATATATATATATAACAAAAAACCAAAAAAAGAAAATAGTGAATTGAATAAAGAAGTGCAACTTTCGTGAAACTTGCTGGCCTAAGGAAAATTGAGCTAACTTTAAAACTTTAAAACTACTTTATAAATATCATTTCCATATACATATATATTTACGCATATACATTACTATATATATATATAACAAAAAACCAAAAAAAGAAAATAGTGAATTGAATAAAGAAGTACAACTTTCGTGAAACTTGCTGGCCTAAGGAAAATTGAGATAACTTTAAAACTATTTTAAAATTATCATTTCTATATACATATATATTTACGCATATACATTACTATATATATATATAACAAAAAACAAAAAAAATAAAATAGTGAATTGAATAAAGAAGTGCAACTTTCGTGAAACTTGCTGGCCTAAGGAAAATTGAGCTAACTTTAAAACTTTAAAACTACTTTATAAATATCATTTCCATATACATATATATTTACGCATATACATTACTATATATATATATAACAAAAAACCAAAAAAAGAAAATAGTGAATTGAATAAAGAAGTGCAACTTTCGTGAAACTTGCTGGCCTAAGGAAAATTGAGCTAACTTTAAAACTTTAAAACTACTTTATAAATATCATTTCCATATACATATATATTTACGCATATACATTACTATATATATATATAACAAAAAACAAAAAAAAGAAAATAGTGAATTGAATAAAGAAGTACAACTTTCGTGAAACTTGCTGGCCTAAGGAAAATTGAGATAACTTTAAAACTATTTTAAAATTATCATTTCTATATACATATATATTTACGCATATACATTACTATATATATATATAACAAAAAACAAAAAAAAGAAAATAGTGAATTGAATAAAGAAGTGCAACTTTCGTGAAACTTGCTGGCCTAAGGAAAATTGAGCTAACTTTAAAACTTTAAAACTACTTTATAAATATCATTTCCATATACATATATATTTACGCATATACATTACTATATATATATATAACAAAAAACAAAAAAAAGAAAATAGTGAATTGAATAAAGAAGTGCAACTTTCGTGAAACTTGCTGGCCTAAGGAAAATTGAGCTAACTTTAAAACTTTAAAACTACTTTATAAATATCATATCCATATACATATATATTTACGCATATACATTACTATATATATATATAACAAAAAACCAAAAAAAGAAAATAGTGAATTGAATAAAGAAGTGCAACTTTCGTGAAACTTGCTGGCCTAAGGAAAATTGAGCTAACTTTAAAACTTTAAAACTACTTTATAAATATCATTTCCATATACATATATATTTACGCATATACATTACTATATATATATATAACAAAAAACAAAAAAAAGAAAATAGTGAATTGAATAAAGAAGTGCAACTTTCGTGAAACTTGCTGGCCTAAGGAAAATTGAGCTAACTTTAAAACTTTAAAACTACTTTATAAATATCAATTACATATACATATATATTTACGCATATACATTACTATATATATATATAACAAAAAACAAAAAAAAGAAAATAGTGAATTGAATAAAGAAGTGCAACTTTCGTGAAACTTGCTGGCCTAAGGAAAATTGAGCTAACTTTAAAACTTTAAAACTACTTTATAAATATCATTTCCATATACATATATATTTACGCATATACATTACTATATATATATATAACAAAAAACCAAAAAAAGAAAATAGTGAATTGAATAAAGAAGTGCAACTTTCGTGAAACTTGCTGGCCTAAGGAAAATTGAGCTAACTTTAAAACTTTAAAACTACTTTATAAATATCATTTCCATATACATATATATTTACGCATATACATTACTATATATATATATAACAAAAAACAAAAAAAAGAAAATAGTGAATTGAATAAAGAAGTGCAACTTTCGTGAAACTTGCTGGCCTAAGGAAAATTGAGCTAACTTTAAAACTTTAAAACTACTTTATAAATATCATTTCCATATACATATATATTTACGCATATACATTACTATATATATATATAACAAAAAACCAAAAAAAGAAAATAGTGAATTGAATAAAGAAGTGCAACTTTCGTGAAACTTGCTGGCCTAAGGAAAATTGAGCTAACTTTAAAACTTTAAAACTACTTTATAAATATCATTTCCATATACATATATATTTACGCATATACATTACTATATATATATATAACAAAAAACCAAAAAAAGAAAATAGTGAATTGAATAAAGAAGTACAACTTTCGTGAAACTTGCTGGCCTAAGGAAAATTGAGATAACTTTAAAACTATTTTAAAATTATCATTTCTATATACATATATATTTACGCATATACATTACTATATATATATATAACAAAAAACAAAAAAAAGAAAATAGTGAATTGAATAAAGAAGTGCAACTTTCGTGAAACTTGCTGGCCTAAGGAAAATTGAGCTAACTTTAAAACTTTAAAACTACTTTATAAATATCATTTCCATATACATATATATTTACGCATATACATTACTATATATATATATAACAAAAAACAAAAAAAAGAAAATAGTGAATTGAATAAAGAAGTGCAACTTTCGTGAAACTTGCTGGCCTAAGGAAAATTGAGCTAACTTTAAAACTTTAAAACTACTTTATAAATATCATATCCATATACATATATATTTACGCATATACATTACTATATATATATATAACAAAAAACCAAAAAAAGAAAATAGTGAATTGAATAAAGAAGTGCAACTTTCGTGAAACTTGCTGGCCTAAGGAAAATTGAGCTAACTTTAAAACTTTAAAACTACTTTATAAATATCATTTCCATATACATATATATTTACGCATATACATTACTATATATATATATAACAAAAAACAAAAAAAAGAAAATAGTGAATTGAATAAAGAAGTGCAACTTTCGTGAAACTTGCTGGCCTAAGGAAAATTGAGCTAACTTTAAAACTTTAAAACTACTTTATAAATATCAATTACATATACATATATATTTACGCATATACATTACTATATATATATATAACAAAAAACAAAAAAAATAAAATAGTGAATTGAATAAAGAAGTGCAACTTTCGTGAAACTTGCTGGCCTAAGGAAAATTGAGCTAACTTTAAAACTTTAAAACTACTTTATAAATATCATTTCCATATACATATATATTTACGCATATACATTACTATATATATATATAACAAAAAACAAAAAAAAGAAAATAGTGAATTGAATAAAGAAGTGCAACTTTCGTGAAACTTGCTGGCCTAAGGAAAATTGAGCTAACTTTAAAACTTTAAAACTACTTTATAAATATCATATCCATATACATATATATTTACGCATATACATTACTATATATATATATAACAAAAAACCAAAAAAAGAAAATAGTGAATTGAATAAAGAAGTACAACTTTCGTGAAACTTGCTGGCCTAAGGAAAATTGAGATAACTTTAAAACTATTTTAAAATTATCATTTCTATATACATATATATTTACGCATATACATTACTATATATATATATAACAAAAAACAAAAAAAAGAAAATAGTGAATTGAATAAAGAAGTGCAACTTTCGTGAAACTTGCTGGCCTAAGGAAAATTGAGCTAACTTTAAAACTTTAAAACTACTTTATAAATATCATATCCATATACATATATATTTACGCATATACATTACTATATATATATATAACAAAAAACCAAAAAAAGAAAATAGTGAATTGAATAAAGAAGTGCAAATTTCGTGAAACTTGCTGGCCTAAGGAAAATTGAGCTAACTTTAAAACTTTAAAACTACTTTATAAATATCATTTCCATATACATATATATTTACGCATATACATTACTATATATATATATAACAAAAAACAAAAAAAATAAAATAGTGAATTGAATAAAGAAGTGCAACTTTCGTGAAACTTGCTGGCCTAAGGAAAATTGAGCTAACTTTAAAACTTTAAAACTACTTTATAAATATCATTTCCATATACATATATATTTACGCATATACATTACTATATATATATATAACAAAAAACAAAAAAAAGAAAATAGTGAATTGAATAAAGAAGTGCAACTTTCGTGAAACTTGCTGGCCTAAGGAAAATTGAGCTAACTTTAAAACTTTAAAACTACTTTATAAATATCATATCCATATACATATATATTTACGCATATACATTACTATATATATATATAACAAAAAACCAAAAAAAGAAAATAGTGAATTGAATAAAGAAGTACAACTTTCGTGAAACTTGCTGGCCTAAGGAAAATTGAGATAACTTTAAAACTATTTTAAAATTATCATTTCTATATACATATATATTTACGCATATACATTACTATATATATATATAACAAAAAACCAAAAAAAGAAAATAGTGAATTGAATAAAGAAGTGCAAATTTCGTGAAACTTGCTGGCCTAAGGAAAATTGAGCTAACTTTAAAACTTTAAAACTACTTTATAAATATCATTTCCATATACATATATATTTACGCATATACATTACTATATATATATATAACAAAAAACAAAAAAAAGAAAATAGTGAATTGAATAAAGAAGTGCAACTTTCGTGAAACTTGCTGGCCTAAGGAAAATTGAGCTAACTTTAAAACTTTAAAACTACTTTATAAATATCAATTACATATACATATATATTTACGCATATACATTACTATATATATATATAACAAAAAAACAAAAAAATAAAATAGTGAATTGAATAAAGAAGTGAACTTTCGTGAAATTTGCTGGCCTAAGGAAAATTGAGCTAACTTTAAAACTTTAAAACTATTTCATAAATATCATTTCCATACACATATATATTTACTGATATACATTATATATATATATATATATATATAACAAAAAACCAAAAAAACAAAAAAATAAAATAGTGAATTGAACAAAGAAGTGCAACTTTCGTGAAATTTGCTGGCCTAAGGAAAATTGAGGTAACTTTAAAACTATTTTAAAATTATCATTTCCATATACATATATATTTACTCATATACATTGTTATATATATATATAACAAAAAACCAAAAAAAGAAAATAGTGAATTGAATAAAGAAGTGCAACTTTCGTGAAACTTGCTGGCCTAAGGAAAATTGAGGTAACTTTAAAACTTTAAAACTATTTTATAAATATCATTTCCATATACATATATATTTATTCACATACATTATTATATATATATATAACAAAAAATAAAAAATAAATAAAATAGTGAATTGAATAAAGAAGTGCAACTTTCGTGAAATTTGCTGGCCTAAGGAAAATTGAGCTAGCTTTAAAACTTTAAAACTATTTTATAAATATCATTTCCATACACATATATATTTACTCATATACATTATTATATATATATATATATATTTATATAACAAAAAACCAAGAACATAAAAAAATAAAATAGTGAATTGAATAAAGAAGTGCAACTTTCGTGAAACTTGATGGCCTAAGGAAAATTGAGGTAACTTTAAAACTATTTTAAAATTATCATTTCCATATACATATATATTTACGCATATACATTATTATATATATAACAAAAAAACAAAAAAATAAAATAGTGAATTGAATAAAGAAGTGAACTTTTGTGAAATTTGCTGGCCTAAGGAAAATTGAGCTAACTTTAAAACTTTAAAACTATTTCATAAATATCATTTCCATACACATATATATTTACTGATATACATTATATATATATATATATATATATATAACAAAAAACCAAAAAAACAAAAAAATAAAATAGTGAATTGAATAAAGAAGTGCAACTTTCGTGAAATTTGCTGGCCTAAGGAAAATTGAGGTAACTTTAAAACTATTTTAAAATTATCATTTCCATATACATATATATTTACTCATATACATTGTTATATATATATATAACAAAAAACCAAAAAAAGAAAATAGTGAATTGAATAAAGAAGTGCAACTTTCGTGAAACTTGCTGGCCTAAGGAAAATTGAGCTAACTTTAAAACTTTAAAACTACTTTATAAATATCATTTCCATATACATATATATTTACGCATATACATTATTATATATATAACAAAAAAACAAAAAAATAAAATAGTGAATTGAATAAAGAAGTGAACTTTCGTGAAATTTGCTGGCCTAAGGAAAATTGAGCTAACTTTAAAACTTTAAAACTATTTCATAAATATCATTTCCATACACATATATATTTACTGATATACATTATATATATATATATATATATATAACAAAAAACCAAAAAAACAAAAAAATAAAATAGTGAATTGAACAAAGAAGTGCAACTTTCGTGAAATTTGCTGGCCTAAGGAAAATTGAGGTAACTTTAAAACTATTTTAAAATTATCATTTCCATATACATATATATTTACTCATATACATTGTTATATATATATATAACAAAAAACCAAAAAAAGAAAATAGTGAATTGAATAAAGAAGTGCAACTTTCGTGAAACTTGCTGGCCTAAGGAAAATTGAGGTAACTTTAAAACTTTAAAACTATTTTATAAATATCATTTCCATATACATATATATTTATTCACATACATTATTATATATATATATAACAAAAAATAAAAAATAAATAAAATAGTGAATTGAATAAAGAAGTGCAACTTTCGTGAAATTTGCTGGCCTAAGGAAAATTGAGCTAGCTTTAAAACTTTAAAACTATTTTATAAATATCATTTCCATACACATATATATTTACTCATATACATTATTATATATATATATATATATTTATATAACAAAAAACCAAGAACATAAAAAAATAAAATAGTGAATTGAATAAAGAAGTGCAACTTTCGTGAAACTTGATGGCCTAAGGAAAATTGAGGTAACTTTAAAACTATTTTAAAATTATCATTTCCATATACATATATATTTACGCATATACATTATTATATATATAACAAAAAAACAAAAAAATAAAATAGTGAATTGAATAAAGAAGTGAACTTTTGTGAAATTTGCTGGCCTAAGGAAAATTGAGCTAACTTTAAAACTTTAAAACTATTTCATAAATATCATTTCCATACACATATATATTTACTGATATACATTATATATATATATATATATATATATATAACAAAAAACCAAAAAAACAAAAAAATAAAATAGTGAATTGAATAAAGAAGTGCAACTTTCGTGAAATTTGCTGGCCTAAGGAAAATTGAGGTAACTTTAAAACTATTTTAAAATTATCATTTCCATATACATATATATTTACTCATATACATTGTTATATATATATATAACAAAAAACCAAAAAAAGAAAATAGTGAATTGAATAAAGAAGTGCAACTTTCGTGAAACTTGCTAACCTAAGGAAAATTGAGGTAACTTTAAAACTTTAAAACTATTTTATAAATATCATTTCCATATACATATATATTTATTCACATACATTATTATATATATATATAACAAAAAATAAAAAATAAATAAAATAGTGAATTGAATAGAGAAGTGCAACTTTCGTGAAATTTGCTGGCCTAAGGAAAATTGAGCTAGCTTTAAAACTTTAAAACTATTTTATAAATATCATTTCCATACACATATATATTTACTGATATACATTATTATATATATATATATATATATAACAAAAAACCAAAAAAATAAAATAGTGAATTGAATAAAGAAGTGCAACATTCGTGAAACTTTCTGGCCTAAGGAAAATTGAGCTAACTTTAAAACTTTAAAACTACTTTATAAATATTATTTCCATATACATATATATTTACGCATATACATTATTATATATATAACAAAAAACCAAAAAAAGAAAATAGTGAATTGAATAAAGAAGTGCAACTTTCGTGAAACTTGCTGGCCTAAGGAAAATTGAGCTAACTTTAAAACTTTAAAACTATTTTATAAATATCATTTCCATACACATATATATTTACGCATATACATTACTATATATATCTAACAAGAAACAAAAAAAAAGAAAATAGTGAATTGAATAAAGAAGTGCAACTTTCGTGAAACTTGCTGGCCTAAGGAAAATTGAGCTAACTTTAAAACTTTAAAACTACTTTATAATTATCATTTCCATATACATATATATTTACGCATATACATTACTATATATATATATAACAAAAAACCAAAAAAAGAAAATAGTGAATTGAATAAAGAAGTGCAACTTTCGTGAAACTTGCTGGCCTAAGGAAAATTGAGCTAACTTTAAAACTTTAAAACTACTTTATAAATATCATTTCCATATACATATATATTTACGCATATACATTATTATATATATATACAACAAAAAACAAAAAAAAGAAAATAGTGAATTGAATAAAGAAGTGCAACTTTCGTGAAACTTGCTGGCCTAAGGAAAATTGAGCTAACTTTAAAACTTTAAAACTACTTTATAAATATCATTTCCATATACATATATATTTACGCATATACATTACTATATATATATATAACAAAAAACAAAAAAAAGAAAATAGTGAATTGAATAAAGAAGTGCAACTTTCGTGAAACTTGCTGGCCTAAGGAAAATTGAGCTAACTTTAAAACTTTAAAACTACTTTATAAATATTATTTCCATATACATATATATTTACGCATATACATTACTATATATATATAACAAAAAACAAAAAAAAGAAAATAGTGAATTGAATAAAGAAGTGCAACTTTCGTGAAACTTGCTGGCCTAAGGAAAATTGAGCTAATTTTAAAACTTTAAAACTACTTTATAAATATCATTTCCATATACATATATATTTACGCATATACATTACTATATATATATATAACAAAAAACAAAAAAAAGGACATAGTGAATTGAATAAAGAAGTGCAACTTTCGTGAAACTTGCTGGCCTAAGGAAAATTGAGCTAACTTTAAAACTTTAAAACTACTTTATAAATATCATTTCCATATACATATATATTTACGCATATACATTACTATATATATATATAACAAAAAACAAAAAAAAGAAAATAGTGAATTGAATAAAGAAGTGCAACTTTCGTGAAACTTGCTGGCCTAAGGAAAATTGAGCTAACTTTAAAACTTTAAAACTACTTTATAAATATCATTTCCATATACATATATATTTACGCATATATATTACTATATATATATATAACAAAAAACAAAAAAAAGAAAATAGTGAATTGAATAAAGAAGTGCAACTTTCGTGAAACTTGCTGGCCTAAGGAAAATTGAGCTAACTTTAAAACTTTAAAACTACTTTATAAATATCATTTCCATATACATATATATTTACGCATATACATTACTATATATATATATAACAAAAAACCAAAAAAAGAAAATAGTGAATTGAATAAAGAAGTGCAACTTTCGTGAAACTTGCTGGCCTAAGGAAAATTGAGCTAACTTTAAAACTTTAAAACTACTTTATAAATATCATTTCCATATACATATATATTTACGCATATACATTACTATATATATATATAACAAAAAACAAAAAAAAGAAAATAGTGAATTGAATAAAGATGTGCAACTTTCGTGAAACTTGCTGGCCTAAGGAAAATTGAGCTAACTTTAAAACTTTAAAACTACTTTATAAATATCATTTCCATATACATATATATTTACGCATATACATTACTATATATATATATAACAAAAAACCAAAAAAAGAAAATAGTGAATTGAATAAAGAAGTGCAACTTTCGTGAAACTTGCTGGCCTAAGGAAAATTGAGCTAACTTTAAAACTTTAAAACTACTTTATAAATATCATTTCCATATACATATATATTTACGCATATACATTACTATATATATATATAACAAAAAACAAAAAAAAGAAAATAGTGAATTGAATAAAGAAGTGCAACTTTCGTGAAACTTGCTGGCCTAAGGAAAATTGAGCTAACTTTAAAACTTTAAAACTACTTTATAAATATCATTTCCATATACATATATATTTACGCATATACATTACTATATATATATATAACAAAAAACAAAAAAAAGAAAATAGTGAATTGAATAAAGAAGTGCAACTTTCGTGAAACTTGCTGGCCTAAGGAAAATTGAGCTAACTTTAAAACTTTAAAACTACTTTATAAATATCATTTCCATATACATATATATTTACGCATGTACATTATTATATATATATATAAGAAAAAACAAAAAAAAAAAATAGTGAATTGAATAAAGAAGTGCAACTTTCGTGAAACTTGCTGGCCTAAGGAAAATTGAGCTAACTTTAAAACTTTAAAACTACTTTATAAATATCATTTCCATATACATATATATTTACGCATATACATTATTATATATATATATAACAAAAAACAAAAAAAAGAAAATAGTGAATTGAATAAAGAAGTGCAACTTTCGTGAAACTTGCTGGCCTAAGGAAAATTGAGCTAACTTTAAAACTTTAAAACTACTTTATAAATATCATTTTCATATACATATATATTTACGCATATACATTACTATATATATATATAACAAAAAACCAAAAAAAGAAAATAGTGAATTGAATAAAGAAGTGCAACTTTCGTGAAACTTGCTGGCCTAAGGAAAATTGAGATAACTTTAAAACTTTAAAACTACTTTATAAATATCATTTCCATATACATATATATTTACGCATATACATTACTATATATATATAACAAAAAACCAAAAAAAGAAAATAGTGAATTGAATAAAGAAGTGCAACTTTCGTGAAACTTGCTGGCCTAAGGAAAATTGAGATAACTTTAAAACTTTAAAACTACTTTATAAATATCATTTCCATATACATATATATTTACGCATATACATTATTATATATATATATAACAAAAAACCAAAAAAAGAAAATAGTGAATTGAATAAAGAAGTGCAACTTTCGTGAAACTTGCTGGCCTAAGGAAAATTGAGCTAACTTTAAAACGTTAAAACTACTTAATAAATATCATTTCCATATACATATATATTTACGCATATACATTATTATATATATATATAACAAAAAACCAAAAAAAGAAAATAGTGAATTGAATAAAGAAGTGCAACTTTCGTGAAACTTGCTGGCCTAAGGAAAATTGAGCTAACTTTAAAACTTTAAAACTACTTAATAAATATCATTTCCATATACATATATATTTACGCATACACATTATTATATATATATATAACAAAAAACAAAAAAAAAAAAAATAGTGAATTGAATAAAGAAGTGCAACTTTCGTGAAACTTGCTGGCCTAAGGAAAATTGAGCTAACTTTAAAACTTTAAAACTACTTTATAAATATCATTTCCATATACATATATATTTACGCATATACATTATTATATATATATATAACAAAAAACCAAAAAAAGAAAATAGTGAATTGAATAAAGATGTGCAACTTTCGTGAAACTTGCTGGCCTAAGGAAAATTGAGCTAACTTTAAAACTTTAACACTACTTAATAAATATCATTTCCATATACATATATATTTACGTATATACATTATTATATATATATATAACAAAAAACCAAAAAAAGAAAATAGTGAATTGAATAAAGAAGTGCAACTTTCGTGAAACTTGCTGGCCTAAGGAAAATTGAGCTAACTTTAAAACTTTAAAACTACTTTATAAATATCATTTCCATATACATATATATTTACGCATATACATTATTATATATATATATAACAAAAAACCAAAAAAAGAAAATAGTGAATTGAATAAAGAAGTGCAACTTTCGTGAAACTTGCTGGCCTAAGGAAAATTGAGCTAACTTTAAAACTTTAAAACTACTTTATAAATATCATTTCCATATACATATATATTTACGCATATACATTACTATATATATATATAACAAAAAACCAAAAAAAGAAAAAAATAAAATAGTGAATTGAATAAATAAGTGCAACTTTCGTGAAACTTGCTGGCCTAAGGAAAATTGAGCTAACTTTAAAACTTTAAAACTACTTAATAAATATCATTTCCATATACATATATATTTACGCATATACATTATTATATATATATATAACAAAAAACCAAAAAAAGAAAATAGTGAATTGAATAAAGAAGTGCAACTTTCGTGAAACTTGCTGGCCTAAGGAAAATTGAGCTAACTTTAAAACTTTAAAACTACTTAATAAATATCATTTCCATATACATATATATTTACGCATACACATTATTATATATATATATAACAAAAAACAAAAAAAAAAAAAATAGTGAATTGAATAAAGAAGTGCAACTTTCGTGAAACTTGCTGGCCTAAGGAAAATTGAGCTAACTTTAAAACTTTAAAACTACTTTATAAATATCATTTCCATATACATATATATTTACGCATATACATTATTATATATATATATAACAAAAAACCAAAAAAAGAAAATAGTGAATTGAATAAAGAAGTGCAACTTTCGTGAAACTTGCTGGCCTAAGGAAAATTGAGCTAACTTTAAAACTTTAAAACTACTTTATAAATATCATTTCCATATACATATATATTTACGCATATACATTACTATATATATATATAACAAAAAACCAAAAAAAGAAAAAAATAAAATAGTGAATTGAATAAATAAGTGCAACTTTCGTGAAATTTGCTGGCCTAAGGAAAATTGAGCTAAATTTAAAACTTTAAAACTACTTAATAAATATCATTTCCATATACATATATATTTACGCATATACATTATTATATATATATATAACAAAAAACCAAAAAAAGAAAATAGTGAATTGAATAAAGAAGTGCAACTTTCGTGAAACTTGCTGGCCTAAGGAAAATTGAGATAACTTTAAAACTTTAAAACTACTTTATAAATATCATTTCCATATACATATATATTTACGCATATACATTACTATATATATATAATAAAAAACAAAAAAAAGAAAATAGTGAATTGAATAAAGAAGTGCAACTTTCGTGAAACTTGCTGGCCTAAGGAAAATTGAGCTAACTTTAAAACTTTAAAACTACTTTATAAATATCATTTCCATATACATATATATTTACGCATATACATTACTATATATATATATAACAAAAAACCAAAAAAAGAAAAAAATAAAATAGTGAATTGAATAAATAAGTGCAACTTTCGTGAAACTTGCTGGCCTAAGGAAAATTGAGCTAACTTTAAAACTTTAAAACTACTTTATAAATATAATTTCCATATACATATATATTTACGCATATACATTATTATATATATATATAACAAAAAACCAAAAAAAGAAAATAGTGAATTGAATAAAGAAGTGCAACTTTCGTGAAACTTGCTGGCCTAAGGAAAATTGAGCTAACTTTAAAACTTTAAAACTACTTTATAAATATAATTTCCATATACATATATATTTACGCATATACATTATTATATATATATATAACAAAAAACCAAAAAAAGAAAATAGTGAATTGAATAAAGAAGTGCAACTTTCGTGAAACTTGCTGGCCTAAGGAAAATTGAGCTAACTTTAAAACGTTAAAACTACTTTATAAATATCATTTCCATATACATATATATTTACGCATATACATTATTATATATATATATAACAAAAAACAAAAAAAAAAATAGTGAATTGAATAAAGAAGTGCAACTTTCGTGAAACTTGCTGGCCTAAGGAAAATTGAGCTAACTTTAAAACTTTAAAACTACTTTATAAATATCATTTCTATATACATATATATTTACGCATATACATTATTATATATATATATAACAAAAAACCAAAAAAAGAAAATAGTGAATTGAATAAAGAAGTGCAACTTTCGTGAAACTTGCTGGCCTAAGGAAAATTGAGCTAACTTTAAAACGTTAAAACTACTTAATAAATATCATTTCCATATACATATATATTTACGCATATACATTATTATATATATATATAACAAAAAACCAAAAAAAGAAAATAGTGAATTGAATAAAGAAGTGCAACTTTCGTGAAACTTGCTGGCCTAAGGAAAATTGAGCTAACTTTAAAACTTTAAAACTACTTAATAAATATCATTTCCATATACATATATATTTACGCATACACATTATTATATATATATATAACAAAAAACAAAAAAAAAAAAAATAGTGAATTGAATAAAGAAGTGCAACTTTCGTGAAACTTGCTGGCCTAAGGAAAATTGAGCTAACTTTAAAACTTTAAAACTACTTTATAAATATCATTTCCATATACATATATATTTACGCATATACATTATTATATATATATATAACAAAAAACCAAAAAAAGAAAATAGTGAATTGAATAAAGATGTGCAACTTTCGTGAAACTTGCTGGCCTAAGGAAAATTGAGCTAACTTTAAAACTTTAACACTACTTAATAAATATCATTTCCATACACATATATATTTACGTATATACATTATTATATATATATATAACAAAAAACCAAAAAAAGAAAATAGTGAATTGAATAAAGAAGTGCAACTTTCGTGAAACTTGCTGGCCTAAGGAAAATTGAGCTAACTTTAAAACTTTAAAACTACTTAATAAATATCACTTCCATATACATATATATTTACGCATATACATTATTATATATATATATAACAAAAAACCAAAAAAAGAATATAGTGAATTGAATAAAGAAGTGCAACTTTCGTGAAACTTGCTGGCCTAAGGAAAATTGAGCTAACTTTAAAACTTTAAAACTACTTTATAAATATCATTTCCATATACATATATATTTACGCATATACATTATTATATATATATATAACAAAAAACCAAAAAAAGAAAATAGAGAATTGAATAAAGAAGTGCAACTTTCGCGAAACTTGCTGGCCTAAGGAAAATTGAGGTAACTTTAAAACTTTAAAACTACTTTATAAATATCGTTTCCATATACATATATATTTACGCATATACACTATTATATATATATATATAACAAAAAACAAAAAAAAAAAAAATAGTGAATTGAATAAAGAAGTGCAACTTTCGTGAAACTTGCTGGCCTAAGGAAAATTGAGGTAACTTTAAAACTTTAAAACTACTTTATAAATATCATTTCCATATACATATATATTTACGCATATACATTATTATATATATATATATATAACAAAAAACCAAAAAAAAAAAATAGTGAATTGAATAAAGAAGCGCAGCTTTCGTGAAACTTGCTGGCCTAAGGAAAATTGAGCTAACTTTAAAACTTTAAAACTACTTTATAAATATCATTTCCATATACATATATATTTACGCATATACATTATTATATATATATATAACAAAAAACAAAAACAAAAAATAGTGAATTGAATAAAGAAGTGCAACTTTCGTGAAACTTGCTGGCCTAAGGAAAATTGAGGTAACTTTAAAACTTTAAAACTACTTTATAAATATCATTTCCATATACATATATATTTACGCATATACATTATTTTATATATATATAACAAAAAACGAAAAAAGGAAAATAGTGAATTGAATAAAGAAGTGCAACTTTCGTGAAACTTGCTGGCCTAAGGAAAATTGAGCTAACTTTAAAACTTTAAAACTACTTAATAAATATCATTTCCATATACATATATATTTACGCATATACATTATTATATATATATATATAACAATAAACCAAAAAAAAGAAAATAGTGAATTGAATAAAGAAGTGCAACTTTCGTGAAACTTGCTGGCCTAAGGAAAATTGAGCTAACTTTAAAACTTTAAAACTACTTTATAAATATCATTTCCATATACATATATATTTACGCATATACATTATTACATATATATATATATAACAAAAAACCAAAAAAAAAAATAGTGAATTGAATAAAGAAGTGCAACTTTCGTGAAACTTGCTGGCCTAAGGAAAATTGAGCTAACTTTAAAACTTTAAAACTACTTTATAAATATCATTTCCATATACATATATATTTACGCATATACATTATTATATATATATATAACAAAAAACAAAAAAAAAAAAATAGTGAATTGAATAAAGAAGTGCAACTTTCGTGAAACTTTCTGGCCTAAGGAAAATTGAGCTAACTTTAAAACTTTAAAACTACTTTATAAATATCATTTCCATATACATATATATTTACGCATATACATTATTATATATATATATAACAAAAAACCAAAAAAAGAAAATAGTGAATTGAATAAAGAAGTGCAACTTTCGTGAAACTTGCTGGCCTAAGGAAAATTGAGGTAACTTTAAAACTTTAAAACTACTTTATAAATATCATTTCCATATACATATATATTCACACATATACATTATTATATATATATATAACAAAAAACAAAAAACAAAAAATAGTGAATTGAATAAAGAAGTGCAACTTTCGTGAAACTTGCTGGCCTAAGGAAAATTGAGGTAACTTTAAAACTTTAAAACTACTTTATAAATATCATTTCCATATACATATATATTTACGCATATACATTATTATATATATATATAACAAAAAACAAAAAAAAAAAAAATAGTGAATTGAATAAAGAAGTGCAACTTTCGTGAAACTTGCTGGCCTAAGGAAAATTGAGCTAACTTTAAAACTTTAAAACTACTTTATAAATATCATTTCCATATACATATATATTTACGCATATACATTATTATATATATATATAACAAAAAACCAAAAAAAGAAAATAGTGAATTGAATAAAGAAGTGCAACTTTCGTGAAACTTGCTGGCCTAAGGAAAGTTGAGGTAACTTTAAAACTTTAAAACTACTTTATAAATATCATTTCCATATACATATATATTTACGCATATACATTATTATATATATATATAACAAAAAACAAAACAAAAAAATAGTGAATTGAATAAAGAAGTGCAACTTTCGTGAAACTTGCTGGCCTAAGGAAAATTGAGGTAACTTTAAAACTTTAAAACTACTTTATAAATATCATTTCCATATACATATATATTTACGCATATACATTATTATATATATATATAACAAAAAACAAAAAAAAAAAATAGTGAATTGAATAAAGAAGTGCAACTTTCGTGTAACAAACAATAACCAGGTAGGTAGAGGTTTAAGTCACATAGGATCATTATATAGAGTTCCACGAATAGTGCAACAAGGACGCGGACTCGTATCATTCTTTGCATCATTATTTCGAAATATTAAGCCGTTATTTATTTCAAGTTTACAAGGCCTAAAAAATCAAGCTAAAGAAACTGGAGCAGCTATTATTAATGATTTTGGTCGTACACCTCTTAGGGATATTTTAACAAAACAAACAAAATCAGCTTTAACTAACTTATCAGAAAAAGCTATTAATAAAATTACATCTCAGTTTCAAAAAGGGGACGGAAAAAATAATAGGAGAAAAAAGCCTCGTATCAAAACGAGAAAAATCTAGTTGATTAAAACACTTAAAGGGAAACGGAACACAAGAAAACCAAATCGCAGTAAAAAAAACTAATCCTATAAAATGTGTTAAAGATATATTTTTTTAAATTAATTACAATATGTCTTCTTATACGGAGTGTACGAAAAGCGAACTGGATTTATTTGAACCACATTCTGTACAAAGCAGTATTCTTAATACCGAAGAAGTCTCGTATAATCCAATTCAGTCATTAGATTCACCAAACACAATTGAATTCCTCTGTTTAGGGAATGGTGATACATATCGTGATTTATCGAGAGTTTATATTAAACTAGTGGTTCAATTAAAAACAAAAGATAATTCTAATTTAGAGGATAGCTCATGTAGCGTAGTAAATAAAATACTACACTCAATGTTCCGGAGTGTCTCTATCTACTTAAATAACGTTTTGGTTTCGCAAAGTGATAATAACTATGATTATAAATCCTATATACAAACTTTATTAAATTATGGTACTGATGCAGGACGAACTCATCTTACTACTTCTGACTGGTATCCAGATTATTATACAGGAGAGATTTTCCATGACGGAAAAAAAAACAATTGGCTGAATTATTTCAAAAACGCAGTATAGTAGAATTGGTTAGAAAGTTACATGGTGATATATTCAATCAACCAAAATTATTATTAAATAACGTGGACTTGAGAGTAATTTTAAATTTGGAAACGCCATCCTTTTACTTGCTTGAAAAAGGCGATAAACAATCACATCTAAAAATATTAGAAGCTCAATTGTTTATTAATCATGTAACCATTAACCCTGGTGTACTTCTTGCACATCATAAAATTTTACAAGAAAAACCTGCACTTAATCCTTTTAATAGAGTTTAATTAAAAACTTTTACTTTGTATCCTGGAAATCGTGCATTATCTTTAGATGATGTGGTTATTGGACAACTTCCCATATTTTTGGCGTTTTGTATGGTATATAATAGTGCTTTCTCTGTAGATAAAACATTAGATCCGTTTTACTTTGAGCACTTCTATTTACAAAATTTTAATTTATCAGTAAACGGAGTACAAATACCATCTCAACCATTAGAATTCGATTATAGTGGATTAACAATGAAATCAACAAGAGCTTATAATATGCTGTTTAAGGCTATTAGAATAAGACATTCTGACCGAGGACTTCATATAAATAAGCAATTGTTTGTTAAAAATTGCTTCATATTATCGTTTGATCTATCACCAGATCATTCAAACCACGATTGTTGTGCAAATGTTTTAAAACAAGGTAACATACGCATTGAAGGAAAATTTGTTCGAGCATTAGAAAAACCTGTCACCTGTATAGTTTACTGTGAATACGATTCCATGTTGGAAATTGACAAAAATAGAAATGTAAAAATAACTTTGTAAAGAAAAAATAACTATGAATACAATACAAATTGAGCATGCATTAAGAAGCAATCCAGCAACAAGAAAGTATTTTCAGGGAGTCTTTCCTTCAGATAAATTGCCCAAGAAAGTTATCCATAGATCTGCTTTAATAATAGCTAATACAGATCCATCTAATCAACCAGGAGAACATTGGGTTGCGTTCTATTTCTCTACAAATAAAAATGCTGAATATTTTGATTCATATGGAGAAAAGCCTTCAAAAAAAGAGTTTATACATTTTTTAAGAAGAAATTCTAAAGCCTATCAATATAACAAACAGCGAATATAAGGATATTTTTCCAATACTTGTGGTCATCATTCTTTGATTTATAGTTTATTTAAAAGCCAGCCCAAGTCATTAAAAATTTACTTAAAACAGTTTAGTAAAAGCGATTTTAATTTTAATGATAAAAAAATTGTATATCTATTTAAGAAAGAATTCAAAAGAAATAAAATTAGAAATATTTTTTTTTAATATTCAATGTCTGGATCTTGTTCTTTATTCATAAATCTTAAAATAGGAACATTAAATTTCGATTTATTCCACAGTACATAACGTAATTTATATTATTTTCTTTTAATTTTTTGTAGGGATTTTTTGATGAAAAAAGTTGTCCCAGTCTTCCAGGTAAAAATATCCATAGAGAATTACCCTCACCATCATCAAGATGTAATGTAATTTTCTCACCAAACTGAGTATTTTTCCCTTTACATCCGGTGATTTTGTAAATATAGTTGGGTTTTAAATTATCAATTTTTGTGTACCCTTGCCCTAATTTGCTTCCAACTTCATTTAAAGTTTCTAAGAAAGACTATAAAATAAAATTAAAAAATTATTAATGTGTTTCTTTTATTAATTTTTTACAATATTATTATAGTACACTTACCATTTTCGTATGAAAAAAAAAAAAAATTGCTCAACCTGTACGTTTGCTATGAAATTTCAACAAAATCTAATACTTGTTGAAAGTCTGTAAGACTGAGGAAGCCTTTAAATGAAAAATGAGTTTTTTTTATTTTTACATATACATTTACATATGTATATATGTTTATATATAAATTTAAATAGCTCTTATTTACAATAATATCAGATCATTTCCATTTCTCTAGTTGATAAAGGAAGGGCTCCAATTCTTTTAGTATTTCATTGAAATACTTTTCATCATTAAAAAGACAAATTTTCTTCATCCGGAGTTGAGGTATGTAGAGGTTGACCACATTGAAGCAAATCGAAATCACTGTCCAAGCTTGAGCAGCTTGAAAAAATTAAAGGTGACCTTGATGGTGCTTTAATGATGTTTTGATCATCATCATCATCATCATCATCAATAATTTCTATGCTGCAAAGAAATAGCATTAAAAAATTAATTTTTTCATCATTTTTAAAATTATAATATTTGACACTCACTATGAAGGCTCTGGAGAGGTTATCTCTACACTTAATGAACTCTGGGTCTGTTCAATATCCATTCCTCCTTTGTTATCAAAATTATAAAATCTATGATGGGCGTCTGTACGGAAAGACGCTGAATTTTCTTTGCTTCAAATATATCTTCGGTTGGATCCAATTTTTTTTTTTTTTTTTTAATGCGAACATATCTTTCAAAAATGTTTCTTTATTATTAATTTTTTAGTTTTTAAAATATATGCACTTTCACTTCACACACAAATTCACTTTCCTTTCTTTTGGAATGCAGTTTAATAACTAAATTTTGCTTCATCATTTACTTTAAAAAGAAAGTTCTGCAGAGGAGCTGCATGCGCCGCTTAACATATTGCGTTAAGAATTTTTTTTTATCTTGTATGACGATCAATTTATGGTTTCAATATGTTTTTTTATTGCCTACCCTCCTAAGTACTTTCACCATAATTCCATTTAAAAATTGATTGTATTGTATTCTCAATAAGTCAAGTCACAGCGTGTTAGATAGGTAAGCCATTTTTTCATTATATTGTGAAATAGTAGTTTTTACCCATTACATCATTATGTGAGGGTAAAATGATAAAAAAAAGTATTGTGATCAAGAAGGTTCGTGACCATGTTAGATAGCTAAGACAATTTTCATTATATTGTGAATTAGTGACTTTGTGTATGGTCAGCCCGGTGCTCAAACTATTACCTAACGTTTTATAAGTATTTTACTGAAGATTAAAATTTTACTTAAAAGAAGTTTTTTATTCTATAGTCCTCATACGCATTTTAACCTACATCGCATACTACGTAGAAAATTTTCAAAACCGAAAAATCATTAGGCGCTCAGAAAAAAAACAGAGATCAACATGTTTTCTTTTTAGCTCATAGTAATATATGTGCGGGCGGTTTCCTTCAATACATATGTTTGCTACCTCTCTTTTCCTTGTGTAAGCCTATTGTGTGTGCAATAGTTTTCATATCTTAATGGCTTTTTTTATTACTTTGTATTACCTGCTCTTATCTTGAGTAGATTCAACTTGAGTCATTTAAAATGCTACTTTCCCCAGCTGGGACATTTTTCTATAAAATCCGTTATTTTCAAAAAAATTTTGGTTTTTGCCCAAGAAATTCAAAATTTTTTCCATAAAAACCAGGATTTTTACCCCTTATTTTCCCCCCTATTTTACCCTCTTATTTTCCCAGTTCCTCTATATCGCATACTACTAAGGTTTACATATAAAAGAGCGTAAAAGAAAGCATTTTTTCTACGGTTTTCGAAGTTATTGCTATTGTGTTCGAAATCGTAAAGTTTAAAATGTACTGCTAAATACTTATATAATTAGTTTTACATTACAGATTTAATATTAATTTTAATAATTTTGTTTTATTAAATTTTTATAACCAATTGTTTCAGTTTCAAACGAAAATATACGACAGAGACGCTATTTTAACAATTATTACTTTCTTACGTATATAAAGTAATATAGAACAATAGGAAATATGGAAAAATGAAAAATTTTCTTCAAGCAATTTTTTTATTTAAACAATATATAAACTTTAACAACTTCCATATTCATTAAATCTATGAATATAAGGGGAAAATCGAAGAATCCCAGAAGAATCTCTCCGGGAAATCACCTAAATAAATTATCTCCCGATAAATCGGACAAATCAAAAAGCAGTTTAGGATATGCTTTAAAGAAGACAATTTCTGATAAAAATAAAAGCGCTCAAGAGACCAATGTGGTGGATATTCCTTCCAGCTCTCAAGCTGATAATTTGTTTTCTGTAATGGTTGTTGGTGAGTCACTTTCTGACAATACAGTTTCTTGTAAACGGCCTAGAACCGATGCAGAGATGGAGATTTCTTTAAGTTATGTTAATGGAAATAAAAAGCTAGTTCCTTCACCTACTAATACCAACAAGGGATTTGCTATTTTAGGGGAATTACTAATTGGTATAGAAAGGGATAATATTGATAAAGATATTGTAAATAAGGTGGTAGATGAAAAGGAAGGCAAAAGTTGAAATAAGTCTTGTCCTCCTATTTTCTTGTTCAATGTTAATGTCGAAAATTTGATAGATAGATACATATACACCAAAACAGCTTAGGCGTAGAAGCGTTATTTTAAAAGGGCTCTACTGGAAATGCGATTTGGAAGAAATTAAAAGAGAAATAGTAGTTTGCCTGAGGTTATTGAAACCGTTAGCAAATTGCAAGAATTGTAAACAAAGTGGTCATCCTGCAAGTTGGAGAGGATGTCCCGTTTATAAAGATTTTAAGAGCACGCAAACAAAACCTTGTTAAAGTTAATAAAATTAAAAATTCCTTAGTTTCTAATAAAGTCACTTCTAACTTTGTTTCTCCTAATAAATCCTTCGCAAGCCTTTTCAAAGATCGTGATAGTACTGGTGGCAACACAAAACCCACCTTTGTTTGAAGGGTTTTTAAAAATTGCTGCTATTTTATGTAATCCAGAACCAATTTCTCTAGAAGATAGAATCATAAAATTTTTATTAAATTTTGAAAGATTATCAAAAGACAAAGCCAAAGAGGAATGTCTCTCTCTTTGCTATTTCCCGAACTCTTGGAAAATAGTCTGTCCTATTCCAAAGAAAAGTGGCAATTCTGATTTAAACAACATCCGTCCGATTTCCATTCTCTCTAACTTAGGTAAACTCTTCGAAAGGATTATTCGTGAAAAAATGGATTTGGGAATTGACAATGAGTACGTTCCCCCTTTTCAGTTTGGTTTTAGAAAAACATGCTCTCGCTAAATTTAATAATGATATAACTTGTAATTTACGCGAAAGAAAATGTTCTGTTCTTGTATCATTAGATATAGAAAAAGTGCTTGATAGTGCTTGGCACAACGGCATTCTATTCAAAATGATTAAAATTGGTATTGATCCTTACATTGTAAAACTGTTTCAAAATTTTTTTATGAATAGAAAATTTTTCGTCGAAATTGAAAATAAAAATTCTGATTTTGAGAGCGTGAGTTGTGGATTGCCTCAAGGTTCTATTCTGGCTCCACATCTTTATAGTTTATTTATTTCGGACTTCCCTTATCAATTTCATTCAATCTTTATGCGGATGATTCTCTTCTTTATTCACATCATGAGTCTCCAAAGATCGCCCTTTACAATGTTTCAAAACATCTACAATTAGTAGATAATTATTATAAAGATTGGGGTCTTAAAATAAATCCTTCTAAATCTGAGGCCATTTGCATACGAAATGCTTCTGGAAAGTGCAAGCAATTTGTTGTCCCAGACAGTAGAAAATTAAAGCTATTTCTCAATGATGTTGGGATACCATTTAGAGATAAACTTTTTAAATTCAATAATTATGCAAGAAATGTAATTAAAAAAGTAAACAGAATAAGAGGTTCTTTTGGTAGATGCTTTAACAATAAATTTCTTCCATCAATCAAACTATATTATGAATTTATAAAACATTTTTAAGGCCTATAATGCTTTATGCGTTTCCTGTTTGGTTTACTATTTCGCCGACCATTATGAAAGAATTTGAGGTCGTGGAAAGAAAAATTCTTCAACAAAATGTTTTTCTAATAATGTTATTTATAACGAGTCAAGAATAGTTCCGCTATCCTTGTAAAATTTGTAGAAAAGCTATATTTTCATAATAATATCTTTATTAAGCAAATTGTTTGTGATCAACTGGTCTAACACACATTACCTATCACCCCTAGGGTTTATGACGGAAAATTTACCTGTAAATCCATCTATCACCTTAATGCCTAATTATACCCTCCACCTCAGTGATGAGGGTATACTAATTTTGTTCTTCCGTTTGCAACACCCAGAAGGAGGCGTCAGAGACCCTACAAAGTATATATATTCTTGTTCAGCGTCAAAAACTGAGTCGATTTAGACATGTATGTCCGTGTGTCCGTTTGTCCGTGTGTCCGTCTGTTATTGGCACTCTCACGAGCGTAAATTTTGAGATATTGAGCTGAAATTTTGTACAGTCACTTTTATTTTATGCACGCAGATCGCTATTTAAAATGGGCAAATTCGGTAAAGAGCCACGCCTACAATCAACAAAAATCTATCTATCTGCCACAAAAATTAAGCTATAAACTTGAAATTTGGTATGTACATCTATAAATATTAGTTTTATCGATGTGCCGAAAATGGGCGTGGTCCGATAACATACACGCCCACAATCAATATAAATCTTTATATTTGCCACAAAAGTTGATCTACGAAGTTGAAATTTGGTGTGCAAATACATAGTTATGCCATCCATTGATGTGCCTATAATGGGCGTGGTCGTTTAACAGACGCGCCCACAATAAACATAAACCTTTATATCTACCACAAAACCTGAAATTTGGTACACGTATTTATAGATATCCGATCCATCAATGTGCTTAAAATGGGCGTGGTCGGTTACTAAGTCCACCACAATAAACAAAAATCTATTTATCTGCCACAAAAATTAAGCTATAAACTTGAAATTTAGTATGTACATTTATAAATATTAGCTTCATAGATGTGAAAAAATGAGCGTGTTATAATTTTTAAAATTTATAAAACATCAATTTCATCATCATCAATTCAAAAAATTTAAAAAGATCCATAAATATTTAGACGTTACATGTAAGAACAATTGTACATAACCAAATAAAAATACATACATATGTATAAACAATAAAAATTTTATAGACAAGACATCGTGTTTACCACTTTATATATCTCAGTTTTAAAATTTAGAATATTAAATAAAATTTTTAATGAAAAATACTTAAAATAAAGTAACATGATGCACGATCAGGTACATATACTTATAGTTTGCAAGTACAGGCTACAGTCTTGTTAGAAATCAGGTACATAAATGACTGTTAGGTAAAGTAGCCCATGCGAAAGCAGGTAAAATAGTACAATATATAAGTTTTCAACACGAAATATAGACCTCAGAAGTACAACAATAATTGAACTGTTGAGTTCATATTGAAGTGCAAAAAAATATTATATTTACAAACATTATTTCAATACGCCCTTATTACGTATTACATCATCTCGAAAAAGACGTCTGAGAAATATACAATCTGTGAGGAGGTTTCGCGAGCAAAGTTTGGAGAGAGACAGAATTGAAAATTCTCAGCGTATATTAGCAAGAAGAAGTGATCCTGAATATCGCGAAGAGGAAAGGCGAAGAGACCAAAGCGCACATATTGTTAGAAGAAGAAGTTCAAGATATCGCATTATGGAACAACCAAAGAATACTGTACAATACATAAACCGTCGCGGCAATGAAAGTTATCGAAGTGCTTGAACGTCGGAGAAATGCCTTAACACAAAGGATTAGGAGGGAAGATAATGGAAGACGCAATAGAGAACAACAAGTTAATACTGCCCAGCATAGGCGCCACCGAGAAAACGAAGTCTTTAGAAGGAGTGAAAGGCTGAGAAATACATTAACACAAAGAAATAGGCGGGAGGATGAATGAACCCGCGCTAGAGAAGAACAAATTAATACTGCCCAGCATAGGCGCCACCGCGAAAACGAAGTCTTTAGAAGGAATGAAAGGCTGAGAAATGCATTAACACAAAGAAATAGGAGGGAGGATGATGGAACCCGCGCTAGAGAACAACAAATTAATACTGCCCAGCATAGGCGCCATCGCGAACATGAAGTGTTTAGGACAATTGAAAGGCTGAGAAATGCCTTAACACAAAGGATACGGA
The DNA here is from genome assembly GCA_949710015.1 of Crataerina pallida. Taxonomy (NCBI): domain Eukaryota; kingdom Metazoa; phylum Arthropoda; class Insecta; order Diptera; family Hippoboscidae; genus Crataerina; species Crataerina pallida. Next base: position 13,663,108 of record OX453289.1, read on the forward strand.
GAGAAGATGAGAGTCGACGCGCTAGAGAACAACAAGTCAATACTGAACAGCATACGCGCCATCGCGAAAATGAAGTTTATAGGAGAAGTTAAAGGGTGAGGAAAATGAAGTTTATAGGAGAAGTTAAAGGATGAGAAATGAAATATATAGAAGGAGTGAACGCCAGAGATTTGCCATAGCACAAAGAATTAGAAGAGAAGATGGTGGAATGCATGCTAGAGAGGTTAGCTCTAATAGAACACTTCGGTCTAGAACACACCGTGCTAATGAGGTTAATAGGCTTAGAACTAACAATCCACAAAATTTGTTGAATAGACAAAGAATGCAGACCATGACACCTGACACTAGAATTGAATATTTATTAAGTGAAACCCAAAGACACACATCTCGACTATTGAGTGTAAAGAATGGTCCGGCTTGTGTTTGTGTTTGTTGTGGTGGACTGTGGTTTACGTCACAAGTAAAGTTTTTATCTAAAGAAATAGTTACAAGCCAACATGTCCACTTAAGTTGTGTATTCTTCCTGACTGATATTTTTCCATCCGAAGATGACCGTTATACGTTTTGCAAAACATGTCATTCTGCAGTTCGTTCTGGTAATATACCGACATTATGTTTATCCAATGGTCTTCACTTTCCCACTATACCAAACGAACTAAAGGACTTGACAACTCTTGAAGAGAGATTCGTTGCTCTCAGAATACCGTTTATGAGAATAGTGTCCTTAGGTTATAACAGACAGTGCGCGATACGAGGTGCAGTCGTGAACGTACCGATTTCACTTGATAGAACAATAACCGTCCTTCCGAGATCTGAAGATCAGACAGAAGTAATACAAGTTTATTTGAAGCGTAGGTTGCAATATGACCGCAGTTTTATGACAGAGACTATACGACCGGCAAAGATATTTAGAGCCGCAGAGTATTTAATTAACACAGACTTATATAGGACGCACAACATTTCTATTTCTAATGAATGGCTGAACAGAAGACAGTCGAATGAGATAATGCCGTTTATTGCCAACGAAGAAGACAGAAATATAGTTCAAACTTGTTTAAACAATAACACAACCAATGATGACGTAGATGAATTAAATCCACAGGAGACCCTTTTAGACAATTTACAAATAGAAAATGTACCATTAGGTAGGATTTCTATAGCGCCTGCAGAGGGCAACAGACCATTAGACTTACTTATGGATGAAGACGCCGAGGAGTTGTCCTTTCCCACAATTTATTGTGGAATTAAACGAAGTTCAGTTACAACTTTAGGGAAAGTTATAAGATCAGAAGTTAGAAGATATGACAGACGATGCGCCAGAGTAGACAAAGTTTTATATTCGTACAAAAAATTAGAACTATCGCGCATAAAGGATAGTATATCGATCTGCTTAAGGAAAAGAATACGTCAAAATTCTGTTACTGCGCGAAATATGTTAGACGATCATTTTGTTCAAAACTTAGTGCAGCATGACGACGGGTATCATATTCTCAAAGGACTTAGGTCTTCACCCGCTCATTGGGAATCTGAAAAAAAGAAAGTTCTGGCAATGATTCGGCAATTTGGAATGCCAACTTTTTTTATCACATTGTCCGCAGCCGAATCACAGCGGTCTGAATTAATTGTTATTTTGGTGAAAGTTTTAGAAAAACGGGATATATCAGAAAACGATGTTCATAATTTAACAACGCAAGAAAAATATAATTTAATAAGGTCCGATCCGATTACATGTTCACGCTACTTCGATCAACGTGTCCGTCATTTATACAAACTTTTTAAGTGTGATGGTGGTGTATTTGACTCTCATAAAGTTATAAAGTATTATTGGAGAATAGAATTTCAGCAAAAGAGCCTCATGTACATGGAGTATATTGGTTAAAAGACGCACCACATATAACATTGACAGATGAACGTACATTCCCTGCGGTAACAGAATTTATTGACAAATATATCAGTACAAACTCGTCTGAGTCCGGAATAGAAAATTTCATAAATTATCAAATGCATAGGCATAGTAATACATGCCAAAGAGAAATATCGGGACAAAGGATTTGTAGATTCAAAATGCCTCATCCGCCAATGCCAAGAACAGAAATACTATTTCCGCTGTCCGAAGAATCCGAAAATATTCAAAGACATCGTGTTAATTATGAAAAAGTATTTAATTTTTTAAATACTAGGGAATCTGAGTCAGATATTTATAGTATTGACCAATTTGAACAATTTTTGTTTGACGAACGCATTAATATGAGCTACGAGGACTACATTTTTGCCCTAAGGTTTTCTATTAAAAAACCACAGATATTTTTAAAACGCCGACCGAAGGACATATTTATAAACGCCTTCAATCCAACTATTTTGAAGTTACATCGCGCTAACATAGACATACAGTACATTTTGGACGCTTACGGTTGTGTATCATATATAGTGAACTATATAAATAAGTCAAATAGGGGAGTTTCGCGACTATTGCAGGAATTGTCTCCTTTACATTTACATTTACAGCACATTGGCAATAAATTTATAAACGCGTCCGAAGTGTCCGCTCAAGAAGCATCCTACAATATTTTAGGTATGCATATGTCCGAATGTAGTAACACAGATGTTTTCATGAATACATTCCATCCAGATAGGAGAGTCCGAATGGTAAAATCTAGGCAAGAATTAGAAAGACTACCAACAGAATCGACTGATATTTTTAAAAGTAATTTATTAGACTATTACCAACATCGTCCTCACAGTCTTGAAGACATTTGTCTAGCCAATTTTGCTTCCAATTATGTGTTTTCAAAAACACGCAGTTCTTCGATACGCCAAAGACGAGAAGATGAAGATATAGATGACAACGAAGACGTAACAGAGTATAGTGGAGTTGGTCTTCAACTTTTAAATAACTTTGGATATATTTATAAACGAAGGAATTCAGCTATTCTTCGATTTGCAAAATCAAATATGGATACATCCAGAGCAGACTATTTCAGACAAATGGTTATGTTATATTTTCCGTGGCGTAATGAAGTAACAGACATTTTAGAAAACGACAACGAACAAACATGTTCTTCACATAGAGACTTGATAATGACAAACCAACAACAATTCGAAAAATTTTCGGTAAACGAATTGGAAAACGCTTTAGAGGAAATTCAGAACGATAACGATGGCAATTCTGAAAATGAACCAACCCGACAAGACAACATTGCTGCATCGCAGTTATTAGATAAAGAATTCAGAGCTCTGACTATGCCAGAGATTAATAGAGACATAAATATACTTAATATAGACGAAGAAGAAAATGACGATCAAAGTGAAGGTGTCCGTTTAATAAAACTCCGTCCATTAGTAAATGTAGAGGATTTGTTAATATCCGTAAGGTCTCTGAATAAAAAGCAACGGATATATTTCCAACATGTACTGTACAAGATAAATAGAAAAGAAGTGCTGTATGAATTTGTGGGAGGTGGCGCGGGTGTAGGTAAAAGTCGCTTGATACAAACAATATATCAGGCAATAACACAACGCTTTAATTCTCTTCCTGGATCCAATCCAGATCTCCCAAAGGTTTTGCTAAGTGCACCAACGGGTAAAGCAGCATTTGGAATTGGAGGATATACTCTTCACTCCTTTTTCTCTTTGCCTGTAAATCAGTCGTCCGGAGAAATTCGTCCCTTAAGTAACGATACAGTTAATTCACTTATTGCTAAACTGATTGAAGTAAAACTTATTATTATAGATGAAGTGTCGATGGTTGGTTCTAAAATGTTAGGTTTCCTGGACTCAAGACTAAAACAAATATTTAAAACTACAGAGGCTTTTGGTGGTATTCTAATTATTGTCTTCGGTGATTTAAAACAACTTCCACCTGTAGGTGACCGTTGGATTTTCAATCCAAATCCAAATAATCCCTATGGAGATATAATAGGACGTGAGCTTTGGGATATGTTCGACTTTTATGAATTAGACGAAATAATGCGGCAAAGAGACGACAGGACTTTTGCAATTGCATTAAATAACATGGCAGTTGGACAAATGAATCCTGAAGACATAGATTTAATTATATCAAGGACAGTGAATTTACATACAGAAGTCCCTTTGGATGCTATTCATTTATTTTGGTCTAATAAGGAAGCTGACACATATAATATACAGCGTTTAGTACAGATATCGACGGAAGCGCAGATTTCTAGAAGTTATGACATTATTAAGGCTGACTCTCTAAGTGAACAACAAAAACAGACAATTTTAAATATAATTAAGAATTTTAAAACGTCGGAGACTCAAGGACTTCCCACAGAACTTACGTTAAAGACACCGGCTAAATATGTGCTGACAGTAAATATTGACACTGCCGATGGACTCGTTAACGGTGCAACAGGACTTTTAATGGCAGTAGACATAAGTCAGGAAGCCGTATCGACACTTTGGATTCTATTTTCTAATAGGGACGTTGGCTCTCAGGCAAGAAGAAAAAAGCCTCATAATTCTGAACCTCTATGGACTCCTATTAAAAAACATTACAGATTATTTCAATACAGACGTAACGTACCAATTAATATTGAGAGGAGACAATTTCCGGTAGTTCCAGCAGAGGGTATTACGATTCATAAGAGTCAGGGAGCAAACAACAAAGTTGTAGTCCATCTTGCAGATAGAATAAATAGAGCTGCAATGTATGTAGCTTGCAGTCGAGCTACTAGTGCATCAGGATTGTTCATAATTGGACGTTTCACCCCTCCAAAACAATTTTCTGACACTGACGTTGTCAAAGTCGAACTTGACCAGCTCCGAACAGAAAGATTTTTATGTCCGTCACCTAATGTATGCGCAAACACAAAAATATATTACCAAAATATACAAAGCCTTAACGCTCACCACCAAGACTTATTCAGTGATAGATATATAAGAGATATAGACGTTTTATGTCTTGTAGAGACATGGACTTTTCTGTTGGACGACTGTTCTGTTGAAGGATTTTGTACTTTAGCAAGAATTAATGGATCCGATAGCCTTCCTCGACAAAAGCGTGGAATAATAGTTTACATAAAGTCCGACCTGAGTAGTCAAGCGAAAGTTTTGTTCAAGCGATATTATAGTTCTGGGTTCGCTACTTTACAAATAATAGCTTTCCGTTTTAAAACAATGTGCGTTATCACTTTATATAGAAATTCCACATTTTCCGAAACAACATTTAGTAATTTACTCATGGAGGCAGTAGGTACTGTATATACTATGGGTGAAACATTCGAAAAACTTCTTGTTATTGGTGATTTTAATATATGTAGGGCGACAAATAGCAGTTTAATGGAAAGGAACTTAATTAATGAGGGCTTTTGCTCTATGTTAGAAAAGACGGAAACGACTACAGTTGGATGTACGCAAATAGACTGGGCATTTGGCAAAGTTTTAAGTGGGGCGGTGGAAGCAAAAACGTACAATACGGTGCACAGTTACCACGACGGCATTATTTTAGGAACAAGTTAATTTATATTAGGATAAGAATTTTATAGATTTACCCATTATTGTTCATATGTTGTATTGTTTTTTATTTTTTAGTTTAGTAAAAAAGGATTCATAAAAAATTAACTAATCAAAATTTTAAATAAAGTGCATATATAATTTTTTTCTAAACATAATAATTATATTTGTGTTTCTTTTAAAACTGAAATAGATGAATATGGAAAATATGAAATTTCATTTGTGAAATTAATAGAAAGCCTTATTAGTTCTTGATTTATTATAATGACTTGGGTGTCGTCTTTGATCCGAAATTGAGATTTAACAATCACATCGTATCATCTGTCAACAAAGCTAGATCCTTGTTGGGTTTCATTAAACGCTGGTCCAAAGAGTTTAATGACCCCTATGTTTCCAAACGTCTGTTTACGTCCCTGGTTAGACCCACACTGGAATATGCAGTCGTCGTCTGGATACCCAGCTATAGATTTTACGTTGACCTTATTGAATCGGTTCAACGTAACTTCTTACGATTTGCACTGCGTGGTCTAGCTTGGCATCCTTCACTTCCCTTGCCCTCATATGAAAATGGCCTCAATATAATTGGTCTCCCTACACTTGAGAGGAGAAGACAAATGTTGGGGGTTTCCTTCATAGCAAGAGTTCTGCTAGGTGAAGTATCCTCCCCTCCTCTACTGGGCCTGGTCACACTGAATATACCAACCAAGGTCTCAAGGCATTTTGTGCCATTATGGCTACCTCAATGCTGCACCAACTATGAGCTGTTTAGTTCGTTTCGGGTCCTATGTGGTCTATTTAATGAATACTCAAACTCGTTCGATCTCGCGGTTGATCCAATCGATTGCATTAAAAGAATTATATTAAATAGGTAGTTGCCAAACTATTCATCCACCTCTCTAATTTAAGTTCCTTAATTTAGTAATAAATTTAAGCTTTTGTAATGTTTAACATTGTTATTTTATTTATCTATACCCTTAAGTATCTCTTTAACTCTAGTATGTTATAGCTTGTAAATCCTACTATTGTATGTCTAGTATTATTCTTTAAAAACTAATGAACCAGATCCAGAGTTGCTGCGGATGTAGTTGTTGTTGTTGTTGCTGCTCCTGCTTTAATTATAAGATATTCTATCACTTTTATTATACGTCCATTAGCTGTTATGTTTAGCAATGATTTTTGTGAATATGAATAAATGAATAAATGAATATTTATAGTTACGTGCCATATCAAAGATATTCTGCAACTTTGAGCTTAAACGGTCCCGTGGTTTTTGCGACAACCCGTTACAAACTTTCAAAATTTTACTTTTATTAATATAAAGAAAAGAAAAGATAAAGATTTTTTTAGAAACAACTGCTTTTAAGTAGTAAAATTTTTTATATATTTTTCATCTTAACGTCTTAAAGTTGATGTTCAAGAAAATGGTTGAAAGTTGAAAAAAAATTTAAAATCAGTAGCAGCATTGTGATTTATACAATTTTCGTGTCAGCGGTTGAAAATCATAATACCAAATTAACAACTTCAACTTATTCTTATCGAAGTTGATGTCCGTAATAGACCCCTTAAACAATCGAAAAGCATTGGTTAAGCAATTGATGATATTCGACACTGTAATAACGAAATGTATGGTTTAAGAGTCAATCATTGTTTGAGTAATGACTGTAATAATGGGCATTAGTAATACATTTCATTAACACGTACATTTTCGTTCAATAACAATTGTAATATAAGATTGTTAGTTACCTATAAGCAGGTCAAGAGTATAAAGTAATTTAATGTCAACATAATTGTAGGTCAAGATTAGGTAACGTAAGCTTTGTTGTATTTTTGTATAAAAGCTAGAATAATTAGAATTAAGCAAGAGAGAACAACTTTAGCAAAAGTAAGAATAAGACCAATATATAATTTAATAAACATTATATTATAAAAATTAAAATCCTCAGCCTCTTCATGGTTACCACTTTTCGTGAGATATCTCACGTCAACACAAAAACGGTATTATAGTTCTCACTTAGGGCCGCTTTCAATATCTTTCGGTTAAATTTAATCGTCACTTTATCTTGCTGTTACGAAATTTCATTTTCACAACTTAACCGCAACAATCTTCTGATTAAATTTAACCGAAAGATAACAGAGACCGAATAAGAGGAACATATGGTTTTGATAACGTAAAAAAAATTTTAATAATTGTTGATTTTTTCCGCTAATAGTTAATAAATTTAATAATTGTTTGTTTTTTAGGCACGAGGTCTGTGTTTTAGAGGGAAAAAAAATTTTTTTTTTCTTTTTTATTTATTTTATATCTTCATAATCTTTTCCCTTCTCCCGACGTTTCGTCTCTTATTTTGGAGACCTTTTCAAGGGTTTTATATAGTTATTATAATGTATTTACAATTTTTCTAAACTAAATATGAAGGCTGACATTTCTTTTCCCCCTTTTTCTTTTTCTATTCTCTCTCTGCTAATGGCTATTTTTATCATTGCTTTTTCCCAAACCAACCATATTTCTTGTCTATTCCTACTTTGTTTTTTTGGTGTTTCTTAGAGCTAGTTGGTATAAGGTGTTTGTCCTGTCTAAATCTTCTTTTTTGTTTATCGCCTTGTCATAGTGTTTTTGTATATATAGGTTTTCTTTAAGCATTTTTCATTCATTTATTCATTTATTCATATTACAAAAATCATTGCTAAACAAATAGCTAATGGACGTATAATAAAAGTGACAGTATATCTTATAATTAACGCAGGAGCAGCAACAACAACAACAACAACATCCGCAGCAACTCTGGATCTGGTTCATTAGATTTTAAAGAATAATACTAGATATACAATAGTAGGATTTACAAGCTATAACGTACTAGAGTTAAAGAGATACTTAAGGGTATAGATAAATAAAATAACAATGTTAAACATTACAAAAGCTTAAATTTATTACTAAATTAAGGAACTTAAATTAGAGAGGTGGATGAATAGTTTGGCAACTACCTATTTAATATAATTCTTTTAATGCAATCAATTGGATCAACCGCGAGATCGAACGAGTTTGAGTAATCATTAAATAGTCCACATAGGACCCGAAACGAACTAAACAGCTCATAGTTGGTGCGGCATTGAGGTAGCCATAATGGCACGAAATGCCTTGAGACCCTGGTTGGTATATTCAGTGTGACCAGGCCCAGTAGAGGAGGGGAGGACACTTCACCTAGTAGAACTCTTGCTATGAAGGAAACCCCTAACATTTGTCTTCTCCTCTCAAGTGTAGGGAGACCAATTATATTGAGGCCATTTTCATATGAGGGCAAGGGAAGTGAAGGATCCCAAGCTAGACCACGCAGTGCAAATCGTAAGAAGTTACGTTGAACCGATTCAATAAGGTCAACGTAAAATCTATAGCTGGGTATCCAGACGACGACTGCATATTCCAGTGTGGGTCTAACCAGGGACGTAAACAGACGTTTGGAAACATAGGGGTCATTAAACTCTTTGGACCAGCGTTTAATGAAACCCAACAAGGATCTAGCTTTGTTGACAGATGATACGATATGATTGTTAAATCTCAATTTCGGATCAAAGACAACACCCAAGTCATTATAACAAGACACATTTTCAAGCACATGATTATTAACAGAATAAGATGAGTACTGATAGTTTATCCACCCATATGACATCTTTTTGACATCTTTTTTTCTTCTTTATTTAAGTTCAAGTGCATACCATTTAAGTCACACCATGATACCAAGTTTGTAAGGTCCGATTGTAATAAATTTGTATCGTCCAAAGAGTTTAAGGAGAGAAAGAGTTTAACGTCATCTGCAAACATTAAGATTTGAGAGTATTGGATACAAGATGGAAGGTCATTTAGGAAAATAGTAAATAGTAAAGGCCCTAAGTGGCTACCCTGAGGAACCCCCGATGGAACAGAAATAAGGCGAGAATAGGTGGATTTAAACAAGACTTGTTGAGTACGGCCAGTCAAATAGCTACGAATCAAGGAGATTAAGATTTCCGAAAATCCAATGCGTTGCAGTTTAAATAGCAAAAGATCATGATGAACACTATCAAACGCTTTAGTGAAGTCTGTATAAATGACATCAGTTTGTTTGTGATGAGAATAAGCATTAAAAATGTAATTACTAAACTCCAACAAGTTAGTTGATGTTGATTTACCACGGCAAAAGCCGTGTTGACAATGAGAAATAACTGACCTTATTGATGGCGTTAGTCTCTTGGTAATAAGACATTCAAATAATTTAGGCAGCACACTTAATTTGGCAATACCTCTGTAATTCACTATGGAGTTCCTAGAACCATTTTTATATATGGGAATAATGAAGCTATTTTTCCAAATAGAAGGAAAGTATCCTTTTTCTAAACAGTTGTTGAAAATTTTAGTTATGGGACCACACAACAAATCCGCACAACAACGGAGAATGACCGAAGGAACACCATCTGGACCTGGGCTGTTACATAATTTAAGACTGGATAGGGCTATGAAGACATCATTTTCAGAGAAGGACACCGATGGAAAGATGTCGAACGAACTAATTGGAAAGGGTCAATATTACTAACATTAGAAGTAGAATATAATTTTTCAAAATGGTCCGCAAAAAGGTTAGATATCTCTAATATATTCGATGATTCCGAGTCTTCGTAATACATGATCGAAGGAAATCCCGTAACTTTACGTTTCGAGTTAACAAAACTGTAAAATGACTTAGGATCTAGAAGGAGTTTATGCCTCATGCTTTGAATATAGTTAGCGTAACAATTATTCTTTAGAACATTAAATTCCCGGTTGCAGTTAGAATAACTAATATAGTCCCTAAGTAGACCGCTCCGTTTGTAACGTTTGTATAGTCTACTCTTCTTATTTCTTATGTTTCGCAGATGTCTGTTGAACCATATCGGACAAATAGTATTAGATGCAGGAGTCTTCAGTGGAACGGATAGCGATATAGCTGTATAAAGAAGATTGTAAATAGAGTTCAAAGAGCCATCTATGTCATTATAGTTGAGGTTCCAGTCGTTGTGAGAAAAGAAGCTTCTAAGTTTAGCATAATCAGTTCTACTAAATAAACGCAACGCATGAAGATCCTCATGTCTAGGCATTTCAGAGTGACAAAATTCATGAATATGAAGCAATAATGAGGGATGGTGAGTGTCCTCCGGTAATGAGAACGGATGTGATCGTATAATACGTAAATTAGTATCAATATAAAAGACCAAATCTAAGAGCCTATTATTAGAATTATGAATATGGTTGAGTTGAAAAAGACCAAGATCATATATGGAATCAAATAGATCATTATATAATGGAGGGATGACTACTGGATAATAAGCACCAATTTCAACATTGGGGGACCATGTGACACTAGCTAGGTTAAAGTCACCAAGTACAAGTAGCTTATCAGTCGGTTTTAAACGATTCAATACGTTTCTTATACATATGAAGTGTTCAAGGTAGGTAGAAATATCACTATCAGGCGGGATGTAAGAGCACGTGATAAACAAGGAGGACTTGCTGGTTTTTATTTGGACGCATACAATTTCAATGTTTAATGGAACGATAGTATCAATTAAGATGGTAGTAAGCATTTTATTGACAGCGATAAGTACGCCACCACCAATCCTAAGCGATCTATCACACCTGAAAACTTGAAAATCTGAACAGAAGATTTCGGTGTCGTTGACCCATGGCTTTAGCCAGGTTTCAGTGAACACTACAACCATGTAATCACAATTTATTGACTTTAAAAAAATATTTGATAGTTTAGAATTAAGACCGCGGACGTTCTGATAAAGTAGAGTGAGAGCATTATTTAGTTTTTTGAGTCCGACGGATTATCAAGATTAATCGGACGACGAAACTTATTACGAGGAATAAATTCCTTAACTAGGGTACTTTTAGGCCAAAATTCTTTGTTAAGGAGGCGCTCAAATAAAGCGTCGGGCAAAAGGATTTTAAATGACGAGATTTCTCTATCTTTTGATGCATTGAGTTTAAAGATACTTAGTTTGCTAGTGTCAATATCAGGTGATATACGTTTGATATAGCACTCAACTGTACGAGTTGTAGTATTCGAGGCAAATCGAGATAGGAATACTACCTTACGTACAGGAATAACAGTTAGTTCATCAATTTGTGCTGAAGCGGAATTAGAGGATGAGGAGGGTTCATTATTATACTGAACAGACTGACCAGAGTTCAAAAAACGGGAGGGATCAGAATTACTTAATGGACTCACTCGGGGGTGACTACAAATTGAGTCAATTTGTTGACCCCCGTCCGACAGATTACATACCGGTTCACTCGCCGGAGCAGGTTCAATCGGTGGTTGAACAGTGATCACAGGAATAGCACAGGGTGCTTGAACGGACGGTGGAGGGCATTGAGTAATTCCCTCATCGCCACTAACCGTATCTATGGATGGGCAAGAGGCCGATAAGGTTGAGTTCAAGTTAGATAAAGCCGGAGAGGGAGGTATAGCAAGAGAAGTGCTTCGGCAAGCGAGAGAAGTACTAGGAATAGCTTGCCTTGTACCAAGAATAGCATCAGCTTGGTCCAACAATTTGCAGTTGTTAAACAAATCCTGATACTTAGCAAACTTATCCGTCAACTTTTTAAGGTCCTTAAGAAGATCAGAAAAACCACTTTGGGTTTGCTTAAAGAGCTTGTGAAAATCAACATCGATTTTCCTGCAGTTTCGGCAAGCCCAACGAAGACCTTTAGTTCTGTTTGTGATGTAATCAAAATCCCGACCACTAAAACCAGCACATTGGGGATGAGCGGCGCGGTCACATAGCCAACAAAGCAGAAAGCGATCGTTCTGAGTTTCCTTACAGCTATTATAACAACATTTATCCATCATCATACCTAACTGCTAAATGTTATGTTAAGTAACAGTAAGTGAGAAATAGATTAAATGTTATTATTTAGTGTACAACAATAGAAATATGTATAAGAACCGTAACACTCACTAAAACGGTGAGAGCAAGAAGCAGGGAAAATAGCAAGGGAAAATAACAATGAATAGTAAAAAAGAAAGATGAATAGTTAAAAAGAGGATTAAGAATAAGAAGTGGAAGGTAAAATGTACATAAAAGATACCAACCAAGTGGAGAGAATATACCCAATCGCACCAACTATGCGTAATTCGAGAAAAATTATTATTGAGGAATAACACTGTGATTAGAGAAAAAATTATATAGTGTTGCACTATGTATATTAAACTTTAATCACTTTAAATTTCAATTAATTTAGGAGCACTAATAACACCCGACAATATGATAACAGAGTTGCCAAACTACTCCATATATATTATTACTTAGTTGTTTTATTGGTGTTTTCGTTTTAACTCGGCTAAATAAATTGTTTATCGGTAGGTGAGCTTTGTGAGAGATGGTGTACTCAAATTATTTTTTCTCTCTTTTTCCGATAATAGTGTCAGTAAGAGTGGGGATGTCCGGAATCGCAAAATATTTTTTGTTGTTGTTGTGTTGTTCTTTATTGCTATGTTTTTGGTGGGAATACTCGGTATGCAGTAACCTTTTTATTATTCTATATGGAAAGCTGTTCATTAAGGTTAAAGTCATTACCAAATATGTAGACGACCTCTTTGGCATCATTAAGAGTGGGGAGGAAAACAAAATATTAGACATATTAAATAAATACGACAATAAACTACAATATACAATAGAAAAGGAAACAAAAGGATGTATAAACTACCTAGATATAACCATAACACGATACAACAATAAAATATACACGACATGGTACACCAAGGAAATCTCTTCAGGCAGAATGATGTAATGTTTGAGGATCGTTATGTGTTGCAACAGTCCTTTTATTTAGAGGTAAGCCTTGCATTTGCATCTGAAAGCAAAAAGCGTTAGCAGTGAACTTCTGTGTACGGGCAAGACTTACGAATGAAGAGTGAACAACAATAAGGACAATAAGACAGGATTTAATTTTAAGAATATGACGTTTTTTTAATCATTAGTCTTACTCCTATTATAGCTAATGTTGAACTCTCTTACTTAATTCTAACTATTCTAGCTTATATAGAAAATATAACAAAGCATACGTTAGACAATAATCTAATCTATTCTGACCTACAATCTTGAACTACAATTATGTTGACATTAAATTACTTCGTTCGTTGAACCTAGCGTTTGGTGGTGGTATGGGGTTGAAAAAATTTGTCGAATTTCTAGGAGCTTGCATATGTTTCTTAAAAGTTCATTTGTAAACTCTGTGCCTTTATCGGATTTTAGTACTTTAAAATGTCTATAGGGTATGCAATTACGTACTTGGTCAACGTGCATTGCATGGTGAAAATATACCTGTATCCGTTCGATATTCTTAAGCGTCTATTTCTACTATTTCAAAAGTGTCTGGTGTTTTCGTAACGGTTTGTGGTTCTTTGGGTGTGTCGTATCTGTTTACATTGTTGACACTTTTTACACTGATTTACAAATTGTTTAACCATTCTGTTCATGTTTTTCCAGACATATCTTTGTTTTAATTTCAAGAGTGTTTTTCTTATACCCAGATGTCCTCCATGTGGACTATTATGAAAATCTTTAATTAGTTTATACTGAGTTACTTTGTCTTTTATTCTGTAAGGGTCTTTGTATAGTAATATATTGAATAATTGGCCATCTGCCTTTTTATTTTGTTGAATTTTTCTTTAAATGCATTTTCTGCTACAGACTTGAATACCATATCATTCTTATTTAATGCTGCGTTATATAGCTTTAATTTTTCTAGTCTAGCTGTCAGTTTCTCCATAATCGAATCTAAATTCGTAGGATTATCACTGCATCGTACAAGTATCTTATTATATTCAATAGAGATCTCGATACACTTTCTTTTTATAAATTCAAATGTTATTATTTTCATATTTTTAATCTCATTAATTGATTTACAATCCCAGCTGTAAAGTTGATCAAAATCTTGTGGGTTTGTACTATTTTGTTTTTTTATACTATTAGCTAGCTTTAATTTTTTCCCTCTGGTGAGAACGTTTATTTCTTTGGGTATCATATTTTTTAATGTATTTGAATCTGGAAATCTGGATAATGCAGCCACGTTTGTATTTTTGGAGCCCTTCTCATAGATGATTTCAAAGACGTAGTCGCACAGTTCCATTCGTATCCTTGTCATTCTGGATGAAGGATTATTGTGTGAAAATAGGGATGTCAGTGGTCTATGGTCGGTGACTACTATGAATTTATTATTAAATAGATATGGTCTGAAGAACTTTATTCCCCAATATATAGCTAATAGTTCTTTTTCTATGACTGATTTATTCACGTCATGTTTTGCTAGTGTTGTGCTTGCATAGGAAATAGGTAAATAATGTCCAATTTGTCTTTGAGAAAGAATTTCTCCAAGAGAAAAATCAGGAGCGTCCGTTATTAATATGAATGTTTTGTTGAAGTCCGGGTATTGCAGAATTGGCGGGTTTATAAGTTTTGTCTTTAATGTGTTAAAAGATATTTCACATTCGTTTAACCAAATGAATGGTTGTTTCTTTTTTAATAAATTGTTTAGAGATTTTGCAATTTTTGCAAAATCTTTTATGAATCGTCTATAATAATTGCAAAACGCGATAAATCGTCTAACGTCAACTGCATTCTTTGGCATTGGGTAGTTTTTTATTACTTCATATTTTGATGGATTTGTTTTAAACCGTCTTTTGTTCTCCTTCTAGATGGAAAATGTTTGATATTCTCTAAATATGCTTTCTAAGATTTTTGAAGTGGAGTTGTCTGTATGCTCAATATTTATTCCTCTTAGTAGTTTTTTGAAACGATTTTCTGAATACTGTATATTGTTACTTGGATTCAGTATGTGGTAGTCATCCAATGGTTTTGTATTAATATTCATACTCTTTATTGTTACTGTTTTGTTTGTGGAATTGAGGATTTTAATATGAGAATTTCCAGACTCTGGCACTATGGCGTTTGCCAAAAATACTCCTTGTTGAAGTTCACTGTTTAGTATTACTGAATCTTTTTGAAGTTTTAATTTAATGGGTTGTATTGCTTCTGTCCTGGGAGGCGTTATTATGTAATTATTTGTTTCTATTGGTAGACCAATGGTTTTGTTTAATATGGTCATTTCTAGTGTCATTGTTTTGTAGTCTAATTTGCATAAAAATGTTTGTAGAAAATCTGTTCCTATTATTCCGTTAGTCTTAATTGAGAATGTTTTGTCTACTATGTGAAATTCATATTTAATTTCTGTTTGTTCGACGTAAAGTTTTAAGAAGGTGCTTCCTAGTGTATTTATTTTTTCAGAAGATATCCCACTTAATTGATGGATTTTATTTGATATGTTTAAGGTTATTTTTTTTAACGTGTTTATTTTTATTAATGAAATTTCTGCTCCTGTGTCGACGATTAGCTTGACATTTTGTTTATCATTCAGTTTTAAAATAATAAAGTGGGTGTATTTGTTGGATATATTTAATATTTTGAACTCTTTATTTATGCATCGGTGATGATATCTTTCATCACCGGCGGTAAGTCGTTTCCCTGAGTATGGATTACGTTGACATTATGGCGTCTATTGTTATTTTGTTGGTCATTGTGTCTATTGAAATTTCTGTTTCGATATTGCTGAGGGTAGCTATAATATTGTTTATTATTATTATTATTGTTGTTATTTTTGAAAATATTTTCGTGTTGGTTATATTTTTTTATGTTCTTATTACAGTGATTGGTTATTCTTTCATCATTTGTATGAAAACAATTACATTCTTGTTGCTGATTTTTGATATAGTATCTCTTTCTTGGTTGGTGGTTGTATGTTCCATTTCGAATTCTAGTGTGGAAAATTTGCAAGTTTCCTTGAAAGATTTGACCTTTTTCGATTTCTAGAGCAATGTTAGTGGCTGTTTAAATATTGTTGGTGCATAATTATCATTTATTTTTGTTATTGCATTTTTTGTTTCTGGAGAAGCGTTGCTACCTAGTTCTTTGATTTGCAGTTCGTTTAATTGGCTGATTAAATCTAACAACTTATCTGCAAAACTTTGTACGCTACCTGATTGTCGTGTATTATTTAAGGTATTCCGTAAATGTATGACTGTGTTTGGATTTTTATAGGTTGATTTTATTTTATTTATCAATTCTTCTATAATATTTGGAATTTGAATTGAACCAACTGCTGTCCTAACATTATGTGATAATTTTATGTGATAGGTTAGTTTTACTAGGTCTTTTTATTTTTTCTTCATTCAGGTTCTTACCAAGGAGTTTGATTATTTTATAAAAGTTATCGACTTTCTTGTAGTTTCCAGTAAAAAGTGGGACCGTTTTTACTGCTAGTTCAAAGTTAAAGGCCATTTTATCTTCGTGATTTAATAATTCTGTTAATGCATTCTGTATTTCTTTGTAAGTTTTGACAAATTTAATTATAAGATTAAGCCAGTCTGAAGTTCCTTTGAATGTTAGTCCGACTACCGTAAAAGTTGTTCTTAATTTTTCTATTTGTTCTAATTTGGCTTCTATTGTTTCTGTTTTGTATGGTCTATTTGGTGTCTTCTTTAAGTTTGTTAAAATCTCATTTAAATCTTCTAAAATACCTTTACTTTCTTCCATATATATATATTTTAGTGTATTAACTTTACTTTATTTATATTGTGTAAAATCTTTTACTCTTGGTATATATGTATATGCATATTTCATTTTTATACCGTGTTGGTAGATCTGGTTATTTGTTTTACAATATATTTTTTGCAATATGTATTTACTCTGTATATTTATGTATTAAATATACCTCTAAATAAATACATATTGTATATGTATTTACTCTGCATATAGTGTAAACTATTATTAACAAAATTAAAAATATTATGATTACATCTTCTTTAACCTGCAAGAAGGTGTTATTTGCGTTGTTGTTTATGATGACTTCGTCCTCTTTGGAAAGTGATTTATCCATGCTTTTTGCCTTTTTTACTTTTTCACTCTAACTTGTAACCTTGTTTTAGCTGCTGTACCTTCTTTTGTAGTATCTTTCTGTTTTGTGAATCTGCTATTGCAAAAATCCTGTATAGGTCCTTAAGTTCAGGTAGATATTTTACGTGTTTCCCGCCCCTTTTTTGTTGCGGAATTGTGTTCTTTTAAGTATATATTTTCTTCTATCGTCCACGCTTGCGGTCTGGGAATGGGTGTTGGTATGTATTGTGGTATTATAGTTGAAGTTGTTGGTCCAGCCGGATCGGAGAAGGCAGGATCGCCATGTAATGTTTGAGGATCGTTATGTGTTGCAACAGTCCTTTTATTTAGAGGTATGCCTTGCATTTGTTTCTGAAAGCAAAAACCGTTAGCAGTGAACTTCTGTGTACGGACAAGACAACAATAAGGACAATAAGACAGGATTTAATTTTAAGAATATGACGTTTATTTAATCATTAATCTTACTCCTATTATAGCTAATGTTGAACTCTCTTACTTAATTCTAACTATTCTAGCTTATATAGAAAATATAGCAAAGCATACGTTAGACAATAATCTAATCTATTCTGACCTACAATCTTGAACTACAATTATGTTGACATTAAATTACTTTATACCTCATACTGAGATAGGTAACTGATAGGTAACATGTAACCATCTTATATTACAATTGCTATTGAAAAAATGTGTGTAAATGAAATGTATTAATTGTATTACTCATCAATGAGTAATAGTTTACAAAGATAAATTACCACTCCAATCACCCACACACACAAATAATTAACACAGCCAAAAATCTTATACGTAGAGCTTTCTCGATCACAGACCATAACTACAAAAGATAAATAACCCATAAAGTCCGAAACATCCTAGCTAAAAACGGCTTTCCATATAGAATAATAAAAAGGTTACTGCATGCCGAGTATTCCCACCAAAAACATAGCAATAAAGAACAACACAACAACAACAAAAAATATTTTGCGATTCCGGACATCCCCACTCTTACTGACACTATTATCGGAAAAAGAGAGAAAAAATAATTTGAGTACACCA
Source organism: Crataerina pallida (assembly GCA_949710015.1). NCBI lineage: Eukaryota > Metazoa > Arthropoda > Insecta > Diptera > Hippoboscidae > Crataerina > Crataerina pallida. The sequence continues at coordinate 13,681,600 of OX453289.1, forward strand.
TCTCTCACAAAGCACACCTACTGATAAACAATTTATTTAGCCGAGTTAAAACGAAAACACCAATAAAACAACTAAGTAATAATATATATGGAATAAAATGCTTAAAGAAAACCTATATATACAAAAACACTATGACAAGGCGATAAACAAAAAAGAAGATTTAGACAGGACAAACACCTTATACCAACTAGCTCTAAGAAATACCAAAAAAACAAAGTAGGAATAGACAAGAAATATGGTTGGTTTGGGAAAAAGCAATGATAAAAATAGCCATTAGCAGAGAGAGAATAGAAAAAGAAAAAGGGGGAAAAGAAATGTCAGCATTCATATTATGAAGATATAAAATAAATAAAAAAGGAAAAATAAAAAAAGACTTCGTGCCTAATAAAAAAACAAAAAAATCAACAAATGAATAGGTCAAAAAAAAAAGCTCACTAAACAATTTTAATAATTGTTGATTTTTTCGCTAATACTTGAATAATTTTATTTTATTTGTTGTTTAAAAGTTGAATAATTTTAATATTTTTTTTTTTTTTTGGAGTATTAATGTTGGTATGGACTAAGACGAAAGGTTATATGTCCAGCAGCAGGAAGAGTAAAAATTCGCCGTAAAAAAGCACACAACACGATACAAAGCAATAATTTGAAGTCCAGACAGATTTATCAGGGCAACAAGTGAGTGTAAGTATAGGCTCTATGCATATTCACAAAAAGAAAAACAGAAAGAAATACGTTACATCTTTACCATCCCAAAAAGGGGAGAAAAAAAGAACAAGAAAATTAACTTGAGCGTGACTTTTAAAAACACAAAATTAGCAAAGAACTTATACTTCTTTCTTAAAAAACAGAAAATATTCATAATTACCTATTATGAATAAATATAATTACATTTAAAGTACAATATTAGCCATTTTAACGAATGTGAGTAGCTCTTTAATATGCTTAAGATCCCACAACCTTAGTAAATCACACTAATTGTTGAAAAGCGTGAAAATGGGAAAGTTGAATCTGATATTATCATACCGTTTACATTTAAAAATTTGATGTTCTGCTGAATCAACAGCATTACAAAATTCACAAAAGTCTGTATTAGACCTACTAGATATACTTTATCATAGGTGTAACCACTAGCCAATCGATACAGTGTTTTAATCTGACTCGACTTGAAAACCGAATCAGATAATGGTTTAAAATTTAAGTTGGGGAAAATCTTGTAAAAAAAAAGCGGTTGCTTTTATTCTTGAAATACAAAGGAGTTCTTCTTTCCATGAGTTATAAATACTCAAACGAATACAACGCAAAGCCTCACTAGGTGTATATTTAACAGGTAGAACCCTCCCATCAATAACAGCCTCTCGAGCATACATATCAGCTTTCTCATTAAGAGTGAAACCACAATGCCCAGGAACCTACACAAAATGACATTCAAAATTAAATTAAACATTAAATCATAGATTTCGGACACAATATAATTATGACACTCCCTTTTTCGTATTAACTGCAAAGCAGATTAGCAATCACTAAAGATTACCTATAGATGCCCTTAATATTTCAAAATTTAACTTTTCACAACCAAGGGATATTGGTTCATTTAAAATAACCGCTCCACAGGCATACTTCGATATGCTAATTTCAGAAGAGTTCTGGCCTAATGGTGCATTTGTTAAGGAGTTCACCTCCCGTAGGAATACGCGTACTCAAAACATTGCGGTTATTCCGTCTACCGTGTCTGATGCTTCAAAAAACTAAGTATAGATAGCTTTTCACTGTTGATCCTCTATCAAAATGTTAAAGGTCTTAATACTAAACTCAATAAATTATTTACTGATAGCACTGGTGCTGATATCCATATTTTTGCCTTCACTGAAACATGGTTAAAACCTGATATACACAATTCTGAAATATTTTGTACAGATTATGTTGTTTATAGACAAGATAGACAGCATATGAGAGGTGGTGGTGTACTGTTAGCCATTCATATAATGTTTTCATCCAATTTAGTATCATTTATAGAACCTGTTGATATCGAATTTGTGTGTGTCCATGTTATGGTTGGTAAGAAGAGTATTTACATTTCCTGTTCATATATTCCTCCTTCCTCCGATTTATCTTTTTATTTGAAGCACTTGAGACAACTTACAATAATATCTAATATGCTTAGGCCAAATGACTTTCAAATTGCAGTTGGTGATTTTAACCTTCCACAAGTTATGTGGTTAATGGATGAAAACTTATGCCGCTTAACTCCAACTTATAACACTTCAATCTGGGATGAATTTTTTGAAGGTATTAGTAATCTTTGTCTTATTCAATTAAATGGCAATCATAACTTTCAATATAAATTACTTGATTTAGCAAATGTGTCTGATATTTTAGTAATTCGGTCAGATCCATTTGTCTTGCCTTGCTTATCACCCAACAATTCGAATATCTGTAGATGTTAATATTAGTTTAAAGAACAATAGTGCTGCGAAAGTTAAGCATTTCTTCTATTCAAAGACCGATTATATTATAATGAACGAGTGGTTACGTAGTAGACTTAGTATTATGTGCTTTAACGACTTAAACTCTGCGATCTCGGAATTCTACAACACGTTAAATGAAGCTGTTAATAATTTTGTTCCATTTACTTATACTAATGTTTGTAACAACATAATTGATTTTTATCGATACTTATGGGCTAAAAACAAATTCATTCAATTAAACAATAGGTCTTATAATAATTATCTACGTAAAATGCGTTTAAGTTTCAGAAGTAACCCAAAGTCATTTTTTAATTTTGTACAATCAAAACGTAAAGTTATTACTCTTCCAAATGTTATGCGTTTCAAAAATTGTGAATCTTCTGACCCTACGACAATTGCTAATTTGTTTGCGATCTATTTTCAGTTGTCGTATTCTACGCAATCTCTTAATAGTTTTGATTACCCCTACTATATTGATTCTTTCAATGTTTTTTCCAGGATTGTTCTTTCTGAAGAAGATGTCTTTGTTGGGCTGAAAAAATTGAAATACTCTGTTAAACCAGGACCTGATGGTCTTCCTTCTTGTATTCTATTAAAGTGTGCTACCGTATTATGTGGACCATTGTCGAGACTTTTTAATTTATCTCTTTTATCTTGTATCTTTCCTCAAGTTTGGAAAACCAGTTTTATTATACCTTTACATAAGAGTGGTAGTAGACAGAACATTGAGAATTATAGAGGCATTGCCAAATTAAGTGTTATACCTAAGACAGCTACCTAAGCTATTTGAATCTCTTATATATAACATATTAATTCGTTCGGTTGGTTCAGTACTTTCACATTACCAGCATGGATTCTGTAGTGGTAGGTCAACCGTCACTAATTTATTAGAGTTTTCGGGACATATATTTGACTCCTTTTCTAATTCATGTCAAACTAATGTTCTATTTACAGACTTCAGTAAAGCTTTTGATAAAGTCAATCATGACCTTTTGATTTTGAAATTGTCAAGAATAGGTTTTCCTGAATGTCTTGTCAAATAGTTTTCTTCGTATTTTTCTGGCCGTACCCAACGTGTATTATACAATCATACTTATTCTTCAGCTATATCCATTACTTCTGGAGTTCCACAATCCAGTCACCTAGGTCCATTATTTTTTGTGTTATTTATTAATGATTTAGCTAATGTCATCCGTTATTGTAATATACTTCTGTTCGCCGATGATGTTAAATTGTTTTATCCCATTCATGATGAAATGGACGTTCGAACTCTTACTGATGATTTGCATTTATTAGAACGTTGGTGCGATACTAACTTAATGTCATTAAACATTGCTAAATGCAAAAAAATGTCATTTTGTAGATCCATTCCAATCAATTATTCTTATTACATTCGCAACCATCGCCTTGATAACGTAACTTCTTTTGTCGATCTTGGTGTTTTGCTTAACCCTAAATTGACATTTACTTTACATATTAATTCTATTATTAATAAGGCTAAAAGTACTTTGGGCTTTATCAAGAGGTGGTCGAAAGAATTTGATGATCCCTATATAACTAAAAATTTTTATACGGCATTAGTTAGACCGACGCTGGATTACGCGTCAATTGTATGGTCTCCTAGTTATTCCTGTCATATTAATTCTATTGAGTCTGTACAAAAGCAATTCCTTCTATTCGCATTACGTGGCTTGGGATGGGATGCATCCATACCTCTCCCCCCATATGAAAACCGTTTGAAATTAATTAATCTTCCATCGCTTGAAAAAAGAAGACAATTTTTAGGTATGTGCTTCATCTTTAAGTTAGTAAAGAGTGAAGTTGTTTCATCTTATTTATTAAGTAGAGTACAATTCAATGTACCTGCTCGTTTTACTAGACATTATTTTCCAATACATCTTCTTTATGAACTATGAACAGTTTAGTCCATTCCTTGTAGCCTGCAGATTCCTAGATGAATATTATCCTAATATTTGTTTTTCGGATTCCGTAAATTCGTTCAAGAAAAATTTTTTAACATGATTTAATGGTTGCCAGGCGGTAGGTATATGTGTATGCATTATGTTTTTTGTAAATGCATATATATATATATTTTTTTTTTACGCTATAATGTACTTTATATTTTTTTTTTTTTATTTACTTTATATTGTATGTATGGATTTTTATGTATATACTTCTTTTATGCTGTTGCGGCTGTTGCGGTTGATGTTGTTGTTGCTGATGCTGATGCTTGCTGCTTTAATTTATACGTGATTTTAGTTCTATCTTTATTATTTGCTTTTTATTATATTTATTTATTTTTTTTTTATTGCTTTATTATTTATTTTTTATTTATTTATTTTAACGCATTCGCTTTTCTAAGCTTTACTTTTGTACATATGTTTTAGTTTAGTTGCATTAATTAATTTTGAATTGTATCTTGTACTTTGTTGTACACTCTTAAAATTTAAGTTTATGATTTTGTAACTGAATTTGTAATTGTATTATTGGCTGCTCATAAGCCATATCTGAATTGTAATAAATAATAATAATAATAAAACTACCTTGACCAGCTGAGATACCAATCTCAACAGCTTGTCTAATTGCAAGGAGCTCAATAAAGGTGGATGACAATTTTTCCTCAATTTTAAATTTAAAGAATCTATCACAACCATGCTCATTTACAGAAAAACCAGATGTAGAGTCAGACACAGTTCCATCAGTAGAGTAAAGCTTGTAACAATTTTCCACATAAAAATTGAGTTTTTCGGTACATAATGCAAACATATTTGCGTTAGAGATACTCTTTTTAGAAACACTTATTGACAATAGAATATCAAAAACAAATTTACATTTAATATTGCCCGTTACACCATTTGAGGTGTTTCCAATCTTATTAAAAATACTTTGAAATCTGTTATAACAGTAAGTGTAACTATAATTAACATAGTTGTATTCAATTATTTGATTAAAAAGTGATTGATTAAAACATCTTACTTTAATTAACTCTTTTGCTGTGAGAAGATATGCCCTGAACTTATTGGGAAGCTCTCCAGATATGGTATATAGTATGTCATTCGGCGTAGAGGGCGTTAAACCAAGACAACGTCTAAGAAGTTTGTTGTGTGCACCTTGAATTTTTTTATCAATATATTCAGGCGAGTTACATGTCGTCGTACGACTATTTTCAAGCTTAGAGCGCAAGGGATTTGTATAGATTGATCGCTTTGCTAGGAAGCATACCTCCGTTTACCTTAGTCATTAATCTGATTGAACTGAAATTGTGAACTGAGCTCTTAATTGTACGATTGTAGTGCTCACTGAAAGTAAGACTGGTATTAATGTCTCTACCGAGACATCGAAAAGATTTGGTTTGATTAATTTGTACACCATTAATGCAAAAATTAATGACTTTTTCAGACCCCTTAGCGAAGTAGATCGCATTTGTTTTACTCGGAATGAAAGATAAATTTAATTCGGCACACCTTTTGAAGAAAATATTAGCCTTGATAGCAAGGTTATCAACCGCCTGTTGAAAAGATTTCGCAGAGGATAAAATTTAAAAATCGTCTGCATATTGAAAAACATGCCTGTTACGATCTTGAATATTGTGCAAATTTGCCGTATACAGATTAAAAAGAGTAGGGCTTAAACAGCTGCCTTGAGGCAGACCACCATGAATTTCCACAAATTCATTCCCCAACACTAGTAAACGTTTAGAAAGGAAGTTTAGTATCCATAGACGAATATTTAAAGGACAGCCATAATTTGACAACAACTGCCCAAGTTTTATCAGATCAACACAATCATATGCCCTATTTATATCTAAAGACAGCATCACAACTTTATTACCAGCCTTTTTTTCCTTGGCAACAATAAAGGACAATTCATTTAGACACATATTCGCAGATCTATTTTTTTGATAGGCAAAAGATTTTTTAGGAATGAGCCCATTTTGCATAATAAAATCAGTCAGCCTCACTTAAACCATAAGATTAATAACTTTCAGAAAAACAGAAATTAGTGAAATCAGCCTAAAATTGTTAATATCATTTAGATCCTTACCTGGCTTAAGAATTGGTATTACCTTAACACTCTCCAGTCTTCAAGAATATTATTATTCATCCAACATTTATTCATTGCATTAAGTAAGGCCATGCTACTTTCATAGGACAACACTCGTAGCATGTCATGCTTAATGTTGTCACAGCCAGCAGCTGTGGATTTTTTTCTAGACGAAAGCACATTGAGAAATTCTTGATATGTAAAAGGTGAAAACCCTGAAATCATGAAAGGAAGAGTGGGCAAGATAATCGACGAACTTGCAGGAATATGGTTTCTAAGCAGTTCAAGGTAAGCTTTGTTATTATTATCGTTCCCGATTGAAAATTTATGTCCTTTACGATCGTTATGACGATGTCCATTAATAAAATTCCAAAAATTCCGAGCATTACCATCCTTACAAACTTCATCTATAAGATTTGCACGAAGATCAGATTTAGCTTTCTTAACAGCAGCTTTCCATGTTTGCAGAATATCCTCAAATTCCAAAAAATTACTGAGCGTAGAATATTTATTTAATTTTTTCCTTGCAGCTTGAAGACACCGGAAAGTTGCAAGCAATTTAGAATTCCACCAAGGCTTAGGGTTGTACTTGGACACATTGACATCAGATTTTGCTAAAGTGAGCTCCCTTGCAAATGAAGTATTTATAGAATCGAAATCAGTCTCAAAAGATATTGAAGATAATTTGTTAAGCAAAAGCCTACGAGATACAAAAGCTGTCCGCCTTTGAAAAGTATCTTTGTTAATTTGGTAAATGATTGGTATATGATGACTTCTACTGAGAAAAACACTAGACGTATCCCATGAGAAAGATAAACAGACAGAGTTAGAGAAAGTTAGATCAAGAATACTATTTGATGTAACACCATTTCGGACAGAGGAAAAGTAGGTTTATTGTTGTTAAGTGATCGAAAATTATTTAAAGACATAGCCTCCATGGAGAAATTTACCTTTGCTATTGGTTATATGATCACCAAAAAAGGAACATCTAGCATTAAAGTCGCCTGAAAATACAACATTTCTTTCACCATCTAAAAATTCAAGAATGCTTTGAATGTTATCGTAAAAAAGTTTATTGTCTAAATGAGGTGGAAAATAGTACGATACAATACAAATATTTGGTTTTAAATTTTTTGTCTTAATAATAACAACATTAGAAACAGTTTCAAAAGGGACATGTCTAAACAATATATCCTTTCGAACAAGTATTCCAACACCACCATCACGACCTTTGACTACTGACATATAATTCGGAATCATGATCTCACAAAAAGGATCATTAGGTAAAAATATTTCGCTTAAAATACAAAAATCAATTTTATTTTTATTAAGAAATAGATCTAAAACTCCAGTATATCCTCGGACACCCTGTATTTTGTATTGCAAAAAGGAAGCTATTTTTGTTTAGACGTTGAAGAACCTGCAACTAATCTATCAAATTGTGTCTTAAAGATTCTAATATTTTCTGCGAAATCTACACTATCATCAGATACCTCCAGACAAGACATAAACTTTAACATAGATGAAATTAATTTTTCGAGTTCCGACATACGGACATTATTTTCTCGTTTACTCGCATTATACGTAAATTGAATCTGAAGCGGAAATTGATATTCAGCAGTAGCAGAAGACTCATGTACTTTGCGTTTAACCACATTATTGAACTTGGGTCTAGTTAAAATCTTATTTACTTCCATTTGAGTATTAACAACACCTTTACTACCAGAATTTTTACTGAGGGAAGGAAAGTCATCTTCATACACATCACTATCCAAAACATTAAAATAATTCATGGAATATTTTTCTCTGTATTCTTTAAACGACAGATTTTCTATAGCCATGATGCGGTTAATATCCCTTTCACGAGCCTTACCAGGACAAGCTCTGCTTAAAGCAATATGTTCATTTGAATCGCAAATTAAACATTTTGTAACTTTACAAGGTTTAAGCCGGTGCAGCACCACAATTCAGGCAATGTTCTAATTTTGCTTTGCAAAATTTTTGTACATGACCCAGTCTACCACAATTCATGCACCGTTTAACTTTTGGTACAAAAAACTCCACGGAGAGATTGATAATTATAAAAGAAAATAATTATAAAAGAAAAGATTGGAAAATAACCGCGGTCGTTCTCCCTTCTCATTTTCACACACTTCCACGAACACCACATATTTGCAAATATCATCCTTATCATAAAGGTTTATTTGTTTTTCAGCAGATTTATTAACATCATCAGGTATTGCTTGCTGATGTGTTTTTTCAACATTATTGAAATTTTTTGTTAAATTTATATTTTCATGAGACTGCGCTTTTCTTTTCCTTGCAGACATTTCACACAATTTGGATGTATCCGAATCCTTGGAACAATTTTCCACCATCCCACCAGTAGCACCAGCAAGAGTGGCAGTAAAAAAATTTTCAAACTCCTGTGAGTTTGAAGTCAAAATTTTGTGCCGAGACCCCATGTGGAGACGGCTTTATGTCTTATAGGCTTACCAAATAAAATAAAAATTCTTGAAACCAGCTACTCACAGAAATACAGCAAAAATAAAGATACACCACACAAATTAAACAAGTTCCGTAAAAAACACTATACACCATTTAAGATTCTTTTTTTTTTTTTTATAATAATTCACCAGAAAAATAAAAATAATTCAAAAGCGACGCTATCAAGTTATGACAAAAAGAAATTTTTGAGGTTAACAAAAAAAAAAAGAAAACAAAAATACAACCGCTGCTTACAACTACACTTGATCAACGCCATAAAGAGAATGTAATTTTAATAATTGTTGATTTTTTCCGTTAATAGTTGAATAATTTTATTTTTGGTTATAAAAAACATATGTTTTTCTTATACAAAGTTGATATAAATGTATACTAACAAATATGTATTCGTGGAAACGAAAAAATTTATCCTCTGGTTACAGGTCTCTGTTAATTTATCATCTGGTTAATTAATGGAGACATTAAAAAAGTATATTGAAAACGGCCCTTAAAATCATATATATCGAAAACATATGTTTCTTTGATATTATGGTTATCACGTAATTGAGAAAAAGCTGAGATTTTTTCTCACCCGTTTTTTGATCGTAACAGCTATTATTTGAATTTTTAAATTGGCAGAAAAACGAAAATTATACATGAATTACATGAATTTATATTCTTATTAACATATAATAATATATATATGTATGTCTTTATACATAATAAAATACCATACCAACATAACATTTAAACTATGAAAACCCTTTCTATTATAATTCAAATGATGCAGTCGTGGGCTTGGTAATATAATTTTAACGTGTGTCCTGTCTACACAGCCAATAACACCCGGAAATACAAACTTTTCAAAAAAATGTTGTTTTATTTTGAAATAAATGTGTTGTTTTATTTTGAAATTTTATAAATTCATTACAAATTTGGCTTTCCAAAATACTTAAGTCATTTAAAATTATTCAAAATATAGATTGTGTCAAGCCCACATTAAAATCATTACCGACACCTTTTTGGTATGCACCTTCAGCAAAAAACCGTAAGCATGCAGCAAGTTTTATTATGGGTGGCACAGCAAAAAATTCTATAATAAATTTGTAAATGCACGTTTTGAAACCCTAAACAATCTAAGGAAGCTATAAGTTAAAGCAATGATTTTACGCTAGACTTATTTATATTAATACTATTGTATTTTTACTTACATTGCGTCCGGCAAAATTAGCCGGATTTGATTTATTTCAATTTGGTTTTCTCAATTTGAATTTGTTTTTTTCAATTTCAATTTGGTTTCGTTTTCTCAATTTCAATTTTGATTTTCTCAATTTCAATTTGGTTTTCTCAATTTGAATTTGGTTTGGTTTTCTCAATTTCAATTTGAATTTTGTTTTCTCAATTTCAATTTGGTTTTCTCAATTTCAATTTGGAATTCCCAATTTGAACTTGGTTTTCTCAATTTCAATTTAGTTTTCTCAATTTGAGTTTGGTTTTCTCAATTTAAAACTTCAGTTTCCCAATTCCAACTTCCAAGTTCTCAATTATAATTTTGAAGTTCTCAATTTAACCTTAAAATGGTGTAGTGTGAGAGTGAAAACTTAAAAAAAAATCTCACGGCACTTTACGTGAGAACTATAATACCCCACATGAGGTTACAGTGACATTTCTTACATAAATGATGTGAGAACCATAATAAGGCTTATTATTCTTACTCACTTGCTCACTCTTCATTGGTAAGTCTTGCCCGTACATAGCAGTTCACTGCTAACGGTTTTTGTTTTCAGAAGCAAATGCAAGGCATACCTCTACATAAACAGACTGTTACAACACATGGCGATCCTGAAACATTACATAGCGATCCTCTAACATTACACCAATTTTAAAATATTACAATAGGCTATATCACGTACCCCTTGGAAAAGGGTTTTTTCAATCTACTTCTACCTATTCTACAACCCCCGCGATGCTCCTACAAGGGGGCAATCCCAGAGACTGATAAGAACATTAGTTCTTTGGGCTCCAGTTACCCGCGGTATGTTCGACTACGTGGTCTATCAATTCGAGTCGCTCTATTTACTCAAGGGTTGGTTGCCCATTTTTGTTTGCTAAACAATATTATGATCTTTGCATGTAATATCACAAAGGATTTCCAAAATTGCTTGCACAATCAATGTTGTTTCAGTTCCTTGGACGAAGACACCTATTCCGGTGCTCCCTTTCAGGGCGAGGCCCAATATGCTTTGTACAAATCAAGTTTAAAAAAGTATTTTGAATTTTTAAGACTCTTATAAATTTCATCGATGTGCCGGTTCCAGTTGTGGATTTACTAGTTTTGTAGTAGATACAATTGCCATTCAGCTTTGGAATTATCAGCAGAGGTTGCTGGTCCTATTATTATTATGTTTATATGGGCTATCTGCACTGCGACTATTGGGTCTATTGTGTAAGCCCGTGCCCTCAGTTCAGGAGTTGTAGACTTATAAGTAGCTCAAGACTATCCTGGGATCAGAGTTCCAGATTTCTCCTGGCGTTATCACATATTTTCCAAATGTGTGATGTCTGCTTCTACTGGAGGAGGGACAGTTGCAAAGTATGTGTTCAGGTATCTCAAAAGCCGCCTTACATAGTCTGCATATGAAGCTATCAGATACCCCTATTTTATGTAAGTGGTATCTGAGGGTACAGTCTCCCGTGTATAGGCCAGTCAGTATCCTAATCTCGCCTCTTTGGAGTTCCAGAAGCTTTGCAGTATTCTTGGAAAATTTAATGAATATTTTAGCTTGCCTTTTGCCTCTGCAAGTCTCTCCATGGGCAGCAGCCTTTTTCATAGTTAATTGTCCCACCATTTCCATGATGTGAGTTTTGACCACATCACAGAATGGTTCTGGACCAATTATTTGCCGACGGACTTCCCTGTTAGCTAAACAATCAGCCTGCTCATTGCCTGGGATCCCCACATGACCCACACAAGGAACACCTCATTATGTTTGCCTAGCTCATTCAGTAGATCCATACATTCTAATGTCAGTTGGATTTAACTACAAAGCTATTTAGAGGTTTATGTGCCGCTTGCCTATCAGAGTACATGCGTCTTCTTTAGGCGTCTTCTCAGACATTCCGACGCACATGCCATAATCGCATATGTTTCCGCCTGGAAAATGGTAGGAAGGAGCTCCATTGGGACTGCTCTTTGAAAACCAGTGCCATAAATGCCAGCTCCAGTTTGCCCAGTTTCCAGTTTGGAACCATCTGTGTACCATTCCAGTGTTCCTGGTTTGGGTACCACGAATTTCTTTTTCCAAGCTTCTCTACTGGGGATTTCAATAGAATAGAGATTAGTTAATTTTATCTCCGCTGAGGAAAAGTCCGAAATTTTTATCATTGGTTTATCTATGAAGTTTCATGTAACCTTTGAGGTTACCCGGTTTTTATTTGTCTATTCCGGGTAAACGAAGTGCACTCTGACCAGCTTCCAGTGCATCCGTATGGCATGTTCTTATGGCCCCCGTGATGCCTATACTCGCAAGCCGTTGAACTTTGTTAATGCTTTTGCCCCAGTAGTTTGCCTAACCTTTGGCCACCATGCCAAAGTTGCATAGGTTACCATCAGGAGGATACTTGTGGTATAAGACCAGTAAGTCATCTTAGAACTCATACTTCATGTTTTTCCGAAAAGTCGTTGGCAGGCATAAAAAGTGCGTGCCGACTTTTTAGTTATATACTTAAAGTGAGGATTCCATGTTAGAGTTTTATCCAATTTTAAACCCAACTGTATCACCTCATCAGAGTACAATAATTGTCTACCGTTTAAGTAAATGTTAAAGTTTTCTCTTATTGGAGAAGGGGACCAGGACCGTCTTTTGCTAGTTGATGTTCAGACCATTATCCTGGCACCATTTTTATGTTAATGTTAGGGCTATTTGTATTCGTTCGGTGAGAACTTGTTCATGCCAGCCTACAACACAGATGGTTATGTTATCCGCATAGCCTAGCGTTTTAAACCCCATATCGTTGAGCTTTATTAGCAGGTATGACCATGGTACAAATTAGAGGAGAGAGTACAGTTCTGAAGTTTAACATTGAAATAACCCATTTGGTTATCATCGTTGGTATTCCTTTGTGGGGCTGATTCTATTGCAGAATACAACATATTTTCAAAGGCCCCTTGAATGTCGATGAAAGCTGTGAGAGCTATATATTTAGCTTCTAGTACGTTCGTGAGCTCGTGAATTGCCGTCGTAGTCCACTTTGCCTTTTTGATAGGCAAATTGGTTTTTTAAAAGGGTTTTTCCCTAATATAAGTGTCCCTTATAAAATTATCTAAGGTTTTCTCCATAGTTTTAAGGAGAAAAGCTTATTGGTCTATACGATTTGGGTAGGCATTCGTCCTTGTTTCCTCCCTTTGGTATAAATACCACTTTAACCTCATTCCAGTTTTGCGGAACACGTCTCATAAGAAGGCTTGCTCTAAATATTTTGCAAAAAATAGGAACAAAGATAGACGATCCCTGTTGTAGCATATAGGGTCTGATACCATCTGGTGGAGATTTGTATGGGCCAAAGGATGAGAAGGCCCATAGCACCCTGTTGTGTTGAAAGATTTTATTCGCGAGACTACGCTCTCTAGAAGCTCCCAATAAGGTTATCATTTAGTTCTCCTGGGAGTCTCGCGTTCAGGAGACAACCAGGAAAGTGGATTTCCATCGTTTCCTCTGGTGTTGTCGTAAAATTTTTATCATTTTTCTTAAGGATGCTAATACCGTTGCTGTGTCTCTTTGCAAAGGCTTTTTAAAGTCGGACAGCTTCAGAAAGATTTTTAATCTCCTCACAGTAGTCCCTCCATTTGCATCGTCGCAACTCGCAATTGCAGTCAGTTAGAGCAGATCTATATTCAGTCCAGTCGTGTCCTTTTTGCTCTATTGAATAATTTCCTAGCCTTACTCCTATGCTTTTGCAGTCGAAGGGTCCACCAAGGTACTTTATAATTTATTGAAGGCAGTTTTCTTGGTAGGCTAATTGAATATTAGAACAGAGGTCATTGGATTCCTCTTCCAGTTCTGCTGAATTTAATATTGTTTGCAGGGAGTGGTTTGCGTTATAACTAAGGTGAGAACGGAAAAGATCCCAATTGGTATTTTTACGATTGCGGTAGGCATGGCGTGTTTCGATGTTAGCTGTTATTATCAAATCTTATGTGACGATGATCAAACATTGAGACCTCGTCGGAAACATACCAGCCTGAGATAGCAAAGTACAGAAAGGGATTCGATAGCTTTAAATCTATTACTTCCCCCCTGATTATGTTACGAAAAGTCGGTTCGCTACTCCGGTTAACAATGATAATATTGTTATTGATTATATATTCAAGAAGGTACTCACCCCTTGAGTTGTTCTTAGAGCTACCCCAGGCTGTGTGGTGGGCGTTCGCGTCGCAGCATATAAGCCATTCTAATTTTCTGCTGCGATAGTATTCCACCAGGGCCTCTACTTCTTTTATTAGAGACCCGACCTCGCCCCCTGGAATGTAGGTGGTTGCGAGGACGACACCCCGCCGACAAAGGGCACCTTTGCCCAGACTGCCACTAAATCGACTTGGGTAAACTCTAAAATGGGGATGTAATTCAATTTGTCAATTATCATAGCCGTTCTAAGTAGGCCATGTTTATTATCGTAAGTTAGCTTAACTTTTGTGCCTTTCACAGCCAGAATGTATCCAGAGTCTCTGGATTAAGGCTACATAGAGACCTTAGGTTGTGAATCTCCAGCTAAGCACGTCAGAAGCAGCCTTAGCATGATGGAGATTCACCTGACTCATTTTTATTGTGTTATTGATGGTCACGGACGGATCTGGCGGCACGTTTGTTTACCTTCCTTCTTCGCTGGTTACCGCGAATTACAGCCTGCCTGCTCCGTGGTAGTTTCGTCCTGCGTCGAGATCGTTCCGAGCGTCGATACGCTCCCCGTAGAGGTTTTTGAACACTAGGATTGAATTGGATTGGGTTAGGCTTCAAAGCCTTACTCCTCCTTTCGGTCTCTCTGGTGGGTCGTTTTTGCTTGGTTTCGCCGGAGCGAACATTGTTGCTATGTGTTGATGTGCTGGCATCCTTCGGAGGTCTAGTACCAGGTGCGGATTTTTCATCCTTTTCGAACCTTCGAGTTCTATCTCTAGGCCTCAATTGCGAGTACTCATATTCTTCAGCACTACCCTTTGTCGATTCATTTGTAAGTCTGTTTACGCGTAATTTGCTTTTAATGCACACTTCTTTAACACGACCTATTTTTTTGCAACATTGGCATTTGAGCTTATTTTATTTATTTTGCAATCCTTTGCATAATGATCATTTCAAGCACAACGTAAACATAATCCTAGAATACCTAATTATCGAATATTAATTTTTGATGTACTATATTTCGTGAAGGAAATTTCTGTACAATATAATTAATATCTATAGATGTTAACGCACCGTTTGACATTTCTTGATTATTAATTTTCTAAATTCACTGCTTTCTCTACAATTATAGAAAAATCATTTTTAGGTTTTTTAGAAGTTGTTAATTTAAGTTATAACAATTATAATGAGCCTTGGTTTTTTTCGTGATTTTTTAACATCTGTGGTTGTTTTTTTTTAAGAAAGGTTTAATGATAGAAACTACTATGCTTATAAGTATTATATTTGTGTTAACATAGTAAAGAAACTTTTGTTATATTAATCTAGGAAGAGAAGTTGAACAACATATGTAGATAGTAAGAGAACTGTATAAAGTGAGAGAGAGGATGTTATATGATTTTTTGCCTTTTTCCAATTGGAGATCAAGTGTTTATAGTTTTGCCCACAATTGTCAATATCTGTTTTATAATTCATTCTTCTTCCCGGTGTGTTGTTCAAAATGTGTACTACTTCCAACGTTAATCTCTTATTATAGTTGTTTTCTTGTACTAGAATTTTTACGTTATTGAACTCAAGTGTATGTTCAGGGTCGTTACAGTGTGTGATAAGTGCTGTTTTTCCATAACTTGTCTTTGTTCTGCGCTTGAAGTCTGATTTGTGTTGATTTATTCTTGTAGATAGTCTATTTTTTGTAGTACCAATGTTTGTTTTCTCACACTTCTGTTTTCCATCTCTACCAAAACTAATTTCATACACTACATTATTTTTTGTTCTTTTTCTATTTTATCTTTAGTATTACTAAAGAGGTTGTTAAATCTATTGTATTTTGATGAAGCAATATTAAATTTTTCCTTATTATATATATTACATTTTTAGGTTGGGTACTATTGAAGTTGATCAATCTGCCAGAAGCTGTGTCTTTTTGGTACCAGTCTATTTTGATCTTTGTATTATGTCTAATGAGTTTTGTGTCTAAATAGGGTATAGTATGGTCTTTTTCATGTTCTATTGTAAATTTGATGTGTTTGTTGTAATTATTTAATGCGTTATGTAGTGATGTAATATGTCTTTCTTCTATAATTATTAATAGATCATCTACGTATTTCAATACTAGTTTGGGTTTGAATGTTAGTTTACGTAGTGTTTTTGTTAACAGATCTTCAATGACTATGTCTGCTAGTGTTGGTGAAATTGTTGATCCCACTGGTGATCCCCTGTGTTGTGTTTAGAATTTTCCATTGAATTTAAAGTATCTCAATTCTTGTGCACAAACTTTTAGTATTTTTAAAAATAGTGATTTTTCTATCTTTGTGTACTCTTTTATTCGGGTCCATTTTTCCATAACTATTTCGATGGCCATATAAACTGGGATACTTCGAAAAATGTTTTGAAAATCATATAGGGTTGCCACTTATCACCACTAATATCTTCATTAATAAGAATTTGATAAATCTGATCGAAAGGTTTATTTGTTACTTTAGCGTTATAAATTTTCAAAAGCAGTATCTTTAGGTGATGACAATGATGAAAAAGTAAAAACAGGCAGCCGTTTAATACTAAAACGTTCGTGTTCCCAAAGCAATTTCTTTTCAGCTAAGTTTATTTTCTTATGCATGCCTTCGACGGTGACTTTATACGATTTGCCGGCAATCAACTTCAAGGATTTAAAAATATTGGTTAATGGTGTGTGTAGATGTTATCCAGAGATCAACATATAATATAATACGTAACATTCGATGCGTGGTACGTAATGTATAATGAAGTATGTAACACGCATTTCTTTCTATTTTTGCTTTTTCTGCATTCTAACCAACCAATGATACTTATACAAGAAATTCTTTTGCAAGCAAAAATAGCGTTTCCACGTCCATGAGTAATATTCCAGAATTGTAAGAATAACATAATTTGTATACACAATTAAAAGAATGAAATTTGCTTATTTTGCAAATGTGTTGCTTGCATAGGTGTCCAAACAACACATGTCGCATGCACGCAAACACATATATTTTACAATATACAAATACTCTATGAATATGGGAAACAATAAAATAAAGACACACTCGAATAGGAATTGTGAGGACACACGGCCCTCACAAAGCGAATAAATTGGCCAACACTGGCCTAAAATTGAATTTTATTATTTTTATTACAATGAATTTAGTATTCTTTATTATAAAATTCTTTTAGTTAACTGTATAAATTTTGTTTTTGTTTCATAATAGAAAGAATTTTTCTAAAAATTGAAATGTTTCTTTGAAATGCAAACACTCTCGTGTATACCGAAGAAATAGCCCTATAAGCAAGCGTAGAGCTAAGACAGACGCACTGTATGTTAAACTGTGCCAAGATAAACAAATATACGAACTGCGTTCAGCAGCCAAGGGAACCGCTTTGCTCGCCACGTTATTAATTAAACACAGAAAATTTATATATACAGGACGTAGAAAAGACATATAACAAAAGAAAATAGCGTCTTTATTGTATTGTGATATTGATATTATGATTGATATTATTGATATTATTTTGATATTATTGATATTATTTAACACCATACCCGAGCCTTTTATTTAAATAAATTTCTTGAAAAGGAGCCCCTGGGGAAAATCGACCAGCTACCTCGGCTTGGACCGGACTAATCGGAGGAAAAACCTTTTCATAATAATATTGTATAAATAATATTCGAATAGTAAGAACACAGAATATCGTAATAGTAAATATTGTAAAATTAAATAAAAGGTTTTGATCCTCGAAAAGATGCAAATAATTAAAAAACTAAATTTGGCTAAATTTGGGCGTGGCAAATATATATATATATATATTGTGCCCTCTAATAGTGTACGTATTACATATCAAGTGCAAGTCTACTTTTACGTTGAATATAATTTTTTAAATTGTGGGCGTGTATGTTATCCAACCATGCCCATTTTAAACATATCGATTAAGTTTATATTTATAGATGTAAGTACAAAATTTCAAGTATAAACTCGATTGTTTTGGCAGATAAATACATTTTTGTCGATTATGGCCATGTCTCTTAACCTATTTTTCTCATTTTTAGTAATAATCTTCGTGCAAAAATTGAAAGTGCCTATACAAAATTTCAGCTCAATATCTCAACATTTACGTCCGGAAGAATGCCAACAACAGACAGACGCACGGACATACATGTCTAAATCGACTCAGTTTTTGACACTGATGAAGAATATATATACTGGGTGTTGCAAACGGAAGAACATAAAAATCTCAGAATCCTTAAACGCGATGATTTTTACAAAATAAATTTAACTCAAACAGCGGGATCCTAAAATCCTTAACCGGCGTAAACGGTTTTTAATTTTTTCCAATTTAATTTACAAAAAAAAGTAAAATCTACAACAAGTCGGCCAAGCCCGACCATCAAATACCCTAGACCACTTAATATTTTATTCAATATAATTTTTTTCTTTGATAAATGAAAAGTTTTATTTTTTGTACGTATTACTATTTTTTTCCTTTGAAAAATTAAAAATTTAATTATACCCTTCTTTTTCTATACCTACTTGTATTTTAAAAAATTTCAAAATGATACATATGTCAGAAATTTTTGTTATTTTTTGTTTGATGAAATAAAAAAAAAATTAAATGGGGAGGGGTTCTAAAAATGGTCCGATCCTATCCACTTTCAAAAGGGTTTATTTTTGGGCCAATACATATCCATGTACCAAATTTCATCGAAATATCTCAAAAAATAATAGGTCCTCATATGGGAAGGGATTCTAAAAATGGTCCAATCCGGTCCATTTTCAATAGTGTTCCCCTTTGGGCCAATACATATCCTTGTACCTAATTTTATCAAATATCTCAAAAAATGCAACCTGTAGCTTGCGCACAAATTTGGATGAACAGACGGACAGTATAACTGAAGGTGGGTGTGGCATTTGCCGTTTAGAAGTTACAAACATCCGCACAAACTTAATATACACTTTTAGGGACGCTTAATTCTCTACAAACGTCTAATACAGTCTCTACGACGGGTATAAACGTAAAACACAAACTTAATGTATAAAGGCACCAGGTCAGTAAAGGGTTCTTACATTCCAGGTACATATCGTCATGTCATGTTCCTTGAAACTTTCACGAGGGTCGTCAACATGTCTTTTTTGTCTTTTCTGCAATTTTTATGGTAAAGTATTTGCCGTCGGCGGGTTACAAGCCCAGCGCGACGGTCTGTTCGCTGTCAAGATGGGCAGAGGCCAGTATAGCTCTAGGTTTCGCCTAGTTAATGCTGATTAGAAGCGTTACCTGGCGTGCTCACTTCCATACCAGCTCAGCAATATGAGGTTCAAAACGCTGGATTATGCGGACGACATATGCGAATTATGGCATGTGCGTCGGAATGTCTGAGAAGGCGCCTAAGGAAGACACATATATATATATATATACTCTGATAGTCAAGCGGCACACAAAGCTCTAAATAGCTTTGTAGTGAAATCCAAATTGACATCAGAATGGATCTACTAAATAAATTAGGCAAACAAGGCAATCGACTCTGGAAAAGGCTGCCTCCCATTGGAAGACCTGCAAAGGTAAAGGGCAAGCTAAAACATTCATTAAATCCTCCAAAAATGCTGCAAAGCTTCTGGAAGTACAAAATGGCGACCTCAGGATACTGCCTGGTCTCTACGCAGGTACAATAGTACCCTCAGATACCACTTACATAAAATAGGGGTGTCTGAAATCTGCAGACTATGTGATGCGGCTCCTGAGACGTCTGAACACATACATCTATTCCGCTTCGAGTAGAAGCAGACATCACACATTTGGGAAATATGAGATAACACCAGAAGAAATTTGGAGCTCTGAGCCCCGGAAAAGTTCCAGTGTAGTTGACATAAGGTTATCCAATGATATTGAATTTATATGTGTTGCTGTTAAATTTTTCAACAGCACTTTATATGTTTCTTGTTCCTACATTACACCTAATGTACCCGTGCCTTACTATTCAAATCATGTATGCACCATAAAAAGTTTCACCTCTTATCTTCGGAGATTTCAACATATCTTCAATCTCATTGATTAGAGCTGAAGATGACATATATATGTAGGAATTATTTATTATAATTAATTATAATTCATGTGGTTTTATTAAAAATAGAATAATGATTTTAATAAAAAAGAATAATATGACTTGTCGCTTTGGTTGTTCTGATCCAACTGTTTTAGTTTCTTCTCTTCTAATTCTTCTTGCTCTCTAATTCTCTCATCCTTCATTCGGCCGTCCTCAAAAGTAATTCGCCCCGAATTATTCTTTCCATCTTTTTATGCTGTCTGCTACGGACGTGGTTTTCAACAAACCTTCCCCTTCTCCTACCTTGTATCTTCCATGACGCAATCTACCCACAACTTAAATTTAATTTAAAAATTATTAAATGTTTTCCGGCTTCCATATTGTATTTTTGGATCTGAACACGCCCTACATGCTTATACCAATTAGTTGGGTTTTCGTAGCAAAACTTCGTAAGCATCGATAAAATTATTTTGTGTATTCTCCCCACCTGTCCACGTGGTACATCAGTTGCGATGAGTAAGTGTTGGATATCTTAATCTTTGCAATATTGTTTGAATGTTCCAGATGTATACGCCGTACCTCTATCAGTAATTATGCGTGACAGATTACCGAATATTGCAGCCTGTTTTTCTAAGCACTCGACAACTGTTTGAGCATCTGTTATTTTGGTGGGATACAGCCATACAAACTTTGTAAATCCATCTACTATAACTAATAAATGATTGTAAGTTTTTCGTGTGGTATCCATTGATCCAACGTGATCGATATGATACGTCATTAATGGCTTGTCTTCTTTTTCAATCGGGTTTAGATATTCCTCTTTTTTACCAGCCTTAGCGTCACTTATAATTCATTCAACATAACTTTTTACTATTTTTTGTACTTTAGCACTTAAGTGGGGTACATAATATTGCTTCTGGATTAGTTCTTGTGTTTTAGATGCTCCATAATGGCCTTGTCTGTGAGCGATCCTTATAATCTTATCTTCCATCTGTATAGGTACAACTTGATTTAGATCCTTATATAATATACCATGCTTTAAATTAAAGTCATCATAACTCATTTTCTAATGCAGCTTTTTTGCTCTTATATAATCATCGTCGGATTTTGCAGTTTTCAAGTGATAAGTTAAACTTCCTTCAATAACTAAACATGCTACTCGACTAAGTGCATCGACGTGCTTCATCTTTAGGGCGGATCGATGTTCTATCTCGTATGAAAATTCTTGTAAATACATAGCCCAACGTGCTGCTCTTGCTGGAACGTCTGCTTTTTGCATTGTCATCTGAAATGCATTACAATCTGTAATAATCTTAGATGACATACCTAATAAATAGATTCTTCAGTGTTCGATTGTATAACAATATAGTCCGTATTCACGATTATGGTTCCGTTCTGTATTAACTGTCGTAGGACAGCGGAAATATAACATGTAAAAACTGCTGGGGAATTACTGATACCGAATGGTACATACCGGAATTCATATTAGCCATTGTTCGTGACAAACGCCGTATATTTCTGTGAGTTTTCTTCTACTGGAACATGGAAAAATCCATTAACGAGATCTAATGTAGTATATACCTTTGCTTCTTGAAGTTTATTTATAACATCTTCTACAATTGGCATCGGGAAATTATCTCGTATTATTTTTTTGTTCAGTTGTCCATAATCGCAGCAAAGTCTCTTAGAGTAATCTTTTTTAGGTACCAGTACTATAGGAGATGCATACTCGGATGTACTTTGTTTAATGATGCCATCTTTCAACCATTTTGAAATTTGATTTTCAGCTATTTTTTGATCTAAAAATGAAATACGTCTTGGTTCTTGGTACACCGAATCTTTTAAAACAATTTTCATGGAAACTGGGCTATTCAAAATCTTTTGAGGTTTATATTCATCTATCATCTTTAAGATATCGTTGCGAATTGTCATGTTTAAATGATGAACATCTAATTCATTTTCTACAATGATATTTTCTGCTATAGTACATAAATTGGTAAATTCTGCGTTAAACTCTTTATATATAGATTTATTCGCTTTTGACATATTTTTTCTAACAGTGGCTTGTCCATTTTTAATAATTATTTCAACCTTTTCCAACAAGCTCAAACCAATCATGACTGCGTGATTTATATGATTTTCTTCTACCACATAAAACGTTATATCAAATATAATGCTATCTATTCTAATTTTAGTATTAAAATATCCAATGGTCTCTATTTCACTTTGGTTTATTCCACAAAGCTTTCAGGTCAACTTTATCTAGACGTAACATAATATTTTTACGAATCAAACATGGTTTACTGCCCGTGTCTATTAAAGCATGAATTCGTTGTCCCAAAACTTCAACATCTTTAAATATTAATCTTCTACTGTTATGCACTATTTTAGTTTGCTCAGTTTTAATTGTCTTTTTGTTTAAATTGCATGGGCGGTGTCCGAAATCGTTGCATTTTAAGCACTTAATTTGTCTCCGAGGGCAATTATTTGCTAGGTGAGGACTGTCACCACATTTAAAACAGTGTTCTCGTTCACCTTTCTTTTCTAATTTTTCTCTTGGCATTTCTACACCATTTTGGCATCCTACTTCTAATTTAGGGTTCCTTATTTTTTCGTATACTTGTATTTGTTGTTTCAACTCTTTGATATTTTTCGCTTGATATAAAGGAATTTTGTTTATTTTGGAATCAGGAACGCCGTTTATAAAATATTCTATGACACTTTGATGATCCAGCCCGATTTCTTTTCCAATTTTTATGATACTATATACATATTCCAGCAGGCTTTCATTCTTATTTAAAATATTATTTCGCAACTTCTGATGGACTTCGAATGCTGACATAGTTATTGAAAACTCATCCCTAAGTAATGTTTTCAACATAGTCCAATTTTTAATTCCATACCCGTTGGAATTTTAAATTGACAAATAATTTAGGTGCACCTTTTAATAGCTGCTTTGCATATACAAACTTTTGTAATTGATTCCATTTAACAATTTCTGCTGTTTCCTCGAATTCATTTATTCAGGTATCTATGTTTTGTGACCTGTCACCTGATAATGTTGATATTGAATCTTTCAACGTGTATATAGTCTTTGTGAGAATTGGAGAGTCTCTATCTTCATCGGAAGTATCAATTTCATAGTGATCGAAAAGCCTCATTCGCAATTCTTAATTTTTTCCTTTGGTTGATAACTTTAATTCTTCTAACTTGTGCTTTAATTCTGTCACATTAATTTCTCTTATTGTTGTTGAATCCATTTTTATTATGTTGTCAAAACTTTAGCTTCCTTTTTTATGTTTATAAGTACCATTCAAACTTTTTACTATGGTTTTCAAACTTCCGCCTTTTTTTTCACGTGTGATTACTGCGGTTCTATGTAATTTATCATTCTATCTTTTATTTCACCTATAACGACCCCTATTTCAATTCTGTCACCTCTCCTTTATTCGCTTCTGCACCTTTAATTTCAGCTTTTACAACTTTAATTTCAGCTTTTACACCTTTACTTTTACCCCGGTTGAGCCCTCATGTCGGAATTATTTATTGAAAGTATTAAGACTTGATTATAACCCATGTGGTTTTATTAAAAATAGAATAATGATATAAATAAAAAAGAATAATATGACTTGTCGCTTTGGTTGTTCTGATCCAACTGTTTTAGTTTCTTCTCTTATAATTCTTCTTGCTCTCTAATACTCTCATTCTACATATATGCTTCCTATAACTAACGTTAATCGGACAAATTAATTATTAAATAAATTATCTAAATTAAATTTGTTTCAACTAAACAATATTAAGAACGTTTTGAACAGAACACTTGATTTGGTTTTTTCTAACGTTACTACTAATTACTCTGTTAAACAGTGTCTCCCAATTGTTTTCCCAGAGGATAAATTTCATCCAACAATATCATTACTGCTCCATTAAAAAAAAAACTCAACCAAATTCTATCGATATAATTTTAAATTAACAAATTATACCAAATTAAACAATATACTTTCTGACGTAAATTGGTCATTTATCCCTGATGTATCGTCAGCGATTTCGAATGCAGACTTGAATCAATGGTTGTTATGTTTTATGACAAATTGTTTGATCTTTTTTCTCAAACTGTACTTAATACTCCTGTCTCAAGTAAGTGTGGACCACCATGGTCAAAGAAAAGACTTAAATATTTAAAAAACAATAAAAACAGACTCTATAAACGCTATAAAAAGTCCAACTCGTCTGCTGACTAACGGGCCTACCCAATGTGTTTTATTCAACAATGTACTCTCTAAAGAAATTGAAGTTCATTCTAATGTGCTGCAGCATCTTGGTCCCCTTCTATTTGTGCCCAATATTATTCTATATTGTCGTGTGCTAATGTATGCTAACGATGTTAAACTCATTTATAGTCTATACAAGTCTATACAAAATCAAGTTTTTATGCAGGATGACATAAACCGGTTTGTTAAATGGTGTTCTGACAACTTAATGTCTTTGAATATCAAAAAATGCAAACATATGACCTTCTGTCGTAAGGAGGCGATAAATACTAACTGTAAAAGGTAAGGCCTATTGTTGTTCTGTAATTTGGGACCCCCAATATGAAGTGATATACACCAGATTGAATCTATACAAAAACAGTTTTCACTTTTTTGCCTTCGTGGCCTGTCACGGAGCCCTAACCTAAGACTGCCCTTATACACAAGTCGACTGGCATTGATAAAACTTCCTACCCTCAAAAGTAGAAGGACAACGTGTGCTTTATGCACAATTTACTTAATAACTGCATTGATTCAGCATTTTTATTGTCTAACATTAATATTAATGTATCTCGACGCATCTAGATACTATAACACAAATTTGCTGGACGTGCCGGGGTGAGCCGTAGGCACCAGGGTTCAACAGCAAATTTCCATGTTGGACTGGCTTACGAAGGATTTGCTTTGCTGGAACTGGCCTTGATTGAGTCTGCTTAACTTGGACTTTCTACTGGCCTCAATTGACTCGCTTTCGGTATAACAGGCTTAGATTGACCCTGTTTTCCTCTGACTGACTTGGCTGATGAAGACGTAACTAGTGCTGGATTGATAAGTGTTGGCTCAGGTTGTGCTTGCTTTACTTGCGTTGAAGGTTGTGTTGGGTTGACTCGTGTTGGCTTAGATTGCGCTGACTTGATTTGCTTTGACGGTGGTGTTGGCTTGACTAGTGTTGGCTTAGATTGCGCTGGCTTTGCTTGCGTTGACTCTGATTGACTATTACTTGGATTATCGCGTGCCACCAGGCAACGTACGAACCGAGTTTCATTGAAATGGCATGTGGCGATGAATCCTGCGTAGTGCATCGTGGCGTTGAAAGGCTGTAGGAAAGTTAGACCAAGTACCACCCACCTCCTCCTTCATACCAGGCATGACAAGGAAACGTAGCGTACGCTTGACGTCACCAAGCTGAACAGGACTAAACGCTACTAGATTCACTACTCGCGTGGAATTGTCAGCTAGGGAGTACGGACTCCCAGGAGGTTGAATTGTTTAGCTGTCTGGAGAATTCCTCGCTGATGAAACAGCTGGTCACGCCGGTGTCTATTACTGCCCTAACTACTCTATCACCGATGGACAACGTGGCAGTGAGTTTATCCTGCTGGAAATTTATTAACGGTTGTACCGGCTGTGGAGGTTGTTGTAGTGGCCTTGACTCGGACTTGGCTAGTGCGTATTTCGTCTTCGAGGCTCTCCATGTGGCATGGTGGTAAAAAGAATTTCAACAGGTCCTGCTTAAACCCCTTCCATGCCTCTCAGTGGGCGTTTTTGTTGCGGAACCACGTGGGGGCTTGGTCTCGGAGAAACTGTGGCATGGTGCACCGCAGGCTATCTAGGTCTATATCATATGTCGCCGATATTTCCTCGATGCGTTCCACAAAGGTATATGGGTCCCCTGTACCATTATAGGTGACCCCCCACTTCCGGATTACGTCCATAACGGCACGTTTATCCATTATATTTTATTTATATTAACAATTTATTTTTAATAATAAATTATTTACTTTGGAGTTATTACGTCGTTGCATACGCACACGCGCACACACGCGTTGATATTCTGTTGACTAAGAGAAAATAATGTGGTGCCCTCACGAGCACACACTCACGCGCCTGTATGGTGATGCTCTTTTGATTCTACTCTGTTTGTGCGTGAGATGTTTTCTATGCTAATTCGTGCTTGCGCATACGCACACACGCTTTCGTGGCGATGCTCTGCTTATTTCCCTTATTTATTTAAAGAGAAGTTCTCTATTTTAATGCCCATGCACTCGCTCACACTTTGTGTGGCGACACTCTCTTTTTTTACTTATATTTTCCCTCGCTAGACTATATACAAGCGCGCACACACGCTTATAGCGTTATGATTAGCTGATATATACAAAATTCCTAACTGCGTCACTTCGAATGTCAATGACACGCTTTTAACTAACGGAACTGTTATTCGTCCCGTTGCTAAAAAGCGTCTTGAAGTACGACACTTCGAAGGTCACCCTTTTGTATTTTGTAAGTTAAAGTCTTCTAAATACGCACCAAATTAATAAACATAAAAGTACAAAGACCAGCTTACTGCGATTACTGGAACACTCTGCCAAACTCGTGTGTCCCTGCTCGGGCGCGAAAATTTATAACACAAATTTGCTGGACGTGCCGTGGTGAGCCGTCAGCACCAGGATTCAACAGCAAATTTCCTTCTGAGATTAATTTTTTTCCTCTCACGTGTTGTTTTATTTACCTTATGAATATTCTAAGGCTTATGGTTTGATTGATTTAAATATATTTAATAACATATATAATTTAATATAAACCACTTTTCCGATTACAGCAATTTTTATAAATGTTCAAATGCTTATACTTATATTGTTTTGATTTAAATACATATAATAACGCATGTAATTTAATAAGAAAGACCACTCTTGCCGTTAACATAATAAGTAGCAGTTCTAATGTTTATTTTTGTGAGGAGGAAAGTCGTCCCTCGTTTTCCCCGTCAACTAATTTCATATTAGAACAAATTGTAATATATATTTATAAAATCTAATATAGGAAACCTAGTACTAAAAACAATATTGTAAATCTGGCTACCACTCGCTGCCGGGACACGATTCCAATAATTTCCAACGAGAAATAACGAGCTTAGGGATGTTAGCAAATTTCTCGATCTTTTTGGCTAGCTCACTGTCAAGGTGATCAGACGTAAACAAATCATTCGGCTACTGTAAGTACCGATGCATCTGTAAAAGTATAAAAGTACAGGACGAAAGTCTGTACACTGAGATATACAAAGGTGTATGAACAAAAGTACAGGACGAAAGTCTGTACACTCCGTTTATATATAAAGTGTGCGAGCTAGGGTACAGGACGTAGTGTCTGTACATTTGCGCTAGAGACGAGTTGGACAGAGCGTACAGCCTGTTAACTCAGCAGCGAGTGTGGCCAGAGTGATAAGGTGAAGCATTAAAATATTGAGAATAGTACAAAATTGCATATGTGAGTACCGGTATAATATCAGAGTTATAACGATAAAGATAAAAGAGGTATCGGTTATAATAATTAAAATCTTTTCCCTTATTTATTAAAAAAATAAATGGACGAGATACCCTGCGCCGACGGCTTAACCCCAGCGTAGTGTAAAAATCTCGTTACATTGGCGCCCGAGCAGGGACAGTCGTCCCAAGGGAAACGTTTATTCTGCTTATTGTGTAACAAAAGGGGAAAAAATTGATATAAGATTAACATTCATATATGACATAAGATTAACAAGTTTTAATAAGTGTAGAAAGTACCGCAAATCATTTTTCTTAAAATGTTTTAAAATGTGCAAAGACGTAATTAATACAAAAGACATAACGGTACAGAAATTCCTCACGGTACCCAAGCACATAAGTTGTAATATATAAAAAATAAGAAGATTGGAAAATTGCGGTACTCTTCTTATATGCTTTAATAATATTGCTTAAGCATAGCTTTGCTATGTATTAAATTGACATTCTTAGATCGAACGTTGTTACACAAAGTTTAGTGCGTGGATATTTTTTTGGTTTGCTTGGCAAAAGGAAGGAAAAAGTAAATGCGTGGAAACTAACATACCATTAAAGTTTTTTTTTAATAAAAATTAAATAAAGGAGGCTTTTGGGAGAAAGTCCGAAAGCCCACATAATAACTAGGGATTGGTTTCGCCACCCTTCGATCAAGTTGGATTTTGAAAAATCGCATAATACTGTAGTGCTATACTTGGAGTGTTTGAGAAAAAAAAAAGCAAAATAAATTTCTTCAACAGTGTGTATATAGCTGGGTGTAATACTGATGCTATTTAAAGCTAACAAAACGTTCTGGAAATAAAGCCGTTGCAAAATATTATATTATAAATTTATTACTATGGCATATGAAAAAAATTCCGTTTTAACTTTTCAGCGTAAAATAAATTCTTAATAAAAATTAAAATTAAAAGCAGTAAAAACGACTATCTAGCAAAAAGTTTTATGGAAGTGTGTTATTTACAAGTAAAGAGTGAAATGCTCAATAAAACAAAATCCAAAAACAACTACCATTGACTGTGCTTGTGCAATAATAATAATAATTAAAACGCTACGCAATAAACGATCAAATTGCATATAGGGAAGGAAAATTATTGAATTTAAATAAAAAGGGAATAGTGCGATAAAACAAAAAGAAAAAAAATACATAGATAATTGAAAAATTGGAAATATTAGAAAAAAAAACTTATCTACCTAGCTACAACAAATATAGAAAACTCGTGATTGGCTTGGCATGTGTACATATAAAACATAATATATATATAAAACATAAAAAGCATTTATATATTAACACCCATAAAATGAAAAAAAATTATTACCAAAACAAAAAGCAAATCTGGGTGAGTTAAACCAGGTTAAAATAAAAAAAAAAATAAAAACTTGTATAACAAACCTTTAAAAAAAAAAAAACCTTAATATTATATAAAAAAAAAACCAACATTGCCAAGAATATTAGCCATTAGTCGGTAAAGCAAACACAATAACTAAACAAACAAACCAAACCAAACAAGCAATATCCACAACAACAACATCTTTAACACAATTAAAACGAGCTTAAGGTACGTACTGTGACTCTATAAAGTTTCTTTTAGTATTATTTCCATATATAAAATGGCCAATACGGAATTCCGAACCACTTGCATATATCCGCTGCGCAAGGAGGAACTCGCGGAATATCTGGGGGAATTCGGCATCGACTCTTCGGGCACCCTGGAAGAGTTACGTCAACGATTCAAGAAGTTTCTTCTCAGCGCTCATCCTGCCGAGGAGTTAAAGGCACTCCTTACAATACAGGCGCACCACGAGGGAACTGGACCATCCTCTAATAGAGCACCTTTTAATGAAGTATCCTCCTCCGATTCGGAGGAAAAGGATGCCAATACGATTAAAATGGTAGTACCACCCGCGAGCACCTCCAGAAAAGCCCAAGTGGTTATCACAAAACGCTCGGAGGCACATAAACGCGAGATTATGGAAATAGTGAGGAAATGGGGAATCATTTTTGGCGGCGGGCCAAACCATTTTGAATTTATAGACCGAGTTGAAGAAATGGCCGAAACGTATGGCCTAGAACTTTCGATGTTACCTGCAGCCATGCCACAATTTTTGCGCGATAAAGCGCTGGTTTGGTTTAGAAACAACAACGAGCACTGGGACAATTGGGACCACTTCAAAGGAGATTTATTAAAATTCTTTTTACCTCCGAGGTATTTAGGTAGAGGATGAAGTCAGGTCACGGAAACAACGGCCGCGTGAACCACTTAAAGACTTTGTCCTGGATATTCAGGCCAAAATGCGGCATATATTAATGAACGAGGAGGAGAAATTAAATAGGATATACCGCAACGCCCTACCCGATCACCTCCACTACATCCGTCGCAACGATTTTAAAAATTTTGCGGGATTATTAGAGATTGCGGGGGATTACGAGTGCATTCCCGAAGTAACTCAGCGAATGCCACCTCCTCGCGAAAACCATAGGCTGGCCGCCCGAAAGGTGTGTGCAATCCACAGACTGTATGCCACCGCTGTGCGGGTGATGGCCATATTGCAAGGAATTGTAGAAACCCCCGACAACTGTTTTGTTGGGATTACGGACGAATGGGCGTCCGCACATACGATTGTTGTCGTCGTCAACAACAAGGAAACGCCAACGGCCGAGTTCCCGCAGCAAACCTTTACGGCCGAAAGGCATAATTAAATTGCATAGACAATCGGCTGTCTGCTAGCGTTCTTATTATTGGCGTCGAAATTTCGGCTATTGTTGATACTGGGGCGTCAAGTTGCTTCCTTAGCGAGGCCTACGCATGATAACTAGAGTATGCAGACGTACAAGAGAGCGAAGTGATAGAAATAACACTTGCCGATGGTTCACGCCGCAGTATAACGCAAGCATGCACGGTTCAATTTGGCAACATAATGCACAGTCTCAAATTCAGGGTCATGCCACGTCCTTGCGGGGACGTCACTCTGGGTTTTAGCTTCCTAGCAGCTTTTCAAGCTAAGCTCACCTGTGCAGGCGCATCTATTCAATTCAACCAGCCTTCCAAAATCGTTGAAAATGGACTCATTGCCCTGGAGCCAAAACGTGCACCTGGTTTGGCCAGAAGATTAACTCCGTGCCATTCTGTCTGGACGCAAAGGTCGGACAGCAACGAAATGAGTGTACATAATACAGAGGCTCGGACGGTAGAGTCGAGCAAGCCGCTAACACAGTGCAACGACGATCAACCCAAAGCTCGGGTGAGAATGCCGAGCTCAACAAATCCTAATGTAACGCAAGATTCACCGTCATTGAATCCCGACGTGACCCCTACTAGTTTTGTAACCACTGCCCTAAATAAAAATTTTAACAATGACTTTTCACAACAACATACTGTCCGGACGTTAATATCGGATAGCAGAGTAGCGAGAGTACCTAGCACTGAGGTTCGGACGACAAAGACGAGCAAGTGCCTAGTTCCAGGTAAAACATATCATCCCAAAACTCAGGTGAAAATGTCGAGCTCAGAGGTTCTTAAGGTATCGAGTAGTTCACCGATCGAGAATCCGATGGTACTCGTAATTGTGTTAACAAGGTTTTATACGCAAAAGAAATCAATAATTGAACACAACGTCGTACTGCCTGTTTGACATCTAATCAGTCCACAACTCAAGGGATTGCTAAAAAGTTGGCTGATACTTGGTCCATCAGCACCCCACCCAGAACTGCTGGAGGAGACGTGGGCAGACATCAAACCCAGCATAACCACCAACAGCGGCATGTGCAGAAACCCAGTAAATCAGACGAAAACCAGCCCTATATCTTCACGGGTCGGCACAACATCAGCATTGTTATCGGAGACATCGTACCCAACCACACCAGAAGCCATATCCAGAACACACTTTTCACTATAATCAGCGCCAACGCGATCATCAACGAGCGAAAGGTTCTTGTTCGAAATGTTTCATCAACCACAGAGACTCCAGAGACCCGGAACACCCCGTTGTAATACTCGACGGATGGCTACATACAATATCGTTGGTAGTATTATGGCAGCTAGTACCACAGATAGAGGACCTTCTTGAACAGCTGCCAAAGGATCGAAGATATAAACGACGCTACATCCTCAAGAAAGGTACATTTAGGGTGGTCGTAGCGCGTAACGGCAAAGTTACGATATACCAAATCTAGGGGACGCCACTCCATATCAACACCGAGGTCCGGATGCTACTCATAATAATTCTTTTTTTTATTTTCTTTCTTTTAATGTAACCAAATAATATAAATCTTAATTTCTGAATACTAATTAATTACAAACCTTATGTTCTTGTTTAAAACTGAAGTGTAAAAAAAAAAACAATGTTTGTTATCCGAAGGGGGGAGGACGTGTGACGTCCCTCGTTTTCCCCGTCAACTAATTTCATATTAGAACAAATTGTAATATATATTTATAAAGTCTAGCATAGGAAACCTAGTACTAAAAACAATATTGTAAATCTGGCTACCACTCGCTGCCGGGACACGATTCCAATAATTTCCAACGAGAAATAACGAGCTTAGGAATGTTAGCATATTTCTCGATCTTTTTGGCTAGCGCACTGTCAAGGTGATCAGACGTAAACAAATCATTAGGCTACTGTCAGTATCGATCCATCTGTAAAAGTATAAAAGTACAGGACGAAAGTCTGTACACTGAGATATATAAAGGTGTAGTAACAAAGGTACAGGACGAAAGTCTGTACACTCAGGTTATATATAAATGTGCGTGAACAAGAGTACAGGGCAAAAGTCTGTACACTCAGGTTATATATAAAAATGCGTGAACAAAAGTACAGGACGAAAGTCTGTACACTCCGTTTATATCTAAAGTGTGCGAGGTAGGGTACAGGACGTAGTGTCTGTACATTTGCACTAGAGACGAGTTGGACAGAGCGTACAGCCTGTTAACTCAGCAGCCGTGATAAGTGGCCAGTGTGGTAAGGTGAAGCATCAAAATATTGAGAATAGTACAAAATTGCATATGTGAGTACCGGTATAATATTAGAGTTATAACGATAAAGATAAAAGAGATATCGGTTATAATAATTAAAACCTTTTCCCTTATTTATTAAAAAAATAAATGAACGAGATACCCTACGCCGGCGGCTTAACCCCAGCGTAATGTAAAAATCTCGTTACATGTTTCCTTTAACACACCAACTCGAACCACACTCTTCAACAGTCCAACTTCGGATAATCAGAATTTTTTCCCTCTCTTGATTTACTGACTCGGCCGCTTGCTCGAACGCTCGTTTTCTCGCACGCCTCGGATGTTCGTTTCACCACACATAGCCACTTATTGATGTTGGCGGCCCTGGCTCGGCAAAGTTGCCAAAACATTGGTGTGGTGACACAGACGAACAGTTGTGGGAAGAAAAATGTCATGCACTTTTCTTCCTTACAATACTTTCGGTTTCTTTGATTTCTGATTTCTGCTTTTATCAGCTGAACCATGATTATTCATTTCAGTTTACGGTGTTGGTATCGCGATCTGCACTCTATCGCAGATCTATCCAATCCCATTTATAGGGTTGGCTAGTCGTTCGTTCGATTCGGAATGGCGATGGTGATACTATCACGAAAATATTAACACACATTGCTTAAACCGATCTTAGCCAATCATTCATTAGCCAGTAGAGATCTTATTTTTATTGGAACAACAACTTTAATGAACCCGAAATTTCGTAATTTGGAATATAGATATTGCATATGAAATACGTATATTATATCCTCCACATTAGTGATGAGGGTATACTAAGTTTGTTCTTCCGTTTGCAATACCCAGAAGGAGGCGTCAGAGACTCTACAAAGTATATATATTCTTGATCAACGTCGAAAAATGAGTCGATTTAGACATATATGTCCGTATGTCTGTCTGTTGTTGGCACTCTCACAGGCGTCAATTTTGAGATATTGAGCTGAAATTTTGTACAGGCAAGTTTTTAGTTTTTGCACGCAGATCTCTATTTAAAATGGGCAAAATCGGTCAAGAATCACGCCCACAATAAAAAAAAATCTATTTATCTGCCACAAAAATTGAGCTATAAACTTGAAATTTGGTATGTACATCTATAAATATAAACTTTATTGATATGCTCGAAATGGGCATGATTGGATAACAGACCCACAATCAATAAAAATCTTTATATCTGCCACAAAAGTTGACCTAGGAACTTGAAATTTAGTACGCGCAAACATAATTATCTCATTCACTGATGTTCCAAAAATGCGTGGTCGGATAACATACATGCCCACAATTTACAAAAAGTCATATTCACCATAAAACTAGACTTGCAAGTTGATACGTAATACATACACTATTAGAGGGCCCAATAAATACATATTTGCTACGCCCACCGTTATGGATGTGGAGGGTATTTAAGATTTGGCCTAAGCTAAATTTAGTGTTCTTACTTGTTCCAACTTAAGGTCGAATAGATAAATATGCCTAAGTTTTTCACAGCATCAATGTGTTGAATGGCCTCATCATTTAACAATATTTTTATGCCAATGTGATGTGACATTAGAATGCATTACAATTTGAGATCTTTTAGATAGATATGAACGGATCAACTGCACAGCTGAGTTACAGAAATTAAAATCACTCCGAAATTTAGTACATAAGATATTATGACCCACACTATCAAATGCCTTAGTAAGATCAAGAAGTATTAAAAAAGTAGCATCCACCTTAGATCGAATATCTTCTAACATCTTGAGCAAGGTAGACGTACTACTGGGACAGAAGCCAGACTGGTGCACATTAATCAACTCATATCGAACAAGATGGTGATGGATCTGTTTAAACAATATTTTTTCAAGAAAGGGGAGAATGGCAATTAGCGTACACGAAAGATTTAGCACTTATATCCCACTTCACGGAGCTTAGGGCAAGCAGCAAAGTCATTTGTAGCATTAGATGTCTTAAAAATTGTTTTGCATTTTCCAAAACCAATCTTAGAGACAGATACAATGTCAGTAATCTCGAGAGAGTTGTTTAGAAACCGTGATATAATTTATATTCTTTCTTAAACCATCAGAAAATCCAAAATACACCATGAAGGAGCCTGATTGATGATTATCATATTTGAGATCGAAGGAAGCAGAATATAGGTGAGGATTTGAGGTGTTAGAGCCGGTACTAGGTTCAGTATTGGTGATTGACGTAGATCTAGGAAAATTTATGTAATTTTAGTTATAGTTTAGTTTTATTTATGTGAATATTGTTTTCGTTGTATTGATAGTAAATAAATAAATAAATAAAATTATAGTAATTTTACAGGGACTCAAACTGGACGCTCCACATTTATAATAGTAACCAATAGAATAACACCCAAAATGCCACGATAATCTTCATCAGCAACGCCAGCACCAATATCAATGAAATTTTTTTAATGCCAAATTTTCTTTTTTTAACTAATCGTTTCACAATTTTATTCTGACATTTATTTATTTATTTATGTTAAGAAATATTAGCAAATTAAAGCGTTATTGATTCAAGTATATTGTATGAAAATCTTCAAAGCACCCTTTTTTAAATTTTGGTAGGAGCTCGTTATAATGCTTATATCAAAAAACACATAGTGTTTCTTAGTGGTGGCTAGCTTTTATTTTTCAAATTAATAATTTGTATTAATATGTATATTGTGTTTCACTGTGTTGCTAACTTCACGTTCATTTTACATCTTAATAAAACAAGGTCAATTAATAAAATATTAATAACATTAAAAAATCTTATTCCGTGTTTTTTATAAATGTAACAAAATTTTTTTAATATAACTGTAAACTATGGACTTTTCCGATTTCTTGGTGCGTAAAGTAAGGTTAATCAAATAACACATCCCTGTCTTATTGTACTCTGTATAAAATTTCATCTATTTTCTAGTGTCCCCCTAATACTATATATCTACCCAATTTTATTACCACCGAAGAAGAGAAAGATTTATTACAACAAATTGAGAAAACACCCAAACCAAAGTGGACGCAATTACTTAATCGACGTCTCATTAATTATGGCGGTATTCCACATTCGAAGGGTATGGTAGCAGAAGAAATTCCAGAGTGGTTGCAGCTTTATGTTGATAAAATCAATAATTTAAATATATTTGAACAACATAAAGCAAATCATGTATTGGTTAATGAATATAAACCGGGACAAGGTATAATGCCACATACAGATGGACCATTATTTTTTCCAACCATATCAACAATATCACTGGGGTCACATGCTGTATTGGAATTTATTAAAAGAGAACCAGTTACGGTGAATAATGAGCAACCAGAAGAAGCAGAGTTTTTATCTGCTGCAGGGAAACGTGAACCTTTATTTAAACTAATATTAGAACCACGTAGTTTATTAGTTTTAAAAGATGTTGTATATAACGATTATTTGCATTCAGTTAGTGAATTGAAACAGGATATATTATGTGATCGCATCTATAATTATGAAAATTGTGAGTGCGCTTATAAAATGGGTGACTGTCTTAAGCGCAAAACTCGCATCTCATTAACTATACGCAACGTGCCAAAAACCACAAAAATGAAGTTGAAATTTTGAATTTTTAGGCTTTACCAATGACGCTGCTATAGGAACTTTTATTTTTATAATTTTAATTACGTTATCATTTAACGAAATTTAAATAAATGACACCGCGTCTTTCGTTGTAAACCTTAACGCAGTCGTTACATTATTTAGGTATTAATGGAATGTAATGGAGCCCACGTAATTACATTTTACACCCTTCATCAAATATATACATATAGTATTGTGGCTTTTTAAAACACAGAACAAAAACAAATAATCTCTCAACTGATTTTCATTTACCAGGTGTTAGCTTAAAAAATTAAATTCTTTACACTTGTGAAATAAGAACCACACACTCATTCATCATTTGACTACTGCAGACGAAAATCTCTTTCAAATGTATCACGATCAAAGGTAACCGCTGACGGTATATCTCTTAACATTTCTTTAATAGTTAAATGAAAATTTTCTCTAGCCATACTATGCTTGTCCGCCGTTAAGGTACTTAAGGGTCTACGCAATATACTCTGTATTCTACCTAACTGATATTCAATCGTGGGTGAACGTCCTATACAAATCCATAAATTATCACGACTACGCACATTATTGGGGAAGCGTCGTGTTATATTAAATGGTGCTTCACCGCTTAACAAGGATCTCACTTCACTTACGATAATACTATGAGATCGAGCATCAGTAGTACGCACTATTTTACATTCGTATTTATTACAAAACGATAACAAATCACCCAAACACCATGCCTGACTCGCCAATTGTGTATGGGTACTATTCCAATTCGTATAGCGTTCTACAGGATTTTTTGTAGAATTTTTCCTTTTCATTTCATAGCTTTGCAGTTTATTGGTGGTAGTTGGAGAACGTGATGATTTGGATGAAGAGGAGGAGCAGGAGGGTGAATGAGTAAAACGTGTTGAATTAAATAACTGTTATCTCTCGTTGTTAAACATTTCTCAATGTGTTCTTGAGTAGATTAAATTTTTTTTAATTTTTTTTTTTAATGTGTAAAAATTTATCTATGTTCGCCTATTTGCCCACGTAAAATTGGGTACATTTTTTGAGATATTTCAATGTAATTTGATATAAGGACATGTACTTAATGACTAACTATATTAAAAACGGATCGAATTGAATAATTTTCGAACCTTTCCTCATATAACGATAACCTCTTTACATAGCGAAAATTCGCAATTCTTAACAAATTTGAACCCGATCGGATCATTTTTAGAACCTGTATCCCTATAAAGATGTTTCACGAAGTGCCTACAGGGCCTGAGTTTACTTATGCCCTTTAACTTATTGTAGTATAATTAAAGAAGATAAGTGATGTAGGGTATTAAATGGTGGGCCTTGACCACCTTATAACATTTTCACTTATTTTATCTTACAGTTTGGTCATTCTAATAGAAGGTGTA
This sequence comes from Crataerina pallida, assembly GCA_949710015.1. Lineage (NCBI taxonomy): Eukaryota > Metazoa > Arthropoda > Insecta > Diptera > Hippoboscidae > Crataerina > Crataerina pallida. Next base: position 13,719,572 of record OX453289.1, read on the forward strand.
TTAAGTTTCTGAATATATCTGCTCACTGTCGTAAATTTAAATATTTTAGTTGTTTCACGCAGATCGCTTTTTAAAATGGGAAAAATCAGTCAACCATGCCCAAAATCAAAAATCTATATATCTGCCACAAAAATTAAGCTATGAACTTTAAATTTGGTATGTAAGTATGGTAAATGAGTATCCCATCCATCGCGTCGCAGTCGGATAACAGGCATGCCCACAGTCCAAAATATCCACGTCTGCCACAAAAATTTACCTATGAACTTAAAATTTAATATACCTATTCATAGTTATCCCATCCACCGATGTGCCAAAAATAGGCAACGTCGGTTCACAGACGCGCCCACAAAAAAAAAAAAATCTAATTCTCTGCCACAAAAATTTACCTATGAACTTAAAATTTGCTGCACATATTTATCGTCTTATCCCCTATCGCGTCTGTAATCCGACCACGCCCACAATTAATTTTCACCATAAAACTCGACTTGCAGGCTCATACGTAATACATACACTATTAGAGGGCGTAATCACATACTTGCCACGCCCACTATTGTAGATGTGGGGGTATTTAGGATTTACTTTCAGCCAAATTTAGTTTTCTTACTTGTTTGATTATATTTTTTTGTTTATAGTTTAATGTACACTATATTTTTATTAAAGCAATGATTCATTAACTGTAAACCCATTAAATATGACTCAAAATGTACTTTTTGTAGTCATCTAACCTTGAACTTATAGTCAAATAATTTTTGTTTATCACCATGAGTATTACGAATGATCATCAGGTACGTAATTTTATTTATAAATTATGCTTTTTGTTAGTTTTTTTTTAAATAATTGTAGGGGGCCTCCAGCGGTCACCTCTCTCACATTAATGGACGGTGGACTGTTGAACTGGCAACAATTTAATAATAAGTTATCAAGAAAAAAAAACATTTGATTTGAAATATACACTTCGTTTAAATTTTATTACATACATTAATTATAAAACTTTGCTTTTTGCGTTCGTTATGTTTTTTTGTTTAACAATATTTACAATACATATAAAATAATAACCTACGACATAAAAGTGTATTTTTTATTTTTTGTTTTCCTCAAACAAAATTTTTTTTTATAAAAATATATATTTATATAAAATTTTTAACCAGCGGCGGGTATATGTATGTATTATTTTAGATTTAAAAAATGTTTTTACTTTTCTCAAAAAATATTTTTTATATATAAAATATATACGTATATAAAAACATATTCTATATAAAATATTTTAAAAGTAAATGATTGTTATAAAAAATTTAATAAAAAGTCTAATATTTATTATTTTTTTTAATAACAAATGATGGCACAATTATTTTCTGTTTTTTTACGAACAAACTGAAGGCGGACTTTAGTCAAAATTGACAGTACAAATAGATAAATTCGATAAAAAAGAGAGGAGAAAATTAATTTTGTTCAATAGATAAAATTACGAATTATATTTTAATCGTTAAAAAAATTTCATCCTCCTGAACTCTTAGCTTTATTATAATAATATAAGAATATAAAAATAAGTAAGAAAACTAAATTGGCCTAGGCCAAATCTTAAATACCCTCCACATCTACAATAGTGTTTGTGTTAAGGATTTACAAGTAGAGTTTTTTGGTTTCATGTAAATTATGAACGCATCTGTTCGACCACGCCTATTTTAGGCACATATATGAATGGGATAAATATAAATATGTGGACAAAATTTCAAGTTCATAAGTAACTTTTTGTGGCAGATATAATCATTTTTACTGATTGCGGGCGCGTCTGTTATCCGACCGCGCCCATTCTCTTCATATCAAAGAATGGGGTAAATATAAATATTTGTACCAAATTTTAACTTAATAGCTCGATTGTTGTAGCAGATAAATATTGTCGATTGTGCGCGTGATTTTTGACCGATTTTGTCTTTAAATAGCGATCTGCGTAAAATAACTAAAAGTGTTTGTTTCAGCTCAACATTTCAAAATTTACGATCGCGAGAATGTCAACAACAGAGAGACATACGGACATACCTGTCTAGATCGACTCAGTTTTTGATGTTGATCAAGAGTATATATACTTTGTAGGGTCTCTGACGCCACATTCTGGCTGTTGCAAGCAAACTTAGGATGGGGGGTATATTCTATGTGGTGAGTATAGAAACTAAAATAAATTAAATTATTTAAAAACAAACATAGATTTAGACAATTTTGCATCTGCAGATCTTAAACAAAAGAAGTCAAAATATTATAGTCGGTCAAGCCCGACCATCAAATACCCTACACCACTTGTTTTTGTCTTTGAAAAATGTAAATTGTAACTCCTAAACGGCCCATCTTCAGTTATACCGATCGATTCAGAATTAAAATCTGAATCGATTAAACAATGTCCGTCTGTCCATGTAAATTTGTGCGCAAGCTACAGGTCGCATTCTTTGGGATATTTTAATGAAATTTGGTACAAGGATATATATTGGCCCAAAAAGAAACCCTTTCGAAAATGGATTGCATCGGGCCATTTTTAGAACCACTCCCCATATAATTTTTTTTTTATTTCAAAAACAAACAAAAATAAAAAAAATTTCTGAATATGATTATGAAATTTTTAGAAAATACAAGTAGGTGTAGAAAAATGAAATTTTTCATTTTTGAAAGAAAAAAATTAAATTGAATATATCAAGTGGTGTAGGGTATTTGATGAATGTTTTTTTTTTGTTTGTTTATGGAATAAAAAAAAATTATATGAGGAGGGGTTCTAAAAATGTTCTAATCCGGTCCATTTTCAATAGGGTTTCCTTTTGGGCCAATACAAGTCCTTGAACCAAATTTAATCGAAATATCTCAAAAAATGCGATATCTCTCAAAAATGCTTGCGCACAAATTTAGATGGACAAACGGACATGGTTAAATCGATTCAGATTTTGATTCTGAATCGATCGGTATAACTGAGGTGGGTGTGGCATTTGCCGTTTAGGAGTTACAAATATCTGCACAAAGTTAACCAGTTTCCACAGGGTGGTGCATGGTATAAAAAAAACATTATTGTGAACATAGAAAGAATATTAGGAAAGGGTAAATATTCAAAAAATGTTGTAAAAACAGAAAAATGGAGTTAGTCGACTTTTGCTCTAAATAGTTTTTAAAATATATAAATAGATATGATTACTAAGGGATTCATATATGGCAAAGGAAGGATTCAGATTTTAATAAATGAAAATCTGAATTTGGCGTTGAAAGAATTCGTATAATAAAAAATGATATGTTCTCTAAGGTTTTCAATGGCACCATTTGTTACATTATAATAACAGTTGTTCAGCTTTGCAATAAATCTGATCCAAGATTTTTCTCTTTCTCTCTCTTTCTTGATGTATAAGTACAAGAATTATTATATAAAAAGAAAATGTGTTCTTTTTAAACTCCGAACGATTAGAGTTTTAATAATAATAAAAATATATAATTTAATAAAATAATTGATGATGATAATAATGTTTAATATTTAAGTGCTTTATATGTTGTCAGTGTTCTTTTAGTAATCAACTTAAAACTTAAACTTGTTTTTTAAATAATAAACAACAGCACATTAATAGGTTACCAGATTTGCGATAATTTCCAATTTTTTAATTTAAATGCAATAATGTGCCGGCACTTCATATATAATATTACCCGCTGCTGGTCTGAAATTGGGATTTTCTACACCTGAAGCTCCTTCAATAATAATTGTACGAATTTTACCACCCAAACGGCAAACTATAGTTGGACTGACATCCACTCTTATCTCACGTTCACATAAACTGAAATTTTGCATATTAATTAATTTATGAAAAACAAGTAAGAAAACTAAGTTTGGCTTAGGCCAAACCTCAAATACTCTCCACATCTACAATAGTGGGCGTGGCAGGTATATGATTACGCTCCCTGACAGTGTATGTATTACAACACAGCTTGTAAGTCCAGTTTTATGTGGGGTACGGTTTTTTGTATATCGTTGGCGCGTCTGTTATTCTACCACGCCCATTTTAGGCTGGGATAACTACAAACATGTGCACCAAATTTCAAGTTCATAAAGTAAATTTTTGTGGCAGATATATAGATTTTTTTAATTTTGGGCGTGGCTCTCGACTGATTTTTCATATTTTAAATAGCGATTTGCGAGTAAAAACTAAAAATTTCAGCTCAATATATATCTCATAATTTACGCCCGTGAGAATGCAAACAACAAACAGATACACGGACATACATATCTAAATCGACTCAGTTTTTGCTGCTGATCAAGAATATATATGTACTTTGTAGGGTTTCTGACGCGTCCTTCTAGGTGTTGCAAACGGAAAAACAAACTTAGTATACTCCCCCTCATCTTATGTGGAGGGTATAAAAAATATGTTATGTTTATAAAATACACTTACTCGTAATATTTTTTACCCACTATTCCCACCAATTCCCCAATACGATCCTCTTTTAATGCACCATGTTCCCCTTGTAAAGCAAACACTAAATCGTTATTGGCCGGTGAATGGAATACAATCAATTGATCACGCCCAGTACTAACGCTGATCGAACTTAGCTAAACATTATATGTTTTATTATTAAATAATTGTTAGCACTTAATTATTAATTTCGCTATTTTATTGCTTTTGTATTAATTTAAAGTACTTTTAAATTAAATTTTAAATGCTCTGGCACAAACTTTTGATAGTTATGTACTAATTTTTTGCACAAACATACTTATAATATTATAGCACTTTCAATCAAATATAAATTTTTAGTATCATGGAACTAAGTACAAGTACTTTGTTGCTAATATTTAGTGTCAGAGTAATTAAATATTTATTTTAATTCCTTGAAACCGATTTTGAGTAATTTGATATTGATTTTAAAGTAATAAGTATTAAGTTTAAATACTTTGGTATCACGCTTTTATACTTTAGTACTTAAGTTTACTACCAAAGTACTTAAACAGTAACTTAAAGCCCTTAAGTATAGATTTTTAAGTGATTTTAATAACTTGAAACCTATCTTTAGTATTCTCACTAATTCTTATTTTAATTACTTAAGAATTAATTTTGAATACGATTTTGTATTTTATTAGTAATTTTTAGTACCAAAGTACTTAAATATAAACTTACTTAAGTATTTAATTTACTTAAGTACTCACTTAAAGAAGATAACTATAGATTTTTAAGTACTTAAGTAGTCATTTTAAAAATATTTGTATTAATTGGTGCTCATTTTTAATACCAGAGTAATAAAATATTTACTTAAAACCTATTTTCAGTAATTTGATACCAATTTTAAATAATTTGGAATCACGTTTTATGTACTTTAACACTAATTATTAGTACGAAAGTACTTAACTATTTACTTACTTAAATTTAATACCAAAGTACTTACTTAAGCACTTAAGTATCTATATTAAGTAATTAAGATATTAAGAATATTTGTATTAATCTGTACTAGTTCCAAGTGCCAGAGTACTAAAAATTTTACTTTACTTGCAATATTTGATAATTTGATACTAATTCTAATTAATTTTAAATACTTTAGTATAACATTTTTTACTTTAGTTACAAATTTTTAGTATCAAAATACTTAAACACTAACTTAAGTACTTAAATGCTTACTTAAAGTACTTAAGTATTAACTTAAGAGCATTTGTATTAAGTGGTGCTAGAGTGCATCAATATTTACTTTAACCACATACATATCTGGATGCTAATAACGCAACTTACCTCATTTATATTAATTGATCGATTCATATTTTTAAATTTATTTTTAGCACCATCCAATTTATAGATCGTAGTATCTGTAACTATCAAGGCACGATCAGCTTGTTTGTTGTGTTTGTTAAACTTTTTAACAAACGAAGAAAATAGAATCGCTCTGAAGCCGTGAGAGTTTTTCAAATTTTTCACATTGGCCGTATAGGCTAAATAAGCAGAGTTGTCTTGAGAATTGGCTAAGTAATCGCCCACCCATTTGCGCTGTTGACCCCAGTGGGGACGCCGCCCTTTAAAGGCCATAGAAGCAATAATTTGTAAACGTAATTGAGACCATTCAGAACGTGCATATTTATGTAATATCATGTAGGCGCGCCAATTATCGTAAATGCGTCGTAAATGTTTCTCAGCAGATCGTCCAGCTAATGGGGGACGAGACCATTGTATGCTGCGACCATAATCTTTCATATTTTTAGCATTTCGGAAAAGTTTTGCCAGCTCTTGTACGTAGCTTCTCAGTTTGTAGGTTTTATAGGACCGCATAATAAGGCGGGCAGCCAACATTCTCTTATAGTGTTGGCGAGCAATCCAACCACGTACTTGCTTTTGCAACAGGGTGACAATATGTGGAATCATTTCATTGCGTTGTTGCTCCAAGGCAAATAAAGTTTGTGGTGAACGTATGAAAATCTTCGTATGACCATATTTAACATCATTACTGAAACCTTTCTCTTCAATCAACACTCTGACACCGTCACGTTCAGTACCGGCCCGAAAATTTGGCCACGTATACTGTGAAATCATTTTGTAGCGCAGCAAGAACTTTTCATAACGTTGACGATGCACAAAGCCGGCCCGACGTACCCGTACATTCTCCAACAAACCTAAATAATGTACCTGATGTTTTACACGTTCCTCATCAAACACTGTCGAGCTTTTTACGTCATTCGGTTTAATGCAACGTACATAGAAAGGTTCCTTTTTTAGCAGGGTGTTTACTAAATCGATCATGGATCGATGGAATAGAGTGCTAGCGGTTAAGGGTCGTTTCGTAGTCTTTTTAATATCTTGAGCCCCCTCGGGCCACATTTCACTGATGTGCACATTGTTTGAATGATGCAGTAAACGTTTAAAATCCTGATATAATGTATCCTTGTTCTTCTCAATGAAGCCGAATATATTGTAAATGACATCCCCGGCATAATGGGTAATACGAAAGTCCTCATTATGCTTCAATTCCTTGTCGGTGGGTTTCAACTGACGACTGCTATAGTGGGGATGAGTGCTTAACGTTTTATCCATTGCGCCCAGCAAAGTTTCATCTGTTACCTTGCCCACTGTTAAGCATGCTTCATCCATTATAGCGATTATACCTTTATGAGGCTGTTCCACCAAATCGCAAATGATCTAATAGGGGGAATAAATAAAATAAAAGGAAAACGAGTAAATTTTTGCGGAAGAGATAGGTTTAACCAGAAAAGTTTTGATTATCATGGGAAAAATATCTCACCTTATTATTAAAATATTCAATATTTTGCCAAGCAATACCTTCCCGTTGATATTCGTCTTGTTCCTGCTTTAAAACCAATTCTAAAATAATAATTCCTTTTAATTTTTGCGAACTACTTCTGAAAACCTCTCCTATTATTTACCAATAAATAATTGTTGCAATTTTTCATTACAATAGTTAATGCAGAATTGTTCAAAACTATTCGAATCGAATATTTCAAAACCGTAAATATCCAAAACACCAATCACCGAATTAAAGCGCGCTTGAACTTTCGACCCGCGAAATAGAATAGCCCGATTAATACGCGATATAATCCAAGTAAATAAACGATCGTATATAGCCTTGGCCAAAGCATCTTTACCATATTCCGCTTGGGTTGCATTATGATCTTTTTGCAAAATATTACCACCCGCTGCTATTACACGTTTAGTGAGAGCTGTGGACAGTTCCGACTCGGTTACTTGTAACAACTTTGCAGCTGTTTCTAAATCTTTCTTATTACTAATCACCAAATCTTCTTCAATGGCTGGATATTGTAAAAAGCAGAAGAAAATTCACCATGATGTCTGAAGCGCTTGATTGCGTTTTAACTAACTTACTTTGAAATTCAATATTTCCTAAATGTAAAATGGCGGCCACAATACGCCAGATAGTGCCGATTTCATCGTTAGTAAAGCCCAAAGTTTTAAATGCATTATTTGTGCCTTTGTAGTCCAATTTTTCGGTCAATATGTCCATGCTGCCTTGATTTGTGTAATGATATTTAACCGGATCTCTACTCAACTCATATTGACGCAGTTCATTGTCTGTAGATCCGCGTAAAAGCTGTTTGAGAAGAAGTAGAATTAAATTCTTAATTAATTTTTTTTTATTTAATGATAGCACAAATGTGAATTTTCCGTGTTTTTTCCCCATTCCCACTTAAATTTTGCATACAGGCTTCCGTTTTTAATTGTAATTAATTAGCACATATGTCTATACTACAATAACGTACTACTTGCTTTATGGTATAATGCCCCAGATGATCGCATATTTAATTTATTCTGCATTGATTGTCACACAGAATATAATACACACAATCACTTTTTTAGTCCAAAAATGGTCAACAAATACACAGTACAATATATTATGGGTGTAGCAATTTATGTTAAAGAAAAAGTTTCGTAATTTCGTATTTAAATAAAATTCTGGAAATGTCACAAAGAAATTGATATTGTATTACATTTAGAACCTCTTTAAGTTCAATATGTATCATATGGTTCAATTTTCAACATTTAAAATCACCTGATAAAAACTATGAAAATTACGCTCTCCCGATTGTTGTTGCACCACTCGGGACTTTTCCAGAAGATAATTGGTAACAATACCACCCACTGGATCAGCTTTATAATCAAATTCAATATCCATATATTTGCCGAAGCGACTGGAATTGTCATTACGATTCGTTTTAGCATTACCGAATGTCTCCAAAATGGCGTTACTCTGAATCAATACGTTCTTTACTCTGTAAAAATAGAAGAAGAGTTACGATATTAAAATTATAGGTAAAAATTTTATAAATAGACGACAGAAGGTTTTCTTACAGGAAAAGCCTACGTGTTCAAAATAACTACTACCATACCGGATCAAAGGGGTCTTTCTGCAATTTAATGCACGAAAAGGTGGTGTGCAGAAGAAGAAGAAGGAATTTCACTTTATATCATTAAAAAGAAAGGGTAATAGCAAATGTTGTAGTTTACAAAATATAATTCAGTACAAGGAAAAAATAGTTCTGTACCATCTATACATCTATCCATGTCTCCCACATTAGCTAAAGACATAACAAGGCAAGTCTGTAATGCTTTAGATCATAGGTTTGCTTCCGTAGAAAATAAAACTACAGTTCTGAAAATAAAACTACAGTTCTGTAGTTTCATTTTCTACAGCCTAAGAAAAATGGAAGCACTTAAAAATAAAAGAAAAAAGGCTCAGTTTATGGAAAAAGAGGTCCAATAAGTTACGGGATCTATGAAATGGCGGTTGAAGTCTTTTGAGACTGCACTAAAAATCACATTTATTATAATTTTATTTAATAGATTTGCAATCTCAGACACCTTGACTATGGCGAAGTCCCAAACAGCCGCTGAGTCCGTTTACGCCACGTAATTTAGAGTTATTAAACGTAAGTTCAAAAAAAAAGAAGTAAGAACATTAAATTTAGCTTAAGACAAATTTTAAATCCGGCAAGTACCTTTTTTCATTTTTTTTTATTATATTAGTAAGCGTGTCCCATAACTAGTTTTGCCCAATTTCTTAAAGTCTTATACAATTTTTACTTGTTATCATGAAACGACAGTTACGAATATTACCATAAAAGACGACATTGGTTCAACAGGCACACGAGCTTTAAGATCGTAAAAATCATTATGTTTTTGTAATATATAAATAATTGGCCATAATAATAATAGTAGTGTTAGAACAGTGTGAAGAATAATTAAACTTTTGGCAAATCCTCTCAAGCAGGGTGTTCGTAACGATAAAACATCAGTGATTACGCCCTTCTATGTAAGTACATATCGTAATAAAAGAGCTTAACTTTAAAGCCATAAAAAATTTTTATGATACGTGCTAAAATAAAGCATTAAATGATAGGGTGTGCATCATAAAAGCTTACACAAATTAACCTTAAAACAACTTTACCAAATTGCCATCTAGCACTTGTAAACCTCAACTATTATAAAAGTTTATATGGTTGAAAGGAGTATGAAGAGTCATTTATTAAACTTTACCAAAACGTTATTAAATGTTGGGGAAAAAAACTTAACCAAAAAACAAACAAAAAACTAAATTTGGCTTGGACCAAATCTTAAATACCCTTCTCAGCCACAACGCTAACCATGGCAAATATATATTTATTGCTTCCTCTAATCGTGTATGTATTACGTATCAGTTTTCAAGTCTAGTTTTATGGTAAATTGTGGGCGTGGCCATTTTTGGCACATCGATGGATGGGATAACTATGGATGCGCATATTAATTTTAAGTTCTTAGGTCAACTTTTGTGGCAGATAGACGGTTGTTTCTTGTGGGCGCGTCTGTTATCCGGTCACAACCATTTCTGGCACATCGATGAAAGAAATATAGATATACATACCAAATTTCAAGTTTGTAGCTCAATTTTATGGTAGATAATTAGATTTTTGTCGATTGTAGGCTTGGCTCTTGATCAAGAATATATATACTTTGTAGGGTTTCTGACGTCTCTTTTTGCAAACGGAAGAACAAATTTAGTATACCCTCATCACTAAGGTGGAGGATATAAGAGCAAAATTTATCTATCAATTAAAATAAAAGGATTTTAAGTGAGCCAATATTGGCTATAATAAATTGAACATGAAAACTCGATCTTTTGATTTATTGAAAATATTTAAATTACAATCAATTTTACAAATAAAACCTAAACAAGACATTTAACTAGAAAAGCTAAAGGAAGTTTTATGGAAAAACAAGCGACATTTTATCTAAAATTTCTATAAAACATCTCTCATGGTCTTTGAAGTTTTCACCTTCTCCTCGCTTCAATAACTCACTCACCTTTCAATTTCATTTTGTCCATGTATATTTGTAACTGCCGCTATATATTTCATAATGATTTTGGAAGCCTCCGTTTTTCCGGCTCCTGATTCACCCGATATCAATATACAAGTATCCTGATGACGTTGCTTCAATATGCGGTATGCAGCATCGGCTATTGCATAGATGTGCGGAGGATTTTCAAATAATTCTCGTCCTTTGTAAATTTTTATCGTGTCCGGTCCATAGATATTCATTTGTCGATAGGGATTAACCGAAACACATACCTCTCCAATATACGTATAAATAAAACCAACTTGAAATCTAAACAGAAAATTGAAAAAAATGAATTTAGAATAGAAGACAAAAAGCTCAAACTTATACTAACTTTATACATAATATAAATACAATACATATAAAAAAATATGAAAGATTTCCGAATTTGGGTTATTGTCCCTTTTTTGGAATATTTCTTTATAAGCGAGTATAGGTATATTATATTATTTGCTATTCCATTTGCAGGGACGTCAAAGACCTCAGAAAGTATGTATATATACCTTATCCCCACGGTAGATAAAAGTTATTTTAAACAAGTAAAAAAACTACATTTGCAGCGAAACCATATCCTGCACCACCCTGTGGAAAAGGGTATATTAAGTGTGTGCGGATGTTTGTAACTATTAAAAGGAAAATGCCACACCCACCTTCAGTTATACCAAACGATTCAGAATCAAAATCTGAATCGATTTAACCATGTCCGTCTCTCCTCTTACATGGAGGTATTTTTTGAGATATTTGATGAAATTTGGTACAAGGACTCAAATGAAATTTGGCTCAAAGGGGAACTCTATTGAAAATGGACAGGATTGGACCATTTTTAGAACCCCCTCCTTTATAAGGTCCTATTATTTATTGAGATATTTCGATTAAAATTGGTATAAGGATATGTATTGGCCCAAAAAGAAACCTTTATGAAAATATAATATATAAATTTTGTTTTTTTTCTAAAACAAACAAAAAATAAAAACAAGTAAGAAAACTAAATTTGGCTTAGGCCAAATCTTAAATACCCTCCACTTCCTCAACGGTGGGCGTGGCACCCTCTAATAGTGTACGCATTACGTACCAGCATGCAAATCTAATTTTACGTTGAATATGTTTTTTTGTAAATTGTGGGCGTGTCTGTTATTTGACGATGCCCATTTTTGCTACATCGATTGATGGGCTAACCTTTAATACGTGCACTAATTTTCAAGTTCACAGGTCAACTTTTGTGGCAGATATATAGATTTTTGTCAATTGTAGGCGTGTCTGTTATTCGACCACGTCCATTTTTAGCAAATCAGTGGATGGGATAACTATGTATATGCGTACTAAATTTCAAATTCCTAGGTCAACTTTTGTGGCAGATATAAAGATTTTCTTTGATTGTGGGCGTGTTTTGGCAAATCAATTAGACTTCCATTTATAAATATACGTACAAAATTTTATGTTTAGAGCTCAATTTTTGTGGCAGATAAATAGATTTTTATCGATTGTGGGCGTGACTCTTGACAGACTTTGCCCATTTTTAATATCGATCTGCGTGCAAAAACTATAAGTGTTTTACAAAATTTCAGCTCAATATCTCAAAATTTACGCCCGTGAGAACGCCAACAACAGACAGACACACGGACATACATGTCTAAATCGACTAAATTTTTGACGCTGATCAAGAATATATATACTTTGTAGGGTCTCTAACGCCTCCTTCTGGGTGTTTCTAACGGAAGAACAAACTTAGTATACCCTTATCATTGAGGTGGAGGGTATAATAAAAAAATTTTCTGACATGTATCATTTTTTTGAAAACACAAATAGGTAGGTATAGAATAATAAAATGTTTCATTATATCCTGCTTTTTCAAAGAAAAAATTAAATTGAATAATACATGAAGTGGTGCAGGGTATTTGATGATCGGGCTTGACCGACTATAATATTTTTACTTTTTTTTTTTTGTCTTTTTTACGTCTATACATAAATATCTATTTTCATACTACTATTCTAGTCTCGCGAAGTAGTAAACGAATTAGTGCTTACTTTAAAAGAAAGCGGGATGAGAGCACATCTACCGCAGATGGCAATTTTCTGAAAAAACCTGCGTAAAGATAGTTAATGAAGTAGTCCTAAAGAACAAAAAAGACAACCCATCTGGTACCAAAGCACAGTCAGGCAGCACAGGACAGAATAGCGATGACATCCTGGACCAAGGTTATAGCCAAAGGGAAGCGAAATAAACCCAAGCAAACCAAGCATATGTCGGATGCCATTGTAATAGCTTCCGAAGGGGATTTATCTTCTGATTATCATTATCTGATATTCTTCGCAAGGTTAAATCTGACCTTGAGATGAGCGGCCTAGGCGAAGATGTAGTCAAAATTGGGCGAACCTAAAAAGGTGTACTTTTGCTTCAAATCCATAACGTTATTCAAACTTCGCTTCTCGATTGCGCGTTAGTCTGGAACTTGACGCAGCGTACGCTAGTGCAAATAAAGGATTTGTACGAGGTTTCTACTAAGGAGGATGTTATTGATGCCTTGAGGAATCAGTTCGGCCAGTTAGTTTCTGATCCAGAAGTAGGATTCGAGGTCCTTTCTTTGAGGAGAGCGTATGGAAATGACCAAACTGCAACAATATCTTTAACGGCCCCACTGGGAAAAAAATTCTTGAAGTGGGTATAATCCTAGTCGACTGGGTTAATTGCCGACTTCGTGAAAAAACGGTATTGAAGAAATACTTCAAGTGCCTCAACTTTGGCCATGCGAACAATTCTTGTAAGAGTACAGTTGAGGAAGTGTGTTGGAGGTGTGGAAAAGTGGGGCACAAGACTGCAAGGAACAACCTTGCTGCCTTCTCTGTGCAAATGCTGTGCCTAAAAATCACATAGCAGGCAGCTCCGCAGCTTTTTAAAGGCTATGAGAAATAAAAAATAAGGCGATTAATACAAATTAATTTTCACCATATTGAAGCGGCCCAGGATCTGCTGGCGAAATCAGTAAGTGAGTTCGGAGCGGATGCAATCTTAGTTAGTGAGCCGTATAGAAGGCCTATGTCCGCGGATTGGTTCACAGATACGAACAACTCAGAGGCTATTTAGATAACCAGTAATAAGCCAGTGCAATACACGAATGTTATTGCAGATGGCGTCATCTGTGTTAAAGAAACTTTATAGTTATTATTTTCCACCTAGGCTTACTATCGATGAGTTTTTTCTAACATAGGTCTTTTAGTAAATTAAGTGGGAGAAGCCACGTAATTATCGCTGGTGACTTTAATGCCTGGGCGCTCGAGTAGGGATCTGCGAGAACAAATTAACCGGATAGAGTCCTTCTTGAGTCATTTGCCCAACTGGATCTGGAATGTTGGCAGCCATGCTACCTCTGAAAGAAACGGACGTAGTTCTATTATCGACATTTCCTAATTAAGTAATGGTTTAGCTCTTCTAATGTAATGGCAATTATCCGACAGATTTACGTTTAGCTACCAGCAATAATCATTAGCATGCTTGAATGACCTGAGGCAAGTATTCAATCGCCTGGTCGCAATTAGATAGCATGGAAGATGAGTACCTTTGACGTTGAGGCTTTCAAGGTTTGGCTAACTGATGTCGATACTAGTGGAAATGCAGAAGAAATGGCAGTGCAACTTATTTGCCGTCTAACGGCGGCGTGTGATACATCTATGTGTAGGAAACGCAACATTAATAGGCCAGTCCACTGATGGAATAATAAAATTTTCTGTTTAAGGGCCGAGTGCATTCGTACGAGAAGGTTTTATACCCGAACAAGACGGCTGGACGTCTACGAACAGCACAGGCTAAACCTTACCAGGAACAAGAAGCTTCTGAAAGATACTATACGCAAAAATAAGCGCATGTGTTTTAATAAGCTACTGGAGGAATTAAATCAGAATCCGTGGGGTACAGGCTACAAATTGGCTCTTGAAAAGCTAAGACGTTTCTCGGAGCCCCCGTCTTCTGATCCGGTAATCCTAAGAAAAATTGTCGAAACTCTATTTCCAGGGAGAAATACGGAGATTGGCACAAAAGCATTCAACCCAGCCGGTCTTGGTTTTGACGTTATCACAGAAAACGAAATTCTTTCTACGTTAGGCTTTTTTGGATCAACAAAGGCGCCTGGACCTGATAGGATTCCAATAGGGCTCTAAATTTAGCAGTTCAAGATATACCACATGTCTTTGCAAAGGTTTTTAACACCTGTTTTCAAGCTGGTGTCTTTTCCTCTATATGGAAATTACAAAAACTTATTCTTCTTCCTAAAAAGTCCAACCCGGGTGCAGACCCTTCAGCTTATAGGCCTATCTGCTTGATAGATGCAACTGGGAAGCTTTTAGAGAAAATTATAAAGTTTAGACTTGAATCTGAGATTGAGAATCGTGGAGGTATCTCTGACAATCAATTTGGTTTTAGGAAGCACAGATCCACAATAAATGCAATAGAGTCATGTATGACAGTATAATGCAGCTTGGTTTTCCTGGGAGTGTAAAAATCATAGCTTTTGCTGATGATGCCATAGGTAAACACATCAGCGAGATAGAAAATGCAGCTAACGAGTCCATTGGCTTAGTTGAACACTGGCTCGAGTGTGTTGCCTTAAGCTTAGCCGACCTTAAGACAGAGTCAGTGTTAATCTCAAGCCGTAAAAGAGTAGAAACGGCCACGATATGCGTAGGTGACTTTAGAATCGATGCCGTCAGATACGTACGCTATCTCGGGGTGATGATCGATGACAGACTATCGTTTAAAAATCACCTGGAATACGTGCAAAAAATGGCGGATAACGCTATTACGTCACTGGCAAGAATTATGCCTAATACCGAAGGTCTTAAGCAACTTAAGAGAAAAGTTTTTATGAAAGTCGTAAAAAGCATAATACTATATGCGGCATGTATATGGGCTAAGGCCTTGAAATTCAAATCTTATCGAAGGCTAATTGAACCAGTCTACAGACTGGCTTACCTGAGAACATGTTGCGCTTCCGTACTGTCTCGGACGAAGCGGCGTGTGTTATCGCAGGGATGACACCCATCACTTTGTTTGCAAACGAGAAAAGGCAGATCCAACATTATCCCCGCCCGAGACGTAGATCTACCTATGTCTCAGCTAGGCAGATACCTATGTTGGAACGGCAAAACAAGTGGACTATGTCAGCCAAAGGGCAATGAACGCATAAACTGATACCACGGCTTGAGCCTTGGGTTAATAGGAAACAAGGGGGGGTAAATTTCTACCTAACCCAGTTATTAAGCAGTCATGGGTGCCTCAAAGCATATCTGCACCGATTCAGGCATGGTGAAGACCCCTACGTGGTACCCATTAAGGCTTTTTCCCCCCCGCTATAAAAAAAAATACAAGAAGGACATAAATTTGGCTTAGGCCAAATCTTAAATACCCTCCACTTCCAGAACCGTGGGCGTGGCAAATATATATATATTGCGCCCTCTAATAGTGTACGTATTAGTATCAGCACTTTTACGTTGAATATGGTTTTTTATAAATTGTGGGCGTGTCTGTTATCTGACCGTGCCCATTTTTGGTACATCGATTGATGGGCTAACCTTTAATACGTGCACTAATTTTCAAGTTCACAGGTCAACTTTTGTGGCAGATATATAGATTTTTGTCAATTGTAGGCGTGTCTGTTATTCGACCACGTCCATTTTTAGCAAATCAGTGGATGGGATACGCGTATTAAATTTCAAGTTTATAGGCAGATAAAAGATTTTTATTGATTGTGGGCGTGTCTGTTTGGAGCACGCCCATTTTACCAAAATTTAAGTTTATAGCTCAATTTTTGTGGGACATAAGTACATTTTTGTCGATTTTGGGCGTAGCTCTAGACCGATTTTACCCATTTTAAATAGCGATCTGCGTGCAAAAACTATAAGTGTTTGTACAAAATTTCAGTTCAATATCTCATATATAGCTCTATACGCCCGTGAGAATGCCAACAACAAACATACATGTCTACATCGACTCAGTTTTTACGCTGATCAAGAATATATATAAGTCTGTGGCGCCTCTTTCTGGGTGTTGCAACGGAAGAATAAACTTAGTATACCCTCATCGCTGAGGTGGAGGGTATAAAATGTGGACCACCTTACAATATTAATAATATTGTTACAAAAGTTAATGATGACTTAGCTAGCGTAGGTAACTGGGCCATCACCAATAGTGTGTCCATAAACCCATTTAAAACTAAATGCATTGCATTCCTTAAGCGGGCAGATCTAGGTGACGTTAGAATTAACTTAATCCGGACAAACGTCCAAATAGTAGACTTGGTAAAAAATTTTGGAGTGACATTTAATTGGACGCTAACGTGGAACCACCACATAAACAATAACGTAGAAAAAGTCTGGTGGTTAACACCATTAAACATTAGAATACTTTTGGCCAAATCCTGTCTAATTCCAATACTTCTTCATGGATGTGAATTATTTACTAATTGATTCCATATCCAAAAAATTCCAAAAATAGGTACCGTAACATTAAACCCTTATGACACTTTTCCCTATTGTCTGAACGTCAATTCTTCATCTATGCTATCCGATTATGGAACTCCCTACCGTGCAGTCTACAGACTTTAACAAACACTAATCGATTTAAGAGGGAAATTATGTTGCACTTCGCAAATAATTATGCGAAATACACATAACAGTCACAATAGACAATACACTATAATCTATAGGTGCAAACTCCCGCCTCATTATTAGCCTTGAGCTGAAGAGGTATCAGGCACACACACACATTTCTTTTAATTTATATTTTATATGATTATTATTTGGAAGATCATTTTCGTTTGTTCTTGATTTTCTTTTATTTAATTTAATTTAATTTTTAACACATACAATTCATTTTTATAATAAAATTCTTCTACGCCTTTATTCTTCTCTTTTTGCGTTCTTTATACTTTATTATCTCCTCCTTCGTTCTCTTTTGTCTAGTACTAAGATAAACAACTCTTTTTACTCTTTTTTTTACAGGGTGTCCCAACATACTCCCCCCGTTGAAAGAGAAACTTTCAACCAAACTTTAGGCAGTTATATCGCGTAAACCTTGTTCAATAGGTAACTTGCAAAGCTTCGTTATCGCTCTTTTGTATATGCCCTTTGATGTTTTCACCTCCACCACTCGAACCTTTCCATCTGCACCAGGACAAGTTGCAATCACACGACCCAAGGGCCAAATGAGAGGAGGTGTACTGTCCTTTTGTAAAAGTACCATATCATTAACCTGTATGTTGTTTTGAGCAATAGGGCATTTTGTTGTTTGTTGCAAAGTTTTCAAATATTCATTTCTCCATCGATTTCAAAATTGTTGTTGAATCCATTTTGATTTATGACAATGCTTTAAAGAGTTCATATTTATTTCTTTGGCGGATGGTTCAGGCAGAGCTGTTAACGTTCCTCCGATTAAGAAATGCGCTGGCGTGAGCGCGTCCAAATCATTCGGATCACTTGACAGAGGAGTTATGGGACGGCTATTGAACATGGCTTCAGCTTGACAACATAACGTGTGCAAGGCATCAAAATTAAGAACGTAATTCACGTAGTTCATTATTGGCTCCAACGAAATTTGTACCATTGTCGGAATAAATTTTCGTACATCGTCCTCGACGTGAAATAAATCGTTTTAGTGCAGATATGGACGCTACTGTTGTAAGATCTGGGACCAATTCTAAATGAACAGCTTTAACGGCAAAACAAATAAATATTGCCTTGTAAACCTTGGTTGGTGATCTTCCACGAATTTGACTGGTGACTAAAAATGGACCGCAATAGTCAACACCACGTACTTTAAATGGATGTGTTTGTGTGATTCTTTCAATAGACAGCTAACCAATAATTTGTTGCGCAGTGATTGGTTGCATACGGTAACATATAATACAGCGATGAATTATTTGTTTTATTGTATTTTTAGCATTAATCTCGAATTACGTTATAAAGTGTCAGCATGTGCTTACGATGAAGGTTCTCAATTAAGGTTTTGATAAATGCATGAGAACCTGGCAAAACGATTGGATGTTTCGTTGTAAACGGTAAATTTGAATGTGAAGGTCTACCACCAACTCTGATTTAACCTTCGTGAATAAATGGAGACAGGTGTCGTAGTTTTGAAGAATGATGTACTTGTTTGTTCGATTGTAAACGTTTTAATTCCAAAGAAAATTATGATGCTTGCACAATTTTGCAAATGGTTAAAAGCGCTCAAATACATTGATTTGGCCAGTGTGTTTATGACGTTGACGAGTATTATAAATTAATCGATTTACATATGCGAACATATATAAAACTTTGTTGTAACTGTTTATGAATTTATGTTCCAATAACATGTCTCTTTCAATGATTTGAACTGCAACCAATAATTTTGATTTACGTGTTTCTGGAACGTCTTCTAAATCGTGTAACAAAATATTTGGTGGCCAATTTTCTTTTGATTGTACAATAAACGGTGGACCATGAAACCATAATGTGTTTTTAACTAATGAATTGTAAGTCGTACCACGAGAAAATATATCGGCTGCATTAAGTTCAGAAGGTATGTGTGACCATATCGCACCATTTCTAAGATCGTTTATTCCTGTAACTCTGTTAGCTACAAAGGGCTTCCAACGTGAAGCATCACCTTTGATCCAACACAGTGCAACCATTGAATCTAACCAACAGTAAATTTGATTAGGCGAAATTGAAAAGCTTTTTTGATTTTAAAAGTTCTGCTAAGAGTAAAGCCGCACATAATCCTAGTCTTGGAAGACTGAGCTTTTTTAAAGGACCTATTTTAGATTTTGCACACATTAATGATGATACAAATTTTTCACCGTTGTATGTAACGACCAAAATGCAAGCACCATATGCTTTGCCACTGGCGTCTGCAAAGGCATGAATATTAGTAGTTGAATTTAACGGTACGTAACTTGGCAATTTCATATATGCAATCAATAAGAGATCGTGTCTTAATTGCTTCCATTCTTCTATAGTAGACAGAGGTAAACATTCATCCCAATGAAGTTTAAGACACCGGAGCGTTTGTAGTAAAAGTTTGCATCTCACAATGATTGGACTGTCCAAGCCAGGAGGGTCAAACAATCTCGCTATTTCCGCCAAAATAGTCCGTTTCGTTATTTCTGATAAACCTATGTTACGCTCTTCTTTGTAGTTATAGCCAAAGGAATCTTTACTTGGTGACCATCTAAGACCCAAAGACTTAATGTAATCGATGTTATCGAAATATACGATCAGCTCTCTATTAGATGGAGGTATACAATCCATCACTTTTTTGTTATTTGAAGCGAATTTTTTAAGTGGAAATCCACCCTTTAACAAAAGCTCTGTTGTTTGGCGTTTGATTTCTGTTAAGTCTTCAACTGAAGATGCTCTATCAACGTAAAAATCATTTTTAATTGTGGCTGAACAAATTTCCATTAAACATTTTACAGCCAAATAAGGCGCGCAACTTGTTCCATATGTTACTGTTCTAAGAGAATACGTAAGTAATTCGTCATTGAGACATTTTTTCCACAATAAGGATTGCCACATAGCATCACGTTCATCTACTAAGACTTGTCTATACATTTTAACAATGACTGCTACTAATGCAAATTTATGTATTCTAAACCGAACCAATATGTTAAAAACATCTTGTTGTAATGTAGGACCTACTTTTAAAATATCGTTAAGAGATTTTCCACTTGAAGTAGGACACGAAGCATCAAATACGACGCGAAGTTTTGTACTTGAACTATTTGGCTGCAATACACATTGGTACGGGATGTAATTAACATTTTCTGCATTTTTTATTGGAATCATGTGTTTCATATTTGCATATTCTTTCATGAATTTCATATATTCAATTTTCATTGTTTTGTTGTTGTTCATTCTTTTTTCTAAATTGAAGTAGCTCTTTTCTGCTGTTTGCTTTGATGCACCCAGTTCACTCGAATGATTTTTGAACGGCAATCTTACCACGAATTTGTTCGTTTTAGGGCATCTTTTTGTGGTTTCGCTGAAATATCTTTCACATTCAGTCTCCTCTAATGTGAATTCTCGACGATTATTTGTGGGCAAATCGTCGATTTGTCAAAATTTGTTTACAATTTGATTTAACGATATTTCAGCGGTTGAAAGCGATTCATTTTCTAATTTATGAGCAGATGCAAATGTTGCCACACGATTGTTATTTGATTAAATGATGCTGCGAATGGCTGAGCCGGACACAATCCAGCCAAGTTTTGTTTTTTATAAAATACAAAATGAGCTTGTTTTTATTGCCCAATCATTAATAAATCGTAAAACAATTCTGCACCAATTAACAAATCTATTGGGCCAGGTATATCAAATGAATCATCAGCTAGAGCTTTGGATACATTTTCGGGTATGTTCAACTGAGAACGATTAATTATTTCTAATGGTTGAAAAGACGTAATTTGTGGAATTATCGCTGATGTTATTTGTGTGGAAAAACCGGTTGTTGTAGATTTTACTGTTCAAACACACGTTTGATGCCATTTAACCCAAGGCCTGTGATATTTATATTGTTTTTGTGTCTAGGAACTTTTAAATGTTGAGCTATGCGTTCAGTGATGAAATGTAGTTGCGATGCTGAGTCCAACAGAGCACGAACCACAATAGATGTGGAGTCCACAATTCAACCTTAGCCATTCCCAAAATGACATCAGTACTTGATTGGTTTGCCTGGAGACTAGTTTGCGTGGACTAATTTAGGTTTGAATTATTTTGATCGTCGTTATTAATTCAGATGACTTACTTTTTTCTGAATTTTCGTAGTGTAGTAATGTTGGTGTTTTTCTTTGCATCGACGGCAGCGACTTGCTGATGGACAATTGTTTGATAAATGTTTGGTTTCAATACAATTTAGACATAAATTTAATTGTTTTGCAGTGCGAAATCTTTCCTTTGTTCTCTGTTTGATAAATTGTTTACATAAAAATGGAATGTGATATGGTGAGATTTTGCAAAATATACATCTTGTGTGTTGTGTAGACGCTACCTGTGATACTGATTGTTTTGATGATGGTGATTGTTGAAATGATTGTTTTGTTGACTGATTTTCATTGATAATATGGAATGTTTTACAACGTTTTTCTAGGAATTCTGCTGATTCGTTCCAAGATGGTAGCGTGTAATTTTGGGCAACACCGCTTTCTTCAATTAAAGATAAATTTTCTTCCCATTTAGTTAATGTGACTGTATCTAACTTGGAGCAGACCAAATAATATAATTCCATCTGCTATTTCCACATCCGATGCGAAAGATTTCAGCGCTCTTATGTTCGAATTTACAGTGTCAATCAAATCTGCCAAAATCGTTTCTTTTGGTTTGTTGATTTTTGTGAGATCAAATAAATGTTTGATGTGTGACTTATATATGAACCTTTTGTTGTCATATCTCGTTTTGCTTAATGCTTGATAATGCTATAATTTGCTGCAGTGATTTCGAATGACTTCGGCTGCGCTGTCAGTGAAACAAGAGCGAAGCTATTAAAATTTTTCTACTGGTCATAATTGACCGTTTTCATGAACTAAAACTGTGAACATATTTATAAATTTTAGCCAGTCCTTAAAATTTCCGCTGAATTTTGGAAGTTGTAAATTTGGTAATTTTACTCGTTATGTTGTATTGGTCATTACCCAGGTACTGCTACTATTCGGCTCTGCTGCTTCTGATCGTAAAGTTCCAATGCGTTACAATAACGCAGATTTTAAGTTGAAATAAGAATTTTCAAAGTCCATCCTGTGGTTGCTTTCGAATTGTGATTCATCAAGCGAATCAAGCTGCGCTTGAATCCAATCGAAACTCTCGTATTTACGCTCCGATAGCGATAACTTCACCTCCAACTGGTGAACCGTAAGAGAGGGTAGAGAGGTTTGAATATTTTCGTGTTCAAGTAGGACACTTGATTTGAGATTTGTTCACGTTGCAGCAGTTTTGTACGTAATTCTCCCATATTTGGCGGTGGTATTCGTAACTCAACTCGATGTGGAAGTGAAAAATCTTTCTGTGACATGGATTA
The DNA here is from genome assembly GCA_949710015.1 of Crataerina pallida. NCBI lineage: Eukaryota > Metazoa > Arthropoda > Insecta > Diptera > Hippoboscidae > Crataerina > Crataerina pallida. The sequence continues at coordinate 13,742,444 of OX453289.1, forward strand.
ATTGATATCCAATAAAAGATGTGGAGATACCAATATGTAATTAGCCAACAATATGGCGGTTCGAAACACGTAACTTTTTGAGGATAGATATGTTTTAAGGTAGGCGAGGGTTATACCGGTATTAGACCGATTCAGCTCGATTAGGACCAAAAATAATGGAGGATCATTTTCATTTGTTCTTGATTTTCTTTTATTTAATTTAATTTAATTTTTAACACATACAATTCATTTTTATAATAAAATTCTTCTACGCCTTTATTCTTCTCTTTTTGCGTTCTTTATACTTTATTATCTCCTCCTTCGTTCTCATTTGTCTAATACTAAGATAAACTACTCTTTTTACTCTTTTTTGCAACTTTATATGAAGGGTGTCCCAAATATTATTATTGAATTTGGGTTAAGCCAAATATTAAGTACCCTCTACATCTATATAAAAATAGTGAGCTTGGCAGGTACATGATTCCGCTTTCTAATAGTGTATTTATTATGTATCAGCTAAAAGTCGAGTTTTACACCGAATACTGTTTTTTGTTCATTGTGGATGTGCCTATTATAAGACAACGCCCATTTTGGGCACATCATTGAATGAGGTAATTATAGATATGCATACCGAATTTCAAGTTCATAGCTCAAATATTGTGGTATATAAATAGATTTTTTGACGATTGTGTATATATATGTAAATATTTAAAATGATATGTAACTTTTTTCTTGTTTAAAAATTATTCTTATGACTAAGCCGCTCAATTACTGAACCAAGGTTCTGGTTTGGATTACAGCGTGGGGTCTTAAATCGTCTATTTTTAATCATCTTTAGGAAATTTTTGTTTCTTTTTTTTGCAAAATGCATAAAATATTCAACTGTTTACATTACTGTCATCGGGTCTTGACGTAGTATATACTACAGACCATGTATTACAATTCATATTCCTACCCTACACCACTTGATATATTATTCAATATTTTTTTTCTTTCATAAATGATTTTTATTTTTTTTACAAGTTTTAAATATTTTCCTTTGAAAAGGAAAATTTAATTTTTCTAAACTTACTTGTATTTTACAAAATTTTATGTCAGAAAATTTTTGTTTATTTTTTGTTTGTTTTTGAAATTTTTGTTTCTTTTTGAAAAGTTTTCTGCAAAATGCATAAAATATTCAACTGTTTACATTACTGTCATCGGGTCTTGACGTAGTATATACTACAGACCATGTATCACAATTCATATTCCAGATCGACTTATTTATATATATAACGGAGGCAGATGACTATTGTTAACAAGTAAGAAAACTAAATTTGGCTTAGGCAAAATCTTAAAAGGGTGTGAAGATAAATACGAATTTAACTAGCAAAGGCACAAGCCAAATTTTTTAGCAGAGCTCTGTTCACTACTTAACAAAACTTAAGATGAAAATAAAATGGTCGTAGTCATAAGGGGAATTGAAAGCTCAGTGCCAACTAATGACATTAAGGAAGCCTTGGAAATTGAAGGATATGGGGTTAAGTCAGTCTTCAACACTCACAATCGCGAGAAGATCCCACAACCACTGTTTAGAGTTGAACTTGAGTATGACAATAAAAAAAGCTCACAACACCCGATCAACAACCTTAGATACATATTTCACCGTAAAATCACTGTGGAAGCACCGCATAAACGGACAAACCCGCTACGATGTTACAACTGCCAGGAATATGGTCATACGAGGTCCTACTGTCGACTACCTTCAGTATGCGTTATATGTGGTGAACTACATTAATGAGCAGAATGCAATGTTTCCAACTGAAAAAAAAGTGGAAACTGTGGTGATAATCACTCCGCTAACTATCGTGGATGCCCCATCTTCCAAAAATTGAAGCATAAGTCAACCAACTTTTCGGCACCAACTCCCAGACAACGTGGCCAGACAGCTGCTCCTGCCACCCAACACTTGGCACCTAAAGATACAACTTCTGACAATACCAATGTAAATTCAAACTTCTTATATGCGGACATTTTACGTTCAAGTCACAATAATCGAACTGATCCTCAGCCAACCACGCCATATCAACCTACCGCCTCGAACTTGGAGAATACAATTGCAGCGTTGGTCCAGCATATGCAGACTTTTATGACTACAATGCAGTCGATGATGAAGGAGATGCTCAGAAACCAGCTCCAGGTCACGATGAACAACAAGCCATGAACAGTTATTTCATATGGACTCATATTAGCGGCACATTTTTTGGTGTTTTTCTTTTGATATGTAAACCTATTTTGATATCTAGTCATAAGTATTTATTCTTATCTTTCTTATAATATCTTTCCTATTATCAACTGCCACATTGCTCTTTGCTTTGTCTGTCCTACTATGGGTATGACAACTAGAGACGCCACACACACCATGATAAGAGTCTTCGCTAAACACATATGGGAACCCATGTCTGTCATTTAAATGCCCAAAGTTTACGCAACAAGACTGACGAACTTCGCCACATCTTTGAAAATTCTGTTATTTTTTTTTTTATTCAATTTTCAAAATTTGCCATATGCGCTCTGCCACGAGAGTTTCACTTAACAGAGCGCATATGGCAAATTTTGAAAAGTGAATAAAAAAAAAATAAACGACACAGGATCAAAATTTTCACGTGGATTGGTCCTCATCCCAAGCCGGTTCCAATGGCATATAGCATAATCGTGTAGGGTTTTTATTTTGGGCGTGGTGTTATTTTTGAATGAAATTTTTTTTCTTTGTATTTTCCACATGTTATAATTTTTTTGTATTAAAATTAAATTTATAATTTTTATATTATTAATTACGTAATGTAAACGTAAAATGTATTTAATTTATATAGTTTAGTTTTATCCATTTTCTTCTTATATCTCATCTTAACAGAGCTATGTTAACTACTTAATAGAGCTCTGCTAAAATTTTTGGTCTTTGCTAGTTAAATTCGGATTTATCTTCACACCCTTAACTTTTGGTGGGTTGCGTATACCGACCTCACCGAAATACCGACTTTACGGAATTAATAAGAACAATTGGTGATGTTATTATCGGCTATCCCGGAGACTTCAACAGCAGTCTTCTCTTAGAAAACAAACTTTTGGATGAGATGCATACTATTGGTCTTCTCTCCATTAACACATCAATACCAACCCACTATACTGCCATACAGTGACCCTCTTAGACCTGTTCCTAATCAACAACTTAAATAAGGTCTTTTTTTTATGACCAGCTAAACGCTCCAAATTTCTCCAACCATGACCTGATTTTCGTGACGTATAATTTTGAACTCCTAAACGCGCACATTAACCATACATATAGGGATTTTAAAAAGTATTGTCATTAACGAACTTGAATGTGCAGCGAACCAAGTTAACTGGAGCGAGAATATGTTTATACCGAATAGTGAATCCAAATACTCTGGTTCAACAATAATGTCCGGTCACTGTTTGATCCTCATGTCCCACTAAAAATTGTCAGTGCGGATTCCCACAAACGTCCCTGGTTTAACCAACATATCCAGCGATTTTTGCAAGCTAGGGACGAGGCCTATAGTATATGGAAGCATACGCGTGCACCTGCGCATAATGAGTATTTTAAGCACCTACGCAGACAGACAACCTACGCTGTTAGGCGTGCGAAAATCGCGTTTTATGGGGCAAGATTTGCTTCTGCTTTAAGTACTAGACAGAAGTGGTCCCTGCATCAACAGTAACACACTGCAAACTCCAGTTAACCTTGACGTGAACGAATTTAATAAAAAATTTGTCAACACATCAATGAGAAACCCTGATGTCTCTCGATATTTAGAAATGGAAACACATCTTAGTTTTAACTCACTGAGGTTTAATGGTGTGAATGAAACTGAAGTACTTGACGGTATACTCAGTACCAAATCAAATGCCATAAGATTGGACGATATTGATCCCAGATTTATTAAAATAATACTTCATATTCCTACCTCACATAAGCTCCGAGCTGGAGAGGTGGGAGGCACCTTTGTTAAATTATTTTTCTTTATAATCTTATATAATAAGAAATAAAATAAAATAAATAAAATAAATTAAAATAAAGCTGAAGATTTATTAATACATTAAATACATTTTACGTTTAAATTATGTAATTAATAATATAACAAGTAAGAAAACTAAATTTGGCTTAGACCAAATCTTAAATACCCTCCACCTCCACAAGTGTGGGCGTAGCAAATATATATATATATTGCGCCCTCTAATATTGTATGTATTAAGCATCAGCTTACAAGTGTACTTTTACGTTTTTTTATAAATTATAGGCGTGTTCATTATCCAACTACGCCCATTTTTGGCACGTCAGTCAATGAGATAACTATGTATACGTGTACCAAATTTCAAGTTCCTAGGTCAACTTTTGTGGCAGATATAAAGATTTTTATTTATTGTGGGCGTATTCCTTAGCCGAATACGCCCATTTTTAGCATATAGTTGAAGCTAATATTTATAGATGTACAAGTTTATAGCTATATTTTTGTGGCAGATACATAGATTTTTGTTGATTGTGGTTGTGGCTCTTGACCGACTTTGCCCATTTTAAATAGCGATCTACGTGCAAAAACTAAAAGTGCCTGTACAAAATTTCAGCTTAATATCTCAAAATTTGCGCCCGTGAAAGTGCAGACAACAGACGGACACATGGACACACATATATGTCTAAATAGACTCAGTTTCTGACGTTGATCAAGAATATACATACTTTGTAGGGTCTCTGACGCCTCCTTCTGGGTGTTGCAAACGGAAGAGCAAACTTAGTATATCATCATCACTGAGGTGGAGGGTACAAAAACAAGTGAAAATGTTATAGTCTGTCAAGCCCTACCATCAAATACCCTACACCACTTGATATATTATTCAATATTTTTTTTCTTTCATAAATGATTTTTATTTTTTTTACAAGTTTTAAATATTTTCCTTTGAAAAGGAAAATATTTTTATTATTTTTCTAAACTTACTTGTATTTTACAAAATTTTATGTCAGAAAATTTTTGTTTATTTTTTGTTTGTTTTTGAAATTAAAAAAAAAAATCATATGGGGAGGGGTTCTAAAAATGGTCTGATCCGATCCATTTTCAATAGAGTTCCCCTTTGGGCCAATACAAGTCCTTGTACCAAAGTTTGTTCATCAAAGTATCTCTGGAAATGAGACCTAACCTGCGCACAAATTTACATGAACAGGCGGACAGACGGACATGGTTATATCGATTCAGATTTTGATTCTGAATCGATCGGTATAACTGAAGGTGGGTGTGACATTTGCCGTTTAGGAGTTACAAACATCCGCACAAACTCAATGTACCCTTTTCCACAGGGTGGTGCACGGTATAATAATAAATTTAATAGTAATACAAAAAAATTACAACATGGAAAATACAAAAAAAAAATTCATTTTAAGATAACACCACGCTTAAACTAAAAACCCTGCACACGCACATTGGAACCTACTTGGGATGAGGACTAATCCACATGAAAATGTTTATCCTGTGCCGTTTAGTTTTTTTAACTTCAATTTTCATATGGCAAATTTTGAAAATTGAGTTACAATAAGATAGAAAAGTTCGGTTAAGACCGAAGCTTAAATACCCTCCACCTTTATTATTATTCAGGTCATTTTTAAACAAAAAATAGTTCTTTTTTTTTTTAAATTATAGGCGTTTGCGTCATTCAGTCGCGCCAATTTTTGGCACAGTGTTGGGTAACGGTACTACTTATATTTATTCTAAATTTGAACTTGGTAGGCATAGTATTGTGCGATATATAATTTTTTAAAGATACAATTTTTTCGAGGTATGTGAAGATTTCTGTTTTTTGTGGGCGTATCTCTTAACCGATTTTGCCCAATTTCAATGCGGAACAGCGAAATTAAACTAAGAATAAGTATGCCAAGTTTCAATTTGATATCTCAAAAATTACGACCGTGAGAGTGCCAATAACAGACGGATAAACGGACGGACATGTCTCAAACGATATCTCTTTTCATGCTGATTAAGAATATATATGTGGTTTGTGGGGTCTCCGAGGCTTCCTTAGATGTGTTGTAAACGGATGATCCAAATGAATATACCCTCTTCCCTAAGGTGGAGGGTATAAAAAGACTAAACTTCAAGTGGCAAATTTAACTACTTAACAGAGCTCTTCTAAAGTTTTTAGCTTGTGTCTTTGCTCGTATTCGTTCGTATTTATCTTCACACCCTTAAATATTAAAGAGAAGAAATTAAATGGTGCAGGACATTAAAATGATCGGCCTTAACCAACTATAACATTTTCAGTTATTAATCACCAAAAACAGCGGCATTAAATAGTCCTAACTTTTTGTTTCATATCATTAACGCTATTATTGAAAATTATTGCTATTTGAACTATGTTAAGGATGATCCAATATGCATAATTACTTACGATATATTTATATTGTATCTGCTTTACTATATACAAAAGTCGAAATAAAAGTTTGCATAATACAACAAGTAAGAGAGATAAATTTGGCTTAGGCCAAATCTTAAATACCCTCCACCTCCACACCGGTGGACGTGGCAAATATAGATATATATACGCCCTCTAATAGTGTATGTCTTACGTATCAGCTTGCAAGTCTAGTTTTATGGTGAATATGGTTTTTTGTAAATTATGGGTGCGTCTGTTATCCGAACACGCCCATTTTCGGCACATTAGTGGATGGAATAACTATGTATTCGCGTACCAAATTTCCTTTTGTGGCAGATATATAGATTTTTGTCGATTAAAGACGTGTCTGTTATTTGACCACGCCCATTTTTGGTATATAAATGAACCTAATATTTATAGATGTACGCACTAAATTTCAAGTTTATAGCTTAATTTTTAATATTTTTTGATTGTGGGCGTGGCCCTGAAACGAATTTTGCCCATTTTAAATAGCGATCTGCGTGCAAAAACAGAAAGTACCTGTACAAAATTTCAGCTCAATATTTCAAAATTTACGCCCGTGAGAATGCCAATAATAGACTGAAACACGGATACACGGACATACATACATGTCTAGATCAAGTCAGTTTTTGATGCTGATCAAGAACATATATATAATTTGCAGGGTCTCTAACGCCTCATTCTTGGTGTTGCAAACGGAAAAACTAACTTAGTATACCCTCATCACTAAGGTGGAGGGTATAATAATATCACATACAAAAGGTGAGTCATGATGAGGGTGACACATTTACACCTCACCAAGGTTCTATTTTGTTTTTAATATATTGCCTACACACTTTTATACATATATGTGTAAATAAATTTGTAAAAAAACAAGCAAGTCAGTGTAAAAGAGGTTTTTGAATTAACCCTTTACTGATGCCTCAAACACATTTCCAAGAGAACTCAAAGATTGCATCATTGATGATGTTGTTTTAAAACTAAAATGTTGTGTTAAATTTAACAACAACATTAACAACATCAACAACAACAAAATTTAACAATAAAGAAGTTGCCAAATGATAAACGTGTATACATTTATAATAGGTAATCGAAATTGATTAACGGTGATCACTTAATACCTAACATTACTACATTCTTGGACGTACGTACGTACGAATAATTTATGACCTCCACCTTAGGGAAGAGGATATATTCATTTGGATCATCCGTTTACAACACATCGAAGAAAGTCTCGGAGACCCCACAAACCATATATATTCTTAATCAGCATGAAAAGAGAAATCGTTTGAGACATGTCCGTCCGTTTATCCGTCTGTTATTGGCACTCTCACGGTCGTAATTTTTGAGATATCAAATTGAAACTTGGCATACTTATTCTCAGTTTAATTTCGCTGTTCCGCATTGAAATGGGGCAAAATCTGTTAAGAGACACGCCCACAATAAACAGAAATCTTAACATACCTCGAAAAAATTGTATCTTTAAAAAATTATATATCGCACAATACTATGCCTATCAAGTTGAAGTTTGGTATAAATATAAGTAGTACTCTTATCCAACACTGTGCCGAAAATTGGCGTGATTGAATAATGTAAACGCCTATAATTTTTAAAAAACAATATTTGCGTAAGTACATGAAATACATAAATATGGCAGTAGGAACTTATTTTTTAGAGGATTATAAAAGGTAAAGGGTATTTAAGCTTCGGTCTTCTCTATCTTGTTATTTTTTGCTTCAAACGAGCCTAGAATTGATTACTAAATAATCTCCCTAGAAAAAATTTTTGTAGCCATCTAAGTTCTATTTCTGGTCGAAAAATTTTTATTCAAAATTTTTGGGAGTTATACTATTTTATATCATACCCAAAATTATTCAATAACGGATGTACGGACAATTGATGTGTTTTTGATTAAATCGACCTAAAAACTGGAAAATGGATATATTTTCATATTAGTATAAATATTATGCATACTTATATAATTTTTGAGTTTGTAGTTTAAATTTTTCCTTAAGACAAACAAAAAGTTGATGGGTCTTTGGATCTATTAGGCTCAAATATAACTAATAGTTAATTTTTAAAGTTAATCTTTTATTTTATTGATTAAAAGTTACGGGTTACTAAGGTTGTTCTTCCGTTTGCAACACCCAGAAGGAGGCGTCAGAGACCCTACAAAGTAAAGGATGTCCACTGGGAAGGTAAACTACTTTGTTTTGCCGCAATTTTGGTAAACATTAGTCTTGACAGTTCATATTTGGCAGTCGTGAAGTAGACACGTGGCAAATTTATTATAAAAAAATATTCGATAAACCAACGTGTTTTAATTGTTAAAACATTTTATCAAAATCAATCATCGATTACTGTGACAATGAGAAAGTTACATGAAATTTTTGGGAGAAACGACGTGCCAACAAAATTAACTATTTATCGTGTAGTGAATGATTTCGAAGAAAGAGGGTCTGTAGGTGGTAGGCCCAAGCATGGACCACAACGTACTGCAAGATCGGCTGAAAACATTACTGCTGCTCAAGAAAGTGTTCAAAACAATCCATCAACCTCAATCTGACGCCGTGCTCAGGAGCTTGGTCTTCAAAGAACAACTTTTGCCACACTTTTGCACAAGGATTTGCATTTCTTTCCATATAAGATTCAGTTGACACAAGAGCTTCTTCCACAAGACCATTTACGCCGCCGTACATATGCCAATAGGATGTTACAGCTCGCCCATGGCAACTCCGATTTTCATGAAAAAATCATAATAAGTGACGATTCACATTTTCATTTGAATGGATATGTGAATAAACAGAATAGTCGGTTCTGGGAAATGGGAAACCCTCAAATTATTCATCAATCACCTTTGCATCCATTAAAAGTGACAGTCTGGTTTGTAATTTGGTCAGGAGGAATCATTGGACCTTACTTGTTTGAAAATGAAAACGGCTAACGGTTAATGTGTATGGGGAGCGATATCGTGATATGATTGAAAATTTTTTAATGCCACCACTGCATGCTTTGGGCTTGATTAACATGTGGTATCAACAAGACGGTGCCACATCACATACAGTCAGGATTACAATGGAAACAAATAAAGTAGTATACCTTCCCGGCGGACACCCTGTATATATATTCTTGATTAGCGTAAAAAACTGAGTCGATTTAGACATATATGTCCGTGTGTCTGTCTGTTGTTGGCATTTTCACGGGCGTAAATTTTGAGATATTGACCTGAAATTTTGTACAAACACTTTTAGTTTTTGCACGCAGATCGATATTAAAAATGTGCAAAGTCGGTCAAGAGCCATGCCCACAATCGATAAAAATCTATTTATCTGCCAAAAAAATTGAGCTCTGGACATAAAATTTTGTACGTATATTTATAAATGGAAGTCTAATTGATTTGCCAAAACACGCCCACAATCAATGAAAATCTTTATATCTGCCACAAAAGTTGACCTGTGAACTTGAAAATTAGTGCACTTATTAAAGGTTAGCCCATCAATCGATGTACCAAAAATGGACATGGTCAAATAACAGACACGCCCACAATTTACAAAAAAACATATTCAACGTGAAATTAGATTTGCATGCTGGTACGTAATGCGTACACTATTAGAGGGTGCCACGCCCACCGTTGAGGAAGTGGGGAGTATTTAAGATTTGGCCTAAGCCTAATCTTAAATTGGTATACGGTTTTATAATTACCCCTTTCATCGATGTGCCAGAAGTGGGCGTGATCGGATAACAGACACTTTTGCAATTGATAACAAACAAGCTACAAAAATGTAAGAATTGGATTATGGTATATGTATTTATAATTACACCATTCATCGCTAAGCCAAAAATTGGCGTGGTCGGATAACGTACGCGCTTGCAATGGATAAAAATCTCTCTGACAGGCACAAAAATTGACTAAGGTAACTAAAATTTGATATACATATTTATGAGTAGAACATATACCGATCGATTTAGTATCAAAATGTGTGACAATTTAACTATTTTCGTCTGTCTGTTAATGTATATTTGTGCGAATTTTTTAAGATATTGCGATGAAATTTGGTACAAAGACATGTTTCAGCTTAAAGAGGAACCCTATTGAAAACAAACTGAATTGAACCATTTTTAGAAGCCCTCCCTATATATCAAAGACTATCTTTATGTGTCAAAAATTCACGTTTCTTAATATTTTTTTTCAAAATTTGGTGAGAAATAGTTATTTAGCTTAATAATTGGCTGTAACAAATTTGGACCGGATTGGACCAGTTATAGAACCTGTTTCCATGTAATCTAATCTGTCATTATACTACTATACTAATTGTAACATATTCTTGGGGAACCAAGTGGTGTAGGGTATTAAAATGGTCGGCCTTGACCAACTATAAAATTTTCACTTATTATTATCACCATTTAAACGATTATGGCCACAACCAACAGACGAATTGTATGGAATTCGTTTTAATGTTTGTTTCATTCAATTTATTTATAACAAAAGTTTTGTATAAATACTTGTATTTATGTAATGTATTTTTTATTAGGCGTATGTACATACGTATAAGGCGATATGTTAATTATTGCATATAATTATAAATAAAACAAAACATTCAAATACAACGTATCGCTATAAATAAAGACACTACTGCACTACTTGTGTATGTTTCTAAATTAGGTCAAACATGATTATTATTATATTGTAATGATGTGTTTATTGAAACAAATCATGTTTTTACTTATTGTGAGCTCAAGAATTGTTATGATAAATAAAATAAAATAAAATATATTTAATATAGTAGATTAGGTTGGTTCAAAAATAATAACTTTGTCATATAAAACTTAATTGTAATTAATTGTTGAATCAGTAAACTCAGAGTCCTTGTCATAAAAGAGTCACTGCCTTAAAAAGCATTATAGGAAAGGGAATTCTAAAAATTGTGTGGCCCGATCGGATGCAAATCATGCCCAGTTAGTTATTAAATAAATTTCATTAAAAAATTTCAAAAAAATTGAAATGTTCTTCATAAAAAGATTTATTCCCAAATATGATGCCATATGGAAAGTTATCAGGTCCATCAGTGATCAAGTAAACGAATAGATGACATGGTTTTTCAATAAGAACATAACATAAGTTTCAACGCTTCAAATGATCAAGAGGCACTTGAAATCATTTGAAATTATCTCATGAATTGAGATAATTTGATGTGAGAAGGGTGCAAAAGTCAAGAACTTTATGTAAAATTCGCCAAATGAAGTGAACGGCGTGGAATCGACTAATTTGGCTCACTTTTTGAACTGAAGCATTTTCGGTTGCAATATTTTCAAAACTTTGACCAGTGGGTTGTCTCATTTTTATAGGAACATTGAATTGTGAATATTTTAACTTGAATTTATGCATTAGAGCGCGCACAGCCTAAGTGATGGGACGACCGTGAAAGTGCCAACAACACCCGGATAGACGCGACATATATGTCTTGATCTCAGTTTTTGATGCTAATCAAGTATATACTTTGTACAGACTCTTTTGCCTCCTTCTGGATGTAGCAAAAGGAACTTAGGATACCCACATCTTATGTGAAGAGTATAAAAATTTACGCAACTTATTGCATTCTATTCGTTAAAACTTCTCATTGATATCCGTATAAAAGAGATTGCACAGAATTGGTAAACGGTCTTCTGGGGGAAGCCGCCATTTTATATGTACCATTAATCTCTTAAAGTTTGTCTCACGTATTAGTGGTGAAACAATGGTAAGTTATACAATATTAATCTTTAATCCAACACAATTGTTCTTATATATACACACACCTCCAAGAAGTAATTTTCCGTTAAAAAAAAAAAAAAATTTATATACGAAAAATATATTAAAAAATGTTTTCTTTAAATCTCATCAATAAAATTGTTATTAATTGCTATTTATTGTGAATATATAAAAAGTACGTGTCTCTTGTAATCATTATTGCTACACAAAACAGCTATTTAATATAATTAATGCGTATTTTCCTTAAAAATATTGCACACATATTATAAAATTTCATTAAATACTTCAGAATTTATAACATCTGTTATTTACAAAATGATAAAAAATATTGATAATAAAAAAAACAAGATAGAGAAGTTCGGTTAAGACGAAGCTTAAATACCCTCCACCTTTTATAATCCTCTAAAAATAAATTCTTATTGCTATATTTATGTACATATATGACTATTTCATGTACTGACGCAAATAGTGTTTTTCTTTTAATTATAGGCGTTTGCGTTATTCAATCACGCCAATTTTTGGCACAGTGTTGGATAACGGTACTACTTATATTTATAACAAATTTCAACTGATAGGCATAGTATTGTGCGATATATAATTTTTTTAAGATACAATTTTTTCAAGGTATGTTAAGATTTCTGTTTATTGTGGGCGTGTCTCTTAACCGATTTTGCCCAATTTCAATGCGGAACAGCGAAATTAATCTAAGAATACGTATGCCAAGTTTCAATTTGATATCTCAAAAATTACGACCTTGAGAGTGACAACAACAGACAGACAAACGGACGGACATGTCTCAAATGATTTCTCTTTTCATGCTGATTAAGAATATATGTGGTTTGTGGGGTCTCCGAGACTTCCTTCGATGTGTTGTAAAAGGATGATCAAAATGAATATACCCTCTTCCCTAAGGTGGAGGGTATAAAAATAATTAATAGCACATCGTATTTTCTACTACACTATTACCTATTACATTTAGAGAAATAAAACAGACGATCTTTCTTAAAATAGCCAGAAATTTGCGAAAGTCTCTGTTATTAACAGTTATGAAAAAAGTTTATTCATTCTACTCTTAATGTTGTATAAATATTCTTTAAATATTTTATATATATATTCGTGTTTCTCTCCCACAAAAACACTTTATGATTAAAAGCATAATAACAAATTAGAAATAAAATTCAGTGATATTCCTCAACAAGTGTATTACGCACATATTTATGTTTGTTGCAATAAAAAAAAAAAAAAACATATTTTTAAGCAGATGATGCCAAGCCATGTCTGTCCGTCCGAATTACTTAATAGATACACTGACATACTTATTAGAGAGTTTTGGTGCCTTTATGATGGGTATTCAAAATTTGGCATCAACCAAATTTCCTTTTTTCCAGTTTGGTTCTACTTTATATTTATACAGATTTATTTAGTATAAAAAATAATTCACAAGTTTCTGTGAGGAATTGTTTCATAATAATAAATAGAGTGAGAATAGAATATGGGTGTGTTTTGTGTGTATTTGTGTGGTGGGAGTGTTAATATTTTCGGTTTAGTCAATGACCAGGTATAAAAATAACCAGTAACAAAACTAAATTTGGCTTAGGCCAAATCTTAAATACCCTCCACCTCCACAACTGTGGGCGTAGCAAATATATATGTATATTGCGCCCTCTAATAGTGTATGTCTTACGTATCAGCTTGCAAGTCTAGTTTTATGGTAAATATGGTTTTTTGTAAATTATGATTGCGTCTGTTATCCGAACGTGCCCATTTTCGGCAAATTAGTGTATATGTATAACTATGTATTCGCGTACCAAATTTTTATGGCATATATAAAGATTTTTATTGATTGTGGGGTGTCTGTTTTTGGACCACGCCCAATTTTTGCATTTCAATGAAACTTATATTTATAGATGTACATAGTAAACTTCAAGTTTAAAGCTCAATTTTTGTGGCAGATAAATACATTTTTGTCGATTGTGGGCGTGGCTATTTACCGGTTTTGCACATTTTAAATGGCGATCTGCGTGCAAAAACTAAAAGTGCCTGTACAAAATTTCAGATGAATATCTCAAAATTTACGTCCATGAAGATGCCAACAACGGACAGACACACGGACATGCATGTCCAAATCGACTCAGTTTTTGACGCTGATCAAGAATATATATACTTTGTAGGGTCTCTGACGAAATTTTATATTGGTAGGGGTTCTAAAAATGATCCGATCCTATCCATTTTCAAAAGGGTTTCTTTTTGGGCCAATACATATCATTGTACTAAATTTCATCGAAATATTTCAAAAAAAAAGTGAAAGTATTATAGTCGGTCAACCCCGACCATTAAATACCCTACGCCACTTGATATATTATTCAATTTAATTTTTTTCTTTGAAAAACTTGAAAAAATTTTCTTATACCCTACTTTTTCTATACCTATTTGTACTTTCAAAAATTTCAAAATATTACATACGTCAGAAATTGTTTTCATTATTTTTTGTTTGTTTATGAAATAAAAAAATTAAATTTAATATGGGGAAGGATTCTAAAAATGCTCCGATTCTATCCATTTTCAAAAGTGTTTCTCCTTGGGCCAATACGTACCTATGTACCAAAATTCATCGAAATATCTCAAAAAATAATAGGACTTCAGATGGGAGGGGGTTCTAAAAATAGTCCAATCCGGTCCATTTTCAATAGGGTTCCCCTATGGTTCCCCCTGTTCTTATACCAAATTTCATCAAAATATCTCTGAAAATGAGACCTGTAGCTTGCGCACAAATATACCTGGACAGACGAACATGGTTAAATCGATTCAGATTTTGATTCTGAATCGATCGGTATAACTGAAGGTGGGTGTGGCATTTGCCGTTTAGGAGTTACAAACATCCGCACAAACTCAATATACCCTTTTCCACAGGGTGGTGCAAGGTATAATTATAGGACCTCATATAGAGACGGATTCTAAAAAGGCTCCAATCCAGTCAATTTTCAATAAGGTTCCCCTTTGGGCCAATATATGTCTTTGTACGAAATTTCATTGAAATATCTCAAAAAATGCGACCTATAGCTTGCGCACAAATTTACATGAACAGACGGACAGACGGACATGGTTATATCGATTCAGATTTTGATTCTGAATTGACCTGTATAATTAAAAATGGGTGTGGCATTTGCCGTTTAGGAGTTACAAACATCCACACAAACTTAATACAACCTTTTTCACAGGGTGGTGCAGGGTACAAAAATGGAATAATGACTAATGCATGTGAATGCCATGATACTATAACTTACCGCTTATACACTCGCATACATACACACTCAAAGACCTTGATCTTACCTTTACTCCGCAAACATCAATGTTATTTAACATTAATTTACGTACTATTTTATTATTATATGCTACTCAAACTGTGAAACCTTACCGTTTTCTGAGATTATCCATAAATTTCTCCATGGTAATCTGGTCTAGAAGAACAAAATCCCGTACACCAACATCTCGTGGTTGTAAAGCCATTCTGTTGTTGTTGTTGTTAATACTATTATATTTATTGTGTGTGATATAAAGTAAATTTAAAATGTTTTGTTGTTGTTGGTTTAGCTTGCTGTTATTGTTTTTAGTTATTACTCACAAATACGTTATCACATATATAACACATTGAAATCAAAGTTTTGGTATTTAATGCAGATCTACAAACAGGCAGGAAAGCGCAAGTAAAAAAAAGACAAACAAAAAGAAACAGGAAAACGTACATTTCTATATCAACTTGTTGTTATTACGCTGCTTTTATGCAATACAAAACACACACATATATACAAACACGTAAATGATATACCATACAGAAAAAATAACACTGGACTGACTGACACGGTTTTTTCTTTTCCTTTTTGTTATTATAATACCAGCATTATTGTACTTTTCGTTTAAGATAAATTGCTTTTTATTGTTTAGTATCGTATGCTAAACAATTCTTCACAAATGTACAAAGCAGAACATATACACAAAACACAATTTAATTTATGTTCAGCAGAAAAAAATTCACACAGGAAATTTCTTGATAGAAAATAAACAGAGAAACACACAAAGAGAGCAATGTCTAAAGTAAATTATACTCACTAAATTTTTTTTTTAACAAATATTAATAATAAATTAATTACTTGACACACTTACGGCAAAAGTTGTAGTTGTAAAAAAACTTATAAAACAAACACAACATCTTTTTCACCTTTATTGTGCGTGCATAAGTTATAAAACAAAATATTTGCCAAAATGATTGCACTATATTACTTAATACGTTTTGCATTGTTAATTTTTTTTGCTAGCACAACTTTCTATATGACTCCTTCTTTCCTTAACATATATATACAAACTTACTCTATCAAAACTTTATTTACTTTTACGCGCTCACTTATTACAAAATGCGCAAAAATAAACTACTCGGCTTAATTTATGAAATTCAACTAATAGAATGTCATGTTTTAATAAAGTGTTGTCTTGGCTTGTGTGCTGAATTTATGAGAGCCTCTCATTACCAGATGTGTTAGATGTGGTGTATAAAAGAAAAGATGCCATATTGTTTATACAACTTATTCATTACTAAATATTGCCGTTATGAATGAGTTAAAATAGAGATTTATGTTATTTGAATTATATGAGTATATCAAGATTTAATTAATTTCTTTATAAATGAAAGTAAATAATTAAAAGAAGGAAAATAAGTTGAGCCAAGCTCTTTTTCTAGGTTTTTTACTTTAGTTGCTTTATGATTTTAAATCCTAAAATTATATTATATATTTGAATAGCATAATAATATTAACATGCTATTGCACATTTGCTGATGATGTAAAAATATATTATTCTTTCGATTCCTTAGTTTATTCTAATTTGCTTCAGCTTGACTTAAATGGGTTATACTCGTATATATGGTGTAAGGTAAATGGTATGGAACTGAATTTAAAAAAGTGTAAGAAGTTATCTTTCACATGGTCCTCAACACTGCCTTCATCTTATTGTATTGAAAATCATATGCTCGAAAATGTTTCTAATTTTCTTGATTTAGGTGTTATGCTTGATTCTAGATTGAAATTTAATCTACACATCGAGTCTGCTGTGGATAAGGCGAAGTCCCTATTAGGAATTTTAAAGAGATGGTCAAAGGAATTCAAAGATCCTTATATAACTAAGCGTTTATACACTGCTCTTGTTAGACCTACGTTAAAGTATTGCTGCGTAGTCTGGGCACCCAGCTAGAGATGCTACATAGACCATATTGAATCTGTTCAGCGTAACTTTCTCCTTTTTGCTTTAAGAAACTTAGGCTGGGATCCAAGTTGGATTATTCCTCCCTACGAGAATAGGCTTCTTCTCATTGATTTGCCAACGTTGGAAAAAAGGCGGGAAATTTTAGGTGTTATATTTGTTACAAAAATAATAAAAGGTATTGTTTGTTCACCTATTTTGCTTGAGAGGATCTCTTTTAACATCCCCAATAGGTTTACTAGGCACTTTAATCTAATTAAATTGTCCAAAATTACAAATTACATAACCCCTTCCGGGTTCTTTGCAAAATGTTTAATGATAACTATCATCTTTTTGACCCGGCTACAGATGACATTGGTACTGTTAGAAATATACTATTAGGTTCGCGCTTTCGATTGCCAGACTGATGGTTTTGTTGGTACATGTTTATATTGTAAATGTACTAAAAAAATGTCTTATATTGGATCTGTTTGCAGGAGTGTCATATATGTTTGTAATTAGTCGTGCATGCACATCTCATCTCTTTTTTTTTTTTTTAATATATATATATATATATAAATATTTTGTTATTATTATCATATAACTATAACTAAGATTTATCTATATTTTATCTACTATATCTTAACTTTTGATTTACATAAATATTATTCATATGTCTTAACAATGGTTGTATTGGTTTTACTAATTTTAATTTAGTTTATTTCTAAGTTGTTCCCGAGGCTGCTGCTGTTGTTGTTGTTGTTGTTGCTGTTGATGTGCCGCTGCGGCTGTCTTTTTTTATTTTATTTTTTTTATTTTTTATTTTAATTTTTTTACTTATTACTTTATATATTTTATTATTATACCTTTTTGTTTTTTATTAGTTTAATATTATATTTTGCTTTACTTTCATCATGAATTAGTTGAAATTGTTTTTGTAACTAATGGATTCAAATACAAATACAAAATACAAATACGAGGTGTGTTCAAAAAATAACGAGAATTTTTGTTTTATGAAAAAATATTTATTTATTCATCAATATCTATTTTGTCCCCTTCAAAGTAATCCACCTCGGAAATAATACACTTGTGCCAACGCTTTTTCCAATCCTCGAAACACTTTTGAAACTCGATCTTTGTAATAGCTTTTAGCTCTTTCAGCGATTCGCTTTTAATGTCATCTATGCTTGTAAAACGACGGCCTTTTAATGTTCTTTATTTTTGGAAATAGAAAAAAGTCACACGGAGCCATATCTGGCGAATATGGAGGCTGAGGCATTGTTACAGTTTTGTTTTTGGCCAAAAATTCACGAACAAGCAATGAAGTGTGAGCAGGTGCATTATCGTGGTGCAAAAGCCATGAATTGTTTTGCCACAAATCCGGGCGTTTCTTTCGGATTGCTTCACGCAAACGGCGTTGAACTTGTAGGTAGTACTCCTTATTGATTGTTTGACCTTGTGGCAAGAATTCATGATGCACTATGCCATTAAAATCGAAGAACACAGTGAGCATAACCTTCACATTTGACCGCACTTGTCGAGCCTTTTTTGGTCTTGGCGATCCAGAATGCCTCCACTGGGACGATTGAGCCTTAGTTTCGACATCATATCCGTAAACCCATGTTTCGTCACCTGTTATAACACGTTTTAGTAGTTCTGCATCGTTATTAACTTCATTTACCGACTCCTGAGCAACTTCCATTCGCCGCTGTTTTTGTTCGAAATTCAACAATTTTGGAACGAATTTTGTTGCCACACGTTTCATACCCAAAACATCCGAAAAAATTTGATGGCATGAGCCAACTGATATGCCAACATCATCAGCGACTTCTCTGATTGTGATTCGGCGATCGTTCATAACCATTTCTTTCACTTTTTTCACGTTTTCATCAGTTGTTGATGTGCTTGGGCGTCCGGGTCGTTCGTCATCTTCAACGTTTTCGCGGCCAACTTGGAAACGCTTATACCACTCGTAAATCCTTGCTTTACTCATAGCAGACTCACCATATGCCTTTGTTAACATTTTACAAACTTCACTACACTTTATTTCATTTTTTACGCAAAATTTAATGCAGGTTCTTTGATCCATTTTTTTTCACTAACGAAAATCGCCGAGCTCGAAAAACACGTCTCACGTTAGCGGCTGCCACTTAAAAAGTAAACAATGAATATTGCTGAAAATTTTATCGTACTTCAGGGGCATGTGTACCAACATAATAAAAAAAACTCTCCCTCCAAACTCTCTCTCCAAACCCGCGAAATTTAAAAATTCTCGTTACTTTTTGAACACACCTAACTTTTAACACAAATAACTTTTCCTATTCTCTGTTATTAAATATGAGAAGAAAAAACCATTTAATTGGAAATATTTTGAAAATTTTACTTACGCTCTCTCTCTCTCTTATTTTTTTGATCTTATTCAATTATAAAAATAAAAATTAATTTTGTGGATAACACAATATATATATATTGTATATGCATATGTATGTTTGTGTACATGTATATTTCTATTATTAGCACAAAATTTCACATTTATATATATATATATATTTTAATTACACATTTTGGAAACAAACTTAACAGCATGTTGGTTAAAATTGAAAAAATATATATATTGTGTATATATTACGTACGTATATGTTTGCGCCAAATTACCAATTTCAATTCGATAACAATTTATTTGTTAGTAATTTAATCATGAGAGTATTTGAAAAGGAAAAATAATGGTTTTTTAGTATAATACCCTTTCTCTGTTTTTTATATTATTTGTTATGAATTAATATAACTGAGAGAAAAATGATTGATTAATCAACAGGTAAAAGTAAAAAAATAATAAGATTTTCAGCCTTTTTTTTAATTTTTGCAATTCTATTTCTCTCTCTATATATTTCATATTTTTATCTTTACTTTTTGTTTAACATTACTTTCTCTACTCTCTCTCGAGCGGTACTGGTTGTATGAGGCCCGCCAGCATGTCGCGGTGCACAGGGTTTATCATTTAAACCACCACCTTGACGATTCATCCAAGCATCTGGGGCGTGTGGAAAATCATCTTTACGATAATAACCCATTATTCCAGACTTCCGGATCGAACCCAACTCATAAGTGATTAATGGACTCATCATAACAGAAGCATGAGCATTGGGCAGCTTGGCAACTTTAGCCTTTTCCATCGATCTCATCACACACGTGGTGTCGCATGAGAGACAAGCTAAATCTTGCAACACCTTTACTCGTGCTCCCGCCGCGGCACATTCATCATTGGTTGAGTCGATGTAATCTTGCAATAAATGCTGCAAACTGTGAATCTCTTTTTCAATTTGATCCTTAAAGGTGTTGAGTATGCCTTCAATGGCAGCAAAACCTAACGTCTCCTTTAAGTTGTCAACCATCATGTTCATTTTCTTGTCATTCTCGGTGATTTGTCGCAACATTTCACAAAACCTCTTATCCATACGACACTGCATCTCCAACATTTGATCCAAGGACACTTTGCGCTGCAACTGATTGTAATCCACCTTGTCGGCGAGCAATATTTCCAATTCCGATTTATCTACTTTATCGCTGGTCAGCTCTTCAATGCTGTCCTTAAGGCTTTCAATTGTATTTAAATTTTGCGTTATACGTAGTTCCATGCGATCCTGTTGAGCCTTCAAGTTTACGTTTAATAATTTCACTTCACGCATCTGTTCCTGCAGGTCCTGTATACGGCTCACAGTCTGTTGGCTTTCTTGCTTTAAGACGCGTGCAGAAACTTCATTTACTTTATTAATTAACAGACAAAATTCTCCCTTCAATTCCAACAGTTGATCTAGAATCTTCTCCGGCGAATAACAGAGATGACTGTCCATGTCTTTCATTTCGTGAGATCTCTCTTTGGAGACTGTCTCCACATGTTTGGAGTCATGAGGTTGAATTTCAAATAAACCGTCTTCGGATACTTTGGAATCTAACTGTAAGTCGGAATCCTTCCAGGAGAGAGACGGCAATACGGTAGCATCGTATAATTTCTGACTTTGTATGTGAACATTGGCTTTATGCAGATTCTTTAAAGATTTCGTTATCGCGTAAAGATCTTGAATGTGTTTAGAGTCGGGTTCCTTGCTCAAGGTTAAAAAGGTTAATAGTAATAAATGACTAATACTCAGTTCAATTTGATCTTTCATGATGGCCACCCCCGTCAAGAAGTCTTTGTCAATAAGTTGCTTTTTCATGGCATCCTCCAGCTGCATAATTCGATAATCGAGATTGTGTAGAGATATTTTTGAAGAGACCGATTTGGAACTAGACGTTATAGACTTAACATCTATGTCTGTTGGTTGGGGTTCGGATTTAATCCCAGCCAGTGATGGCACATCTTCCACCATATCTTTTTTACTAACATTATCCTCCTTAATGACGGCTGATGGTTCCGGATGTATCTCTTCTATCTCTTCCTTTTTAACCTCCTCTTCTTCCAGCATTCTTTCTTCTTGTATTTCATTTTCTGTTTGCTCTTGAACTTCACCATCGACATCAACATTTGCTTCAGGACCTGGTTGTTCATTATCCGCTACCTCTTCATCATCATCACCACCACCCGACAAACGTACACTGCCCGCAAATAAACGGCCATAATCAACTTAAAAAAAAAAATTATTTACAAAATAATAATTATCTAAAAATTACTTACAATTTGTTTGTTTAACACCCGTAGAAAAGATTAAATTCTCATATGAAGAGAAATCTACCGTTTCATCGATTATATTCAATTTCTCAGCAATGCAACTTAACAGGCAATGTAGAGCATAAAAGTTTACATGACCCGGTTCTGGCGTACCAATGGACATATCAATTAATTGACGAAATTTCATTGTTGTCATATTTTTTTTCGTTTAACTCTCACTTAGATAAATGTTATTAAAAATAATTAACGGGAAAATTCAACAAATTTAGGTGTAAAATTTATTGCAAAATATGAAACGTTTAATTTCCAAAATAATTGGCTGATTATAGTTTAAGAAAAATGGTAGAAAAGAAATTTTCTTTAAGACACACACACACACACACGAGACAAACAAGACAGAACACCAAAAGTGAAGGTTTAAGAATTTTTCTAATTGTCTGACATTTTTGACAATTTCATTTATTATGAAAAAGTTTATAAATATTGTTTTAGATATATTTTTTTTTTATATTCTTACATAAAACTGTTATTTTACACATAAAAAGCTTTGTGTATTCCATGTTTAAACATGCGAAAGAGAAAAAAGGGATTGTTAATGTTACATAACATAACATAAATTTCTGTTATGCGTATTTTAATGAAAGCAATGTTTCTTACATTAAATTGATATTTTTGGAACTGAATTTGATTTTTTATTTAAATATAAGCTAACGGTTAATGGTAATTCGAACTCGGCAACTATATCTGGTAATTTGTCAATCATTGACAACTTTGGTTTAAACTATGATGGTGTAATTTTAGGTGGAGATTTAAATGCTAAAAATGTTACTTGGGGTGATTTGCAAGATAATATGAACGGTAGAGCTCTCTTGAATTGGCTACAATTACCTTCTTCAAGTTTTATTAGAATTTGTGATACATTACCCTCATTTCCCGGTGGATCGTCTTTTTTAGATCATTTTTTGGTCAGTAGAAATCTAGTAGACTTTTCTTTTCCAAATTATAACATAACATCTTTACCTTCATTTTCTGATCATTATCCTTAAGCTTATCAAACTTGGAGTTTATTCTCTGCCAACCAAATTTTTTCATTTCACATAAAAATACGAACAGGAAAAATTTTCAAAAAGATTTAGATCAAGAAATTTCTCGTCACTTTCCTCCTTCTGAAAGAAATTTACTTAACAGTGAGGTAGATTCTTGATAGAGAACTTTGCTTCATCTGTTAGGACAGTTTCAGATACGCACTCTGCTAAGGTTAACCTAACTAATAAAAAGTATTATGTATCTGAATGAAACTCTATAGAAGGACTTTTAATAGGAACCATCCTGATTATAAACTTCTGTTAAAGCAAATTCATTTGATCCAAATTATTATAAAAGAAAAAGTTAATATTAAGCAAGCCCACTACTTTAATAAGCGTCTAGAAAAAATCAAACCTGGACCAACGGCGTTTAAAGAAATTTATAGTATTATAGGGAAAAACAAAAAAGTGTCTGCAACAGAATTTTATGCTAACGGAATTCAGATAGTTGATCCGGTTGAAAAATTAAATTCTTTAAAAGATCACTTCGGTTCAATTTACACAGGTAGCCCTTCTAACATACATTCTTCTTTGGTCAACACTACGATAGAAACGTGTTTGCGCCAAATTCCAAATCCTTTGTTTGACTTCACGAGAATGAACCAGCAGAGGGAAACCTTATGGTTAACCTGTGCAAGTGCGCTTATGAATATTTCTAAATGTTTAAACAATAAACAATTTTCAGTGGCAGTGTCACTTGATATCGAAAAAGTATTTGACCGAGTATATCATGATGGTGTTCTTTATAAAATGATTTCGATTGGTTTTAGTCCTTTTTTGATCAAATTTCTTCATAGTTTTTTTTTCTGATAGAAATTTTTGTGTACAAATGGCATTATCTCTCAAGGTTCTATTTTAGCTCCACAGTTATATATCATATTTATTTATGACTTTCCCCATGAAGTTAATGGTTCCATAGGCATTTTATTTGCCTTATATATAGATTCCTTAGTATATTCGCATGATGAATCTCCTACTAACGCTCTACGCAAAGTATCAGTACACCTTCAGTCTGTTCTAAATTTTTATGATAACTGGGGAATTAAAATAAATTTGCCGAAGTGTGAGGCTATCTGCCTAAGAAATGCGTCAGGTAAATGTAAGAAGTTTGTAGTTCCCCAAAGCAAATCATTTAAACTAAACCTTAATGGTGTTGAAATTCCATTAATTAATAATCTAGTTAAATTTAATGAACATCCACGTTACTTACTAAAAAAGGCTTATCGTATTAAGGGTTCCTTTGGTAGACTTTTTCGTAATGCATATATGCCAATCAAAACTAAGTTATTGATTTACAAGACAACAATTCGTCCCGTCCTCCTATATGCTTTTCCAATATGGTTCTCCGCAAGATTTTGAGACAATGTATTGGAAAAAAATTTGAAACTAAAGCAAAGCGCTTCTACAATGCATTTATGTACGAATCTGTAAGAATAATCCCTCTTGCAACTTATGGTCTAAACTTACTTAAAAAATTCATAGATAGGCTAGAATTTAATGAAAATAATTTAATAATTGAGTGCATATCCTCTCAGGACAATCCAGATTGGTCAAATACTAATTATTTGTCACCTTTAGGATTTATTAACACTGAAAATCCATTATTACAAAAACCCGCTTTTTACACCACTGAATATACTATACATAAACATAGAGGCCAAGAGTTCTCTTTATTTCTTTTTTTAATTTTTTATCCTTTCCTTTTACTTAGTATTTAAGTCTAGTGTTTGAGTCTACTTTATAAGTTAAAACTCTTTAATTTAAATTTCATTTAAACACTCACATATGCTAAGTGCCGGGAGCAAGCACGCATTTCTGCATTTCCGATATTTTTATAATCTTCAATATTTGTTATGCTTAAAATATTGTAACACCAAATGATATTAAAACAATACATTATAGTTTTAAGTTACTATTTAAAATTATTATTATTATTTAAATTTTCAATTGTAAACATATTTCCTGTACAATATAAAAAAGTCTTAAATATATATATATCTATCTATATTTCTTACATTAAATTGATATTTTTGGAACTGAATTTGATATGCGCCAATTTTTTATTTAAATATAAGCTTTTTTATTATATTTTTTATTATAATATAACAGTTAATGGTAATTAGAGAAATGAATTTGCATAATTCTTATAATAATAAATTTTTACAGCTCCCCCCAATTGCATGTATATTTATATGAAATTAAGTTTCTTCCTTGTTTCATGTAACATATATAATAATTATTACTATAATATACCTGTATATTTTTCATAAACATGTTAACCGTTTACCCTCAGTAAAGAATTCTTATCATAACATTCCATGGTAAGAATTCTTTACTGAGGGTAAAAATAAAACTAATTTTAAATTTAAAAATTATTTCTTTTGAAGTGTTTATTAAAAAGAAATCAATCGATAATCATTATCTCTATGTAATGTTATTTAAAATATTAAAGTACATATAATGTCAAAAACTTTTAAATTCTATATCAAAGAACCCAAGCAAGCACAAGTGATTAGTGAAGAGTATTATTAAACAGTTGAACCATATGTTTTATTCCAATTTACATATTGTTGAAGATCTTGCGTGGAAACACTGGGACGGATTTTATCTAAAGCGTTTTGAAAATCTATAAAATTAACTGCGCGTAACTGAAATTAGTAAAATTATCATTATCTATAAATTCCCCTTTTGTAAAACTGTACATACATTATTCTCATTAAACGTACTTATCGCCTCAAACGGTATAGCACGTAATGGTTCCATAGAAGATTCACGACACAAACTATCCATATCGGCACCTGAGTAACCTTCTGTTAGTTCAGCAATTTTTTGTAGTTCAGTTAAACTTATATCATGGTTGACCATTTGTAGGAGATTTTGTAAGATTACCAGACGAGCCTCCATCACAGGCAATGCTACATAAAGACGCTTAGTAAAGCGTCGCCGTACAGCTTCATCTAATTCTTGTGGTCTGTTAGTAGCGCCCACAATTAAAATACGTTCATTATCTGAAGTGGAAGCACCATCTAATCGAACTAGAAATTCAGTCTATATAATGTTAATGGAGCTGTTTTATTTATTTACGATAAAACAATGGGTTATAAAAATACCTTGAGGCGGCGAGTACATTCATTTTCTGCTTCGGAACGTTGAGTCAACAATGAGTCAACTTCATCAAGAAAAATTATCTACTTTTAAAAATTTATTTAATTACTGTTCAAATATGTAAAGTGTAAAAATATTACGGAAGGTTGTCGAGCTTCAGCTACTGCAAATAGAGCCCTAACCAACTTTTCACTTTCACCCATCCATTTCGATGTTAAAGATGAAGCACTTATACAAAAAAATGTCGATTTTGATTGTGAGGCAATACATTTACCAATTAAAGTTTTGCCTGTCCCAGGCGGACCAAATAACAATATGCCCCGCGGTGGCCTTCGCAGCCCAGTAAATATATCTGGACGTAGTAAAGGATAAACCACAGCTTCTTTTATTACAGATTTAGCATAATCTAAGCCGGCAATTTCATGCCAATCTAGTGTACAAGAAAAGAATATTATTAGCCATGCTGTTACACCAAGCAAATCTTACCAACTGCTTTAAATTTTTGTATAATTTCATTAGTTATCATTTCCACCATTTTTATGTCTACAGTTTTTAACGCTGGGTGCATCATTAAAGAATTTAATTCGGCATCTTCACTATAAAATAAACAATTTAGTTCATAAAATAGACGTATAAATATAAATACTTACTCTTTGGAAGACTTTGGTCCTATTTTATTAACGTTACCTTTATTTCGAACACTCAGAGATTTCTTAGATAAACCATAATTGAAAAAAGGTTGTTGAGGAGTTTTACTTTCATTTTGATTTTCTTGACTGGCGAGGCTGCAAAAAGTTGTAATTTGCTACAAGAAAATATATTAATACTTATAAACCAACATCATTTATTAATTGGAAAATAAGTATTTTACTTTTTGATTTAATAAAAGTTGACGGGCAGTTGTGAATTCACCTTTTTTACTAGAATTATCTTTTATTGGTTCTCGTTGCATAAACTTTTCCTTAGTACCCGTGTTTTGCTTTTCATGAAACGTTTTATTTACCCTTACAGTAGATGATGAGGACCATACATTGAGTTGGCTTAAATTTAAATCAAAATCCTCTTCCTGCGCGTGGGGAATTGTCATATTATTTATATCCGGTAATGCTCTTTCTGTATCACAAGGACTTAATGCATTTTCTATAACCGCACTTTTAATATCTAAAAGATTTTCTACATTTTTTAAACGTAGCTTCATAAATTCACCGATGTCGAATAATAATTTCTGTTGCTTACAATGTCTCTCCAAGAGGTCATTTTTTATTTTATTATTTATATTATCTTTAAATAATTGCGAAATTACTGAAGCTTGTTGTTTCCATGCATCATATTTTTTATCTATATCATTTTCACTATTTATTATTTGTTCTTTGGCTTTGTAGTAATTACTTAATAAGGTTTTTCGATCGTTTTCTGCATTCATTATTTATATAAAAAACAAAATTTCTTAATGAAAATATAAAATTTTGCGCTTTGTGAAATTTTTTCCTAATAACAAGACTGCTTTATTATATTCAGTGATGCCAGACATTTATTTATAAATTACTTTGTATAGGGAATTAACAGGAATGGGAATTTTCACATTAAGTAACGTTTCTCCTTTTTCCTTCATTAATTTATATTAAAGTAAAACTGTGGCAAGGTAATAATAATTTTAATTCCTTAAATATATTACTTCACTGGATACACGTTTAGACTGTTGATGTGTGCACAGGTGTTAAGTGCATAATTAATATACATGGCGGAGTATAATTACGTTTAACAATTGTTAAAGTTTATATGTTGTACGTAAAAAAAAATATTTATCTGTAATAATAATAATGTAAAACCGGAGTATATAAACTGAATGTATAGACTGAACATGAGTACCGAATGTATAAATTGAGAAAATCTAACAATAAACAATCGTTTAGAGCAATAACGTCTAAAAGGTGATAAGGAAAACTTCGTTAAAAAAAAGAGAAAAATAGTGCCGCTTGATTAAATACATTGGCAACCAAAATTGTAAATTTACAAAAATACAAAATGTTTATGTATTCCGTGGAAAATGTGTATTAGCTCGCTAATGATCGTTTCGTTTTTGTAACAACCGTTACAAGGTCAATCAAGCGGTAAAGACTTTAGACTATATCAACCAAGCGGTTAAGACAGTTACAAACCATAAAGCAATAAACTAGCTAAGAACAAAGCGCTCATCCATCGAAATATATAAGAGAAAGGAAAAAAAGAGAATTAATAAAGGAAAACAACAGATGACATAAAAATTATTGGTTGATCTGGAGCATACGCTTTTACATGTTTTTTTTCTGGAATGTAACAATTAATGGAAATCAGACATGAAAGGAAAAGAGGCGATTATCTTAATACAAAACTAATTCTGCACTTTGCTAAGGCTCTTAAAAAGGACCCTGCGTTCTACCTGAGCCTTTACCACTTTGACGCGGCGAATCTATCTGTTGTTGCTTCGCTAAGCCTCATTTTAAGAAGAAGAAGAAGAAGATATTACTTCACTGGTTAAGCGAGTAAGGGTAAATGTAAAGCTTAAATTTTTTTTATAAATTTATTACACTACAACAACAATTGTACAATGAGTTTTTAATTTTAATCAACTACTAAATGCTTCTCTTCTCCATCTAACGGAAGTACGTTTCTGAAAATGTTTTGCATAAAAAAATTTTATTAATATAAAAGAGACAACAATAGGTTTGTCTAACAAATTTTTATATGATTTGTATGTGTCTCTTTTTGTCTAAAGAGTATTTCTACGTTTAATCAACCCTTCTTATATAGTGGCGTAATAATTTTAAATTCTTTCATTTTATTAAGTGAAAAATATTGAAAATATATATCAGAACTTATAAAAATTTTGTGTAAATATGTATATTTAAACTTATCATATAAATAAAATGATTTGAAATATATTTGTGTAAGATGTACTGTATACATATAAATGTGAAAAAAAAACTGCCATACTAAATAAGTTATGTACAACAATTTAATGGAAATTTTTCTTTTTTTTTAAGTTTTGACAAATACTTTTACTTAACAAATTCGGCACTTATGTATTAACGCCACCGCAGCAGAAAATGAAGTGTTTTATTTTATGATTTGTCGCAAACATTTTAGAAATTATCCCAAAATTTGTAGCTGCGGTGGCGTTAATACGTAAGTACCACAAATTCTATATTATATATAATAAAAAACATTGAGAAAGATAAATTTTTATATGGAATTATACATCAATACTACAATCACAGTAATTACCGAAATGTTGTTGTTGTTGTTTGTGAAACTAGAATTTTTTTTCGTTATAAATTGTTTAATAATAATAAAAATTACATTTTGGGACAACGTATATAACGTAATACAATATAACCGAATGAACGAAATACCATAAAAAATATTAATAAAACAACCGTATTTAACCATAAAGGTGATGTCGAGTTTTGGGCCTTCAAGATTTCCTCATATGGTATATATAAAGTGCCATTATTTTTACACACCTCATAACTACTGGGATGGCCACATCTATAAAAATGTTTTAACAATAAATTACATGGAATTTTTTATTCTTAGGAAACCTACTCAATGAATGGCGCTTCACTGAATTCTAATATTTGCATATTTTGATAAGCATAATGTATCATAGATGTATAACGTATCCATGACAAACAGTCGGGTATGCGAGTCGATAAATAACCACCAAATAATTGTGTAGCCAGCGTGTATAAAGCACTTAACGTTATACTAAAATTCATGTCCATGCAACAGGCGCCTATAAAAAATCCAACACTTTGAGCCACAATGGTATTTAGTAATAGGAAGGCCAACATAAGTAAAAACAATTTGACGCTAAAAAAATTAATCATTTATTTTTTAAGTGTGTTTTTATTTTAGAGCTACAGTTTGACACTTACCTGGGGCAGCCCAACATAGGATAAGATATCATGAGGTAGATGGTAGGCAAAGCAATAATTAGGGGTAATTCAGCAAACATTTTTGCTAAATAATAGGCGGACAAGCGATAGGCACCTGAACGTCTCTCTTTGTTAATAATTTCCCGTTCAGCAGGAACTATAAAACCATGTAATAGAATGATTTTGTTTTTCAACCCTTTACCATCAAAGTACTTACATGAATTTAAGGCTCCAAATAAAGCGAATAACATCCAATAGGTTTGTGAAAAAAACATCCAGCCTTGCAAGTCATGTAAATATTCTTCAGTGCGTGGTATTCTAAACCAAATAGCTCCAGCCATTAAGGCCAAGCCCACTGTTTGCAACCAATTCAATTTGGATAACATGCGCGGTTTGGCCTCCTTAAAATTACGTTCCGATAAAACATAAAATTGTGTATAAAAACCAGTCGGATAATCTAACCAATCGTTATTTGGATAATCGCTAGATGTTGAACTAATATTGGATTGGGTGTCAGCACCACCATACCATAACTGTTGTGTAACATCTTCAACGCAACTATTCTGATGTATAACAATGTTGTGATGATGATGTTGATGGTGGTGGTGAACACCTCCATGATGATTCGTTTTATAATAATTATTAATAATATCATTAAGTAAAGCATCATGTTTAATACCATCCTTGTTATCTCCATTATCATGATCACGCTTTGAACAATTTGTGATAAAAGAATGATTTTTGTGATTTTCGTTTAATGTTAAACAAATGCCATTAAAATAGTTGCCAAGAGATTCTTTTGCTGCCAAAAATAACTTCTCACGTACATCAGGATAAGATTTTAATTGTTCCACTACGAAAACAATAACAAATATTTGGAAATAATTCATATGTAATACAAGCAATATAATAAGTAAAGAAAAAAATTAAAAATGTTTTACTCCAAATTCAAAATACCCTACACTTATATATGAAGAAATCATAAACATGGCACCGAATAGTTCCAAAATTATTTTACACAATTTAAAAAAATGCGCAGAATATGAAATATTAAAATTACACAACAGATACATACAAACAGATACGGCATACATATGGACAGACTTAGACCGTTTCAGATTTTGATGAGTCTGTGATGATTGCTTGTAAATGTTGCAAACGCATTAATAAACTTAGCAATTTATGTAGGTGAATGAAAATTATAGAAAACAAGTAAGAAAACTAAATTTGGCTTAGGCCAAATCTTAAATACCCTCCATATCCATAACGGTAGGCGTGGCAAATATATATTTATTACGCCCTCTAATAGTGTGTGTCTTACGTATCAGCTTGCTAGTCTATGTAGTTTTATGGCGAATGTGGTTTTTTGTAAATTGTGGGTGTGTCTGTTATCCGAACGTTTTAGCACATCAGTGGATGTATGTATTCGTTTACCAAATTGCAAGTTCCTAGGTTAACTTCTGTTTTATTTTTTGCACATCGATTAAGTTTATATTTATAGATGTACGTACCAAATTTCAAGTTTATAGCTCAATTTTTGTGGAAGATAAATACATTTATGTCGATTGTGGGCGTAGCCCTGGACCGATTTTCCCCATTTTAAATAGCGATATGCGTGCAAAAACTAAAAGCGACTAAAAAGACTTCTGAATACAATAAATATAAATCAAGAGGACAAAAAAGCTAGAGAATCATTAATAGAAATATTCAAAAGCAAAGACATATTTCACTTAGAAGGAGAAAAACTCACAACCAACAATTTCTATACGTAAAAACTCCGGACGAATGATAACACACCTGTATACATAAAGAACTATAGACTACCACTAACCCAAACGGATGAAATTAACAAATAAGTACAAAAATTAATAGACGACGACATAGTAGAACCTTCAGTAAGCCCTTACAACTCACCCCTCACTAAAAGTACATAAAAAGGCAGCCTATGACACACAAAAATGGAGACTTGTGGTTGACTTTGAAATGACAAATTAGTAAATGACAAATTCCCATTAACTAGACTAGAAGTGCTTTAAGTGGACTAGATTCCAACGCCTTCCTCATGCTTAAATATGGTAATTTCAAAATATTAAAATCCGATAGAGGAACCGAGTTTACAAATGAACTACTAAACAAGTAGGAAAACGAAATTTGGGTTAAGCCAAATCTTAAATATCCTCCACATCCATGACTCTAGGCGTGGCAAATCTATATACATATTGCGTCCTCTACTAGTGTATGTCTTACGTATCAGCATGCAAGTCTTCTTTTACGTTGAATATTTTTATAAATTGTGGGCGTGTTTGTTATCCGACCATGCCCATTTTTGGTACATCGATGGATAGGCTAACCTTAAAATAGTGCACCAAATTTCAAGTTTCTAGGTCGACTTTTGTGGTACATATAGAGATTTTTATTGATTGTGGGCGTGTCTGTTATCCGATCGTGTTCATTTTTGGCAAATAAGTGAATGGAATAACTATGTATTCGCTTACCAAACTTAAAGTTCCTAGGTCAAAGATTTACATTACAGATTTTTATCAACTGCGGGGGTGTCTGTTATCCGATCACGTTTGAGCATAACTTAGTATACTCTCATCACTAATATGGAGGGTTTAAAAACATATGTGAACTGTTACAAATTCAACAAATATTTTGTACCTCTTATCATCATCAAACGTTAGGCTCAGTTGAAAGAAATCATAGAGCGATGAATGAATACATGTTGTCATTCACAGAAAATGACAATTGGGATAAATGGGTACCTTACTATTGCTTTGCGTACAAGACCACCCCACACATAACAATTGGATCCAAACGTTGCGCGTTGCGCGACATACAGTGCTATACAGTACACTACTTAGTTACAGCCAAGTTACCAGTAGTTCTTTTCATCTTTACCTGCCCTCACACACTGATGCTTAGAAGTTACAAACATCCGTACAAACTTAATATACTGTTTGTCACAACTGTTGCAGGGTATAAAAAACAAATTTTCCTTACTTGCTTTTTATTTTTAAATCGGGATAAACTTACATAAAAATTCCGCTGGATTATAACGTGGTTTAATTATTACGCCAATATTCTCAAAATAACGATAAATACTGTTCGCTTCACCAAAATACGCTGTACGCCCGTTAAACAATAATAACAACTTGTCAAACATATGAAACATTTGTGAAGAAGGCTGATGAACTGTTATCACCACCGTTTTTTGTTCTTGTGTTGCATAACGCTTCAGCATTTTCATAAGCGATACCGCCGAATGGCTGTCCAAACCAGATGTAGGTTCCTAAAAAAAAAAAAAAAAAATTAATTTGATTTAGGCCAAATCTTAAATACCCTCCACATCCACAACGAGGGGCGGGGATATATATATATATATATTTATATAATAGTGTATGTATTACGTATCTGCTTGCAAGTCTACTTTTATGGTGAATATGGATTTTTGTAAATTGTGTCTGTTATCCGACCACGCCCATTTTTTGCAAATCGAGGAAGGAAATAGTTATAGATATGTGCACTACATTTCAAATGTATGTGTAAATTTTTGTTGCAGAGACATGGGTTTTTCTCGATTGTGCGTGCGTTTGTTAACCGACACATTTTTAGCACATTGATGGATGGAATAACTATAGACGTGAATACCAAATTTTAAGTTTCTAAGTCAACTTTTGTACCGAATATAAAGATTTTTATTTATTATGGACGTGTCTGTTATCCGATCATGCCCATTTTGAGCATATCAATGAATGAAATATGAATAAATATACAAACCAAATTCCAAGTTTATAGCTCAATTTTTGGTGTAGATAAATAGACTTTTGTTGATTATGTTACTGTTAACCGATTTTGAGCATTTTAAATAGCGATCTGCGTGCAAAAACAAAAAGTACCTGTACAAAATTTTAGATATCTGACGCCTCATTCTTGGTGTTGCAAATGGAAAAATAAACTTAGTAACATATGTGGAGGGTATAAAAAACTCTTTAACTAAAAATGTGATTAAATGTTATATTTTAATATTTTTAAAAACAACTTACATCCAATAACATTAACAGCGGACTCGTTAATAATTCGCATGCGATATTGGCACGTTTCTTTTCGCCGCCGGATAAACCCCTATTCAAATAGTCGCCAAATTTTGTATGCTGACAAAATGTTAAATCGAACGCTTGCAGAATCTCCTCCACTAAATTGATTTTTTGCGACTTGGGTAAATGCTCGGGTAAACGCAACAGAGCTGTGTAGGTTAAAGTTTCGCGGAGCGTTAATCCAGCAAAGAAAATCTCCTCTTGCAAAACATAACATATTTTTCGGCGCCATTTCTTACTTAACAATTCACGATTCACAAATATAGTGCCGCGATCTAAACGACGCTGCCCGCTCAAACAATCCAATAACGTTGTTTTGCCGCTACCCGACGGTCCCATTATAGCCAAAATTTCTGCAGGACTATAAACAATGAATGGACAAATAATATAAAAAATTTGTTATTTAAAAAATTCCACTTAATGATTCTTTAACCGCCAGTTCAGGTGCTACTGCGAACTCCCTATTAATAGTTAGAAGAATATGGGACGAAATTCTCAAACGATTTAGCTATGTCTGTATGTCCGTTACAAATACGGAGAATTATACTGCAAACGTCCTATCACCATTGGGCAACATTGGTTAAAGTATAAACCCACAGTTGAACAAAATCTAACCAATGGTAAATATAATGTATCAAAAGTTAAGCGGTTATTAGAAGGTTTGGATAACTTTTATTTTCATACCCTAAGTTGACGGGTATCCAAAATTAGCCTACTTATTAACTCTTAATAAAACCGTTCGCAATATGCAAGATTTGGCTTAGGCCATATATTAAATACCCTCCACCTCCACAACGGTTGGTGTGGTAAATATATAAATATTGCGCCCTCTAATAATGTATGTATTACGTATCAGCATGCAAGTCTACTTTTACGTTGAATATGGTTTTTTGAAAATTGTGGGCGTGTCTGCTATCCGACCCAGCCTTTGGCTTATCAATGGAAAGTATAATTGTAAATATATAAATCAAATATCCACTTCCACTTCACTTTTTGTGGAAGATAAAGAGATTTTTATGGATTGTGGGCCTGGATCTTAATAGATTTTGCCCATTTTAAATAGCAATCTGCATGCAGAAACTAGAACAGTGTCTGTATAAAATTTCCTAAAATTTAGGACCGTGAGAACGGCAACAACAGACGGACGTACATGTCTAAATCGATTCAGTTTTTGATGCTGATCAAGAATATATATACTTTGTAGGGTCTGCCTCCTTCAAACTTAGTATACTCTTATCACCAAAGTGAAGGATATAAAAAGAACTCCAAGGAAATCCCTTTTTTGGTGGTTTTAACAACTTACGTGTAATAAATATGCGATACAGTGAAATATTAAGGAATAGACAGACTAAAGTATTTTAATTGAATGATTTAAAAATAAAAAAAAATTTCCGTAATCTTTATTTTTGTGATAAGTTTTAAGTTTTATAAGGTTTATTGTTACCTCACGCCGCCGCTAATGTCATCCAATATCTTGCGATCGTTATGCATGATAGTAAGGTTTTGAAATGATAGCTGCAAAGTACGTTGCGTCTCTATGATTAAAGGTGCAGTTGTTGTTGTGTTATTATCAACGCTGTAAAAAAAATTACAAAAGTTAATAAACAAGATAGAAGAATTCGGTTAAGACCGAAGCTTAAATACCCTTCACCTTTTATAATCCTCTAAAAATTAAGTTCCTATTGCATTAAATTGTTGCGTATATATTATTATTCAGGTCATTTTTAAACAACAAATAATGCTTTTTTTTAATTATAGGCGTTTGCGTTGTTCAATCACGCTCTTTTTTGACATAGTGTTGGATAACAGTACCACTTATATTTATACCAATTTTCAACTTAATAGGCATAGTATTGTGCGATATATAATTTTTTAAAGATACAATTTTTTCGTGGTATGTTGAGATTTCTGTTTATTGTGGGCGTGTCTCTTAACAGATTTTGCCCCATTTCAATGCGGAACAGCGAAATTAAACTGAGAATAAGTATGCCAAGTTTCAATTTGAAATCTCAAAAATTATGACGGTGAGAGTGCCAACTACAGACGGACATACGGACGGACATATCTCAAACGATTTCTCTTTTCATGCTGATTAAGAATATATATGGTTTTTGGGGTCTCTGAGGCTTCCTTCAATGTGTTGCAAACGGATGATTAAAGTGAATATTCCCTCTTCCCTAAGGTGGAGGGTATAATAAATAAAAACACGTAAAAAAAACTAAATTTAGCTTAGGCCAAATATTAAATACCCTCCGCATGCATAACGGTAGGCGTGGCTTACGTATCAGCATGCAAGCCTACCTTTACGCTGAATAAGTTTATTTGTAAATTGTGGGCGTGTTTGTTATCCGACCATGCCCATATTTGATACGTCGATGGATAGGCTAACCTTATATAAGTGCATTAAATTTTAAGTCCCTAGGTCAACTTTATAACTATATTGATTGTGGGCGTGTATGTTATCCAATCACGTCTATTTTTGGCACATCAGTGGATGGAATAACTATGTATTGGCTTATTAAATTTCCAGTTCCTAGGTCTACATTTGTGGCGGATATACAGATTTTATCAACTGTGGACGTCTCTGTTATCTGATCCCGCCCATTTTGTTTATGTTTATGTTGATGTACATACCGAATTTCAACTTTATATCTTAATTTTTGTGGCAGATAAATATATTTTTATTGATTGTGTGCGTAGCGATGGACTGATTTTGCCCATTTTAAATAGCGATCTGCGTGCAAAAACTAAAAGTGCCTGTACAAAATGTCAGCTCAATATCTCAAAATTTACGCCCATAGGAATGCCAACAACAAACAGACACACGGACACACGGACATACATGTTTGAATCGACTCAGTTTTTGACGTTGATCAAGAATATATATACTTTGTAGGATATCTGGCGCCTCCTTCTGGGTATTGCAAACAGAAGAACAAACTTAGTATACCCTCATCTTGAGGTGGAGGGTATAAAAATTAAGCAAACACTGAGCGAGTTTATTGTCATTGTAATGAACGTTTACACAGTTCTTTGTTTATCTTTATTAATAGTATTTGCTTATATTTTGTACATAATTGTTATAAGTTCATTAGAATTGCATTGTTCATCTGAAGTTAGCTACGTATGCTGATGAGTAAAATCATATCATTTGCAAGGTCACAAAGTGAAGGTTAATCAAAGTGAAAATAGAAGCTGCTTTGTAAAATGATTCAATATTCTAAAAGAAATACATATGATTCTTGAATAATAATCTTTAACCCCAATAATAAACCAATCTCTTAATACCTACTTGGGATGGGGACTAATCCATATGAAAAGTTTGCCCCTGTTTTTTATACCCTCCATATTTGTGATGAAGATATACTCAGTTTGTTCTTCCCTTTGCAACACCCAGAAGGAGGCGTCAAAAACTGAGTCGATTTAGATATGTATGTTCGTGTGTCTGTCTGTTCTTGGCAATCTCACGGGCGTAAATTTTGTGATATTGAGCTGAAATTTCGTACAGGCACTTTTAGTTTTTGCACGCAGATCGCTATTTAAAACGGGTAAAATCGGTTAAGAGCTGCGCCCACAATCGAAAAAAGTCTATTTATCTTCCACGAAAATTGTGCTAAAAACTTAATATTTGGTATGTATATCTATAAATATAAGCATAACAGACACGCTTACACTTGATAAAAATCTGTATATTTGCTACAAAAGTTGACCTAGGAACTTGAAATTTGGCACGCTTATACATAATTATTCCATTGACTGATGTGCCAAAAATGAACACTATAAAACCAGACTACTAAGCTGATACGTAAGACATACACTATTAGAGGGCGCAATAAATATATATTTTCCACGCCCACCGTTATGGATGTGGAGGGTATTTAAGATTTGGCCTAAGCCAAATTAGTTTTCTTAATTATTTTGTATTAAAATTAAATTTATTATTTTTATATTATTAATTATACATCATTTAAACGTAAAACGTACTTAATTTATATAATATATTTTCATTTATCCTTTTTCTTCTTATAACTCACCTTAAAAGAGCTCTGCTAAAACTTTTGGTTTGTGTCTTTGCTAGTTAAATTCGTATTTATCTTCACACCCTTTCGAAATGATTCGTTGTTCAATTGTTCTGCCTGTTTGTGGAATCATCTAACACGTCTAATCTTTCCCACATGCATTAATGCTCTTAGAAGTCGAATATGCACAAATACTAGTCTCTCTATCCCCTTCCTCTATCTATAAACCTGCGATTAGAAATAGTTTTAAATTTAAGCTTTCTTGCTTTTAAATCGCAGCATTATGGATAGAGAAAGTATATAAAAAAGAAACCCTTCACAACCATTTGCAGTTCAAATATTTTCCTCGACAAAAATAAAAAAAAATTGAATTGTTTATTACAGCGCCAAGCCATTTCTAAATGGTAACATGTTCTAAAAAGAAATCAAAGTCAAGAAAGCTTGACTTTGAAAACGGGAGAATGGTAAAGACAAACTTTTTGGAATGCAATTAGTTGCTTTAATAATTCTATCATTAAAGTTTATTAGGTTTTATTGCTACTGAGCAATTATAGTATAGCAATGTCTTGTTGGTTCACCTGCCTATTATGACCGATATAATTTCGAGATAATTCGCTAATTTGTCTATTTATATACAGCTGTAAATATTTTTCATAATACGAGCATGGCGAAAAGCAGAGAATTATGATTGAAAGTTCCATGCAGAGAGGTATATGAGAGGGAGCAGGGTGGGCAACTGCCCAAGAGGATAACCGAAATTCCGGTGGAAGGTTAAGTGTTTGATGCTCTGAAGACACTTGGTAGAGAAGACATTCAGAAGACCTAAGCCTGTCACTTTGCACAGGTCATAGGCCCAAAATAGGTTATAATCAGCCAGTAATGATGATTACTACTTAAAGTGAAAGTTGTTATACCCTCCACATAAAATAGGTGGTTTACTAAGTTTTTTATTACAATTCAGAAAGGGGCTGTAAAGATCCCACAAAGTATATATATTTTTGAGTCGATCTAGATAGGTACGTTTGTATGTCCGCGTTTCTGTCTGTTTTTGACACTCTCACTGTGGAAAGTTTTGAAATATTGAATTAAAATTTTATTGGCCAGAGCCACGCCCACAATTTAAAAAATGTAAATATCTACAACAAAAATTTAACTATAAAGTTCAAATTTGGTACACATATATATAATTATTCTTTCCACGGATAAGCCAAAAATGGGCATGGTAACAGACACGCCTACAATGGACAAAAGTCTGTATATCTGCCACAAAAGTTGAACTATGAAATGTGAATTTAGAACATATATTTAGAATTACCCTTCCTATGAATATAATAAAAACGGGCGTGTCCGTATAACAGAAACACCCAAGAATATTTATCCATGAACTTGAACCTTGGTATACCTATCTATCATTATCCTTTCCACCGATATGCCAAAAATGGGCGTGTGTTGTAGATGTGAAGAGTGTTTTAGATTCTTCTTAAATTTGTATTAAAAGTAAATATTATAAAAAAAATTTGAATAAGCCTGGATACCGTTAATACCCTTAAAAATGCTAAAAAAAATAAGGAGATTCGACTCTTCTAAATTCGATTAGCTTAAGTGCTTTTGTATTTCATAAATAAAACCTTGATTACTTTTACTTTTTTAAATTCAGCTTAACCAAGGCGCGTAACGATGTTTAGAACAGACTAAATAATATTTTTACTTCTTTATTTATCTGTGTGTATATAGAGGTTTTACTGTTCATCTAAAGCTGACCAACTCAACAACTAAGACTTGTTATCAACTAATAAATTGATACTTACACTTGCAATTTTAGACGATTTGAGACTGGTTTGCTTTAACTAGCGGTTATGATGCCACTAATGTCACTATCACATTTAAGTCAAGTTTGTTATTTTCCTTTTTTTATATTCTCCACCTTAGTGGTGAGGGTTTGTTCTTCCGTTTGTAACACCCAGAAGGAGACGTTGGAGACAAAGTATATATATTCTTGATCAGCGTCAAACACTGAGTCCATTTAGACATGCATGTCCGTGTGTCCGTCTGACGAAATCAGTCAAAAGCTCCGCCCACAATCGACCAAAATCTATCTGCCACTATGAACTTAAAATTTTGTATATATATCTATAAATATTCCATTCATCGATGTGCAAAAAATGGGCGTGGACGGAAAACAGACACGTCCACAATGAACAAAAATCTATATATCTGCCACAAAAGTTAACATATGAACTTAAAATTTGGTACACACATCTACAGTTATTCTATCTATCGATATGCCAAAAATGGCCATGGTCGCGCGGATAACAGACACGCCTACAATTTACAAAAAACCATACTCAACGTAATACATACACTTGGATGCTACATGCATACACTATTAGAGGGGCAATATATTAATTTCCACGCCCACCGTTCTGAATGTGGAGAGTATTTAAGATGTGGTCTAAGCCAAATTTAGTTTTCTTGTGGAAAAAGGAAAAAAAGAAAAAACAAAATGCTTTCATAAACGGTGTAGAAAAACACTTTCTCACTTGACTAGTTTTTCTTGGAAATTATTGGCAATGGTGATAATTACCCGTGTGATGGAAGTGATGATGTTTCCTCGCTTTCATTATATGCTTGTAAGTAGCTTAACACCTATTCGTAACAGAAATGAAATTATCTACCAAGTGGGTCATGTGGCAGTTTCTACACTCACTTATTGTATCTAATATTAGATCTAAAGTAAATTGATTCAGAAGTAATTTTGACGGTTTATGGCTCTAAAAAAAAGTAAAAAATTATATTTTTCTTCGGCTAGATGTTGGACATCCATCATTTATAGCATTAAAATAAATAATGATGCTTATGCATTTAGGGTTTAAATGCAATTTATATTCTTATCATACAAAGTGCTAGTGCAAAACATTAAGTAACAATGTTTACTACAAGAAGCATAATAAAAATAACAACTAAGACAA
The DNA here is from genome assembly GCA_949710015.1 of Crataerina pallida. Taxonomy (NCBI): domain Eukaryota; kingdom Metazoa; phylum Arthropoda; class Insecta; order Diptera; family Hippoboscidae; genus Crataerina; species Crataerina pallida. The sequence continues at coordinate 13,783,697 of OX453289.1, forward strand.
GTAAGAAATTAAATTTGACTTAGTCCAAATCTTAAATATCCTCCACATCCATAACAATGGGCGTGGCAAATATATATATATATAATGCGCCCTCTAATAGTGTATGTTTTACATATCGGCTTCCAAGTCTAGTTTTAAGGTGAATATGGTTTTTTGTAAATTTTGAGCGTGTTTCTTATTTGACCACGTCCATTTTTGGAACATCGATGAACGAATTTTTATAGACATTCATACCAACTTTAAAGTTCATTGGTCAATTTTTGTAGCAGATATATGTATTTTTATTTATTTTAGGCGTGTTTGTAGTTTTATGGTGAATATGTTTTTGTAAATTTTGAGCGTGTCCCTTATTCGACCACGTCCATTTTTAGAACATCGATGAACGAATTTTTATAGATATACATACCAAAATTTAAGTTCATGGGTCAATTTTTGTGGCAGATATATGTATTTTTATTTATTTTCGGCGTATTTGTTTTTCGATTACGCCCATTTTCGGAACATAAATGTGTTCCAGATTTCAAGTCCATGTTTCAATTTTTTTTTTTATTTATTTATAAATTCCAACAACCAAGCTTAAAGCTTAAATTTAGTTAAAAATTACAATAATGTTAAAAACATCTAACAAAAATGTACTAATAATATTAATATAAATATAAGAAAAAAGAAATTACATATAGTACTTAAATAGTTCCTTCCTAAACTTGTTAACATCAGTCATGAATTGAAAGGCGGTAGGTAAGGAGTTCCAGAGGCACACAGTATTTATAAAGAATTGTCGTTCAGACATTAGAGTGGCTCCCTTATGGTAATGACTTTATAGAGCAGGATTAAAGCTCTAAATTTCGGCAGATTATCAAACGAAAGGCCATAAAGACGGTTTTTATAAGCAGCTAAACTGTCACGTCTCTTTAAATTAAAAACATACCAATTATGGAGTTGTATATCTTATTCAATCTGCACGAGGATACATAATCGCAGTTAGAGGAAATTTCGCAACCATATGTTAATACAGGCATCAAATATGTTTTAGCTATAAGCTATCGTATGTTTAATGGAATATAGAACTGAGTGGGCCGTAAGGCCCTCAGTATACCATACACTTTACCTACTCGTGAATTTATATGGTTGGTCCACGTTACCTTGGTATTAAAAATTAGTCCAAGATTTTTTATAGTATCCATTACTTCGATCCGTTTATTATTCATAATAATATTAAAATCAAAATAAGTCGTTCTGGTTCATTTATATATTACAATGCATTTACTTTTAGACGGGTTTAGACAGAGTCCATTCTCTTTTGCCCAATTTGACACATTATTCAAGTCATTATTAAGATTATTAACACAATTGGCCATTAAGTCAAGCGGACAGCTAAGATCATCAGCGTACATGTGGAACCTACACAATCTTAATACATCAGGAAGATCGTTGATAAACATAGAGAATAAAAGAGGACCCAGTATAGAACCTTAAGGCACTCCGCGAATAACAGGTAAATTATCAGAATAAGAATTATTAACAAACACACGCTGGGATCTATGTGAAAGATACGATCGAATTAAGTTATTGGCACAAGAGGAGAAATTAAATAATAGCTTAAGTTTGAAGCATAGGACCTCATGGTTGACAAAATCAAAGGCTTTGGTATGGTCGAGAAGAACTAGAAGTGACACCAGGCCTCTGTCCAGGTTCGATCTAATTTGCTCGATCACGCCGATTAATGCAGTAGTCACGATCTATTCGGACGATAACCAGACTGATCGTGTTTGGAAAAAATTGGAACGGAGATTTGATCATAGAGAAGTATATTATTTAAATTATTAGTGAAAAAAATGTTTAGAAAAGTGGTAGATGTTTGTATAAAGTGTGTGGATATAGTGTGGTTAACCGGTAATAAATCAAGGGCTTCCATAGCATCGGTTAACCTATCGTCATTAAGGATATTGCTATTAAATTCACCGCATATAATAATATCGGAGTAACCAAGAGCCAGGTCATGAATTAAATCGGACAGTAAGGTAGGGTCAATATTGTTATTTGGTCTATAAACACAGCCCTAGGGTATTTTATTAAAATTCAGATAAATTTTAATAAATAAATATTCAAAAGGGATCGTGGTATCCGATCTACATAGGACTTAATATTTAACATGTGATTTAACAATAATAGATACCCTACCCGCATGTCATAATGTATCGGCGCGTACGATCCTGTACCTATCAAGATTAAACATAGAATCCGCATCGTAAGATCGAAACCAGGTTTCGGAGACACAAATCGCACTTACATTACTTCCTTGAAACAAGTACCTGAATTCGTCAAATTTGTTTATTAAGGCTTTGTGCATTAATGTGACAAACATGAAACATGTTACGGTTCTGATTGCAAAGAATTTTTTGTGGCAGATATACATGTTTTTATCGATAGTGCGCGTGTCTTTTATCCTAACACGGCCACTTTTAGCAAATCGACACAAGGAATATTTATAGATATATGTACCAAATTTTAAGTTTATAGCTCAATTTTTTGCAGCAGATAAATAGATTTTTATTGATTGTGCGCGGGCCTTTTGACCGATTTTGCCCATTTTAAATGGCGATCTGCGTGCAAAAACGAAAAGTGCCTGTTCAAAGTTTCAGCTCAGTATCTCAAAATGTTTACCCGCAAGAATGCCAAAAACGGACAGACACACGGACATACGGACATACATGTCCTTATCGACGTTTTTGATGCTGATCAAGAATACATATACTTTGGAGGAGGAGGTGGAGGATATAAAGATGGACAGACATACAGATAGGCATATATAAAGAAATTAACTTACAGTACACAAGTCAAGAGGCACTTAATGATTAAAGAGGCATCGGGAGAGGTTCCCTTCAAGCAAGCATTACCTTGCATATGTAGGGCATGCAATATTAAAGGAAGTGTTGCTTAAGAAGGAATGACACATTTGTAAAAATTATTCATCGTTCAGTTGTCACACAAAAGAGATGTACTTACTGTGACAACACATATGTGGACGTGTGAGTTATGTTGTACATACTTTAATTAACATTTTGTATGGTAGGTGTGGAGCAACATTTTGCGGTGCTTTTAGAAAACTTTGAATAAATAACGGATCATTTTATTCATAATACCCAATTACGCTATAAACTAATTTTGAAATCTCCAACTCTCTCTACTTAGTTAATTTAACGAACGAATTTTTTAATTTATTTAATATGAGGTCAGTAGAAAACATTTGTAACATTTGGCGAAGAAGCATTTACTACCTTAGATCAACCGGCAACGATCAATGTGTATTTTTTATGATTATGAAATGAAATTCAAACCCTATTAAGCAATGAATGTCTATGCTTGTGTGGAGGAAATATTGCTAGTTCTGGCAGGCAGGTATGCTTATAATTCTAGAACAAGAAAAACAAGTAAGACAAGTAAATTTGGCTTAAACTAATTCCAAACTAAAGGATATATATTCTTGAACAAAAACTGAGTCCATTTAGATGTGTATGTCCGTGTGCCTGTCTGTTTTTGCCATTTTCACGGGCTTAAAATTTGATATATCAAATTTAAATTTTGTACAGGAACTTTTAGTTTTTGCACGCAGATCGCCATTTGAAATGGGCAAAATCGGTCAAAAGCCACGCCCACAATAAACAAAAATCTATCTGCTACAAAAGTTGACCTGATAACTTGAAATTTGGTATATATATTTATATATATATATCCGTCATCGATGTGACAAAAATGGGCGTGTTCGGATAACAGACACGCCCACTGTCGACAATAATCTGTATATGTGCTACAAAAATTAACTCATGATTTTTAAATTTACTATGCATTTTCATAGTTATCGCATTCACCGATATGCAAAAAATGGTCGTGGTGGGTTAACAGACGCGCCCTTAATCGACATAAATCTTTATATCTCCCACAAAAGTTGACCTATGAACATGAAATTTGATGCTCTTATAGGCATGGTGGAATAATAGACACACCCAAAATTTACAAAAAAACATACTCAACGTAAAACTAGACTTGCAAGCTGATACGTAAGACATACACTATTAGAGGGCGCATTATATATATAATTGCCACGCTCACCAATGTGAATGTGGAGAGTATTTAAGATTTGGCCTAAGCCTAATTCAGTTTTCTTACTTATTATACCCTGCACCACCCTGTGTAAAAGGGTATATTAAGTTTGTGCGGATGCTTGCAATTACTAAACGGCAAGTACCACACCCACTTTCAGTTATACCGATCGATTCAGAACCAAAATCTAAATCGATTTAACAATGTCCGTCTGTCTTCCTGTCTGTCCATGTAAATTTGGTGCAAGGTACAGGTCGCATTTTTTGAAATATTTTGATGAAATTTAGTACAATGACATGTATTGGCTCAAACGGGGAAACCCTTTAAAATGGATAGGATCGGACCATTTTTAAAACCCCTCCCTATGTAATTTTTTTTTTTATTTCATAAACAAGAAATAAAAAAATTTCTGACATGAAATTTTTGAAAATACAAGTAGGTATAGAAAAATAAAATTTTTAATTTTAAAAAAAATTAAATTGAATAATAAATATATCATAAGTGGTGTAGGATATTTGATAGTTGGACTTGACCGACTATAATATTTTGACTCGTTATACCCTCCACCTTAGTGATGAGGGTATACTAAGTTTGTTCTTCCGTTTGCAGCACCCAGTAGGAGGCGTCAGAGACCCTACAAAGTATATATATTCTTGATCAGCATCAAAAACTGAGTCAATAAGGACATGTATGTCCGTATGTCCGTGTGTCTGTCCGTTTTTGGCATTCTCACGGATGAACATTTTAAGATATTGAATTGAAATTTTGTACAGGCACTTTTAGTCTTTGCACGTAGATCGCTATTTAAAATGGGCAAAATCAGTCAAGAGCGACGTCCACAATCAACAAAAATCTATTTATCTTCCACAAAAGTTGAGCTATAAACTTGAAATTTGGAGTGAACATCTATAAATATTAGCTTCATCTATGTGCCAAAATGGACGTATTCGGATTACAAAAACGCTTACAATTGAAAAGATCTGTATATCTACCACAAAAGTTTACCTGTGAATGAAATTTATTTATTTAAGGTTTGTTCATCCATGTAGTAAAAATGGGCATGGTCGGATAATAGACACGCCCACAACTTACAAAAAATTATATTCAACGTAAAAGTAGACTTGCATGCCGATATGTAATACATACACTATTAGAGGGCTATATATATATATATATATATTTGCCATCCCCACCGTTGTGGAAGTGGAGGGTATTTAAGATTTGGCCTAAGCCAAATTTAGTTTCCTTACTTCTTTTTTTCTATATATAGGCGTACTTATTATACAACTCCGCCTATTTCATGTGTGCTGATGAACATAATAAATATTTATTTTTAAAATTTCCATTTTGTAGTTTAATATTGATTACTTTATATTAATTGTGGGAGTGGAACTTAGGAAAAAAATTAAATAAAGGATACCTCTTGGATATATTACCGTAATATCGCATATTATATAAACGGAAAAACTTTCAACACAAAATGGACATATGGACAGATGCGAAGTTTTGAAGTTTTATTTGCTACAACAAAAATTTTAGTACATATAGTTTCCCACTGTTAATTGGAAAATACAAAAAGTTCTGCATACACTTCATTGCTGTTACTAGCCATTCATCAGATACACTGCGTCAACTATTCAGCTATATTTTCTGCTTGCTACCTCATCCTCTCTTTCATTCTGGTGGAGCAATGACCGTTGTAGTGATGTATATTTCTAAAAGTATATATATAAATTGATAATGCTTACCACTTAAGCGCCAAGAGAAATCAAAAACCAATTTCTTTACAATGTTGCGGATAACAGCAACATCAAACATTCTATTAATAATATCAGCTAAAGCATTAACTAAATAACGATAATATGTACTATACAATACATACAGGCAGACAGATTGTGTGTTATTAAAACTATTCTTTCATTTGATAAATATAAAATTTTTAATCATAATCAGAGTTGCGACCAAAAATGTGATTAGAAAGTTTTATTGTAAAGAAAAACAAAAAAAACTTGATAATCTCTCGATTTTTTTCACTGCGCGCGGTGATTTAGGGGGATAGTTAAATTTATTAAATTCCCAACAAGAGGCATTTCTCAAGTAAACTGCTTATCTTTTCCTTTCTAAGCTCCATACAAGTTACACTCTTACTTTAGAATTCTCCTCATAAAATTGGGGGGTGTACTAAATTTTTAATAGCATTTTTAACATAGAGAAGAAGACATCAGAGAGTCCATAAGTCAGTTTATTGTTGGCATTCTCTCGGTGGTAAATTTTGAGCTGAAATTTTGTACAGACACTTAGTTTCTGCTATTTAAGTTAAGCAAAATTGGTCCCATAATGTACAAAAATCTAAATATCTGCCGCAAAAAGTGACCTATGAACTTGAAATTTGATATGCCTATCTAAATTTAACCCATCCATAGATGTGCTAAAAATGGACGTAGACGGTTAACAGGCAAAATCGACAATCGACAAAAATCTACTTTTCTATCACAAAAATTTAGCTCTAAAGTTGAATTTTGGTTTACATATTTATAATTATTCCTTCGATTGAAGTGCCAATAATGGGCGTCGTCGTAGCAGACACACACACACAGTTTATTAAAAACCTTATGAAGCGAAAAATTCGTCTTGAAAGTTGATACGTAATATACACACCACTACTAGAAGGTGTAATCGTGTCCTAGCCACGTCCGCTGTATGTAGATGTGGAGGGTATTCAAGATTTGGCTTAAACCAAATTTAGTTCTTTTACTCGTTTTTCCTTTACTAAACAAATAACTCATATCTCTACTATTCGAACTGTACCGATATCCTCAGGGACCGAATAAATGCTACAAATGAAATATAATGTTTACATATTTATGTAAAAAGTAAATTTGTTTAATAAATTATATGAAATTGTTGATTATTGTTTACAGCTGTGTTGTTTTTGTTCATTTGGTAGCGAAAGTGAAGAATAAACCGTTCGTTTTGATGCATTGACAGCCGTAAAAAAATAATACACCAATCCCTCATTTTACACGGTACTTGTTTTGCACGTTTTCGATCTTACACGGTTTTTAAAATCAAAATAAAAATAAAATTATGTAGAAAAAATTATTTTGACTGCACGCTAATTTATTTCTACTTAATTATAAATCTGGGAACACTTCAGGCGTATATTGTCATAAACTTGTACATATGTTGTACTTTGATAAAAAAAAAAAAAAATGGGAGTTATTTAAATGAAGTACAATATTTTTTTTCTATGAAATTTATTATTTATTTTTTTACAAATAAGTTTGACTATTTTTATGTTTTCTATGATTTAAATGATATTTTTATATTTAATTAAGTGCATTAGTTACATATTGTGTTCCATAAATGTCTAAAAAAAGCACATTTATAGCCGTTTTCGTTTTACCCGGTTTTTCCATATAAAAGTTATTTTTTCGAAATGCACGGTTTTGTCAAGAACGTATCTCCTGTGTAAAACGAGGGATGGGTGTATACTTTCAGTGGATAGCGTTTTATGTGTATTTTGTGTTGAGATGAGGAAATAAGTGAAAACCCGAGAGAGAAATCAGAAATTGTTTAACTAACAAGTGAAATTACGATTACAATTAATCATTTCTTTATTTAGCGCAAAAAAAAATATTCATCATTAAACCAAATGATTTAAATAATTAATTATTAGCTGATCGCTTAATTAATCTCTAGGCAAATGAAAAGTAAGAAACCTAAATTTGGCTTAGGCCAAATCTTAAATACCCTCCACATACACAACGGTGGGCGTGGAAATTAATATATTACACCTCCTAATAGTGTATGCATGTAGCATCCAAGTCTACTTTTATGTTGAGTATGGTTTTTTATAAATTTTGGGCGTGCCTGTTACCAGACAAGGCCCATTTTTAGCACCTCGATGGACAGGCTAACCTTACGTAAGTGCACCAAATTTCAAGTTCATCGATCAACTTTTGTGGCAGATATATAGATTTATATCAATTGTGGGCGCGCCTATGAGCTGACCAAGCCCATCTTTTGCATATCGGTGGATAGGATAACTGCGGATATACATACTAAATTTCAAGTTCATGGGCGCGGCTGGTGACCGATTTTACGCATTTTAGATATCGATCTGCTTGCAAAAACTACAAGTGCTTGTTCTCACGAGCGTAAATTTGGAGATATTGAGTTGAAATTTTAAACAAACACTGTTTTTTTCTGCAGATCGTTGTTTAAAATGGGCAAATCGGTCAAGAGCCACCCTCATAATAGACAAAAACATATTTAAAACGTATTTATCTCATAAGAAAAGCTTTTAAGTTGAAATTTGGTAAACATATTAACAATTAGCCTTTCCATCAATGTGTCAAAAAAGGGTGGGGTCTGATAACAAATACCGCCATAATCGACAAAAATCTATCTATTTACCACAAAAATTGTCTTTGAACTTTAATTTGGTATGCATATTTATTTGAAATTATGCCATGGCTCGCACTCAGATAACAGACATGCCCACAATTTACGATAAACCATACGCAGCGTAAAACTCAACTTGCAAGCTCATAAGTAATACATACTCTATTAAAAAGCATAATGTGTCACACCACATTTAAGTTTTTACTCTAATAAAATAACTGTAGAAGAGTGGAGGTAGTTAAATAGTTTTTTTTTTTTATTTCATATAAACTTTTGAGTCATAGTTCCAAGTTATAATTGTTGATATTGCAGTTGTTGTCAAGTTATTGTCATAAATGATATGGCAGTAGGTGTATTGTTGTATTTATATTTATAGTAGAATATTGCAGTCACGATTAGAATAAATTATTATGAACAGAGTGCATTCACTTCTAATATAAATTGACCTTTTTTAAGTTCATTAATATTTACAATTAACTAATTTTAGAATGTTGTACTACTGTACTATATTTAAGTATGTTTACAGTAGAGACTCAATATAAACAAGTAACAAAACTAAATTTAACTAACTTATACCAAAATTTTAAATATCCTCCATATCCACAACGGTAGGCGTGGCAAAAATATATATTGCGCTCTCTAATGTGTATGCATTACGTATGAGCTTGCAAGTCTAGTTTTAGGTTAAATATGGTTTTTTATAAATAGTGGGCGTGTCTGTTATCCGACCACGCCTATTTTTGACATATCGATGGATGGATTACTATAAATATATACACCAATTTTAAAGTTCGTAGGTCATTTTTTGTGGCAAATGTATGGATTTTTTTATCGTGGGCGTGGCCCTTAACCGATTTTACCCATTTTTAATAGCGATCTACGTGCAAGAACTAAAAGTGCCTGTACAAAATTTCAGCTCAATTTCTCAAATTTTACGCTCGTGAGAATGTTAACAACAGACAGACACATGGATACACGAACGTACATGTCTAAATCGACTCAGTTTTCGTTGCTGATAAAGAATATATATATTTTGTAGGGTCTCTGACGTCTCCTTCTGGGCGTTGCAAAGGAAAGAACAAACTGATTAGTGATGTACCCTTGTCTTGTTTGGTGCAGGGTATAAAAAAAACCAATCATTGAACTACTATTACTACTCGGTGCATGAGATAACTTAAATAATAAATAGTAATTTTTCACCTGAATAAAACAACAACAACAGCAACGGCACAATACATTACCTTTGCACACACTGATCACCATTTATATATATATAAAATGTAAAAATATATATAAGGGGTGTATTAATTTTGTGTGGATGTTTGTAACTCCTAAACGGCAAATGCCACACCCATTATACAGATCAATTCAGAATCAAAATCTGAATCGATTTAACCATGTCCGTCTGTCCTTTTGTCCATATAAATTTGTGCACAAGCTACAGGTCGCATTTTTTGAGATATTTATTTTTTTATTTATTTCATTAGAAAAAGTTAAAGACAATTTTTAGAACATCTCTATATATGACGTCCTATAATTTTTTGAGATATTTCGATGAAATTTGGTACAATGATATGTATTGGCCCAAAAAGAAACCCTTTTGAAAATGGATAGCATCGGACAATTTTTAGAACCCCTACCAATATAATTTTTTTTATTTCATAAGCAAATAAAAAAAAATTTAAAATATTTTCTGACGTTCTATTTTTGAAAATACAAGTACGTATAGAAAAATAAAATTTTTCATTTTGACTATTTGGCTTGACCGACTATAATATTTTGACTTGTTTTGGTTTTTATATTATTTTTTAAAACCGATTATAAATAATTTCACTGTAAACTATGTATGAGAGTGTCAGTGTTATATGATGTGAGTGTATGTATATAATACATATAAGATCACTATAGAACACTTACCATACAATGCATACTCGGACTGGACTGGACTGAACTGGACTGACTACTGTTGTCTGTTTGCTTGCTAGTATGATATGATGTGGTTTCAGGTAGATGCTTGTAAAAGTGTTCTATGATATGAAAACATATTTAAAAATTCAACAACACATACATACACCAACATATGATGATTACCCATTTACAGGTTATGCGTACACGTGTATTTATGTATAGTTTGAGAACGGTGATGTTTCTTTGTATACATTTAATTTTTGTTGGTTTTTGCTGTTTTTTTTAATTTAAAATTTTTGTTGTTGTGGTTGTTGTTGTATTACTTTTGCATATATTTTTATTATATGTGTATTTCATTGTTGTTGTTATTATTGTCATTGTTATTATAATTATTATACCCTCCACCTTAATGATGAGGGTATACTAAGTTTGTTCTTCTGTGTGCAGTACCCAGAAGCAGACGTCAGAGACCCTACAAAGCATATATATTCTTGATCAGCAACGAAGACTGAGTCGATTTAGACATGTACGTTCGTGTATCCATGTGTCTGTCTGTTGTTGACATTCTCACGAGCGTAAAGTTTGAGAAATTGAGCTGAAATATTGACAGGCACTTTTAGTTCTTGCACGTAGATTGCTATTTAAAATAGGCAAAATCGGTCAAGAGCCACGACCACTATCGACAAAAATCTATTTATCTGTCACAAAAATTGAGTTATAAATTTGAAATTTGGTGCACTTATTTAAGGTTAGCCCATTCATCGATATGCCAAAAATAGGCATATTTTGTTAATATACCCTACCACAATTTACAAAAACCATACTCAACGCAAAACTAGACTTGCAAACTGATACGTAAGACCCACACTATTAGAAGGGGATATATATATATTTGCCACGCCCACAGTTGTAAATGTGGAGCGTATTTAAGATTTGGCTTAAGCTAAATTTAGTTTCCTTGTTATTGTTGTTGTTGGTGGTGTAAGTATGTTGAGTTCATTTCTCAGCGAACCGGTTAATAAACTCTTATGTAGGTCAAGATTTACGTTGATATTATTATAACTAAACTAAACAATAAATATGTAAAATACGTATGTACGTACGTATGGTGTATATGTACATATTTATGCATGTAAGAACATATCAATAACAAGTAAGAAAACTAAATTTGGCTTAAGCCAAATCCTAAATTTGTTAAAGAATCCTATTCCAGTGAATAAATTATATGTGTTATATAAAAGTATTGTATAACAATTGTCATGTTATTTACAATATATAGCTATTCTATAATAATCGCACTGTTTTTAACAATTTTGTTTGATATAGAATATTATTCCATAAAACAATTGTATAACAGTTATTCACAGTTATTGTATAACGTTTATAACAATTATTGTATAACCGTTTTCATATGTTGTTAATCAAATATTTCTCAATATTTGACATTTACCACAATATACAAATATGTACAACAGCTTTCGGTCAATTAGAAAAAAAAATTAAACCAAATTGTTAAGAATTTTTCAAAAAACATTCTGAAGTAGTAACCGGAATTATGTCTATTTCACAAGTGCATAACAGTTGAACTTTTTTTTATACCCTCCACATTGACAGACATACTATACATGTTAATTTTGTTCGTCCGTTTGCAATACCCAGAAGGAGATGTCAGAGACTCTTCAAAGTATGATTTTCTTGATCAGTAACAAAAACTGAGTCGATCTTGTGTATGTCTGTCTATTGTTGGCATTCTTACGGTCGTAAATTTTGAGAATTTGAGCTGAAATTTTGTACAGGCACTATCGCCATTTAAAACAGGAAAATCGGTCAAGAGCCACGCCCTCAATCGGCGAAAATCTATATATCTGTCACAAATTTACGCCCATGAGAATGTCATCAATAGACAGACATACGGACACACGGACACATGCACATACATGTCTAGATCGACTCAGTTTTTGATGCTGATACATTGTAGGTTCTCGTACACCTCCTTTTGGGTATTGCAAACGGAAGAACTAAATTTGTATGTCTATATAGTGTGTCTCTCAATGTGGAGGGTATAAAACCATATATATTCTTAATGAGCATGAAAAGAAAAATCGTTTGAGACATGTCTGTCCGTGTGTCCGTCTGTTGTTGGCACTCTCACGGTCGCAATTTTTGAGATATCAAATTGAATTGAAATTGGATACGTATTCTTAGTTCAATTACGCTGTTACGTGTTGAAATTGGGCAAACTCGGTTAAGAGACACGCCCACAATAAACAAAAATCTCAACATAACTCGAAAAAATTGTATCTTTAAAAAATTATGTATGTAAGTGGTACCGTTATCCAACACTGTGCCAAAAATGGGCGTGATTGAATAACGCAAACGCCTAAAATTAAAAAAAACACTATTTGTTGTTTAAAATAGACTTGAATAATAATATATACGCAACAATGTAATGCATACTTAGTTGTAATAAGATACACTTTTCAATTATAAAAGGTAGGGTATTTAAGCTTCGGTCTTAACCGAACTTTTCTATCTTGTTTAATTATTTTTTTCAACAAAACTAACCTGATATTATTATTAACAGGATTTTGTATAGTTACAGTAGATGTTGGCTTCAAATGATTTTGTTCTATACCTCCGTTACTATATGAAACTGCTGCAGATCGTTTCAACATATCATTCTGCTCTTGTAAGACACAATCTTTACACTGCTCCTTAACTGAAATATCGTTTACTTCCATGGTTGTGGTTTTAGTTTTATTATTAGTCAATAATGAAACCGCCTCGTCATGAGGATGATGATCAATATTAGACATATGTTTATAGTTGGTTGTCATATTTACACTTTGTCGTTGTTGAGATAATTCTTCATTTATATATCTCATAGTTGATTGTTGTATTGTTATTGTTGTATCATTACTATCGTCACCGTTATTTCTCTTTAATGTAATTAAATTATTTATAGGTAGTAATTGGTGCTGCTGTTGTTGTTGGCGATGCTGATAATGGCGATAACAATTACAATGTTTATGTTGTTGTTGTGGTTGTTGTTGTTGAGATGATAGTACCTGTGATGATGGTGATGTAGCAGGTGTAATGATATTATTTGCTACCGCACCCCTCTCTTCTATACTACAACTACTTAATGGTGTAAATAATGCAGATGATGATGATGATGTTGCAGATGCAGTACTAGATGGCAATACAATCGTTGTTGGTGGTAACTGTAATAATGTTTGTTGTGATGTTGATGTTGTATTTGTTGAGTTGCTCGATTCTGGTAGAATTGTGCCAAAAAGGTGTTCACCAAATATAAATAAATCTTTAGATATGATCATTATCACCACATAAAATTAATGTAGTTGTTAGGTAAAGTGAACAGAAATTTTTTTCACACGAATACGCATACATTCACATATATGTACTATGCCTACCCAGTGAGTTTATCCCTTGTAAAGTTAGTTACATTTGATTTGTATTCCACACATATGTTTTCACTCTATATTTCTACTTATAAATAATTCATTAAACATTAAGATGTTTACAAAATCTTTTTACGTACGTACACGTACGTATATATACATAAATATGCTTGTATACATATGTATATATTTTATGATATACTTACAGTGCCATCAAATGGAAAGTAATACAAGTGAAACTATAGTCGTTTCTATACGATCACTTAATACCCTACCCTACTGTCTGTCTGTCTGTCCGTTAATGGTACTTTCATGTTCGTAAATTTTGAGGTATTAAAATTAAATTTTCTACAGATCACTTCTAGATCATATCTCTAATATAATTGATCGAAATCGATCAAGAACCACGCCCATAAAAAAATACATATATATATCTGCCACAAAAATTGAGCTATAAAATTGGAATTTAACATACATATTTATAATTACTCCATTCATCGATAAGCACAAAAAGGGGAGTAGTCGGATAAAAACACGCGCACACAGTGGACAAAAATCTATTTATTTGCCACAAAAATTGAACTATATATATATATATAATTACCATATCCACATATGTACCAAAAATTAGCTTGGTCGGATACTAGATACGCCCACAATCGACAAAAAACAACTTATGTGACACAAATCCCAAATAAACAATAATCTACTTATCTGCCCAAAAATTTATGGGAATTTTCGTCACGTAAAGTCTTATTGTAAAATAGAATGTTATAAGAGGAATTGCCTAATTTAAACCATTGCTAGAATACCCGTTTTTTGACTCAAGACACATCATTTGTAATAAATTTTATTAAAAAAAAATATGAACAATTAAGATCTAGATATGATTGATTATAAGAAATAAATGAACGTATAGACGGACATGGTTAAATCGATAGATATTTTGGTTTAATTAATGATGAATATGACATTTAATGATTAGTAAGTTACCAACATTTTACACAAATACTTGTGATGTGAAATGATTCAACTATGTCCGTCAGTTCGTGACGAGTAAATTTGTTAATCAGTAGTTTATGGTGCCCAACATAGAAATAAAACAAATTTTTCCTTTTAATACTTTTAAAGTTTCATAATTGTACCCTGCACCACCCTTTGTAAAAGGGTATATTAAGTTTGTGCAGATATTTGTAATTCTTAAACGGCAAGTACCACACCCACTTTCACCGATCGATTTAGAGTCAGAATCCGAATCGATTTAACAATGTCCGTCTGTCCATGTGAATTTGTGCGCAAGCTACAGTAAGCATTTTTTAAAAATATTTTAATGAAATTTAGTGCAAGGCTATGTATTAGCCCAAAGGAAAACCCTATTGAAAATGGACCTTGGTGCATTTTTAAAACGCACTCCCATATGAGGTCCCAATTATTTTTGAGTTATTTCGATGAAATTTGGTACAAAGATATGTAATGGCCTCTTTTAAAAATAGATAGGATCGGACCATTTTTAGAACCCCTCCCCACAATTTTTTTTTTTATTTTATTTCAAAAAAAACAAAAAATAAAAAAATTTCTGACATGTTTCATTTTGAAATTTTTTGAAAATACAAGTAGGTAAATAAAAATAAAATAATTTTTCAAAGAAAAAAATTAAATAAAATAATATATCAAGAGGTGTAGGGTAATTTGAGGGTCGGGCTATTCATTTTCTCTTTAATCGAGTGGCACTGTATTTGTGTAATTGCCTATATATATGTGTGCGTATTAGAGTGTAAAAGACAAGTAAAATTATTCTTTTTGTTTAATTGAAATCAGCACATTTCTTAGAAGCTACAACACTTTAATGCAGCACAAGGCCATTTATTCATCATCCAATCATGCCAGAGCACACACACACAGGCAAAATTTCAACCAGCTTTTCAGTTCAAAGTTAAGCATAATTTATGGAAAAAAAATTGCAATTTCACATTATAAATGTAACAAGGTTAAAATTTATTATATTAAATAAACATATACTGTTGCATGAACTTAAGAACAAAGTTTCTTTTAAACTCTACCACTCTCTCTCTCTCTCTCTCTCTACGTTTCTATTTCAAATGTTATTCAGCTTATGTTGACCTAAATGTATTTAATTTTTTTTTTTTTTTTTTGGAGGAAATAAAAAGATTTTTTTCTTTAATTTTACGTTGAGAGAATTTTTTATAATTCTTTTGTTTAAAATATTAGATCAAACAGCAACACCTTTTGTGGATGTAATTACAATTCACATGAAAAAAAAATTAACAACAACAAGAGAAAATATTAAAACTTTATTAGATAAACTTTATAAAAAATAAACACCTAGAAAAAATGAAAATTCAACTAAAAAAATGTTAATTAATTTGCACTTTTTTCAAACTTGGATTTTTTTCTTGTAAATATTGTGTATCGAGTATTTATTATTTTCTTTTTCTTTTTAAAACATTTGCAAGGCGTCACCACCGTCACTGTTAATATGTGTTGTGTTACCGGCCGATCTTGTTTTCAAACTGATCCAGCTGGAATGAATATGAAGAATTTTTGACAAACTATATATATTATTTGTTTTTTTACACAAACTTTTTTACAACAACAACAACAACAACAAAAATACACCAATAGATAAATTTTAATTCCTCATTTACGCATACTTATACACTTGAACACATTTTACTTGTTACTTTACTAACACACGGCAAAGCGAGCAAACGAGCAAACTAACAGTTATAATCAATAGACAAACGTAGAGCATTTTATTTAAGAGAGCATTAAATTATTATTACATATTGAAATGAAATTGAATTTTTGCGAGTGGTACCATACTGTGCTGGTGGTTGTCTAAACTAAATTGTTCGAAAATTTTATAAAATCACATATTGCAAAATATCTTACACTAAGTGAACGGAAGTTAATTTTATAACACAGGTAAAAAAAATTTAACTTCCTCCATAATGGGGCCCGACATGTACCTAATTACGCCTGTAATGACGGACATATTATTCCTTAACATAAAGGGTTTTTTCAATAAGGACATAACAATTATGTATTGAAATAAAGTACAGACCAATTGAGATATTGGGTTGAAATTTATTCCAGGTTTAGTACATATGTGTACACCTCTAAATATTCGGATGCTTCTTTCGAAATCATATGTGATGCCTACGTGGTGCCTATGGTTGCGAACTTTTTTCCAATTGTAATTCAGCTAATAAGCGCATCCTAAATGTAGCGTTTAATAATATCACTCGGTATGTGTATGGCCTCTACTGGTATGACAGAATCTCCAATTACAATGTGGCAATACAATGGTTTTACGTTTAGCCATCTGCTAAAATACAGGAGGGTAATCACGTAACTTTTGAAACTATTGTCGTAGTTGCGATGGTGGTAGTCGATAATAGTTTTAGTTTCATTCATATAAGACCATCACTCTCATCATCGTATTATTATTCATTGTGAATGGCAGAATTTCTCATATGCCGTTTATTTTAATAAACATAGACAGAGAGTTGTATGGGTTTACGTGAGCACCTGCCGTTAAGGCTTAATCTCACGGCACCATACAGTGCGTAATGTAAACAGAGACAATTAAAATATAAATTTTCTCATTTATACAATATTTTTGTTTAGAAAAAATATTTTATGTTGAAATATTTTGTAATTTACCGAGAAGCTAAGTATTACTTTGTGGTCTACACCACTGACTTTCTAAACATTTTTCTGTAAATCTAAATAGAAAATAGTAAAATATATAGATGTTATAGATATGTAGATCGAAAGTAATAAATTGTTAATTATATGTTAAAAAAATATTTATATGCATTCTTCCTAGAAATTTCAATTCTTATTTAATTTCTTCACAATTTAGTAATCTATTACTTACCTCTTTTAATTTTATCTGTCCTTTTTTTTTTCTTTCTTTCTTCTTCTTGGCGCGTCAACTACAGAAGATGCGCTGCGTCAAAAGAGATAAAGGTGCATCACGCACGCGAGGAACTCTTCATGCGCCTTAATAAAGTAAAGTGATGCATTCACTTGATGCATTCATTCGCGTCTTTGTCTCCGCCAATATTATGTTATTGTGTATATTATACATATATATATATATTAATATATATCGCTTCTATTTCTTTTCTATATTTTTATACATGTGTTGTGTAATTTTTTTTCTCTTTTTTTTTTTCAGAAACGTTATATTGTATAAAATTTATACAATATGACATTGTAATAAATTTATACAAGGTAGTATAATACGAGAATTATAATGAAACGATATGACAAATCTCGTCAAGACAATAAACAAACAGAAACGACCAAGAAATACATTAATCAGAAAACGTTAACAATATAAAAAAAAAGAGAACAATAAAACAAACTTAAAAGTAACTGACAATACATAATATATAATATACAAACAATAGATAATTAGAGAAAGATATTCGAGGATTCAAGCTTGACTGCAGAAGGTTAAATCTCAATTTTGCAGGCTTTAAAGAACGCGAATATTATTTTATAAATATTGAAGTCACCTGAGGTGAGTAAATTGAAGGTGCTGTGACCTTGAATATTAAACCGAGCAAGTTTTTGAAGCATGATTTGTCTGGTGGTATAATTTATGTTTTGGCAGGCAAACAAAATATGGTCGATAGTATGAGTAAAGCCACAGTCGCAAAGAGGGCTGTTGACAAAATTGATTTTATGGAGATGTTCTTTGCATCTAGTATGATTAAACATGAGTTTGTTAATGAAGTAGACAATATTGCGGCCCAAGCAACAGCTTTGGAACCAGGGCTTAACATGCACACGTGGAGCCAGAGAGTACAAGTGACGACCATGGCAGGAATTACTCCACCGCTGCTGCCACTTGTTAACAGCGTTGCGCATGTCTAAAGATTTCATGTCGGTGTGGATTATGGGGGCGCAAACAAAGTAGCAATGCAATTACCACCAATCCCCATATGCCTGGGGACCCAGAGGAAGTAAATGGCAAAGCCTTTGAGTTTCAAGTTAAGTAAAAGCCCTTTTATTTCCAAAACGAAAGGATGTGTATTACTAGAAGGGTAGAATCTTATAGCTAGTAAAACTGATTTACTATCCGTGACGATTAGAAATTAATACTGGTCTTGGACGGACGCTAGGCGGATAGCTTCCAGAATGGCGAGAGCTTCTGCCGTAAAAACGGAGCTGCAAGGGTGACTTGAGAAGTAAGCTTCTATATTGATGTCAGGGAACCAAACTCCACTGCCCACCACATTCGACTTGGAACCATCTGTGAAAATCTGACTGAAGTTCTTCCATTTAGTGCGTACAAGTCTACTGTAGCTAATCCGTACTTCTTCTGATGTCACATTAGATTTGTTAACTGGTAAGAACTTTATAGTAGGGCGAAAGGTAAGAGATTTGTAGGGTATAGCAAACACTAACAATTGCAAATAATGGATGCCTAGAAAACTTAAACACGTTAAAATTGTTACGTTTCTGGGAAAAAATCTTAAAGAAGGCCGAGTTGTGATTATAGGAGAGAAAACCTTGTATAAATGGTAAGGCGGGGTGACTCTCGTTACTAAGAATTTTATTAATCGTCACATTTGTTGTTAAAAGGAATCTATCGGGAAGAGGCATGACATTAGCCATTTGCTCAAGGCTCAGTGTATGAGTGGAAGCCATGGCACCGAGAGCAATACGCAGACACTTCCATTGCACCCTTGAAGTTTTAGAAGATCTTTCTCGGAACAGTCGAGAAGAAGTAGCCTAGGCCTCACAGCACCAGCGTAAAGTCTGAGAACGCTCGAGAGATCAGAACCCCAACTTGTGCCGCAGATAGATCTCAGAATATTAACAAACTGAAAGCATTTAGTTATTGTGGATTGTATGTGTGGCGTAAGCGAGAGCTTCCTGTGAAACGTAAAGCATAAAAAGTTAAAGGTATCTACATATAATAGGTTGCTGTCATTAATGTTTAGTGGGGAACAACTGGTTGGCTTTCGTTTATTGGAAAATATCATGCACTTAGTTTTCAGAGTAGATATGTGCAGCTGAAGGGTAACTAATTTACGATGTATAATATCTAAAGCGGTTTGTAAGGCATGCCTGCACTGTTCTGGATTAATGTGGGAACTAAAAATAACTAGGTCGTCGGCATAGCCGAGTATGTGTATATTTTCAGGAAGATCAATAAAGACATCGTTGATGTAGATATTGAAACATAAGGGACTTAAGACGTTTCCTTGAGGGACGCCTGTATGAGAACGTCTGTGAACTATGTCTATATCATTATAAATTATAATATTTTTTGAGTGGAAGAGGTTGTGGATGATGTTGCAAAAATTGACAGGCAGGCGGAAGGCAAGTAAGGTGGAGTACAGTATACCAATATTGACAGAATCAAAGGCACTGGAAATGTCTAAAAAGCAGGCAATGAGTGTATGATTTTTGGCAAAAGTCAGGTTTACCGCTGACCACAACGCGATAACGTTATCAGATGTGGATTTGGAGCGACGAAAACCAGACTGAAATTTGCTAAGTGCGCAGTGATGTTCAAGATGCCATTCGAGGCGTGAGCACAGTATTCTCTCAAAGAGCTTGCGCAGCGTGGATACAAGGGCAATGCTTCTGTAAGAAGCTGCAGTATTGGGTAGGCAGTTTTTCTTTTTTAGTGCAATTACTTGATAGTCGTACCAACTAGAAGGTACTAAGGAAGATCTTAAGATAGAATTAAGTTCATGGAGCAATTTCAGCTTAATATCAAAGGTAAAGTGTTTTAAATGATCGTTACATATGCCCTCTAAAGGTGCAGTATTTTTGGAAATAGAAATGGCTTTATCTAGCACGTAAATACCTATTTCATCCGTTAGTGAGCTATTATAATTATGAACGGAACGAAGCATAGGCGGAGATGGGCCCAGTGGACTAGAAAGATTACTGCAAAATGCTGAGAGACAATGCTCAGGTATCATGGCGTATTCGGATTTCTTTCCGTTGAATGATTTGACTTTGCGCTAGAGATCAGACGACGACAGGCTGCTATTTATGCTTGAGCAAAATCGTTTCCAACCTTCGCGCTTTTCCTTTCTTAATACATATTTGTATTTCTTTCTAGCTTCGCATAACGCGTTAAA
Source organism: Crataerina pallida (assembly GCA_949710015.1). Taxonomy (NCBI): domain Eukaryota; kingdom Metazoa; phylum Arthropoda; class Insecta; order Diptera; family Hippoboscidae; genus Crataerina; species Crataerina pallida. The sequence continues at coordinate 13,804,674 of OX453289.1, forward strand.
ATTGACTCTTGATGGCGCCCTTCTATAAGTGCTTGCTTGTGGTTACAAGTGTTATTTCACCAAGGGTTAGGTGCCCGGGATTTTTTTGTTGGTTTTCGGCTGAAAGTGTTAAAGAACATGGATGAAAACTTATTAAAAAAGCCATAGCGTCATTTTCAATAAAAGCCAAAATATTGCTGAATTTTTGTTCAAAACAGCTGGATTAAGACTTTTTGGAACAAAGGGCTTGGAACATTCACTGTACGTGGGTTGGGAGCGCAAATCAATTTCGATTAAGCAGTGGTTACTACCGAAAGACTCATGGTGGGTGCGCCAATTGATAAACGGGTTGAGACGCGGTGAACAAAATGAAAGGTCAAGACAGGATAGGGTAGAGCCAAAGTAAGTTGGATCGCCGTTATTTAAGAGAGCAAGATCATTGTTCTCGCGGAAGTCCAAAATCATTCTGCCCCTGGCATTGGTATGCTGACTACCCCAGCACTCATTATGTACGTTGAAGTCGCCACATAGCAAAAGAGGGTCCCTTGAGAGGTTGACAAGCAAATTACTTAAATTAGAGTCAGAAAAGCTGCAGTTAGATGGAATGTAGCAACTTACTATTAAAATATTGTCTATGCTGGTAGCAACTTTGCAGTTGCATACCTCAATAGGATTACAGCTAGTTGGAGGAGGGAGTTGGGTGAATTTAAGAGAATTGGAAATTAGGATAGCGACGCCGCCGCCATGAAACGTATCAGACAGACAGTCGGATCTAATCATATGATAGTTTTTAACAGAGAGAGAGTATCAGAAGGCTTTAAGAAAGTTTCGGAAAGACAAGCTATTGCAACGTTATTTGTGAAAAGATATTATTCCAATTGTTTAGATTTATTCCTTAGACTGGTACAATTGAGTTGATGGATTTTCATTAGTATTCTCGCATAATTGATTTAAAAAACCCTGCGAAAAAAATTGTTTAATCAAATTCTCATTATTAAAACTTTGAGTTGACGTTGCGATAAATGGCTTGATGATTTTTGAATTATGGGTGTCTAGAACATTTAACTGGTTTATGATCAATGTTTCTAACTTTTGCAAAATGTTTGAATGTGTAAAGCAATCAGTTGATTCGTGAGTTACGGCTGGGGCAGTCGCAATTCTTTTGTGGGGAAGTAAATCAGACTCCTCCAAGCGTGAGTCTGGCTCCTCAGAACGTAATCGCTTAGATAGTAGACTTCTTTTCGGGCGAGTCGGAAGGCTAGGGAAGGCGTCAATGTTGAATTTCTTAGAATTAGAAGCGTGATCGCCCTTGCAGTTCACGCAGGATTTGGCTAATGAGCGTTCTAGAGAAGATTCATGAGCATCGCCACATTGTGGGCAGAGCGCTTGTTGTCTAATACAGACGGGGTTGGTGTGACCAAACCGCCAGCATTTTTTCCACTGTATAACAGGTTCTATATACGGAAGGACAGGGTAATTAACGCCATAAAGTGAGATATGGGAAGGCAGTCTATCGCCAGAGAAGCGTAATCGGACTTTATCTAGGGCAGTACGACCATTCTGACTGTTGGAGATATATTTGGAAAAGCGCATAACCTCAACTATCGAGCAATAGTTGAAAATGGTTCCAAATTTCAGTAAGTTTTTTGCATTGCCGTGAAGGAAAATTTCCTCCTCCGTGAAATCCGCAGGTAGTGGAACAACACCGCGAACCTCACAGAGTTCCGACGGAATGTAGACTATGTATTTTTCGTTAAGTATGGCGTCGTCAGTGATGGAGTTTGCCACGGACGCTTCAGAAGTAATAATTTTAATTTTCTTCTTCGAGATGAAGAATATGTCGATATTTGAATGTTTTTCGTATAAAATCTTACCCTAATTTTTCTAGATTGCAAAAAGACTGTGTACTCACATTTGTCATGGACGAATTTTCTGATTCTGTGTATTTTAGTTTCGCCGCCATTACTATTTACGAAACGGCACTTTGGCCACACCATGCTTAAACGAAACTTTTAATTACTGTAGGAATAAGGAAAAAAGAAATTAGTATACGATATAAAGTGAAGAAAAAATCAAAGACACAATAGAAAAAATTTTAATTTTAATTTAATTTAATTTAATGACAAATCACTAAAATTAATAAAAATTATAAGAACAACTTAAAAGCACGTTTGCACACGTTTGCTCGTCAAGACAAGAATCTCGTCCTTTTTTTTTCTTGTAATTTATATTATTATAAAACGATAGCTATTTTGAAATCGTACGAAAACGGTTATTTACACGATGCTACTTGACAGTTTATACGTAAACTAATAAAATAGAAAAGTACGATAATAGTTTGACGATGATGCTTTCTATCGCTTACGAAAATGAAAATTTAAAAATAACTATTGTAGTACCATCACTATCGCTTACGTGATTACCCTCCTGTTGTCTGCTATTTCTGCACAAAGTTATCTATTCAGGGCAACCCTCATACCTATTCGATCGCTTACGCTTTGCTCATTCCAATAGAGGCAACAATATCATTCAAATACGTTTCCGTCGTGGATTATCTGAATAACACTATTTTATCCAAACGATACGACTTTGGACAAATCTACCGGCTGAATGCCAACGACAACGCTACATCGGGCTGTTTTGTGCAATGTTGTTCAATCATTTCAAATCAGCCGCTGCGTAATCGGGGACAATTTTCCATGAATGAAAAATGAAACAATTTATTAAAAAAAAACCAATATCAATACCAAAAATTGATTACCTAAAACACCGAAAAAAAAAACATTAAAACAATAAAGTTAAAACAAGCAACTAAAGAAAATAGCTATGATTAAGTGTTTGAACACAATAGAGCTGCAGCCGCAAAGAAATTACTCTCTTTTACTCTCTTCTATGTGTAAACCTTATGGAAAATGTGATTGCGGCTGGGTTTTTCAAATTCAGCTGCTGCTAGCTTCAAATCTATTTTAATTCTCCAGCCGCATTCTCATTTTTTCAATTTTCTCTCATATTGAGAACGAGTAGGGTAGCTCATTTTAGTATAATTTATTTTCAATTCCATTTTGTTAATTTTGTAATTTTGTTTTATGTGATATTTCGTAACTGAAATATGTTATAAAAATTAAAAAAAAAAATGGCTGATCAAAGTAAAAACGTTTTTGACGAAATGTTAATAAATTTAATTCAAAAAGAAAACATTTTATTTAATTTAAAAAACAAAAATTATAAAAATGTATTAATGAGAGAATCTATATGGGTTGAAATAGCAAGTTAAGACTGTTATTGAAAAGTTTTTTTCTAAAAGTGTTTCTTCCTAGAACTCCACCATCACTTTGACTGCCCAAATCTCCAAAACCAACATACGTGAACGTAAAATTTGCATCACAAATTCCTAATAATACCATGCTAAATCATAAAAAAAGATTGTAATAAAGTGAACGACCGTTCTTAGGTTTTTTAATAGTAATATGCTTCCCATCTACTGCTCCTAAACAATGCGGCAAACCTGATTTATTATAAAAGGAATGAGAAATCCGAATCCACTCGTTTTCATTTGGGAGTGCTACATATATTTGATGAAGTTCATTCCAAATAACATCACACGTTATGGTTAAATGGTTAAAGATAAACGAATTTTAGGGCTAATTGGTTGCTTGTATGATTTTTTTTTAACTTGTTTTGAATCAATGCTCCTCATCACCTTTTTTCATTTTTACAAAACTTGTTTTATAAAACCCAATTTCATCTCGAGTTAAATTTAACGGGCGGACCCACCACCTTATCTTGGTTTGGAACATTTTCCAAGTTTTAAATGCGGGTAACATTATGTTAATTATTTTAAATATTTTTTCAATAAAATCCATTTATTTACATATAGTTTATAGTAGAATGAAAATGAAGAAAAAATAAAGAAAAATTTGCGGCTGCAGCTGCTGCTCTATTATAAACGGTCTCGCAGCAAAAGAGAGTAATTTTTTGCGGCTGCAGCTCTATTGTGTTCAAACACTAAAAGTGAATAAAATAAAAATAAACATTAAATGAAAACATCGAATAAAATTAAATATTAAATATTACACAAGTAAGAAAACTAAATTTGGCTTAGGCCAAATGCTAAATACCCTCCACCTCCACAAATATGGGCGTGGCAAATATATATATATTGCGCCCTCTAATAGTGTATGTCTTACGTATCAGCATGCAAGTCTACTTTTACGTTGAATATGATTATTTGTAAATTGTGGGCGTGTCTAATATCCGACCACGCCAATTTTTGGCACGTCAGTCAATGGGATAACTATGTATACGTGTATTAAATTTCAAGTTTCTAGGTCAACTATTGTGGCAGATATATAGATTTATGTCGATTGCGGACGTGTGTGTTATCCGACCACGCCCATTTTTGGAACGTCAATCAATGGGATAACAATGCATATGCATACCAATCCTAAACTAAAACTTTTGCGGCAGATATAAGGATTTTTATTGATTGTGGGCGTATCTGTAATATGACCACATCCATTTAAAAAACTTCGATTAGGCTAATATTTATAGATGTACATACCAAAGTTCTAGTTTGTAGCTCAATTTTTGTGGAAGATAAATACATTTTTGTCGATTGTGGGCGTGGATTTTTACCGGTTTTGCACATTTTAAATGGCGATCTGCGTGCAAAAACTAAAAGTGCCTGTACAAAATTTCAGCTCAATATCTCAAAATTTAGGCCCGCCAACAACAGACAGACACACTAATGCAAAGGGTATAAAAACAAAAGATCACAATTATTATTTTAAATCGTGGCGCCAAATGAGACGCCTAACAAAGAAAAAAATGTACCCCAAATAATTAACTAAAATGCAAAAACAATAGCTGTGTTTGTACAAGAATATTCGCCCTTATCATGACATTCGTGCTTGGTTTTTAGTAAATTGTAAGCGTGTTTGTTATTCGACCACGCTTATTTTTGGCACATCGATGAATGGGCTAACTTTAAATAAGTGCACCAAATTTCAAATTTATTTATTTATTATTTCTCAAACGTTACGCTCGTGAAAATGTCAACAACAGACAGATACATGGACACACGAACATACATGTCCAAATCGACTCAGTCTTCGACGCTGAACAAGTATATAAATTAAAATATTTTCTTTTATTTAATTTTTTTTTAAATATATTTATTTATTATAATTATAATTTATTTGTGTTTAATCTATTTACTACGGCTTAGTAGTAAGAATGAAGATACCATTCTTTTTAGCATTATACAGCGGACAAAGCTCAGTTAAAGTGCCGAGCTTGCATTCCAGACACGCGCAAGCACTTGTGGGAAATACATAAGACAGCAGTTTACACTGACATTCGATATCGGTCATTAACCCTTACTCAAGACTTTCAATATTGGTCATCCAACTTTACTTAAGCGCAGTTTAAACTCTCCCACAGCCAGCGTTAATTAAACTGTTTCATAACTCCTCCCCATCCAAGAGCGATCATCCTCGCTCGGGTTTTTTAAATATGGAATGTTATTAAAATTTGAAGAGGGTAACTAAATATTTGGATTAGGTAATATAGGGAATGGTTACCCATGGTTTTCAACAACTAATTTTCTCGGTCTTAACTTGACCAGAATGAAGCCAAATGCAAAAGTCACAATCACAATGAATCCCCCCACAGACATTCCGATTACATGGGTTTCTCTTCGTAAAGTGCTCAAATACTTAGTGTTGTTAATGTGGAGTTCATTCAAAGACTCCAGAGAAAGTATTTTAGAAACAGACAACTCTTTGGGACTAGGTTGAAGAGCGGCCGGCATGGCCTCGAAAGGTAAAGACTCTTGATTTTCGTTTCTGTCATTATTTAGATAAATGATCATATTATGGAAACGGACAAGATAGGTTCCATGAACAGAGTTATTGTCGGACGGAGTTCCGATAGTACCATTGAAGTTATTTAAAAGGACCATACCTGGGTGGATCAATTCCACACCCGCATTGCTCTGATCGCTGTTGCAATTACATGATGTATTTAGTTCTTTTAGTATTCTTAAAACACAAGTATCATTTCTTAAATCTATTAAATTATCTCTATTACAGATTTTCACTTCATTTAGTTCAAAACATTTATTTTTTAAACCAAATATATCTTTTTCATTTTTTATAACATAATCAAAATCTGCTTTAATTAATTTTCCATTCTTGTTTACAGGTTTTAATAGGAAACAATAATAGATTCAACTGTAGTTAGTGGTATTGTGATAACATACAAAATTATTTCTTTTTTACTTAAAACGCTCACACTACTGTATTTTAATGCATCCTCTACGGAATTGAACGGTAAACGCTCAGATTCTAGCTTATTCACAGGTAATCCTATTTCTCTTTGAAGCATTGAATTCAAAATGTTATGACCTGCCCACTGCAACGCATATTTGATATTTAGTAATTCTTCTTTAATTATGCGAATTCTATCTCGCTGCATTAGAGCAAACCCATCGATCTCTTTATCTCCCCGCTTCATTATGTCTATTATTTCATTTGTTATCTTTGTTAAATTTTGTAATCTTGTAGTAAATGCTTTGTTAATCACAACTACTCCATTATTGTTGTCGTTTAAATTTTGTAAGTTGTCCTGTATCATTTTTAGATTGTCATGGTCCAGTGAACCGGCCAAATACTTCCAAGCAGTTCTTAAAATTTCTATCGATCTTCTATTTCTATTTTTTTTAGGATTAATCTCTTTTAATATACTAATAATTTGATCTATGTCATATTTTATTACGGGGTACAAAATGCGATCTCTGGGTACCACTTTCTTAGTGTATTTTGTAATATTTTGCAGTGCTTCCTTCATATTTCAGTACATTTATCATATGGACAAATTTACAGTTACATTACTATTTTGATTTTCTTTCACAATTTCTTTTTTATACTTTTATACTTTTTTAATTTAGAACCTAAGCGCTTATTAATACGGACATAAATTACTTCTCCAGGGGCATAAGTCTTCATTGGCCTCCAGTACAGCCCCAATTGCAAAATTCGATGCGTCCGTTGTTAAGTCAAAGTCTTTAGAATAGACGGGATATGTCAACAGAATGTCTTGAGATGCTAAGGTAGTTTTGAGTTCATTAAAGGCATCTAGTTCGTGTTTGCCTAGCTCAATGGTCTTCAATGAAGAAATTTTGGAGCACGAATGTCCATCAACTCCTCTCAATAGATTCGTAAGGGGTTTTGCTAGTTTGGCATAATCCCTAACGAATCGCCTATAGTAACCTGTAAGTCCCAAAAAAGATCTTAATTCCTTTAACGTTCTTGGTACAGGAAAATTCACCATAGAAGCTATTTTATTTGGATTGGTCTTTAAGCCATCCTGCGAGACGATGAAGCCTAGAAATTCTATTTCTTTTTTTTTATCGAGTTGGACCTTCATATTTGCTAACTGCAGTGTATTAAAAACTGTATTTATATTGTCCAAATGTGTGTTTTCATCCATTTCGAATATTATTATATCTTCGACATAGACATAACATCTTTCCCTATGTGTTCGAGAAGTATATCGTCCACGGCTCTTTGAAATATAGCCGGAGCATTTTTCAATCCAAACGGCAGTCTCGTAAACTCGTATTTGCCCTTGTTTACAGAGAATGCCGTTTTCTCGATATCATCTTCTCCTAATGGTATTTGATGAAAACCACTCTTACGGTCAACTACAGTAAAATATCTATTGTTTCATAAATTGGACAAAACCTCTTCTATTTCCGGAATTGGGTACTTGTCTGCAATAGTGATCGAATTGAGTTTTCTGTAATCTATAACGACCCTAAATTTCTTTATCCCTGATGCGTCTTTTTTCTTTGGAAGGACCCAATTGTAAGGCGACTTTAATGCCATCTTCCAATAACTTTTTAATAATTAAATAATTTGTCTACCTCGTCTTTAAGGGGCATTGGTTGAGGATAACTTTTAGAATAAACAGGTTCGTCAGTTGTTGTACGTATATGCCCTTTAATTCCAGTTGTATAAGCCAGTTTTTCGTTGGATTCAGAAAAAAGAGACGGATATCTTTGCACGATTTCATAGACCCTTTTCCTTTGTTCGTCAGTCAAATGGTCTGCTCGGATGTTATAGCGTTTACTGGTTGTACTTGCCAATGTTTGATTTTAATTCTTTTTCCTCTTTCTATAGTCATGTAGTCATTTTTAGTATGGATAACAGCATTCATGTCCTGCAGACTGTCCATACCCAAGATAGCATCAAAAGATTTGAGCGTTGGTAACAAGAAGAATTTAGCCTCTTTATTTTTAATGTTAAACATATTAGCTTTTTTATGATGCGTGATTTCCACCACACCTCTTATAGAATTCGCAAAAAATGCCTGTTCCTTAGGAATAGGTTGATCTACTAAATTTGGTTTAATATAATTTTTATTGGATCCTGTGTCTATCAGTATGCGTAAAATTTTCCCACTCCCCGTCTTAGCCTCAAAATAAGGTAGCGAGGAGTTCTTTAGCCTAAAAAATGTCATGTTCGTTTTCGCTTCCTAAGTCCAAAGATTGCACATATTCACGCACTCTCTCCTCATAGTCTTCATATTTTTCCCCAATTATGTCCTGGTAAGTCTGCATAGAGCATTCATCATCCTGCTGTTCCCTTTTACCTAGATTGTCTAAAGCGATATGAAAGTTCCCCTGCTGTTTGTTAGGAATGTACGCCGGTTGCGTCAATGGTCTTTTCATTGCAAATTGTCTATTCAAGTCATTAGCGTAATCTACTAGTCTTGTCCGTATGCTTTGGTCAATGTCCATTGGTTTGGGTGGTCGAGGAGGTGCCGGGTATGAAGCATACAAGGTTAGCATACAAAGTTCTATAATTTTGATTTTTTAGTTTCAAGCACAAATGCAAAGCCTGCGGCAAATCAGCCGGCTCTCGCATAGCCAACAATCTCGGTAAATCTCCTCTGAGACCCCTAATGAAAGTATCCAATGCTTTATCCCTATATGTTTGTGTGTTTGTATCAAACGTGTAGACGATTCCCTATTTAATTCCATGCTGCCTATTTTGTTCAGTGTATATAGGACAAATGTTTATAAACCTTCTGATAAAACTCTAGCACAGTTCCCGATCCCTGAATTAATGTGGAAATTTGATATTCTAATGTAAGAATATCACGCTTATCTCCATAATGGAGTATTAGACAGCACCAGATCGCTCGCCAGTCCAACGGGTCGATATCGGCATTGCCCACTATCTTGTTCCTGTCCACGCTAAATACACCGTAATACTTAGCCATACCAACTAAAGGTTGGTAAATTTCTAAGACACGCTCCACACTCTTTTTCCAGGAGCTGAACTCCCCGCGATTCCCTGAGAATTCCCTAAGACACCTTACCACGTCTGGGATCTTGCCTAAATCCTCCAACCTATTTCTGTGCTCAGGTCTTATACCTTGATCGTACATTGCACGAAAGACAGTCACGGGATTTATTATACCCCTGATGATCTGTCTTCCCTGCTCACTAAAAATTCTAGTGACAATATCTATCACCATAAGTTCTAACTGAGCATTTATGGATGCTGCAGCAGAAGCTGATGAAGATGCTGAAGCAGGAGGAGCAGGAGCTCCATTTAATAAGGGCGCTCTTAAAATATTTTTTGGGTTTTTCATTTCAAATCGATTCAATGGTCCTTTTTTTCAAAAAAAAATTAAAAATTGTTCAAATTTTCAAAATAAAGTCAACTCAAGGAAAAATATTAAATCAATTTAAAAGTTAATTTTCATTTGATAAGATTAGTTTAAAAATTTATTCTTAAATTTTTTGTAATTAGTTTTTGAAAGTATTTAATTAACTTATTTTCTAATTTTTTTAAAAATGTTTGTTCTTTCCCTTTTTTTTTTTTTTTGTTCTTTCTCTTTAAGAACTTCTGTAGGAAAGGATATTATATTTAACTTTAATTCTTAAATGCCTTTGCTGCACGACGGCAATGTTCAAAGTAGTTGAAGATATAAGATCTAAGGTAGACACTGGGCATACTACTTTTTTAACTCTCCTTGATCTTACTAAAGCATTTGACAGTGTAGATCATAATCTGTTATGTATGAAACTACGAAGAGATTTTCAATTTTCATACGAAGTTGATTCACTCATATTTAAGCGGTCGGTTTCAAGTTGTTGTCCATAAAGGTGCTACGTCGCGTAGCCTTAATTCTTAGAGGGGTGTACCACAAGGATCGGTGCTAGGGCCTCTTCTCTTTACCCTGTATACAAATAATTTACCAGATGTCGTAACTCACAGCCAAATTCATTTGAATGCGGATGATATACAATTATGCTATAGCGTTAATCCCACACAAATAACGGAAGGCGTCAGGAAAATAAATGAAGATATGGCAGCCGTTCAAGAATGGGCCTCTAGCAACGCTTTATCTATAAATGTCAACAAATGCAAATAAGTGCGCATAAATAAGCGAAATCCTTCGGTGGCACAAGCCGTGGAAATACCATTAAACAATGAGGCAATCCAACAGGTTGATGCTGCAAAAAGCTTAGGCTTACTAATTGATACAAATTTGAGTTGGGACAAGGATATATCATAAGCTACAGTAAAATTATACGCGAAATTACGATGTCTCTAGGCAATTGAAGTGGGTATTCCCACTAAAGTGAGGATCTTATTAGCTAAAACATATCTATTGCCAACACTTTTGTTTGGATGCGAAACGTTTAGCTTCTGTAGTGCGGTCATCATGCGTCGCTTAAAAGTTGCTATTAATAACATTGTTAGAGGAGATGGGATCATATCTCTATACACGTTAAAGAGTTTCTTGGTACTAGTGTGAAAAACTTTTTACGTCAAAAAGCGCTAACACTACTACATAAAATTATAGATACACCACATCCACTTTACCTTTACAATCTATTACAATTTGCTGCAAGTAATAAAGGAAATAAAATTATTCAACTGCGATAGACGTCTGCTTGGCCGGAGAGAAAATTTTTTGTAAATGCTATCAAATTATGGAACCTTCTCCCAAGTCAACTGCAAATTATAAGCAGCACAAAGGCATTTAAAACTAAATTGGCTGAATATTACCATACCAACTAGCAACATATAGCAATTATACTATGATATATACATATACTTATACATATAGATATATATATTCATATACATATACATATATACATACATATACATGTGACTCATTTACACAAACACAACTTGGTGTGAAGTATTGTATTGTACTCATACACACATCCATACTCTAACTAAAAGGCTAAAGCCTTGTAGTATGGGTATTACCAATTAAAATAAATAAATAAATAAATTTAATTTTTTTTCTTTGATAAATGAAAAGTTTTATATTTTGTAATACTTTTGGTTTTTTTTTTCGAAAAATAAAAATTTTTTTTATACCCTGCTTTTTCTATAACTACTTGTATTTTCAAAAATTTCAAAGTGATACATATGTCAGATACTTTTTTTTTATATTTTGCTTATTTAATGATATTAAAAAAAAAATTGTATTATTTAAAATTTAAATGGTCCGATTCTATTCATTTTCAAAAGGGTTTATTTTTGGGCCAATATATTGAGACCTAAATCAATAATAAGGACCGTATTTAATATTTAATTATTTTAGAGACAAAAATATATAATTTAATACCTAAACATGGAAACAAGAGCGGGTTGGCAAATTTTATGGGTAAAGAGTAAACAATGATTGACTGTTAAACCATAGATTTCGTTATTACAGTGTCGAATATCATCAATTACTTAACCATTGCTTTTCGATTGTTTAAATATTAGTTGGTAAAACAGCTGATCTAATTGACAAACACAATTTGTAAACATATTAAAACAAATACTATATATACGTATTAATATAAAAACATAAAATATATTAAGAAATATAAAACAAATAATTCTGTTTGTATTTTCGTCTTTTTTGGTTTCCATACTATTTTCACATTTATTGAAAACAAAAAATACAAAATTTTCATAACATTTTTAAAAATTGAAATGTATTTATTTATTTATTTTGACAATAAAACTATATGATTTTCACGGTCTTACGAGATATTAAACCAATAACCATTATTCTTATTTGAAAGCACTGTAATAATGAAAAAGAAATCAACAAATTGTTAAATGATAACAATTAGTCATTGTTTGAGTAATGACTGTAATAATGGGCATAAGTAAAACAATTACAGAACAAAAAATTACAAAAAATGGGAACGAACGCTGTAATTCTTACAATATTGATATATATTTTATATAATAAAAGAAAGTCCACAGTTCTTCAAATCTCGCCGAAGTCTCGATCTAACGGTGGGGGTGTTATGGTATTGCCTAGAGATCCGCCTATGATACAACTCAACTTAAATATATACATATGTATGTAGTGTAAATTGTCCGGTCGACCGAAATAAAAAAAAACAAAGCGTACTGAAAGAAATTTAATGTGGCGATACTCCGGAAACCGACGGCTTTCACCCCAGCAACTGAAAACATCGTTACACTTGGCGCCCGAGCAGGGACACTTGCATTGAGTCTCTGCAGTACGCTTAAAATTTACACATATCAAACGCAAAGCTGTATGAAGCGTTACTAAAAAATCTGCAAGTCACTATTATATCATTTATATGAAAACAACGTTCAATTCAACAACGTTCATGATAAAAAATCTCACCTGGAACCAGAATTTTATCAATAAAACAAACCAATTCAAATAAACTGCATTAAAATAGACAACTTATAAAAAAAAATCTGATTGCAATAACGGTGCAAAAATTTTCAAGGATATTCAAACAACTCCAATATGGCCACAGCCGACTTTCATACCAGGATATACCCACCCAATAATATAGGTTCTTGTGAGTTATTTGAAAGAGTTTTTGTTTGATTCTAGAGGTACCGTCGAAGAATTAAGACAACGATTTAAATTATTTCTACTCGGATAGCATGGTGAAGAACAAATAAAACGTTTGAAACAAATACAAGAGCTACACGAAACCAATCGTGCAACCACGTTGAGGGTACTAACACCGGAGCCGCCTCTATATGAAGAACCAACAACAATATTAACTGCACCTAAATTAAATCAGCCGAACACCAACAAGAGAGCAAACTGTGATGACCATCTTAGCAAGTTAGCAATGATGGAAATCATTCGAAAATGGGGAGTTACCTATAACGGAGGACCCGATCCGTTTGCATTTTTAGAACGAATGGAAGAATTAGCAGACACTTATGGTATCGATTTGGATCGTTTACCTAGTACCATGCCTCAATTTTTGCGTGATCAAGCGTTAATATGGTTCCGGAACAACAATCAACATTGGGAAACGTGGAAGTCATTTAAACAAGCCTTGCTCAAATTCTTTATGGCACCACGTTATTTGGAAAACATAGAAGACGAAATAAGAGCGCGTAAACAACGACCCCGATAGAAATTCAAAGAGTATGTTTTGGATATACAAAATAAAATGCGTCATACCACTATGAGTGATGGTGACAAATTGCCCCGCATTTATTCGAACCTTACCGGACTATCTGTTATATATCAAGTGCACTGATTTTACAACCCTACCTCAGCTATTAAAGCTTGCTGACGACTTCGAGAGTATACCAAGTACACGTACCGCACCTACACGAGAAGCACATCAGCATGAGTAACCCTCGTAATATGTGCCAACGATGTGGAGAGGAAGGACATTTTGCTCAACAATGTCGAAAGCCACGGAGATTATTCTGTTGGGATTGTGGCCGTCCTGACGTAAGAACAATTGAATGTTGCCGCCAACCACAGCCGGAAAACCACAATGGGACCCGCGTTAAACGTGGAAAAACCACGAACACGATAGTACACTAAATTGTGAAGGTGATAAATTGACCGCGACTCTGTGGATAGATGGTTATCTCACCACAGGTATAATTGACACCGGCGCAATCAGTTGTTTTGTAAGTCCATTGTTCGCCCAAACATTGAGTTCTAACGCCTATCGTGAGTCAGTTGAAGTGAATATAGCCGATGGATCTCAACGTCGCGTAACCAAAGCTATCCCTTGTGATGTACAAATGGGAACCATCAAGGCTAACTAAAAATTTCTGATAATGCCCGGTACACCTGTAGACGTTATATTAGGGTTAACATTTCTCAGAGCTTTTAATGCAATTATCAATTGTTCAGGAATTTCATTTACCTGCAACACAAAGAACTCATCACCAGCGCGCTGTATGATCTTGTTTGAAACTACACCCAAGGAACAACGGTCACATAGAAAAGCAGCACCGGCGGATAACAACCTTGATACTTCTCAACCGATGGGAACAGCACAACATCAACCCAGCCAAATTCGCTCACTAAAGAATACACTAACTGTGACGCACAATCATACAATTTTACCAACACCAACTGTAGCTTACCGTCGTGAAGTAATCACACCGAAGCCGACACTCTACGCCCAACGCAGGTAGTTAAATTAACAAAATCACATGATAAAGCCATAAAAACATCACCCGAAGCACCAGAACGAGTTTTACAAAAATTTCCTTCACATGAAAGCAATGAACTGAACGACGCCAGTACTAATAAACCACAGCTATCCTCCGTATCAGCATTTGCCTACAGTGACAACGTGCAAAGAACAGAAGCAACTACAGAGAACACCGAGGAAGAAAATTACATTGCTGAATTTCTAGATACAGAGTTATCCATGTTTCAAAGTGTTACCGGACGAACCCATCTAGGTGAACATCACATTCATCCGAACAAGACGCCTATCCGTTACCGCGTATATCTTACATATTGGACCGACTCCGCGAAGCGAAATACATCAGCAGCTTAGACCTTGAGAGTGGTTACTGGCAAATACCCATGGCGAAAAATAGTAAAAAATATACTGCGTTCACCGTGTCGGGAAGAGGGCTATATCAATGGCGGGTGATGCCTTTTGGCCTTCACTCTGCCCCTGCCACCTTTCAACGCGTCTTGGACACCGTCATTGGGCCCGATTTGGAGCCATACGCA
This sequence comes from Crataerina pallida, assembly GCA_949710015.1. NCBI lineage: Eukaryota > Metazoa > Arthropoda > Insecta > Diptera > Hippoboscidae > Crataerina > Crataerina pallida. The sequence goes on from OX453289.1 coordinate 13,819,686, forward strand.
TTTGCGTATCTCGACGATATAATCGTGATTGCTAAAACTTTACGACACCACATGGCTAATCTTAAGGAAGTTTTCCGTAGGCTACGGGAGGCCAACCTGAATAAACTGGGCTAAGTGTGAATTCTTTCGCGAAGAGATTCGATACCTAGGGCATATTGTAACCAACGAGCAAGCTTTTGATAAACTCAAACTTCAACTCACGTGCTCCAGTGCTATCATGCCCAGATTTTACCAAGCCGTTCACTTTACAAACCGATGCAAGTGATGTCCATCTCGGCGCTGTTCTTACGCAATATTGTCTATATTATGTCAATAAGAGGTTATATACGTCGCTTGTTAAGCCTATCCTGGAATACTCAGTTGTTGTATGGGTACCTACTTACAGAATTTATATTGACAGCATTGAATCAGTTCAAAAAATTTTTTACTTTTTGCGCTTCGTGGTCTGGGTTGGAATCCTGATGTGCGTTTACCACCCTATGATGACAGGTTAATGCTGATTAACTTACCTACGTTGGAAAAAAGGCGTGATATGTTAGGAGTTACTTTCATTGCTAAAATGATTAGAGGCGATATCTGCTCCCAATCTTTATTGGAATTAATTTCATTTAATATCCCCTCTCGTTTTACAAGGCACTATGTGCCCTTGAAATTATGTCACTGCCGCACAAATTATCTACTTTATAGTGCGTTTCGGGTATTGTGTAATATGTTTAACGAATATTACGTTGTTTTCGATTGGTCCGACACGGTTTCCAGTATAAGATATAAGGTGCTTTCCAACTGATACTTTACACTTTATACCTTACACTAATTGTTGTAAACTTTTCCAATATATACATATTACTGTAATCTTATCATAAGCATAACATATTGTTATAACATATAACATATCATATATATAAATATTGTTGTAAACATATCTTAGAATATAACTTTGTACTCATTATTAGGTTATATTAGTTTTATTCTTTACTTTAAATAGCTCTAAGTTTACACTAATTTTAGCCTTAGTCTTTATTGCTGTTTCGGCGATTGTTGTTGTTGTTGTTGTAAATATTAATTTACCCTAATTTAAGTTTAGTTTAGTTGGCTGTTATAAAATTGTAGCTAACATAAAAACTATATAAATGAAATGAAATTTAGATAGACATGAAAGGGTCATCGCGTATACAAGTAGGCATCTAAACTCAACCGAAAAAAACTACAGTGCAACTGAAAAAGAATGCCTAGCCATAGTGTGGGCGGTTCGAAAAATGAGACCTTACTTAGAGGGATACAAGTTCACCGTCTTAACGGATCATCTCTCTCTAAAATGGTTAAACTCTCTTGAAAATCCATCAGGTCGCCTCTCGAGATGGTCATTAGAATTGCAACAATACAACTTTGACATTTTGTACCGACGCGGAACCCAGAATGTTGTAGCCGATGCATTGTCGACACTCTTCGACTGGTTGTCTCGACAATAGCACCCACCATCACACCCGAGCATCCAGCAAACGAAAATATAATATGTCCATGGCTAAAAAAGAAGTTACACGAAATTGAAGCGAACCCAGAAAAATTCTCAGAGTACACTAGAGCGAACCGTCAGCTATACCTCCACCTTCCTTCAAGAACTTCGGACTCCGACGAAGCTGCTTGGAAGCTTTGTGTACCAAGTAACATGCGACAACAAATCTTACAAAAAAACCACGACCAACTCGCAGCCGGTCACTTTGGAGTTAGGAAAGCTGCTGCTCGCTACTACTGGCCTGGCATGTACCGATATGATATGTACTCAGCTGCGAGTCTTGCCAGCGCTATAAAGTCAGCCAACAACACCCTGCCGGGGAAAAGTTTACACATATTCCGGAAGAACCTTGGTCGACTATCTGTGCAGACTTTGTAGGTTCGAAAAATGAGACCCTACTTACGCGCTCCAGTCATGGGAATACAATGCTCCTGGTTCTAATTGATAAGTTTTCGAAATGGGTCGAATTGACACTGCTGCGTAAAGCCACCACCGAGGGTCTCGTCAAAATATTGCGAGAAAAGGTAGTCTGCAGATATGGTGTTCCTAAGATGCTCATTTCGAATAACGGAACGCAGTTCACCAGTAAGATTTTTCAAAAGTAGTTGAAATCTATCGGCACACGACAGCAGCTAACAGCTCCATACACCCCGCAAGAAGATCCCACAGAACGAGCCAATAGAACCATTAAACCATCATCTCACAGCTCGCAGCTAACAACCATAAGAAATAGGATGAATATCTTCCGGAAGTCATGCTTGCTATTAACACTAGCACATCAGAGTCCGCACAGTTCACACCCACATATTTAACACAAGGACGGGAACCACGTTTACCCAACGCCTATTTCGACAACGTCACACCTGTCACGGGATCTAGTAAATTAAGTACAACACAGCGGATACAAAGTCAACGTTACACTTGCACTACAAAACGTCACAAAAGCCGCCAATTAAATTGAATAATATATCAAGTGCTCTCAAAACTCTCAAAAATCTTCTGGTTACTCTCAAAAATCTTCTGGTTAAATATGCAGAACCACCAGAGTCGAAACTACTACGCTTGTTACAAGGAAGTGAAACAGTTGGGATGAAGCCTACTGAAATATTGTCATACATGAAATGATTATCACCTGGTGATGGTAATATACCAATAATACGTACACTGTTTTTGGACCAAATGCCTGAATCTATTCGTCCATTTTTAACTGTTTGGGAAGAAGATGACCTTGAGAAACTAGCTCGCATGGCTGACAAAATGCTAGATTCAAACAATCCAATCATTAATGCTATTACATCAACACAACAAGTAGATGTTAGCGCAGTTTCTGCACGCAATAATATGTCAATGAGTGAAATGTTCCAAGTCATAAAAAATTTGTCTAATAAAATTGATGACATTCAACGTCAAATAAATAGAAATCAACGCAATCATTCCACTTCTACGAATCGAAAAATAGATAACAACAATAATATAGGCTCAAATGCATTGTGTTATTATCATAAAAAATTCGGTCAAGACGCTCGTGAGTGTATGTAAACCAAACTGCTCTTTATGGCAACAAAAAACTAAATCGGCTGTCGCCAATCTTAGCCATTGGCGGCAGCATAACAATGTAATGCCATCAGAAAATCGACAGCATATATACAATAAAACTACTAAAACAAAATTTTATGTTGATAGTGTTTCGGTAGTATCGGTCATGTCAAAACATTTAGTTAAACAACAATTACATCCCACGCCATTAAAACTTCTAACTGCAAACAACACCCAAATCGAAAAATTTGGTAAAATAATGCTTAAATTAGACGCGGGGTTGAGGCGAAATTTATATTTTTTTATAATAGCAAATATTAAAACGCCCATCATTGGTACCGACATGTTGTCACATTACGATTTGATCATAGATCTTAAAAATAAGAAACTATTAGATAACACAACTAAACTATCTATAAAGGTTACAACAACCGAAGCAGATCATCATTCCATTTCAACAAAAACGACCCCTTCACTATTTGCGAAACTTTTACATGATTTCGTTGACGTTACTACAACTAAACGCATTAAAAGTCATCAAATGATGCACTTATGGTTCAGACAGACCACGACCACTCACTGGAAAAAAGTTAGCAGCTGCTAAGATGGAAACTGAGTATTTATTGGAACAAGGCATATGTCGTCCGTGTAAAAGTGCGTGGGCAAGTCCTATATATATGGCATCGAAAAAAACTGGTGGATGACATATGTGCGACGATTATGGCAAACTTAATGCACAAACTGTTCCAGACAGGTATCCAATCACACATATATACGATTTTTCTGAAAAACTTTATGGCAAATCTATCTTCACAACGCTTGATTTGGTAAGAGCGTATTACCAAATACCGATGGCAGATGAAGACATTGCTAAAACTGTGAACTGAGACGTTACTATTCAGACCATTGGTTACAGACGGATTTAAATAAATTTTCAATAAATTCAATAAATTTTCTAAGACAATATGATATGAATTGGTACAATAGAGACATAAATAGTCAAGTGATGATGATAAACAATGTATTAGAAAATGCAATGGCACTATTAACAATAAAAAAAACTGTGACAGTCAACCTCACAAATAAATGGTATGACACCGATCTTCTTTTCCTGAATAGACACAAATACCACCTTAAACAAATCGGCCAAATATCAGGAAACTGGCATGAATATAAAAGGATACAAAAATTAATAAAAATAAAGAAAACTACTTGCATTGAAAGAAGGATTGAAACTTACCAGCATGATTGCAAGAAAATGTGGAAATGTTTGAAACAAACAGTAAATCTAAATGCTGAAAAAAAGTTATAAATGAAATAACAATCAAGGAACAAAGGATAACGGATCGTAATCAAATAGCAGAGGAACTAAATATATTTTTTTTCGTAGATAGTATTAAAGAAATTCACGCAAATATAGATCAGATACCTAACGATCTTGTTCTTTATACGTTTCATGGTAAGGAAATTTAAATATAAAACGGGTGGTAAAAAGTTATTATCAGAAGGTGTGATTAGAGACTCTATCGAATATACTGGTTTCTTCTATATGGATATAATAAACAATAGTTTGCAAAATGGTTATGTACCTGAATCATGGAAAATATCAACAATAGTACCAATCGAAAAAGTTAAAGACACAAAAAGTCCGAATGAAATAAGACCTATAAATACACTGCCAAGCGACGCTAAAATTCTGGAAACTATAGTAAAAATACATCTCACAAACTATCTTGACAAAAACGATATCATTATACCTGAACAATCCGCCTTTCGTAGTAAACATTCGTGTGAGACCGCATTAAACGTGGTTCTCGCCAATTGGAAAAATGAGTTAAATGAAAAAAACGCCATTATTTCTGTCTTCATTGACTTACAACGAGCATTTGAAACGGTGGATCGCGATATTTTGATTTATAAATTGCAAGCGATTGGCGTACATAATATGGAGTTAAATTGGTTCAAAAGTTAATTAACAAATCCAAGACAGAAAACCATAATTGGAACCGCAATATCTTCCGAAAAAGAAGTGAATATTGGCCTACCGCAAGGGTCGGTACTCTCTCCACTGCTTTTTCTCATATATATCAATGATATAAATAATGTACTACAATTTTGCTCAATAAAATTATTCGCTGACGATGGTTTAATAACAATTAGTGTAAAGGATATAGATGAAGGCTGTGTTAAAATTCAACATGATTTAAATAATATTTATAAATGGTTATGCATCAATAAATTAAAACTCAGTGTAAAGAAAACCAAATACATGGTAATAACGAAATGTAAAATTGAAAAAAATATAAATTTAAGAATAAAAGATGATCCGATTGAGAGAGTGGAGGTATTCAAATACCTAGGAATTCAAATTGATGAGAGATTAAAATTTAATGAGCACCTAGATTATGTTGTTAATAAAATATCAAAAAAAATTAGTTTTATTAAGAGATCATGTTTTTACGTCGATAAGCAACATAAAAAAATGGTCTACAGATCAATTATGGAACCTCATTTTATATACTGCCCTACAATCCTTTTTATGATGAATGCAGGCCAAATAAAAAACTCCAGAAACTTCAAAATAGAGAAATGAAATTTATTTTAAATAAAAAACAAGATACGGCGACGTCATCTTTAATTAGCACCCTAAATTGGCTAAGCATAAAGCAGGCGATCGAATACTACGCGATGATTTTTATATTTAAGATTAAGAATAATATGCATCATACATCATAAATAACATTCGATATACTCATGAAATACATAACTACAATATTAGAAATAGAAATAATTTTGCCTTACCCTTTTTTAGAACGGATAGTAATAGACAACAGGAATTGTATAAAGGTATAAAACAATTCAATGAACTACCGGATGATATTAAAAAATGTGAAAATTTTAATTCATTCAAAAGGAAATTATTTGAACATTGCAAAACAATAGGTAAAAGCTAATTTTAGTTTAAGTTGAAATTATATGATGTAATAAGAGTTGCCGTAACCAAATAAATAAATAAATAAAAATAAATTGATTAATTTCTCTTGCTCATATGCTGGTTCTATTATTGATCTATTATTGAGTGTCTATGACAAGTTGGGAAAACTATTTCAAATTGATACGAAGAATCTTTTCCTGTTTTTAGGAAAATATGATTTTTAAATACGTTAATAGGTTTTTCTGCTATTTGAATCAATCCAGGAGTCGTAGGCTTTTAAAGTAGCTCAAAACTTTCCTGGGCTTAGAGCTCCACATTTTATCTGGTGTTATCACATACTTTCCAAATGTGTGATGTTTGCTTCTACTGGAAGCGGGACAGTTGCCACGAATGTGTTCAGGCGTCTCAAGAGCCGCCCCACATAGTCGGCATATGAGGTTATCAGATACCTATAAGTAAGTAAGTGGTCAGTACCCTGATCTCACCTCTTTGGAGTGCCAGCAGTAGCATTCCTGAAGGATTTGATGAATATTTTGGCTTGCCTTTTGCATTTGCAGGTCAATGGAAGGCAGCCTTTTTCATAGTTAATTGTCCCACCATTTCCATGATGTGGGTTTTTGCCACACCGCAGAATAGTTTAGGACCAATCATTGCCTGCTAAGGCCATATGTGCGTGATTGACGATCTGTAAACATTTTTACTTTTGCATTGTGCCATACAGGTAATTTCTTAATTTATTCATTATTGCTAACATTTCTTTCTCATTGGTGGCGAAATGTTCTTCGTTTTTCCTTAAAATTCTAGATATGAAAGTTATTGGTCTATTATCCTGAGCTAAAACTGCACTTATTGCATGATTTGGTGTATCTGTAGTAAGTTGAACTTCCCTATTGTAATCCGGACAGACAATACATTTTCTGTAGCCAAAGTATTTTTTAATAATTATACCCTGCACCCTGTGGAAAAAGGTATATTAAGTTTGTGCGGGTATTTGTAACTCCTAAACGGCAAATGCCACACCCACCTTCAATTATACCGAAAGATTCAGAATCAAAATCAAAATCGATTTACCCATGTCCGTCTGTCCATCTAAATTTGTGTGCAAGCTACAGGTCGCATTTTCTGAGATATTTCGATGACATTTGGTGCAAGGACATGAAGGAAACCCTATTGAAAATGGACTGAATTAGAACATTTTTAGAACCCCTCCCCATATGAGGTCCTATTATTTTTTGAGATATTTTGATGAAATTTGGTGCAAGAACATATATTGGCCCAAGGGAAAACCCTTTTGAAAATGGATCGGATCGGACCATTTTTAGAACCAATATCCATAAAAAAAAATTTTTTTTTGATTTCATAAACAAACAAAACATTAAAAAAAAAATTTCTGACGTATCATTTTGAAATTTTTGAAAATACAAGTAGGTATAGAGAAAGCAGGGTATAATAAAATTTTTTATTTTTCAAAGAAAAAAATTAGAAGTAGTATAAAAAATTAAACTTTTCATTTATTGATATTTGATGATAGGGCTTGACTGACTACAATATTTTCACTTGTTTTAATAATGGAAAGAATCTATTTCCTGTTCATAAAAAGATAATGTTATCTTAGAATATGCATTCTTTGATATTTTACCTCTTTCTTCTTTTAAAAGAGTAGTAAAAAGTCTGGCCAATTTGGAGTAATCTTTTATAAATCTTCTGTAATAGGATGTAAGACCAAAAAATGAACGTAAATCTTTAAAATTTTTGGCATTGGGAATCTTCGTATTAATTCTACTCTCTTTGGATTGGACTTTATAATATTCTCGCATATTATAAATCCAAGATATACGACTTCCGACTTAAAGAAATCATATTTGTCCATTTCCAACTTCCTATTTGCTTTTTCTAATGTAGCAAATATTTTTTTCATCATAATGAGTTGACTCATTTTTGCTAAAGACAATTATATCATCTCGCACCAATATTCTCTCTTAGAATGTCATCCAATGCTCTCTGAAATGTGGAGGGTGCGTTTTTAAGACCAAAAGGCAAGCGAGTAAATTCATATTATCATGAAAAGGTTGTTTTTTCTATATTGGATTTTTAAGCGAGATTTGATGAAATCCGCTCTTTAAGTCAAGGACTGAGAGAAATTTATTTTTCCCCAGCTAGAATAGAACCTCATCCATATCGGGTATGGGATAACGGTCAGGTATAGTCACTGCAATTAATTTCCTTTAATCTATAACAAGCCTATAATTCCTTTCCCCAGAGTTATCCACTTTTTTTAGAACAATCCAAACTGGTAAATTATAAGGTGATCTTGATGGTCGTTTTATGCCGTCTTCTAAGAGTATTCCAATTTGTTTTTCAATCTCCCCCTTCAAGGACATCGGATACAGATAAAATCTAGAATGTATCGGAGAATCCGTATTGGTACGAATGGAACCCACTACTTTTGTGGTGTAAGACAATCTTTCATCAAGTTCAGCGAACAGACTTCCAAATGAATTCATTGAAGAAGACATATACTGTCTCTGAGAAGTCATATGATTAAATTGGGTTTTAATTGATTTAACATCTTCGGACTTTAGTTGTTTGACTCAGACTTTTATATTATCTCTTATTGTCATATAACTTTCCTTAAGGTTAATTACAGCGGAAAGATCTTTTAAATAATAATTTTCCAAAATGGCATCAAATTATTTCAGTCAAAATAAAGAATTTTATTTGAGGATCCCTAAAACCGAAAAGACTAAGCAAAGCGTGATGTTTAACTTCTAATTTACCACCCATAGAAAAAAATGTCGTTTCATTTAGAATCGGATTTTTTACTAAACGTGGTTGAATAAAGTTTTTGTTTAAACCTGTATCTATTAATATTCTGATTACCGCCACTTTACTTAACTTCGATTCTAAATATGGCAACGAGGAGTATTTTACTTTAAAAAATGAACGTCTATGAATGCGTCCATTTCTTCTTTATTTCTTTCCCTAGTTCGCAAATATTCCGAAAATGCTTATTCATGTTCTGTATCTACTTGTTTCATTTGTTTCTGATACTCTACTTCACTACAAGCAACTGGTCCTGAAAAGTTCTTTGTTTTTTGTCTGATTGAACCATTTTAGAAGTTGGTAGTGGTCTTCTTCCAATATATCTATCATTATTTCTAGATCTATTGACCTAATTGACCGCTTCAGTTCTTACGCATTTGTCAATATCCATTGGTTAAGGTGTTGCCAATGACATGGGTTGAAAAGGTCTTGGTGGAGATAAATTCTGCCTGTGTTGGAAATTATTAAATGAAAAAAGTGCTGTTGGCCTAAAATATTTATTGAAGTCACCCTTACTTCTTAGGTAAAGTGGTAGTCTCACTAGTCGTTGATCATACCTTATCTGAGGATAATGCGCCAGATGTAAATAAAAGGGTTTACCATTTCCATACGCATTTTTATATTGACTATTATTGCTTTGTTTTATAAATTTCCTGTTATGATTAGAACTATTAGGAAAATCTGATCTGAAAGCTTGATTCTCCAGCTTCATAGAAAGCTGTAGTGCTTGTGGTAAATCTTATGGTTCTTTCATTCGCAACAATCGAGGAAAATCCCCCTTCAAGCCCCTAATAAAGTTGTCTAATGCTTTGTCCCTGTAATGTTTTGTCAGTATGTATATTGTCTCGGCTCCAGCGTCTAAATAAGAAATTTTGTTCAATGTCATTGACAGATCTACACTTTTTTTCCAGGTTGAAGTAAACTACCACTGATTCGAAACGTTTGAAGGATTTATTGGATTGGAATTTTGGTTGTTGTTGTATCTGAACACAGGAAAACCAATCTTTATTTCGCAACAACGCAATTTCACACAATCCTTAAAAACTACTACAATAGAAACTCTTCTTTTTGTTTGTTTATCTTATCAATCACTCTTGAATAATAACATAACATGTGTACACAACATAATACCTCCTCCTTTCAAGTGGACGAGTACCTCTTTCGTGCTCCACGTGTTAACCAAGCAAACGTTTAGGCGGTTGTCGAGAGCACACCGGACTTTCAGGCACATTATCTAACACTTCCTGATAGGATACAGGTTCCTTAACCACCAATTTTCGTGATTTTTCGGGAAGGTTTATAAAGTTGAAACAGGATGTATTGTTTAGACGTTTTCGTAACTGATTTATGTGGCGTAAAAATTCTTTATTTTCTGCCCACACTTTATACACAACCGCGCCTTTCCTTACTATCGCCTTACCTGGTAACCAACCAGGAGTTGGATTAAAAACACGTAAATAAACCAAATCACCAACTCTAAAACTATTCGCTCTGGGTAACTTCAAGTTCAAGCTGCTTGGTGCTGTTAGTACCTTACTTTGCAAATTTGAGGGATGCACTGCACTCAAAGGGATTTGCATTCCAAACGTTACTTCAGTTGGACTTTTATAATTTTCTAATCCTGCATGAGGTATTTCTCTATATGATTAGAGAAATACTTCCACACTTTTCTCTAAGTCCTCCCCTTTTAATTTTTCCAAAGCCATTTTTAATGTACCTTTCGGCTTAACCGTTTGATTGAGGATGGTATGAGGATGGCTCGTAAATGTTGAATGATTATCACTTCCGGACACTTTGAATACGAATTTACAACCATTAAAAAAAATTTGCTTCTGTATGGACCCGCATAGTCGATGTGTATACGGCTCCAACGTTTACCCGTGTCAGGCAAGGATACAGGCTGTTCTAGCTTCGTTTAGACAATGTTCACAATTTTTCACTACCTTCGTAATATCGTCATCTATTGTAGGCCAATATATGTAACTTCGAGCCAAGCGTTTCATCCGCACAATGCCTGGGTGGCCATAATGTAGCTTTTGTAGTATGTTTCCTTGAAGAACTTTAGGAAGTTATTCCACGATCGTTTAACATTATGCATCCTCGTACGGATTTGTGTACAATTGTAAAATCATATGCTAATAGTGTTGGCACCCATTGTTGAAGACGGTTGGCAGTATGAACTGTTATGCCCTTTTTATTGCCAAAAATTGCGATCAAAAGCTTATGATCAGTTTGTAAACTAAAGTGTCTGCCAAATACGAAGAGATGAAATATTTTTACTGCGTATATAACCAAGCCTTCTTTTTCTACTTGAATATACTGTTTTTTAGTTTACGTAAACGCACGTGATGCGTAAGCAATAGGCTTCTCAGTTCCATTTGTATATTTGTGTGAAAAAACTGCACCCACGCTAACCTCTGACGCATCCGCAGCGATAATGAGTGGTAACGTGGGATTGAAATGACTTAAAAATAATTCATTTTGCAAAAGAAGTTTTATTTCATTAAAAGCATTTTTGCACTCTTGATACCATTTCCATTTGACGTCTTTTTGTAATAGCCTGTCAAAAGGTTGACGTAACGTTGATAAATGTGATAAGAAGTTGCCATAATAATTGATAAGGTCCAACAATAATCTTAACGATTTTATGTCGGTGGGGGTCGGCATCTTTTATATAGCTTCGATTTTTGCCGGATTTGGGCGGTGGCCTTTTGCATTTATAATCGAACCCAGGTATTCAATTTCGTGTAAGAAAAAGTCGCATTTTTCCGAATTGACATGAAACTCATAATCATGAATGCGTTGAAATACCTGTAACAAAATGTCGCGATGCTCTTCCTCTGATTGGCTTACCACAATTATATCGTCCAAGTATGCTCTTGCTTTTAAAACACTGGCCAATGGATACAATCATGATTTGTTAAAAAATTCCGGGGGCGGCCCTAACCCCGAACGGTAAGCGATTATATTGGTACAAGCCTCGATGAGTGTTAATTATAACTAATTCTTTAGTTGGTTCAATTTCAATTTGAAGATATGCATCAGTTAAGTCGATTCGTGAAAAAATAGTATCTCCTGTCAATGAAGCAAAGATTTCTTTAGGTAGAAGTAACGGATACTTGTGTGCTTTAATAGCATCGTTTAAACTACATAGTAGAAAAAACTGCACATATTCTATAATTGCCTTTGGCTTTTTTGATAGCAACAATAGGTGCTGCCAATGATAAAAAATCAACTATATAGTTCAAGTGGTTCACCAGAATCGTTGTTTCAACCACTGGATTTCCTATAAAAGGCAATTGCGATTGTGATATAATTGTTATGTCTGAGGCTGTATGAACTTGTAATGGCATGACCATTTATATGTATTTATGTGTATTTTATTTCGTACAGCTTTTAACTTATATTTTTTATTGAATTTTGTGTTGTGTGTCCTTGTGGTTTGTTGTGTTCATTGGCTTCACAATAGCCATCCTTATGGCCAATTTTACCACAGAGTCGTTACACTTACGATTAGAATATGGACATTCTCATACAAAATGCATATCACCACATTGCCAGCACGGTGATCGAGGTTGATTTGATTTCGATTTAGATTTATGCTGCTTTTGTTCACGGTGCTTGTTATTTTTAATAAATTGAACTGTTGGCTGACTTGATTCTACCATGTGAGTATCATGTTTAAGATTTGCTCAACAACCAAGTCAGTTGTAACTTTTTGCAATGAAATGTCTGCATTTGATTCCATTAATGATAAAAGACGTGTTGTTATTTCTGTATCAAGAGGTGATTGCAGCCCGCATATAAATATTAAACATTTGAAATGATCTGGTTTAAGTTCGGATAGCTTAAAATTTTCACGTTCTTTATTTAGTATACTTGAATACGTTAGTATACCCTCACTTTCACCTCTTTTTAATGTCATACATTTATATCTATCCGAAAACAATGATGATTGACGACCAAAAAATATTTTTATTTTTGTGTAGTTTCCACATAAGTAAACGCACTTTAGCAGCATCATGGAAACGTACACCGTCGATTCTGAATAAATCTTCAAAACAAGAAAACCAAACTTCAAATGTGAGACCTTCGTTAGGTAAATGTCTCAAATGTAAGTGTATACATCAGATGATGACAACTGATCTGGTGTTCTTGTTAATAATTCAATCAATTGTTGTTATTGTTGGAGGAGTGCCCACAAATCTCCCGAATTTTTTTAAGACTGCGTGGATGAACTTCTATCATTAGTCGACATCCTCGTCACCAGATTTGTTGTATCCGAACATAGGAAAACTAATTTTTATTTCGCAACAACGCACTTTCACACAATCCTTAAAAACCACTACAATAAAAACTCTTCTTTTTGTTTGTTTATCTTACTCAAACACTGTTGAGTAATAATATAACATGTGTATACAACAGTCGTAATGTTGAGGATTGTTTAAAACATGTGGTCTAAGTAATGGATTGGAATTTGACATGGTTTTTTCTTTTTTAGGAAGTGCTTGACAAAAAATAAAAATTGTAAAATAAACTGCGTTTTTTTTTTTGAAATTCTTAGTTTTATAGATCTTGCTTCCTTTTTGTTACAAACAAACAGTGTTTTTCTCATCAATAAAGATTATCAATTTTTTATGCCTTAATTTATACCCTCATTTCACCTTTTTTTTTAGAAAAATTTAATATAAAATTAATTTAGTATTTCTAAGTATGCAAAAATGCATGGCTTAGGTCAAATGGAAAGAATCAAGAATGAAAATGTTTAATTATGTTTAACAATGTAAAATTCTAATATCTAATCTAATCCTAGTTTTGTAAGGATTTTAGTTATTATTATATCGTTCAAAACTAGTAGGCTTTGCTCACATAACTTTGTTATGCTCCCCATGCTGATGGTTGTGGAACAACCGCTTGCTGAGCCGCTTGGGGCTGGGCGGCTCCACCAGAGCGAGCCCGGTCCCCAATGTTGCCTTGTTTATAAGGCTTGTCCATTTCTTAGATATATAGAAAATCAAGGACTTGATCTTACACAAGATATCCGAGCTTCTTGAATTTCCAACCAATAAATATTTTCTAAGCTTTACGTTTCGTGCGCGTCGTCTTATAGGGTTATCGATACTGTTCAACCACTTTAAAGCCAGGTGATCGGTAATAACTTTAAAGTGGTATCCCTCTAGGTTAGGGCGCATTTTCCGTATACCCCACAATATGGCAAGGTACTCTTTTTCCGTTGCTGAGTAATTCTCCTCGGAACCATGTAGATGACGACTGGCATACTTAATAACTCTTTCTTTACCGCTCTAAACCTGTATGAGTACGGCACCCAATACGATATTACTCGCATCGGTCTGAAGGACAAACTGTTGGGTAAAGTCGGGGCATGCGAGTACCGGTGAGGCACTGCTTCAGATATCGAAAGCTCGTTGTTTATCTTCTCCCCATGACCTCTTCTTTTTCTTTAACAACACTGTTAAGGGATGTACCACTTTGGCATAATCTGGTAAAAACGTCTATACCAAGATGCCGTACCTAGACAATGGCGTAGCTCTTTTAGATTCTTTGGCGGTTTGAGGTTCCTAATAGCTGCTACCTTATCTGGATCAGTAGCAATGCCCTCTTGAGTTACCAGATGGCCCAAACATTTAAGCTCCTTTTGAAAGAATTGGTACTTGCTACACGGTTGATATTTAAATTTTCCTGGCGTAAACATGAGAAGACCTATGTAAGGTGATTAATAAGTTCTACCCTCGCCTTACTAACATGATGTCATCCAGGTAAACGAAAGCAAACGGGTCCATGTCGGGGCCATTAATTTGATCTAAGGCACGTTGAAAGGTCGCTGGGGCGGTGTGTACGCCAAATGGTATTACCTTCCATTGAAAAAAGCCTCGACCTGGTACCGTGAACGCTGTATACTTCTTGCTGGACAGATGTAGTGGTATCTGCCAATAGCCGTTTTTCAAATCAATGGTACTAAGGCGCTTAGTCTCCCGTAGCTTATCGAGAATTTGATCAATCCGGGGAAGGCATCAGGTATCGATCATGCATTCAAGATCCTGTAATCAATGAACAAATGCCATTCCCCGTTTTTTTTTGGTGCCAACACTATTGGTTCGCCATACGGACTCTTCGATGGATGCAGTTTAAAAATAACAATTTTTCGATTTCGGCGTTGATAATAGATTGCATTGCCGGGTTGCGACGGTGGTAGGGTAATTTTATGGGGACATCACCTTTCATGCGTATTATATTCTATAACGGTAACTGTGAATGAAGAGCGATATCGTGATATGATTGAAAACTTTTTAATGCCAGAACTGCATGCTTTGGGCTTGATCAACATGTGGTATCAAAAAGACGGTGCCACATCACATACAGCCAGGATTGCAATGGAATTACTGCGAGTAGTATACCTTCCCGGCGGACACCCTGTACTACTTCCAAATTTCATTGTCACCCTTAACTCTTCATGTGATGTTTGGATCGAGCCATTTGCCATATGTACATTCACCTGTGATTCTACTACCCGAGAAACTTGTGGAATGGTGCTGGCGATGCTACTTCGGATAAAACTTCGGGTTGCGCTGATTTGGTTTGATGTTTGACGTGTGTTGATGACAATGTGTTTATACTAAATATGATTGTGTTGCTAGTTGCCTTTCAAAACCCGAGTCCCTGCACGGGCGCCACTTGAAACGGACTCTGGATTATCCCAGTCTATAGCCGAGATAATCCCAGGATTCCCTTCCAAGAAATTTATATTCACAAAGATCGGGTTTTTTTTTAAAGGCAGTTTTCTTTATTTCCCTTAGTTCATGTTCATAATAAGAAAGCTCTGCCAAGACTGAAGTCAATTTATTTTTTAACATAAAGAAAGACAAAGCAAACAAAGCAAAGCCTACTACATTAAACAATACAATGCTAATAAAACTAGGCCTACTTCCGTCTTGGCAGGGAGCTAATGTGCGCAGCGAACAGACCGTCGCGCTGGGCTGGTAACCCACCAACGGTATACACATTACAATGAAAAGTTGCGAAAAGAATAAAAAAATAAAAATTAAAAAACGGCCCCATCTCACGTTGACGACCCCCACGAACGTTTTAAGAAACACGACTTGAGGTTATGCACCTGGAATGTAAGACCTGGTGCCTCTATCCAGCTGGCCGATGTCCTCGATAAATATAAAGTTGACATCACCGCTATCCAAGAAATGCGATAGCTTGGACAGGGATGCCCTAAAAGAGCCAACTGTGACATCTACTACAGCTGCCATCCGACGGTGCGTGAATTTGGATGCGGATTTGTGGTAAGTAAGAGACTTCGCCACCTTGCCTCGCGATTCACCCCAGTAAATGATCGCCTTGCCACAATCCGCCTCAAGGCAAAATATTTCTATATTAGCCTAATTTGCGTACATGCCCTGACAGAGGATAAGGATGATGCGACCAAGGAAAGCTTCTATCAGCACCTAGAGCAAACATATCATACAATAGCTGCCCTTCCCATGGCATTAAAATTGTTCTAGGTGATTTTAATGCAAAGATCTGTAACGAGTTTCGTTTCTATAACCAGGGTTAAAGCCGTCGGTTTATAGGGTGACTCGCACATACATTTATAAATAGGGAACACTCGCTTTTCAGTTTCTATTCATTTTGTTATTTCCATATATATTTCCTTACTCTAGCTTAAATACTACATCAGTGCTTAGTATACATCCATCCGAACGTAGGAATTATATGTAGCTTCAGCAAAGTACAAAATAATAGACGCTACACAGTTCACAGTTCATCCGCCGAGGCATTTTTCACCATCGGTTCCTATGAGTTGTTTTATATGTCCTCGTTTTTTCCAATAATATATGACCTTGTTGTTAATTACAGAACTGATAGGTAATAGTCGTCATACCAGTGCTTTTATCCTTGTCCGTGAGATTTCTGAGTACTTGTCACCAAGAAATCATTATATTTTCCGTTGTTGTTCACTAAGACTCAAGATTATTTTGTAGTACACAGCAGCGAGATTAAAGACCAAGCTAACTCTTTTGAACTTCACGTTTTCGTAGTTCGTAGCAAAAAGAGACCGAGAGTTTTCGTGGCTCAAGCAAGAGGGCATTTTAGCCCCTAGATATTGGAATCGGTGGTTGTCGTATATCGTCGCGAATCTGATGACGTAGACATTGAGGGCAGTGGCCAGATTAATGAACTTAGCAATTAATATAACTTATCCTATCAGTACAACTTTGTAGCATGCAATAAACTTATATTATAGTTAATATGTATAGTTTTAATATATATTTATACAAGTAATATCTATTTATGTTTACAGCAGAGCCTTTATATAGGTATAAGTACATAAATATATTGGTATATTTCATAATATAACACAAGTAGGATTTCCTTATAAATGAAAATAGAAACAATGATGACTAGTTTACCACGTTAAGTATACTTCATTTAAATTTTTTTTTTTTAATAAAGATGAGATACGAGTTTTTTTAGAAAATAAAGTTATGAGAAATCATCTTGGTGTCTGGGTGTCTTCTGATAACATGTTACTCCTCCTCCTCCAAGTACAAGATATAAATGGTGGCCGTTCCGTCCTTCGCGAACGCGACACAGAATCGCCCTTCCTTCAAATGGTACACTCGTTTACTACGTTTTCCCGGCGGGATCTCCAAAAGAGCCTTTTCAATTTTTGGCACCACCTGGCGGAGCACGGCGGGAGGGACCCCTGTCACGTACCAGGCCTGCGGAGTCTTCACCGAGCGCTCTGGCAGTCTAGCACTTCGTTCAATGTTACGTGTATGAACAGCGTTGGCGGTGTCCCCAAGCCTCGTTGTTGGGAGGTTCATGGCGACGCACGGGTGACCTTTGATGCTGACGGTGGCGGCCTCGGGTGGCCGTGTTTTCACTCTGGGGATATTTACTAGGATACCCCGGTCGTGTTTGATTTTGTATCTGGCCTTGTCTCCAAGATACTTAATGTACGACTAGGGTCTTTGTTATTTTCATGCGACCTTGTCTCCAGCATGCTAGTCTTGGGTTTGTTTTGTTTCGGTCTTGTTTCCAGGACGGTTGACTTAGCAACAGTAAATTTATTGTAGATAGCACCAACTTCCCTTGATGGTTTCTTTCTTCGAGTTTTGGCCTTGCCTGTGCTCGGCCTTGTCTCCAGAACATTACTGGTACCGGTGCGTGAGGTTTTAACTACGCTTGACCAAGTCTGCGGAGTGTTTCTTTCTTTATCTATTGTAGCTTTTGTTTCGTAAAGACTCGATTGGGATTCCGGATTGGTACTGTGCTTTATGCTTTGCCTAGCTTTACATGCCCTAGGCATCGTCTCTGGGTTTTGATTGAAGCGCACTTGTGTGTGTGTCATCTGAGTGTCATTTAGTTTCCCAGTGCCGTTTGGACCCGGTCGTGTCCCCAGGGTATTCGGGTTAGAGACTATGATTTCATTATTTCTTATTTCGCTCGGCCATGTCTCCAGAGCGGTTCCATTGCTGGCTGGCTGGACCACATTTTGCTGTTCACATGGTCGTATCGCCAGTATCGAGTTAGGCTGTGCCACGTTATCGGGTCTTGAGCTGGAAGACTGTACAAGTTGAATTGGGCCCCGCCCTGAAACGGAGTACCGGCATAGGTGCTTCGTCCAAGGATCACGGGGCCAAAACAAAAATGCAAAAAGCATATTATATAAGATCCCTTGGAAAAATTCCTTGGGACCAATAACTACATTTTAGCAAACATAATACCAATGGGATACCAACCCATGGGCAATAGGCTATCCAAAGTTGGGAGATCAAGTGATCGACAGTCCTACCAAAGACTAAGTTTGGTACCGCGGGGTACTGGAGCCCCAAGAACTAAGGTTCTTGCCAGTACGTACTCTTGGGTAGGCCCCCTTGTGGGAGCTTCGCGGGGGCTGTAAAATCGCTGGTAGTGCATGGCAAAAAAAACCCTGTCACCAAGGGGTGAACTTACATAGCCTATGATGTAAGTTCTAAAGTTGGGACCTCCTTCGGGGGGGGCGCAGGGACGCTTAATTCCCTACAAACGTCTAATTGAGTCTCCACGACGGGTATAGACGTAAAACACACACTACATGTACAAGTTGAATGGCTTTACCTGGGACTGATCGAGGTTCCCAAATGATTAAGCCCACGGTGTTGTTGGGCCTCTGGAATTTTACAGTGGCTCCAGCGCATGTAAGTGAAGCTTGGAACGCTCTCAGAAAACTAAGACTTAATACTACATCCACTGTGGTATCAGGCATAATGTGAAATTCGACCCCACGCTTTATATTGCGGAGCTGAACATTACAATCGATGGCCTGTCTAATACATCTCCTAGAACCATCAGCGAGCGAAATTTCAAAGACAGAACCTTCTCGAATTGCATGACGATTGAGACGAGTAGCAAACGAGTGGCTTAAGAAACAGCTACTTATACCGGTGTCTTTAATAGCAGTTACATGTAGGTTATTAATATAAATTTCGGCTGTTAGTTTATGGCCATCGCAACTTAGAATCGTCGGTGAGTCGGAGGAGTTGGACGTTGGTACCTGGCTCCGTTCCGAGTTGAGAGCGAACCCCCGTTGGCGTTTCCCTGTTCTGAACGACGACAACAATCAATAGCGCGTACTCCCCCATACGCGCACAATCCCAGCAGAATAATTGTTTAGGATTCGGACAGTCCCGAGAGAAATGTCCTAATTCGGCGCAATGGTGACAAGCGTTTTTGGGGTCAGTGACATGATTACCTTGATCATTTACTAATCTATGGGTCTCACGGTATACGCGTGGATGAATGTGGTATGCATTCAAAATCACCAGCCAGTTCGAGTAGTTCTACTAAATTATTTAAATCCCTGCGTCTTATATAACGTAGATAGTCCGGTTGTGCATTACGGAAAATTCGACCTAGTTTTTCTTGTTCAGTCATTGTTGTGTGTCTCATTTTGGCCTGAATGTCTAAGACGAAATCTTTAAAAAGTTCATTTGGTCGCTGTTTGGGACCACGGACCTCATCCTCGATTCTTTCTGAATATCGTGGAGGTGAGAAAAACTTTAACAAGTTCGTCTTGAATGACTTCCATTCACCCCACCTCGCATTGTTGTTACGATACCATATTAATGCTTTATCTTTAAGGAACTGTGGCATATCTGCAGGGAGGTCGTTTTCGTCTATACCATATGTCAGGGTCATTTCCTCTAAACGTTCTATGAACGTAAAAAGATCAGGGCCACCCGCATAAGTGATTCCCCATTTCTGAACCGTTTCCATAAGGGTACGCTTATTCATAATAGAGAGAGAGAGAGAGAAGCCTTTTGGCTGCTTTAGTGGAAAGGGGTTCACCAAGGAATTGTTTGAATCTTTGACGGAGTTCTTCAACGGTCCCTTCAGTCTCGAAAGCGAACTCCTTTTAATAATTAGATAAAGTCTCCTTGTTCAATGTATAGATCCAGGATATGCGGAATTCAATGGGAGCCATAGTGACGAGTGGTTTGAAAAAAGATATGAGAAACGGTAACACCATTAGTTTGTAATTTAAAATGGCTTATAAGAAACAAATGACACGACTGGGTGACCAACAATTATTACACGCATACAGTTCTTTCAGAGGTGAATTAGAAACGTCAACCAGTAGTCTAATTAAACTGTATTCGTTTTAATAGAATCCCACGCGTGTACGAAAATGTAGTATGATATGTATAATAGTATAAAACAGAAAGCACTGATTTTTATGTTTACTGTTACATATATAAATTTTTTTCTTTTTAGCGGTGTACAAAAGTCGTGCACACCCGCGTTATTTTTTTTTTTTTTCAAAAAATTGATTGTTATAAAGACGCTTACCTTATATAAAGCAATACTTGCCAATGCCGATGACAATTTTGTTGTTGTAATTGTTGTTGCGAATGTATTTATTTAATGTTGTTGTTGATAGATGTGCTTAGGAAAGAATTTTGTGGTAAATCTCATGCAAATAAAATTATTCTCCTTTTGTCACACAATCTTTCCTTTTATTTTTGACACTGTATTATTATATATATATATATATATATATAGTATATACATATATGTTTTAATATCAACATTGCTTGTTTGTGTAGATATGACCAGTTTTGTAAGTTTATTTCAATTTTATCTCACAAGTTTTATAAAATTACTTTCGAAGAAATTTTCATTTTATTTTTGTTATAATAATAATAATAAATTTTAGTTTAATTAAAAAAGTTGTTTCCGTGACTATTGAAGTTAATGATTTTCTTTATACACTTTTCCCTTTTTACACTATAATCACACAAATGTATTTTCTATTAATCTTTATAAACCACATTTGTCGCTTTTCTTAAGGTTGAATATTTCTTTATTTAAATATTATGTAAAATCTTATTGTTTTTCCTGGCAAAACTTTCCACTTCTGACAGTTACTTTTCTTTATATCACTCGATCACGGAAAACATTTAGTCACTCGCGCGTTATAATGTTCTCGCTTGTATCTCGTTCACTACTCACCATGTAATTGCGTTATGCAATTATGTGAAGTCAATATCAAACGTATAGCGGTTAACTTCCAAAGTTTTTTTTTTTTCTCTTTTTTTTTAGTTATTTGGTTGACCGTTATGACCATCAATATTATGCGTATGTTACAATTTTAAGTAAGATTAAATTCTTGTGATTTGAGGTACTTTGGTCTTGAATTATTTTACAACGCAAATCGCTTGATGTTGTTATTGTATTTGAATGATATACACACTACACCCGTTGGTAATTTTTTTGATGTTATTTTTCTGCAATGTAACGAGATTGTTGCCCAATTCCTTAACACGACGATTGTGACGGTGTTCGACAATTTACGTCTGAAGGATTCTTAAGGATATCCGTGGTGCGAGTGTCCCTGCTCGGGCGCCAATGTAACGAGTTTCGTTTCTATAGCCAGGGTTGAAGCCGTCGGTTTATAGGGTGACTCGCACATCTATACTAATATTATAAAGAGGAAAGATATGTATTTTTGTTTCTTGGAGGGAACGAGTAAACTCAAAACTACTGGACCGATTTCAAAAATATTTTCGCTATTAGAAAGCTACATTATCACTGAGTAACATAGGCTATATTTATTGCCAAAAAATATAATATTATAACGCCAAAAAATGTTGGAGATCCCTGGACATTCCTACTATTACTAACCCAAGGTGTAAAAAAATTAGTCATAAAATATCTTTCATTGATTACGCTGCGGAAAGTATTCATGTTAAAACAAAAAAATGTTCTACAATATTATAGAACATATCAATATCTACAAAAAACTTTCCGAGACCATATGTCCAACTATTGTACTTATGTCACTATATATACCTTTTTGTACCCACCATTGATAGTAATATTGCCATACAAACATTGCATTCACATGTACCCAGACAATTAAGAAATTAAGTATTCACAATATTCAAATAGTAGGGAAATCTGACAACGGGATGTGTGGATACCACTCCAGATGCATTACTAGGTTTTGGAGAGGATTTTTGGCCAATAATGGATTTTTGGATAATTTTTTTAATAAATTTGGAATAAAAGCAACATTTATATGGAATTCGAAGAACATATGCACCACCAGGTTCTGAAGAGGATTTTTGGCCAATACTGGATTTTCGCACCATTGTTTAATGAATTTGGAATAGAACCAACATTTATATGGAATTCTAAGAACATATGTTGTGGGTCCTACTCCAGATGCAACACAGCAAAAGACATCAGAAACTAAGGCAATAAGGCGGGAGCGTAACTTTTGTTTTCACTGGAGACTTTCGCCATATTTTTATAACTTTAACCTTTGGAAAGGGGGTATATTAAATTTGTCATTCCGCTTGCAACATTCGGAAGGAAGCGTCGGAGACACCACAAACTATATATATTCCTGCTCAAGATCAAAAACTGAATCAATTTAAACAATGTCCGTTCGCGTGTCCATGTGTTTGACTGTTCCTGACACTCTCACGGCCGTAATTTTTAAGATATCGAGCTGAAATTTGATACACATGTGTTACGTGTCTGCAGGCAGGTTGTAAGTAAAATCCGGCAATATCGGTTTAAAAAATTTCAGAACCTAGGGAAGGACATAGGCAACGTTTCATCCCGCAAGATAACCGAATTCTACGCGGGTGAAACCGCGGGCAACAGCTAGTATATTTATAAATAGGGAACACTCGCTTTCTAGTTTTTATTCATTTTGTTATTTCCATATATATTTCCTTACTCTAGCTTAAATACTATATCAGTGTTTAGTATACATCCATCCAGCACTCCATTCCGCGTTGTCCTTCGAGGCATTTGTCATTTGGAATTATATGTAGCTTCAGCAAAGTACAAAATAATAGACGCTACACAGTTCACAGTTCATCCGCCGAGGCATTTTTCACCATCGGTTCCTATGAGTTGTTTTATATGTCCTCGTTTTTTCCAATTATATATGACCTTGTTGTTAATTACAGAACTGATAGGTAATAGTCGTCATACCAGTGCTATTATCCTTGTCCGTGAGATTTCTGAGTACTTGTCACCAAGAAATCGTTATATTTTCCGTTGTTGTTCACTAAGACTCAAAATTTTTTTGTAGTACACAGCAGGGAGATTAAAAACCAAGCCAACTCTTTTGATCTTCACGTTTTCGTAGTTCGTAGCAGAAAGAGACCGAGAGTTTTCGTGGCTCAAGCAAGAAGGCATTTTAGCCCCTAGATATTGGAATCGGTGGTTGTCGTATATCGTCGCGAATCTGATGACGTGGACGTTGAGGGCAGTGGCCAGATTAATTAACTTAGCAACTAATATAACTTATTCTATCAGTACAACTTTGTAGCATGCAATAAACTTATATTATAGTTAATATGTATAGTTTTAATATATATTTATACAAGTAATATCTATTTATGTTTACAGCAGAGCCTATATATAGGTATAAGTACATAAATATATTGGTACATTTCATAATATAATACAAGTAGGATTTGTGTGGGAGGAAAATGAGGGTAGCGATTTTCCTCCGTCACACCATCGGTAAATTCAGTCTCCAGGACAACAGATCCGATAATGGAATGAGGCTGATTGACCCTTGCCGAGGCGAGGAACATGGTGTTTAGTAGTACAAAATTCCATCATCTCGACATACACAAAGCGACATGGCTGTCACCTGATCGAACGGTCAAAAATCAAATCTATCATGTTGTTATAGATGGACGGCATGCTTCTAGTGTCATAGATGTGCGGACGATCCGGGGCGCCAACATTGATTCGGATCATTACCTTGTTGAAGCCAAGGTTCCACCCGCTTAAGTAGCGCCAATACCACTCGTCAAAGTGCGGTACGGAAGGTTTCAGTCGAAAAGCTGCAATCATAACAGACAACTTTTGCTTACTCCACTCGGCTCTCTCAGCTACTTACTGAAAGTCGTCCTTCAGAACCTGACGTCTCCGCGCAGTGGACACTTGTGTCGCATTCGCATTTCCAAAGGGCACTGTCGCAATGGAAATGCTTGGTATAACGATGAGTGCCACCGCGCTACTGCAGAGAAAAATGCGGCATATCAAAATACTCTGCAGTCAGTTGCCACGCGAGTTATGTTTCTACTTTAATAAAAACTTTTGTTATATTTTATTTTATTCTTTATTTAAATATATCAAAACGACTTTTCCGATTGAATGCGTACTTAAGACTAAAGAAAATAATGTACAATATTGAACAAAGAAAATAAAAAGGGTTACCATATTGTAACTCGCGCGCTGTGTGGTAAAGGTATAGGAAGAAAAGAAGAGACGAAAAAAGAGAACACGAAAGGCGCGAGCTGGATGTGATAGAGATGCACAGAGGAATGAACGAAACCCGTAAATTCTATGAGAGATTAAGCGTCTAACCGAGGGTTTCACAACAACACCTTCTTCCTCTGTTAAAGCCAAAAACGGGAATCTAGTCACAGATGTACAAGAAACTCTAAGGTTATGGGGAGAACACTTCTCTAGTCTGCTTGTTGGAAGCGGATGGAGACCTGGACTCCAGACCACTAATCACTGATGATGATGTTATATGCCCACCTCCCGACCAAAATGAGATAAGTAAAGTGGCAGGCCCTCTTGGTCTTCCCGCTGAGTTGTTTAAGGCTGGTGGTGATTAGTTTTTGCAACGCATGCATCAACTCATTAACAATATTTGGTTGGAGGAGGGCATGCCCACTAATTGGAACCTTAGCACACTCTGTCCAATCTATAAGAAAGGAGACCCTACCGTCTGCGCAAACTACCGTGATATAAGTCTACTTTCTGTCGCGTATAAAATATTATCTGGCGTAATATGCAACCGACTGAATCCGTTTACAACTGATAGGTAACTATCAGTGTGGATTAAGATCTGGTCGATCCACTATCGATCAGATATTCACGTTACACCAGATCCTGGAAAAGACCCAAGCAAAACAAAACGACACACACAACCTTTTTATCGAATAAAAAGCCGCATTGGACTCTCCAATTCGCACGAAATTGTTTGCCGCCATGTTTAAGTTTGGTATTCCCGCTAAGCCGATAAGGCTCAGCAAAATGACTTTGAGTGACACCAGGTCCTCAGTCAAAATAGAAACGGACTTCTCCGAACCATTCGATGTCAAACGAGGTCTCAGACAGGGCGACAACCTTTCGTGTACCTTTTTCAATATCATCATGGAAAAGGTGCTGCGGAATGCTAAGGTTAACATAAGTGGCACAATCTTTAACAAAAGTGTCATGATTCTCTCGTATGGCGACGATATTGATATCATCGGTCGGAAAGCGCGGGATGTTCCCCCAGCTTTTGCAAGAATTGAGAAAGAATCGGCGAAGATGGGTCTAGCGGTGAACGAGGACAAAACGAAGTATATGGTCTCAACGTCCACGGATTCACGACGCCCCTTATCCATTGCATGTTATGACCGATATAACTTCGAGGTAGACAAGGAATTTGTCTATCTAGGTACAGCCGT
Source organism: Crataerina pallida (assembly GCA_949710015.1). Taxonomy (NCBI): domain Eukaryota; kingdom Metazoa; phylum Arthropoda; class Insecta; order Diptera; family Hippoboscidae; genus Crataerina; species Crataerina pallida. Next base: position 13,845,505 of record OX453289.1, read on the forward strand.
AAATATCTCCAATAACGTCAGCATGGAGATAAAAAGGAAAATTATTTCTGCTAACAGGTGCTACTTTGGGCTAAGTAAGCGGTTTAAGACCCTCATCATCCCCGCATCATTAGCTCCATCTATGTGCCAAAAAAGTGCATAGTCGGATTACAGACATGCCCACAATTTGCAAAAAACAATATTCAACGTAAAAGTAGACTTGCATGCTGATATGTAATACGTACACTATTAAAGGGCGGAATATATCTACATTTGCCACGCCCACCGTTGTGGAGGTGGAGAGTATTTCAGATTCGGCCTAAGCTTAATTTCGTTTTCTTACTTGTTTTAGTTAATTTAATTAATTTATTTATTTTATTTATTTTAAAAAAAACAAATTTTATTTTTATTAACGCTAAAAGCGTCTATTAAACTCAAAAATGAACTGAACTTATTCTATTACAATTGTTTTCACCTAAACTAATGTGGTATTCTTTCTAGACGAAATATGATATTTGAATTTCATAACTTCCAGCAACAGTGCATCTTGTTAACGTGAAAACAGACATAGCTTACACAATATTTTATTGATATCGCATTTTGAAAGCGTGAGAACGTACAAATATGATGTTTTCCACATATGTAGTATTAACTTACAAACAAAAATTTCGCAACAACGTTTTAAACTTCAAAGAAGACATAGATAATATAAACAAAAACTACATTTTGGCGCTAAAACAAACTTAAACTTAAATATTCACTTTTCTGTCTAGTTAGTTGTTCTTTTGTAATTGTTTATTTGTTGTTAAATTATGTTTAAAGATATTATTTTAATGCCTCAAAATTAATTCTAAAATTTGTTAAAATTATTGTAAGAAAATAAGGTATGTTCTACTACATCATTGTGATAATAATTAAGATATTAATATTTTCAATAAATAACAAATCCCCTGATGAAGACGGCATAAAACCGTCGAAACGTTGGGACACCGTAAACTCATTGTTTAATTTATAATGATCAATAGCTGAAACCAAAAAACTTAGTTGAATCGATTCAGATTTTGATTCTGAATCGTTTCGTATAATTGAAGGTGAGTGCCGCATATGCCGTTAAACTATCCCATTCATCGATGTACCAAAAATCGGCATGGTTAGATAACAAACATGCCCACAATGGACAAAAATGTACTTATCTGCCACAAAAAATGATCTATGAACTTGAAAATTTGTATATACATACGAGTATATTGGTATATCTATAAATACCTCTTTCATTGAGTTCCCAAAAATTAACGTTTTTTTATATTTCATATATAATATAATATATTTATATGTGGAAGGGACAAAGACGGGACAAGACGTGGACAGTAAATTATTTAGTATAGTACACAAACACTGTAGTAATAAGTGTGTTACATGTTAATATTTTAAAACATCAATATACTCGTACCTTTGCCTTTGTTGTGATGATTTTATGAAAATTTTTATGTGAGTCGTTGAAATAATTTGAAACAAAAGCATCAACTTTCTGGTAGAAAACTTTTTTTTTTTTATGAAATCTTAATTTTAATAAATTTTGTAATAAAATAACTAAAGTTTTCTTTAAATTTACTAAACGCTCCACATATATAATTCTCCTTTTTCATTTGTGTAACTTTTAATAAAACATACTTTTTTATTAATTACATTTACGTTTATTTTGTATCAAGTTTTATTGTGTGTGTTTTATTTAAATAAACATTTTGTAATAATGAATAAAATGTAGTGATGAAGGTAAACTAAGTTTTTTCTTTCGTTTCCAACACCCAGAAGGAAGCATGCAGAGACTCTACAAAGTATATACATATATTCTTGATCAGCGTCAATTTAGACATGTATCTCCATAGGTCTGTCTATTGTTGGCATTCTCACAAGCGTAAATTTTGAGATATTGAGCAGAAATTTTTAAAGGCACTTTTAGTTTTTGCAAGCAGATCGCTACTTAAAGTGGGTAACATCGGTCAGGAGCCTATGAAATTCAAATTGGGTACGCATATTTATTACTATTCCCTTCATAGATGTTCCAAAAATGGGCATGGTCGCACAAGAGGCACGCCCACAATCGACAAAAATCTATATATCTATATGCCACGCCCACTGTTATGGATGTGTAATTAAGATTAGGCCTAAGCCAAATTTAGTTTTCTTACTTGTTTTATATAAACAATTGATCGCCTTATAAGGAAAACATGGCAAAATAATAATAAGAAATTTTTATTTTCTATTTTTTATAGCCACCACCGAACGAGAGCTATGTTTTGTTCAAATGTTTGTAAGTGGCAGAAGGGGGCAAACTATACCATTAAAAGTATAATATATATATACTTGATCAGAACACAAGCCGAGTCAATATGGCCTATCGGTCTGTCCTTATGACTATGACTTTTTTCCACTCTCATGGTTACCAATAGCTAAGATATCGACCGGAAATTTGATATTTATAATCTTTGTAAGTCGTAGAGTTTTGTAATGGGCAATAGGGTGAAGTCAGGCCACGAACCCCCGCCCACAATGACGGAAAATATTTTATTAAAATCGGTTTTAATACAATACCATTTAAACAGCTAAGATATCCAGCGGTATCCATACGGCACAGTTTGGTATTTAAAATGAACAAAATTCAACTCATTCAAAAAAAAAAATTTTACAAATCGTAGGAGTGTCTGTCATCTGACCATACCCATTTTTGGCACAACCCTGAATGGGATAATTATAAATACGTAAACCAAATTTTAACTTTACAACTGAATTTTTAAGGCACATAGTTTTGTCGATTGTGGACGTGGCCCATGACCGATTTTGGCCAATTTATACCGATTTAAATACAGAAACTAAATATTTACAATCATTAGAATATCAACAACAGACAGACTCAGGGATGGATCTGTTTCTGATAAAGAATATAGAAGAATATTTATAGGGTCTCTGATGCCTTCTTCTGGAAATGCAAATGGAATAACACACTTAGCGCACCCCCTTCTTATGTGGAAAATATAAAAAAATGTGTATATTTTCTACAGAATAATAATCACAATGTGTATTAATATTAGCCATGCCCACTGATATCTATATATACATAACTGTTGTTTTCTGAAGCTGGATACTGATGGTGGGTCTGTTAGAATTGGCGTACATCTAAAATAATCGTTTTCACTTGTTTTTACATTGATTTTTCTCTATGAATCTTGCAAATTTTTTAAATTTCTATCCTTTTTATACAACAAATTCAATATTACTAATAATGGTGTCTTTTTTATTTTTTTCAATAATTAATTCTTTTATTATACCCTCCACCTTAGGGAAGAGGGTATATTCATTTTGATCATCCGTTTACAACACATCGAAGGAAGCCTCGGAGACCCTACAAACCATATATATTCTTAATCAGCATGAAAAGAGAAATCGTTTAAGGCATGTCTGTCCGTGTGTCCGTCTGTTGTTGGCACTCTCACGGTCGTAATTTTTGAGATATCAAATTGAAACTTGGCACACTAATTCTTTGTTTAATTTCCCTGTTCCGTATTGAAATTGGGTAAAATCGGTTAAAATACACGCCCACAATAAACGAAAATCTCAACATACCTCGAAAAAATTGTATCTTTAAAAAATTATATATATTCAAAAATACTACGCCTATCAAGTTGAAATTTGGTATATATATAAGTGGTACCGTTATCCAACACTATGCCAAAAATGGGCGTTATTGAATGGAGAGAGAGATTAATTATTTCATTAGAGAGACATAGAGCATAACCAAAGCATTACAAAGTAAATTAAACACTAATCACTGCAGCTAGTTAGCATTTAAATTAAGATTTAGTTTAATCGAAATCATTCTAAATTCTTTTATTAACTACATATGTAAGTGATATAATAAAGATATCTTTAAAAATGGCCTTTAATGTAACGGCGTAATAGTAATGTAAGATCTTGTGAGAGATTTTCCACACAAAGTATATATATTTTTGATCAGCTTTTAAAACTGAGTCGATCTAGACATGTATGTCCAGACGCTTTTAGTTTTTGCTGGCAGATCGATATTTTGTTTCACTTTAAGTAAGATAGAAGAAAATTATGCAACAAACGAAAAAGAGATGTTGACCATAATTTGGTCATTGGACAGTTTGCGTTTATTTGTTTATGGAGCTAAACTTTTCAAAATTTATACTGACCACATACCATTGACTTTTGCTTTGGGCAATAGGAATTATGACGCTTAACTTAAAAGAAAGAATAAAGGCCTACATAATACGAACAGAACATAACAGAGCAAGGAAAATGACAGACATCCTGCAAAACCCAAATTACAACCCATACTTATTCCTAGGTATCTTTTCGAAATTTTACATGTAGACATTTTTGAGTTGCATGGACTGAAATTTCTCAGTTGTATTGACAAATTTTCAAAATTTGCAAAATTATTTTTCGAAAAAAATAAGTCAGTAGAGTTCTCACAGAGGTTCTTCATTATTTTTCTGTACCCAAGATTTTGGTCTCGGATAATGAGAGAGGGTTACTCACTCCAACTATTCCTTGAAAATTCAGCCTTACTTCTCACCCTCGCAGAAAATTGATTGAAATTTATAGATGTTTGCTGAAGGAATTAGAAACCTTAACAGTTTTAGAAATTATTTAAATATCGGTTAACCGATATAATAACACAATTCATTCAGTTACCCGAAGGAAGCCGGTTGATATATTTTTCAACAGATGTGAACGATTAAATTACCAAAATTTGATAAATTTTCGAAATCGAGTAAATAACGACATAAGAGGACAGTTAGAAGCCGAACAAAATGTTTGCAATGAACGATTAAATAGGAAAAGAAAAGCAAATAAAAGCTAAACAGTGCCCGCTGTACGGAAAGGAACGTATAGCTAGGAATAATAGGTTAACTATAGAAACGGACTCCAATAAAAAATATTATAAATCACATATTAAGAACATAAAATAAATAAAACTGAAATAAAATAAATTAAGTCTGTCGCAACCATCGGCGGTGTACACAATTTGAAAATCGTTGTCGATGACACTGGTACTGCCAAGCGCACCACATAAATTATAAACCATTAACGTAAAATCATGAACCGCAATATACACATGGAAGAATTGAATATTTTTCTTATTTTAGCTAAATTACGATTAATACCCAAAACACAAATATATTTTATAAAAAAGGAAAGATATTGAACAAAAAATATAAAATTTTGATGTTATTAACACTCAATTAATAATATATTCAAAAATAATTATTATTATTGAAACTAATATCATTGAATGTATAATTAAGAAATTTTTGCAATCTAAATTCGTTTCTATAAAAGGTTTAAATTCAATATTGAATTGTAGAAAAAAAGTAATTAAAATATTAAGCAAAGAATTGAAATATTAATCAAGGAATTAAAATATTAAGCAAGAATTAAAGGAAATTATATAAATAATATGAAATATGAAAATCTGTTACAACAGCCTCAGCTCGATACTCATACGATATAAAACATAATTTTCTAATTAATCACCATGTTCAACAATTGAAAAAGAGACTGAATCTACTCAAACCTAAAACTGTTAGATATCGTAGAGCGATAAACTGGCTAGGCTCAGCATGAAAACAACAACCACTAATACAAAATTAACAAAGGAAACGACAAGCAAAATTAAATTAATTAATTACTGAAGAATACACCAGAAAACGTAAATTTGAGCAGCCATTTAATCCTGGATCAAGTGTTCTTGATAAGGGCCGAAATTAACGAAATCGTGTTAGCAATGGCTAAAGCTAAAGTGAATACCAACATCCTTAATGAAGGTGAAATTAACTCTATAGTGAACGAATTGGACACCTTACCATATGTAAATGAGTTAGAAGCATTAAAGTATGCAAAACCATAAGTGTACACTAATCAAACGCCTCTAGGTCCTGTCGGTCCTTAAAATAAGTCAAAGACCGTATAGCAAATTCATTGTAAAAGCCGCTATATTGAAGGGCAAGCAAATCAAATTAAAATTTGAGGAATTACTGGTTGCCCCAAATGAAGCAACTTATATGCGAAAGCCTTGTCGATTTGGACCAAGGTGATTGTATTGTTGGCATATTGCGGGAAAAAAGAAGAACTGCTCGTTTTAGACGAACTCAAAGGCTGTGATCCTACTGATCGGGGCGGATCTTATATTTTTAACAAACTTTGAAGCATCCGTAACGTCAAAAAATTCAACGAGAGAGCTGAATGGCACGTATATAATACGAATGTCAAATGAACGAATATCCATTGGTAAAACCCAGTTTTCGGCAGAAACCTCAACAAGTTTACAACCCTTGCCATCACTATTAATAAATGTAGCAGAAGAAAACCATGAAGTCGATTTGGATTATATCCAAGAATTTTGAGAACACAGTGAAATTAAAAAATTTAACTAACACTGTGACATATTCAGTCTCGTCTGTTCTCCTAGTTAAAAACTCTACGCTTCATTTAACATACCCACAATAAGCTTACGCCTCCAAAATAGAGTTAATTTCCAAGAATCATCGGGACGCTTATTTTTAAACGTGGGGAGAGTTAAGGCATCTCACAGTCGGTTATGCCTGCACCTGTGTTACTTCAAAAACCAGACACAAGTGTCGGGTTACACGGTGGATTATGCACAATCAGCATTATCCCACGGTGGCCAAACAATAATGCACTAGATGCAAATATAATGTATAAATAGGAGTACATACAATTAGAAGATAGAATTAGAATTAAATATAGAGCGAAACGGTAAAGCCAATCGGCCAAAAAATAATAAATTAAAGTTGTGTTCTAATTATATAAAATAAAATAAAGATGTTAATTTTTTTTCGAGGTCTCTTAAACTTAATATAAATATAAATATAAATATAAATATAAATATAAATATATCATTTTTAAAATTCTAACAGTTTACATAATTTTTTAATGGTAAATATTTTAAAAAAATATTTCCTAATAAATAAAAAAACAACAATAGTGTATTTTTGCCGGTCTCATAACGTTCTCTTTTATATCCTGGGTATGTTAAGTTTATAACACATCAACGGCAATAGATAAATCCACCTTTTATTATATCAGATCAAAATAAAACCCTAAATCAATTTAACGTCAATGTAACGTACATCTATCCGTTTGTATGTCTGCTAGATGGCGCAATTTGTATGGCTACAGTTTTTAAAATATTGCAATGAAATTTGTTGCAAAGGCGTGTATTGACCTAAAGGTCTGTATTATTAAAATGGTTCAAATTTTACCATTTTTAGAACCCCTCCTTATATAACGTCCTTATTTTAAATGTCTTTATAAAACGAAAATTCGCAATTCTTAATATTTTTGACAAGTTTTGGTGAAAAATAGTTAATTGGCATAATATTTGACTATGCCAAATTTGAACCCTAACAAACTATTTTTAGTTTCTTCCGCTTCCTAATATGAAATAAGTCTTTATATAGCAAAAAATCGCAATTCTTAATATTTTTTGACAAAATTTGCTAAAGAATAGATAATTGGCTGTAATAAATTTGGACCCGATTGAACCATTTTTAGAACCTCTTTGATTGATTTTTCCAATGATATTTCACGAAGTGACGAAGTATGACAAGGGCTCTAAGTTTACTGATACAACTCAACTAATTACAGCATAATTTTTGGAAACTAAGTGGTGTAGGGTGGTCAGTGTTAACACTTTCATTTGTTTTTTTTTTTTTTTCATACATAACATTCATTACGCATATATTCTGAACCAATATTGACTAACTTTTTATCTATGAAAAAACAAACCAATCAAAGGCAAGTACTGTGTAAACAATTTAGCGTAACATGAGTTCGATTAATGCTTTCTCAGTCTGCAATTAAAGAAAAAGAAAACAAAAGGGATTAAATAAATACAAATTGAAAGAAAAATATATTCAAATTATTATATATTATTAAATTAAATTTTTTTATTAAAAATATCTAGGCAGGAAAAATATATTTAGAACCAATACTAAACAATTAATTTTCAAAAAACTTCATTTATTAATAATGTGTAATTGTATTTATGAATAATTCATACGAAACTAATATAAAGTCTTTACCAACAAATTAATACTGAAAAAGTAAACGTAAGATTGGGTTAAAAAAAACAGCTAGCTATAACAACTATTTAAGTACAAATGCATACCATTAGGATTGAAATATTAAAACTTAGTATTTAAATACTAAAAATGTTATTAGAGTAATATTCAAGTACTCAAAGCTTTAAAGATATTAAAAATTTGAGCAAAAATATTGAAATTATTTAATAGTTAAATAATCTGAATTACTACTCAAGTACAAGTAATTTATAAATAAAATTGTTTTTTTATACTAATACTAAGTATAAAATAGTTGTAACACTAAAAATTAATACTCAACTACTTAACTTACTGGAAAATTGCAAAAAATTGACTAACATTTATACTCAAGTAGTTAGAGAAAAAATTACTTTTCAAGTACTTAAGAAACTCGCAACTGGCAATAAAATCTTGCAAACTAGTGTAAAGGGATTGAAAAATTTCTCAAATTAAAAAAAACAATAACTTATAGGTACTTAAATAAAAAAATTAATGTTCAAATGTTTAATATTGTTAGTCAAGTACTTACAAGTTCTGTTAAATATATATATATAATTCCTTAAGTACTAAAAATTGTTATTTTAAGTACTTTATATTACTAAACAATACTATTCTCACTGTTTAATCGATCCACATTTTTTCATCACACCAATTCCAAGTTTATTTCATAATGGGTTAGTGTTTAAATATTATATAATATGACCAAATCAAAGTGTAGAGAAGAGAGCTTAAGCTTAATTTTGAGTACTTTAAACAAGATTCTTCTTCTTCCTAACTAAACTACACAAGAGAGTGTGTGTATGTATAAATGACAGTTATATTACAAGTGAAAATTAATTCACATCAATTCGTAGACAGTTAATGAATTTATGCAAATTTATATTATCAGCAAAAACTTATCACATTTAACTTAGACCTTAATTTTAAAAGTAAATGTATCTCCAATTCATGAAATACTTTCGATTTAATTAAAACATTCATTCATTTAAGAGTTTTAGAAAAATGATTTGTTTAAGAAGCAATGTTTTTTTTCTACAACTACAGCTCATTGTTGAATTGATGGCTAATACGCTGAGAGATAGTGTTGCTGTTGTTATTGTTGTTATTGTCATGATTTAATATAGTTTGACAAACAACGCTCACCTTTTTCAACAATTCAACCGCAGTCTCCAGCACATGATGCCACTTTTTTAATTCCGCCTCATGCAACACTTCCTGTTGACGCATCAATTCTATCCAGCCCTCATGTGAAGTGGGCAATTGTCTGACAAAACAATAAAAATAATAATTATAATTCATTATTTACTTAAACAAAATTTACTTATACATACTTGAGAGCCGAAAAATTTGGCATTCGTGCACGCTGCTCCATGTCTTGAGTGATGCGATCTTCTAATCGCCACAATTTCAATAATAGGATAACGTTAACGGCTATTAGAAAGCATAAGAGGATCAACACGAATATAGACAACCATTTGTACTTGTTGGGTGTTTCGGTAATAATTAGGGGATTTTCTGTTGACAAGTGAGCCGCCAAAGTGTGAGAGGAATGAAATTGTTCTGGTGTTTCCATTTTCATTTGTAGTATGGGCAAATCTTCTAATGGACGTATTTGGACAGTTGAAGTTCCTAGAATTATAAAATAAATCCAATATCATATTGTATACCCTACACCAATAATGAGTATAATAAATTTTGTTATACTTTACAGATAAGATGGAGGCCTTTACTATATTTGCCATTCCAATTGCAACACCTAGAAGGTTGTGTCGAAAACTGTCAAAAGTTTATATATTCTGTATCAAAAACTGAGTCGATTTAGACATATACGTCCGGGTGTCTGTCAGTTCTAGCACACTCGGTGACAAATTTTAAGAAATTAGAAATTTTGTACAAAGACATGTATTGGCCCAAAGAGGAACGATATTGAAAATTAGCCGTATCGGAACATTTTTATATATAACGACCTATTATAAAAGTAATTTTATTATTTCTTAATAAATTTTGATAAAGAAAAGTTGTTTGGCTTAAAATATAGTTCTACAAAATTTGTATAAAATTATATTACTTTTAAGAGATTCCCCATACCAAAAATTTCTTAAAAAGTCATAAATCTGAATATTTTCTAACAAAAACTTGAAGCTAAATTTTTTTAGAATGTTCACAAATTAGAGCCATCATTATGTATTAACAATGACATTATATTCACCTATCTTACCTCTGCGTGGTCTACGCCCCTTTCCTTTGGCTGGAGGAATGTTGGTTTCATTTTGCAAAGAATGTAACAAGGCGTTATAAAAATCTTCAAGTCCAGCCCAAGTATTCTTCTCGATAAAACCCTTAACAACACCCCAAATGGACTTTTTATATTTAATTTGAGCATGTACAGATAACATGGTATGATCATCAACCGTTCTATTAAATATAAAAAGAGTTAAATACAAATTCGCAAGGAAATCAATTCAGCATACTTGACTAAACAATAATGCATTAAAACTGTAAAGCTATCAGCATATGGAATGCCAGCATTAACACTATTTATATCTATTGAATACAATTCGCCCGGTTTACTGCAATCACGCATCACTTGGTGTTCCGTTATCTGTGTTTTAATAACAGGTAATATTATTCAACAGGAAAAATAAATTTAGATTTATTTCTTGTATACCTTAGATGTTTTAGGTCCTACCGATGCTGACAATTGTACTGTTACATTAACCGTACGCGTCTTTTGTCCATCATCATTTAAAAACCATTCGCCAAATGTCATATCACTGGATTTACGTAATGTATGAAAATCAACTAAAAATTTCGATTTGGCGAATAATAAATTAAATAAAGTTTCAATATTAATCGGTAGTATAGTATGAACCAATTGGCGGCCCTCATGTGGCGAATTACATTCAGCTGTGGCAACAAATCTGCGAACGAATTTTAAAAAAAGGATTTATAGCAATATTTTTTTTGGAATAATAAAAAATTTTTATACTTAGTACTGTAAGAATTAGTATTTAAGATTATGAAATTAATTAAACACTAAATACTTATTACATAAGTAATAAAAGTACATTTCAAATAATTTAAATACACATTAACGACTAATTAATTTTGCTTACGTAAGTATTAAAAATTGTATTATTATATTACTAAAAATTACTACTAAATTTGTAACTTACTTTCAAAAACTAGTACTTCAGCAATAAAAAAGTACTTAAATAATATACAATTACTAAAAAATATCTATATTAGTAAAATTATTATATGGAAGTTCTATAAACTAAAGAATTCAAATATATTTGACTTAAGATTTAAGAATATTTAACTTTTACATTAAACTTATTGCATTAAAATTAAAGGTGGATTGAAAAAATTCCATTCTTACGGTATATTATTTTCCTCCGAATCACTTGAATCCGACATATCTGTCGGAATGACCTCCAAGTTTTTGTTTACACTTTCATCTCTTTGACGTGTATGTTTAGACACCTTACGTTTGGCTGTTTCGGGCAAAGACGCATTGTGTTTGGTTTCTTTACTACCCGTACCACTATCACAGCTGCCGCCTGAACTACGAACCGGTAATACCGATGCTAAACCAATACTATCACCGACTTTTGGGGAGCTTAACTTGTATTCTTTGGTTCTGGATTTCATGTTTAAAGTAAGATTAAAACTATTATTACCTCTACTAAGACCACCAACAGCACCACCACTACTGCTGGCACTCGTGTTGCTATGCTGAGAAATACTGCTACTACTAAGACTTTCCGGTGCTGTATTAAGATTAACGCACAATTTCGGTTCGTTGGAAGATGATGTATGTATACTTAAAGAAGTAGTATCATCCAGAGCTGAAACAAATTCTAAACTATTACCATCCAAATCGTTTAATGGTGTTTTATTGATACATGGATCAACGTAATCTTCATCATCGCTGGTTAAACCCAATTCTTCACCATAATAATTATGCACTAATTGCCACAATTCTTGTGGCATCATCGATTTGTTCATTAAGGTATTTTGCCATACTCGAAACAATATTAAATAGGTTTTATCACGTGTAGTAAACGATGAAAAGAAATGATTTTCTTTATTCGTGACAATCGATATAGCATTCGGTATTACCAGCGCAGTCTTCTCTTTAGTTACTGACGTAACATCTTCCCATTTAATATTTAAATGTGTTTCCCAACCCAAGATGTTGGCATGAAAGCACACGTAATTTTGCGATACATATAAACGTCCCTGTACTAATAAATCTTTAAATAAAGCACATGAATAATCTGGAAAAAAGAAAACAAAAAATGTCAAAATTTAAAAGTTACAGAAAATTGTTTTTAATTGGGTTCAATAACTATACATACCGACAATTAAACGCTCATCTTGAGGTATATCTTTAAAAAGCTTTTTAAAATCTTGTGAACGTGACTTGTAGTTGGGATAGAATACATTATACCAAGAGGTCTTCTTTACACGTTCAGACAAAGCTACAATCTTAGCTTTATCTGCTATGCATCGATAATCAATACTACTGCGTATTCGCGTATCGTCCGAGTTATTGTCACTGGATTTTGTTGTTGTAGAATCCTAATGAAAAATATAATAATAAAAACAATTTTTAATATATTAAAGGTAATTTAGCATTTAGTATTTAGATTCTCCATTACATGCTTGCATTCCTATACAAAGAAACTCTTTACCTTAAAAATCCACTTTTGTTGCCATTTAATAAAATGCTTCATACGTCTTTTTCTATATAATAACTGTGAACGCATAGAACACACATTAATTATATATGGATATGTATAATTTTTACTAAGAAATGCTACACAATCGATCATACTGATACAGCGACTACTTTGAATGAATTTTTGTTCATTTATAGTATAAGGCAAACGTTATTATGCCTTTTATGGTTTAATTGATTATTAATTAAACTATTCATAACAACAACCTCCAAAAAAAATGTAAGCATATTTCAAATAGTATATAAATAAATAGTTTTAAAATCTGCCATTTAATGTTACACTTACTTCAGCTTCAGGTAGATTAGCAACAATCTTAGTACGTATTGTTGATTCTTTGGCATTTACGTCTTTTACATTTGTGTCTAATTTCACAGTTTCTTCGTGAGCTTCACCTTCCCATCCAAAATTTAGTTTATTTTCTGTTTCCGTTATTGCTGCTATGCAATCAACGTTCTTCGTTAAATCTAAGACATTATTAATGTCTGTTAAATTTATTGTAGTATCCAAATGTAATGTTATATTACAAATTTCACACACATTTAAATCTTGTTTTATATTATCATTATATGCTTCAGGCAAAGTATTTTTCCTAAAAAACAATTAATTTTTAATATTATTAGTTTATATTTCGTCTTCTTAATTATTATCTATCAACTGAAATCATTAGTAAATGTTAACAGTTAACCGTATTAAACTGTTGTTGTTTAACACATTTCATACAGTATCATGTTAATCAATGCTTGTCCAACTTTGTCAATAGTTAAAATTATAATCTGGGTTTTTTTCCTGTTTATACGGTTTTAGAAGCATTAAATTTTTATTAAACAAATAAAAATATTAATTATTGTTATTATTGTTAACTTGTTATTTTTTTTTATTATTAATTAACCAAATTAAGGCACATAACTCCTACATACCTTTCAAATTCATTGTTATAATTATTTTCAAAATTTTCTTCATTTTCTTGATCTTCTTTTTTCTTTTCTTTGTCATCTTTTTTAAACTCGCTTTTTCATACATATAAGTGGAAAGATGTTTAAATATTATCATTATTACAAAACTTTGATAAATTCGTATAAAGTAAAAAAAAAATAAAACAAACAAGTAAACTTAAACATCTTCAATAAATACTTTTATAACATGATTAATGGTTTTCAAACTATACTTAATATTTCGTTCAGAAAATAAACAAAATATTACAAGGAAACTAAATTTGGCTCTTAAGCCACAACTTAAATACCCTCCACATCTACATAAAAACAGGCGTGGCAGCATATATGATTAATAGTGCATATATTACGTATTAATTTGCAAGTCGAGTTTTATAAGTTGAGGATAGTTTCTTCTAAATTTGGGCACGTGTGTTATCCGAGTTATCCGTTATTTCCAGTTCATAGGTAAATTTTTGTATCAGATATACAGACTTTAATCGATTGTGGGCGTATCTGTTATCTGGCAACGTTCATTTTTGGCACATCAATGGATGCGATAATTATAAATATGTATACTAAATTCCAACTTCATAGTTTAACTTTTGTAGCAGATAAATAGATTTTGGTCGATTGTACGGGTGGCTCCTGATTGATTTTGCCTCTTGTCAATAGGGCACAAACTAAATGCGTTTGTATAAAATTTTAGCCTTTGTATCAAAATTTACACCGCGAGAATGCCAACAACAGACGGCCATACGGACATGATCAAGAATATATACAAAGATTTGTAGGGTTTCTGATGCCTCCTTCTGGGTGTTGCTGAGAATGACAAACTTAGTAAACTCCCCACCTTATGTGGAATATAATAAAAAACAGCTAAATAAAACTGTACATCAATCTACAATACATTAAAAGAAATGACAACATTAATGGGTTATAAAAGCTGACCTGTTTATCAGCAATTATGAAACAACGTAATTTCACTTACATTGGCTGTAATACTGATGTAACGGATGATCTTCGCAGTGGTGGCGATAATGATGCTTTATTTTCTAATAGTGGTGCTGATTTTATTATTTTTATATCGTTTAGTAGCTGTGTAGATTTTGATGATGAGGAAGCAATATCAGCATTTATTGTAGTAGAAGTAACATCTGATATATGTGTAGTTGTTAAATATTCCAAAGAATTCTGTGCTGTAGTAAAGGTTTTTGGAAAATTAGAAGATTTCACTTCATTTGTAGTTTCTATTGTTGAGTTTGGATTTTGTGTTACGCCACAATTCATGACCAAACGAATCCAGGAAATATATATAACAAGGTACCTTTCCTAATGGCCTTTGTTTTTTGATATATTTCTTTTAATTATAGTTTGATATATATATTTTATTATACCAGCTACAATATGTATAGAAGTACAAAACCTTAGAATTGATTTTTTTCATTTTTATAATGCAGCATCACACACAATTGCTTTCTAGACAAATCCACTCTTAATAAATACATTTTTTATACAGAGTTACACAATGTAATTGTTTAATGTAAATATTACACAATTTATTTATATTAATTGCAATTAATAAATCTTATCTTTAATTTATACCATTAATGTAATAAATTGTTATTGTCTTTGTTTTCTCTATTTTTTCTTTGGTCAACAGCTGCAACAATTTGATATATGTAATTTAGAAGGGTTACCAGTTATTTTAATAATTAAAATTGAATATTACACAACAGAGTGGCATATTAAAATAAAATGTAAATTACTATTTACGTTTTTATACCCTGCACCACTTGTGGCAAAGGGTATATTATGTTTGTGGGGATATTTGTAATTCCCAAACGGCATATGCCACACCCACCTTCAATTATGCCGATCGATTCAGAATTCACAATTCTTAATATTCTTCACAATATTTGGTAAAGAATAGTTTATTGGGTTGTGCCTAATTTGAACCCGATCGGATCATTTTTAGAATCCCTCCTCATATAACGTTTTATATAAAACAAATCGGTCTATAACGAAAATTCGCAATTCTTTTTTTTTCAAAATTTGGTGAAGAATAGGTATTAATAAGTACAAAAAATAAAATTTTCGATTTCATAAATAAAAGAAAATAAAACAAGATAGAAAAGTTCGGTTAAGACCGAAGCTTATATTATAATACCCTCCACCTTTTATAATAAATAAAAAGTGTATCAAATTACAACTAAGGATGCTTTAAATTGTTGCGTTTATATTATTATTCAGATCATTTTTAACAAAAAATAGTGTTTTTTTTAATTACAGGCGTTTGCATTATTTAATCACGCTTATTTTTGGCACAGTGTTGGATAACGATACCACTTATGTATATACTAAATTTCAACTTGATAGGCATAGGATTGTGCGATGTATAATTTTTTAACGATACAATTTTTTCGAGGTATGTTGAGATTTTCGTTTATTGTGGGCGTGTCTCTTAACCGATTTTGCCCAATTTCAATGCGGAACAGCGAAATTAAACAGAGAATAAGTATGCTAAGTTTCAATTTGAAATCTCAAAAATTACGACGGAGAGAGTGCCAACAACAGACGGACATACGGACGGACATGTCTCAAACGATTTCTCTTTTCATGCTGATTAAGAATATATATGGTTTGTGGGGTCTCCGAGGCTTCCTTCGATGTGTTGCAAACGAAATGAATGTACCCTCTTCCCTAAGGTGGAGGGTATAAAAATTATTGCGACATTTTAAGCATTTTCAAATTTTTGATATTACAAGTATAAACAAGTATGACTTTTATTACTTAAAAGTATTACTTTTACGTTGAGTATGGTTTTGTGGTTTGCGTTGTGCACGTGTATGTCATTCGACCACTCCATTTTTTGGTATATAGATAGATGGGCTAACCTTTAATAAGTGCACTAAATTTCAAGTTCACAGGTCAACTTTTGTGGCAGATACATAGATTTTTGTCTTTTGTGAGTGTCTCTGTATATATATCTGCCAAAAAAGTTGACCTTGGAACTTGAAATTTGGTATGCTTATACATAGTTATCCCCTTCATCGATGTGCCAAAAATTGGCGTAGTCGGATAACAGACGTGCCTACAATCGGCATAAAATTTATATCTGCCACTAAAGTTGACCCAGGGACTTGAAATTTGGTATGCGTATATATAGTTATCCCATCCACTGATGTACCAAAAATTGACATGGTCGGATAACAGACACGCCCACAATTTACAAAAAAAATATACTCCATGTAAAAGTGAAAGTTTCAAGCTGATACGTAATACATAAATTATTAGAGGACGCAATATATATATACTCGTATATATATATATATATATATATATATTTGCCACGTCCGCCGCTGTGAATGAGGAGGGTATTTAAGATTTTTCAATAAAAATAGTAATTAAAATAATTTTAATTATTTTAATTAAATTTAAGGGTTCAAGGTGTGGTTTTGTTTTGAAACTTACAAATAAAAGGTTTAGTTAATAAAGCGAAAAAGCGGTTAATAAATGTGCTAAAAATAATTATTAACATTTTATTTACAAAGAATAATATATAATTTCAAATAATTATTAAAAAAATGATGACTTGTTCCTAATAGAAAAAAATATTTCAAGGGAAGAAACCATTAGGTGTGAGTACTAGACAGGAATTGCCGCTTTTCAATAGGCCTCTAATCAAAGCTAAATCATCTGGTGTTAAAGACCAACCACTCAACTGACCTACGGATTGTAATTCAGGACATCTATCCATTAAAATCTGGAAAAAAAAAATATAATTCTTGTATTATAAAGAATTTAAGCATATATATAAAAAAAAGAAAACTAACCTCAATAGATTGTACCGTTAAATTAGGTGCCAATGTAAACCAAATATCTTCCAATTGCTTAAAATCATGTTCTATAAAAATCCTTAAAAATTAATAAAAGAAAACAGCCAAGCCAAAAATATTTATTTAAATGTATTTCCTGTATATGTGCATGTTTTGATATAAAATATACGAGTATATATATGCATAATCTTCTTTTTAACACTGTACTTTATTAAGAGAACATAAATTTACAGACTGACGCACAGTATTAAAAAAATCGTTTCAACAAGTTAACTCTGAATTAATCAAATGCAATAAATTTTTTTTTTATACTTTATTTTATACTCCTCCATATATTAAGTTTGTTATTCCATTTAAAACACCCAGAAGAAGGCCTCAAAGACCCCTCAATGTATATATTATATATACTTGCCAAGCAACAAAAACTGAGTCGCTTTAGACACGTGTGTCCGTATGTCTGTCTGTTGTTGGCATTTTCACGGTCGTAAAATTGAAGACATTAAGCTGAAATTTTGTACATACACTTGTAGATTCTGTATGCATATCGCTATTTACATTAGGAAAAATCGGTCCAGAGCAACGCCCACAATCGAAAAAAAAGTATTTATATGCCATAAAAATTTACCTAAGAACTTGAAATTTAATATGCTTATCTATAATTATCCCAAACAGACACACGCACAATTTACAAAAAATCGTATTCAGCGTAAAAAGCGACTGACTGGCTGATACGTAGGACATGCACTATTAGAAGACGTAATCATATATCTTCCATGCCCACCTTTTGTATGTAGATGTAGAGGGTATTTAACATTTAAATCAAAACCGTAGGCATATGAATGATGTAGTAGAGGCTCCATGCTGTTAAAGGGAATAAAAAACAAGATAGAAAAGTTCGGTTAAGACCGAAGCTTAAATACCCTCCACCTTTTATAACCCTCTAAATAATAAGTTCCTATTGCATTATATTGTTGCGTATATATTATTATACCCTCCACCTTAGGGAAGAGTGTATATTCACTTTGATCATCCGTTTGCAACACATCCCAAATGATTGTTGGCGTGCTACTCAATATAACGGCTAATTAGTTTAGTCCTGACAATCTAAATAATATTTGCAGGGAAAAGCCAGGTTTCCCCGAGGGAGGGTCTTAACTCTTCAATAAAAATTAAATTTCAACAGTTATTTAGAAGCAATATTTCAATTATTTTAAAGTTTATAAAAAGAACACAAATTAGTGTGGGCCAACGGATTGACAGTCAAAATTAAATAAAAATGGTTAAAAAAGTAAACTCCGAATTAATAATAACTCCGAAAAAAGTTATAATTGTATTCGTTCAATCCTTTAATTCCTTTCACTACAAGTCGGTTAAGGTAATAAGGAACGATTACTTACTTAATTGATGACAATATTCAACTTACTTAAAAATATCTTCATCATTGAAGTTTACACTATCCACCGCCAATCGTTTTAATTGTATAACGCTACAGATAAAAGTCTTTAATGCTGTATTCGACATGGGGCAACTTAACATTTCCAACCCCTCCAATTGTTGGAAACGCTGTCGATTGTTATTGTAACTTAAACCGTCCATCATATAACAATCCAAATCCACCAGGATGGGACATAAATATGCCAAATATTCTAACTTCAAGTCACCGTTCCCCTTAATCATGGTCAGATGAGCTAAATTGCCACCAACGTGTTCCAACACGTTCAATAATTCGTTGCAGGAGAACTTGTAAATTTTTAATTTACTTAAACACAATGTACGGGATATAACGTGTAAACAGCCAGCCTTGGGTGTATCTAAATATAAGGATTGCAGTTGTGGACAGGTTTTTACAATCACTTGTAAGGTGTCCTCATCGGTGGTTGTGTCATGTAAATATTTTAACTTACACGTAAACTTATCACTAATGTTATCGTAAATGAATTTCAAGGCGGGTCCCACAAATGAATAAGTGGATAAGGTCTCAACATTGGGACAATGCTCCAAGATCATGGCGATATCCGAATAGCATATATTCTCATCACCCGGCATGCCCACATCAATAACGGTCAAACGTTCGGTACAGATCCCCTTGCTTAAGCATTCAATACCGATCTCAGTAATATCCGTTTCCCCCGATATATCTAAAACTTGTAATTTTTTACAATTCTTACCAATCACCTCCAACAAATCATCATTGGCTATATAGGGAACATATAATCGAGTGAGATATTGACATTTTTTAACAATTTCAAACAAATAATGCATATGCTCATCCTTAACCCAAACGCCTTTTAAATTTAACACTCTCAGGCCAGTACCTTGGGCGGCTATCACCTGCAATATCTTTTCGTAATATGAAAAGGGGAACACTTCGGTCACTAGAAAGGAAACGCCACTGTTCAATAACATTTGTAAACAGGTGAAACGCATATTGGCCTCCAAATAATCAGAACTGAGTATAACGCGTAATAAATCTTGATAAATATTCGATGTGGCACCAGCCAATTCCATATATTGATTAATTTCCACCATAACAACATCAATATCAAATTGTGCATCGGGTGAATATTTGGCGAAACCCAAAGTGGACACCAATAAATTGGCCAATTCCGCCAAAGAGCTGTCGCTCAGTGAACGTACTATACATTTCTTCGACATTATTGTTCACTCTCAATACATCAGGCAGGGTTGTATTTTAAAAATTGTCCAATATTTTTTCTTTATGTTATGTTTTTGTTTGTAAATAACGGCAAACACAACAAAAATATAAATAAATAAAAACATAAACCACTTGATAGCCACAAAGTTATAATGTTTACATATATTTTATGTATGTATAAATCGTTGTTATATTAACCGAAAAAGCTTTTATTTTTATCCCCTAACAAACTAAAATTTCATGTTACATCACAACACGATCACTTTTTTTTTTCTTACATTCCCCAAAAACTGTAGCAAATTATAACAGTTTTATTTTTCTCTCGTTTTCAAATTTAATACAAATTCCACAATACTGTTTGAAAAACACATTTTTTTTTATATTCATGAACTCAAAAAATATTCAAAATACGATTTATTTCCTTAAAAATGTTAGATATATTAACAAAAAAAAATGTTTTAAATACAACAAAACTGAACATCTTACTTGATAGGCATGGTGGTGAGAACTGAGACGTGAAAAGAGCTTTTACGTATATAATTATTTTAATACTAATATAAATACGTGCATAAAGGATTCATAACAATATATATTGTAATATTTGTGATTTGTTATACCTTAGGGAAGAGGGTATATTCATTTTGATCATCCGTTTACAACACATCGAAGGAAGCCTCGGAGACCCCACAAACCATATATATTCTTAATCAGCATGAAAAGAGAAATCGTTTGAGACATGTCCGTCCGTGTGTCCGTCTGTTGTTGGCACTCTCACGGTCGTAATTTTTGAGATATCAAATTGAAACTTGGCACACTAATTCTTAGTTTAATTTCCCTGTTCCGTATTGTAATTGGGTAAAATCGGTTAAGAGACACGCCCACAATAAATGAAAATCTCAACATACCTCGAAAAAATTGTATCGTTAAAAAATTATATATCGCACAATACTATGCCTATCAAGTTGAAATTTGGTATATATATAAGCGGTACCCTTATCCAACACTGTGCCAAAAATGGGCGTGATTGAATAACGCAAACGTCTATAATTAAAAAAAACCCTTTTTGCGTGAGTACATGAAATACATATACAAATATGGCAATAGGAACTTATTTTTTAGAGGATTATTAAAGGTGGAGAGTATTTAAGCTTCGGTCTTAACCGGACTTCTCTATCTTGTTTTTATTTTAGTTTGTTTATTTTTTTTATTTTTTGTCCAATTAAGTTACCTATACAGGGTGGGTACGGAAGTTGGAAACAAATTAACATTAAAACTAATTTGTTCATACTTTTTGCAAAATTTATTATACTTCCATGAAATTTCTACACGACGTTAATCGATTTCTAGACTATATTCAATATAATTCCCATTAGCGACAAGACGGACTCAATCCGGGGTCGGAAACGTTTACATACCCGAATCAAATGCTCTTTGTTCATTTTGATCATTGTTGTTGTTATAGCATCGTTCAGTTATGAAATAGTATTATGGTGATATTTATTGGTCTCCCGCTCAAGTACGCCTCATACGAAATAATCCAGAAGATTAAGGTCTGGGCAGCGAGGTAGTCATAAGTATGGTCATAGAAATCTTGTGTCGTCATGGCTTTATGCGAGGGAGCAGAGTCTTGCACTTGTTGGTTACGTTCTTAACTTATATATCTGTATTCTGTTTTTTTTTTTACTAAAATAAGCTAACAGAAAGGGGCCTCTTGAACAACCAATATAAATGTGTACACCAGATTACAATAATAGTGTGTAACAAGTAAGAAAACTAAATTTGGCTTGGGCCAAATCTTAAATACCCTCCTCATCCACAACGGTGCCACGCCCCCCTCTAATAATTTATGTATTACGTATCAGCTTGCAAGTCTACTTTTACGTTGAATATGGTTTTTTGTAAATTGTGCGCGTGTATGTTATCGACCACGCCCTTTTTTATAACATAGACGGATGGGCTAACCTTTAATAAGTGCACTAAATTTCAAGTTCACAGGTCAACTTTTGTGGCAGATACATAGATTTTTGTCGATTGTGGGTGTCTCTGTTATTTGACCACGCCGGTTTTTGGCACATCAGTGAAGGGGATGACTATGACTATGTATAAGCATACCAAATTTCAAGTTCCAAGGTCAACTTTTGTGGCAGATAAATAAATAGATTTTTGTCGATTGTGGGCGTGGATCTTGACCGATTTTGCCCATTTTAAATGGCGATCTGCGTGCAAAAACTAAAAGCCCCTATACAAAATTTCAGATCAATATCTCAAAATGTACGCCCGTGAGAATGCCAACAACAGACATATATATATATGTCTAAATCGATTTAGTTTTTGACGCTGATCAAGAATATATATACTTTGTACGGTCTCTAACGCTTCCTTCTGGGTGTTGCAAACGATATTACATTGGTTGCTACATATATTTGAACGAAACAAAATCGACAATATCTTATACAAATAAAATAAGATTTAAGAATTAACTGAAATATTCCTTTTTTTGTTGTATAAAAAAATAAACAATATTTGCTTTGCAAACGTTTCAATTATTGTAAGACTTATCTTTATAACCACATCCGTAATACAACAACAATTAATATCCGTCCAGGAACCTGTAAACATTCACACATACATACACATAGTGTAGAAATCAAGTATATTACTTGACCAAAGTACCAACTACCACTGGTGCGCGTTTTCTGACCGATCAACAGTTTGAACAAGATATGGTAACCCCTATTCAAAATCCACACGGTGACCGTTTGTCTAAATTGGTAGCTGATATGAACAATATAAAAAAATCTATATCTGAATTATCCAGTGCGATTCAAAACCTTACAACATCTCTCACACAATGTAATGGATCAGCTTTACCATCAAGTGAATCAATTCCAAATATACCGCACAGGCAAAATATTAGGTTTACCCATTTAGAAGGTAATATTATTATGCCTCTCTCATAGAAGCCTTTGTCCCTCTTGGAAAAAAATTGAGACAGTCGATTTTCACAAGCCTCTCTGGAAACAAATATTTCACCAGCAAAAATGTTCGCCGTGGACAACAACAGATAATCACTTGGTGCCAAGACCGGACTATAAGGTGGATGCATAAGAACCTCCCAACCAAGCAGTCCAATTGTTGACAGTACAGTTCCGACTTAAGAGTTTTACGTTCAAAAGGTGGATGCATAAGAACCTCCCAACCAAGCAGTCCAATTGTTGACAGTACAGTTCCGACTTAAGAGTTTTACTTTAAAAAAGAGGGTCATAGTAGATAAGTCTTTGCCAATCCCACCAAACACACAGCAAAACCTTCTTAGTCGTCAATCGCCTTCTTAGTAGTCAAGTCGCCTGGCTTGGCCACCGTTTCACCGCGATTCGACCACGACCGTTTTCGCTTGACGTTGTGGTAAGTAATCCACTTTTCATCGCTTCAGAAATGGGTCGATTTTATTGCGATTCAGCAGCGAATTGCTGATGGAAATTCGGTCTATGAGTTTTTTTTGCGTTAACTTGTGTGGCACCCATACATCGAGCTTCTTTTCCTATCCAGCCTTATTTAAATGGTTCCAAACGGTTTTTTGTGCAATCTTTCGCTCTTGGGCAATCGAAACAGTGCTTACGTGACGGTCGAACTCGACAATGTCCATGATTTTATCGACATTTTCGACAATTGGCCTTCCAGTGGTGCATCTTAATTACCGGAACGGAATCGACGAAACGGAAATGGCGCGTGATTGGCTATAACAGTATCAGGACCATAAAGACTTTTCATATTTCAAGCGTTTT
This sequence comes from Crataerina pallida, assembly GCA_949710015.1. NCBI lineage: Eukaryota > Metazoa > Arthropoda > Insecta > Diptera > Hippoboscidae > Crataerina > Crataerina pallida. The sequence continues at coordinate 13,869,588 of OX453289.1, forward strand.
AGCCTTTATCGAAGAAAAACTGTAAAATATAGCGTATTTTCTCTTTGCTAGTATCCATCTTTGACGCGCGCCAAAACAAAATTGAGCCAACCAATAACAAAACTGTCAAAACAGTGTTTTTCGCCCTAAATCTCATCTTTTGAACGCCATCTAGTGGAATCCGATCGGATTTATACAAGGTGAGATACAGATAACTTAAGCCATATATTAGAAAAATAATGGATTTCTGTATGTTTCGAAATGACCTGGACCGGTTTCGAGTTCTTATCAGCAGGCATTTACCAGTTGAGCCAAATCCACCTTTGCAAATTCATGCGCAAATGGTTTATATCAATAATTCACACTTCAACACCACAACCCTACACTTTTATATAAATTAGGCTTCGTTATGTTATAAGTAGTGAAAGGATGGCTGACCGTATCAAATCCAACTATTTGTCAAACTTTTTTAGTTTGTACTATGTAGTAGTCTGAGCTTATGTTTGAATACTGTCAACCCTATTTTTGTTGATGTTGATTTTTCCCTGTATAATTTCTCGCTCAGGTCCGTACGTGGTATATATTAGTGAGTTTTTTTGGTATATATATATATATATGTCTCATATATCTGTATGTTTCGAAATGAATATTTCATATAGACTTTATATTGAAAGTAGTAATGATGCATTTGAAAAGTATTAAATTTTTCACATTTTCAACCTACATATAATGGAAGAGGAAATGATAAAAATATTAAAAAGAAACATTAAAGAATCAATTGGAAAAATTTCATACACAGTCTATTCTGTTGAACAGCTGCGTATACGGTGTAAAACGATAGAAAAAAATTTCCTTCATTACGATTATTGCCTCAGTTTAAACAGGTGAATAAAATAAAGACGGGCCAAGAAGAATTTCATACAAGGTGAGGTATTTAACGTAGAAGCCGTGAATTCTGCAGGAATATAGTGATAAACGCACTGCGGTGACTTGCTGGAACTGTAAACAAAGTGGTCATACATTCATACAATGTACATCAACAACAAGAACAGTGCTTTGTTACCTATGCGGAAAGCCGAATGTCATAATAACTCGATGTCCTAACTATTCGGGAAATTCAAAGAGAAGCGCTGTGACACAAGGGACGTAGCGTAGACGTAGATTCTCCCCGGAGAACCAAAGCAGATGAATCGCCAATAAACACGAAGAAAATAATCAGTGCAACAGTTAGTGGTAATGATGGTTATGCACGCCAACGTCACTACCTACCATTGCAGAAAAGACAATAATTTTATGAACAAGTTAGACAGAAAATCTTTGGAATAAAGCATAATCACAGAATGGTTTCACGCGGAATTCTGAAAGTAAGAAATATTTAAAACAAAAAATTCCAGTTTAAGCAATAAAACAGACCATATATATGATAAATGATCCCAGAATTTTTCTTGAGGTCAAACTTGATAGTGAGGTAGTCGCAGGATTACTTGGGAGCTGCGCTTCTGTGAGTTTGTTGGGAAATGGCTGTAGAGAATTAATAAAAGAACTTGGCACGAACATGAATTATATAGACTTATTAATCCGAACCGCAAGCGGCGAAAAGCACCATATCTTGGGAAAGATAAATGCGAATGTGACATATAATAATAAAATTAGAAATATTACATTCTGATTTGGAACAGAAGGCGTGTTTCGGTATAGATTTCTGGAGAACTTTTGAATTGGCACTTCAGACATGTATCTTAGAGGAATGTGTGTAAGATATTGATGAACAACAAAATTCTTTAAAAGCTGGAAATAATAATGTGTTGAAACTACACACATTATCAAAGCAACAGCAGGCGGCATTAAATAAAGTAGTTGAGCAATTTTCAACAGATGGGCTCGGATGTACCAAGCATGAAAAACACCGCATAGAACTGATAGAGGGTGCGCAACCGGTAAAAGAAAAATATTACCCGATATCACCGGCCATGCAGCAAATTGTATATGCCGAGGTTGACAATATGTTGGCATTATGTGTAATAGAGGAAAGTAATAGCTCATGGAGCAACCGTACAATAGTGGTGAGAAAGCAGAATAAAAATCGTTAGATGCTAGAAGTCTGAATCAACTCACGGTAAAAGACGCATATCCGCTACAAAATATTGAGAGCATCATCAGTCGCATAAATGAAACACACTATATAAGTAGCGTTGATTTGAAACATGCATTTTGGCAAATAGAGCTAGAAGAAGACTAAAAAGCATGCACAGCATTTACGGTGCCAGGACGCCCATTATACCAGTTCTGCGTAATGCCTTTCGGATTATGCAATGCCGCCCAGCGCCTTTGCAGATTAATGTATAAAGTGATACCACATCGTCTTAAATCAAACGTATTTGTATATCTGGATTATTTGCTGGTAATCTCAAATAATTTTGAACGACACTGCTAGTCGAAGTTTTAAAGTTCTTAAGGCAAGCCAACCTAACCATAGGCCTAAAGAAATCAAATTTCTGTTTTAAAGAACTAAAGTGCCTCGGCTACATAATCGGTCGCGGTATTTTGAGAACTGATCCAGAAAAGATAGAAGCAATCACGAGGACCAGATTGCTTCGAAATACACGCGAAGTGCGCAGCTTTCTGGGTACAGCTGGCTGGTATAGACGCTTCATAAAAGATTTTTCGACTCCATCAGCGCCACTAATTAGTTAGGGTTAGTGTTTAGGCGAGAACTTAGTAACGATGCAAGAGTGGAAATTATGGATTCAAGACAATCTCACCAGCACGATAATCAAAAATGCCGACGGTAAAGAGGTATCAGCTCATGGTAGTACAGCTAAAACCTTAGAACGCGTCAACATAAAGCCTGGAATGGTGAAACAAATCCAATACTATGTATCGAATTGCCAAGTTTGCAAAGAAAACAAAACAGCAAATCATAATTTACGTACACAATAGGCACCGAACGACCATTCCAAAAATGATATTATATATAGATTTCTTAGGAAAATATCCACGGTCCAAAAATGGCAATGCATATATTTTAATAGTTGTTTATCACTTTTCCAAATTCATGTTTTTAAAGACCATGAAAGAACGACAACCATGAATGTGATAAAATTTCTCAAAGATGTTCCACACATTTGGCGTACCGGAAATCATATGCACCATATCATGCACCACAATCTAATGCGCCGAAAGAGTAAATCAATCAGTGTTGGCGGCAATACGCTAATTTTTGCACAATGATCACCGAGATTGGGATATGTACTTATCCGAAATTCAATGCGAATTAAGAAATTCAGTACACGCAGCCTCGGGTGTAACACCATTTTTAGCACTGTTTGGTCAATATATTCACTAGTGGCACAGATTTTAAGTTGGCACGTAAACTCGGTTCACTGTCCGACCACAGTATAACGCACCTGAAAAGAGAAGATAGATTGAATATGATCCGACAACAAATTGAGTCCTAAAAACAAGCGGCATAATTACAGGGTCACCGGCACAACTTAAAAAGAGAAAAAATTGCCCCAAAATATGTAGGAAGGAGGTAAACCCGACTAATGACTATTTCAGGGTGTGAAAATGCTCCACGTTCGATTGGAAAACAAGCAGAAGAGCCGCACATCAATCATATAGCGAAAATACTTATAGAATTGGAGTTTTGTTGCGGGAGGTTTTTTTTTTGTCCCAGCTGATCTGTTCCAACGTTTACAACACTGACAGCATCTTGTAGGGAATAGAAAAAAAAAAAGAGACAACTTCTGCGAAAATGAATAAAACAGACGTTAATATGTAAGATCTATATTATATACAAGGATTCCAGAAAATCAACGCTATGTGAAAAATAAAAACGGAATCTGACGTGAGAGTGGCTGCGGAGTCACCACCGAGAAAAGGATGAAAATGAAATTAGCGGAATCAAAAGAATAAAAGAAAAACGGTAGAATTCAAATAAGATGTTAAGAAATGAAGAAAGCAATTGAGCAATAAAAAAAAAGAGAGATACATCAGTAATCTAAGGCACGGTGGCCATAGCGGTGATATCCTGGACGATCTCTTTTGTGTTAATACTTGGATAGTCTTACAGCCAGATAAGTCACTTTACTTAGAAACTAAGCGTATTTGTATATATATATATACCAACTCCCCGACTCTCCTTTAATGATTTTACCATCTCTATAGAGGAGATTATGAGAATTCCGCGCTTCTCGCTCTTTTTTCCTTTATTATATTTTTTATTCTTCTATTAATTGTCAACGCGTAGAGATCAATATTATACCCATTTATCCAGCAAACTATATATATTTTGTGAAGTAAAACATTTTTTTATAATAAAGGAACAACTGATGTGAAGTGAAATATTTATTTTATAAAAAATTGAACAAATAAATTATATTATTTTTAAATATTTCACGAAGAAAAACGTACTTTTTCCCAACTTAACGTTCTTTGCATTTTCATAATGTTTAATATTTAAATCTATCGGTAAAAGTTCTCGATCAAATGTGCTGTATTTCTTTTCAGATGGAGACATTTCTGTTAATACTTAAGTAATAACTTAACTTAAGTAATAATTCACCAAAACGATAAATTTTTGTCCTTGTTTTGTGAAATTTGATCGTTCAAAATTGGTAATTGCCGAAACCTTTTCAATTGATGGTCGTATACCTTTATTTGAGAGGTGGTGACCAAGAAAATCTAAATTCGATGCTCTGAATATACATTTATTTGGTTTAATATTTAAGCCATATTCATCCAATCTCTTAAAAACTAAATCTAAATGTTTAAGGTGTTCCTCGTCACTAGCGATGAGAACGTCGTCAATATACGCGAAAACAAAGTCTAAACCATGAAATACTTCGTTTACAAATCTTTGAAATGTTTGTGCTGAGTTTATCCCAAAAGGTATGCGCACAAACTCGAACATTCCAAAGGGTGTAGTAATGGAGGTTTTATAAATAACCTGTGGAGATTTTATAAATAACCTCTGGAGCCTGGAACCTCTGGATGCCAGTCCTTGTAATCCTTTTTTGGAACAAGATGTAGTGGTAATGATATCGATGATTTGGATGGTCTACAAATTCCCGATTTCACTAAGAATTCGCATTCTTTAGCTACTTTGTATTTAATAAAATCTAAACGTCTTGGTTTAGAAAACGGAAGGACACCTCCTGTAGCAAGTTTTACAGTCCATAAACTTACTACAGAAGATATGTTTAACTTTTTTTGAATAGTCTGGTTCAGCGATTAAGACGTTTACGTTTAACATCAATTAGTAATCCATATCTGCTTAAAAAATCTGCGCCTATAATCGGTCTTGAAACAGTAGCGATTAAAAATACAAATGGAAATTCCCTTCGTAAATTTAAATTTACGTTCAAGAGTTTTTTACCAAATGTATTTATTGTGAAGCTATTGGCTGCCAAAATAATTTCATATATTTTGTTATAATGCGGAAACTTAGTAGACGGAAATATTAAGAGACGATGTGAAGAATTATCAACTTTACCATTATCAGTCGCCGCGACAATGGAGGAAGTTAGTTTGTTGACTTCTTAGGAGCAAGGCTGTTCACACTTCCTCGCTTTATTCTTAAACATGTAATGGTACCGGCAAATCCAGTTTGATTTGTTTCGGGAACTAGACCGTCCGCGGGATAGAGATCTGTATCTCCTGTTTCTGTATTCATCCCTATCATTATGATAATTCATTCACTTGATCTCATTAACCTCAAACTTTAATTTTGTGATTGAATCACAAAAGGTTGTTTGCATTGTAAGCATATTTTGAATTATAGAATGTTGCGGACTCGCATCAGTGTCATTTGGTAATTGCATAGATGCAATATTATGGGGAAATGACACTTTCCATATATCATTATCCGCAACTTTAATTAATTCTTTAATTTCACTTACGTTTGTACTAGTAAAAGACAAAACCCTCCCACAATAAAGTACACGCGCATATACAATGTACATTTATGCAATGTATAAATTTCGACTGACTCGACGAAATTACCATACCAAACAAATTTGCAAATACAAAAGAAAATGTTTATATTAAGTAGGATCTGCAATTGTGATGGAAGTCTTCAGTTTTTTCATAAATTTTATATTTATGTTTTTAACTGATTGAAAATTTTTGTTTTTTTATTCTGACAATTGAATTTAAAATTACTAACAATAAAATTAAAGGTAAAATGATTTAAATTATTTTTATAATTTAAATTAAGTAAAGTGTAGGAAGTGTACATTGAATTCTTTATTTAAGGACTTACTATGACCACAGTCTGTCCCAGATATGATGAGACTGATTCCATCAAAGTTCTTAACGCAGCGACATCTATGAGTGAATGACTGTAAATGAATGTTCTACTTAACTACATAATTTGAGCGAATTCGTTTGATTTTTTACTGTGGTTTGACATTTTATGTGAAGTAACTTCGGTCGAAAAACCAACATGGTACAAAGAGCAAATATTAAATTCCGTTTTAAATTAAAAGTGGTGCGCAATGAAGAAAACATAGAGAAACTCATACAAAATTCTTCGAAGCGACTGCTATGTATCTGCGATATTCTTCGAAGAGGTAACTGGGATACCGAAAAGTATGGTCTATAGAATTTTCACTCAAGATTTGGGCAAACAGAAGGTCTGTGCGCGCTTCGTGCCACACACTTTGACAGAAGACCAAAAAGATTGGAGAGTTCACCATTATAAAGACATGTTAAAAATGAAGGAATGAAGCCTTTGCTTGCCGGATTCATTCATATTTCATTTACTTAATATAAAACAAGATAGAGAAGTTCAGTTAAGACCGAAGGTTAAATACCCTCCACCTTTTATAACCCTCTAAAAAATAAGTTCCTATTGCCATATTTATGTATATGACTATTTCATGTACTTAGGCAAATAGTGTTTTTTTTTAATTATAGGCGTTTGCGTTATTCAATCACGCCAATTTTTGGCACAGTGTTGGATAACGGTACTACTTATATTTATATCAAATTTCAACTTGATAGGCATAGTATTGTGCGATATATAATTTTTTAAAGATACAATTTTTTGAGGTATATTTCTCTTTTCATGCTGATTAAGAATATACTCGTATATGGTTTATCGGGACTCCGAGGCTTCGATGTGTTGTAAACGGATGATCAAAATACCTCTTCCCTAAGGTGAAGGGTATAAAAAACAATTCAACATTCAAGTATAACTACATAGATTTCAATATATAATACATTCAAATATTATTTAAATGTTAAATTTAGTACTTTGAATTCTTAATTTCATTGTTTCGAATTATATAATTTGGCATTTGTTCTAAAAAATTAGTCAAGTATAAATTTAAAAAAACAAGAAAACATTTGGCTTAGGCCTTAAGCTTAAATATCACCCACCTCCACAACGGTGGGCGTGGAAATATAGATATATTGCGCCCTCTAGTAGTGGATGTATAAAGCATCAGTTTGCACGTGTACTTTTACGTTGGATATGGTTTTTTGTAAATTGTGGGCGTGTCTGTTATCCGACCATGCCCATTTTTGGCACATAGACGGAGCTAATATTTATAGATGTACATAGCAAATTTCAAGTTTACAGCTCAATTTTTGTGGCAGATAAATAGATTTTTGTCGATAGGCGTAGCTCTTGACCGATTTTTCCCATTTGAAATAGCGATCTGCATGCAAAAACTAAGTGCCTGTACAAAATTTCAGCTCAATATCTCAAAATTTACGCCCGTGAGAATGCTTACAACAGACAGACATACGGCTCACGGACACACGGACATACATGCCTAAATCGACTCAGTTTTTGACGCTTATCAAGAATATATATACTTTGTAGGGTCTCTGAGGCCTCCTTCTGGGTGTTGCAAACGAAAGAACAACCTTAGTATACTCTCATCACTGAGGTAGAGGGTATAAAAATTATTAATTATACCCTGCACCACCCTGTGGAAAAGGGTATATTGAGTTTGTGCGGGTGCTTGTAACTTCTAAACGGCAAATGCCACACCCACCTTCAGTTATACCGAATAAAAATCTGGTAGAGTTCGCATTTTTTGAGATATATTGATGAAATTTGGCACAAGCACAGGTATTGGCCCAAATGGGAACCCTATTGAAAATGAACCAGATTAGACCATTTTTAGAACCCCTCCCCATATGAGGTCCTATTATTTTTGGGGATATTTCAATGAAATTTGGTACAAGGAAATGTATTAATCCTTTTGAAAATGGAAAGGATCGGACCATTTTTAGAAACAAACAAAAATTCTGACTTATGCATCATTTTGAAATTTTTAAAAATACAAGTAGGAATAGAAAAATAAAATTTTTAATTTTTCAACAAAAAAAAATTAATTTGAATAATATATCAAGTGGTGTAGGGTATTTTATGGTCGGGCGGGACCGACTATAATATTTAGACTTGTTTTTAATTTGATTTCTTTAATATTTTTAATCAAGTACTAATACTTTGCTCTGAAACAATAAAACTTAATATGGAGGTATTCAAAGCATTAAATAAAGCAAAAAAAAGTAAATTTGGCTTAGGCCAAATCATAAATAACCTCTACCTACTGGCATAGGAGATATATGTATATATATATATATATATTGCGCCCTCTAATAGTGTATAAATTACGTATCAGCTTGCAAGTAGAGACCATACTCAACGTAGTATGGTTTTTTGTAAATTGTGGCCATGTCTGTTATCCGACCTCGCCTTTTTTTTGGCACATCGGGGAAGGGAATAGTTATAGATATGCACTTCAAATTTCCAGTTCATATATCAATTTTTGTGATGGATATTTTGTCAATCGTAAGCGTGGCTCTTCACCAATTTTATCCATTTTAAATAACTATCTGCGTGCAAAAACTAAAATTGTCTGCACAAAATTTCAGCTCAAAATTTACGCCCGTGAGAATGAAACAACGGATAAACTAGATCGACGCGTTTTTGATGCGGATTAATATATATATACTTCGTAGTCTCTGAAGCCTCCTTCTGGGTGTTAAAATTAAAATGACAATATAAAAAAAATTCAATATAAGGTAAAAGTTAAAATCTTATCAATAGAAATAGACGGACATGCAGTTTGCGGATACGAGTACATATAAGTAAATTTCTTAAAAGTTATTTATGCGGTATTATACTCTAAAGTATTTTTGAAAGATTATATGTAGTCATTGTTATTTCTAATTAAAATTTCGTACATATGCAAGTCTCAAAATAAAAAAAATAAAAATACCGATGTTAATACAATCAAGTATAATTAAAGAGGAAGTTGATTTTTTTCAACAGTTATAACACTAAAATATTCGTTCAAAGGTCACCACCACATTAATTAACGTGAGCTGTCCACAGTTGAAGTACTGGCGTTTACATTTAAGCGTACATGTGTTCTGCTAGTAGCGTCGGCTGAACTCTCAGATTCATCTTCTGGTGTTGTTTCATTAGCATGATGATGTTTGTTGGTCTTCGGTATTGGAACAAAGCCCAAACGGGCCGGTGTTATGGTTGTACCCGGTATGACGCTACTAAATGACATTAATTTGCTAAAGTAAACATGTTGTATGACCGGAAATTTCGATAAAATCTTTATAAACAAATGAAAAGTTACAACAATGACAATAATTATATAATCCTACTCTCTTAGTCATGTACTTGCCTCTTTTTGATACATTTTAACTAAACCCATATTAATTTTGGGCCATGCAGGTACCGCCGAGATACTCCATAACTGATATGAATGTTCAGCAAAGTGCCCCGTTTTAACCTTGTAAATATATGACATTAAATTAAATTGAATTTCATTTTAATTTTTTCTAATGTACCTGCCGTATAAAATCAATACAACTTATAAACATATAATCATTCTTATACGTGTCAATAATCTCTTCATCCAGAAATTTGGTAGGCGGAAATGGACTTTTATCTAACATAACAATAAATATTTTGTAAATATTCATATAAAAAAAAAAAAAAACTCACATGATAGTTGTGCGCTGCCCCATATAAATGGTACAAATTGATAATCATCTAATGACCATACACCTTGACTACCAGCTGGTTCCATACGGTACGTTTTTTGTAAGCGTCGTACAAATATCAAATATTCGTTAAATAGAGACAGGGCACAGGCCACATTATCGTCTTCTTGTAAAATGCCCGATTTGAAAAGTGCACAAAGAAAGAAGACAAATGATAATTCATGACCGGTACCATAATCGATGCGCACTGAATTGCCAAAAGATTCGGATAAATAAAAACCCAGCTCAGTAACCATATGGCATTTATCATCGGGTATACTTTTTTGTAATATATGAAAAATATCCTAAAAAACTCAATCACAGTTTATTATATAAATATATATATAAACAGTACAAACATGATTCATTTTACGCGACCAAGCACGAAATGCTTTATTACCGAAACGTTGTGGTTGATCCATGGGTGGCGTGACATCTATTAAAGCATTTAATTTAACAAAAATATTCATCAACTTGTTCATAGCCGAAGACTTATTAAATGGATCTGTTAAACGTATACCCTGTATTGCTGTACTAATACCATTAATAAAGCCTATTAAATCATAATAAGCTTCGGATTGTTGCCATTTTTGCATATCACTAATGGATTTTACACATTTTTCTGGTTGTCCAGCACCTACGGCTTCCCCTATATTATTAAAATATTCCTTATAACATTTATGATAGAAATTTATACAGCAAACATTTACAGGGTATGTTTTTGGCATCTTGTACTACCATTTCCATATTGCAAATTATTATTTATTATTATTTCTCGTTTATTCGAAATGACAAAAAAATTGCTCGTTATTAAATAGACACAGCTGTTGAAAATAAATACTTGTATAGATAATAGTTTAACCAGTCATAATTGTATTCTATAATAATTTAATTAGTCAATAAGTAATTTAAAATAACATAACGGTTAAAGTGGAAATTTTATTTATTCTAAAGCAATTTATTGTGTGACGTCTAATTTTAATAAATTTCTTTCTTTCGTCTTTTATTTAATGTAGCGTTGCAGGTATTTATGTATATCTAAATAAAAAACATATCATTTTACAGTGCTGCCTTAATTCTTTTCTCATAAATTTTAATATCCTAAAGAGAATTTTTCTCCCTATAATTACATAACTTTTTACAATTTTACCAACTCTGATTTTAAATACATATTTATAAAATAAGTGTATTTTCTTAAACAAATTTAAGAAATCGGAAAAAGATTAATCAAAACATGTTGCAGACATTGTATAGTTTACCATTCTATATTTTAGATCCGCCTAATATAAAATTACGTTTACAAATACCAAAACCATCACCATTTTTTATGTTCTGTTGCATTTTGCTCTCATACTTTTTGGTGACTGGAGGTAAGCCGCCTTTTTTATACAATTTTATATAAAAATTCAATATTTATAAAAAATTTTAGGTATTATTTATGATGTTATTGTGGAACCGCCTAGTGTAGGTGCTACAGTTGATGAACACGGTCATTCTCGTCCAGTTGCATTTATGCCGTATCGTGTTAATGGTCAATACATAATGGAAGGGTTAGCTAGCAGTTTCTTATTTACTATTGGAGGTTTAGGTTTTATTATTATGGATCAAACTCATGCACCGGGCAAAACAAATCTTAATAGGTTGCTATTAACGTCTATGGGTTTTATATTTATATTAGTTTCATTTTTTACTACATGGCTATTTATGCGAATGAAATTACCAAGTTATTTGCAGCCATAAATAATGCAATGTTTACATACATTACATTTAATGCATGTTAATAAAAATATTTCCTTCAGTGTAAAATGGCGCCTAAATTATTATACCCTTTATAAAATTCCACAATATATGTATTATTTTGCGTTATTAGAGTAGAGTTAGGGAAAAGTATAATACTTCTATAATGGAGAGGATTTTTATATAATTTTTTAGTATTACAAAAAAAGATCTATCTAAGACCTACGCAGCTGTTTGTGTGGTTTTTTATTATAAAAATTCTCATTAATCGCCAATATCGCAAATAAATCACCACGAAACTAGTTCGTTATTTGGCAACCCTATTTGTTTTGATTCACCAGGTTAAACTCTATCACGTTTTTCCTTGCTGGAAAAATCAAACTTTTTTGAAAGAACAATTTTATTGTCTCGCAGTTTTTATAAATTAAACGCGTGTTTCCATTGTGTTAAGTAGATATTTTTTAGAAGAATTTATAAAAAAAATTATATTAGTTAGTAATATTTAATTAAAAAAGAAAAAAAATCGTGGTAATTATCACTAAGAACGCGTTGTCGAAACGTATGAAATTTATATATTTTCTATAATTGAATTTTTTCTCAAATATTTTTTCATATAACTATACGTGATCGGAAGTTTATTATAGAATTTAATGTTGTGAATGCTTATGTTATGTGTTATATGAAATAAGAAGAAAAAAATTGAATTGTGACGAAGGAAAATTTCGTTTTTGGCAAATATTGATGGATTTTTTATGCGTGGAAAAATTTAAATAAAAATACAAATCTTAGACGTATTGTTATGTTATGTTAATAAGACTGGAATCCTCTATGAAGTTTATATATATAGAGAAATAAAAAGGTCAGTACAAGTGTCTTGGCATTAAAAACTGGGGCACAAGACTAAACATTTTTTCAATGTCACTGTCACACAATGTATGTTTGTACGCATGCTGCCTGTACAAAATAGAGCAATGCTGCTGTGTTCCACTAACCTTTTTATATTAATGTTTGTTGTTATAAGAGGTGCTCTCCCTTAATAAAAGTATGCTTTGCATGTTGCTTTATGCAAAAATTCATTTATTAAATAAAAATTTAAGAAAACGAGCAAAAAACGTGTTTATCATATAAATAAAATACATACAATATGTAAATATATGAAATAGAAACAGGATTTAATATTAATTCTGATGATCTAATCAAATGAACACCATTAGTCCTGCATTATTATTTAAAACATTGCTTTAATGAGGTATTTTTGATATTTGTAATTCAGCGAATTAGGGAAATTAGAGATGTCTCCGTCATATTTTGTGTTTTATATTAAAAACTTTGAGCACTCTACATCCAGAAATGTAGCACATAGTGTATCGTCTAATATTTACTCTTTTACAATAGAAAAGTTTAAATATATTTGGCATTAAGAATTGGCTTTTAATTGGCAATTAAAAAAAAAATTAAATAAAAATTCATAGTATGTACGAGCAAAAGGACAGTTGTGTGGTTTTTCAAATAACGAACAAACTCCCACTGTCAAACTGACAATCTGTCGCCCACTATTTTCATTATAAATGCAGTGAATTTTTAGCGTTACTAAAAAGAAAATTTTATATAAAAAAATAACAAAAATCCTTAGTAAAGACCCTGAGGAAGCCGCCAAACAGCGGCGAAACGTTGGTTAAACAAGAAAAATAAAAAAGGGTTTGACAAAAAACCCAAAAAGTGACCGTTAGCTCGTACATACTACAAACTAGTTAAAACAGGTCATTAAAAACAAATTATCAAATCATAAAATTATTACACATATGGACATATTGCGTAATAATTACAGCGAAGGGCATAAAATAGTTATTTTTGACCGTATTAATCTGTTTTTCAATTGATTAGAGCCACGCCCACAATTCATAAATCGATGCATCTGCCACAAAAATTGAGCCAAAGTTATCGCACTTGCTACAATTATTTTATTAGAATAATATTGGTCTTAAATCTCGGTTAGAAACATTGTACAGGTAGCATGTGATCGATCCCTAAACATTAAATAATACTAATGCTATACATATATATATATATATATATATATATATATATATATATATATATATATATAATATAAAATATATATAGATAAAATAATATTCAGCCTAAATTCAATGTATATTGCACTACTAACTGCCATATGAAAACGAGAGAATGTACACAAGATTTGATGCAGCCTATAATGACAATTCACGTTTTAGCGGAGCACCCGAATACAATGATTGTCCATTTGTCGTAAATGACAAAAGTGGTAGCACCTGGTCATTTACTCCTCAAATAAATCAATCAAAGAAATTCATAAATATACAAAATAATCGACGGCAACAGCTGCTGCAGCAGCAGCATCTTAACAGGTTTGAATTACATCAACATTCACCACCAATGACATTTGAGGATATCGCTAAAGTCAAATTCGAAGCGTTTTACAATACGTTTGATACTCCACCAAATAAGCGGCATCATCATCAAAGTCGTCATCATCATCAGCACAGTCACAACCACCATCACCACCACCATCACAATCAGCACAATTATCATCATAGACAACATGAGGAGGAGCAAAAACAGCAGCATCATTATAATGGCAATACAAAAGCTGAATCTATTAATTATAATAAACGCGTTAGTTCACCACATCAATACCGCAATATTGGTGTTAGTGGTAATGTTGGTGGGGGTGGTGGGTATAGCAATATTAATAACAATGAGAGCTTTAAATTGTATGGAAGTACTTGTGATTTCGATTCATATCATACACTGCCAATACAGCCGGAACGTTTACAACAGTAATCACAAAATTTTTTATTAATTGTTGCTTAAAAACAAAAAACTGCAAAAAAATTGGTTTAGTTATAATTCGCTTTATTTTATTTATTTATAAATAAGTTTTATTGTTTCCACACCCTTGGTGGAACAATTTTTCAAATCAATTTAAAAATGTCCATCAGTCCATAACGATTTCTGAGTTTTTGCCATTTAACGAACTTTTCTTAGTGTGCTTAGTTTCTTGGTCGTGTTCAAACTTTGCGTTAGTTGAAGTACAATTTAAAGTTTGAAAACTACGTAGTACACTAAGAAAAGATAAAAAAACAAGTACTCAAGCCGGACCATTTAATACCCTACACCACATTTTCTTTCCAAAGGCACCAAATGTTTTTATAAAAAAAAATTTCTCAATTTTTAAGCAAAACTGTAGCCTTTGAAAAAAAAAGTAAAAAATTCCCTAAATTTGAAAGGTGGAGGGAACTTAAGATTTGTCAAAAAAGAAAATTTGGTCTTTTACTTTTTGTTTGTAACAAAAATAGGTCATAGGAGTGACTACTTGTGGCAATCAAACAGTATATTAAGTTTGTGCGGATGTTCGTAACTCCTTCAATTATATCGATCGATTCAGAATTAAAATCTAAATCAATTTAACCATGCCCGCCTGTCTATGCAAATTTGTGCTTTTTTGAGATATTTCGATAATTGGTGCAAGAGCATTTCTTGTCCCTATTTAAAATGGACCGAATCATTTTTAGAACCCTCCCCATAAAAGGTTTCATAATTTTTTTTGACACACTCTGGTGAAGAATAGTTCTTCGCCTTCCCATGTAACGCTCCGGTATAAAATAATAACAAATATATGACAAAACCCCGTATTTTTTAATACGTTTTAGTCAAGTTTGGTGAAGAATAGTTAATTAGCAGAAACAAAATTAGACCTGATTGCACCATTTTTAGAACCTTTTTTCATATAATGATATTTCACGAAGTGACATAGACGGCAAGAACTCAGTTTACTGACAAAACTAAAATAATTTTAAATGTTCGTACTTGATCGACTATAACTAACTAGTTCAATTGTTCTTATTATTTGCTAAACATTTTGCAAGAGTTCACCTAAAATTTCATTTAAGTTGTATATATTATATTATAAATCCTTTGCATAAATTATTTTAATAATAATTTTGCTATAGAAACGAAATCAACTGCCAAAATTCCGCCTATGAACAACACTATCAACACTATTATTCATATTTTTATAAAACGGGTGCCAACACTGTGCAACAGAAGCCATCAAAATTGAAGCAACAAAGAAAAAGTAGAAAACTGCCATCATCACCTTCCGCTATGCCATTTATTAAGGAGCCCGTCAATCACTACACACCTAATGAAAATGATTTGTTGACACGTATTAGTCGAATTGGAACTCAACAAAATCATCGCCATTATACACAAAACAATGTGTTGCGTGAGAAAACTACCAATAATAATAACAACAATAATAATAATAATAATCATGCTCACGTGTCCAACAGTATTTATAGAGATAGTTCGAATATGCGTTTGGATGGTCATAATGTTGATATAAAAGGTAGTGGTGATTTTGTACAACCCAATGATGCGGGTGATGATGGTGTGGGGGGTTATGAAAATGGTGCCACCAACAATATTGCTGATACTAATGCGGCACGTATGCGTACCATTTTACAAAAAACTAAAAGAAAAATGCGTATACGTTCTGATTTAGATAATGCTGCTATATCGGATTATAAGAGTGCTGGTCTTAATTGGCAAGGTATTCGATTTGCTGCTGGCGGTGGTGGTGGTAGTAATGATAATGATGAACCATTAGTAATGAGTCGAAGGCAACAACAAAAAACAATACTAAATAATAATACAGAAAATAAACAACAACAGCAGCAGCCTATTAAACTACCATGTACACCTCCAAAGCAGAAAGGTACGCAAAAATACAGAAAAACATTCCTCTACCGACTAAGAAAAGGATCCACTTTTCACTATACTGATTTTGAATCGTTTCAAGCGATGTTAATTTTTCTCTTTTTAGCTATAACGGTTTTAAAGAAACCGTCACCGCCCTCACCCAGAAACCGTCGTGTCCTTATTTATAACAATCAAAGTCCTCGATTATCACATACACGTATACGACGATCATCACGCAGTCGAGGCGGTGGCAATGAGGTAGCGCAACCAAATCATCAAATTGTAAGTGGTAAAGTTGCAGAGGGGCGAGTGCGTGTTTTAAAATCAATGAGTCCTGTGAAAAAGCTAGACCCAAATTATCATATAAGCGATGACGATTATGATAATGATGATGATGATCTAGATAATGGTAAAAAGTTATTGAAGTACAAATAGAAATAATAAAAAATGACTCATTCTCTATCTCCTTCTCCCATTCTACTGAAGTTTCTAATTTTGGTGATAGTGATGCTTCTAATGTTACGTCCGAGTCTGAAGAAGGTTATCGTTCGTATGCTTATAAATTAACTCACACAATAAGTCACAGTGCGAGTGAACAATCAATATTAAATACTCTACAATACTCCGAAGCCAGTTTAACCAATCCCAACAATTTGTTAACGCCCAGTTTATTTCCAAATGTACCGCCTTATTTGTCATTTTCATCGAATGTTAATAAAGGTCCTGAAATACCGGCTGATTTATATCGCGTTTTAAAATGGCGAGTATCAGCTGTTATGCCCAGAGTTGTACGCTGTATATTAGCAAATAGTGGCATGCGTTTACTCAAAAGTATAAATAGATTCAATATTTTTAAAGAAGAAAGAATAATAATTTCAATTTTATTTCATTTCCAGAAACCAACGATTGGATGGGTGTTTGGGGTAAACATATGAAGTCACCCTGCTTTAAATCAATACGACCCTATCAAAAAATCAATCATTTACCGGGTTCGTTTAGGATTGGTCGTAAGGATTCGTGTTGGAAAAATTTAGTCAAATTAATGGCGAAACATGGTAAAAAAGACTTTGGCTTTATGCCCAAGTAAGTATTCATTTTGTTATAATCTCTGACTTTTATATATATAAGGCGACCTTTTGTGGTGGTTCAGATATTAATTTGTGTGTACTTATAAATTTGTCTTTAAAGTAAAAATATTTCCTTGAAATTTAGTACAAAAAAAAAAATTGGGTTCGAATGTAAATCGAAATAAATATATAAATTTTACGATTTTTCTCATATGTTTTCTTTTTTATATAACTTCTTTTTTAAATAGTTATGAAATGCCTAATAATAAGTTATATTATCTACCTATTCCATAGTAAAATAGATATATTATATATTTTTAAGTAATATGAAATGTTCTGGTTTGTCCGTTTCTTTTAACTACTCTATAAAAAGTTTTATTCAAGTTTTAAAAAAAAGAATTTTTGCAATAAATTTTTATTTGCATTATTTTAGAACATATATTATACCGAATGACTTGAATCAATTGCGTAAAAATTGGCCAAGATATGCACAAAAGAATGTTAAATGGATAATAAAACCGCCGGCTAGTGCACGTGGTACCGGTATACGTGTTGTAGATAGATGGGCACAAATACCAAAACGTAAACCATTAATTGTACAAAAATATATTGAACGGCCTTTACTAATCAATGGCAGTAAATTTGATTTGCGTCTGTATGTTTTGGTGACTTCCATCAATCCATTACGAGTGTATATGTATCATAATGGATTGGCGAGATTTGCTTCAGGTAATGCATAATATACATTTGATAATAAATTTTTTAACTATTTTTTTATTTAGTGAAATATAGCGATAAGTCCGAATCATTAAATGATCGTTGTATGCATCTTACCAATTATAGCATTAATAAGTTGTCTTCAAATTATTCGAAAAATGAAGATGTTAATGCTTGTCATGGCCATAAATGGACAATAAAATCTTTATGGAATTATTTATCAAGCCGAGGCGTACGTGTTGAATGTTTATGGGAGGCATTAAGAAATTTAGTATTACGTACTATACTCGCGGGCGAGACTGCCATTAATAATATGATTAAAGCTAACTTGGAATCGAGATATAGTTGTTTTGAATTATTCGGATTTGATGTATTGTTGGATGCTGATTTGGTGCCCTGGTTATTGGAAGTTAATATATCACCATCATTACATTCAGAACTACCGTTGGATTCGCATGTTAAAGCACCTTTAGTACAAAGTGTACTCAACACAGCTCTATTTAATGTTAGTTATACATTTTTTTTACTTCATATTTAAAAAAAAAAATTTATAAAATGAAATAATTTAAAATTGCAGGTGCCTCCTAAAATACCTATAGAAAGACAAAGAGAAATAGCCGCTGAAATGTCATTACCTAACGGTTCTATATGTTATGATAAACGGTTGTATATAAATTATTTATCACGTATAGAAAAAATTAAACACAACACCTTTACACGTAAACCTATGGAAGATAGAGATGAGGTATTAACTTAATTAAATACATTCATTTTATAAAACTAATGATTTTTTTTAATAATGCAGTATATCGATACAATTTTGGAACGTTTAACGCCAGATGATTTGCGTTGTTTGATTATAGCCGAAGATGAATTGGCACGCAGTACACCTTTGGAACGTATATTTCCAACAGCTGATACTTATAAATATTTGAAATATACGGAAACACCACGTTATTATAATCGTTTGTTGGATGCTTGGGAAACGCGTTATGCAAGTAATCGTAATGAAGGTATAGAATTATTGCGACAATATTGTGAGGATAAATATCATTTGCAAGTACCACCGATACCAGCTAAAAAGGTAAATATTTTCATTTTCTTTTTTTACACTCAATATGGGATAATCATTAAACTCAAATCACTCAACATATTAATATACGTAAAGCGTTTCATAACTTGTGAAAAATATTTTAGTTTAAGAAAGAAAAAGTATTAAATTTTTTTTTGTTACTTGAATGGAATTTTATGATAAATATTTAGGTATTTATATGTACAGGTAAAACTATTCAAGTCTTATAAATTAACAAAAAAACAGCGTTTGAGAGTCTTTCATAAATGATTTTTATAAATTTAACTAGTATTAACAGTTTAATATTTGTAACGTTTTATTAAGACATTGCCAGATGTGAAGAAAGTAGAGGATGTTATATGTGAAAAAACTGTCTTTAAAATTTTTAACAAACGTTAACAATAATGTCATTGTTAACTCACTTGACTTCCATAATTTTTTGTAAGCCTTCCATAAATGTTCTCTGTCTCTCTCTCTCTTTATATATATTTATATTATAATATATTAAACAAACCCTTTTGGTAAATATTTTATGGAGGGATGTTGGCGCGCAGTTATATGCCTATTTTGGCGTTGCCGTTCTTTATATGATCGTAAGTGTTATTAGTTAGTTATAAAAAAGAAATGAACATGGGCATGAGTATTGTAAGAATTCTTAAGACGTTTTAATTAATCTGTGAAAAGAAAGTAATTTAAGTTTTAGGTAACGTTTTTTATAACGGTATTATAAACGTGTATATAGAAAATATAATCACAGAAAATTTATTTGTTGAGTGTTAGCATGAAAGTAATTGTATAAAATTTTACTAAAAAAAAGATATAAAGTAACTAAATGCTAGACAACCTATATTTGTTGTAAAACAATATGCCATTGTAATAGCTTTTTCAGTTAAATATTTACAGTTACCAAACGCTGTTTGGTAAAATAGTTTGATTGTAATATTTTTCTTTTTTTTTTTTGTAATCAAAATATATAGAATTGTTTAATGAATTAACAAATTATAGTGTAATCTTATACAAATTGAATATGAAATTTAAAAAAATGTATAGTTTGTAATAAAAATCATGTGCTGCAATAGTAACAGCAATAAGTCAGTTGTTTTTCACAACAATTATATGCCATCGATTCAAGTTCGTCATTTAATCATCGTTTTAATAAAAAAAAAATAGATTCACAGTTACTGATCCTCCTTCTCTTTGTGTCTATTCTTTATTTTACTGATACTTTTGCTCTCCACATTACCTTTTCCTATGTACCATATATGAAAAATTTTGTAGTATTTTGAGGATGTTGACATTATTTATTATACGCCTGGAGACAAACATACCACAGCAGGTGGGTTAAAATCCCCAAAAGTTGTTTACTAACAATATATATATGTATTTGGATAATGTACCATCATTCTCTCTCTCTCTCTCTCTCTCTCTCTCAAAACATTCTAACTTATTAGCTTAGGCTTTATCGCTAATTTAGCACAGTTTTCACTGAATAATATTCATGGCAATCACAGCCTATTGACATAAACAACTCATTCTTCTGATCAGGCTTTTAAAGTGCTATAATATAAAAGTTTTGCTATTGTTTATATTATATAGAATCGCTTATGCAGCATTATCAACTTGAATTTAAATATATTCTCCCTACATTATTCCCATAACCTTTAAGCAAGATAAAATAATTATATAAACGCTAAAGCTAAAATATTATATATATATGTACACGTATACGCGTATTTTGCTTTATCAAGGTTATCATGCCGAGAATTTATTACTTAATAATCTTTCCTTTAGTATCCCACCCACATTATACTCTTATATGTGTTTTTAAGAAAAGCAATAATAATAATTTAATATATGAAAATTTTAATAATATTTTTACAGGACTTTTTCATCAAATTTCTGAGATGGATTTTAAAATCATAATTACTGCCATCATATTTATTGCAATTGCTTCTATAGTATTATGTACAATCATTATACTTGCTATTAAGTACACAAACATTTAATTTTTTTTTTAGAAGAGAAAAAACAGAACTAACAGACCGAAAGTAAATAACTTATAGCATGGTATTGAAATGGTAACCATTTTGTATATGTATGAATTGAAAGCCTATATAGCCTTTTTTATGTTTATACTTATAATTCCTAATGATAACATTTTGCAACACCCAACGAGTAATAAGTGTTTTTTTTCTACTACGGCATCGATTCGATTACCACGTCCGTCTGTATGTCAATATAATAATAATAATACGCTCCACATAAGATGGCGGATATATTAAATTACACAGTGACCCTACAAATATATTCTTGAGAAAAATTAAGTCGATTTGTTGTTATGACTTTCACAGTCGTAAATTTTGAGATATTGCGATAAAATTTTATACCGACATTTCATTAGTTGATATGTAAAACGTAAGCTGCAAAAGGGTGCAATTATGTACCTGCCACGCTCACTTTTTGTATGTACATGTGAAGGATATTTAATATTTGGCCTAAACCAAATTAAGTTTTTTTTATTTGTTTTTAGTAGCTCTCGTTTTGCTTTTAAAAAGGAGAACTTAGAATAACATTTTTAAAAATACATAACACTCTAAATTCTTCCTTTTTTTAGATATTTAAATATATCTTTATTTATTATTATATTGTAACAATGTCCTCTCTCTATAGTAGGTGGGTGTATATATTTTAAATTCCCCTATATACAAAATATAACTGCCTCACTTCCAATAGTTCTGGGTATTATACAATCATACATAACTGTAAATACATACACACTATATAATGCTGTACATTAGCTAAACTTATTCGCAATCCATAAAACAATATATACTTACTTGATTGATTGTTGTAAATGCATGATAAGTATAACACACTTGAAAAATATACAAAATTTCTTATAATTTGAAAAATACATTCCAAATAAGTTTTTTAAGGTGCCAAACTAGGAACTTTATTCCATTTTTGTTACACTATCAGTGAAAAATTGTTTGTTAATGGCCAACATGTTTAGAAAACCAAAATAATATTTAATTTAAAGGCTACAATGCAAAATAAAACAGTAATGTACGAAAGTTCAATAAGTAATAAGTAAAAGTAAGTAATAAAAAAAAAAAGACTGTAAAAATTATTTATTTATATATTAAATTTTGCTTGGGATGAAATGAATATGAAAGTTTCTTCCCTCTTTTTTTTTATACCCTCTCCTTAGTGATGACAAAGAAATATCGCTGTATAGAAAGAGGGTTCAAAAATTATGCAATCCGGTTCAAATATGTCACAGCCATTTATTAAGCTAATTAACTTTTCTTTACCAATTTTTGTCCAAAAAAATTAAGAATTGCGATATTTTCCATATAAAGACATCACTTTATAATAGGACCAAGAGATTCTCTAAATTGTCCAATTTGCTGCATTTTCAATAGGCTTCCTCTTTGAGCCAATACCAAATTTGATCAAAATATTTCAAAAAATGCGACCTATAGCTTAAGCATAAATATACAAGGACGGAGAGACGGAAAGGAGGACATGTAATTAAAGGTGGGTGAGGTATTGCACAAACTTCGTCCCAAATATCGCAATGTAAAAAAGTTTATAATAATAATTAATGTAATAACTAGTAAAAATTATATAGCATGATACAAAGTATATTTTATATTAAGACTTATTTAGAACTTTGAAAATAGATTCCACGATAGGATTTAGTTTTCTTATTACTTGATCCAAAACTAAAGCAATATTATATTGTATTATATTTGTATATGTATGTACTGAACTAAAGCAATATATTGAAAATAGTAGCTAATAGAGATAATTTCAAAAAGTCAGGCACATTACTTGCAGTATTTAAAGAAATGTTTTATATATCAACAACTGTAACACTCTTGGATAATACTCTGACTGTTTAACACGTTTACCCACTTGTATTTATACAAATTTAAAATACCATATATACCATGATATATTTTGTTCTTGGTTTTTAATTGATTAGAGCAATTCGTATAAACAATGTAAGTGTTATATTCTTATTTATTAACACAGTTACAACCCTTATTGATTGAGTGTATAAGTTGAACTTTTCCATTTATAATCTTAAAACTTTTCTTATGTTATATTCATTGTGAGTGTATAAGTTTTCCTTTTCTATTTATTATTACCTTAAAACTTTTTATAAAGCAAGACAGTAATTTGCCTAAGCAAAAAGTACAAAATTTGTGTTCGTTCCTAGGCGTTTTAGAAATATATTCTTAGTTATTGCGCGTGCGTGCATTGTACATCGTTTCAATTATTTCATAAATATTGAAATAACTGAAAAACACTGCAGAGTTGTTCATGATTATTGGCAAATGTTGCTTAAATATTGTACTGACATGTTTGTTCTAGTTTCTGCACGGCTATTTCAATTAAGCAAAGTCGGTTAAGGAGCCACGCTTTTCTAAAAATGGGTCTTTTATAATAAAATGACTGTCGTTTACTGTGAAACTAAGTGGTGTAGAGGTATTAAACGGTTGGTTAAAGCCGAATTTATTATATTCACTTGTTTGTTCCGGCTTTTTACTTAATTACTTGCCAATTAAATTTTATGTTTTTACACTTTAAACACTTTTTTGAACGTTTTTTCTTTTTTTTCATTTAATTTGTTTAATCCAATTGAAACCATTCCAAATTATCACAATCCTACACCTTATCCCTTTACACTACTACAATTCTTTTTGTCAACTTTACTAATATAAAGCCCATAACATATAGGACTCGAGCGATGAGGAAGATGAAGGGGCGACCAACAAGTATAGTTCTGACTACAGTGTGTGATCCTAGTAAATTAAAAATGCTTAAGGAAAAACAGACAGTACTTAAAATATATGGAACGACAAAGCCATCATCAGCATCATTATCACCAGCATTAAGTTCAACTTTAACAACAGAGGCTTCTAGCAACAACAGTAGTAGTAGTGGGAGTGATAACGAACTGGGCAAATGAAGCCGCAGTGGAACTTACGCTGAATATCCTGGCTTTTCCTTTTTTAAAGATTATATTTACAAAATAATGTAAAGAACTCCTCTGGCACCGTTATCACACACTTACCTAGATTTGACACAACAAAAAAAAACCGTGATTTTAGTTAAAAAAAAAAATTGTATAAAAAATAAAAACAAATTATGATATTTGTTATAAAAATTTGAGAATTTACACGCGCGTAGTATGTAAATTAGAAAAAATCGTTAATTTATAATACGTATATGTATAATATAAAAATATAATATAATCATGAATATATGTAGAGAAGTATTTCTATTAATGTATATATGACCAGCTTGATGCACAACCTTCCAAATAAAACCATCTAAGATTATAATTTTTTTATATGTTATATATAACAGTTGTTGTAATAATATTGTTTTGACGTATATAGTCGCAATAGTAATAACATCTGACTAAATTTGTTAATTCACACGACAATGCATTTATGTATGTATACGTAGATTTATTATAATAATAATTAAATGTCATTATTAGAAAAATCGTGATTATTGAAAAAAACGAAATTTATTAAAAATTATTAAAAATCGTACAAAAATTTGAAATGAAATTTATGCTTAATAAAAAATTGAAAATAATTTAAAAAGTGCGTAAATTTTTTATAGTTATTATTCTAGATAGACAGGATAAAGAGAGATATAACATAAAAGTCAACGGATTTCTTTTTCTAAATTCCAATATGGTAGGTCTACGTTTCGTTTAGCGAAACACATATTACATTATCGTCCATATATATACCAAAGCTGATTGCTACTTAACGCTCTTAAAAATTCAATGTTCAAATTAAACAGAAATATCAGGAGGGTAATCACGTAACTTTTGAAACTATTGCGGTAGTTGCGATGGTGGTTGTCGATAATAGTTTTAGTTTCATTCATATAAGACCATCACTCTCATTGTCGTGTTATTATTCACTATGAATGAAGGAATTTTTCAAATGACGTTTATTTTAATAAACAAAGATGATTAGAATATACATTTTCTCATTTATACATTATTTTTGTTTAAAAAAAAAATGGAAATGCTCTCATTTTCCACGGGCTTATCAAAGTAAATGTGCGTTCCATCGAAACGTCCAATAACTATAAATTTAAATATTTTATTAAGTTGTATAAATAGAAAACTTAAAATGTGGATGCATACCACCAGGAATACCGTATTTCCTATAAAACCACATTTTTGCATCATTATTAACATTGAAACTAATCCACTTTGAACACAATTTATGTTCCAAGTGTTCAGTGGTTTCTTTCAATATTGTACAAAGAGTACTTTGTGCTACCGAAACAGCATAATCGGACGCACTTAGCCACTGGTATCCCCCAGATCCCAAAATTCTAAGGTCATAGCTAACCTTAATACGTTTTTTAATATCTCATTCTAAAATTTACAAATCTTTAATTGTAAAATACCCAGCGAATAATCGCGGGGTTCTTAAGTTGCGCATTGCGCGGCAAACTACAATTATTGATAATAAAAATAATAATAATGTAAGACAAAACCATAATAACTTCCTAACAGTATATCTTTATCTTACTATAAATTTTACTACTTTCTATTTAGATTTACAGAAAAATTTCGCGTCTCAAGACACTTTCACTTACATATTAAGTGAAATCGATATTGATAACGGGTTAAGAAATACATTCTTTCCACCCGTATTAAGGTTAGCTATGACGGGAGAGAGTTCCACCAACGGATTGCGAAAACAAAAAAGTTACGTTCAGACATGAGGGAAATATGTCGGATGGGTTTAATGTTGTGGTTACGGTTAGACATTGAGAATTCGAGTCTGTTGAAGAGGTAACCTGGGTCCTGCTGGGTTACGATTTTATGCAGTAAGCGAAGTGATCTGCATTTAAGCAGGTCCTCCAAGTTAACAGATAACAAAGATATCGTGTAACTCGAGACGCGGTCATACCTCCTCAACCCAAAAACATACCGTATAATGGAGTTGTTAGCCTTTTGTAGTCTCTGTCTAGAAACGGAACCGTAATTGACAAACAGCTCGCACCCATGGAGGAGTTTAGGATATAAATACGCTTTGGCCAATAGTTTCCTAATGTTTAAAGGCGTAAACCACTGCAAGTGCCAGAGTGATCTTAGCATTCCGTATACCTGTCCAACGTTTCTGTTAATGTGGTTCTCCCAGGTGAGCGTTCTACTAAATGTCACTCCGAGGTTTTTTGCAGTATCAACTATCTCAATGTCCGTCCCCAATAAGCGGATTTTAATATTCCTCAGGTCTGCCTTATTGTAAAAAGCTAGGCACTTAGTTTTTACTGGGTTCAAAGCCAGACCATTGGAAGAGGCCCAATTCGCAATGTTAGTCAGATCATTATTGATTTTGGTGGCTGTATCGATGATGTGATCTGGGGGTCCACTAGTCCAGATCTGTACATCATCCGCGTACATATGTACTTGGCACCATTTAAGACAGGCAAATCGTTAACATACAATGAAAAGAGCAGTGGACCCAGAACGGACCCCTGAGGAACCCCACGCCTAATCGGGAGTAGGTCGGAGGAAGAGTTGTTAGCAAATACTCGTTGATACCTGTTGGTGAGAAACGTTTCCAACAGCTGAGCGGATGTGGAATCAAAGTTAAACAACTTCTTTAGCTTGACAGTAAGTAAAACATGGTCAACTGAATCAAAGGCTTTGGTATGATCGAGTAACACAAGGAATAACATATTGTTATCGTCCAATTTGCCTCTAATACTTTCAGTCACATCAATTAGTATGGTTGTGCACGATCTGTTTTTTCGAAATCCAGATTGAGAATCAACCATTAGTGAATTGATACGGACATAATTATATATTTGGTTTTTTATGATTCTTTCAAAAACTTTAGAAAGAAACGGAAGAATCGCTATTGGTCTGAGATCACCATTGTTTTTCGGGATTGGTAAAATTTTTGCTAGCTTCCAACAATTTGGAAGTGTCGAACGCATGATTATATCATTAAAAATCATAGTAATACTGTGTAACACAATCGGGAGAATTAATTTGATAAATCTAGGATCGATGTCGTCCAGACCAATAGCATTCGACTTAGTGTCTAGTATGCACTCTAGCACCTCAGCATCGCTCACGCTGTTAAATCTAAGTGAATTGAAACCAAAGACTGTTTCCGTCTCCAAATACTGAGAGACATTAGGTGTACTCATTGGTATGCTAACAAATTTTTTATTAATTTCGTTAGTGTCGAGGTTAACTGGAGTTGGAATGGTGTTCCCATTGATCTCCCTAATCATGGACCATTTCCTCGCGGTACTAGCAGCAGAGACAAACCTTGATCCATAATATGCCATTTTCGCACGCCTAATAGCATAGGAAACCTTTCGGCGTAGGTGCTTAAATAATTCATTGTGTTCGGGCGCACGCGTACGCTTCCATGCGCTATAGGACTCTTCTCTGGCTAGCATCAATCGCTGAATGTAGTTATTAAACCAGGGGCGTTTATGCGAATTGGCAGTGGCAACTTTTAGTGGGACGTAAGCGTCGTACAGTGACCGGACATTGTTATTGAACCAAAGTCTTTTTGATTCACTGTCCGGTAAACACATAACCTCACTCCAGTTAACTTGGTTTGCTGCACATTCAAGTTCGTTAATACCCACACCCTTAAAATCTCTATAGGTAGGGTTAATGGGAGCATTTTGGAGTTAAAAATTATACGTCATGAAAATCAGGTCATGATTAGAAAAATTTGAAGCGTTTAGCTGATCATAAAGGAGGACCTTATTTATGTTGTTGACTAGGAATAGATCAAGATCGGTAGATGTATGAGCAGTGTAATGAGTCGGGTTTGACGTATTAACGGAGAATAGACCAAGCATATACATCTCAGCTATAAAGCTGTTATCTAACAAAAGATTGCTATTGAAATCTCCGCAAATGATCACATCGGGATAACCGATACTAATATCTCCGATTGTCATCACAAGTTCAGTAAAATCGGTACTACGGTGAGGTCGGTATACGCAACCCACCAAGAGTTTGTTATGTCCCCTACTTATGTTGATAAAAATGTATTCAATAGGACTGTCTGGACTCGACTTGCATACCTATGAGCAGTATATGAGGTTTTTTATATATACGGCTACACCACCAGCATGATTATGCCGATCGGCACGAAAGAGTGTATAACCGCTCAAGCTAAAAAGAGAGCTAAGTTCGGCAGGCATGAACCACGTCTCAGACACGCATATGACGTGCATATCAGAATTCTCAAAGATGTGTCGAAATTCGTCAATTTTGTTACGTAAACTTTGGGCATTCAGATGACAAATATGAATACCAGTATGTCACTTAGTGAGGACTCTAATCATGGTGTGTGTGACGTCACCTGTTGTCATAGCCATAGTATAATTTATAGAACATACAGTATAAAGAGCAAAGTGGCAGTAGATATTGAGAGAGAAATTATGATTAATAACAACACTAAATATATGTGACTAAAAAAACAAAGATTTCCACATAAAAGGAAAACACCAAAAAGTTTGCTGCTAATATGAGACCATAGGTTTATATTGTTCATGGCTTGTTCATTAACACCTGCGCCTATCATCTGATCATGTTGTTGTTTAGAAGCAGGTGTTAATTTAATTGACTTATGTTTTAGGTTTTGGAAAATGGGACATCCACGATAATTTGCTGAGTGATCACCACCACAATTTCCACATTTTCTTGAGGTGGAGGGAACATTGCATTCAGCTGATTTATGTAGTTGTCCGCATATAACACATACCGGTGGTAGTCGACAGTAAGATCGCGTATGGCCATACTCCTGGCAGTTATAGCATTGCGACGAGTTAGTCCGCTTATGAGGTGCTTCTACAGTGACCTTGCGGTGAAGCAAGTATCTTAGGTTGTAAATCTGTGGTTGTTGTTGTTGTGCACTTTTTTTATTGTCATGTTCAAGCACTACTCGGAACAGTGGTTGTGGAGTCTTCTCGCGATTATGTAAATTGAAGACTGACTTGACTCTATGTCCGTCACCTTCCAACGCCTCCTTAATATCATCTGTTGGCACCGAGCTTTCGATTCCTCTTATTACAACTACCAGTCCTTTTTCACTCTTCAGTTGATGAGTATAATAACTTTTTTTAGAATTTTCGAGGTATTTAATGCCAATTTTGTAGTTTTCCTCCGTGTAGAACTGGATTATCGCTTCAGCTATAGCACCTCTCTTAATACCAGCCACATGAAATTGATTATTATTATTATTATTAATTGAGCAAGGGCATTGATGAGATGATATTTAAAGATTCCCGCAAATATATAGGAGGGGGCCGAAGTTGAACTTTTGCTACTGCATCTTCGACTGCATTATTTATATCTGCAAGCGGTGCAAATCTATTGCCCGTTGCAGCTACTTTAGAAGAGGTAGGGTGATTGTCGTTCGTTTTCGAGATTTTAGCAGCGTTTTCAGTCGGTGAAGAGATTTTTCTTTTTATGTTGATATATCTATCAATGCCAGTTTGAATGGGGGCGGCTTTTTTATTTTTGCCTACTTTTATGGTGTTGATACTACCACTGCTGCTGCTACCACTACCGCCGCAGCTACTTTCGTCTCTCATGAGCTGGCACCTTAAATGATGTTGTGGCATCGTAGTGTTTGCTTGATGACGAGGCGCTCAATTCGGGATTGCTAGCCGTTCTTTCAATATTGCTGCTACTCCCTTTATTAACAAGGGCTACTAATGTATTTTTCCTCTCAGTTTGTTTTGTAGGAGACCTAGGAACCTAAGCTGACTTTTTGAGGGGGTCAGCATCACTTTCCATGGCGATCAGATTTAAAAAAGAATTTTTACGACACCGGGATTTGAACCTGCAACTCCTGGGTTAGTAAACAGAGACACCATACGCTGGTCCACCGAAGTGGCACAAACTTTTGAATATAATTGTTATAGGTATAACAATTACTATGTATAGTATGTGTGGAGAGAACAGCGTTGTTATGTGTATTGTTATTTATAATTTATATAATAGTTTATATAATAGCGACTGAGAGGTATAATGCACTCTCAAGTAAATAACCAAATAAGTGTAAAGTTTCACAAATTATTAGTTTATAAGTTTTTATTAAATTCACACTTATCTAAATGAACTATCAATTTTTCTCTAGATTATTTTACACTTTTGTAAAAAAAAAAAAAGAATTTACTGGTTAAAGATTTAATTCAATTTATAAAGGAAATATAGTATTTCACAATATTAATTGAACTCCTTGCACACCTGATAGCAAGTGCATGTAATGTTATTGATAAAACCATAAGGATTACCGACTCAGTATTGCGGTAATAATTTTTTAATAATTTCCAAGCGTTACTGATTTGTTTATTTTATCATGATACAAATTTTAACCTTGATTGGTGGTTTGACATTGTCGTCTGATGAAAAATGTCTTATTAATGTGCACAAATTATTATGTTATATATCCCCCATGGCATGATTTATTACCCCCATACCTACAAAAATTTGAATAATGTTTTATTTAATTTTTTTTTAAAATGTTTTATTTAAATTTTTAAAATAAAATACAAAGAAAAAAATTCAAGATAAAATGCAGAAAGAAAAATACAGTAATATATATGTCCAAATAATTCTTTCACTCTGTTGAAAGTAACTCAAATGATCAAATTAAATCAATAATATATGTACTTATTACATAAAAAAAAAATCCAAAATATTGTTTAAAGATATTAAAAAATCAATTACCTATTTAAATCAAATGTCGTAATATCCAATTTATAAAATTTGGCACTTAAAAGTAAAACATTTCTTGACAAGTTTTCAAAAATATGTACAAAAAAACAACCAATTATTAAAGATATTTCACTTAACAAGTATTTTTCATTTTTTTTTTTTAATATATCTCTATGAAAAATTTGCCGTACAAAAAATATATATTATGCAACACTTTTTATTACATAATACAAATACGATAAAGGATATTAAAAATACTTCAATTTGGTTCAAAATTGTTATATAAAAAATATATAAAAAATGGTTGTGAATTTTCATAGAAAATATAATAAAATTGAGGATTTTTTTATATAAATATTATTACAAAGTGCTTAATGAGCTTCCAATTTAGTGCACATTATTGTACAAATTTCATTGAAAAATATTCAAACGTATGAATTTTTGGCCATATAGACTTATTATGAAATAAGTTAAGGGGTTTTAAAAATGGTTTCGAACTAAATCTAACTTTTCATTACCAAAAATTTAGAATTACGAGATTTTTTCCAAATTCAAGGTTTGATATAGAAAAATATTTTATGAATAGATGTGACTTGGCAAAATTTCAATCAAATATTTTCAGAAAAAATTATTCTGATATGATTGATTGGATTTGTTGCTCTTCTTAAATAATTTGATTACTACTAATCAAGTACATTTATCCTTCTTTCAGTTAATAAACCTACAATACTAAAAATACTTAAGTATAAAAACATACAAAACAAGTAAAAAAAGTCTAGGCCGAATCCTCCACACACCACCTTAGATCATTGAAAATATAATGATGTTTAGGGGTGTGGTCTTAAATAATTTTCTATGTGAAATATTGAATTCATATTATGCTGTTTTAACATTAAAAAAAAATTATATTTTGTTGAATACCTTCTGGTGGACGTGGATGATCTTCTTCATTTTCGGAAAATCGTATAAGTCACATGTAAGAAAATTTTTCCCTAAAAAACTGATTCTTGAGTTTTGGTTTAATTGTGAACGTGTTTTACAATAGATTCAGATTCAGATTCATATGATGCTGATTAAGAATACGAGGTGTGTTCAAAAAGTAACGAGAATTTTTAAATTTCGCGGGTTTGGAGAGAGAGTTTGGAGGGAAAGTTTTTTTTATTATGTTGGTACACATGCCCCTGAAGTACGATAAAATTTTCAGCAATATTCATTGTTTACTTTTTAAGTGGCAGCCGCTAACGTGAGACGTGTTTTTCGAGCTCGGCGATTTTCGTTAGTGAAAAAAAATGGATCAAAGAACCTGCATTAAATTTTGCGTAAAAAATGAAATAAAGTGTAGTGAAGTTTGTAAAATGTTAACAAAGGCATATGGTGAGTCTGCTATGAGTAAAGCAAGGATTTACGAGTGGTATAAGCGTTTCCAAGATGGCCGCGAAAACGTTGAAGATGACGAACGACCCGGACGCCCAAGCACATCAACAACTGATGAAAACGTGAAAAAAGTGAAAGAAATGGTTATGAACGATCGCCGAATCACAATCAGAAAAGTCGCTGATGATGTTGGCATATCAGTTGGCTCATGCCATCAAATTTTTTCGGATGTTTTGGGTATAAAACGTGTGGCAGCAAAATTCGTTCCAAAATTGTTGAATTTCGAACAAAAACAGCGGCGAATGGAAGTTGCTCAGGAGTCGGTATATGAAGTTAATAACGATGCAGAACTACTAAAACGTGTTATAACAGGTGACGAAACATGGGCTTACGGATATGATGTCGAAACTAAGGCTCAATCGTCCCAGTGGAGGCATTCTGGATTGCCAAGACCAAAAAAGGCTCGACAAGTGCGGTCAAATGTGAAGGTTATGCTCACTGTGTTCTTCGATTTTAATGGCATAGTGCATCATGAATTCTTGCCACAAGGTCAAACAATCAATAAGGAGTACTACCTACAAGTTCAACGCCGTTTGCGTGAAGCAATCCGAAAGAAACGCCCGGATTTGTGGCAAAACAATTCATGGCTTTTGCACCACGATAATGCACCTGCTCACACTTCATTGCTTGTTCCTGAATTTTTGGCCAAAAACAAAACTCCATATTCGCCAGATATGGCTCCGTGTGACTTTTTTCTATTTCCAAAAATAAAGAGAACATTAAAAGGCCGTCGTTTTACAAGCATAGATGACATTAAAAGCGAATCGCTGAAAGAGCTAAAAGCTATTACAAAGATCGAGTTTCAAAAGTGTTTCGAGGATTGGAAAAAGCGTTGGCACAAGTGTATTATATCCGAGGGGGATTACTTTGAAGGGGACAAAATAGATATTGATAAATAAATAAATATTTTTTTCATAAAACAAAAATTCTCGTTATTTTTTGAACACACCTCGTATATACACTTTCTAGCTTCTTTAATGCTTCTTAGGGCCGTTTTCAATATCTTTCGATTAAATTTAATCGTCACTTTATCTTGCTGTTAACGAAATTTCGTTTTTACGACTTTTGATTAAATTTAACTGAACGATAACAGAGACTTAACAGGAGGAACATATGATATTGACAACGTTAATAAAAAAAAATTATAAAAACAAATAAATTATATATTATAAGAATGTATGCACATAAATTTTTACATTAGTTGGACTCATAGATAACAACATTGTGTGTGCAAAAGGAAGGTTAAATGTGTAATATATACTTATTATACATTTATAAACTTTCATTCCCCTAAATAAAGAAGAAATGGTCCTTCTCACGTTAACGTTTTATGCCAGTGGAAGTTTTCTATGGCCTTAAAACATATGTTTTTATTAGGCAGAGGTAATATAAATGTGTACTAATAAATATGTATTCGTGAAAACGAAAAACTTTATCTTCTGGTTACAGGTCTTTGTTAATTTATCATTCGATTTGTTAACAGAGACAATAAAAAAGTATATTGAAAACGGCCCTTAATGTCTAAATATTATCGACTCGGTTGGTGCGTATTAACAAATAAATTTAATTATTTTATAAAAAAAATGCGCAAAATTATTGAAATAATTATAGGAATAGGAAATGGTTGCTAGTTTAAAGGAAATATAATTGATTTTGTAATAAATTAGACGGCGCTTGATGAATAGCTTCAGCTACTAGGAATGCCAATTTGTGAGCATATTGACAAACAGCTGGTACACGCAATGTACCCGACCAATTATAATATAAGTGCGTCATGCGATATGTTAGTATTTGATATTTGTCAGCACCCAGACCCATGCCATCATGCAGCACATTATAACTGGTGGGTGAAACGGTACCTTGATGTACCGATTGCGAGACTAAATAGAAATCGTAACGTTCTGGTAATGTGATAACCTCATCCACCACAGTACCGGGCGGTGGATTTTGTTTATTATAAAAAATTCTTGTATTAATCCGTTTCGAAACTACAATAAAAGTGAAGCGACACTTCGCTACGCCTGCATTTGTATAAATCTCATCTAATTTATTTTTGATGACTTTCACCTCAGTATCAAATACTTGATGCAACTGTCCTTCGCCCACACCATCTCGATAAAACAATATATTCAATGGTAAGCAGCCGTGAGCTTCACGATATTGTTTTAAAGCAAAAGTCATGTTCAGGGCGATTTCATTGGATAACTCTTGGCCTTTCATGTGCGCCATTACTGATGAGAAGTAACGTTGTTTCTTTTGTAAATCCATGGTAGCTACCAAAGCTCCATATGATTTGTTTTTCTCTTTACTTGAATGACAAACATCGAAACCAACCGTCATTAAACCGGTTAACGGTATATCAACGATCCAGGGTGCACCCATCATTTTGGCATTCATTTGTATAACAACTTTGGTGGCCACTGACATATTATTGCCACCACTTTTTGGTGTAATAGTACGTACCGTCACCACTTGAGATGGTATGGGACGATCCACACAGCATTTCTTTTTGATGCACGAATATCTGAAATTAAAAATATGTTTTTTATGTGTTTTTCTTTTGTACTCTCCTCCCATATATGATATATAACTGTATCGAATATTAATTCATATCAAACTTCAATTCAACTCAAACGTTTTTTCAGCCGTAAAACACAGACGCAAGGATGGTTTAGCATGTTTTTTTTTTATATTTCCCAACAGTTAAAAAATTTTCTATATTTACCTGTCCTCACTTTTGCCTTGTACGACCACCATTAACATTCTCGGATCTCTCGATGCAGCATTTTCAATACCCCGCGAATAGCTGGTATTACGATCGTCTGATAATCTTTCACTAAAATATTTTCCATACGTTAAGTTAGTTAAGCGTGAAAAAAATTTAAAATTATTACACTTCTCTCCTCTACTTACTATATGGGTTCTGCAATGCACATTCTCATTGATTTTGCAGCGGCCATACAATCTCTAACAAAGTTTTGTGCTGCCATTTCGTGACGTTGGGGCACTATAACATACCAGTTATTTAGTTCGACTTGTACAAACATGGGACCTTTACGTATCTCTCTGGTCCAATCAACATTGGCGTCGCATACATATTGTCGATTTTCACCAAATATTATTTTCTGCGGTGGTAGTATACGGCCTGGCAACTCTACTAATCTATTATCAAGTTTCATGTTCCAGATATTGAGACAATCACTACTCTGGCGAGAATTTTGTACACGATCATTAAAAACGAGCAAACGTTCAATACGTCGTTCAGGGATTAAACGTGTATGATCTGCCATGGCACGCATTAATCTGTAAAGGACAGAAATGTTTAGAATATATTTTAATTTATTTTGTAATTATATTAATAAACAAGAAAATTAAATTTTCTTTTCGCGAAATCTTAAATACCCTTCACATCCAAGTACAAACAGTGCGTGCGGCAAGTACATAAGTAAGCCGTCTAGAAGTGTTTATATTATGTATTAACTTCCAAGTAAAGATATATATATAAAAGTAAGCTTGGTGTATATCTCGTTATATAATTGAATTAAATTATTTTACTGACTATTAAAAGTTGCAATGATGTTAGAAATCGCGAAAAATTAACAATTGGTGACTTAAGGAAATGAAATGGACCAGTTTCGAACTCGCCCTCACCGGGTTCTCATCAGTAGGTATTTAACGGTTGCACCAAATCCACCTGTGCAAATGGTTTATAATGTTGAAATCTGAATTATTGATAAACCATTTGCGCATGAATTTACACAGGTGGATTTGGTGCAACTGTTAAAAGTTAAAATTATTTTAAAAATATGAAAGTTTTATAGTGTAAACATGGGTGGGGTAAAACTTTTTATAGTGGCGTT
Organism: Crataerina pallida; assembly: GCA_949710015.1. Lineage (NCBI taxonomy): Eukaryota > Metazoa > Arthropoda > Insecta > Diptera > Hippoboscidae > Crataerina > Crataerina pallida. The sequence continues at coordinate 13,905,978 of OX453289.1, forward strand.
GCTGAAATAGAGGTTATAGCCGAGTTCGCATTGGTTGGGAAAATGTAGAGTTTATGATGGTGCTGAGGTTACATTATTTTATAAATGTGAGGGTTTTAATCATATTGCTAGGAATTGTAAAAATACTGATATTTATGTTAAATGTTACGGAGATCATAAATTAAAAGAATGTAATCGTTTGCCTATTGATAAATGTATTAATTGTATAAAAACTAATGAAAAACTTAGGTTTGAGTAAGTCCAGTTTATATTAATAAGTTGAATCTGTTTAAGAAAAAAATTGAATATTAATATGGCTGAAGGTTTCCTTCCGATCAGTATATTTCCTGCTTTATCTAAAAATTTTGAGCGTTTAATTACTGATCAAATTATGAAGCACTTGAAATCCAAGAATTTACTGCGATCTAACCAATCAGGTCATGATCTATTGCTTCATAAACTCAAATGTTATTATGGTTTTGGTAATAATGCTGATGAGATCATATCTTTCTAATAGATGTGAACATGTTAAGGTTGGGGATTCGCTTTCCAGCCTGGGGAGAATCGTTTCTAGTGTTCCACAAGGTTCCTTTAGTATTCTTATTAACGACATTGTCAAATATTGTAGTAATTGTAACATTCATTTATATGCTGATGATGCCCAAATATATTTTTCTCGCCTTATTGATCTAGTTGATAATTTGGTTCATCGGGTTAATGAAGGTTTAGATAGTATTACTGTGGGCTGATAGAAATAATATAAAACTAAATGCATCTAAGCCAAAAAGTATGGCTATTTCTGTCCTTGGTTGTCATGAATTACCAAGCATCTCTATGGCCAACAATGCTATAGACTTTGTTAATGTGATGTTAAATCTAGGTATTAAGTAGAACAATAGATTGAATGCCACTGATCATATTAATCAAGACATGGCATATTGAGAAAATTGTTACGGAGGTACTTCACTGTACTCCATAAGGACTTTGCGTTTATATATGAATTCCTTTTTAGATGTCAGAAACCTTTCCTCTCTACGAAAAAATCACCTTTGCTAAATCGGTACGTACTAAAAATCTGATTGTACCTAAATATACACACTTAGCATCGCGGAGGCAGTTTTTGTCAACTCTATTATATTGTGGAATGCTCTACCGAATAATATCAAGACCATAACTAAATATAATGTTTATACCATGCACCACCCTGTGGAAAAGGGTATATTAAGTTTGAGCGGATGTTTGTAACTCCTAAATGGCAATTGCCACACCCACCTTCAATTATATCGATCGGTCCAGGATCAAAGTCTTCATTGATTTTACCATGTCCGTCTGTCCATGTAAATTTGTGCGAAGCTACAGGCCCCATTTTTTGAGATATTTCGGTAAAAATTGGTACAAGGAAATGTATTGGTCCAAAAGTAAACCCTTTTGAAAATGGATAGGATCGGACCATTTTTAGAACCGATGAAGCTAATATTTATAAATGTACATACAAAAATTCCAGTTTATATCTCAATTTTTGTGGCAGATATATATATTTTTGTTAATTGTGGGCGTGGTTCTTGACAGATTTTGCCCATTTTAAATAGCGATCTGCGTGCAAAAACTAAAAGTGTCTCTACAAAATTTCAGCTCAATATCTCAAAATTTACGCCCGTGACAGTGCCAACAACAGACGGACATACATGTCTAAATCGATTGTTTTCGACGCTAATCAAAAATATATATACTATGTAGGGTCTCTGACGCCTCCTTCTGGGTGTTACAAACGGAAGAACAAACTTCTCACGCAAACACCTCTTCACTAAGGTGGAGGGTACAAAAATAAAAGAGTACTAAGTATAGTCCTTATAGATAAATATAATATAATCATATGACTATACCTTATATTCTTACGCATGGCGTCAGTTAAACCAGTAGCATTACATAATTCGGGTATAAGCATAATAAGATCCCTTTGACCACCGCGTATGTCTCGTTCAGTTGGACGAGACAGTAATAATGGTTGTTTAAGATCTTGAATGGTTGTATTATATTTCTTTATAAATATATTAAGAAAACAATGATTAACTACATTTATTATAAATTTTGGCATTTACTTTACGCACCTCCCGATAATAATCTTTATAACGAATTTTTTTACCATCTTTAGTTTCAAATTCGCTTTCAGGTGTTAATTGAAAATCAACATCATCCACACGATATGTTTTTTGGTTATAATAGGTAATCACAGTGGTGCCTTAAAAATATTTTGAAAATCATATTACTTTTTAAAGAAGTTTTATTGCTTACCAATAATGGTTTGTTTGAAGTGATGCTGATAATCGTGACCACTTTCACTGTGACAAGTACGCAATATATCGTGAACAGTGTCGGTACGCAATACTTTGTGGCTAACTTCAACGCCCAATAAAATATCCGCTTCATGTTGCCGTATGGAAGTCAAGTAGCCCGGCCATATTTGTAAACGATAATCATTGATTTGTATCTAGAATAAAGGAAATTTTCATTATTTTCTTTCCACACACGTTTAAGCGATAACGTATACTTTTGCTTTAGGATCAAAGTAATTCCTGCCCACCAATTGCAATTCTAAGCCTTGCATACAACGTCTCATTATTAAATTAAATACTTGCAATATCTGATGATCGGTACTGTCTACATAGCCAACATTTTTTATTTTAATTTGTATTGTTTGCTCCTCACGATTCTTCGTATACAATTCTATCGTGTTATTTAGTTCCACTAAGTAGGCTGTAGAGAATATAACGGTACCATCGAATACATAACCGCCAAGTTTCGCTTTATGTTCATTGACGTAGGCACGTCGTAAACGTATTAAATCCACATCAGGACTAAAGTCTACACGATATTTATGTATGATCCATGATGGTTTTTTCAGCACCCGATAATAATTAGCCTGCACAGTTATGCGGCGTCCTGATATGCCTATTTTTGTTGTTAGATCCTTTGGACGCGATCGAACAAGCTCATTTAGAACTCTTTTACCACGAAGAGTTCCACGATTAATGGCGATAGCTTACAAAAAAAAAACGGAAAAAGGTAATAATGACGACTTGATAGGTACCCACAATTATCTAAACATACGTTGAGCCCCTTCTACGGGTGGTGCCCCACGGTGCACTGTTGCTCGACCTACAGCAGCCGGTGCTGGTGGGCGTTGCACTACCCCTACACTAGATGGGGACTGCTGCAAAGCAGGTGTACCTCTTGTTACACCACGTAATGAACCTGCAGCTGATTGTGCTCCCCATGCTGATGGTTGCGGGACATTAGCCGGACCAACCCCTTGCTGAGCCTAAAACAAAACATTAAATTGTGGCATTTATAAGAAAATTAATTTAAAATTATTTTTGTTTATACCGCTTGAGGCTGGGCGGTTCCACGACCAGAACGGCCCCGGCCCCCAATGTTGCCTTGTTTATTAGTCGCACTTGCGCGACCAAGACCACGTGAACGTACATTTCCAGAAGGCTTGTCCATTTCTTAGATATCTGACAAATAAAATTCATATATTATAAAGAAAATATAATGGTGGTTAAAGAAGACACACACATAGAAAATCAAGGACTTGATCTTACACAAGATATCCGAGCTTCTTGATTTTCTAACCAAAAAATATTTTCCAAGCTTTACGTTTCTTCCTGGGTTTCCACTGTTGATATAAACTAATATTAAGCTTATATTTTCAGCAAGGTGGTAACCGGTATAAGCACAGCGTTGATATTTAATACAAAGTGTTCAACAAAAAAGCCTATGCTTTACTTTACTTATTTTTTGATATTTGATGCTGATTAAGAATATACTTTGTGTGGTGTCTAACGTCACCTGACGCACACTTGTTTAAATAACCACTTGTGGAATGTTGTAAATTTACCCAAAAGCAACGATTTGGATCATTTACCCAAGAGTTTGCCTAATTACATGGAGAAACATAAAATTTTAAAATATTATAACAAGTAAATACCGTTATTATATCTAAGTATACATACTCAATAATCCTTAAACACAAGAAATATTTACTATGATTTAAAAATGCGCCATTTCTTTAAACAGAGTTACCCAATTAATATATTATATATGAAATTCCCTATATATCCCTATGGCATATTTGTTTGTTTATACATTTGTGAGCAGCCAAAAAATAAATTTTATCACAATGTTTGTATACACAAAAAAGGCGTTTGTACAATACTATCTACTATTCACGTGTATTTGCTGAATAAATGCGCAAAGAATTAACATTACCATTCTTTTTATTACAATGTAGCCTTGTATTTTTTGTTGATAGATCTTTTGGACGCGATCTAACCTCATTTAGAATTCTTTTACTCTTAAAATTTCTATAAACTGTTACCATTAATATACTGGACATATGACCTGTGGTCGCCTACCCGTCTCACATTGAAACCAAAAAAAAAAAAATTGCTAATATATTTAGTTAAATTCTTTACGACTTACCTTATCGTAAAAGAAAAGAAACAAACACTATATAGTAAAATCACTTTAAGAATTCCCTGAGATCAGTTGATACTATTATTAAAAACCAAAATTAAACTAACTAATCAAACCGATTTAAGAAAAGCGAAATTCCAATTTAACAAAAGAAAATTTATGCAAGCAACGCCATGAAAATCTAGATATCATAATGTAACGATAGTTTTTCCCCCCATACAATATTAACAATACGTTAATATTTTTATATCAATAAACTTTTGTATGAATAATTTTTTTTTCATCACTCTAAATCGTCTTACTTTCATATAATTGACCAATTATTAGTAAGTACTATGGTTCAAGGAAACCTCCATTACAGTAAATTACTTTCAATGTACATGCTGAATTTTGTTATAGAATCTAGATTGCTAATATGATATGAATTCAAATATCATGTAGTTTCCACAAAAAAGCCTTCTTGTTTGATCGAAGTACGCTCCCTTTTTAATAAAAGAAAAAAAAAATGACCGCAAATTACTAAATACATGTCAACTTTATTTAAGAAACTTAAGCTTCTTGCTTAACGACTGTAGTCTTTTCAGACACGTATAAACCATCCAAAAATTTACGGATGTCTTTATTTTTAACAGTGGTCGATTGTTGTATCAACGCGGCTGATCCGGATACAGCCTCAATATCGTTACCCTCAACAATGAGTTCATCTTTTTGGGCGGTGGAATTCACAACAGTCACACCGGGTGCCATTTTCACGCGTCTTATATATTTTTCACCCAAAAAGTTACGAATTTCAATAACGCTGTTATTCTCTGAGGTAACACAGTTAATTGGAAAATGAGCGTACACAGCACGCATTTTGTATTGGAAACCCATAGTGACACCTGTAAGCAAAAAAAAAAAAATTAATTATAAACAAAATATACAGTTTTCATAGATTATAAAAAAATCACCCTTTATCAGATTTTCTATGTGACTGCAGACAGTACGTACGGCAGCTAATTCTTTTTTAGAACCAAACCATTTCTCAACTTTTAGTGTACGTTTGTTTGTCATATACATATCTAGGGCTAAATGTTTAAAACTCCGTTTCAATATACCACGGGGTCCAGTTATTGTCACCACGCGAGCCTTTACAGACGCTTTAATGTCCTTAGGGATTTTCACACATTGATTTGAGTTGATCGTCCTCATGTTTATACTGAAATTATAATTTAAAAAAGCACTTATTTCATTTTGCGTTAGGTAAACAACAAAAACGAACACAAATCATTCTGTTTTGAGTTCTAATTATTTCTAAAAACAGCTCAACACAAATGAGCAATTAAAAATAATATATTTTTATAAATTTCAAACCATAATTGGCATCTTTTTCCTTGTATCATTAACTTTTTTCTTTCGTATATTTATGTGTACGCGTCAATGGATTTATAAACATATTTTATTTAATTTACAAAAATTATTATTTACACCATTTATACAATGCCTTAAATTACATCTTTTTTCGAAAATAATTGCGATGTTTTAAAATGAAATTTCCATTAAAATTTTATAAAGACTTACACGCTTAAGAGCGACCGGAAAAAAGGTTGACGAAAGAAAGGAATTTTGTGACATTTCATTGAATGTTGCCAGTATTACTCAATTTTCATATTTTTTTTTAATATACAGAGCTGTATTTTACAAATGATAACTGTATTGCAATCGATAGTACTATATTACGGTAAATTAGTTAATAAATGTACGTTAATTTGTGAACATATAGATACGATTACCTTTTAATAAAATTTTATATAGCGCTTGTAAATTTTTTATCATTTTCTTTATTAAACTGGAAACTAATAATGATACAATGTACAACATATATTTGTTATTAATCTCGCGTGCATGATTTAAGAAGTTTTAAGAACGCATGACTAATTAACGCCATCGCAATTTTTTTATTTTTTTTTGTGTATACTAGTTTATAGACTATGTATACTAGTTTATAAACTGTAGGGATATAAATAAATAAATAAATATATATATATATATATTATGTATATAAGTTAAAGCCGGAAAGTTTCTTGATTGAAAATATTTGAGAATGGAAGTCGATTCATATTTTACAGATTATGAAAATCTTGAGGTAATTTGTTATTATGTAATTATTTCCCTTTTAATAGAAAATAGTAATCCAGTTATTTAAAGATTCACGAAATTATGTTGCGTGATCGTCCCAGGCAGGAAGCGTATAAACGGGCAATTATGTCCAATCAACATCTGTTTAAAGATAAAATTGTAATGGATGTGGGTGCTGGTACTGGTATTCTTTCAGCATTTTGTGCAAAAGCTGGTGCTAAATTAGTATATGCTATTGAAGCTTCAAGAGTGGCGGAGATTGCTTTAAAAGTAATGGAGGATAATAAATTAACGGCGGTAGTAAAGGTAAAAAGTAATAGATTTCATTTAATTACACTACAGTATAATTACATATATTTTGTCCTTAGGTTAATCAGTGTAAAGTCGAAGATTTTAATTTACCTTCCAATAATGGAAAAGTAGACATTATTGTTTCTGAATGGATGGGTTTCTACTTATTGCACGAAGGCATGCTAAATTCCGTACTCTTTGCTAGAGATAAGTTCCTAAAAGCCAACGGTCTTATGTTCCCTAACGAATGTACAATGTTTGTGGCACCGTGTAGTGTACCTTCAAGGTTTGATGATTGGGAAAATGTTGATGGTATCTGTCTTACAGAATTTAGCTCTAAGTTGAGGGCACAAAAATTCACAAAACCAGAAATCATGCAAATATCTGATAAAGACTTATTACATCATGGTGTAGCTATGCATTGGATGAATTTATTGGACGTGGAAGTACAAGATCTTAATGAAATCATATTCCAAGAGTTGTTAGTGGCTGAGAAGACAGGAAAACATCAAGGGTTTTGCATTTGGTTTGAATGTCGTTTTCCAAGTGATAATTATGAAGAAGCAGCTGTTCTAACAACAGCACCAAATGCTCCACTCACTCATTGGAAACAATGTTTAGTGGTTTTACCTGAAAGTGCATGTGAAGAAATTGAAGAATTTGCTCCAATATCATTTAAAATAACCTTGAGACGGCGTTTAGATGATCCAAGGAAATATGATTTAGAAGTGGAATTATTAGATCCTGGTTTAATTGAACATCCAGTACCATGCGATTGTCATTTTACTAAATGTATAATTTTAAAAACTCATTTACGAAATGTGAATGATACTACGTAGTAAATGATTACTTTTCCGAAATAAAGCAACCTTTGTTAATTGATTAAAGTTGATAAACTTTTTTATATTCGCGATTTTCTCTGAGGTCCATGTGAGCAGATTAGTAAATCCTTAGTATCTTCAATTTATGCTGTTCTTGTTTCGTTTCTTTTATTGAGCGTAGTGGACAGATAGCCTGTAAATTCATTACAATCTAGCTAGTTCTAGCTATTTAGTTGTGTCTGCACTAAATATAGGATATTGAACAGGCAGCCGAGAAGTTCAATAGAACTAAATCAGTGGTGTCTGTCACGCCTTTACAACGAAAGGTATCATGTTAGTGCGAATGGTTGGTCAGAATCACGGATCTATAATGTAGGAACTTGTCCCTGTAATCTGTAAGCAATTAGAAGTATAAGTGTGCCTCAATTATGTACATATTTTACTATCATTTTTGTACAAAACTCGCATGACTTTGGTGAGAACCCCTTAAATGAGAATTATATAAACATATTCGCAACTGTTGAATATATAGAATGATCATCCTGTCAAATAACATAACTCTGTATAGATATAATTATAACCCTGTGAAAGAATACAACACTGCATAGACGTAAGATGTGTATGTATATGAGTTTAATAAATTTGTCTTCCCTCTCTGCTACAATACTCTGCGATAACAGCAACGTATTTTAATATCGTAATTAATTTGGTTAATTCTTGTGATATTGACTCGTTACCTGATTTGTGTTTAACGTTTGGAATTGCTACAAGTTACTTATCAGTTATTTATCATTTTAAAATTTTCGAGTTTTTGTCAAGATTATAAGGTCTCATCAGAGATATCGGGCATTAATATTTTTCACATATAATTAGACACATTAACTTGAATCAATTTTATTCGATTTCGTTAATTAAACGTATAAACGTAAAAGAAACAAGTAAGAAAACTAAATTTGACTTAGGCCAAATCTTAAATACCCTCCACATCCATAATAGTGGGCATGGCAGGTATATTATTACGCTCTCTAATACTGTTTTTATTACGTATCAGCTTACAAGTCTGGTTTTATGGTGAATATGGTTTTTTGAAAATTGTGAGCGTGTCTGTTATCCGAGTACTCCCATTTTTAGTACATCGATGGATAGGCTAACCTTTAATAAGGTCCGACCACTCCTATTTTTAGCATATCGATAAAGCTTATATTTAGATATATACCAAAATTCACGTTTATAGCTCAATTTTTGTGGCAGATAAATAGATTTTAGTCGATTGTGGGAGTGGATCTTGACTGATTTTGCCCATTAAAAGTGCCTGTACAAAATTTCAGATAAATATCGCAAAATTTAGAATGCCAACAACAGAGACACACGGATACACGGACATACATATCTAAATCGACTAAGTTTTCGACGCTGATCAAGAATGTATATACTTTGTACGGTTTCTGACTCCTCCTTCTGGGTGTTGCAAACGGAAGAACGAAGAAGTATACCTTTATCCCTTATGTGGAGGGTATAAAAAGATTATAATAATAGATATAACATTTGTTATAAATTTTATTTTTTCTGTATTATAAGAGTGTTTTATTTATTGAATTATTTTGAATACTCACATTTGCTTAGGAAGCAAAGTCCACTAGCAAGGAATGCTGTGAGTGGATGAGTATCCTTATAGCATTTGTATTGTTTGAACCCTTTTTATATACTATTTCAAAATCATAGTCAGATAACTCCGTTCTTATTCTTGTCATTCTAGATGAAGGATTATTATGTGTAAATAATGATATTAATGGCCTGTGATCAGTAACTACTATGAATTTTCTTCCAAATAGGTAGGGTCTGAAAAATTTTATTCCCCAATATATTGCCAATAATTCTTTTTCTATAACTGATTTATTGATGTCGTGTTTAGATAATATCGTACTGGCATAAGAAATTGGTAAATCATATCCAATTTCCCCTTGGGAAAGAATTGCTCCTAGAGCAAAATCAGATGCGTCTGTAGTTAAGACAAACGCTTTGTTATAGTATGGGTATTGTAATATTGGTGCATTTATAAGTTTGTTTTTTAATGTGTTAAATGATATTTCACATTCATGTAACCAAATGAATGGTTGATTTTTTTAAAATAAATTATTCAAGCATTTTGCTATTTTAGCAAAGTCTTTAATAAATCGCCTATAATAATTGCAGAGCGCGACGAATCTTCTAACTTCGTCTGGATTTTTTGGTGTTGGATAATTTTTTATTATTATATATTTTGATGGGTCGGTTTTTATACCATATTTTGTTAAGTGTTCTAAATATACAACTTCATGTCGGAGAAAATGGCATTTATTGGCGTTCAATTTTAAATTATATTTTATTAAGCGTGAGAAAACTTTTAAGAGATTATTGTTATGATGTTACAAACTGCAACCAAATATAATTATGCCATCTACGTATAAAAATGCGTTTGCAATTGTTAGCATTCTTTGAAAACTATTAGATGATATTTTTAAACCGAAGGGTAACCTTTTAAATAGGAAATGGCCTTTGTTAGTGGAAAATGCTGTTAATGGTCTAGATTCTTTGTCTAAATCAATTTGATGAAAAGAACTTGTCATGCTCTCCCTAAAACGTCTAATACGTCATCCAGTGTTGTCAATGGAAATTTATCGTTAACCAATTTGTTGTTTAATTTTTTAAAATCAACTACTAATCATGTTTTGGTATCTTTTGTTCCTTTTTTTGGGACGATGAGTAATGGGGATTTGTACGGACTTGTAGAAGGTTCGATTATATTGGATTCCAGTAATTTTTGTACTCATGATTAATTTCTGTATTATGTGACTGAGGTAGTCTGTAATTTTTAGTATAGACAGGAGTCTTGTCATTCATTATTAATTTTTGGGTATAGAAATTATTAACAGTCAGGGTTTCTCCGTCTAGGTGGAAAATGTCTTGATATTCTCTGAATATGTCTATTAACTTTTTTGAAGCGGCGGTGTCCGCGTGGTCGATATGAATTGTTTTCAAAAGTTTATTAAACCGTTTTTCGGAATATTCTGTATTATTATTACTTGCAATTATGTCATAGTTGTCCAATAGTTCTGTGTTTATTTTTATGGTTTTTATTGTCACTTTTTTGTTGGTGGAGTTTAGAATTTTAATGTGAGAATTACCAGATTTGGGTACAATGGAGTTTGCTATAAACACTCCTTGTTGAAGTTCATCATTCAATATTACAGAGTCTTCTTGAAGATTAAATTTAATAGGTTGTATTATTTCTGTCCTTGGGGGTATTATAATATGATTGTTTATATAGTTTGTTTCCATCGCAAGAGTAATGGTTTCTTTTTCTATGATGATATCTAGTGTCATTGTCTCATAGTCTATTTTACAAAGAAATCGTTGTAGAAAATCTATTCCTGTTATTCCGTCAGTCGTTATTGGGAAAGAATTGTTTACTATGTGAAACGTATGGTTAAATTTTGTCCGTTCGACATATAAATCTAAAAAGGTGTTTCCAACGGTATATATTTTGTCGAGTTCGATTATTTTACAGAAGTTATCGACTTCCTTGTATTTCCCTGTAAAAAGTGGGACTGTTTTTAATGCTAATTCGAAATTAAAAGCCATTGTATCAGTCTGATTTGATAAGGTAGACTCCAATAATTCTGATAACGAGTATTGTAAATCTTTGTAAGTTTTATCAAATCTAATTTTAAGATTGAGCCAGTCTGAAGATCCTTCTAAAAGTTGCCCCAGAAATATAAACTTTTGTTTTAATTTATTTATTTCGTCTAGTTTTGCTTCTATTGTTTCTTTTTTGTAGGGTCTATTTGGTGTCTTTTTTAAATTTACTAAAATCTTATTTAATTTTTCTAAAATTGTTTTGCTATCTTCCATGAATTACCCATATAACTTCCTATGTAATACATGTATATAATGACAATACTTCTCTTGCATGTATATATACTTATATTTATGTATTCATTTTTTTTTTAAACATTAGATACATTAGATATACTTTTTATAATTTTTTTGTTAACATAATTCTTGTAATATTTGTTTATTCTATAAAGAACATAGACTACTACCGTCTTTTTCCGAAAATAAGTCCTATTGCAATTTTCGAAACTTTTTTTAAAATAAGACATCATCTGAAAATAAGCCCTTCAACAGGAAATAAATTTGTTAAAAAATCAAAATGTAATTCAGAATTTGTTTTATGACGATGTTCCAGAAGAAGATGAAATGATTGTAATTGAATAAATTTTAAATTCCGTATACTGTGTATTTATATTAAATTAAAGAATATAAAAATACATTTATTTTGGTCTACCCCCGAAATTAAGCCCTAGCGCGTATTTGGGACTTAAAAAACAATAAGACAGTGTCTTATTTTCGGAAAAAGATGGTATGATTAAAATTACTATTACTACAAGTGATTCTGTTGTTATTTCTACCGTGGTAATTTTACTGTTATTGCTGTCACTGTTGTTATTATTATAGTATACATTTACTTCTTCTTTCTGCTAGATCCCATATTTACAGAGTAAAAAGCTACTGTCAGAGACCTCAAAATATAGAGACGGAATCAGAGACCCAAAGGTTTCGGACGAGGAATTCGTGTAGGGACGTAGTCGGGGTGGCCTTTATTGGGATGTGCCCCGGATGGTATATACGGTTGAGAACTGCAATATGAAGTATTAAGACACACGTTATGTTGTCTTTGCAATAATTTCTTATTGGAAGGAGTGCGTTTTTATGTCAGTCATTATTTATATTTATTCGACAAGTAACGTCCTATAGTGTTATTTTGGTTTATTATGATTGTTGTGGCAGGATCGCCATGTTATAAATTTTATTTTTCTTGTATTATTTTTTTTAGCTTATTTTGAATACTCACATTTGCTTAGGAAGCAAAGTCCACTAGCAAGGAATGCTGTGAGTCGGTGAGTATCCTTATAATTGTTTATGTTTACAAATACTTACATTTGCTCTATTAGAGCAAAAACCAGTAGCATTCACTGCTATGTCCGGGTAAGTAATTGTTTATGTAATTTTATTCAGTTTCAATCAAAAGTCTATCTTGTTTTAGATTTCTTTATCGATTGATTATTTATTTTTAATTTCATTTGCTTATATACTAATTCTACATTTGGGTATGACCTAATTACCTACTTACTTACTATTTACAAATCGTAAAAATAATGCTGAACTTAAAAATAACGCTACGCTTAAAATTGTATACTACACTACACATTGGTTGCTCCATATATTTTAACGAAACAAAATTGACAATATCTTATACAAATAAAATAAGATTTAAGAATTAAGCGAAGTATTCCTTTTTTTGTTGTATAAAAAAATAAATAATATTTGCTTTGACAATTTATTATTCGCTGAGCTGTCGAGTCGTTAAGTTGTGTAAAGTTGTAAACTTTTAAAAGTGATTCTTAATAATTATCTAACTTGATTTTTGTGTTCTGAAAAATAATCGAGTGTTATCGAAGCTAAGTATTCTTTGTTTATTTTCAAAAAATAATTTAACAATTTTAAGTGCTTTGGCAAAAATAGACAATTTTTTCTTTTTATAATTTGATTTACTTTTTATACAACAACACCATTGTGTGGTCTGTGTGTTTGTTGTTTAATAAATCAGTTACTTTCCGTTTACTTATTGTGTATCTCTCTTTTTTCTGTTCAAAATATAAACTCACATCTCTTCTCTTTTAAATATTTACTCTTAACTTTGTAACAAAGAAATAAACGGTGCTTGAACTGTATTATTTTTTGTCTACTTATATATATACTATATTTACATTTATTTGGTGGTTTAGTTAGTTACTCATCATGGTTTGTGCTTTTGTCAATTGTAAGGTTACCGATGATTATGATGTTCGGTCTATTATTTGCTGGATATGCAATGAAGTATTTCATGCTTCTTGTGTAGGTATTCCCGCACGCGCCGCTGACTTTGTTAACGACATTCGGAACCTCCGATGGTGCTGTGATGGCTGTGTTGGCTATAATTTAGAGTTTTATAATACAGTGTCATCGTTAAGAAGTGAATTTAGCTTATTTAAGGCCGATTTTAATAATCTTGCAGAGCGCCTAATTCGTTTTGAATCAGTCATGTATAATAATAGTTCATTTCCATCCGATAAGTCGCCGTCACCGAAAAAATCCTCGCCTGCTAATAAGATACCGTCTCCGAAAAAATCACCCAGAGCTCTTCGCAAGAGAAATGCTAAAATACTTAACACTAAAAAGCAATCGTCCGCAAAGCCATCCACGCCAATCACGGGTAGCGACAACACTGCGCAAAAGACTGGTAAACAATCTAGTGACAATGTTCCTGCCAACTTAATTGATGAATCTATCATAAATGCTGTAAAGCCTTCCACATCGTCAACTACTATCGTTCCTTCTGTCACAATCAAACCGAAGGATCTTGTCATTGTTCCCCCTAAAAAATCAATATTCGTTTCACGGTTTGCTCCGGACACGACGGTCGAGGACATTAATTTTTATATCAAATCGAAATTCAATGCTGGCATCGATATCAATTCCTATAAATTTAACTTTTCATATAATCGTTCGAAATCATCATTCAAGATAGTTGTACCTGACGATCATTCTGACACAATAGTCAACAGTAACTTTTGGCCTGCCAAAACATTTGTACGGGAATATACATATAAAGAAAAGCGTAAACTATCTGATGTTGTACGTTTGCCTTCTGCTAACCAACAAAATTCAAAAAACTAAGTTGGGTGTCTCTGTCTATATCATATCAAAACGTTCGGGGATTAAATTCCAAACTATCGACATTATTCTTAAATAGCTACTCATTTAATGATGACATTATAATCTTTACTGAAACTTGGCTATCATCGTCTGTATTGAATTCAGAAATTTTTTGTCCGAATTACAATGTTTTCAGATGTGACCGGATGAATAGGCGTGGTGGAGGTGTTCTGATTGCTGTGTCTTCATCACTCTGTTCCAGTTTGGTTGACACAAGTTTAACCAATGATATCGAATTTATATGTGTTGCTGTTAAATTATTCAATATCACTGTATATGTTTCTTGCTCCTACATTCCACCTAATGTATCCGTTCTTCATTATTCTAATCATGTATGCCCCATAAAAAGTATCACCTCTTTATTAAAACGTGATGATGTCGTCTTTATCTTCGGCGATTTCAATTTACCTTCAATCTCATGGATTAGAGCTGAAGATGATATATATATGCTTCCTCTAACTAATGTTACATGGACTAATGAATTACTAAATGAATTATTTGAATTAAATTTGTTTCAACTAAATAATATTAAGAACGTTTTGAACAGAACACTTGATTTGGTTTTTTCTAACGTTACTTCTAATTATTCTGTTAAGCAGTGTCCCCCAATTGTGTACCCAGAGGATAAATTTCATCCAACAGTATCATTGTCATTGGATTTACATATCTGCTCTAAAAAAAAAAACTCAACGAAATGTTGTCGCTATAATTTCAAATTAACAAATTATACTAAACTAAATAAGTTACTTTCTAACGTAAATTGGTCATTTATACCTGATGGATCATCAGCAGTTTCGAATACAGATATTGAATCGATGGTTGTTATGTTCTATGATAAATTGTTCGATCTTTTTTCTCAAACCGTGCCTTATACCGCTATCTCAAATATGTGTGGACCACCCTGGTCAAACAAAAGACTTAAATATTTAAAAAATAATAAAAACAGACTCTACAAACGCTATGTAAAGTCCAATTCGTTTGCTGACTATATGAATTTTATGAAGGCCCGCACAAAGTATAATTCTTTTAACAAACTTAGTTATACGAACTATATGCAAAAAGTGAAAAATGATATAATAATTAATCCTAAATCCTTTTATGATTTTGTTAATTTAAAAAAGAAATCTAGCTCTTACCCACCGTCAATGAAGTATAATAATAATGAGTCCAGTAACGATAATACAATCTCAAATATGTTTGCCGACTTTTTCAGCCTGTGTATGTGTCAAAAAATGTGCATAACATTAATTATTATAACTCCGTGTATTCTAATAATATCTATTTTAATCTCCTTAACCGTGACAATGTTCTTAAATGTATGCTAGCATTAGACGATAAACACAATCCTGGCCCTGATGGTGTGCCGAATTGTATATTAAAAAATTGTGCATCACGTTTATATAATCCATTAACTAAACTATTCAATGCCTCCATCAAACAATCCTACTTCCCCAACTTGTGGAAAAAATCCTTTATTATTCCATTATTCAAAGCCGGCTATAAATCCGATATCTCTAACTATTGCGAAATTAAGTGCAATTCCAAAGCTTTTTGAAAAACTGCTGTCTGATACCCTATCATCTCAATTATCACCTATAGTTTCTGATTATCAGCATGGGTTCCTGAAAAAAAGATCTACCACAACCAACCTGTTGGAACTTGCTACATTCGTTAATGACGCATTCATTAACGGTGAACAAACCGATGTAATTTACACAGACTTTAGCAAGGCGTTCGATATTGTGAACCACTTAATTCTGTTTAATAAACTAAAACATATTGGCTTTTACGAAGGCAATCTTAAATGGATTTACTCGTATCTTACTGGACGTACCCAACGTGTCTTATTCAATAATGTACTTTCTGGTGTGCCGCAGGGTAGCCATCTTGGTCCCCTTCTATTTTTACTGTTTATAAACGATCTGCCTAGTGTTATTCTACATTGTCGTGTACTAATGTATGCTGACGATGTTAAACTTATCTATAGTTACAAGTCTGTGCGGAGTCAAGTTTTTATGCAGGATGACATTAACCGGTTCGTTGAGTGGTGTTCCAACAACTTAATGTCCTTGAATGTCAAAAAGTGTAAGCATATGACCTTCTGTCGTAGGGAGGTGGTAAATACAAACTACATAATTAATAATGTCCCAATTGAAAGGGTATCATCCATTAATGATCTCGGCGTGCTACTGGACAGTAAACTAACTTTTAATGCGCATATTAATATTACATGTAATAAGGCCAACAGAACTTTAGGCTTTATTAAGAGATGGTCGAAGGAGTTTCAGGACCCCTATACAACCAAACTTCTTTTTACCTCTTTAGTAAGGCCTATTTTAGAATACTGCTCTGTAATTTGGGATCCGCAATATGAAGTGTATACCAACCAAATTGAATCTATACAAAACCAGTTTTTACTTTTTTGTCTTCGTGGTCTGCCACGGAGTCCTAACCTTAGGCTGCCCTCATATACAAGTAGTCTTGCTTTGATAAAACTTCCTACCCTCAAAAGCAGAAGGACAATGTTGAACGTGTGTTTTATGCACAATTTGCTTAATAACTGTATTGATTCGGCGTTTTTATTGTCTAGCATTAATATCAATGTACCTCGACGCCCTTCTAGATATTTTCGGTTTCTTTGCATAAATTATTACAAAAATAACTATAGCAATAATAACCCGTTACGACGGTTATGCAAGACCTATAATGACAACTATCATTTAATCGATCTGTGTGAAAATGCTGATATAATTAAAATTAAATTAATAAAATATTTAAACTCTGTCTAACTTGTACTTTCATCAGCTGAACCATGATTGTGTAGCTGATTAATCATTTCGGTTGCGGTGTCGGTGTCGCGATCTGCAAACTATCGCAGATCTATCCAATCCCGTTTATAGGATTGGATAGTCGTTCGTTCGATCCGGAATGGCGATGATGATACTGATCTGAGCCATATAATTTGTGAAATTGGCCCACAACACTAGCGTGAAGTTAGCCTAGAAAAAATAGCCCACAGTTTGATTGTCTCTGATACGGTATGTGTCTTGGATATTGTGGGCTAACTTCACAAATTGTGGGCTATCTTCACACTTTTTTGGCTAACATCACAGGACGAAAAAAGGCCATAAAATAAAAATTTTTCCAAAAAAAATTATTAGAATCGAAAGAAAAATAATTTTTTTACTTCTTTTTATAAAAAAATGCTACTTTTATTTATTTTATGTGTTAATTTGTTACAAAAATTGTTATAAAAAATCTTTGGAAAATGTTCACCTCTTGAATTTTTTATATATGTTTCCTAATACTCTAAAAATATTTTAAAATTATTCACATGTCTCTAAGTAGGGGACTTCATATGACAATCAGCTCTGGAAAGACATCCCCTATAGTGTATATTTAAAAATTCATAAAAAATCTTTGGAAAATTTTCCTATCACATCTAAGAATATTTTAAAATTATTTCAAAGTTACGGAAAATTACTAGTTTATAGACTGTATGTATACTAGTTTATAAACTGTAGGGATATATATATATTATGTATATAAGTTAAAGCCGGAAAGTTTCTTGATTGAAAATATTTGAGAATGGAAGTCGATTTCGATTTTACAGATTATGAAAATCTTGAGGTAATTTGTTATTATGTAATTATTTCCCTTTTAATAGATAATAGTAATCCAGTTATTTAAAGATTCGCGAAATTATGTTGCGTGATCGTCCCAGGCAGGAAGCGTATAAACGGGCAATTATGTCCGATCAACATCTGTTTAATGATAAAATTGTAATGGATGTGGGTGCTGGTACTAGTATTCTTTCAGCATTTTGTGCAAAAGCTGTTGCTAAATTAGTAGTAGTGCTATTGAAGCTTCAAGAGTGGCGGAGATTACTTTGAAAGTAAGGGAGGATAATAAATTAACGGCGGTAGTAGAGGTAAAAAGTAATAGATTTCATTTAATTACAATACAGTATAATTACATATATTTTGTCCTTAGGTTATTCAGTGTAAAGTCGAAGATTTTATTTTACCTTCCAATAATGGAAAAGTAGACATTATTGTTTCTGAATGGATGGGTTTCTACTTATTGCACGAAGGCATGCTAAATTCCGTACTCTTTGCTAGAGATAAGTTCCTAAAAGCCAACGGTCTTATGTTCCCTAACGAATGTACAATGTTTGTGGCACCGTGTAGTGTACGTTCAAGGTTTGATGATTGGGAAAATGTTGATGGTATCTGTCTTACAGAATTTAGCTCTAAGTTGAGGGCACAAAAATTCGCAAAACCAGAAATCATGCAAATATCTGATAAAGACTTATTACATCATGGTGTAGCTATGCATTGGATGAATTTATTGGACGTGGAAGTACAAGATCTTAATGAAATCATATTCCAAGAGTTGTTAGTGGCTGAGAAGACAGGAAAACATCAAGGGTTTTGCATTTGGTTTGAATGTCGTTTTCCAAGTGATAATTATGAAGAAGCAGCTGTTCTAACAACAGAACCAAATGCTCCACTCACTCATTGGAAACAATGTTTAGTTGTTTTACCTGAAAGTGCATGTGAAGAAATTGAAGAATTTGCTCCAATATCATTTAAAATAACCTTGAGACGGCGTTTAGATGATCCAAGGAAATATGATTTAGAAGTGGAATTATTAGATCCTGGTTTAATTGAACATCCAGTACCATGCGATTGTCATTTTACTAAATGTATAATTTTAAAAACTCATTTACGAAATGTGAATGATACTACGTAGTAAATGATTACTTTTCCGAAATAAAGCAACCTTTGTTAATTGATTAAAGTTGATAAACTTTTTTATATTCGCGATTTTCTCTGAGGTCCATGTGAGCAGATTAGTAAATCCTTAGTATCTTCAATTTATGCTGTTCTTGTTTCGTTTCTTTTATTGAGCGTAGTGGACAGATAGCCTGTAAATTCATTACAATCTAGCTAGTTCTAGCTATTTAGTTGTGTCTGCACTAAATATAGGATATTGAACAGGCAGCCGAGAAGTTCAATAGAACTAAATCAGTGGTGTCTGTCACGCCTTTACAACGAAAGGTATCATGTTAGTGCGAATGGTTGGTCAGAATCACGGATCTATAATGTAGGAACTTGTCCCTGTAATCTGTAAGCAATTAGAAGTATAAGTGTGCCTCAATTATGTACATATTTTACTATCATTTTTGTACAAACTTTGATGAGAACCCCTTAAATGAGAATTGAGTTTAGTTTGTTGTATAAAGCGAGTAACTATTTGTTATTTTATATAAACATATTCGCAACTGTTGAATATATAGAATGATCATCCTGTCAAATAACATAACTCTGTATAGATATAATTATAACCCTGTGAAAGAATACAACACTGCATAGACGTAAGATGTGTATGTATATGAGTTTAATAAATTTGTCTTCCCTCTCTGCTACAATACTCTGCGATAACAGCAACGTATTTTAATATCGTAATTAATTTGGTTAATTCTTGTGATATTGACTCGTTACCTGATTTGTGTTTAACGTTTGGAATTGCTACAAGTTACTTATCAGTTATTTATCATTTTAAAATTTTCGAGTTTTTGTCAAGATTATAAGGTCTCAGAGATATCGGGCATTAATATTTTTCACATATAATTAGACACATTAACTTGAATCAATTTTATTCGATTTCGTTAATTAAACGTATAAACGTAAAAGAAACAAGTAAGAAAACTAAATTTGACTTAGGCCAAATCTTAAATACCCTCCACATCCATAATAGTGGGCATGGCAGGTATATTATTACGCTCTCTAATACTGTTTTTATTACGTATCAGCTTACAAGTCTGGTTTTATGGTGAATATGGTTTTTTGAAAATTGTGAGCGTGTCTGTTATCCGAGTACTCCCATTTTTAGTACATCGATGGATAGGCTAACCTTTAATAAGGTCCGACCACTCCTATTTTTAGCATATCGATAAAGCTTATATTTAGATATATACCAAAATTCACGTTTATAGCTCAATTTTTGTGGCAGATAAATAGATTTTAGTCGATTGTGGGAGTGGATCTTGACTGATTTTGCCCATTAAAAGTGCCTGTACAAAATTTCAGATAAATATCGCAAAATTTAGAATGCCAACAACAGAGACACACGGATACACGGACATACATATCTAAATCGACTAAGTTTTCGACGCTGATCAAGAATGTATATACTTTGTACGGTTTCTGACTCCTCCTTCTGGGTGTTGCAAACGGAAGAACGAAGAAGTATACCTTTATCCCTTATGTGGAGGGTATAAAAAGATTATAATAATAGATATAACATTTGTTATAAATTTTATTTTTTCTGTATTATAAGAGTGTTTTATTTATTGAATTATTTTGAATACTCACATTTGCTTAGGAAGCAAAGTCCACTAGCAAGGAATGCTGTGAGTGGATGAGTATCCTTATAGCATTTGTATTGTTTGAACCCTTTTTATATACTATTTCAAAATCATAGTCAGATAACTCCGTTCTTATTCTTGTCATTCTAGATGAAGGATTATTATGTGTAAATAATGATATTAATGGCCTGTGATCAGTAACTACTATGAATTTTCTTCCAAATAGGTAGGGTCTGAAAAATTTTATTCCCCAATATATTGCCAATAATTCTTTTTCTATAACTGATTTATTGATGTCGTGTTTAGATAATATCGTACTGGCATAAGAAATTGGTAAATCATATCCAATTTCCCCTTGGGAAAGAATTGCTCCTAGAGCAAAATCAGATGCGTCTGTAGTTAAGACAAACGCTTTGTTATAGTATGGGTATTGTAATATTGGTGCATTTATAAGTTTGTTTTTTAATGTGTTAAATGATATTTCACATTCATGTAACCAAATGAATGGTTGATTTTTTTAAAATAAATTATTCAAGCATTTTGCTATTTTAGCAAAGTCTTTAATAAATCGCCTATAATAATTGCAGAGCGCGACGAATCTTCTAACTTCGTCTGGATTTTTTGGTGTTGGATAATTTTTTATTATTATATATTTTGATGGGTCGGTTTTTATACCATATTTTGTTAAGTGTTCTAAATATACAACTTCATGTCGGAGAAAATGGCATTTATTGGCGTTCAATTTTAAATTATATTTTATTAAGCGTGAGAAAACTTTTAAGAGATTATTGTTATGATGTTACAAACTGCAACCAAATATAATTATGCCATCTACGTATAAAAATGCGTTTGCAATTGTTAGCATTCTTTGAAAACTATTAGATGATATTTTTAAACCGAAGGGTAACCTTTTAAATAGGAAATGGCCTTTGTTAGTGGAAAATGCTGTTAATGGTCTAGATTCTTTGTCTAAATCAATTTGATGAAAAGAACTTGTCATGCTCTCCCTAAAACGTCTAATACGTCATCCAGTGTTGTCAATGGAAATTTATCGTTAACCAATTTGTTGTTTAATTTTTTAAAATCAACTACTAATCATGTTTTGGTATCTTTTGTTCCTTTTTTTGGGACGATGAGTAATGGGGATTTGTACGGACTTGTAGAAGGTTCGATTATATTGGATTCCAGTAATTTTTGTACTCATGATTAATTTCTGTATTATGTGACTGAGGTAGTCTGTAATTTTTAGTATAGACAGGAGTCTTGTCATTCATTATTAATTTTTGGGTATAGAAATTATTAACAGTCAGGGTTTCTCCGTCTAGGTGGAAAATGTCTTGATATTCTCTGAATATGTCTATTAACTTTTTTGAAGCGGCGGTGTCCGCGTGGTCGATATGAATTGTTTTCAAAAGTTTATTAAACCGTTTTTCGGAATATTCTGTATTATTATTACTTGCAATTATGTCATAGTTGTCCAATAGTTCTGTGTTTATTTTTATGGTTTTTATTGTCACTTTTTTGTTGGTGGAGTTTAGAATTTTAATGTGAGAATTACCAGATTTGGGTACAATGGAGTTTGCTATAAACACTCCTTGTTGAAGTTCATCATTCAATATTACAGAGTCTTCTTGAAGATTAAATTTAATAGGTTGTATTATTTCTGTCCTTGGGGGTATTATAATATGATTGTTTATATAGTTTGTTTCCATCGCAAGAGTAATGGTTTCTTTTTCTATGATGATATCTAGTGTCATTGTCTCATAGTCTATTTTACAAAGAAATCGTTGTAGAAAATCTATTCCTGTTA
Organism: Crataerina pallida; assembly: GCA_949710015.1. Taxonomy (NCBI): domain Eukaryota; kingdom Metazoa; phylum Arthropoda; class Insecta; order Diptera; family Hippoboscidae; genus Crataerina; species Crataerina pallida. The sequence continues at coordinate 13,928,644 of OX453289.1, forward strand.
TTCCGTCAGTCGTTATTGGGAAAGAATTGTTTACTATGTGAAACGTATGGTTAAATTTTGTCCGTTCGACATATAAATCTAAAAAGGTGTTTCCAACGGTATATATTTTGTCGAGTTCGATTATTTTACAGAAGTTATCGACTTCCTTGTATTTCCCTGTAAAAAGTGGGACTGTTTTTAATGCTAATTCGAAATTAAAAGCCATTGTATCAGTCTGATTTGATAAGGTAGACTCCAATAATTCTGATAACGAGTATTGTAAATCTTTGTAAGTTTTATCAAATCTAATTTTAAGATTGAGCCAGTCTGAAGATCCTTCTAAAAGTTGCCCCAGAAATATAAACTTTTGTTTTAATTTATTTATTTCGTCTAGTTTTGCTTCTATTGTTTCTTTTTTGTAGGGTCTATTTGGTGTCTTTTTTAAATTTACTAAAATCTTATTTAATTTTTCTAAAATTGTTTTGCTATCTTCCATGAATTACCCATATAACTTCCTATGTAATACATGTATATAATGACAATACTTCTCTTGCATGTATATATACTTATATTTATGTATTCATTTTTTTTTTAAACATTAGATACATTAGATATACTTTTTATAATTTTTTTGTTAACATAATTCTTGTAATATTTGTTTATTCTATAAAGAACATAGACTACTACCGTCTTTTTCCGAAAATAAGTCCTATTGCAATTTTCGAAACTTTTTTTAAAATAAGACATCATCTGAAAATAAGCCCTTCAACAGGAAATAAATTTGTTAAAAAATCAAAATGTAATTCAGAATTTGTTTTATGACGATGTTCCAGAAGAAGATGAAATGATTGTAATTGAATAAATTTTAAATTCCGTATACTGTGTATTTATATTAAATTAAAGAATATAAAAATACATTTATTTTGGTCTACCCCCGAAATTAAGCCCTAGCGCGTATTTGGGACTTAAAAAACAATAAGACAGTGTCTTATTTTCGGAAAAAGATGGTATGATTAAAATTACTATTACTACAAGTGATTCTGTTGTTATTTCTACCGTGGTAATTTTACTGTTATTGCTGTCACTGTTGTTATTATTATAGTATACATTTACTTCTTCTTTCTGCTAGATCCCATATTTACAGAGTAAAAAGCTACTGTCAGAGACCTCAAAATATAGAGACGGAATCAGAGACCCAAAGGTTTCGGACGAGGAATTCGTGTAGGGACGTAGTCGGGGTGGCCTTTATTGGGATGTGCCCCGGATGGTATATACGGTTGAGAACTGCAATATGAAGTATTAAGACACACGTTATGTTGTCTTTGCAATAATTTCTTATTGGAAGGAGTGCGTTTTTATGTCAGTCATTATTTATATTTATTCGACAAGTAACGTCCTATAGTGTTATTTTGGTTTATTATGATTGTTGTGGCAGGATCGCCATGTTATAAATTTTATTTTTCTTGTATTATTTTTTTTAGCTTATTTTGAATACTCACATTTGCTTAGGAAGCAAAGTCCACTAGCAAGGAATGCTGTGAGTCGGTGAGTATCCTTATAATTGTTTATGTTTACAAATACTTACATTTGCTCTATTAGAGCAAAAACCAGTAGCATTCACTGCTATGTCCGGGTAAGTAATTGTTTATGTAATTTTATTCAGTTTCAATCAAAAGTCTATCTTGTTTTAGATTTCTTTATCGATTGATTATTTATTTTTAATTTCATTTGCTTATATACTAATTCTACATTTGGGTATGACCTAATTACCTACTTACTTACTATTTACAAATCGTAAAAATAATGCTGAACTTAAAAATAACGCTACGCTTAAAATTGTATACTACACTACACATTGGTTGCTCCATATATTTTAACGAAACAAAATTGACAATATCATACAAATAAAATAAGATTTAAGAATTAAGCGAAGTATTCCTTTTTTTGTTGTATAAAAAAATAAATAATATTTGCTTTGACAATTTATTATTCGCTGAGCTGTCGAGTCGTTAAGTTGTGTAAAGTTGTAAACTTTTAAAAGTGATTCTTAATAATTATCTAACTTGATTTTTGTGTTCTGAAAAATAATCGAGTGTTATCGAAGCTAAGTATTCTTTGTTTATTTTCAAAAAATAATTTAACAATTTTAAGTGCTTTGGCAAAAATAGACAATTTTTTCTTTTTATAATTTGATTTACTTTTTATACAACAACACCATTGTGTGGTCTGTGTGTTTGTTGTTTAATAAATCAGTTACTTTCCGTTTACTTATTGTGTATCTCTCTTTTTTCTGTTCAAAATATAAACTCACATCTCTTCTCTTTTAAATATTTACTCTTAACTTTGTAACAAAGAAATAAACGGTGCTTGAACTGTATTATTTTTTGTCTACTTATATATATACTATATTTACATTTATTTGGTGGTTTAGTTAGTTACTCATCATGGTTTGTGCTTTTGTCAATTGTAAGGTTACCGATGATTATGATGTTCGGTCTATTATTTGCTGGATATGCAATGAAGTATTTCATGCTTCTTGTGTAGGTATTCCCGCACGCGCCGCTGACTTTGTTAACGACATTCGGAACCTCCGATGGTGCTGTGATGGCTGTGTTGGCTATAATTTAGAGTTTTATAATACAGTGTCATCGTTAAGAAGTGAATTTAGCTTATTTAAGGCCGATTTTAATAATCTTGCAGAGCGCCTAATTCGTTTTGAATCAGTCATGTATAATAATAGTTCATTTCCATCCGATAAGTCGCCGTCACCGAAAAAATCCTCGCCTGCTAATAAGATACCGTCTCCGAAAAAATCACCCAGAGCTCTTCGCAAGAGAAATGCTAAAATACTTAACACTAAAAAGCAATCGTCCGCAAAGCCATCCACGCCAATCACGGGTAGCGACAACACTGCGCAAAAGACTGGTAAACAATCTAGTGACAATGTTCCTGCCAACTTAATTGATGAATCTATCATAAATGCTATAAAGCCTTCCACATCGTCAACTACTATCGTTCCTTCTGTCACAATCAAACCGAAGGATCTTGTCATTGTTCCCCCTAAAAAATCAATATTCGTTTCACGGTTTGCTCCGGACACGACGGTCGAGGACATTAATTTTTATATCAAATCGAAATTCAATGCTGACATCGATATCAATTCCTATAAATTTAACTTTTCATATAATCGTTCGAAATCATCATTCAAGATAGTTGTACCTGACGATCATTCTGACACAATAGTCAACAGTAACTTTTGGCCTGCCAAAACATTTGTACGGGAATATACATATAAAGAAAAGCGTAAACTATCTGATGTTGTACGTTTGCCTTCTGCTAACCAACAAAATTCAAAAAACTAAGTTGGGTGTCTCTGTCTATATCATATCAAAACGTTCGGGGATTAAATTCCAAACTATCGACATTATTCTTAAATAGCTACTCATTTAATGATGACATTATAATCTTTACTGAAACTTGGCTATCATCGTCTGTATTGAATTCAGAAATTTTTTGTCCGAATTACAATGTTTTCAGATGTGACCGGATGAATAGGCGTGGTGGAGGTGTTCTGATTGCTGTGTCTTCATCACTCTGTTCCAGTTTGGTTGACACAAGTTTAACCAATGATATCGAATTTATATGTGTTGCTGTTAAATTATTCAATATCACTGTATATGTTTCTTGCTCCTACATTCCACCTAATGTATCCGTTCTTCATTATTCTAATCATGTATGCCCCATAAAAAGTATCACCTCTTTATTAAAACGTGATGATGTCGTCTTTATCTTCGGCGATTTCAATTTACCTTCAATCTCATGGATTAGAGCTGAAGATGATATATATATGCTTCCTCTAACTAATGTTACATGGACTAATGAATTACTAAATGAATTATTTGAATTAAATTTGTTTCAACTAAATAATATTAAGAACGTTTTGAACAGAACACTTGATTTGGTTTTTTCTAACGTTACTTCTAATTATTCTGTTAAGCAGTGTCCCCCAATTGTGTACCCAGAGGATAAATTTCATCCAACAGTATCATTGTCATTGGATTTACATATCTGCTCTAAAAAAAAAAACTCAACGAAATGTTGTCGCTATAATTTCAAATTAACAAATTATACTAAACTAAATAAGTTACTTTCTAACGTAAATTGGTCATTTATACCTGATGGATCATCAGCAGTTTCGAATACAGATATTGAATCGATGGTTGTTATGTTCTATGATAAATTGTTCGATCTTTTTTCTCAAACCGTGCCTTATACCGCTATCTCAAATATGTGTGGACCACCCTGGTCAAACAAAAGACTTAAATATTTAAAAAATAATAAAAACAGACTCTACAAACGCTATGTAAAGTCCAATTCGTCTGCTGACTATATGAATTTTATGAAGGCCCGCACAAAGTATAATTCTTTTAACAAACTTAGTTATACGAACTATATGCAAAAAGTGAAAAATGATATAATAATTAATCCTAAATCCTTTTATGATTTTGTTAATTTAAAAAAGAAATCTAGCTCTTACCCACCGTCAATGAAGTATAATAATAATGAGTCCAGTAACGATAATACAATCTCAAATATGTTTGCCGACTTTTTCAGCCTGTGTATGTGTCAAAAAATGTGCATAACATTAATTATTATAACTCAGTGTATTCTAATAATATCTATTTTAATCTCCTTAACCGTGACAATGTTCTTAAATGTATGCTAGCATTAGACGATAAACACAATCCTGGCCCTGATGGTGTGCCGAATTGTATATTAAAAAATTGTGCATCACGTTTATATAATCCATTAACTAAACTATTCAATGCCTCCATCAAACAATCCTACTTCCCCAACTTGTGGAAAAAATCCTTTATTATTCCATTATTCAAAGCCGGCTATAAATCCGATATCTCTAACTATCGTGGCATTGCGAAATTAAGTGCAATTCCAAAGCTTTTTGAAAAACTGCTGTCTGATACCCTATCATCTCAATTATCACCTATAGTTTCTGATTATCAGCATGGGTTCCTGAAAAAAAGATCTACCACAACCAACTTGTTGGAACTTGCTACATTCGTTAATGACGCATTCATTAACGGTGAACAAACCGATGTAATTTACACAGACTTTAGCAAGGCGTTCGATATTGTGAACCACTTAATTCTGTTTAATAAACTAAAACATATTGGCTTTTACGAAGGCAATCTTAAATGGATTTACTCGTATCTTACTGGACGTACCCAACGTGTCTTATTCAATAATGTACTTTCTGGTGTGCCGCAGGGTAGCCATCTTGGTCCCCTTCTATTTTTACTGTTTATAAACGATCTGCCTAGTGTTATTCTACATTGTCGTGTACTAATGTATGCTGACGATGTTAAACTTATCTATAGTTACAAGTCTGTGCGGAGTCAAGTTTTTATGCAGGATGACATTAACCGGTTCGTTGAGTGGTGTTCCAACAACTTAATGTCCTTGAATGTCAAAAAGTGTAAGCATATGACCTTCTGTCGTAGGGAGGTGGTAAATACAAACTACATAATTAATAATGTCCCAATTGAAAGGGTATCATCCATTAATGATCTCGGCGTGCTACTGGACAATAAACTAACTTTTAATGCGCATATTAATATTACCAACAGAACTTTAGGCTTTATTAAGAGATGGTCGAAGGAGTTTCAGGACCCCTATACAACCAAACTTCTTTTTACCTCTTTAGTAAGGCCTATTTTAGAATACTGCTCTGTAATTTGGGATCCGCAATATGAAGTGTATACCAACCAAATTGAATCTATACAAAAACAGTTTTTACTTTTTTGTCTTCGTGGTCTGCCACGGAGTCCTAACCTTAGGCTGCCCTCATATACAAGTAGTCTTGCTTTGATAAAACTTCCTACCCTCAAAAGCAGAAGGACAATGTTGAACGTGTGTTTTATGCACAATTTGCTTAATAACTGTATTGATTCGGCGTCTTTATTGTCTAGCATTAATATCAATGTACCTCGACGCCCTTCTAGATATTTTCGGTTTCTTTGCATAAATTATTACAAAAATAACTATAGCAATAATAACCCGTTACGACGGTTATGCAAGACCTATAATGACAACTATCATTTAATCGATCTGTGTGAAAATGCTGATATAATTAAAATTAAATTAATAAAATATTTAAACTCTGTCTAACTTGTACTTTCATCAGCTGAACCATGATTGTGTAGCTGATTAATCATTTCGGTTGCGGTGTCGGTGTCGCGATCTGCAAACTATCGCAGATCTATCCAATCCCGTTTATAGGATTGGATAGTCGTTCGTTCGATCCGGAATGGCGATGATGATACTGATCTGAGCCATATAATTTGTGAAATTGGCCCACAACACTAGCGTGAAGTTAGCCTAGAAAAAATAGCCCACAGTTTGATTGTCTCTGATACGGTATGTGTCTTGGATATTGTGGGCTAACTTCACAAATTGTGGGCTATCTTCACACTTTTTTGGCTAACATCACAGGACGAAAAAAGGCCATAAAATAAAAATTTTTCCAAAAAAAATTATTAGAATCGAAAGAAAAATAATTTTTTTACTTCTTTTTATAAAAAAATGCTACTTTTATTTATTTTATGTGTTAATTTGTTACAAAAATTGTTATAAAAAATCTTTGGAAAATGTTCACCTCTTGAATTTTTTATATATGTTTCCTAATACTCTAAAAATATTTTAAAATTATTCACATGTCTCTAAGTAGGGGACTTCATATGACAATCAGCTCTGGAAAGACATCCCCTATAGTGTATATTTAAAAATTCATAAAAAATCTTTGGAAAATTTTCCTATCACATCTAAGAATATTTTAAAATTATTTCAAAGTTACGGAAAATTACTAGTTTATAGACTGTATGTGTACTAGTTTATAAACTGTAGGGATATATATATATTATGTATATAAGTTAAAGCCGGAAAGTTTCTTGATTGAAAATATTTGAGAATGGAAGTCGATTTCGATTTTACAGATTATGAAAATCTTGAGGTAATTTGTTATTATGTAATTATTTCCCTTTTAATAGATAATAGTAATCCAGTTATTTAAAGATTCGCGAAATTATGTTGCGTGATCGTCCCAGGCAGGAAGCGTATAAACGGGCAATTATGTCCGATCAACATCTGTTTAATGATAAAATTGTAATGGATGTGGGTGCTGGTACTAGTATTCTTTCAGCATTTTGTGCAAAAGCTGTTGCTAAATTAGTAGTAGTGCTATTGAAGCTTCAAGAGTGGCGGAGATTACTTTGAAAGTAAGGGAGGATAATAAATTAACGGCGGTAGTAGAGGTAAAAAGTAATAGATTTCATTTAATTACAATACAGTATAATTACATATATTTTGTCCTTAGGTTATTCAGTGTAAAGTCGAAGATTTTATTTTACCTTCCAATAATGGAAAAGTAGACATTATTGTTTCTGAATGGATGGGTTTCTACTTATTGCACGAAGGCATGCTAAATTCCGTACTCTTTGCTAGAGATAAGTTCCTAAAAGCCAACGGTCTTATGTTCCCTAACGAATGTACAATGTTTGTGGCACCGTGTAGTGTACCTTCAAGGTTTGATGATTGGGAAAATGTTGATGGTATCTGTCTTACAGAATTTAGCTCTAAGTTGAGGGCACAAAAATTCACAAAACCAGAAATCATGCAAATATCTGATAAAGACTTATTACATCATGGTGTAGCTATGCATTGGATGAATTTATTGGACGTGGAAGTACAAGATCTTAATGAAATCATATTCCAAGAGTTGTTAGTGGCTGAGAAGACAGGAAAACATCAAGGGTTTTGCATTTGGTTTGAATGTCGTTTTCCAAGTGATAATTATGAAGAAGCAGCTGTTCTAACAACAGAACCAAATGCTCCACTCACTCATTGGAAACAATGTTTAGTTGTTAGTGTAGTAGTGCATGTGAAGAAATTGAAGAATTTGCTCCAATATCATTTAAAATAACCTTGAGACGGCGTTTAGATGATCCAAGGAAATATGATTTAGAAGTGGAATTATTAGATCCTGGTTTAATTGAACATCCAGTACCATGCGATTGTCATTTTACTAAATGTATAATTTTAAAAACTCATTTACGAAATGTGAATGATACTACGTAGTAAATGATTACTTTTCCGAAATAAAGCAACCTTTGTTAATTGATTAAAGTTGATAAACTTTTTTATATTCGCGATTTTCTCTGAGGTCCATGTGAGCAGATTAGTAAATCCTTAGTATCTTCTTGTTTCGTTTCTTTTATTGAGCGTAGTGGACAGATAGCCTGTAAATTCACTACAATCTAGCTAGTTCTAGCTATTTAGTTGTGTCTGCACTAAATATAGGATATTGAACAGGCAGCCGAGAAGTTCAATAGAACTAAATCAGTGGTGTCTGTCACGCCTTTACAACGAAAGGTATCATGTTAGTGCGAATGGTTGGTCAGAATCACGGATCTATAATGTAGGAACTTGTCCCTGTAATCTGTAAGCAATTAGAAGTATAAGTGTGCCTCAATTATGTACATATTTTACTATCATTTTTGTACAAAACTCGCATGACTTTGGTGAGAACCCCTTAAATGAGAATTGAGTTTAGTTTGTTGTATAACGCGAGTAACTATTTGTTATTTTATATAAACATATTCGCAACTGTTGAATATATAGAATGATCATCCTGTCAAATAACATAACTCTGTATAGATATAATTATAACCCTGTGAAACAATACAACACTGCATAGACGTAAGATGTGTACGTATATGAGTTTAATAAATTTTTCTTCCCTTTCTGCTACAATACTCTGCGCTAACAGGTTATGGGCCCAGTCAGCCACGCGTAAAGCTTTAATAAAATTCAATTTTCGTTTTTGATATTATTATTAAAATTAATGGCAACGAACAGTTTAATGTTTCCGTTCGGGAAATTACGCGGACGTGAAAATTATGACGTCTGGAAGCGTAATGCGAAGTCGTATTTAGTGCTTAAGGGTTGTTGGAATATAGTTAAAGACAGCATGCCAGAACAACCTTTAGCCAAACATGTAGAAATGAACGAACGAGTTTTGGCAGAAATTACGCTCATGATCGAGCCCAACAATTTTGCACACATAGCGGAAGCTCAAATAGCGCAAACAGCTTGGAATGCATTAGTAAGTGCGTATGAAGATTCTGGACTGACGAGAAAAGTTAGTTTATTAAAACAGTTGGTTACCATGAAGTTGAATGATTTTGATTCAATGGAAGAATACGTCAATAAACAAGTAATTGCATCGTTAAAGGTGAAACAAGCTGGTCTGAACATTGATGATGAATTAGTTGCCTTATTGATGTTAGCAGATTTACCCGATGAATATAAATCGTTAGTGTTAGCTGTTGAAAATTCAAGTGCAAAATTAACCACTGACACAGTAAAGAATTTATTACTTCAAGATGTAAAATTTGACAATATGGCTAAATCAGATGAAGCTGCACTAGTTACCACTAAAACTTACAAGAGAAAAGGTTACAAATGTCATTATTGTAAGCAAACAGGTCATTTCATCAAAAATTGTCTAAACAAAGAAAAATTCAAAGGCAGTGACAGAAAGCAGCAAAAACGTAATGTAAGCAATGTCAACAAAATTCTATTAACATCTCTGTTTACGTCTGAATTTGATGGAAATGACTGGTATATCGATTTAGGCGCGTCTACTCATATGACAAAAAATAAATATGGTATGTCAAATATAAAAGACAGAAATATGCAAGTGATTGTTGCCAATAATGAAAAACTACAAGTTCATTGTGTAGGTGATATTAATGTTAGTTTACCAAATAATGTACAAGCAACAATCAAAAATGTTCAATATATGTATACCAAAGCTTTGTGCTAATTTACTTTCGGTGCGTCAATTTACCTTAAATAACGTTAACGTCAACACCGTTATTTTCAAGAAAGATGAATGCCAAATATTTGATGCAAACAAACAGCTTATTGCAACTGCAAATATACAAAATAATTTGTACAAGTTAAACTGTGAACCAAAACATAGTGCATTAAATGTACGAGATTCAGATTTTCAGCTGTGACACACGTTTTGCGCATATATGTAACGAAAGTATGAATAAAATCAAGTATAAAAACAATTTAAATTTTTCAATTTGGACATATGTTTGCAAGGCAAACAAAACCGTAATCCATTTAAACCTGGAAGCCATCGTGCTAAAGAATTACTTGAACTGGTCCATACAGATATAATGGGGCCACTAAGAACAATCTTTTTCTGGTGCAACATATTTACTTACGTTCATTGACGATTTTTCTCATAAATTATTTGTAGTGCCAATCAGAACAAAAGATAAAGTTTATACAGAATTTGTTAAATTTAAAACACTTGTGGAAAATCAATGCATAAAAAAGATTAAAACCATACGTTCTGATAATGAAACAAAGTACACCAATTATAAATTTGAAATGCATGGTATTTTACACCAAAAAACAGCACCTTATTCGCCTGAACAAAATGAAGTAGCCGAAAGGGCGAACAGAACCATAATGGATAGAGTGAGATGTATGCTTTTTGATTCAGGTCTCGAAGAGAAATTTTGGGCGGAAACAGCCAATACTGCAGCCTATATTCTTAATCGCGTACCAAATAAAATAAATGGTTTGTCTCCAGAAGAAATTTGGACTGGTAAATCTTTATCTTTAAAATATATGAGAATTTTTAGGTCAAAAGCATTTGTTCACATACCTAAACAAAAACGTTCTAAATTACAAGCGAAATAATTTGAATGCATATTTGTTGGTTATAGTAATGAATCGAAATATCGTTTCTATAATCCAGTTACAAGAAAAATAATCATCAGCAGAGATGCTGTATTTATTGAAAAGAAAACATGTGAAACGCAAATTCAAAATCCATCACATTCTAAAAATGTATGTATAAATTTAGAAGAAGTTTTCAATTCAGAGGAGGAATGTGTAGATGAATTTAAAACTACCAATAAATCTGTAAATTTTGAAAGTGGAAACTCGTCTGAAAACAAAATTGAAAATGTAAGTTACGATTTAATTGAAGAAAATAATGATGCAAACGAAACTTGTAGTTCTGATAATTTCGAAGACGCTAGTGATTCATCTGTTAATTTAGATTTACGACCATCAAATCGTTTAGCATATAAGCAACGACCAAATTAAAATTTTTGTACAACAACTTACGTATTAGAAGAACCACAATCATTAGAAGAAGCGTTGTCCTCACATGAGGCTGATGAATGGCGAGCAGCTATAAATGATGAAATAAATTCGCTAATGTCAAATGAAACGTGGTCTTTAGTGGACTTGCCATCAAATAAAAAGCCAATTAAGTGTAAGTGGGTTTTCAAAAACAAATTAGTTGTTAATGGCGAAGTTATACGTCGCAAAGCCAGACTTGTCATCAAAGGTTGTAGTCAAAAGAAAGGTATTGATTACAATGAAACTTTTGCTCCCGTAGTACGCTATACATCAATACGTTACCTACTTTCTCTGGCAGCAAAAAATAATTTGTTTATTCATCAAATGGATGCAGTCACGGCATTTCTTAACGGTGAATTAGAAGAAACAATTTTTATGGAACAACGGGAAGGTTATAATGATGGTTCAAACAAAGTATGAGGTTTAAAAAAGTCGTTATATGGATTAAAGCAGTCCAGTCGTTTATGGAATAAACAACTAAATGCTGTATTACTAAGTTTTGGTCTTAAAAGAAGTGAAGTCGATCAATGTGTGTATTATAGCAAATGTAATGACAATTCAGTTTTGTACGTGGCTATATACGTGGATGACGTATTAATATTTTCAAATAACATGAAAATTGTCAACAGTTTAAAAGCCGATTTGTCTAAGAAATTTTTAATGAAAGATATGGAAAGATATGGCTTTTTCAGTTCTGGGAATGCGGATTCAAAGAAATAAAAATTCTATTAAAATTGATCAGTCACAATACATTCATAAAATGTTGAAACGTTTTTCTATGGAAGATTGCAACCCTGTTGCAACGCCATTAGATATCAACCAAAGGTTAAGTGTGGAAATGTGTCCAACAAATGAAGCAGAACGCCGTAATATGGAAAAAGTATCTTATTTACAAGCGGTCGGTTGTTTGTTATTTGCAGCACAGACACGACCAGATATATGTTTTATTGTTAACATGTTAAGTCGATTTAACCAAAACCCAGGGCAAGCACATTGGGTCGCAGTAAAACGTGTGATGAGATATTTAAAGGGCACTATTGACAAAGGTCTTGCGTACAAGTGCAATTCTTATGAACTAACTGGTTACTGTGATGCTGATTGGGCAGGTTGTATAGACAATAGGCGATCCACGTCGGGTTATGTTTTTGTCAATCAAGGTGCTGCCATAGCATGGTGTTCAAAACAACAAAATACGGTAGCGTTCAACGCGAATGGACTGGGTAATTTTTGAATTACTTTATTATTTGTAGGATGTTCATTCTGGAAGAGTGTTGAATATATAGAATGATTATCCTGTCAAATAACATAACTCTGTATAGATATAATTATAACCCTGTGAAAGAATACAACACTGCATAGACGTAAGATGTGTATGTATATGAGTTTAGTAAATTTTTCTTCCCCCTCTGCTACAATACTCTGCGATAACAGCAACGTATTTTAATATCGTAATTAATTTGGTTAATTCTTGTGATATTGACTCGTTACCTGATTTGTGTTTAACGTTTGGAATTGCTACAAGTTACTTATCAGTTATTTATCATTTTAAAATTTTCGAGTTTTTGTCAAGATTATAAGGTCTCATCAGAGATATCGTGCATTAATATTTTTCACATATAATTTGACACATTAACTTGAATCAATTTTATTCGATTTCGTTAATTAAACGTATAAACGTAAAAGAAACAAGTAAGAAAACTAAATTTGACTTAGGCCAAATCTTAAATACCCTCCACATCCATAATAGTGGGCATGGCAGGTATATTATTACGCTCTCTAATACTGTTTTTATTACGTATCAGCTTACAAGTCTGGTTTTATGGTGAATATGGTTTTTTGAAAATTGTGAGCGTGTCTGTTATCCGAGTACTCCCATTTTTAGTACATCGATGGATAGGCTAACCTTTAATAAGGTCCGACCACTCCTATTTTTAGCATATCGATAAAGCTTATATTTAGATATATACCAAAATTCACGTTTATAGCTCAATTTTTGTGGCAGATAAATAGATTTTAGTCGATTGTGGGAGTGGATCTTGACTGATTTTGCCCATTAAAAGTGCCTGTACAAAATTTCAGATAAATATCGCAAAATTTAGAATGCCAACAACAGAGACACACGGATACACGGACATACATATCTAAATCGACTAAGTTTTCGACGCTGATCAAGAATGTATATACTTTGTACGGTTTCTGACTCCTCCTTCTGGGTGTTGCAAACGGAAGAACGAAGAAGTATACCTTTATCCCTTATGTGGAGGGTATAAAAAGATTATAATAATAGATATAACATTTGTTATAAATTTTATTTTTTCTGTATTATAAGAGTGTTTTATTTATTGAATTATTTTGAATACTCACATTTGCTTAGGAAGCAAAGTCCACTAGCAAGGAATGCTGTGAGTGGATGAGTATCCTTATAGCATTTGTATTGTTTGAACCCTTTTTATATACTATTTCAAAATCATAGTCAGATAACTCCGTTCTTATTCTTGTCATTCTAGATGAAGGATTATTATGTGTAAATAATGATATTAATGGCCTGTGATCAGTAACTACTATGAATTTTTTTCCAAATAGGTAGGGTCTGAAAAATTTTATTCCCCAATATATTGCCAATAATTCTTTTTCTATAACTGATTTATTGATGTCGTGTTTAGATAATATCGTACTGGCATAAGAAATTGGTAAATCATATCCAATTTCCCCTTGGGAAAGAATTGCTCCTAGAGCAAAATCAGATGCGTCTGTAGTTAAGACAAACGCTTTGTTATAGTATGGGTATTGTAATATTGGTGCATTTATAAGTTTGTTTTTTAATGTGTTAAATGATATTTCACATTCATGTAACCAAATGAATGGTTGATTTTTTTAAAATAAATTATTCAAGCATTTTGCTATTTTAGCAAAGTCTTTAATAAATCGCCTATAATAATTGCAGAGCGCGACGAATCTTCTAACTTCGTCTGGATTTTTTGGTGTTGGATAATTTTTTATTATTATATATTTTGATGGGTCGGTTTTTATACCATATTTTGTTAAGTGTTCTAAATATACAACTTCATGTCGGAGAAAATGGCATTTATTGGCGTTCAATTTTAAATTATATTTTATTAAGCGTGAGAAAACTTTTAAGAGATTATTGTTATGATGTTACAAACTGCAACCAAATATAATTATGCCATCTACGTATAAAAATGCGTTTGCAATTGTTAGCATTCTTTGAAAACTATTAGATGATATTTTTAAACCGAAGGGTAACCTTTTAAATAGGAAATGGCCTTTGTTAGTGGAAAATGCTGTTAATGGTCTAGATTCTTTGTCTAAATCAATTTGATGAAAAGAACTTGTCATGCTCTCCCTAAAACGTCTAATACGTCATCCAGTGTTGTCAATGGAAATTTATCGTTAACCAATTTGTTGTTTAATTTTTTAAAATCAACTACTAATCATGTTTTGGTATCTTTTGTTCCTTTTTTTGGGACGATGAGTAATGGGGATTTGTACGGACTTGTAGAAGGTTCGATTATATTGGATTCCAGTAATTTTTGTACTCATGATTAATTTCTGTATTATGTGACTGAGGTAGTCTGTAATTTTTAGTATAGACAGGAGTCTTGTCATTCATTATTAATTTTTGGGTATAGAAATTATTAACAGTCAGGGTTTCTCCGTCTAGGTGGAAAATGTCTTGATATTCTCTGAATATGTCTATTAACTTTTTTGAAGCGGCGGTGTCCGCGTGGTCGATATGAATTGTTTTCAAAAGTTTATTAAACCGTTTTTCGGAATATTCTGTATTATTATTACTTGCAATTATGTCATAGTTGTCCAATAGTTCTGTGTTTATTTTTATGGTTTTTATTGTCACTTTTTTGTTGGTGGAGTTTAGAATTTTAATGTGAGAATTACCAGATTTGGGTACAATGGAGTTTGCTATAAACACTCCTTGTTGAAGTTCATCATTCAATATTACAGAGTCTTCTTGAAGATTAAATTTAATAGGTTGTATTATTTCTGTCCTTGGGGGTATTATAATATGATTGTTTATATAGTTTGTTTCCATCGCAAGAGTAATGGTTTCTTTTTCTATGATGATATCTAGTGTCATTGTCTCATAGTCTATTTTACAAAGAAATCGTTGTAGAAAATCTATTCCTATTATTCCGTCAGTCGTTATTGCGAAAGAATTGTTTACTATGTGAAACATATGGTTAAATTTTGTCCGTTCGACATATAAATCTAAAAAGGTGTTTCCAACGGTATATATTTTGTCGAGTTCGATTATTTTACAGAAGTTATCGACTTCCTTGTATTTCCCTGTAAAAAGTGGGACTGTTTTTAATGCTAATTCGAAATTAAAAGCCATTGTATCAGTCTGATTTGATAAGGTAGACTCCAATAATTCTGATAACGAGTATTGTAAATCTTTGTAAGTTTTATCAAATCTAATTTTAAGATTGAGCCAGTCTGAAGATCCTTCTAAAAGTTGCCCCAGAAATATAAACTTTTGTTTTAATTTATTTATTTCGTCTAGTTTTGCTTCTATTGTTTCTTTTTTGTAGGGTCTATTTGGTGTCTTTTTTTAAATTTATTAAATCTTATTTAATTTTTCTAAAATTGTTTTGCTATCTTCCATGAATTACCCATATAACTTCCTATGTAATACATGTATATAATGACAATACTTCTCTTGCATGTATATATACTTATATTTATGTATTCATTTTTTTTTTAAACATTAGATACATTAGATATACTTTTTATAATTTTTTTGTTAACATAATTCTTGTAATATTTGTTTATTCTATAAAGAACATAGACTACTACCGTCTTTTTCCGAAAATAAGTCCTATTGCAATTTTCGAAACTTTTTTTAAAATAAGACATCATCTGAAAATAAGCCCTTCAACAGGAAATAAATTTGTTAAAAAATCAAAATGTAATTCAGAATTTGTTTTATGACGATGTTCCAGAAGAAGATGAAATGATTGTAATTGAATAAATTTTAAATTCCGTATACTGTGTATTTATATTAAATTAAAGAATATAAAAATACATTTATTTTGGTCTACCCCCGAAATTAAGCCCTAGCGCGTATTTGGGACTTAAAAAACAATAAGACAGTGTCTTATTTTCGGAAAAAGATGGTATGATTAAAATTACTATTACTACAAGTGATTCTGTTGTTATTTCTACCGTGGTAATTTTACTGTTATTGCTGTCACTGTTGTTATTATTATAGTATACATTTACTTCTTCTTTCTGCTAGATCCCATATTTACAGAGTAAAAAGCTACTGTCAGAGACCTCAAAATATAGAGACGGAATCAGAGACCCAAAGGTTTCGGACGAGGAATTCGTGTAGGGACGTAGTCGGGGTGGCCTTTATTGGGATGTGCCCCGGATGGTATATACGGTTGAGAACTGCAATATGAAGTATTAAGACACACGTTATGTTGTCTTTGCAATAATTTCTTATTGGAAGGAGTGCGTTTTTATGTCAGTCATTATTTATATTTATTCGACAAGTAACGTCCTATAGTGTTATTTTGGTTTATTATGATTGTTGTGGCAGGATCGCCATGTTATAAATTTTATTTTTCTTGTATTATTTTTTTTAGCTTATTTTGAATACTCACATTTGCTTAGGAAGCAAAGTCCACTAGCAAGGAATGCTGTGAGTCGGTGAGTATCCTTATAATTGTTTATGTTTACAAATACTTACATTTGCTCTATTAGAGCAAAAACCAGTAGCATTCACTGCTATGTCCGGGTAAGTAATTGTTTGTGTAATTTTATTCAGTTTCAATCAAAAGTCTATCTTGTTTTAGATTTCTTTATCGATTGATGATTTATTTTTAATTTCATTTGCTTATATACTAATTATACATTTGGGTATGACCTAATTACCTACTTACTTACTATTTACAAATCGTAAAAATAATGCTGAACTTAAAAATAACGCTACGATTAAAATTGTATACTACACTACACATTGGTTGCTCCATATATTTTAACGAAACAAAATTGACAATATCTTATACAAATAAAATAAGATTTAAGAATTAAGCGAAGTATTTCTTTTTTTGTTGTATAAAAAAATAAATAATATTTGCTTTGACAATTTGTGAAATTGGCCCACAACACTAGCGTGAAGTTAGCCTAGAAAAAATAGCCCACAGTTTGATTGTCTCTGATACGGTATGTGTCTTGGATATTGTGGGCTATCTTCACAAATTGTGGGCTGTCTTCACACTTTTTTGGCTAACATCACAGGACGAAAAAAGGCCATAAAATATAAATATTTCAAAAAAAAAATTATTAGAATCGAAAGAAAAATAATTTTTTTACTTCTTTTTATAAAAAAATGCTACTTTTATTTATTTTATGTGTTAATTTGTTACAAAAATTGTTATAAAAAATCTTTGGAAAATGTTCACCTCTTGAATTTTTTATATATGTTTCCTAATACTCTAAAAATATTTTAAAATTATTCACATGTCTCTAAGTAGGGGACTTCATATGACAATCAGCTCTGGAAAGACATCCCCTATAGTGTATATTTAAAAATTCATAAAAAATCTTTGGAAAATTTTCCTATCACATCTAAGAATATTTTAAAATTATTTCAAAGTTACGGAAAATTACTAGTTTATAGACTGTATGTGTACTAGTTTATAAACTGTAGGGATATATATATATTATGTATATAAGTTAAAGCCGGAAAGTTTCTTGATTGAAAATATTTGAGAATGGAAGTCGATTTCGATTTTACAGATTATGAAAATCTTGAGGTAATTTGTTATTATGTAATTATTTCCCTTTTAATAGATAATAGTAATCCAGTTATTTAAAGATTCGCGAAATTATGTTGCGTGATCGTCCCAGGCAGGAAGCGTATAAACGGGCAATTATGTCCGATCAACATCTGTTTAATGATAAAATTGTAATGGATGTGGGTGCTGGTACTAGTATTCTTACAGCATTTTGTGCAAAAGCTGTTGCTAAATTAGTAGTAGTGCTATTGAAGCTTCAAGAGTGGCGGAGATTACTTTGAAAGTAAGGGAGGATAATAAATTAACGGCGGTAGTAGAGGTAAAAAGTAATAGATTTCATTTAATTACAATACAGTATAATTACATATATTTTGTCCCTAGGTTATTCAGTGTAAAGTCGAAGATTTTATTTTACCTTCCAATAATGGAAAAGTAGACATTATTGTTTCTGAATGGATGGGTTTCTACTTATTGCACGAAGGCATGCTAAATTCCGTACTCTTTGCTAGAGATAAGTTCCTAAAAGCCAACGGTCTTATGTTCCCTAACGAATGTACAATGTTTGTGGCACCGTGTAGTGTACCTTCAAGGTTTGATGATTGGGAAAATGTTGATGGTATCTGTCTTACAGAATTTAGCTCTAAGTTGAGGGCACAAAAATTCACAAAACCAGAAATCATGCTAAAGACTTATTACATCATGGTGTAGCTATGCATTGGATGAATTTATTGGACGTGGAAGTACAAGATCTTAATGAAATCATATTCCAAGAGTTGTTAGTGGCTGAGAAGACAGGAAAACATCAAGGGTTTTGCATTTGGTTTGAATGTCGTTTTCCAAGTGATAATTATGAAGAAGCAGCTGTTCTAACAACAGAACCAAATGCTCCACTCACTCATTGGAAACAATGTTTAGTTGTTAGTGTAGTAGTGCATGTGAAGAAATTGAAGAATTTGCTCCAATATCATTTAAAATAACCTTGAGACGGCGTTTAGATGATCCAAGGAAATATGATTTAGAAGTGGAATTATTAGATCCTGGTTTAATTGAACATCCAGTACCATGCGATTGTCATTTTACTAAATGTATAATTTTAAAAACTCATTTACGAAATGTGAATGATACTACGTAGTAAATGATTACTTTTCCGAAATAAAGCAACCTTTGTTAATTGATTAAAGTTGATAAACTTTTTTATATTCGCGATTTTCTCTGAGGTCCATGTGAGCAGATTAGTAAATCCTTAGTATCTTCTTGTTTCGTTTCTTTTATTGAGCGTAGTGGACAGATAGCCTGTAAATTCACTACAATCTAGCTAGTTCTAGCTATTTAGTTGTGTCTGCACTAAATATAGGATATTGAACAGGCAGCCGAGAAGTTCAATAGAACTAAATCAGTGGTGTCTGTCACGCCTTTACAACGAAAGGTATCATGTTAGTGCGAATGGTTGGTCAGAATCACGGATCTATAATGTAGGAACTTGTCCCTGTAATCTGTAAGCAATTAGAAGTATAAGTGTGCCTCAATTATGTACATATTTTACTATCATTTTTGTACAAAACTCGCATGACTTTGGTGAGAACCCCTTAAATGAGAATTGAGTTTAGTTTGTTGTATAACGCGAGTAACTATTTGTTATTTTATATAAACATATTCGCAACTGTTGAATATATAGAATGATCATCCTGTCAAATAACATAACTCTGTATAGATATAATTATAACCCTGTGAAACAATACAACACTGCATAGACGTAAGATGTGTACGTATATGAGTTTAATAAATTTTTCTTCCCTTTCTGCTACAATACTCTGCGCTAACAGGTTATGGGCCCAGTCAGCCACGCGTAAAGCTTTAATAAAATTCAATTTTCGTTTTTGATATTATTATTAAAATTAATGGCAACGAACAGTTTAATGTTTCCGTTCGGGAAATTACGCGGACGTGAAAATTATGACGTCTGGAAGCGTAATGCGAAGTCGTATTTAGTGCTTAAGGGTTGTTGGAATATAGTTAAAGACAGCATGCCAGAACAACCTTTAGCCAAACATGTAGAAATGAACGAACGAGTTTTGGCAGAAATTACGCTCATGATCGAGCCCAACAATTTTGCACACATAGCGGAAGCTCAAATAGCGCAAACAGCTTGGAATGCATTAGTAAGTGCGTATGAAGATTCTGGACTGACGAGAAAAGTTAGTTTATTAAAACAGTTGGTTACCATGAAGTTGAATGATTTTGATTCAATGGAAGAATACGTCAATAAACAAGTAATTGCATCGTTAAAGGTGAAACAAGCTGGTCTGAACATTGATGATGAATTAGTTGCCTTATTGATGTTAGCAGATTTACCCGATGAATATAAATCGTTAGTGTTAGCTGTTGAAAATTCAAGTGCAAAATTAACCACTGACACAGTAAAGAATTTATTACTTCAAGATGTAAAATTTGACAATATGGCTAAATCAGATGAAGCTGCACTAGTTACCACTAAAACTTACAAGAGAAAAGGTTACAAATGTCATTATTGTAAGCAAACAGGTCATTTCATCAAAAATTGTCTAAACAAAGAAAAATTCAAAGGCAGTGACAGAAAGCAGCAAAAACGTAATGTAAGCAATGTCAACAAAATTCTATTAACATCTCTGTTTACGTCTGAATTTGATGGAAATGACTGGTATATCGATTTAGGCGCGTCTACTCATATGACAAAAAATAAATATGGTATGTCAAATATAAAAGACAGAAATATGCAAGTGATTGTTGCCAATAATGAAAAACTACAAGTTCATTGTGTAGGTGATATTAATGTTAGTTTACCAAATAATGTACAAGCAACAATCAAAAATGTTCAATATATGTATACCAAAGCTTTGTGCTAATTTACTTTCGGTGCGTCAATTTACCTTAAATAACGTTAACGTCAACACCGTTATTTTCAAGAAAGATGAATGCCAAATATTTGATGCAAACAAACAGCTTATTGCAACTGCAAATATACAAAATAATTTGTACAAGTTAAACTGTGAACCAAAACATAGTGCATTAAATGTACGAGATTCAGATTTTCAGCTGTGACACACGTTTTGCGCATATATGTAACGAAAGTATGAATAAAATCAAGTATAAAAACAATTTAAATTTTTCAATTTGGACATATGTTTGCAAGGCAAACAAAACCGTAATCCATTTAAACCTGGAAGCCATCGTGCTAAAGAATTACTTGAACTGGTCCATACAGATATAATGGGGCCACTAAGAACAATCTTTTTCTGGTGCAACATATTTACTTACGTTCATTGACGATTTTTCTCATAAATTATTTGTAGTGCCAATCAGAACAAAAGATAAAGTTTATACAGAATTTGTTAAATTTAAAACACTTGTGGAAAATCAATGCATAAAAAAGATTAAAACCATACGTTCTGATAATGAAACAAAGTACACCAATTATAAATTTGAAATGCATGGTATTTTACACCAAAAAACAGCACCTTATTCGCCTGAACAAAATGAAGTAGCCGAAAGGGCGAACAGAACCATAATGGATAGAGTGAGATGTATGCTTTTTGATTCAGGTCTCGAAGAGAAATTTTGGGCGGAAACAGCCAATACTGCAGCCTATATTCTTAATCGCGTACCAAATAAAATAAATGGTTTGTCTCCAGAAGAAATTTGGACTGGTAAATCTTTATCTTTAAAATATATGAGAATTTTTAGGTCAAAAGCATTTGTTCACATACCTAAACAAAAACGTTCTAAATTACAAGCGAAATAATTTGAATGCATATTTGTTGGTTATAGTAATGAATCGAAATATCGTTTCTATAATCCAGTTACAAGAAAAATAATCATCAGCAGAGATGCTGTATTTATTGAAAAGAAAACATGTGAAACGCAAATTCAAAATCCATCACATTCTAAAAATGTATGTATAAATTTAGAAGAAGTTTTCAATTCAGAGGAGGAATGTGTAGATGAATTTAAAACTACCAATAAATCTGTAAATTTTGAAAGTGGAAACTCGTCTGAAAACAAAATTGAAAATGTAAGTTACGATTTAATTGAAGAAAATAATGATGCAAACGAAACTTGTAGTTCTGATAATTTCGAAGACGCTAGTGATTCATCTGTTAATTTAGATTTACGACCATCAAATCGTTTAGCATATAAGCAACGACCAAATTAAAATTTTTGTACAACAACTTACGTATTAGAAGAACCACAATCATTAGAAGAAGCGTTGTCCTCACATGAGGCTGATGAATGGCGAGCAGCTATAAATGATGAAATAAATTCGCTAATGTCAAATGAAACGTGGTCTTTAGTGGACTTGCCATCAAATAAAAAGCCAATTAAGTGTAAGTGGGTTTTCAAAAACAAATTAGTTGTTAATGGCGAAGTTATACGTCGCAAAGCCAGACTTGTCATCAAAGGTTGTAGTCAAAAGAAAGGTATTGATTACAATGAAACTTTTGCTCCCGTAGTACGCTATACATCAATACGTTACCTACTTTCTCTGGCAGCAAAAAATAATTTGTTTATTCATCAAATGGATGCAGTCACGGCATTTCTTAACGGTGAATTAGAAGAAACAATTTTTATGGAACAACGGGAAGGTTATAATGATGGTTCAAACAAAGTATGAGGTTTAAAAAAGTCGTTATATGGATTAAAGCAGTCCAGTCGTTTATGGAATAAACAACTAAATGCTGTATTACTAAGTTTTGGTCTTAAAAGAAGTGAAGTCGATCAATGTGTGTATTATAGCAAATGTAATGACAATTCAGTTTTGTACGTGGCTATATACGTGGATGACGTATTAATATTTTCAAATAACATGAAAATTGTCAACAGTTTAAAAGCCGATTTGTCTAAGAAATTTTTAATGAAAGATATGGAAAGATATGGCTTTTTCAGTTCTGGGAATGCGGATTCAAAGAAATAAAAATTCTATTAAAATTGATCAGTCACAATACATTCATAAAATGTTGAAACGTTTTTCTATGGAAGATTGCAACCCTGTTGCAACGCCATTAGATATCAACCAAAGGTTAAGTGTGGAAATGTGTCCAACAAATGAAGCAGAACGCCGTAATATGGAAAAAGTATCTTATTTACAAGCGGTCGGTTGTTTGTTATTTGCAGCACAGACACGACCAGATATATGTTTTATTGTTAACATGTTAAGTCGATTTAACCAAAACCCAGGGCAAGCACATTGGGTCGCAGTAAAACGTGTGATGAGATATTTAAAGGGCACTATTGACAAAGGTCTTGCGTACAAGTGCAATTCTTATGAACTAACTGGTTACTGTGATGCTGATTGGGCAGGTTGTATAGACAATAGGCGATCCACGTCGGGTTATGTTTTTGTCAATCAAGGTGCTGCCATAGCATGGTGTTCAAAACAACAAAATACGGTAGCGTTCAACGCGAATGGACTGGGTAATTTTTGAATTACTTTATTATTTGTAGGATGTTCATTCTGGAAGAGTGTTGAATATATAGAATGATTATCCTGTCAAATAACATAACTCTGTATAGATATAATTATAACCCTGTGAAAGAATACAACACTGCATAGACGTAAGATGTGTATGTATATGAGTTTAGTAAATTTTTCTTCCCCCTCTGCTACAATACTCTGCGATAACAGCAACGTATTTTAATATCGTAATTAATTTGGTTAATTCTTGTGATATTGACTCGTTACCTGATTTGTGTTTAACGTTTGGAATTGCTACAAGTTACTTATCAGTTATTTATCATTTTAAAATTTTCGAGTTTTTGTCAAGATTATAAGGTCTCATCAGAGATATCGTGCATTAATATTTTTCACATATAATTTGACACATTAACTTGAATCAATTTTATTCGATTTCGTTAATTAAACGTATAAACGTAAAAGAAACAAGTAAGAAAACTAAATTTGACTTAGGCCAAATCTTAAATACCCTCCACATCCATAATAGTGGGCATGGCAGGTATATTATTACGCTCTCTAATACTGTTTTTATTACGTATCAGCTTACAAGTCTGGTTTTATGGTGAATATGGTTTTTTGAAAATTGTGAGCGTGTCTGTTATCCGAGTACTCCCATTTTTAGTACATCGATGGATAGGCTAACCTTTAATAAGGTCCGACCACTCCTATTTTTAGCATATCGATAAAGCTTATATTTAGATATATACCAAAATTCACGTTTATAGCTCAATTTTTGTGGCAGATAAATAGATTTTAGTCGATTGTGGGAGTGGATCTTGACTGATTTTGCCCATTAAAAGTGCCTGTACAAAATTTCAGATAAATATCGCAAAATTTAGAATGCCAACAACAGAGACACACGGATACACGGACATACATATCTAAATCGACTAAGTTTTCGACGCTGATCAAGAATGTATATACTTTGTACGGTTTCTGACTCCTCCTTCTGGGTGTTGCAAACGGAAGAACGAAGAAGTATACCTTTATCCCTTATGTGGAGGGTATAAAAAGATTATAATAATAGATATAACATTTGTTATAAATTTTATTTTTTCTGTATTATAAGAGTGTTTTATTTATTGAATTATTTTGAATACTCACATTTGCTTAGGAAGCAAAGTCCACTAGCAAGGAATGCTGTGAGTGGATGAGTATCCTTATAGCATTTGTATTGTTTGAACCCTTTTTATATACTATTTCAAAATCATAGTCAGATAACTCCGTTCTTATTCTTGTCATTCTAGATGAAGGATTATTATGTGTAAATAATGATATTAATGGCCTGTGATCAGTAACTACTATGAATTTTTTTCCAAATAGGTAGGGTCTGAAAAATTTTATTCCCCAATATATTGCCAATAATTCTTTTTCTATAACTGATTTATTGATGTCGTGTTTAGATAATATCGTACTGGCATAAGAAATTGGTAAATCATATCCAATTTCCCCTTGGGAAAGAATTGCTCCTAGAGCAAAATCAGATGCGTCTGTAGTTAAGACAAACGCTTTGTTATAGTATGGGTATTGTAATATTGGTGCATTTATAAGTTTGTTTTTTAATGTGTTAAATGATATTTCACATTCATGTAACCAAATGAATGGTTGATTTTTTTAAAATAAATTATTCAAGCATTTTGCTATTTTAGCAAAGTCTTTAATAAATCGCCTATAATAATTGCAGAGCGCGACGAATCTTCTAACTTCGTCTGGATTTTTTGGTGTTGGATAATTTTTTATTATTATATATTTTGATGGGTCGGTTTTTATACCATATTTTGTTAAGTGTTCTAAATATACAACTTCATGTCGGAGAAAATGGCATTTATTGGCGTTCAATTTTAAATTATATTTTATTAAGCGTGAGAAAACTTTTAAGAGATTATTGTTATGATGTTACAAACTGCAACCAAATATAATTATGCCATCTACGTATAAAAATGCGTTTGCAATTGTTAGCATTCTTTGAAAACTATTAGATGATATTTTTAAACCGAAGGGTAACCTTTTAAATAGGAAATGGCCTTTGTTAGTGGAAAATGCTGTTAATGGTCTAGATTCTTTGTCTAAATCAATTTGATGAAAAGAACTTGTCATGCTCTCCCTAAAACGTCTAATACGTCATCCAGTGTTGTCAATGGAAATTTATCGTTAACCAATTTGTTGTTTAATTTTTTAAAATCAACTACTAATCATGTTTTGGTATCTTTTGTTCCTTTTTTTGGGACGATGAGTAATGGGGATTTGTACGGACTTGTAGAAGGTTCGATTATATTGGATTCCAGTAATTTTTGTACTCATGATTAATTTCTGTATTATGTGACTGAGGTAGTCTGTAATTTTTAGTATAGACAGGAGTCTTGTCATTCATTATTAATTTTTGGGTATAGAAATTATTAACAGTCAGGGTTTCTCCGTCTAGGTGGAAAATGTCTTGATATTCTCTGAATATGTCTATTAACTTTTTTGAAGCGGCGGTGTCCGCGTGGTCGATATGAATTGTTTTCAAAAGTTTATTAAACCGTTTTTCGGAATATTCTGTATTATTATTACTTGCAATTATGTCATAGTTGTCCAATAGTTCTGTGTTTATTTTTATGGTTTTTATTGTCACTTTTTTGTTGGTGGAGTTTAGAATTTTAATGTGAGAATTACCAGATTTGGGTACAATGGAGTTTGCTATAAACACTCCTTGTTGAAGTTCATCATTCAATATTACAGAGTCTTCTTGAAGATTAAATTTAATAGGTTGTATTATTTCTGTCCTTGGGGGTATTATAATATGATTGTTTATATAGTTTGTTTCCATCGCAAGAGTAATGGTTTCTTTTTCTATGATGATATCTAGTGTCATTGTCTCATAGTCTATTTTACAAAGAAATCGTTGTAGAAAATCTATTCCTATTATTCCGTCAGTCGTTATTGCGAAAGAATTGTTTACTATGTGAAACATATGGTTAAATTTTGTCCGTTCGACATATAAATCTAAAAAGGTGTTTCCAACGGTATATATTTTGTCGAGTTCGATTATTTTACAGAAGTTATCGACTTCCTTGTATTTCCCTGTAAAAAGTGGGACTGTTTTTAATGCTAATTCGAAATTAAAAGCCATTGTATCAGTCTGATTTGATAAGGTAGACTCCAATAATTCTGATAACGAGTATTGTAAATCTTTGTAAGTTTTATCAAATCTAATTTTAAGATTGAGCCAGTCTGAAGATCCTTCTAAAAGTTGCCCCAGAAATATAAACTTTTGTTTTAATTTATTTATTTCGTCTAGTTTTGCTTCTATTGTTTCTTTTTTGTAGGGTCTATTTGGTGTCTTTTTTTAAATTTATTAAATCTTATTTAATTTTTCTAAAATTGTTTTGCTATCTTCCATGAATTACCCATATAACTTCCTATGTAATACATGTATATAATGACAATACTTCTCTTGCATGTATATATACTTATATTTATGTATTCATTTTTTTTTTAAACATTAGATACATTAGATATACTTTTTATAATTTTTTTGTTAACATAATTCTTGTAATATTTGTTTATTCTATAAAGAACATAGACTACTACCGTCTTTTTCCGAAAATAAGTCCTATTGCAATTTTCGAAACTTTTTTTAAAATAAGACATCATCTGAAAATAAGCCCTTCAACAGGAAATAAATTTGTTAAAAAATCAAAATGTAATTCAGAATTTGTTTTATGACGATGTTCCAGAAGAAGATGAAATGATTGTAATTGAATAAATTTTAAATTCCGTATACTGTGTATTTATATTAAATTAAAGAATATAAAAATACATTTATTTTGGTCTACCCCCGAAATTAAGCCCTAGCGCGTATTTGGGACTTAAAAAACAATAAGACAGTGTCTTATTTTCGGAAAAAGATGGTATGATTAAAATTACTATTACTACAAGTGATTCTGTTGTTATTTCTACCGTGGTAATTTTACTGTTATTGCTGTCACTGTTGTTATTATTATAGTATACATTTACTTCTTCTTTCTGCTAGATCCCATATTTACAGAGTAAAAAGCTACTGTCAGAGACCTCAAAATATAGAGACGGAATCAGAGACCCAAAGGTTTCGGACGAGGAATTCGTGTAGGGACGTAGTCGGGGTGGCCTTTATTGGGATGTGCCCCGGATGGTATATACGGTTGAGAACTGCAATATGAAGTATTAAGACACACGTTATGTTGTCTTTGCAATAATTTCTTATTGGAAGGAGTGCGTTTTTATGTCAGTCATTATTTATATTTATTCGACAAGTAACGTCCTATAGTGTTATTTTGGTTTATTATGATTGTTGTGGCAGGATCGCCATGTTATAAATTTTATTTTTCTTGTATTATTTTTTTTAGCTTATTTTGAATACTCACATTTGCTTAGGAAGCAAAGTCCACTAGCAAGGAATGCTGTGAGTCGGTGAGTATCCTTATAATTGTTTATGTTTACAAATACTTACATTTGCTCTATTAGAGCAAAAACCAGTAGCATTCACTGCTATGTCCGGGTAAGTAATTGTTTGTGTAATTTTATTCAGTTTCAATCAAAAGTCTATCTTGTTTTAGATTTCTTTATCGATTGATGATTTATTTTTAATTTCATTTGCTTATATACTAATTATACATTTGGGTATGACCTAATTACCTACTTACTTACTATTTACAAATCGTAAAAATAATGCTGAACTTAAAAATAACGCTACGATTAAAATTGTATACTACACTACACATTGGTTGCTCCATATATTTTAACGAAACAAAATTGACAATATCTTATACAAATAAAATAAGATTTAAGAATTAAGCGAAGTATTTCTTTTTTTGTTGTATAAAAAAATAAATAATATTTGCTTTGACAATTTGTGAAATTGGCCCACAACACTAGCGTGAAGTTAGCCTAGAAAAAATAGCCCACAGTTTGATTGTCTCTGATACGGTATGTGTCTTGGATATTGTGGGCTATCTTCACAAATTGTGGGCTGTCTTCACACTTTTTTGGCTAACATCACAGGACGAAAAAAGGCCATAAAATATAAATATTTCAAAAAAAAAATTATTAGAATCGAAAGAAAAATAATTTTTTTACTTCTTTTTATAAAAAAATGCTACTTTTATTTATTTTATGTGTTAATTTGTTACAAAAATTGTTATAAAAAATCTTTGGAAAATGTTCACCTCTTGAATTTTTTATATATGTTTCCTAATACTCTAAAAATATTTTAAAATTATTCACATGTCTCTAAGTAGGGGACTTCATATGACAATCAGCTCTGGAAAGACATCCCCTATAGTGTATATTTAAAAATTCATAAAAAATCTTTGGAAAATTTTCCTATCACATCTAAGAATATTTTAAAATTATTTCAAAGTTACGGAAAATTACTAGTTTATAGACTGTATGTGTACTAGTTTATAAACTGTAGGGATATATATATATTATGTATATAAGTTAAAGCCGGAAAGTTTCTTGATTGAAAATATTTGAGAATGGAAGTCGATTTCGATTTTACAGATTATGAAAATCTTGAGGTAATTTGTTATTATGTAATTATTTCCCTTTTAATAGATAATAGTAATCCAGTTATTTAAAGATTCGCGAAATTATGTTGCGTGATCGTCCCAGGCAGGAAGCGTATAAACGGGCAATTATGTCCGATCAACATCTGTTTAATGATAAAATTGTAATGGATGTGGGTGCTGGTACTAGTATTCTTACAGCATTTTGTGCAAAAGCTGTTGCTAAATTAGTAGTAGTGCTATTGAAGCTTCAAGAGTGGCGGAGATTACTTTGAAAGTAAGGGAGGATAATAAATTAACGGCGGTAGTAGAGGTAAAAAGTAATAGATTTCATTTAATTACAATACAGTATAATTACATATATTTTGTCCCTAGGTTATTCAGTGTAAAGTCGAAGATTTTATTTTACCTTCCAATAATGGAAAAGTAGACATTATTGTTTCTGAATGGATGGGTTTCTACTTATTGCACGAAGGCATGCTAAATTCCGTACTCTTTGCTAGAGATAAGTTCCTAAAAGCCAACGGTCTTATGTTCCCTAACGAATGTACAATGTTTGTGGCACCGTGTAGTGTACCTTCAAGGTTTGATGATTGGGAAAATGTTGATGGTATCTGTCTTACAGAATTTAGCTCTAAGTTGAGGGCACAAAAATTCACAAAACCAGAAATCATGCTAAAGACTTATTACATCATGGTGTAGCTATGCATTGGATGAATTTATTGGACGTGGAAGTACAAGATCTTAATGAAATCATATTCCAAGAGTTGTTAGTGGCTGAGAAGACAGGAAAACATCAAGGGTTTTGCATTTGGTTTGAATGTCGTTTTCCAAGTGATAATTATGAAGAAGCAGCTGTTCTAACAACAGAACCAAATGCTCCACTCACTCATTGGAAACAATGTTTAGTTGTTAGTGTAGTAGTGCATGTGAAGAAATTGAAGAATTTGCTCCAATATCATTTAAAATAACCTTGAGACGGCGTTTAGATGATCCAAGGAAATATGATTTAGAAGTGGAATTATTAGATCCTGGTTTAATTGAACATCCAGTACCATGCGATTGTCATTTTACTAAATGTATAATTTTAAAAACTCATTTACGAAATGTGAATGATACTACGTAGTAAATGATTACTTTTCCGAAATAAAGCAACCTTTGTTAATTGATTAAAGTTGATAAACTTTTTTATATTCGCGATTTTCTCTGAGGTCCATGTGAGCAGATTAGTAAATCCTTAGTATCTTCTTGTTTCGTTTCTTTTATTGAGCGTAGTGGACAGATAGCCTGTAAATTCACTACAATCTAGCTAGTTCTAGCTATTTAGTTGTGTCTGCACTAAATATAGGATATTGAACAGGCAGCCGAGAAGTTCAATAGAACTAAATCAGTGGTGTCTGTCACGCCTTTACAACGAAAGGTATCATGTTAGTGCGAATGGTTGGTCAGAATCACGGATCTATAATGTAGGAACTTGTCCCTGTAATCTGTAAGCAATTAGAAGTATAAGTGTGCCTCAATTATGTACATATTTTACTATCATTTTTGTACAAAACTCGCATGACTTTGGTGAGAACCCCTTAAATGAGAATTGAGTTTAGTTTGTTGTATAACGCGAGTAACTATTTGTTATTTTATATAAACATATTCGCAACTGTTGAATATATAGAATGATCATCCTGTCAAATAACATAACTCTGTATAGATATAATTATAACCCTGTGAAACAATACAACACTGCATAGACGTAAGATGTGTACGTATATGAGTTTAATAAATTTTTCTTCCCTTTCTGCTACAATACTCTGCGCTAACAGGTTATGGGCCCAGTCAGCCACGCGTAAAGCTTTAATAAAATTCAATTTTCGTTTTTGATATTATTATTAAAATTAATGGCAACGAACAGTTTAATGTTTCCGTTCGGGAAATTACGCGGACGTGAAAATTATGACGTCTGGAAGCGTAATGCGAAGTCGTATTTAGTGCTTAAGGGTTGTTGGAATATAGTTAAAGACAGCATGCCAGAACAACCTTTAGCCAAACATGTAGAAATGAACGAACGAGTTTTGGCAGAAATTACGCTCATGATCGAGCCCAACAATTTTGCACACATAGCGGAAGCTCAAATAGCGCAAACAGCTTGGAATGCATTAGTAAGTGCGTATGAAGATTCTGGACTGACGAGAAAAGTTAGTTTATTAAAACAGTTGGTTACCATGAAGTTGAATGATTTTGATTCAATGGAAGAATACGTCAATAAACAAGTAATTGCATCGTTAAAGGTGAAACAAGCTGGTCTGAACATTGATGATGAATTAGTTGCCTTATTGATGTTAGCAGATTTACCCGATGAATATAAATCGTTAGTGTTAGCTGTTGAAAATTCAAGTGCAAAATTAACCACTGACACAGTAAAGAATTTATTACTTCAAGATGTAAAATTTGACAATATGGCTAAATCAGATGAAGCTGCACTAGTTACCACTAAAACTTACAAGAGAAAAGGTTACAAATGTCATTATTGTAAGCAAACAGGTCATTTCATCAAAAATTGTCTAAACAAAGAAAAATTCAAAGGCAGTGACAGAAAGCAGCAAAAACGTAATGTAAGCAATGTCAACAAAATTCTATTAACATCTCTGTTTACGTCTGAATTTGATGGAAATGACTGGTATATCGATTTAGGCGCGTCTACTCATATGACAAAAAATAAATATGGTATGTCAAATATAAAAGACAGAAATATGCAAGTGATTGTTGCCAATAATGAAAAACTACAAGTTCATTGTGTAGGTGATATTAATGTTAGTTTACCAAATAATGTACAAGCAACAATCAAAAATGTTCAATATATGTATACCAAAGCTTTGTGCTAATTTACTTTCGGTGCGTCAATTTACCTTAAATAACGTTAACGTCAACACCGTTATTTTCAAGAAAGATGAATGCCAAATATTTGATGCAAACAAACAGCTTATTGCAACTGCAAATATACAAAATAATTTGTACAAGTTAAACTGTGAACCAAAACATAGTGCATTAAATGTACGAGATTCAGATTTTCAGCTGTGACACACGTTTTGCGCATATATGTAACGAAAGTATGAATAAAATCAAGTATAAAAACAATTTAAATTTTTCAATTTGGACATATGTTTGCAAGGCAAACAAAACCGTAATCCATTTAAACCTGGAAGCCATCGTGCTAAAGAATTACTTGAACTGGTCCATACAGATATAATGGGGCCACTAAGAACAATCTTTTTCTGGTGCAACATATTTACTTACGTTCATTGACGATTTTTCTCATAAATTATTTGTAGTGCCAATCAGAACAAAAGATAAAGTTTATACAGAATTTGTTAAATTTAAAACACTTGTGGAAAATCAATGCATAAAAAAGATTAAAACCATACGTTCTGATAATGAAACAAAGTACACCAATTATAAATTTGAAATGCATGGTATTTTACACCAAAAAACAGCACCTTATTCGCCTGAACAAAATGAAGTAGCCGAAAGGGCGAACAGAACCATAATGGATAGAGTGAGATGTATGCTTTTTGATTCAGGTCTCGAAGAGAAATTTTGGGCGGAAACAGCCAATACTGCAGCCTATATTCTTAATCGCGTACCAAATAAAATAAATGGTTTGTCTCCAGAAGAAATTTGGACTGGTAAATCTTTATCTTTAAAATATATGAGAATTTTTAGGTCAAAAGCATTTGTTCACATACCTAAACAAAAACGTTCTAAATTACAAGCGAAATAATTTGAATGCATATTTGTTGGTTATAGTAATGAATCGAAATATCGTTTCTATAATCCAGTTACAAGAAAAATAATCATCAGCAGAGATGCTGTATTTATTGAAAAGAAAACATGTGAAACGCAAATTCAAAATCCATCACATTCTAAAAATGTATGTATAAATTTAGAAGAAGTTTTCAATTCAGAGGAGGAATGTGTAGATGAATTTAAAACTACCAATAAATCTGTAAATTTTGAAAGTGGAAACTCGTCTGAAAACAAAATTGAAAATGTAAGTTACGATTTAATTGAAGAAAATAATGATGCAAACGAAACTTGTAGTTCTGATAATTTCGAAGACGCTAGTGATTCATCTGTTAATTTAGATTTACGACCATCAAATCGTTTAGCATATAAGCAACGACCAAATTAAAATTTTTGTACAACAACTTACGTATTAGAAGAACCACAATCATTAGAAGAAGCGTTGTCCTCACATGAGGCTGATGAATGGCGAGCAGCTATAAATGATGAAATAAATTCGCTAATGTCAAATGAAACGTGGTCTTTAGTGGACTTGCCATCAAATAAAAAGCCAATTAAGTGTAAGTGGGTTTTC
Organism: Crataerina pallida; assembly: GCA_949710015.1. NCBI lineage: Eukaryota > Metazoa > Arthropoda > Insecta > Diptera > Hippoboscidae > Crataerina > Crataerina pallida. The sequence continues at coordinate 13,962,037 of OX453289.1, forward strand.
AAAAACAAATTAGTTGTTAATGGCGAAGTTATACGTCGCAAAGCCAGACTTGTCATCAAAGGTTGTAGTCAAAAGAAAGGTATTGATTACAATGAAACTTTTGCTCCCGTAGTACGCTATACATCAATACGTTACCTACTTTCTCTGGCAGCAAAAAATAATTTGTTTATTCATCAAATGGATGCAGTCACGGCATTTCTTAACGGTGAATTAGAAGAAACAATTTTTATGGAACAACGGGAAGGTTATAATGATGGTTCAAACAAAGTATGAGGTTTAAAAAAGTCGTTATATGGATTAAAGCAGTCCAGTCGTTTATGGAATAAACAACTAAATGCTGTATTACTAAGTTTTGGTCTTAAAAGAAGTGAAGTCGATCAATGTGTGTATTATAGCAAATGTAATGACAATTCAGTTTTGTACGTGGCTATATACGTGGATGACGTATTAATATTTTCAAATAACATGAAAATTGTCAACAGTTTAAAAGCCGATTTGTCTAAGAAATTTTTAATGAAAGATATGGAAAGATATGGCTTTTTCAGTTCTGGGAATGCGGATTCAAAGAAATAAAAATTCTATTAAAATTGATCAGTCACAATACATTCATAAAATGTTGAAACGTTTTTCTATGGAAGATTGCAACCCTGTTGCAACGCCATTAGATATCAACCAAAGGTTAAGTGTGGAAATGTGTCCAACAAATGAAGCAGAACGCCGTAATATGGAAAAAGTATCTTATTTACAAGCGGTCGGTTGTTTGTTATTTGCAGCACAGACACGACCAGATATATGTTTTATTGTTAACATGTTAAGTCGATTTAACCAAAACCCAGGGCAAGCACATTGGGTCGCAGTAAAACGTGTGATGAGATATTTAAAGGGCACTATTGACAAAGGTCTTGCGTACAAGTGCAATTCTTATGAACTAACTGGTTACTGTGATGCTGATTGGGCAGGTTGTATAGACAATAGGCGATCCACGTCGGGTTATGTTTTTGTCAATCAAGGTGCTGCCATAGCATGGTGTTCAAAACAACAAAATACGGTAGCGTTCAACGCGAATGGACTGGGTAATTTTTGAATTACTTTATTATTTGTAGGATGTTCATTCTGGAAGAGTGTTGAATATATAGAATGATTATCCTGTCAAATAACATAACTCTGTATAGATATAATTATAACCCTGTGAAAGAATACAACACTGCATAGACGTAAGATGTGTATGTATATGAGTTTAGTAAATTTTTCTTCCCCCTCTGCTACAATACTCTGCGATAACAGCAACGTATTTTAATATCGTAATTAATTTGGTTAATTCTTGTGATATTGACTCGTTACCTGATTTGTGTTTAACGTTTGGAATTGCTACAAGTTACTTATCAGTTATTTATCATTTTAAAATTTTCGAGTTTTTGTCAAGATTATAAGGTCTCATCAGAGATATCGTGCATTAATATTTTTCACATATAATTTGACACATTAACTTGAATCAATTTTATTCGATTTCGTTAATTAAACGTATAAACGTAAAAGAAACAAGTAAGAAAACTAAATTTGACTTAGGCCAAATCTTAAATACCCTCCACATCCATAATAGTGGGCATGGCAGGTATATTATTACGCTCTCTAATACTGTTTTTATTACGTATCAGCTTACAAGTCTGGTTTTATGGTGAATATGGTTTTTTGAAAATTGTGAGCGTGTCTGTTATCCGAGTACTCCCATTTTTAGTACATCGATGGATAGGCTAACCTTTAATAAGGTCCGACCACTCCTATTTTTAGCATATCGATAAAGCTTATATTTAGATATATACCAAAATTCACGTTTATAGCTCAATTTTTGTGGCAGATAAATAGATTTTAGTCGATTGTGGGAGTGGATCTTGACTGATTTTGCCCATTAAAAGTGCCTGTACAAAATTTCAGATAAATATCGCAAAATTTAGAATGCCAACAACAGAGACACACGGATACACGGACATACATATCTAAATCGACTAAGTTTTCGACGCTGATCAAGAATGTATATACTTTGTACGGTTTCTGACTCCTCCTTCTGGGTGTTGCAAACGGAAGAACGAAGAGTATACCTTTATCCCTTATGTGGAGGGTATAAAAAGATTATAATAATAGATATAACATTTGTTATAAATTTTATTTTTTCTGTATTATAAGAGTGTTTTATTTATTGAATTATTTTGAATACTCACATTTGCTTAGGAAGCAAAGTCCACTAGCAAGGAATGCTGTGAGTGGATGAGTATCCTTATAGCATTTGTATTGTTTGAACCCTTTTTATATACTATTTCAAAATCATAGTCAGATAACTCCGTTCTTATTCTTGTCATTCTAGATGAAGGATTATTATGTGTAAATAATGATATTAATGGCCTGTGATCAGTAACTACTATGAATTTTTTTCCAAATAGGTAGGGTCTGAAAAATTTTATTCCCCAATATATTGCCAATAATTCTTTTTCTATAACTGATTTATTGATGTCGTGTTTAGATAATATCGTACTGGCATAAGAAATTGGTAAATCATATCCAATTTCCCCTTGGGAAAGAATTGCTCCTAGAGCAAAATCAGATGCGTCTGTAGTTAAGACAAACGCTTTGTTATAGTATGGGTATTGTAATATTGGTGCATTTATAAGTTTGTTTTTTAATGTGTTAAATGATATTTCACATTCATGTAACCAAATGAATGGTTGATTTTTTTAAAATAAATTATTCAAGCATTTTGCTATTTTAGCAAAGTCTTTAATAAATCGCCTATAATAATTGCAGAGCGCGACGAATCTTCTAACTTCGTCTGGATTTTTTGGTGTTGGATAATTTTTTATTATTATATATTTTGATGGGTCGGTTTTTATACCATATTTTGTTAAGTGTTCTAAATATACAACTCCATGTCGGAGAAAATGGCATTTATTGGCGTTCAATTTTAAATTATATTTTATTAAGCGTGAGAAAACTTTTAAGAGATTATTGTTATGATGTTACAAACTGCAACCAAATATAATTATGCCATCTACGTATAAAAATGCGTTTGCAATTGTTAGCATTCTTTGAAAACTATTAGATGATATTTTTAAACCGAAGGGTAACCTTTTAAATAGGAAATGGCCTTTGTTAGTGGAAAATGCTGTTAATGGTCTAGATTCTTTGTCTAAATCAATTTGATGAAAAGAACTTGTCATGCTCTCCCTAAAACGTCTAATACGTCATCCAGTGTTGTCAATGGAAATTTATCGTTAACCAATTTGTTGTTTAATTTTTTAAAATCAACTACTAATCATGTTTTGGTATCTTTTGTTCCTTTTTTTGGGACGATGAGTAATGGGGATTTGTACGGACTTGTAGAAGGTTCGATTATATTGGATTCCAGTAATTTTTGTACTCATGATTAATTTCTGTATTATGTGACTGAGGTAGTCTGTAATTTTTAGTATAGACAGGAGTCTTGTCATTCATTATTAATTTTTGGGTATAGAAATTATTAACAGTCAGGGTTTCTCCGTCTAGGTGGAAAATGTCTTGATATTCTCTGAATATGTCTATTAACTTTTTTGAAGCGGCGGTGTCCGCGTGGTCGATATGAATTGTTTTCAAAAGTTTATTAAACCGTTTTTCGGAATATTCTGTATTATTATTACTTGCAATTATGTCATAGTTGTCCAATAGTTCTGTGTTTATTTTTATGGTTTTTATTGTCACTTTTTTGTTGGTGGAGTTTAGAATTTTAATGTGAGAATTACCAGATTTGGGTACAATGGAGTTTGCTATAAACACTCCTTGTTGAAGTTCATCATTCAATATTACAGAGTCTTCTTGAAGATTAAATTTAATAGGTTGTATTATTTCTGTCCTTGGGGGTATTATAATATGATTGTTTATATAGTTTGTTTCCATCGCAAGAGTAATGGTTTCTTTTTCTATGATGATATCTAGTGTCATTGTCTCATAGTCTATTTTACAAAGAAATCGTTGTAGAAAATCTATTCCTATTATTCCGTCAGTCGTTATTGCGAAAGAATTGTTTACTATGTGAAACATATGGTTAAATTTTGTCCGTTCGACATATAAATCTAAAAAGGTGTTTCCAACGGTATATATTTTGTCGAGTTCGATTATTTTACAGAAGTTATCGACTTCCTTGTATTTCCCTGTAAAAAGTGGGACTGTTTTTAATGCTAATTCGAAATTAAAAGCCATTGTATCAGTCTGATTTGATAAGGTAGACTCCAATAATTCTGATAACGAGTATTGTAAATCTTTGTAAGTTTTATCAAATCTAATTTTAAGATTGAGCCAGTCTGAAGATCCTTCTAAAAGTTGCCCCAGAAATATAAACTTTTGTTTTAATTTATTTATTTCGTCTAGTTTTGCTTCTATTGTTTCTTTTTTGTAGGGTCTATTTGGTGTCTTTTTTTAAATTTATTAAATCTTATTTAATTTTTCTAAAATTGTTTTGCTATCTTCCATGAATTACCCATATAACTTCCTATGTAATACATGTATATAATGACAATACTTCTCTTGCATGTATATATACTTATATTTATGTATTCATTTTTTTTTTAAACATTAGATACATTAGATATACTTTTTATAATTTTTTTGTTAACATAATTCTTGTAATATTTGTTTATTCTATAAAGAACATAGACTACTACCGTCTTTTTCCGAAAATAAGTCCTATTGCAATTTTCGAAACTTTTTTTAAAATAAGACATCATCTGAAAATAAGCCCTTCAACAGGAAATAAATTTGTTAAAAAATCAAAATGTAATTCAGAATTTGTTTTATGACGATGTTCCAGAAGAAGATGAAATGATTGTAATTGAATAAATTTTAAATTCCGTATACTGTGTATTTATATTAAATTAAAGAATATAAAAATACATTTATTTTGGTCTACCCCCGAAATTAAGCCCTAGCGCGTATTTGGGACTTAAAAAACAATAAGACAGTGTCTTATTTTCGGAAAAAGATGGTATGATTAAAATTACTATTACTACAAGTGATTCTGTTGTTATTTCTACCGTGGTAATTTTACTGTTATTGCTGTCACTGTTGTTATTATTATAGTATACATTTACTTCTTCTTTCTGCTAGATCCCATATTTACAGAGTAAAAAGCTACTGTCAGAGACCTCAAAATATAGAGACGGAATCAGAGACCCAAAGGTTTCGGACGAGGAATTCGTGTAGGGACGTAGTCGGGGTGGCCTTTATTGGGATGTGCCCCGGATGGTATATACGGTTGAGAACTGCAATATGAAGTATTAAGACACACGTTATGTTGTCTTTGCAATAATTTCTTATTGGAAGGAGTGCGTTTTTATGTCAGTCATTATTTATATTTATTCGACAAGTAACGTCCTATAGTGTTATTTTGGTTTATTATGATTGTTGTGGCAGGATCGCCATGTTATAAATTTTATTTTTCTTGTATTATTTTTTTTAGCTTATTTTGAATACTCACATTTGCTTAGGAAGCAAAGTCCACTAGCAAGGAATGCTGTGAGTCGGTGAGTATCCTTATAATTGTTTATGTTTACAAATACTTACATTTGCTCTATTAGAGCAAAAACCAGTAGCATTCACTGCTATGTCCGGGTAAGTAATTGTTTGTGTAATTTTATTCAGTTTCAATCAAAAGTCTATCTTGTTTTAGATTTCTTTATCGATTGATGATTTATTTTTAATTTCATTTGCTTATATACTAATTATACATTTGGGTATGACCTAATTACCTACTTACTTACTATTTACAAATCGTAAAAATAATGCTGAACTTAAAAATAACGCTACGATTAAAATTGTATACTACACTACACATTGGTTGCTCCATATATTTTAACGAAACAAAATTGACAATATCTTATACAAATAAAATAAGATTTAAGAATTAAGCGAAGTATTTCTTTTTTTGTTGTATAAAAAAATAAATAATATTTGCTTTGACAATTTGTGAAATTGGCCCACAACACTAGCGTGAAGTTAGCCTAGAAAAAATAGCCCACAGTTTGATTGTCTCTGATACGGTATGTGTCTTGGATATTGTGGGCTATCTTCACAAATTGTGGGCTGTCTTCACACTTTTTTGGCTAACATCACAGGACGAAAAAAGGCCATAAAATATAAATATTTCAAAAAAAAAATTATTAGAATCGAAAGAAAAATAATTTTTTTACTTCTTTTTATAAAAAAATGCTACTTTTATTTATTTTATGTGTTAATTTGTTACAAAAATTGTTATAAAAAATCTTTGGAAAATGTTCACCTCTTGAATTTTTTATATATGTTTCCTAATACTCTAAAAATATTTTAAAATTATTCACATGTCTCTAAGTAGGGGACTTCATATGACAATCAGCTCTGGAAAGACATCCCCTATAGTGTATATTTAAAAATTCATAAAAAATCTTTGGAAAATTTTCCTATCACATCTAAGAATATTTTAAAATTATTTCAAAGTTACGGAAAATTACTAGTTTATAGACTGTATGTGTACTAGTTTATAAACTGTAGGGATATATATATATTATGTATATAAGTTAAAGCCGGAAAGTTTCTTGATTGAAAATATTTGAGAATGGAAGTCGATTTCGATTTTACAGATTATGAAAATCTTGAGGTAATTTGTTATTATGTAATTATTTCCCTTTTAATAGATAATAGTAATCCAGTTATTTAAAGATTCGCGAAATTATGTTGCGTGATCGTCCCAGGCAGGAAGCGTATAAACGGGCAATTATGTCCGATCAACATCTGTTTAATGATAAAATTGTAATGGATGTGGGTGCTGGTACTAGTATTCTTACAGCATTTTGTGCAAAAGCTGTTGCTAAATTAGTAGTAGTGCTATTGAAGCTTCAAGAGTGGCGGAGATTACTTTGAAAGTAAGGGAGGATAATAAATTAACGGCGGTAGTAGAGGTAAAAAGTAATAGATTTCATTTAATTACAATACAGTATAATTACATATATTTTGTCCCTAGGTTATTCAGTGTAAAGTCGAAGATTTTATTTTACCTTCCAATAATGGAAAAGTAGACATTATTGTTTCTGAATGGATGGGTTTCTACTTATTGCACGAAGGCATGCTAAATTCCGTACTCTTTGCTAGAGATAAGTTCCTAAAAGCCAACGGTCTTATGTTCCCTAACGAATGTACAATGTTTGTGGCACCGTGTAGTGTACCTTCAAGGTTTGATGATTGGGAAAATGTTGATGGTATCTGTCTTACAGAATTTAGCTCTAAGTTGAGGGCACAAAAATTCACAAAACCAGAAATCATGCTAAAGACTTATTACATCATGGTGTAGCTATGCATTGGATGAATTTATTGGACGTGGAAGTACAAGATCTTAATGAAATCATATTCCAAGAGTTGTTAGTGGCTGAGAAGACAGGAAAACATCAAGGGTTTTGCATTTGGTTTGAATGTCGTTTTCCAAGTGATAATTATGAAGAAGCAGCTGTTCTAACAACAGAACCAAATGCTCCACTCACTCATTGGAAACAATGTTTAGTTGTTTTACCTGAAAGTGCATGTGAAGAAATTGAAGAATTTGCTCCAATATCATTTAAAATAACCTTGAGACGGCGTTTAGATGATCCAAGGAAATATGATTTAGAAGTGGAATTATTAGATCCTGGTTTAATTGAACATCCAGTACCATGCGATTGTCATTTTACTAAATGTATAATTTTAAAAACTCATTTACGAAATGTGAATGATAGTGTTTGAACACAATAGAGCTGCAGCCGCAAAGAAATTACTCTCTTTTACTCTCTTCTATGTGTAAACCTTATGGAAAATGTGATTGCGGCTGGGTTTTTCAAATGCAGCTGCTGCTAGCTTCAAATCTATTTTAATTCTCCAGCCGCATTCTCATTTTTTCAATTTTCTCTCATATTGAGAACGAGTAGGGTAGCTCATTTTAGTATAATTTATTTTCAATTCCGTTTTGTTAATTTTTTAATTTTGTTTTATGTGATATTTCGTAACTGAAATATGTTATGAAAATTTAAAAAAAAAATTGCTGATCAAAGTAAAAACGTTTTTGAGGAAATGTTAATAAATTTAATTCAAAAAGAAAACATTTTATTTAATTTAAAAAACAAAAATTATAAAAATGTATTAATGAGAGAATCTATATGGGTTGAAATAGCAAGTTAAGACTGTTATTGAAAAGTTTTTTTCTAAAAGTGTTTCTTCCTAGAACTCCACCATCACTTTGACTGCCCAAATCTCCAACACCAACATACGTGAACGTAAAATTTGCATCACAAATTCCTAGTAATACCATGCTAAATCTTTTTTTATAATTGTAATAAAGTGAACCACCGTTCTTAGGATTTTTAATAGTAATATGCTTCCCATCTACTGCTCCTAAACAATGCGGCAAACCTGATTTATTATAAAAGGAATCAGAAATCCGAATCCACTCGTTTTCATTTGGGAGTGCTACATATATTTGATGAAGTTCATTCCAAATAACATCACACGTTATGGTTAAATGGTTAAAGATAAACGAATTTTAGGGCTAATTGGTTGCTTGTATGATTTTTTTTTTAACTTGTTTTGAATCAATACTCCTCATCACCTTTTTTCATTTTTACAAAACTTGTTTTATAAAACCCAATTTCATTTCGAGTTAAATTTAACGGGCGGACCCACCACCTTATCTTGGTTTGGAACATTTTCCAAGTTTTAAATGCGGGTAACATTATGTTAATTATTTTAAATATTTTTTCAATAAAATCCATTTATTTACATATAGTTTATAGTAGAATGAAAATGAAGAAAAAATAAAGAAAAATTTGCGGCTGCAGCTGCTGCTCTATTATAAACGGTCTCGCAGCAAAGTCAAAAAAAGAGAGTAATTTTTTGCGGCTGCAGCTCTATTGTGTTCAAACACATACTACGTAGTAAATGATTACTTTTCCGAAATAAAGCAACCTTTGTTAATTGATTAAAGTTGATAAACTTTTTTATATTCGCGATTTTCTCTGAGGTCCATGTGAGCAGATTAGTAAATCCTTAGTATCTTCTTGTTTCGTTTGTTTTATTGAGCGTAGTGGACAGATAGCCTGTAAATTCACTACAATCTAGCTAGTTCTAGCTATTTAGTTGTGTCTGCACTAAATATAGGATATTGAACAGGCAGCCGAGAAGTTCAATAGAACTAAATCAGTGGTGTCTGTCACGCCTTTACAACGAAAGGTATCATGTTAGTGCGAATGGTTGGTCAGAATCACGGATCTATAATGTAGGAACTTGTCCCCGTAATCTGTAAGCAATTAGAAGTATAAGTGTGCCTCAATTATGTACATATTTTACTATCATTTTTGTACAAAACTCGCATGACTTTGGTGAGAACCCCTTAAATGAGAATTATATAAACATATTCGCAACTGTTGAATATATAGAATGATCATCCTGTCAAATAACATAACTCTGTATAGATATAATTATAACCCTGTGAAAGAATACAACACTGCATAGACGTAAGATGTGTATGTATATGAGTTTAATAAATTTTTCTTCCCTCTCTGCTACAATACTCTGCGACAACAGCAACGTATTTTAATATCGTAATTAATTTGGTTAATTCTTGTGATATTGACTCGTTACCTGATTTGTGTTTAACGTTTGGAATTGCTACTTATCAGTTATTTATCATTTTAAAATTTTCGAGTTTTTGTCAAGATTATAAGGTCTCATCAGAGATATCGGGCATTAATATTTTTCACATATAATTTGACACATTAACTTGAATCAATTTTATTCGATTTCGTTAATTAAACGTATAAACGTAAAAGAAACAAGTAAGAAAACTAAATTTGACTTAGGCCAAATCTTAAATACCCTCCACATCCATAATAGTGGGCATGGCAGGTATATTATTACGCTCTCTAATACTGTTTTTATTACGTATCAGCTTACAAGTCTGCTTTTATGGTGAATATGGTTTTTTGAAAATTGTGGGCGTGTCTGTTATCCGAGTACTCCCATTTTTAGTACATCGATGGATGGGCTAACCTTTAATAAGTGTTTTGAATTTCAAGTTCACAGGCCAACTTTTGTGGCAGATAAATAGATTTTAGTCGATTGTGGGAGTGGCTCTTGACCGATCTTGTCCATTAAAAGTGCCTGTAAATATCGCAAAATTTAGAATGCCAACAACAGACACACACGGACACGGACATACATATCTAAATCGACTAAGTTTTCGACGCTGATCAAGAATGTATATACTTTGTACGATCTCTGACGCCTCCTTCTGGGTGTTGCAAACGGAAGAACACACTTAGTATACCCTTATCTCTTATGCGGAGGGTATAAACAAATTATAATAATAGATATAACATTGGTTGCTCCATATATTTTAACGAAACAAAATTGACAATATCTTATACAAATAAAATAAGATTTAAGAATTAAGCGAAGTATTCCTTTTTTTGTTGTATAAAAAAATAAATAATATTTGCTTTGACAATTTGTGAAATTGGCCCACAACACTAGCGTGAAGTTAGCCTAGAAAAAATAGCCCACAGTTTGATTGTCTCTGATACGGTATGTGTCTTGGATATTGTGGGCTAACTTCACAAATTGTGGGCTATCTTCACACTTTTTTGGCCAACATCACAGGACGAAAAAAGGCCATAAAATAAAAATTTTTCCAAAAAAAATTATTAGAATCGAAAGAAAAATAATTTTTTTACTTCTTTTTATAAAAAAATGCTACTTTTATTTATTTTATGTGTTAATTTGTTACAAAAATTGTTATAAAAAATCTTTGGAAAATGTTCACCTCTAGAATTTTTCATATATGTTTCCTAATACTTCTAAGAATATTTTAAAATTACTCCCATGTCTCTAAGTAGGGGACTTAATATGACAATTAGCTCTGGAAAGACATCCCCTATAGTGTATATTTAAAAATTCATAAAAATTCTTTGGAAAATTTTCACCTTCTGAATTTTTCCTATATGTTTTCTAATACATCTAAGAATATTTTTAAGTTATTTCCATTCCCCTAAGTAAGGGCCTTGATATGACAATCAGCTCTGGAAAGACATCCGCTATAGTTTATATTTAAAAATTCATAAAAAATCTTTGGAAAATTTTCCTATCGCATCTAAGAATATTATAAAATTATTTCCAATTCCCTAAGTAGGGGCCTTCATATGATAATCAGCCTTGGAAGGACATTCCCCATATACGGAAAATTTTAAATATTCATAAAAAATCTCGGGAAAATTTTCACCTCCTGAATTTTTCATATATGTTTCCTAACACATCTAATTATATTTTAAAATTATTATGTATATATCAAAAAGTTCACTAAATATTTAATATTTTGATTTCCGATTTGTTATTGTATTTAGTATTTATTTAGAACATATAAAATTTAACCAAACTCAACTAATGAATATATTTTTTAACAAAATGTCAATAAGAAAAAACAAATTTTAGACATTAAAATCAAAACAGTAGATTAAAATATATATATTTAGAAATTTCTCTGTTTACACTTATACATAATAATATAAAGTTAACATATTTTATTTATTTATCATATTTTACATACATTGTTCATCACAGAGTACATTAAACTTAGCAATATTATATTTTTTTATTTAATTCAGGGTGTGTTAACTTCTCGCTATGGCGTACTTTTATGCATTATATTGTGGATTGTAATCTACGATATATCAATTACTTGTGGATTATAAATGATGATTCTGTAATTTCAACTTTGATGGTTTAAGGCTACTTTGTTATATATTTATTTTTAATTTTTTCTATGCATCAAATTGATTTATTTTTTATTTTATTAAGTTAACTTATTTAATTAATTAGAAGTATGTAAATATATGTATAGTTGAAAAATGGTAAAATATATTCTGCGTTCTATTAACATTATTAAGATCTAGATATATGTGTAAGAAAGTACCAAAACAATATATTATATATTATAAAATACGTTTTATTTATAAAAGATCATAATTTTAACAGGAGATCCAGAATATTTACATACATGCTACATATAACTATATGCTTACAATGCATAAAAATGTGTACTGCATTGGATATTTGGATAGAATGTCTTTCAATTGGAAACGTTTGTTAAAATGCCTGCAATTGTGTCGTTTTTTTGATTAACTATTGTTATATGTTTGTTGTTATATTATAAAGAAGTTTAATTAGATTATTTTCGAGTATGGAATGCTATGAGTGGGTGAGCATCCTTATATTTGTTTATTTTTATAAATACTTACATTTGCTCCATTAGAGCAAAATCGAGTAGCATTAACTGCTTTGTCCGGGTAAGTATTTATTTTTAATATTTTTAATGAGGATCAATCTGAGTAAATCTTATTTAAGGTTACTTTATTGATTGATTGATTATTTTACAATTACTTCTGTTTATATACTAATTCTACTTTTGTGTATGACCTACTTACCTATTTACATACTATTTACAAATTGTAAAATAATGCTTAGCGTTCAAATGCTGAACTTAAATGTAACGCTTACTACGCTTAACGTTTAAATGAGTACAAATATAGTGCTTACCATGCTTAATTAAAATTTGTGTAGTACACTGCGTAAAAATCGCATAGTACATTACATTAAAATTGTATAGTACACTACACTATAACGAAAGAAGTGATCTTATATACCAAATTTATTATGGATTCAAACGGATGCTCCAATGTGTACGGAATCTTTTTGGTTAATAAATAATAGTTTCGTCTTCAGAAAGTTTAGGTGCTATATCTGGAATTAGTTTTTTGAAAGAATTTAACGGGAGGCCTCTCTCTATAAAACTTCCTTTGGTATTGTATATTATGGCACTTATATCTTTTTGAAATCTCTCAATTTCACTTACTAGGATGTGAGCCAAAGTTAGAACATATAAAATTCGTGTAACGACTGCAACTTCATTATGTCTATCTCTATTAGAGGTTATTGAAGCTTTTAATGTATGTGCTCGGTAATCACTTGAGTTATAACTCAATTGTTTGTTTGTATTGTGCAAAGTTATTTGGTTCTTAGCTAATTTTAAGAGGTATTTTTCATTTTCCCTGCTTCTTTCAATATGAGTTTCCCATATTGCGGCATGGACTTCATCCATTACTCCAAACACTGCATGCAATATAGATCCCAAAAACGATAAAGGAGCTTGTTACGTATAATGACAAGGTGTTGAGTCATTAGTTACCGTCAGGGGGCGAAAGTATGGCGTACAAGATAGACGGAATGGCCCCGGCCATTGAGCACGTTCTCCCAGAGGGGAATCTCAACCCTTATACATCTCCCCTTTTATCCCGTCATCCACGCCTTGAATATCCATCGACGTCTTATTCTCCCCTAGGGCAGGTGTTATGATCCTTTTTTCTCTCGTCCTCCCCAACCTGGCTGTAACTGGGAGAAAAAAATAATAAAACTTTGATAGGGATATTGTCAATAATTCATTAACGCACGAATTTAAACTGCTCTCATATTCAGGCTCAAACTTTGATCGGAATATTTTTCAGGTGTATGTACGAAATTTTAATGCATTTTCCTCTTTTTTTTGTTTGTTTAAATAAATTTTATGTATTGTCAATAATTCGTTAACAAACGAATTTAAGCTGTTCTCATATTCAGGCTCAAACTTTGATCGGGATATCTTTCAGGTGCATGTACGAAATTTTAATATATTTTTCCTTTTCTTTTCTTTTCTTTAATTAAATTTTATGTACTGTCAACAATTCATTAACACACGGATTTAAGCCGTTCTCATATCCAGGCTCAAACTTTGATCGGGATATCTTTCAGGTGCATGTGCAAAATTTTAATACGTTTTTCTTTTTTTTTTTGTTTAAATAAATTTTATGTACTGTCAATAATTCGTTAACACACGGATTAAATGTACATGCGCGCCCATCGAAAGACCGAACTCAACTCCTTTTAATTTTAGGCCGCCATTCTTTTTTCTCTTTTTCTTCTCTCTATCTATCTATCTCTCTATCTCCTTGAGCGTAACCGTTTGGTAAAGCAAACTGCAACAAGCTCTAACGACACGTTTTTGTCTACTACCTCTAATAATAAGGTCATAATTTTTTACGGATTCGAAATTTCTCTCTAAAAGCTTTGCTGTCTGTTCCATTTCTGATTTTTGGGATATCTTTATTAAATACTGTACAATTTGCAGGATTTGAGGTATTTTCTCTATTTTCTCACACGACTTCGGGTTTCGAAAAATATTCCAGATTTATCTCCAAATTTTTTCATTTGAAATTGTGATACGACAATTTTAAAAGAGTAAAGTATCACATATATTAATATTAAATTTGTGGAACTAGATGGTGTAGAATTCTAAATATTGCATTTTACCATTTTTATTTATTGGATTTCATGTTTATTTTATTTATTTAGTCTAGATAAAGGGACTAAATATATAATTAGACTAAAGTTCTCTTTCTTATTCTTTTCTAAGTAAAATGAGAAGAAAAGATAAGATATGAATTTGAATATGTAATTATTATAAAAATACATTAAAATAACAATTTATAAACTTAAATTTAGAGAGTACTTCTGGGCCTTTAAAATATCGATATAAATTAGTTGAATTGATTATAAAAGATTCTGAAAATTTATTTGATACATGTATATATTCTGGAAGGAATATAAAAAATAAAATTAAGATAGGTTGCGTTTGTTGCAAGAGATACATGGATATAACATCTTTTTACATATATGAGAAAAAATTGAATATAGAATACGTAAACTGTGAAGAGTATAATTGTGTTCTACGTAGAACTTATTCGAAATCTAGAGTTTAAGAAGTATATGTTGCTTTTTTAAACTATGTGATTCATTCCCGAGATTCCGCGTTCATTTAGTATATACAGCACGGTGTATTCTTCTGGGTCAAAAAAATTATTTTTCTCTTCAAATTTCATCCTAAATTGACCATGCATTGTAATTGTGGTTAATATTAACAATTAATATAATATACCATATAGTTGGTCGAAAAAGGTGAGAGGAGCACTGAACACGACCTTTATTCTCACATATAGATATATATGAAAAATTCAGTATGTGAAAATTTTCCAAAGATATTTTGTGAATTTTTAAAATTTTCGCTATATGGGAGATGTCTATCCGGGGCTGATTGTTATATGAAGGTCCCTACTTAGGAGCATTAAAATAATTTTAAAATACTTTAAGATGTATTAGGAAACATATATAAAAAGTTTAGAAGATGGGAATTTTTTAAAGATTTTTTATGAATTTTTAAACTTTTCAAAATATGGGAGATATCCTTCCAGGGCTGATTGTCATAGGAAGGTCCTTACTTAGGGGCATTAGAATAACTTTAAAATACTCTTGAATAAATTAGGAAATATATAGGAAAAATTCATGAGGTGAAAATTTCTCAAAGATTTTTTATGAAATTTAAAAATTTTCGGTATATGGGGGATGTCCTTCCAGGGCTGATTGTCATATGAAGGCCCCTATTTAGAAGCATAAGAATAATTTTAAAATATAATATAGGTGTATTAGGAAACATATGGAAAAAATTCATGAGGTGAAAATTTCTCAAAGATTTTTATGAATTAGTAAAATTATCGGTGTATGGGGAATGCCCTCCCAAGGCTAATTGTCATATGAAGACCCCCACTTAGGGACATGGAAATAACTTGAAAGTATTCTTAGATGTATTAGGAAAGATATACGAAAAATTCAGGAGGTGAGAATTTTCAAAATATTTTTTATGAATTTTTAAATTTTTCAAAATATGGGAGATATCCTTCCAGGGCTGATTGCCATATGAAGGTCCCTACTTAGGGGCATTAGAAAAACTTTAAAATACTCTTAAATGAAATAGGAAATATATAGGAAAAATTAGGAAGTGAGAATTTTCCAAAGATTTTTTATGAATTTTTAAATATTTCGGTATATGGGAGATATCTTTCCAAGGCTGATTGTCATATGGACGTCCCTACTTAGGGACATTAAAATAACTTAAAAATACTCTTAAATGTATTAGGAAATATATAGGAAAAATTCAGGAGGTAAATATTTCTCAAAGATTTTTTATGAATTTTTAAAATTTTCGGTATATGGAAGATGTCCTTCCAGGGCTGATTGTCATATGAAGGCCCCTACTTAGGGGCATTAGAATAACTTTACAATACTCTTAAATGTATTAGAAAACATATATGAAAAATTCAGGAGTTGAAAATTTTCCAAAGATTTTTTATGAATTTTTAAAAGGTACGGTATATGAGAGATGTCTTTCCAGGGCTGATTGTCACATGAAGGCCCCTACTTAGGGACATTAGAATAACTTTACAATACTCTTAAATGTATTAGAAAACATATAGGAAAAATTCAGGAGGTGAGAATTTTCCAAAGATTTTGTATGAATTTTTAAGATTTTCGGTGTATGGGGATTGTCCTTCCAAGGCTGATTCTCATTTGAAGGCCCCTACTTACGGCATTAAAATAACTTTAAAATACTGTAGTATTAGGAAACATATATGAAAAATTCAGGAAGTGAGAATTTTCCAAAGAATTTTTATGAATTTTTAAACATTTCGTTATATGGGAGATGTCCTTCCAGGGCTTATTCTCATGTTAAGGCCCCTACTTAGGGGCATTAGAATAACTTAAAAATAATATTAGATGTATTGAGAGATGATTATATGATGATTATATGAGAGATGTCCTTCCAGGGCTGATTGTTATATGAAGGTCCCTACTTAGGGGCATTAAAATAACTTTAAAATACTTTAAGATGTATTAGGAAACATATAAAAAAGTTTAGAAGATGGGAATTTTTTAAAGATTTTTTATGAATTTTTAAACTTTTCAAAATATGGGAGATATCCTTCCAGGGCTGATTGTCATAGGAAGATCCCTACTTAGGGGCATTAGAATAACTTTAAAATACTCTTGAATAAATTAGGAAATATATAGGAAAAATTTATGAGGTGAAAATTTCTCAAAGATTTTTTATGAAATTTTAAAATTTTCGGTATATGGGGGGTGTACTTCCAGGGCTGATTGTCATATGAAGGTCCCTATTTAGAAGCATAAGAATAATTTTAAAATACTCTTAAATGTATTAGGAAACATATATGAAAATACAGAAGGTGAGAATTTTCCAAAGACTTCTTATGAATTTTTAAAATTTTCGGTGTATGGGGATTGTCCTTCCAAGGCTGATTCTCATATGAAGGCCCCTACTTAGGGGCATTAGAATAACTTAAAAATAATATTAGATGTATTGGAAACATATATAATAAAATCAGGAGGTGAGAATTTTCGATATATGACAGATGTCCTTCCAAGGCTGATTGTCATATAAAGTCCCCTACTTAGGGGCATGGTAATAACTTTAAAATACTCTTAGATGTATTAGGAAACATATATAAAAAATTTTGAAGGTGAGATTTTTCCAAAGATTTTTTATGAAAATTTGAAATTTTCGGTATATGGGAGATGTCCTTCCAGGGCTGATTGTCATATGAAGGTCCCTACTTAGAGGCATTAGAATAACTTTAAAATACTCTTAAATGTATTAGGAAATATATATGAAAATACAGAAGGTGAGAATTTTCCAAAGACTTCTTATGAATTTTTAAAATTTTCGGTGTATGGGGATTGTCCTTCCAAGGCTGATTCTCATATGAAGGCCCCTACTTAGGGGCATTAGAATAACTTAAAAAAATATTAGATGTATTGGAAACGTATATAATAAATTCAGGAGGTGAGAATTTTCCAAAGATTTTTTATGAATTTTTTAAATTTTCGATATATGACAGATGTTAGGGCATGGTAATAACTTTAAAATACTCTTAGATGTATTAGGAAACAGATATAAAAAGTTCAAAAGTTGAGAATTTGCCAAAGATTTTTTAAGAATTTTTAAAATGTTTGGTATATGAGAGATGTCCTTCCAGGGCTGATTGTCATATTAAGGCCCTTACATAGAGACATGGAAATAACTTAAAAATATTCTTAGATGTATTAGATGTATTAGAAAAAAATCATGAGGTGAAAATTTCTCAAAGATTTTATATGAATTTTTAAAATTTTCGGTATATGGGAGATGTCATTCCAGGGCTGATTGCCATATGAAGTCCCCTATTTAGGTGCATGGTAATAACTTTAAAATACATTTAGATGTATTACGAAACAGATATAAAAAATTCAGAAGTTGAGAATTTTCCAAAGAATTTTTATGAATTTTTAAACATTTCGGTATATGGGAGATGTCCTTCCAGGGCTTATTCTCATATTAAGGCCCCTACTTAGGGGCATTAGAATAACTTTAAAATACTCTTAGATGTATTGGAAACATATATAATAATTTCAGGAGGTGAGAATTTTCCAAAAATTTTTTATGAATTTTTTAAATTTTCGATATATGACAGATGTCTTTCCAGGGCTGATTGTCATATGAAGGCCCCTACTTAGAGACATGGAAATAACTTAAAAATATTCTTATGGGAGATGTCCTTCCAGGGCTGATTGTCATATGAAGACCCCTACTTAGAGACATGAAAATAACGTAAAAATATTTTTAGATGTATTAGTAAACATATAGAAAAAATTCAAAAGTTGAGAATTTTCCAAAGATTTTTTATGAATTTTTAAACATTTCGGTATATGGGAGATGTCCTTCCAGGGCTGATTCTCATATGAAGGCCCCTACTTAGAGACATGGAAATAACTTAAAAATATTCTTAGATGTATTAGGAAACATATAGAAAAAATTCATGAGGTGAAAATTTCTCAAAGATTTTTTATGAATTTTAAAAATTTTTGGTATATGGGAGATGTCCTTCCAGGGCTGATTGCCATATGAAGTCCCCTATTTAGGGGCATGGTAATAACTTTAAAATACTTTTAGATGTATTACGCAACAGATATAAAAAATTCAGAAATTGAGAATTTTCCAAAGATTTTTTATGAATTTTTAAAATTTTCGGTATATGAGAGATGTCCTTCCAGGGCTGATTGTCATATGAAGACCCCTACTTAGAGACATGAAAATAACGTAAAAATATTTTTAGATGTATTATTAAACATATAGAAAAAATTCAAAAGTTGAGAATTTTCAAAGATTTTTTATGAATTTTTAAAATTTTCGGTATATGGGAGATGTCCTTCCAGGGCTGATTCTCATATGAAGGCACCTACTTAGGGGCATTAGAATAACTTAAAAAAATATTAGATGTATTGGAAACGTATCTAATAAATTCAGGAGGTGAGAATTTTCCAAAGATTTTTTAAGAATTTTTTAAATTTTCGATATATGACAGATGTTAGGGCATGGAAATAACTTTAAAATACTCTTAGATGTATTAGGAAACAGATATAAAAAGTTCAAAAGTTGAGAATTTGCCAAAGATTTTTTATGAATTTTTAAAATGTTCGGTATATGAGAGATGTCCTTCCAGGGCTTATTGTCATATGAAGGCCCTTACATAGTGACATGAAAATAACTTAAAAATATTATTTGATGTATTAGAAAAAATTCATGAGGTGAAAATTTCTCAAAGATTTTATATGAATTTTTAAAATTTTCGGTATATGAGAGATCTCCTTCCAGGGCTGATTGTCATATGAGGGCCCCTACTTAGAGACATGGATATAACTTAAAAATATTCTTAGATGTATTAGGAAACATATAGAGAAAATTCATGAGGTGAAAATTTCTCAAAGATTTTTTATGAATTTTTAAAATTTTTGGTATATGGGAGATGTCCTTCCAGGGCTGATTGCCATATGAAGTCCCTTATTTAGGGGCATGGTAATAAATTTAAAATACTTTTAGATGTATTACGCAACAGATATAAGAAATTCAGAAATTGTGAATTTTCCAAAGATTTTTTATGAATTTTTAAAATTTTCGATATATGACAGATGTCTTTCCAGGGCTGATTGTCATATGAAGTCCCCTACTTAGGGGCATGGTAATAACTTTAAAATATTCTTAGATGTATTACACAACAGATATAAAAAATTCAGAAATTGAGAATTTTCCAAAGATTTTTTATGAATTTTTAAAATTTTCGGTATATGACAGATGTCCTTCCAGGGCTGATTGTCATATGAAGACCCCTACTTAGAGACATGAAAATAACGTAAAAATATTTTTAGATGTATTAGTAAACATATAGAAAAAATTCAAAAGTTGAGAATTTTCTAAAGATTTTTTATGAATTTTTAAACATTTCGGTATATGGGAGATGTCCTTCCAGGGCTGATCCTCATATGAAGGCCCCTACTTACAGACATGGAAATAACTTAAAAATATTCTTAAATGTATTAGGAAACATATAGAAAAAATTCATGAGGTGAAAATTTCTCAAAGATTTTTTATGAATTTTTAAACATTTCGGTATATGGGATAGGTCCTTCCAGGGCTGATTGTCATATGAAGGCCCCTACTTAGAGACATGGAAATAACTTAAAAATATTCTTAGATGTATTAGGAAACATATAGAAAAAATTCATGAGGTGAAAATTTCTCAAAGATTTTTTATGAAATTTTAAAATTTTCGGTATATGGGGGATGTCCTTCCAGGGCTGATTGCCATATGAAGTCCCTTATTTAGGGGCATGGTAATAACTTTGAAATGCTCTTAGATGTATTAAGAAACAGATATAAAAAATTCAAAAGTTGAGAATTTTCCAAAGATTTTTTATGAATTTTTTAAATATTCGATATATGACAGATGTCCTTCCAGGGCTGATTGTCATATGAAGTCCCCTACTTAGGGGCATGGTAATAACTTTAAAATACTCTTAGATGTATTACACAACAGATATAAAAAATTCAGAAATTGAGAATTTTCCAAAGATTTTTTATGAATTTTTAAAATTTTCGGTATATGAGAGATGTCCTTCCAGGGCTGATTGTCATATGAAGACCCCTACTTAGAGACATGAAAATAACGTAATAATATTTTTAGATGTATTAGTAAACATATAGAAAAAATTCAAAAGTTGAGAATTTTCCAAATATTTTTTATGAATTTTTAAACATTTCGGTATATGGGAGATGTCCTTCCAGGGCTGATTCTCATATGAAGGCCCCTACTTAGAGACATGGAAATAACTTAAAAATATTCTTAAATGTATTAGGAAACATATAGGAAAAATTCATGAGGTGAAAATTTCTCAAAGATTTTTTATGAATTTTTAAACATTTCGGTATATGGGATATGTCCTTCCAGGGCTGATTGTCATATGAAGGCCCCTACTTAGAGACATGGAAATAACTTAAAAATATTCTTAGATGTATTAGGAAACATATAGAAAAAATTCATGAGGGGAAAATTTCTCAAAGATTTTTTATGAAATTTTAAAATTTTCGGTATATGGGGGATGTCCTTCCAGGGCTGATTGCCATATGAAGTCCCTTATTTAGGGGCATGGTAATAACTTTGAAATGCTCTTAGATGTATTAAGAAACAGATATAAAAAATTCAGAAATTGTGAATTT
The DNA here is from genome assembly GCA_949710015.1 of Crataerina pallida. Taxonomy (NCBI): domain Eukaryota; kingdom Metazoa; phylum Arthropoda; class Insecta; order Diptera; family Hippoboscidae; genus Crataerina; species Crataerina pallida. Next base: position 13,983,581 of record OX453289.1, read on the forward strand.
TCCAAAGATTTTTTATGAATTTTTAAAATTTTCGATATATGACAGATGTCCTTCCAGGGCTGATTGTCATATGAAGTCCCCCACTTAGGGGCATGGTAATAACTTTAAAATATTCTTAGATGTATTACAAACAGATATAAAAAATTCAGAAATTGAGAATTTTCCAAAGATTTTTTATGAATTTTTAAAATTTTCGGTATATGAGAGATGTCCTTCCAGGGCTGATTGTCATATGAAGACCCCTACTTAGAGACATGAAAATAACGTAATAATATTTTTAGATGTATTAGTAAACATATAGAAAAAATTCAAAAGTTGAGAATTTTCCAAATATTTTTTATGAATTTTTAAACATTTCGGTATATGGGAGATGTCCTTCCAGGGCTGATTCTCATATGAAGGCCCCTACTTACAGACATGGAAATAACTTAAAAATATTCTTAAATGTATTAGGAAACATATAGAAAAAATTCATGAGGTGAAAATTTCTCAAAGATTTTTTATGAATTTTTAAACATTTCGGTATATGGGATAGGTCCTTCCAGGGCTGATTGTCATATGAAGGCCCCTACTTAGAGACATGGAAATAACTTAAAAATATTCTTAGATGTATTAGGAAACATATAGAAAAAATTCATGAGGTGAAAATTTCTCAAAGATTTTTTATGAAATTTTAAAATTTTCGGTATATGGGGGATGTCCTTCCAGGGCTGATTGCCTTATGAAGTCCCTTATTTAGGGGCATGGTAATAACTTTGAAATGCTCTTAGATGTATTAAGAAACAGATATAAAAAATTCAGAAATTGTGAATTTTCCAAAGATTTTTTATGAATTTTTAAAATTTTCGATATATGACAGATGTCCTTCCAGGGCTGATTGTCATATGAAGTCCCCCACTTAGGGGCATGGTAATAACTTTAAAATATTCTTAGATGTATTACAAACAGATATAAAAAATTCAGAAATTGAGAATTTTCCAAAGATTTTTTATGAATTTTTAAAATTTTCGGTATATGAGAGATGTCCTTCCAGGGCTGATTGTCATATGAAGACCCCTACTTAGAGACATGAAAATAACGTAATAATATTTTTAGATGTATTAGTAAACATATAGAAAAAATTCAAAAGTTGAGAATTTTCCAAATATTTTTTATGAATTTTTAAACATTTCGGTATATGGGAGATGTCCTTCCAGGGCTGATTCTCATATGAAGGCCCCTACTTAGAGACATGGAAATAACTTAAAAATATTCTTAAATGTATTAGGAAACATATAGAAAAAATTCATGAGGTGAAAATTTCTCAAAGATTTTTTATGAATTTTTAAACATTTCGGTATATGGGATATGTCCTTCCAGGGCTGATTGTCATATGAAGGCCCCTACTTAGAGACATGGAAATAACTTAAAAATATTCTTAGATGTATTAGGAAACATATAGAAAAAATTCATGAGGTGAAAATTTCTCAAAGATTTTTTATGAAATTTTAAAATTTTCGGTATATGGGGGATGTCCTTCCAGGGCTGATTGCCATATGAAGTCCCTTATTTAGGGGCATGGTAATAACTTTGAAATGCTCTTAGATGTATTAAGAAACAGATATAAAAAATTCAGAAATTGTGAATTTTCCAAAGATTTTTTATGAATTTTTAAAATTTTCGATATATGACAGATGTCCTTCCAGGGCTGATTGTCATATGAAGACCCCTACTTAGAGACATGAAAATAACGTAAAAATATTTTTAGATGTATTAGTAAACATATAGAAAAAATTCAAAAGTTGAGAATTTTCAAAGATTTTTTATGAATTTTTAAAATTATCGGTATATGGGAGATGTCCTTCCAGGGCTGATTCTCATATGAAGGCCCCTACTTAGAGACATGGAAATAACTTAAAAATATTCTTAAATGTATTAGGAAACATATAGAAAAAATTCATGAGGTGAAAATTTCTCAAAGATTTTTTATGAATTTTTAAACATTTCGGTATATGGGATATGTCCTTCCAGGGCTGATTGTCATATGAAGGCCCCTACTTAGAGACATGGAAATAACTTAAAAATATTCTTAGATGTATTAGGAAACATATAGAAAAAATTCATGAGGTGAAAATTTCTCAAAGATTTTTTATGAAATTTTAAAATTTTCGGTATATGGGGGATGTCCTTCCAGGGCTGATTGCCATATGAAGTCCCTTATTTAGGGGCATGGTAATAACTTTGAAATGCTCTTAGATGTATTAAGAAACAGATATAAAAAATTCAAAAGTTGAGAATTTTCCAAAGATTTTTTATGAATTTTTTAAATTTTCGATATATGACCGATGTCTTTCCAGGGCTGATTGTCATATGAAGGCCCCTACTTAGAGACATGGAAATAACTTAAAAATATTCTTAGATGTATTAGGAAACATATAGAAAAAATTCATGAGGTGAAAATTTCTCAAAGATTTTTTATGAATTTTTAAACATTTCGGTATATGGGAGATGTCCTTCCAGGGCTTATTCTCATATTAAGGCCCCTACTTAGGGGCATTAAAATAACTTAAAAATAATATTAGATGTATTGGAAACTTATATAATAAATTCAGGAGGTGAGGATTTTCCGAAGATTTTTTATGAATTTTTTAAGTTTTCGATATATGACAGATGTCCTTCCAGGGCTGATTGTCATATAAAGTCCCCTACTCAGAGGCATGGAAATAACTTACAAATATTCTTAGATGTATTAGGAAACATATATAATAAATCCAGGAGGTGAGAATTTTCTAAAGATTTTTTATGAATTTTTTCAATATGACAGATGTCCTTCCAGGGCTTATTTTCATTTGAAGTCCCCTACTTAGAGACATGGAAATAACTTTAAAATACTCTTAGATGTATTAGTAAACAGATATAATATATTCAAAAGTTGAGAATTTTCCAAAGATTTTTTATGAATTTTTAAAATTTTCGGTATATGAGAGATCTCCTTCCAGGGCTGATTGCCATATGAAGTCCCCTATTTAGGAGCATGGTAATAACTTTAAAATACTTTTAGATGTATTACGCAACAGATATAAAAAATTCAGAAATTGAGAATTTTCCAAAGATTTTTTATGAATTTTTAAAATTTTCGGTATATGAGAGATGTCCTTCCAGGGCTGATTGTCATATGAAGACCCCTACTTAGAGACATGAAAATAACGTAAAAATATTTTTAGATGTATTAGTAAACATATAGAAAAAATTCAAAAGTTGAGAATTTTCAAAGATTTTTTATGAATTTTTAAAATTTTCGTTATATGGAAGATGTCCTTCCAGGGCTGATTCTCATATGAAGGCACCTACTTAGGGGCATTAGAATAACTTAAAAAAATATTAGATGTATTGGAAACGTATCTAATAAATTCAGGAGGTGAGAATTTTCCAAAGATTTTTTATGAATTTTTTAAATTTTCGATATATGACAGATGTTAGGGCATGGAAATAACTTTAAAATACTCTTAGATGTATTAGGAAACAGATATAAAAAGTTCAAAAGTTGAGAATTTGCCAAAGATTTTTTATGAATTTTTAAAATGTTCGGTATATGAGAGATGTCCTTCCAGGGCTGATTGTCATATGAAGGCCCTTACATAGTGACATGAAAATAACTTAAAAATATTATTAGATGTATTAGAAAAAATTCATGAGGTGAAAATTTCTCAAAGATTTTATATGAATTTTTAAAATTTTCGGTATATGAGAGATCTCCTTCCAGGGCTGATTGTCATATGAGGGCCCCTACTTAGAGACATGGATATAACTTAAAAATATTCTTAGATGTATTAAGAAACATATAGAAAAAATTCATGAGGTGAAAATTTCTCAAAGATTTTTTATGAATTTTTAAAATTTTTGGTATATGGGAGATGTCCTTCCAGGGCTGATTGCCATATGAAGTCCCCTATTTAGGGACATGGTAATAACTTTAAAATACTTTTAGATGTATTACGCAACAGATATAAGAAATTCAGAAATTGTGAATTTTCCAAAGATTTTTTATGAATTTTTAAAATTTTCGATATATGACAGATGTCATTCCAGGGCTGATTGTCATATGAAGTCCCCTACTTAGGGGCATGGTAATAACTTTAAAATATTCTTAGATGTATTACACAACAGATATAAAAAATTCAGAAATTGAGAATTTTCCAAAGATTTTTTATGAATTTTTAAAATTTTCGGTATATGAGAGATGTCCTTCCAGGGCTGATTGTCATATGAAGACCCCTACTTAGAGACATGAAAATAACGTAAAAATATTTTTAGATGTATTAGTAAACATATAGAAAAAATTCAAAAGTTGAGAATTTTCCAAAGATTTTTTATGAATTTTTAAACATTTCGGTATATGGGAGATGTCCTTCCAGGGCTGATTCTCATATGAAGGCCTCTACTTAGAGACATGGAAATAACTTAAAAATATTCTTAGATGTATTAGGAAACATATAGAAAAAATTCATGAGGTGAAAATTTCTCAAAGATTTTTTATGAATTTTTAAACATTTCGGTATATGGGAGATGTCCTTCCAGGGCTGATTCTCATATGAAGGCCTCTACTTAGAGACATGGAAATAACTTAAAAATATTCTTAGATGTATTAGGAAACATATAGAAAAAATTCATGAGGTGAAAATTTCTCAAAGATTTTTTATGAAATTTTAAAATTTTCGGTATATGGGGGATGTCCTTCCAGGGCTGATTGCCATATGAAGTCCCTTATTTAGGGGCATGGTAATAACTTTGAAATGCTCTTAGATGTATTAAGAAACAGATATAAAAAATTCAAAAGTTGAGAATTTTCCAAAGATTTTTTATGAATTTTTTAAATATTCGATATATGACAGATGTCCTTCCAGGGCTGATTGTCATATGAAGTCCCCTACTTAGGGTCATGGTAATAACTTTAAAATACTCTTAGATGTATTACACAACAGATATAAAAAATTCAGAAATTGAGAATTTTCCAAAAATTTTTTATGAATTTTTAAAATTTTCGGTATATGAGAGATGTCCTTCCAGGGCTGATTGTCATATGAAGACCCCTACTTAGAGACATGAAAATAACGTAAAAATATTCTTAGATGTATTAGGAAACATACAGAAAAATTCAAAAGTTGAGAATTTTCAAAGATTTTTTATGAATTTTTAAAATTTTCGGTATATGGGAGATGTCCTTCCAGGGCTGATTCTCATATGAAGGCCCCTACTTAGGGGCATTAGAATAACTTAAAAAAATATTAGATGTATTGGAAACGTATATAATAAATTCAGGAGGTGAGAATTTTCCAAAGATTTTTTATGAATTTTTTAAATTTTCGATATATGACAGATTTTAGGGCATGGTAATAACTTTAAAATACTCTTAGATGTATTAGGAAACAGATATAAAAAGTTCAAAAGTTGAGAATTTGCCAAAGATTTTTTATGAATTTTTAAAATGTTCGGTATATGAGAGATGTCTTTCCAGGGCTAATTGTCATATGAAGGCCCTTACATAGAGACATGAAAATAACTTAAAAATATTCTTAGATTTATTAGGAAACATATATGAAAAATTCATGAGGTGAAAATTTCTCAAAGATTGGGAAAATTATTCAAGTTTTTTTTATGAAATTTTAAAATTTTCGGTATATGGGGGATGTCCTTCCAGGGCTGATTGCCATATGAAGTCCCCTATTTAGGGGCATGGTAATAACTTTGAAATACTCTTAGATGTATTAAGAAACAGATATAAAAAATTCAGAAATTGAGAATTTTCCAAAAATTTTTTATGAATTTTTAAAATTTTCGGTATATGAGGGATGTCCTTCCAGGGCTGATTGTCATATGAAGACCCCTACTTAGAGACATGAAAATAACGTAAAAATTTTTTTAGATGTATTAGTAAACATATAGAAAAAATTCAAAAGTTGAGAATTTTCAAAGATTTTTTATGAATTTTTAAAATTTTCGGTATATGGGAGATGTCCTTCCAGGGCTGATTGCCATATGAAGTCCCCTATTTAGGGGCATGGTAATAACTTTAAAATACTTTTAGATGTATTACGCAACAGATATAAAAATTCAGAAATTGTGAATTTTCCAAAGATTTTTATGAATATTTAAAATTTTCGGTATATGAGAGATCTCCTTCCAGGGTTGATTGTCATATGAAGGCCCCTACTTAGAGACATGGAGATAACTTAAAAATATTCTTAGATGTATTAGGAAACATATATAATAAATTCATGAGGTGAAAATTTCTCAAAGATTTTATATGAATTTTTAAAATTTTTGTTATATGGGAGATGTCTTTCCAGGGCTTATTGTCATTTGAAGTCCCCTACTTAGAGACATGGAAATAACTTTAAAATACTCTTAGATGTATTAGTAAACAGATATAAAAAATTCAAAAGTTGAGAATTTTCCAAAGATTTTTTATGAATTTTTTAAATTTTTGGTATATGGGAGATGTCCTTCCAGGGCTGATTGTCATATGAAGTCCCCTATTTAGGGGCATGGTAATAAATTTAAAATACTTTTAGATGTATTACGCAACAGATATAAAAAATTCAGAAATTGTGAATTTTCCAAAGATTTTTTATGAATTTTTAAAATTTTCGACATATGACAGATGTCCTTCCAGGGCTGATTGTCATATGAAGTCCCCTACTTAGGGGCATGGTAATAACTTTAAAATACTCTTAGATGTATTACACAACAGATATAAAAAATTCAGAAATTGAGAATTTTCCAAAGATTATTTATGAATTTTTAAAATTTTCGGTATATGAGAGATGTCCTTCCAGGGCTGATTGTCATATGAAGACCCCTACTTAGAGACATGAAAATAACGTAAAAATATTTTTAGATGTATTAGTAAACATATAGAAAAAATTCAAAAGTTGAGAATTTTCAAAGATTTTTTATGAATTTTTAAAATTTTCGGTATATGGGAGATGTCCTTCCAGGGCTGATTCTCATATGAAGGCCCCTACTTAGGGGCATTAGAATAACTTAAAAAAATATTAGATGTATTGGAAACGTATATAAAAAATTCAGGAGGTGAGAATTTTCCAAAGATTTTTTATGAATTTTTTAAATGTTCGGTATATGAGAGATGTCTTTCCAGGGCTAATTGTCATATGAAGGCCCTTACATAGAGACATGAAAATAACTTAAAAATATTCTTAGATTTATTAGGAAACATATATGAAAAATTCATGAGGTGAAAATTTCTCAAAGATTGTATATGAATTTTTAAAATTTTTGGTATATGGGAGATGTCCTTCCAGGGCTGATTGACATATGAAATCCTCTAGTTAGGGGCATGGTAATAACTTTAAAATACTTTTAGATGTATTACGAAACAGATATAAAAAATTCAAAAGTTGAGAATTTTCCAAAGATTTTTTATGAATTTTTAAAATTTTTGGTATATGGGAGATGTCCTTCCAGGGCTGATTGTCATATGAAGTCCCCTATTTAGGGGCATGGTAATAACTTTAAAATACTTTTAGATGTATTACGCAACAGATATAAAAAATTCAGAAATTGTGAATTTTCCAAAGATTTTTTATGAATTTTTAAAATTTTCGACATATGACAGATGTCCTTCCAGGGCTGATTGTCATATGAAGTCCCCTACGTAGGGGCATGGTAATAACTTTAAAATACTCTTAGATGTATTACACAACAGATATAAAAAATTCAGAAATTGAGAATTTTCCAAAGATTATTTATGAATTTTTAAAATTTTCGGTATATGAGAGATGTCCTTCCAGGGCTGATTGTCATATGAAGACCCCTACTTAGAGACATGAAAATAACGTAAAAATATTTTTAGATGTATTAGTAAACATATAGAAAAAAATCAAAAGTTGAGAATTTTCAAAGATTTTTTATGAATTTTTAAAATTTTCGGTATATGGGAGATGTCCTTCCAGGGCTGATTCTCATATGAAGGCCCCTACTTAGGGGCATTAGAATAACTTAAAAAAATATTAGATGTATTGGAAACGTATATAATAAATTCAGGAGGTGAGAATTTTCCAAAGATTTTTTATGAATTTTTTAAATTTTCGATATATGACAGATTTTAGGGCATGGTAATAACTTTAAAATACTCTTAGATGTATTAGGAAACAGATATAAAAAGTTCAAAAGTTGAGAATTTGCCAAAGATTTTTTATGAATTTTTAAAATGTTCGGTATATGAGAGATGTCTTTCCAGGGCTAATTGTCATATGAAGGCCCTTACATAGAGACATGAAAATAACTTAAAAATATTCTTAGATTTATTAGGAAACATATATGAAAAATTCATGAGGTGAAAATTTCTCAAAGATTGGGAAAATTATTCAAGTTTTTTTTATGAAATTTTAAAATTTTCGGTATATGGGGGATGTCCTTCCAGGGCTGATTGCCATATGAAGTCCCCTATTTAGGGGCATGGTAATAACTTTGAAATACTCTTAGATGTATTAAGAAACAGATATAAAAAATTCAGAAATTGAGAATTTTCCAAAGATTTTTTATGAATTTTTAAAATTTTCGGTATATGAGAGATCTCCTTCCAGGGTTGATTGTCATATGAAGGCCCCTACTTAGAGACATGGAGATAACTTAAAAATATTCTTAGATGTATTAGGAAACATATATAATAAATTCATGAGGTGAAAATTTCTCAAAGATTTTATATGAATTTTTAAAATTTTTGTTATATGGGAGATGTCCTTCCAGGGCTTATTGTCATTTGAAGTCCCCTACTTAGAGACATGGAAATAACTTTAAAATACTCTTAGATGTATTAGTAAACAGATATAAAAAATTCAAAAGTTGAGAATTTTCCAAAGATTTTTTATGAATTTTTTAAATTTTCGATATATGACAGATGTCCTTCCAGGGCTGATTGTCATATGAAGGCCCCTACTTAGAGAGATGGAAATAACTTTAATATATTCTTAGATGTATTAGGAAACATATCTAATAAATTTGGGAGGTAAGAATTTTCCAAAGATTTTTTATGAATTTTTTCAATTTTCGATATATGACAGATGTCCTTCCAGGGCTTATTGTCATTTGAAGTCACCTACTTAGAGACATGGAAATAACTTAAAAATATTCTTAGATGTATTAGGACACATATAGAAAAAATTCATGAGGTGAAAATTTCTCAAAGATTTTTTATGAATTTTTAAACATTTCGGTATATGGGAGATGTCTTTCCAGGGCTGATTGCCATATGAAGTCCCCTATTTAGGGACATGGTAATAACTTTAAAATACTTTTAGATGTATTACGCAACAGATATAAAAATTCAGAAATTGTGAATTTTCCAAAGATTTTTTATGAATTTTTAAAATTTTCGGTATATGAGAGATCTCCTTCCAGGGTTGATTGTCATATGAAGGCCCCTACTTAGAGACATGGAGATAACTTAAAAATATTCTTAGATGTATTAGGAAACATATATAATAAATTCATGAGGTGAAAATTTCTCAAAGATTTTATATGAATTTTTAAAATTTTTGTTATATGGGAGATGTCCTTCCAGGGCTTATTGTCATTTGAAGTCCCCTACTTAGAGACATGGAAATAACTTTAAAATACTCTTAGATGTATTAGTAAACAGATATAAAAAATTCAAAAGTTGAGAATTTTCCAAAGATTTTTTATGAATTTTTTAAATTTTCGATATATGACAGATGTCCTTCCAGGGCTGATTGTCATATGAAGGCCCCTACTTAGAGAGATGGAAATAAATTTAATATATTCTTAGATGTAATAGGAAACATATCTAATAAATTTGGGAGGTAAGAATTTTCCAAAGATTTTTTATGAATTTTTTCAATTTTCGATATATGACAGATGTCCTTCCAGGGCTTATTGTCATTTGAAGTCACCTACTTAGAGACATGGAAATAACTTAAAAATATTCTTAGATGTATTAGGACACATATAGAAAAAATTCATGAGGTGAAAATTTCTCAAAGATTTTTTATGAATTTTTAAACATTTCGGTATATGGGAGATGTCCTTCCAGGGCTGATTGCCATATGAAGTCCCCTATTTAGGGACATGGTAATAACTTTAAAATACTTTTAGATGTATTACGCAACAGATATAAAAAATTCAAAAGTTGAGAATTTTCCAAAGATTTTTTATGAATTTTTAAAATGTTCGGTATATGAGAGATGTCCTTCCATGGCTGATTGTCATATGAAGGCCCCTATTTAGAGACATGAAAATATCTTAAAAATATTCTTAGATGTATTAGGAAACATATAGAAAAAATTCATGAGGTGAAAATTTCTCAAAGATTTTTTATGAATTTTTAAACATTTCGGTATATGGGAGATGTCTTTCCAGGGCTTATTCTCATATTAAGGCCCCTCCTTAGGGGCATTAGAATAACTTAAAAATAATATTAGATGTATTGAAAACATATATATTAAATTCAGGAGGTGAGAATTTTCCAAAGATTTTTTATGAATTTTTTAAATTTTCGATATATGACAGATGTCCTTCCAGGGCTGATTGTCATATGAAGTCCCCTACTTAGAGGCATGGTAATAACTTTAAAATACGCTTAGATGTATTAGGAAACAGATATAAAAAATTCAAAAGTTGAGAATTTTCCAAAGATTTTTTATGAATTTTTAAAATTTTCGATATATGACAGATGTCCTTCTAGGGCTGATTCTCATATGAAGGCCCCTACTTAGGGGCATTAACTTAAAAATAATATTAGATGTATTGGAAACATATATAATAAATTCAGGAGGTGAGAATTTTCCAAAGATTTTTTATGAATTTTTTAAATTTTCGATATGTGACAGATGTTAGGGCATGGTAATAACTTTAAAATACTAGTATTAGGAAACGGATATAAAAAGTTCAAAAGTTGAGAATATGCCAAAGATTTTTTATGAATTTTTAAAATATTCGGTATATGAGAGATGTCCTTCTAGGGCTGATTGTCATATGAAGGCCCCTACTTAGAGACATGAAAATAACTTAAAAATATTCTTAGATGTATTAGGAAACATATAGAAAAAATTCATGAGGTGAAAATTTCTCAAAGATTTTTTATGAATTTTTAAAATTTTCGGTATATGGGAGATGTCCTTCCAGGGCTGATTCTCATATGAAGGCCCCTTCTTAGGGGCATGGTAATAACTTAAAAATAATATTAGACGTATTGGAAACATATATAATAAATTCAGGAGGTGAGAATTTTCCAAAGATTTTTTATGAATTTTTTAAATTTTCCATATATGACAGATGTTAGGGCATGGTAATAACTTTAAAATACTCTTAGATGTATTAGTAAACAGATATAAAAAATTCAAAAGTTGAGAATTTTCCAAAGATTTTTTATGAATTTTTTAAATTTTCGATATGTGACAGATGTCTTTCCAGGGCTGATTGTCATATGAAGGCCCCTACTTAGAGACATGGAAATAACTTAAAAATATTCTTAGATGTATTAGGAAACATATAGAAAAAATTCATGAGGTGAAAATTTCTCAAAGATTTTTTATGAATTTTTAAACATTTCGGTATATGGGAGATGTCCTTCCAGGGCTTATTCTCATATTAAGGCCCCTACTTAGGGGCATTCGAATAACTTTAAAATACTCTTAGATGTATTAGTAAACAAATATAAATTCAAATGTTGAGAATTTTCCAAAGATTTTTTATGAATTTTTTAAATTTTCGATATATGACAGATGTTTTCCAGGGCTGATTGTCATATGAAGGCCCCTACTTAGAGACATGGAAATAACTTAAAAATATTCTTAGATGTATTAGGAAACATATAGAAAAAATTCATGAGGTGAAAATTTCTCAAAGATTTTTTATGAATTTTTAAACATGTCGGTATATGGGAGATGTCCTTCCAGGGCTTATTCTCATATGAAGGCCCCTACTTAGGGGCATTACAATAACTTTAAAATATTCTTAGATGTATAAGGAAATATATATAATAAATTCAGAAAGTGAGATTTTTCCAAAGATTTTATATGAATTTTTAAAATTTTCGATATATGGGAGATGTCCTTCCAGGGCTGATTCTCATATGAAGGCCCCTACTTAGGGCATTAGAATAACTTAAAAATAATATTAGATGTATTGGAAACATATATAATAAATTCAGGAGGTGAGAATTTTTCAAAGATTTTTTATAAATTTTTTAAATTTTCGATATGTGACAGATGTTAGGGCATGGTAATAACTTTCAAATACTCTTAGATGTATTAGGAAACGGATATAAAAAGTTCAAAAGTTGAGAATATGCCAAAGATTTTTTATGAATTTTTAAAATGTTCGGTATATGAGAGATGTCCTTCCAGGGCTGATTGTCATATGAAGGCCCTTACATAGAGACATGAAAATAACTTAAAAATATTCTTAGATATATTAGGAAACATAAAGAAAAAATTCATGAGGTGAAAATTTCTCAAAGATTTTATATGAATTTTTAAAATTTTCGGTATATGGGAGACGTCCTTCCAGGGCTGATTGCAATATGAAGTCCCCTATTTAGGGGCATGGTAATAACTTTAAAATACTTTAAGATGTATTACGCAACAGATATAAAAAATTCAGAAATTGACAATTTTCCAAAGATTTTTTATGAATTTTTAAAATTTTCGGTATATGAAAGATCTCCTTCCAGGGCTGATTGTCATATGAAGGCCCCTACTTAGAGACATGGAAATAACTTTAAAATACTCTTAGATGTATTAGTAAACAGATATAAAAAATTCAAAAGTTGAGAATTATCGAAAGATTTGTTATGAATTTTTAAAATTTTCGATATATGGCAGATGTCCTTCCAGGGCTGATTCTCATATGAAGGCCCCTACTTAGGGGCATGGTAATAACTTAAAAAAATTATTAGATGTATTGGAAACATATATAATAAATTCAGGAGGTGAGAATTTTCCAAAGATTTTTTATGAATTTTTTCAATTTTCGATATATGACAGATGTCTTTCCAGGGTTTATTGTCATTTGAAGTACCCTACTTAGGGGCATGGTAATAACTTTAAAATACTCTTAGATGTATTAGGAAACAGATATGAAAAAATCAAAAGTTGAGAATTTTCCAAAGATTTTTTATGAACTTTTAAAATGTTCGGTATATGAGAGATGTCCTTCTAGGGCTGATCGTCATATGAAGGCCCTTACATAGAGACATGAAAATAACTTAAAAATATTCTTAGATGTATTAGGAAACATATAGGAAAAATTCATGAGGTGAAAATTTCTCAAAGATTTTATATGAATTTTTAAAATTTTCGGTATATGGGAGATGTCGATCCAGGGCTGATTGCCATATGAAGTCCCCTATATAGGGGCATGGTAATAACTTTAAAATACTTTTAGATGTATTCCGAAACAGATATAAAAAATTCAGAAGTTGAGAATTTTCCAAAGATTTTTTATGAATTTTTAAAATTTTCGGTATATGAAAGATCTCCTTCCAGGGCTGATTGTCATATGAAGGCCCCTACTTAGGGGCATGGAAATAACTTTAAAATACTCTTAGATGTATTAGTAAACAGATATAAAAAATTCAAAAGTTGAGAATTTTCTAAAGATTTTTTATGAATTTTTTAAATTTTCGATATATGACAGATGTCCTTCCAGTAATGATTGTCATATGAAGGCCCCTACTTAGAGAGATAAAAATAACTTAAAAATATTCTTAGATGTATTAGGAAACATATAGAAAAAATTCATGAAGTGAAAATTTCTCAAAGATTTTTTAAGAATTTTTAAAATTTTTGGTATATGGGAGATGATATGGCTGATTGCCATATGAAGTCCCCTATTTAGGGGCATGGTAATAACTTTAAAATACTCTTAGATGTATTAGTTAACAGATATAAAAAATTCAAAAGTTGAGAATTTTCCAAAGATTTTTTATGAATTTTTAAAATTTTTGATATATGACAGATGTCCTTCCAGGGCTGATTGTCATATGAAGTCGCCTACTTAGGGCATGGTAATAACTTTAAAATACTCTTAGATGTATTAGTAAACAGATATAATAAATTCAGGAGGTGAGAATTTTCTTAACATTTTTTATGAATTTTTTCAATTTTCGATATATGACAGATGTTCTTCCAGGGCTTATTGTCATTTGAAGTCCCCTACTTAGAGACATGGTAATAAATTTAAAATACTCTTAGACGTATTAGTAAATAGATATAAAAAATTCAAAATTGAGAATTTTCCAAAGATTTTTTATGAATTTTTAAAATTTTCGATATATGACAGATGTCCTTCTAGCGCTGATTCTCATATGAAGGCCCCTACTTAGGGGCATTAGAATAACTTAAAAATAATAATAGATGTATTGGAAACATATATAATAAATTCAGGAGGTGAGAATTTTCCAAAGATTTTTTATGAATTTTTTAAATTTTCGATATGTGACAGATGTTAGGGCATGGTAATAACTTTAAAATACTCTTAGATGTATTAGGAAACGGATATAAAAAGTTCAAAAGTTGAGAATATGCCAAAGATTTTTTATGAATTTTAAAAATGTTCGGTATATGAGAGATGTCCTTCTAGGGCTGATTGTCATATGAAGGCCCCTACTTAGAGACATGAAAACTTACTATATAATAACTTAAAAATATTCTTAGATGTATTAGGAAACATATAGAAAAAATTCATGAGGTGAAAATTTCTCAAAGATTTTTTATGAATTTTTAAAATTTTTGGTATATGGGAGATGTCCTTCCAGGGCTGATAGTCATATGAAGGCCCCTACTTAAAGACATGGAAATAACTTTAAAATACTCTTAGATGTATTAGTAAACAGATATAAAAAATTCAAAAGTTGAGAATTTTCCAAAGATTTTTTATGAATTTGTTAAATTTTCGATATATGACAGATGTCCTTCCAGGGCTTATTGTCATTTGAAGTCCCCTACTTAGAGACATGGAAATAACTTTAATATATTCTTAGATGTATTAGGAAACATATCTAATAAATTTAGGCGGTAAGAATTTTCCAAAGATTTTTTATGAATTTTTTCAATTTTCGATATATGACAGATGTCCTTCCAGGGCTTATTGTCATTTGAAGTCCCCTACTTAGAGACATGGAAATAACTTAAAAATATTCTTAGATGTATAACGCAACAGATATAAAAAATTCAGAAATTGAGAATTTTCCAAAGATTTTTTATGAATTTTTAAAATTTTCGGTATATGGGAGATGTCCTTCCAGGGTTGATTGCCATATGAAGTCCCCTATTTAGGGGCATGGTAATAGCTTTAAAATACTTTTAAATGTATTACGCAACAGATATAAAAAATTCAGAAATTGAGAATTTTCCAAGGATTTTTTATGAATTTTTAAAATTTTCGGTATATGGGAGATCTCCTTCCAGGGCTGATAGTCATATGAAGGCCCCTACTTAAAGACATGGAAATAACTTTAAAATACTCTTAGATGTATTAGTAAACAGATATAAATTTGTTAAATTTTCGATATATGACAGATGTCCTTCCAGGGCTGATTGTCATATGAAGGCCCCTACTTAGAGAGATGGAAATGACTTAAAAATATTCTTAGATGTATTAGGAAACACATATAATAAATTCAGGAGGTGAGAATTTTCTAAAGATTTTTTATGAATTTTTTTCAATATGACAGTTGTCCTTCCAGGGCTGATTGCCATATGAAGTCCCCTATTTAGGGGCATGGTAATAACTTTAAAATACTTTTAGATGTATTACGCAACATATATAAAAAATTCAGAAATTGAGAATTTTCCAAAGATTTTTTATGAATTTTTAAAATTTTCGATATATGGGAGATGTCCTTCCAGGGCTTATTGTCATTTGAAGTCCCCTACTTAGAGACATGGAAATAACTTTAAAATACTCTTAGATGTATTATGAAACAGATATAAAAAATTCAAAAGTTGAGAATTTTCCAAAGATTTTTTATGAATTTTTAAAATTTTCGATATATGACAGATGTCCTTCTAGGGCTGATTCTCATATGAAGGCCCCTACTTAGGGGCATTAACTTAAAAATAATATTAGATGTATTGGAAACATATATAATAAATTCAGGAGGTGAGAATTTTCCAAAGATTTTTTATGAATTTTTTAAATTTTCGATATGTGACAGATGTTAGGGCATGGTAATAACTTTAAAATACTAGTATTAGGAAACGGATATAAAAAGTTCAAAAGTTGAGAATATGCCAAAGATTTTTTATGAATTTTTAAAATATTCGGTATATGAGAGATGTCCTTCTAGGGCTGATTGTCATATGAAGGCCCCTACTTAGAGACATGAAAATAACTTAAAAATATTCTTATATGTATTAGGAAACATATAGAAAAAATTCATGAGGTGAAAATTTCTCAAAGATTTTTTATGAATTTTTAAAATTTTCGGTATATGGGAGATGTCCTTCCAGGGCTGATTCTCATATGAAGGCCCCTTCTTAGGGGCATGGTAATAACTTAAAAATAATATTAGACGTATTGGAAACATATATAATAAATTCAGGAGGTGAGAATTTTCCAAAGATTTTTTATGAATTTTTTAAATTTTCCATATATGACAGATGTTAGGGCATGGTAATAACTTTAAAATACTCTTAGATGTATTAGTAAACAGATATAAAAAATTCAAAAGCTGAGAATTTTCCAAAGATTTTTTATGAATTTTTTAAATTTTCGATATGTGACAGATGTCTTTCCAGGGCTGATTGTCATATGAAGGCCCCTACTTAGAGACATGGAAATAACTTAAAAATATTCTTAGATGTATTAGGAAACATATAGAAAAAATTCATGAGGTGAAAATTTCTCAAAGATTTTTTATGAATTTTTAAACATTTCGGTATATGGGAGATGTCCTTCCAGCGCTTATTCTCATATTAAGGCCCCTACTTAGGGGCATTCGAATAACTTTAAAATACTCTTAGATGTATTAGTAAACAGATATAAAAAATTCAAATGTTGAGAATTTTCCAAAGATTTTTTATGAATTTTTTAAATTTTCGATATATGACAGATGTTTTCCAGGGCTGATTGTCATATGAAGGCCCCTACTTAGAGACATGGAAATAACTTAAAAATATTCTTAGATGTATTAGGAAACATATAGAAAAAATTCATGAGGTGAAAATTTCTCAAAGATTTTTTATGAATTTTTAAACATGTCGGTATATGGGAGATGTCCTTCCAGGGCTTATTCTCATATGAAGGCCCCTACTTAGGGGCATTACAATAACTTTAAAATATTCTTAGATGTATAAGGAAATATATATAAAAAATTCAGAAAGTGAGATTTTTCCAAAGATTTTTTATGAATTTTTAAAATTTTCGATATATGGGAGATGTCCTTCCAGGGCTGATTCTCATATGAAGGCCCCTACTTAGGGCATTAGAATAACTTAAAAATAATATTAGATGTATTGGAAACATATATAATAAATTCAGGAGGTGAGAATTTTCCAAAGATTTTTTATGAATTTTTTAAATTTTCGATATGTGACAGATGTTAGGGCATGGTAATAACTTTAAAATACTCTTAGATGTATTAGGAAACGGATATAAAAAGTTCAAAAGTTGAGAATATGCCAAAGATTTTTTATGAATTTTTAAAATGTTCGGTATATGAGAGATGTCCTTCTAGGGCTGGTTGTCATATGAAGGCCCTTACATAGAGACATGAAAATAACTTAAAAATATTCTTAGATATATTAGGAAACATAAAGAAAAAATTCATGAGGTGAAAATTTCTCAAAGATTTTATATGAATTTTTAAAATTTTCGGTATATGGGAGACGTCCTTCCAGGGCTGATTGCAATATGAAGTCCCCTATTTAGGGGCATGGTAATAACTTTAAAATACTTTAAGATGTATTACGCAACAGATATAAAAAATTCAGAAATTGAGAATTTTCCAAAGATTTTTT
This sequence comes from Crataerina pallida, assembly GCA_949710015.1. NCBI lineage: Eukaryota > Metazoa > Arthropoda > Insecta > Diptera > Hippoboscidae > Crataerina > Crataerina pallida. The sequence goes on from OX453289.1 coordinate 14,001,562, forward strand.
ATGAATTTTTAAAATTTTCGGTATATGAAAGATCTCCTTCCAGGGCTGATTGTCATATGAAGGCCCCTACTTAGAGACATGGAAATAACTTTAATATATTCTTAGATGTATTCGGAAACATATCTAATAAATTTAGGAGGTAAGAATTTTCCAAAGATTTTTTATGAATTTTTTCAATTTTCGATATATGACAGATGTCCTTCCAGGGCTTATTGTCATTTGAAGTCCCCTACTTAGAGACATGGAAATAACTTAAAAATATTCTTAGATGTATTAGGAAACATATACAATAAATTAAGGAGGTGAGAATTTTCTAAAGATTTTTTATGAATTTTTTCAATTTTCGATATATGACAGATGTCCTTCAATGGCTTATTTCAAGTCCCCTACTTAGAGACATGGAAATAACTTTAAAATACTCTTAGATGTATTCGTAAACAGATATAAAAAATTCAAAATTTGAGAATTTTCCAAAGATTTTTTATGAATTTTTAAAATTTTTGATATATGACAGATGTCCTTCCAGGGCTGATTGTCATATGAAGGCCCCTACTTAGAGACATGGAAATAACTTAAAAATATTCTTAGATGTATTACGCAACAGATATAAAAAATTCAGAAATTGAGAATTTTCCAATGATTTTTTATGAATTTTTAAAATTTTCGGTATATGGGAGATGTCCTTCCAGGGTTGATTGCCATATGAAGTCCCCTATTTAGGGGCATGGTAATAACTTTAAAATACTTTTAGGTGTATTACGCAACAGATATAAAAAATTCAGAAATTGAGAATTTTCCAAGGATTTTTTATGAATTTTTAAAATTTTCGATATATGGCAGGTGTCCTTCCAGGGCTGATTCTCATATGAAGGCCCCTACCTAAAGACATGGAAATAACTTTAAAATACTCTTAGATGTATTAGTAAACAGATATAAAAAATTCAATAGTTGAGAATTTTCCAAAGATTTTTTATGAATTTGTTAGATTTTCGATATATGACAGATGTCCTTCCAGGGCTGATTGTAATATGAAGGCCCCTACTTAGAGAGATGGAAATAACTTAAAAATATTCTTAGATGTATTAGGAAACATATATAATAAATTCAGGAGGTGAGAATTTTCTAAAGATTTTTTATGAATTTTTTCAATATGACAGATGTCCTTCCAGGGCTGATTGCCATATGAAGTCTCCTATTTAGGGGCATGGTAATAACTTTAAAATACTTTTAGATGTATTACGCAACAGATATAAAAAATTCAGAAATTGAGAATTTTCCAAGGATTTTTTATGAATTTTTAAAATTTTCGGTATATGGGAGATCTCCTTCCAGGGCTGATTGTCATATGAAGGCCCCTACTTAGGGGCATGGAAATAACTTTAAAATACTCTTAGATGTATTAGTAAACAGATATAAAAAATTCAAAAGTTGAGAATTATCGAAAGATTTGTTATGAATTTTTTAAATTTTCGATATATGGCAGGTGTCCTTCCAGGGCTGATTCTCATATGAAGGCCCCTACTTAGGGGCATGGTAATAACTTAAAAAAATTATTAGATGTATTGGAAACATATATAATAAATTCAAAAGTTGAGAATTTTCCAAAGATTTTTTATGAATTTTTAAAATTTTTGATATATGACAGATGTCCTTCCAGGGCTGATTGTCATATGAACGCCCCTACTTAGAGACATGCAAATAACTTAAAAATATTCTTATATGTATTAGGAAACATATATAATAAATTCAGGAGGTGAGAATTTTCTTAACATTTTTTATGAATTTTTTCAATTTTCGATATATGACAGATGTTCTTCCAGGGCTTATTGTCATTTGAAGTCCCCTACTTAGAGACATGGTAATAACTTTAAAATACTCTTAGACGTATTAGTAAACAGATATAAAAAATTCAAAAGTTGAGAATTTTCCAAAGATTTTTTATGAATTTTTAAAATTTTCGATATATGACAGATGTCCTTCTAGCGCTGATTCTCATATGAAGGCCCCTACTTAGGGGCATTAGAATAACTTAAAAATAATAATAGATGTATTGGAAACATATATAATAAATTCAGGAGGTGAGAATTTTCCAAAGATTTTTTATGAATTTTTTAAATTTTCGATATGTGACAGATGTTAGGGCATGGTAATAACTTTAAAATACTCTTAGATGTATTAGGAAACGGATATAAAAAGTTCAAAAGTTGAGAATATGCCAAAGATTTTTTATGAATTTTAAAAATGTTCGGTATATGAGAGATGTCCTTCTAGGGCTGATTGTCATATGAAGGCCCCTACTTAGAGACATGAAAATAACTTAAAAATATTATTAGATGATTAGGAAACATATAGAAAAAATTCATGAGGTGAAAATTTCTCAAAGATTTTATATGAATTTTTAAAATTTTCCGTATATGGGAGATGTCCTTCCAGGGCTGATTGCAATATGAAGTCCCCTATTTAGGGGCATGGTAATAACTTTAAAATACTTTGAGATGTATTACGCAACAGATATAAAAAATTCAGAAATTGAGAATTTTCCAAAGATTTTTTATGAATTTTTAAAATTTTCGGTATATGGGAGATCTCTTTCCAGGGCTGATAGTCATATGAAGGCCCCTACTTAAAGACATGGAAATAACTTTAAAATACTCTTAGATGTATTAGTAAACAGATATAAAAAATTCAAAAGTTGAGAATTTTCCAAAGATTTTTTATGAATTTGTTAAATTTTCGATATATGGGAGATCTCTTTCCAGGGCTGATAGTCATATGAAGGCCCCTACTTAAAGACATGGAAATAACTTTAAAATACTCTTAGATGTATTAGTAAACAGATATAAAAAATTCAAAAGTTGAGAATTTTCCAAAGATTTTTTATGAATTTGTTAAATTTTCGATATATGACAGATGTCCTTCCAGGGCTTATTGTCATTTGAAGTCCCCTACTTAGAGACATGGAAATAACTTTAATATATTCTTAGATGTATTAGGTAACATATCTAATAAATTTAGGAGGTAAGAATTTTCCAAAGATTTTTAATGAATTTTTTCAATTTTCGATATATGACAGATGTTCTTCCAGGGCTTATTGTCATTTGAAGTCCCCTACTTAGAGACATGGAAATAACTTAAAAATATTCTTAGATGTATAACGCAACAGATATAAAAAATTCAGAAATTGAGAATTTTCCAAAGATTTTTTATGAATTTTTAAAATTTTCGGTATATGGGAGATGTCCTTCCAGGGTTGATTGCCATATGAAGTCCCCTATTTAGGGGCATGGTAATAACTTTAAAATACTTTTAAATGTATTACGCAACAGATATAAAAAATTCAGAAATTGAGAATTTTCCAAGGATTTTTTATGAATTTTTAAAATTTTCGGTATATGGGAGATCTCCTTCCAGGGCTGATAGTCATATGAAGGCCCCTACTTAAAGACATGGAAATAACTTTAAAATACTCTTAGATGTATTAGTAAACAGATATAAATTTGTTAAATTTTCGATATATGACAGATGTCCTTCCAGGGCTGATTGTCATATGAAGGCCCCTACTTAGAGAGATGGAAATAACTTAAAAATATTCTTAGATGTATTAGGAAACATATACAATAAATTAAGGAGGTGAGAATTTTCTAAAGATTTTTTATGAATTTTTTCAATATGACAGATGTCCTTCCAGGGCTTATTGTCATTTGAAGTCCCCTACTTAGAGACATGGTAATAACTTTAAAATACTCTTAGACGTATTAGTAAACAGATATAAAAAATTCAAAAGTTGAGAATTTTCCAAAGATTTTTTATGAATTTTTTAAATTTTCGATATATGACAGATGTCCTTCTAGGGCTGATTGTCATATGAAGGCCCTTACATAGAGACATGAAAATAACTTAAAAATATTCTTAGATGTATTAGAAAACAGATATAAAAAATTCATGAGGTGAAAATTTCTCAAAGATTTTATATGAATTTTTAAAATTTTCCGTATATGGGAGATGTCCTTCCAGGGCTGATTGCAATATGAAGTCCCCTATTTAGGGGCATGGTAATAACTTTAAAATACTTTTAGATGTATTACGCAACATATATAAAAAATTCAGAAATTGAGAATTTTCCAAAGATTTTTTATGAATTTTTAAAATTTTCGATATATGGGAGATGTCCTTCCAGGGCTGATTGCCATATGAAGTCTCCTATTTAGAGGCATGGTAATAACTTTAAAATACTTTTAGATGTATTACGCAACAGATATAAAAAATTCAGAAATTGAGAATTTTCCAAGGATTTTTTATGAATTTTTAAAATTTTCGGTATATGAGAGATCTCTTTCCAAGGCTGATTGTCATATGAAGGCCCCTACTTAGAGGCATGGAAATAACTTTAAAATACTCTTAGATGTATTAGTAAACAGATATAAAAAATTCAAAAGTTGAGAATTTTCCAAAGATTTTTTATGAATTTTTTAAATTTTCGATATATGGCAGATGTCCTTCCAGGGCTGATTCTCATATAAAGGCCCCTACTTAGGGACATGGTAATAACTTAAAAAAATTATTAGATGTATTGGAAACATATATAATAAATTCAGGAGATGAGAATTTTCCAAAGATTTTTTATGAATTTTTTCAATTTTCGATATATGACAGATATCTTTCCAGGGCTTATTGTCATTTGAAGTACCCTACTTAGGGGCATGGTAATAACTTTAAAATACTCTTAGATGTATTAGGAAACAGATATAAAAAATTCAAAAGTTGAGAATTTTCCAAAGATTTTTTATGAACTTTTAAAATGTTCGGTATATGAGAGATGTCCTTCTAGGGCTGATCGTCATATGAAGGCCCTTACATAGAGACATGAAAATAACTTAAAAGTATTCTTAGATGTATTAGGAAACATATAGGAAAAATTCATGAGGTGAAAATTTCTCAAAGATTTTATATGAATTTTTAAAATATTCGGTATATGGGAGATGTCCTTCCAGGGCTGATTGCCATATGAAGTCCCCTATTTAGGGGCATGGTAATAACTTTAAAATACTTTTAGATGTATTTCGAAACAGATATATAAATTCAGAAGTTTTGAATTTTCCAAATTTTTTTTATGAATTTTTAAAATTTTCGGTATATGAGAGATCTCCTTCCAGGGCTGATTGTCATATGAAGGCCCCTACTTAGAGACATGGAAATAACTTAAAAATATTCTTATATGTATTAGGAAACATATATAATAAATTCAGGAGGTGAGAATTTTCTAAACATTTTTTATGAATTTTTTCAATTTTCGATATATGACAGATGTTCTTCCAGGGCTTATTGTCACTTGAAGTCCCCTATTTAGGGGCACGGTAATAACTTTAAAATACTTTTAGATGTATTTCGAAACAGATATAAAAAATTCAGAAGTTGAGAATTTTCCAAAGATTTTTTATGAATTTTTAAAATGTTCGGTATATGAGAGATGTCCTTCCAGGGTTAATCGTCATATGAAGGCCCTTACATAGAGACATGAAAATAACTTAAAAATATTCTTAGATATATTAGGAAACATATAGAAAAAATTCATGAGGTGAAAATTTCTCAAAGATTTTATATGAATTTTTAAAATTTTCGGTATATGGGAGATGTACTTCCAGGGCTTATTGTCATTTGAAGTCCCCTATTTAGGGGCATGGTAATAACTTTAAAATACTTTTAGATGTATTTCGAAACAGATATAAAAAATTCAGAAGTTGAGAATTTTCCAAAGATTTTTTATGAATTTTTAAAATTTTCGGTATATGAGAGATCTCCTTCCACGGCTGATTGTCATATGAAGGCCCCTACTTAGAGACATGGAAATTACTTAAAAATTATCTTAGATGTATTAGGAAACATATCTAATAAATTCAGGAGGTGAGAATTTTCAAAGATTTTTTATGAAATTTTTCAATTTTCGATATATGACAGATGTCCTTCCAGGGCTTATTGTCATTTGAAGTACCCTACTTAGGGGCATGGTAATAACTTTAAAATACTCTTAGATGTATTAGGAATCATATAGAAAAAGTTCATAAGGTGAAAATTTCTCAAAGATTTTTTATGAATTTTTAAAATTTTTGGTATATGGGAGATGTCTTTCCAGGGCTGATTGCCATATGAAGTCCCCTATTTAGGGGCATGGTAATAACTTTAAAATACTTTTAAATGTATTACGCAACAGATATAAGAAATTCAAAAGTTGAGAATTTTCCAAAGATTTTTTATGAATTTTTAAAACGTTCGGTATATGAGAGATGTCTTTCCAGGGCTGATTGTCATATGAAGGCCCCTACTTAGAGTCATGGAAATAACTTAAAAATATTTTTATATGTATTAGGAAACATATATAATAAATTCAGGAGGTGAGAATTTTCTAAACATTTTTTATGAATTTTTTCAATTTTCGATATATGACAGATGTTCTTCCAGGGCTTATTGTCATTTCAAGTCCCCTACTTAGAGACATGGAAATAACTTTAAAATACTCTTAGATGTATTAGTTAACAGATATAAAAAATTCAAAAGTTGAGAATTTTCCAAAGATTTTTTATGAATTTTTAAAATTTTCGGTATATGGGAGATGTCCTTCAAGGGCTGATTGCTATATGAAGTCCCCTATGTAGGGGCATGGTAATAACTTTAAAATACTTTTAGATGTATTACGCAACAGATATAAAAAATTCAGAAATTGAGAATTTTCCAAAGATTTTTTATGAATTTTTTAAATTTTCGGTATATGGGAGATCTCCTTCCAGGGCTGATTGTCATATGAAGGCCCCTACTTAGAGAGATGGAAATAACTTAAAAATATTCTTAGATGTATTAGGAAACATATATAATAAATTCAGAAGGTGAGAATTTTCTAAAGATTTTTTATGAATTTTTTCAATATGACAGATGTCCTTCCAGGGCTTATTGTCATTTGAAGTCCCCTACTTAGAGACATGGTAATAACTTTAAAATACTCTTAGACGTATTAGTAAACAGATATAAAAAATTCAAAAGTTGAGAATTTTCCAAAGATTTTTTTAAATTTTCGATATATGACAGATGTCCTTCTAGGGCTGATTCTCATATGAAAGCCCCTACTTAGGGCATTAGAATAACTTAAAAATAATATTAGATGTATTGGAAACATATATAATAAATTCAGGAGGTGAGAATTTTCCAAAGATTTTTTATGAATTTTTAAAATGTTCGGTATATGAGAGATGTCCTTCCAGGGCTGATTGTCATATGAAGGCCCTTACATAGAGACATGAAAATAACTTAAAAATATTCTTAGATGTATTAGGAAACATATATAATAAATTCAGAAGGTGAGAATTTTCTAAAGATTTTTTATGAATTTTTTCAATTTGACAGATGTCCTTCCAGGGCTTATTGTCATTTGAAGTCCCCTACTTAGAGACATGGTAATAACTTTAAAATACTCTTAGACGTATTAGTAAACAGATATAAAAAATTCAAAAGTTGAGAATTTTCCAAAGATTTTTTATGAATTTTTTAAATTTTCGATATATGACAGATGTCCTTCTAGGGCTGATTCTCATATGAAGGCCCCTACTTAGGGCATTAGAATAACTTAAAAATAATATTAGATGTATTAGAAAACATATATGAAAAATTCATGAGGTGAAAATTTCTCAAAGATTTTTTATGAATTTTTAAAATTTTTGGTATATGGGAGATGTCCTTCCAAGGCTGATTGCCATATGAAGTCCCCTATTTAGGGTCATGGTAATAACTTTAAAATACTCTTAGACGTATTAGTAAACAGATATAAAAAATTCAAAAGTTGAGAATTTTCCAAAGATTTTTTATGAATTTTTAAAACGTTCGGTATATGAGAGATGTCTTTCCAGGGCTGATCGTCATATGAAGGCCCCTACTTAGAGACATGGAAATAACTTAAAAATATTCTTAGATGTATTAGGAAACATATAGAAAAAATTCATGAGGTGAAAATTTCTCAAAGATTTTATATGAATTTTTAAAATTTTCGGTATATGGGAGATGTCCTTCCAGGGCTGATTGCCATATGAAGTCCCCTATTTAGGGGCATGGTAATAACTTTAAAATACTTTTAGATGTATTACGCAACAGATATAAGAAATTCAGAAGTTGAGAATTTTCCAAAGATTTTTTATGAATTTTTAAAATGTTCGGTATATGAGAGATCTCCTTCTAGGGATGATTGTCATATGAAGGCCCCTACTTAGAGACATGGAAATAACTTAAAAATATTCTTAGATGTATTAGAAAACATATATAATAAATTCAGGAGGTGAGAATTTTCTAAAGATTTTTTATGAATTTTTTCAATATGACAGATGTCCTTCCAGGGCTTATTGTCATTTGAAGTCACCTACTTAGAGACATGGTAATAACTTTAAAATACTCTTAGACGTATTAGTAAACAGATATAAAAAATTCAAAAGTTGAGAATTTTCCAAAGATTTTTTATGAATTTTTAAAACGTTCGGTATATGAGAGATGTCTTTCCAGGGCTGATCGTCATATGAAGGCCCCTACTTAGAGACATGGAAATAACTTAAAAATATTCTTAGATGTATTAGGAAACATATAGAAAAAATTCATGAGGTGAAAATTTCTCAAAGATTTTATATGAATTTTTAAAATTTTCGGTATATGGGAGATGTCCTTCCAGGGCTGATTGCCATATGAAGTCCCCTATTTAGGGGCATGGTAATAACTTTAAAATACTTTTAGATGTATTACGCAACAGATATAAGAAATTCAAAAGTTGAAAATTTTCCAAAGATTTTTTATGAATTTTTAAAATGTTCGGTATATGAGAGATGTCTTTCCAGGGCTGATCGTCATATGAAGGCCCTTACATAGAGACATGAAAATAACTTAAAAATATTCTTAGATGTATTAGGAAACATATAGAAAAAATTCAAAAGTTGAGAATTTTCCAAAGATTTTTTATGAATTTTTTAAATTTTCGATATATGACAGATGTCCTTCTAGGGCTGATTCTCATATGAAGGCCCCTACTTAGGGCATTAGAATAACTTAAAAATAATATTAGATGTATTAGAAAACATATATGAAAAATTCATGAGGTGAAAATTTCTCAAAGATTTTTTATGAATTTTTAAAATTTTTGGTATATGGGAGATGTCATTCCAAGGCTGATTGCCATATGAAGTCCCCTATTTAGGGGCATGGTAATAACTTTAAAATACTTTTAGATGTATTACGCAACAGATATAAAAAATTCAGAAGTTGAGAATTTTCCAAAGATTTTTTATGAATTTTTAAAATTTTCGGTATATGAGAGATCTCCTTCTAGGGCTGATTGTCATATGAAGGCTCCTACTTAGAGACATGGAAATAACTTAAAAATATTCTTAGATGTATTAGAAAACATATATAATAAATTCAGGAGGTGAGAATTTTCTAAAGATTTTTTATGAATTTTTTCAATATGACAGATGTCCTTCCAGGGCTTATTGTCATTTGAAGTCCCCTACTTAGAGACATGGTAATAACTTTAAAATACTCTTAGACGTATTAGTAAACAGATATAAAAAATTCAAAAGTTGAGAATTTTCCAAAGATTTTTTATGAATTTTTTAAATTTTCGATATATGACAGATGTCCTTCTAGGGCTGATTGTCATATGAAGGCCCTTACATAGAGACATGAAAATAACCTAAAAATATTCTTAGATGTATTAGGAAACATATATAATAAATTCAGAAGGTGAGAATTTTCTAAAGATTTTTTATGAATTTTTTCAATATGACAGATGTCCTTCCAGGGCTTATTGTCATTTGAAGTCCCCTACTTAGAGACATGGTAATAACTTTAAAATACTCTTAGACGTATTAGTAAACAGATATAAAAAATTCAAAAGTTGAGAATTTTCCAAAGATTTTTTATGAATTTTTTAAATTTTCGATATATGACAGATGTCCTTCTAGGGCTGATTCTCATATGAAGGCCCCTACTTAGGGCATTAGAATAACTTAAAAATAATATTAGATGTATTGGAAACATATATAATAAATTCAGGAGGTGAGAATTTTCCAAAGATTTTTTATGAATTTTTAAAATGTTCGGTATATGAGAGGTGTCCTTCCAGGGCTGATTGTCATATGAAGGCCCTTACATAGAGACATGAAAATAACTTAAAAATATTCTTAGATGTATTAGGAAACATGTATAATAAATTCAGAAGGTGAGAATTTTCTAAAGATTTTTTATGAATTTTTTCAATATTACAGATGTCCTTCCAGGGCTTATTGTCATTTGAAGTCCCCTACTTAGAGACATGGTAATAACTTTAAAATACTCTTAGACGTATTAGTAAACAGATATAAAAAATTCAAAAGTTGAGAATTTTCCAAAGATTTTTTATGAATTTTTTAAATTTTCGATATATGACAGATGTCCTTCTAGGGCTGATTCTCATATGAAGGCCCCTACTTAGGGCATTAGAATAACTTAAAAATAATATTAGATGTATTAGAAAACATATATGAAAAATTCATGAGGTGAAAATTTCTCAAAGATTTTTTATGAATTTTTAAAATTTTTGGTATATGGGAGATGTCCTTCCAAGGCTGATTGCCATATGTCCCCTATTTAGGGGCATGGTAATAACTTTAAAATACTTTTAGATGTATTACGCAACAGATATAAAAAATTCAGAAGTTGAGAATTTTCCAAAGATTTTTTATGAATTTTTAAAATTTTCGGTATATGAGAGATCTCCTTCTAGGGCTGATTGTCATATGAAGGCCCCTACTTAGAGACATGGAAATAACTTAAAAATATTCTTAGATGTATTAGAAAACATATATAATAAATTCAGGAGGTGAGAATTTTCTAAAGATTTTTTATGAATTTTTTCAATATGACAGATGTCCTTCCAGGGCTTATTGTCATTTGAAGTCACCTACTTAGAGACATGGTAATAACTTTAAAATACTCTTAGACGTATTAGTAAACAGATATAAAAAATTCAAAAGTTGAGAATTTTCCAAAGATTTTTTATGAATTTTTAAAACGTTCGGTATATGAGAGATGTCTTTCCAGGGCTGATCGTCATATGAAGGCCCCTACTTAGAGGCATGGAAATAACTTAAAAATATTCTTAGATGTATTAGGAAACATATAGAAAAAATTCATGAGGTGAAAATTTCTCAAAGATTTTATATGAATTTTTAAAATTTTCGGTATATGGGAGATGTCCTTCCAGGGCTGATTGCCATATGAAGTCCCCTATTTAGGGGCATGGTAATAACTTTAAAATACTTTTAGATGTATTACGCAACAGATATAAGAAATTCAAAAGTTGAAAATTTTCCAAAGATTTTTTATGAATTTTTAAAATGTTCGGTATATGAGAGATGTCTTTCCAGGGCTGATCGTCATATGAAGGCCCTTACATAGAGACATGAAAATAACTTAAAAATATTCTTAGATGTATTAGGAAACATATAGAAAAAATTCAGGAGGTGAGAATTTTCTAAAGATTTTTTATGAATTTTTTCAATATGACAGATGTCCTTCCAGGGCTTATTGTCATTTGAAGTCCCCTACTTAGAGACATGGTAATAACTTTAAAATACTCTTAGACGTATTAGTAAACAGATATAAAAAATTCAAAAGTTGAGAATTTTCCAAAGATTTTTTATGAATTTTTAAAATTTTCGGTATATGGGAGATGTCCTTCCAGGGCTGATTCTCATATGAAGGCCCCTTCTTAGGGGCATGGTAATAACTTAAAAATAATATTAGACGTATTGGAAACATATATAATAAATTCAGGAGGTGAGAATTTTCCAAAGATTTTTTATGAATTTTTTAAATTTTCCATATATGACAGATGTTAGGGCATGGTAATAACTTTAAAATACTCTTAGATGTATTAGTAAACAGATATAAAAAATTCAAAAGCTGAGAATTTTCCAAAGATTTTTTATGAATTTTTTAAATTTTCGATATGTGACAGATGTCTTTCCAGGGCTGATTGTCATATGAAGGCCCCTACTTAGAGACATGGAAATAACTTAAAAATATTCTTAGATGTATTAGGAAACATATAGAAAAAATTCATGAGGTGAAAATTTCTCAAAGATTTTTTATGAATTTTTAAACATTTCGGTATATGGGAGATGTCCTTCCAGCGCTTATTCTCATATTAAGGCCCCTACTTAGGGGCATTCGAATAACTTTAAAATACTCTTAGATGTATTAGTAAACAGATATAAAAAATTCAAATGTTGAGAATTTTCCAAAGATTTTTTATGAATTTTTTAAATTTTCGATATATGACAGATGTTTTCCAGGGCTGATTGTCATATGAAGGCCCCTACTTAGAGACATGGAAATAACTTAAAAATATTCTTAGATGTATTAGGAAACATATAGAAAAAATTCATGAGGTGAAAATTTCTCAAAGATTTTTTATGAATTTTTAAACATGTCGGTATATGGGAGATGTCCTTCCAGGGCTTATTCTCATATGAAGGCCCCTACTTAGGGGCATTACAATAACTTTAAAATATTCTTAGATGTATAAGGAAATATATATAAAAAATTCAGAAAGTGAGATTTTTCCAAAGATTTTTTATGAATTTTTAAAATTTTCGATATATGGGAGATGTCCTTCCAGGGCTGATTCTCATATGAAGGCCCCTACTTAGGGCATTAGAATAACTTAAAAATAATATTAGATGTATTGGAAACATATATAATAAATTCAGGAGGTGAGAATTTTCCAAAGATTTTTTATGAATTTTTTAAATTTTCGATATGTGACAGATGTTAGGGCATGGTAATAACTTTAAAATACTCTTAGATGTATTAGGAAACGGATATAAAAAGTTCAAAAGTTGAGAATATGCCAAAGATTTTTTATGAATTTTTAAAATGTTCGGTATATGAGAGATGTCCTTCTAGGGCTGGTTGTCATATGAAGGCCCTTACATAGAGACATGAAAATAACTTAAAAATATTCTTAGATATATTAGGAAACATAAAGAAAAAATTCATGAGGTGAAAATTTCTCAAAGATTTTATATGAATTTTTAAAATTTTCGGTATATGGGAGACGTCCTTCCAGGGCTGATTGCAATATGAAGTCCCCTATTTAGGGGCATGGTAATAACTTTAAAATACTTTAAGATGTATTACGCAACAGATATAAAAAATTCAGAAATTGAGAATTTTCCAAAGATTTTTTATGAATTTTTAAAATTTTCGGTATATGAAAGATCTCCTTCCAGGGCTGATTGTCATATGAAGGCCCCTACTTAGAGACATGGAAATAACTTTAATATATTCTTAGATGTATTCGGAAACATATCTAATAAATTTAGGAGGTAAGAATTTTCCAAAGATTTTTTATGAATTTTTTCAATTTTCGATATATGACAGATGTCCTTCCAGGGCTTATTGTCATTTGAAGTCCCCTACTTAGAGACATGGAAATAACTTAAAAATATTCTTAGATGTATTAGGAAACATATACAATAAATTAAGGAGGTGAGAATTTTCTAAAGATTTTTTATGAATTTTTTCAATTTTCGATATATGACAGATGTCCTTCAATGGCTTATTGTCATTTCAAGTCCCCTACTTAGAGACATGGAAATAACTTTAAAATACTCTTAGATGTATTCGTAAACAGATATAAAAAATTCAAAATTTGAGAATTTTCCAAAGATTTTTTATGAATTTTTAAAATTTTTGATATATGACAGATGTCCTTCCAGGGCTGATTGTCATATGAAGGCCCCTACTTAGAGACATGGAAATAACTTAAAAATATTCTTAGATGTATTACGCAACAGATATAAAAAATTCAGAAATTGAGAATTTTCCAATGATTTTTTATGAATTTTTAAAATTTTCGGTATATGGGAGATGTCCTTCCAGGGTTGATTGCCATATGAAGTCCCCTATTTAGGGGCATGGTAATAACTTTAAAATACTTTTAGGTGTATTACGCAACAGATATAAAAAATTCAGAAATTGAGAATTTTCCAAGGATTTTTTATGAATTTTTAAAATTTTCGATATATGGCAGGTGTCCTTCCAGGGCTGATTCTCATATGAAGGCCCCTACCTAAAGACATGGAAATAACTTTAAAATACTCTTAGATGTATTAGTAAACAGATATAAAAAATTCAATAGTTGAGAATTTTCCAAAGATTTTTTATGAATTTGTTAGATTTTCGATATATGACAGATGTCCTTCCAGGGCTGATTGTAATATGAAGGCCCCTACTTAGAGAGATGGAAATAACTTAAAAATATTCTTAGATGTATTAGGAAACATATATAATAAATTCAGGAGGTGAGAATTTTCTAAAGATTTTTTATGAATTTTTTCAATATGACAGATGTCCTTCCAGGGCTGATTGCCATATGAAGTCTCCTATTTAGGGGCATGGTAATAACTTTAAAATACTTTTAGATGTATTACGCAACAGATATAAAAAATTCAGAAATTGAGAATTTTCCAAGGATTTTTTATGAATTTTTAAAATTTTCGGTATATGGGAGATCTCCTTCCAGGGCTGATTGTCATATGAAGGCCCCTACTTAGGGGCATGGAAATAACTTTAAAATACTCTTAGATGTATTAGTAAACAGATATAAAAAATTCAAAAGGTGAGAATTATCGAAAGATTTGTTATGAATTTTTTAAATTTTCGATATATGGCAGGTGTCCTTCCAGGGCTGATTCTCATATGAAGGCCCCTACTTAGGGGCATGGTAATAACTTAAAAAAATTATTAGATGTATTGGAAACATATATAATAAATTCAAAAGTTGAGAATTTTCCAAAGATTTTTTATGAATTTTTAAAATTTTTGATATATGACAGATGTCCTTCCAGGGCTGATTGTCATATGAACGCCCCTACTTAGAGACATGCAAATAACTTAAAAATATTCTTATATGTATTAGGAAACATATATAATAAATTCAGGAGGTGAGAATTTTCTTAACATTTTTTATGAATTTTTTCAATTTTCGATATATGACAGATGTTCTTCCAGGGCTTATTGTCATTTGAAGTCCCCTACTTAGAGACATGGTAATAACTTTAAAATACTCTTAGACGTATTAGTAAACAGATATAAAAAATTCAAAAGTTGAGAATTTTCCAAAGATTTTTTATGAATTTTTAAAATTTTCGATATATGACAGATGTCCTTCTAGCGCTGATTCTCATATGAAGGCCCCTACTTAGGGGCATTAGAATAACTTAAAAATAATAATAGATGTATTGGAAACATATATAATAAATTCAGGAGGTGAGAATTTTCCAAAGATTTTTTATGAATTTTTTAAATTTTCGATATGTGACAGATGTTAGGGCATGGTAATAACTTTAAAATACTCTTAGATGTATTAGGAAACGGATATAAAAAGTTCAAAAGTTGAGAATATGCCAAAGATTTTTTATGAATTTTAAAAATGTTCGGTATATGAGAGATGTCCTTCTAGGGCTGATTGTCATATGAAGGCCCCTACTTAGAGACATGAAAATAACTTAAAAATATTATTAGATGATTAGGAAACATATAGAAAAAATTCATGAGGTGAAAATTTCTCAAAGATTTTATATGAATTTTTAAAATTTTCCGTATATGGGAGATGTCCTTCCAGGGCTGATTGCAATATGAAGTCCCCTATTTAGGGGCATGGTAATAACTTTAAAATACTTTGAGATGTATTACGCAACAGATATAAAAAATTCAGAAATTGAGAATTTTCCAAAGATTTTTTATGAATTTTTAAAATTTTCGGTATATGGGAGATCTCTTTCCAGGGCTGATAGTCATATGAAGGCCCCTACTTAAAGACATGGAAATAACTTTAAAATACTCTTAGATGTATTAGTAAACAGATATAAAAAATTCAAAAGTTGAGAATTTTCCAAAGATTTTTTATGAATTTGTTAAATTTTCGATATATGGGAGATCTCTTTCCAGGGCTGATAGTCATATGAAGGCCCCTACTTAAAGACATGGAAATAACTTTAAAATACTCTTAGATGTATTAGTAAACAGATATAAAAAATTCAAAAGTTGAGAATTTTCCAAAGATTTTTTATGAATTTGTTAAATTTTCGATATATGACAGATGTCCTTCCAGGGCTTATTGTCATTTGAAGTCCCCTACTTAGAGACATGGAAATAACTTTAATATATTCTTAGATGTATTAGGTAACATATCTAATAAATTTAGGAGGTAAGAATTTTCCAAAGATTTTTAATGAATTTTTTCAATTTTCGATATATGACAGATGTTCTTCCAGGGCTTATTGTCATTTGAAGTCCCCTACTTAGAGACATGGAAATAACTTAAAAATATTCTTAGATGTATAACGCAACAGATATAAAAAATTCAGAAATTGAGAATTTTCCAAAGATTTTTTATGAATTTTTAAAATTTTCGGTATATGGGAGATGTCCTTCCAGGGTTGATTGCCATATGAAGTCCCCTATTTAGGGGCATGGTAATAACTTTAAAATACTTTTAAATGTATTACGCAACAGATATAAAAAATTCAGAAATTGAGAATTTTCCAAGGATTTTTTATGAATTTTTAAAATTTTCGGTATATGGGAGATCTCCTTCCAGGGCTGATAGTCATATGAAGGCCCCTACTTAAAGACATGGAAATAACTTTAAAATACTCTTAGATGTATTAGTAAACAGATATAAATTTGTTAAATTTTCGATATATGACAGATGTCCTTCCAGGGCTGATTGTCATATGAAGGCCCCTACTTAGAGAGATGGAAATAACTTAAAAATATTCTTAGATGTATTAGGAAACATATACAATAAATTAAGGAGGTGAGAATTTTCTAAAGATTTTTTATGAATTTTTTCAATATGACAGATGTCCTTCCAGGGCTTATTGTCATTTGAAGTCCCCTACTTAGAGACATGGTAATAACTTTAAAATACTCTTAGACGTATTAGTAAACAGATATAAAAAATTCAAAAGTTGAGAATTTTCCAAAGATTTTTTATGAATTTTTTAAATTTTCGATATATGACAGATGTCCTTCTAGGGCTGATTGTCATATGAAGGCCCTTACATAGAGACATGAAAATAACTTAAAAATATTCTTAGATGTATTAGAAAACAGATATAAAAAATTCATGAGGTGAAAATTTCTCAAAGATTTTATATGAATTTTTAAAATTTTCCGTATATGGGAGATGTCCTTCCAGGGCTGATTGCAATATGAAGTCCCCTATTTAGGGGCATGGTAATAACTTTAAAATACTTTTAGATGTATTACGCAACATATATAAAAAATTCAGAAATTGAGAATTTTCCAAAGATTTTTTATGAATTTTTAAAATTTTCGATATATGGGAGATGTCCTTCCAGGGCTGATTGCCATATGAAGTCTCCTATTTAGAGGCATGGTAATAACTTTAAAATACTTTTAGATGTATTACGCAACAGATATAAAAAATTCAGAAATTGAGAATTTTCCAAGGATTTTTTATGAATTTTTAAAATTTTCGGTATATGAGAGATCTCTTTCCAAGGCTGATTGTCATATGAAGGCCCCTACTTAGAGGCATGGAAATAACTTTAAAATACTCTTAGATGTATTAGTAAACAGATATAAAAAATTCAAAAGTTGAGAATTTTCCAAAGATTTTTTATGAATTTTTTAAATTTTCGATATATGGCAGATGTCCTTCCAGGGCTGATTCTCATATAAAGGCCCCTACTTAGGGACATGGTAATAACTTAAAAAAATTATTAGATGTATTGGAAACATATATAATAAATTCAGGAGATGAGAATTTTCCAAAGATTTTTTATGAATTTTTTCAATTTTCGATATATGACAGATATCTTTCCAGGGCTTATTGTCATTTGAAGTACCCTACTTAGGGGCATGGTAATAACTTTAAAATACTCTTAGATGTATTAGGAAACAGATATAAAAAATTCAAAAGTTGAGAATTTTCCAAAGATTTTTTATGAACTTTTAAAATGTTCGGTATATGAGAGATGTCCTTCTAGGGCTGATCGTCATATGAAGGCCCTTACATAGAGACATGAAAATAACTTAAAAGTATTCTTAGATGTATTAGGAAACATATAGGAAAAATTCATGAGGTGAAAATTTCTCAAAGATTTTATATGAATTTTTAAAATATTCGGTATATGGGAGATGTCCTTCCAGGGCTGATTGCCATATGAAGTCCCCTATTTAGGGGCATGGTAATAACTTTAAAATACTTTTAGATGTATTTCGAAACAGATATATAAATTCAGAAGTTTTGAATTTTCCAAATTTTTTTTATGAATTTTTAAAATTTTCGGTATATGAGAGATCTCCTTCCAGGGCTGATTGTCATATGAAGGCCCCTACTTAGAGACATGGAAATAACTTAAAAATATTCTTATATGTATTAGGAAACATATATAATAAATTCAGGAGGTGAGAATTTTCTAAACATTTTTTATGAATTTTTTCAATTTTCGATATATGACAGATGTTCTTCCAGGGCTTATTGTCACTTGAAGTCCCCTATTTAGGGGCACGGTAATAACTTTAAAATACTTTTAGATGTATTTCGAAACAGATATAAAAAATTCAGAAGTTGAGAATTTTCCAAAGATTTTTTATGAATTTTTAAAATGTTCGGTATATGAGAGATGTCCTTCCAGGGTTAATCGTCATATGAAGGCCCTTACATAGAGACATGAAAATAACTTAAAAATATTCTTAGATATATTAGGAAACATATAGAAAAAATTCATGAGGTGAAAATTTCTCAAAGATTTTATATGAATTTTTAAAATTTTCGGTATATGGGAGATGTACTTCCAGGGCTTATTGTCATTTGAAGTCCCCTATTTAGGGGCATGGTAATAACTTTAAAATACTTTTAGATGTATTTCGAAACAGATATAAAAAATTCAGAAGTTGAGAATTTTCCAAAGATTTTTTATGAATTTTTAAAATTTTCGGTATATGAGAGATCTCCTTCCACGGCTGATTGTCATATGAAGGCCCCTACTTAGAGACATGGAAATTACTTAAAAATTATCTTAGATGTATTAGGAAACATATCTAATAAATTCAGGAGGTGAGAATTTTCAAAGATTTTTTATGAAATTTTTCAATTTTCGATATATGACAGATGTCCTTCCAGGGCTTATTGTCATTTGAAGTACCCTACTTAGGGGCATGGTAATAACTTTAAAATACTCTTAGATGTATTAGGAATCATATAGAAAAAGTTCATAAGGTGAAAATTTCTCAAAGATTTTTTATGAATTTTTAAAATTTTTGGTATATGGGAGATGTCTTTCCAGGGCTGATTGCCATATGAAGTCCCCTATTTAGGGGCATGGTAATAACTTTAAAATACTTTTAAATGTATTACGCAACAGATATAAGAAATTCAAAAGTTGAGAATTTTCCAAAGATTTTTTATGAATTTTTAAAACGTTCGGTATATGAGAGATGTCTTTCCAGGGCTGATTGTCATATGAAGGCCCCTACTTAGAGTCATGGAAATAACTTAAAAATATTTTTATATGTATTAGGAAACATATATAATAAATTCAGGAGGTGAGAATTTTCTAAACATTTTTTATGAATTTTTTCAATTTTCGATATATGACAGATGTTCTTCCAGGGCTTATTGTCATTTCAAGTCCCCTACTTAGAGACATGGAAATAACTTTAAAATACTCTTAGATGTATTAGTTAACAGATATAAAAAATTCAAAAGTTGAGAATTTTCCAAAGATTTTTTATGAATTTTTAAAATTTTCGGTATATGGGAGATGTCCTTCAAGGGCTGATTGCTATATGAAGTCCCCTATGTAGGGGCATGGTAATAACTTTAAAATACTTTTAGATGTATTACGCAACAGATATAAAAAATTCAGAAATTGAGAATTTTCCAAAGATTTTTTATGAATTTTTTAAATTTTCGGTATATGGGAGATCTCCTTCCAGGGCTGATTGTCATATGAAGGCCCCTACTTAGAGAGATGGAAATAACTTAAAAATATTCTTAGATGTATTAGGAAACATATATAATAAATTCAGAAGGTGAGAATTTTCTAAAGATTTTTTATGAATTTTTTCAATATGACAGATGTCCTTCCAGGGCTTATTGTCATTTGAAGTCCCCTACTTAGAGACATGGTAATAACTTTAAAATACTCTTAGACGTATTAGTAAACAGATATAAAAAATTCAAAAGTTGAGAATTTTCCAAAGATTTTTTTAAATTTTCGATATATGACAGATGTCCTTCTAGGGCTGATTCTCATATGAAGGCCCCTACTTAGGGCATTAGAATAACTTAAAAATAATATTAGATGTATTGGAAACATATATAATAAATTCAGGAGGTGAGAATTTTCCAAAGATTTTTTATGAATTTTTAAAATGTTCGGTATATGAGAGATGTCCTTCCAGGGCTGATTGTCATATGAAGGCCCTTACATAGAGACATGAAAATAACTTAAAAATATTCTTAGATGTATTAGGAAACATATATAATAAATTCAGAAGGTGAGAATTTTCTAAAGATTTTTTATGAATTTTTTCAATTTGACAGATGTCCTTCCAGGGCTTATTGTCATTTGAAGTCCCCTACTTAGAGACATGGTAATAACTTTAAAATACTCTTAGACGTATTAGTAAACAGATATAAAAAATTCAAAAGTTGAGAATTTTCCAAAGATTTTTTATGAATTTTTTAAATTTTCGATATATGACAGATGTCCTTCTAGGGCTGATTCTCATATGAAGGCCCCTACTTAGGGCATTAGAATAACTTAAAAATAATATTAGATGTATTAGAAAACATATATGAAAAATTCATGAGGTGAAAATTTCTCAAAGATTTTTTATGAATTTTTAAAATTTTTGGTATATGGGAGATGTCCTTCCAAGGCTGATTGCCATATGAAGTCCCCTATTTAGGGTCATGGTAATAACTTTAAAATACTCTTAGACGTATTAGTAAACAGATATAAAAAATTCAAAAGTTGAGAATTTTCCAAAGATTTTTTATGAATTTTTAAAACGTTCGGTATATGAGAGATGTCTTTCCAGGGCTGATCGTCATATGAAGGCCCCTACTTAGAGACATGGAAATAACTTAAAAATATTCTTAGATGTATTAGGAAACATATAGAAAAAATTCATGAGGTGAAAATTTCTCAAAGATTTTATATGAATTTTTAAAATTTTCGGTATATGGGAGATGTCCTTCCAGGGCTGATTGCCATATGAAGTCCCCTATTTAGGGGCATGGTAATAACTTTAAAATACTTTTAGATGTATTACGCAACAGATATAAGAAATTCAGAAGTTGAGAATTTTCCAAAGATTTTTTATGAATTTTTAAAATTTTCGGTATATGAGAGATCTCCTTCTAGGGATGATTGTCATATGAAGGCCCCTACTTAGAGACATGGAAATAACTTAAAAATATTCTTAGATGTATTAGAAAACATATATAATAAATTCAGGAGGTGAGAATTTTCTAAAGATTTTTTATGAATTTTTTCAATATGACAGATGTCCTTCCAGGGCTTATTGTCATTTGAAGTCACCTACTTAGAGACATGGTAATAACTTTAAAATACTCTTAGACGTATTAGTAAACAGATATAAAAAATTCAAAAGTTGAGAATTTTCCAAAGATTTTTTATGAATTTTTAAAACGTTCGGTATATGAGAGATGTCTTTCCAGGGCTGATCGTCATATGAAGGCCCCTACTTAGAGACATGGAAATAACTTAAAAATATTCTTAGATGTATTAGGAAACATATAGAAAAAATTCATGAGGTGAAAATTTCTCAAAGATTTTATATGAATTTTTAAAATTTTCGGTATATGGGAGATGTCCTTCCAGGGCTGATTGCCATATGAAGTCCCCTATTTAGGGGCATGGTAATAACTTTAAAATACTTTTAGATGTATTACGCAACAGATATAAGAAATTCAAAAGTTGAAAATTTTCCAAAGATTTTTTATGAATTTTTAAAATGTTCGGTATATGAGAGATGTCTTTCCAGGGCTGATCGTCATATGAAGGCCCTTACATAGAGACATGAAAATAACTTAAAAATATTCTTAGATGTATTAGGAAACATATAGAAAAAATTCAAAAGTTGAGAATTTTCCAAAGATTTTTTATGAATTTTTTAAATTTTCGATATATGACAGATGTCCTTCTAGGGCTGATTCTCATATGAAGGCCCCTACTTAGGGCATTAGAATAACTTAAAAATAATATTAGATGTATTAGAAAACATATATGAAAAATTCATGAGGTGAAAATTTCTCAAAGATTTTTTATGAATTTTTAAAATTTTTGGTATATGGGAGATGTCATTCCAAGGCTGATTGCCATATGAAGTCCCCTATTTAGGGGCATGGTAATAACTTTAAAATACTTTTAGATGTATTACGCAACAGATATAAAAAATTCAGAAGTTGAGAATTTTCCAAAGATTTTTTATGAATTTTTAAAATTTTCGGTATATGAGAGATCTCCTTCTAGGGCTGATTGTCATATGAAGGCTCCTACTTAGAGACATGGAAATAACTTAAAAATATTCTTAGATGTATTAGAAAACATATATAATAAATTCAGGAGGTGAGAATTTTCTAAAGATTTTTTATGAATTTTTTCAATATGACAGATGTCCTTCCAGGGCTTATTGTCATTTGAAGTCCCCTACTTAGAGACATGGTAATAACTTTAAAATACTCTTAGACGTATTAGTAAACAGATATAAAAAATTCAAAAGTTGAGAATTTTCCAAAGATTTTTTATGAATTTTTTAAATTTTCGATATATGACAGATGTCCTTCTAGGGCTGATTGTCATATGAAGGCCCTTACATAGAGACATGAAAATAACCTAAAAATATTCTTAGATGTATTAGGAAACATATATAATAAATTCAGAAGGTGAGAATTTTCTAAAGATTTTTTATGAATTTTTTCAATATGACAGATGTCCTTCCAGGGCTTATTGTCATTTGAAGTCCCCTACTTAGAGACATGGTAATAACTTTAAAATACTCTTAGACGTATTAGTAAACAGATATAAAAAATTCAAAAGTTGAGAATTTTCCAAAGATTTTTTATGAATTTTTTAAATTTTCGATATATGACAGATGTCCTTCTAGGGCTGATTCTCATATGAAGGCCCCTACTTAGGGCATTAGAATAACTTAAAAATAATATTAGATGTATTGGAAACATATATAATAAATTCAGGAGGTGAGAATTTTCCAAAGATTTTTTATGAATTTTTAAAATGTTCGGTATATGAGAGGTGTCCTTCCAGGGCTGATTGTCATATGAAGGCCCTTACATAGAGACATGAAAATAACTTAAAAATATTCTTAGATGTATTAGGAAACATGTATAATAAATTCAGAAGGTGAGAATTTTCTAAAGATTTTTTATGAATTTTTTCAATATTACAGATGTCCTTCCAGGGCTTATTGTCATTTGAAGTCCCCTACTTAGAGACGTGGTAATAACTTTAAAATACTCTTAGACGTATTAGTAAACAGATATAAAAAATTCAAAAGTTGAGAATTTTCCAAAGATTTTTTATGAATTTTTTAAATTTTCGATATATGACAGATGTCCTTCTAGGGCTGATTCTCATATGAAGGCCCCTACTTAGGGCATTAGAATAACTTAAAAATAATATTAGATGTATTAGAAAACATATATGAAAAATTCATGAGGTGAAAATTTCTCAAAGATTTTTTATGAATTTTTAAAATTTTTGGTATATGGGAGATGTCCTTCCAAGGCTGATTGCCATATGTCCCCTATTTAGGGGCATGGTAATAACTTTAAAATACTTTTAGATGTATTACGCAACAGATATAAAAAATTCAGAAGTTGAGAATTTTCCAAAGATTTTTTATGAATTTTTAAAATTTTCGGTATATGAGAGATCTCCTTCTAGGACTGATTGTCATATGAAGGCCCCTACTTAGAGACATGGAAATAACTTAAAAATATTCTTAGATGTATTAGAAAACATATATAATAAATTCAGGAGGTGAGAATTTTCTAAAGATTTTTTATGAATTTTTTCAATATGACAGATGTCCTTCCAGGGCTTATTGTCATTTGAAGTCACCTACTTAGAGACATGGTAATAACTTTAAAATACTCTTAGACGTATTAGTAAACAGATATAAAAAATTCAAAAGTTGAGAATTTTCCAAAGATTTTTTATGAATTTTTAAAACGTTCGGTATATGAGAGATGTCTTTCCAGGGCTGATCGTCATATGAAGGCCCCTACTTAGAGGCATGGAAATAACTTAAAAATATTCTTAGATGTATTAGGAAACATATAGAAAAAATTCATGAGGTGAAAATTTCTCAAAGATTTTATATGAATTTTTAAAATTTTCGGTATATGGGAGATGTCCTTCCAGGGCTGATTGCCATATGAAGTCCCCTATTTAGGGGCATGGTAATAACTTTAAAATACTTTTAGATGTATTACGCAACAGATATAAGAAATTCAAAAGTTGAAAATTTTCCAAAGATTTTTTATGAATTTTTAAAATGTTCGGTATATGAGAGATGTCTTTCCAGGGCTGATCGTCATATGAAGGCCCTTACATAGAGACATGAAAATAACTTAAAAATATTCTTAGATGTATTAGGAAACATATAGAAAAAATTCAGGAGGTGAGAATTTTCTAAAGATTTTTTATGAATTTTTTCAATATGACAGATGTCCTTCCAGGGCTTATTGTCATTTGAAGTCCCCTACTTAGAGACATGGTAATAACTTTAAAATACTCTTAGACGTATTAGTAAACAGATATAAAAAATTCAAAAGTTGAGAATTTTCCAAAGATTTTTTATGAATTTTTTAAATTTTCGGTATATGACAGATGTCCTTCTAGGGCTGATTGTCATATGAAGGCCCTTACATAGAGACAAGAAAATAACTAAAAATTTTCTTAGATGTATTAGAAAACATATATGAAAAATTCATGAGGTGAAAATTTCTCAAAGATTTTTTATGAATTTTTAAAATTTTTGGTATATGGGAGATGTCCTTCCAAGGCTGATTGCCATATGAAATCCCCTATTTAGGGGCATGGTAATAACTTTAAAATACTTTTAGATGTATTACGCAACAGATATAAAAAATTCAGAAATTGAGAAATTTCCAAGGATTTTTTATGAATTTTTAAAATTTTCGGTATATGGGAGATCTCCTTCCAGGGCTGATTGTCATATGAAGGCCCCTACTTAGAGACATGGAAATAACTTAAAAATATTCTTAGATGTATTAGGAAACATATATAATAAATTCAGGAGGTGAGAATTTTCTAAAGATTTTTTATGAATTTTTTCAATATGACAGATGTCCTTCCAGGGCTTATTGTAATTTGAAGTCCCCTACTTAGAGACATGGTAATAACTTTAAAATACTCTTAGACGTATTAGTAAACAGATATAAACAATTCAAAAGTTGAGAATTTTCCAAAGATTTTTTATGAATTTTTTAAATTTTCGATATATGACAGATGTCCTTCTAACGCTGATTCTCATATGAAGGCCCCTACTTAGGGGCATTAGAATAACTTAAAAATAATATTAGATGTATTGGAAACATATATAATAAATTCAGGAGGTGAGAATTTTCCAAAGATTTTTTATGAATTTTTAAAATTTTCGGTATATGGGAGATGTCTTTCCAGCGCTGATTGCCATATGAAGTCCCTTATTTAGGGGCATGGTAATAACTTTAAAATACTTTTAGGTGTATTACGAAACAGATATAAAAAATTCAGAAGTTGAGAATTTTCCAAAGATTTTTTATGAATTTTTAAAATTTTCGGTATATGAGAGATCTCCCTCCAGGGCTGATTGTCATATGAAGGCCCCTACTTAGAGACGTGGAAATAACTTTAAAATGCTCTTAGATGTATTAGTAAACAGATATAAAAAATTCAAAAGTTGAGAATTTTCCAAAGATTTTTTATGAATTTGTTAAATTTTCGATATATGGCAGATGTCCTTCCAGGGCTTATTGACATTTGAAGTACCCTACTTAGGGGCATATTAATAACTTTAAAATACTCTTAGATGTATTAGGAAACATATACAATAAATTAAGGAGGTGAGAATTTTCTAAAGATTTTTTATGAATTTTTTCAATATGACAGATGTCCTTCCAGGGCTTATTGTCATTTGAAGTCCCCTACTTAGAGACATGGTAATAACTTTAAAATACTCTTAGACGTATTAGTAAACAGATATAAAAAATTCAAAAGTTGAGAATTTTCCAAAGATTTTTTATGAATTTTTTAAATTTTCGATATATGACAGATGTCCTTCTAGGGCTGATTGTCATATGAAGGCCCTTACATAGAGACATGAAAATAACTTAAAAATATTCTTAGATGTATTAGAAAACATATATGAAAAATTCATGAGGTGAAAATTTCTCAAAGATTTTTTATGAATTTTTAAAATTTTTGGTATATGGGAGATGTCTTTCCAGGGCTGATTGCCATATGAAGTCCCCTATTTAGGGGCATGGTAATAACTTTAAATACTTTTAGATGTATTACGCAACAGATATAAGAAATTCAAAAGTTGAGAATTTTCCAAAGATTTTTTATGAATTTTTAAAACGTTCGGTATATGAGAGATGTCTTTCCAGGGCTGATCGTCATATGAAGGCCCCTACTTAGAGACATGGAAATAACTTAAAAATATTCTTAGATGTATTAGGAAACATAAAGAAAAAATTCATGAGGTGAAAATTTCTCAAAGATTTTATATGAATTTTTAAAATTTTCGGTATATGGGAGATGTCCTTCCAGGGCTGATTGCCATATAAAGTCCCCTATTTAGGGGCATGGTAATAACTTTAAAATACTTTTAGATGTATTACGCAACAGATATAAGAAATTCAAAAGTTGAAAATTTTCCAAAGATTTTTTATGAATTTTTAAAATTTTCGGTATATGAGAGATGTCTTTCCAGGGCTGATCGTCATATGAAGGCCCTTACATAGAGACATGAAAATAACTTAAAAATATTCTTAGATGTATTAGGAAACATATAGAAAAAATTCAGGAGGTGAGAATTTTCTAAAGATTTTTTATGAATTTTTTCAATATGACAGATGTCCTTCCAGGGCTTATTGTCATTTGAAGTCCCCTACTTAGAGACATGGTAATAACTTTAAAATACTCTTAGACGTATTAGTAAACAGATATAAAAAATTCAAAAGTTGAGAATTTTCCAAAGATTTTTTATGAATTTTTTAAATTTTCGATATATGACAGATGTCCTTCTAGGGCTGATTGTCATATGAAGGCCCTTACATAGAGACAAGAAAATAACTAAAAATTTTCTTAGATGTATTAGAAAACATATATGAAAAATTCATGAGGTGAAAATTTCTCAAAGATTTTTTATGAATTTTTAAAATTTTTGGTATATGGGAGATCTCCTTCCAGGGCTGATTGTCATATGAAGGCCCCTACTTAAAGACATGGTAATAACTTTAAAATACTCTTAGACGTATTAGTAAACAGATATAAAAAATTCAAAAGTTGAGAATTTTCCAAAGATTTTTTATGAATTTTTTAAATTTTCGATATATGACAGATGTCCTTCTAGGGCTGATTGTCATATGAAGGCCCTTACATAGAGACAAGAAAATAACTAAAAATTTTCTTAGATGTATTAGAAAACATATATGAAAAATTCATGAGGTGAAAATTTCTCAAAGATTTTTTATGAATTTTTAAAATTTTTGGTATATGGGAGATGTCCTTCCAGGGCTGATTGCCATATGAAGTCCCCTATTTAGGGGCATGGTAATAACTTTAAAATACTTTTAGATGTATTACGCAACAGATATAAAAAATTCAGAAATTGAGAAATTTCCAAGGATTTTTTATGAATTTTTAAAATTTTCGGTATATGGGAGATCTCCTTCCAGGGCTGATTGTCATATGAAGGCCCCTACTTAGAGACATGGAAATATCTGAAAAATATTCTTAGATGTATTAGGAAACATATATAATAAATTCCGGAGGTGAGAATTTTCTAAAGATTTTTTATGAATTTTTTCAATATGACAGATGTCCTTCCAGGGCTTATTGTAATTTGAAGTCCCCTACTTAGAGACATGGTAATAACTTTAAAATACTCTTAGAAGTATTAGTAAACAGATATAAACAATTCAAAAGTTGAGAATTTTCCAAAGATTTTTTATGAATTTTTTAAATTTTCGATATATGACAGATGTCCTTCTAACGCTGATTCTCATATGAAGGCCCCTACTTAGGGGCATTAGAATAACTTAAAAATAATATTAGATGTATTGGAAACATATATAATAAATTCAGGAGGTGAGAATTTTCCAAAGATTTTTTATGAATTTTTAAAATTTTCGGTATATGGGAGATGTCTTTCCAGCGCTGATTGCCATATGAAGTCCCTTATATAGGGGCATGGTAATAACTTTAAAATACTTTTAGGTGTATTACGAAACAGATATAAAAAATTCAGAAGTTGAGAATTTTCCAAAGATTTTTTATGAATTTTTAAAATTTTCGGTATATGAGAGATCTCCCTCCAGGGCTGATTGTCATATGAAGGCCCCTACTTAGAGACATGGAAATAACTTTAAAATACTCTTAGATGTACTAGTAAACAGATATAAAAAATTCAAAAGTTGAGAATTTTCCAAAGATTTTTTATGAATTTGTTAAATTTTCGATATATGGCAGATGTCCTTCCAGGGCTTATTGTCATTTGAAGTACCCTACTTAGGGGCATATTAATAACTTTAAAATACTCTTAGATGTATTAGGAAACAGATATAAAAAATTCAAAAGTTGAGAATTTTCCAAAGATTTTTTATGAATTTTTAAAATGTTCGGTATATGAGAGATGTCCTTCCAGGGCTGATCGTCATATGAAGGCCCTTACATAGAGACATGAATATAACTTAAAAATATTCTTAGATGTATTAGGAAACATATCTAATAAATTTAGGAGGTAAGAATTTTCCAAAGATTTTTTATGAATTTTTTCAATTTTCGATATATGACAGATGTCCTTCCAGGGCTTATTGTCATTTGAAGTCCCCTACTTAGAGACATGGAAATAACTTAAAAATATTCTTAGATGTATTAGGAAACATATACAATAAATTAAGGAGGTGAGAATTTTCTAAAGATTTTTTATGAATTTTTTCAATTTTCGATATATGACAGATGTCCTTCCAGGACTTATTGTCATTTCAAGTCCCCTACTTAGAGACATGGAAATAACTTTAAAATACTTTTAGGTGTGTTCGTAAACAGATATAAAAAATTCAAAAGTTGAGAATTTTCGAAAGATTTTTTATGAATTTTTAAAATTTTTGATATATGACAGATGTCCTTCCAGGGCTGATTGTCATATGAAGGCCCCTACTTAGAGACATGGAAATAACTTAAAAATATTCTTAGATGTATTACGCAACAGATATAAAAAATTCAGAAATTGAGAATTTTCCAAAGATTTTTTATGAATTTTTAAAATTTTCGGTATATGGGAGATGTCCTTCCAGGGTTGATTGCCATATGAAGTCCCCTATTTAGAGGCATGGTAATAACTTTAAAATACTTTTAGATGTATTACGCAATAGATATAAAAAATTCAGAAATTGAGAATTTTCCAAGGATTTTTTATGAATTTTTAAAATTTTCGGTATATGGGAGATCTCCTTCCAAAGCTGATTTTCATATGAAGGCCCCTACTTAAAGACATGGAAAAGAGATATAAAAAATTCAGAAATTGAGAATTTTCCAAAGATTTTTTATGAATTTTTAAAATTTTCGGTATATGGGAGATGTCCTTACAGGGTTGATTGCCATATGAAGTCCCCTATTTAGGGGCATGGTAATAACTTTAAAATACTTTTAGATGTATTACGCAACAGATATAAAAAATTCAGAAATTGAGAATTTTCCAAGGATTTTTTATGAATTTTTAAAATTTTCGGTATATGGGAGATCTCCTTCCAGGGCTGATTGTCATATAAAGGCCCCTACTTAAAGACATGGAAATAACTTTAAAATACTCTTAGATGTATTAGTAAACAGATATAAAAAATTCAAAAGTTGAGAATTTTCCAAAGATTTTTTATGAATTTGTTAAATTTTCGATATATGACAGATGTCCTTCCAGGGCTGATTGTCATATGAAGGCCCCTACTTAGAGACATGAAAATAACTTAAAAATATTCTTAGATGTATTAGTAAACTTATAGAAAAAATTCATGAGGTGAAAATTTCTCAACGATTTTTTATGAATTTTTAAAATTTTCGGTATATGGGAGATCTCCTTCCAGGGCTGATTGTCATATGAAGGCCCCTACTTCAAGACATGGAAATAACTTTAAAATACTCTTAGATGTATTAGTAAACAGATATAAAAAATTCAAAAGTTGAGAATTTTCCAAAGATTTTTTATGAATTTTTTAAATTTTCGATATATGATAGATGTCTTTCCAGGGCTGATTGTCATATGAAGTCCCCTATTTAGGGGCATGGTAATAACTTTAAAATACTTTTAGATGTATTACGCAACAGATATAAAAAATTCAGAAATTGAGAATTTTCCAAGGATTTTTTATGAATTTTTAAAATTTTCGGTATATGGGAGATCTCATTCCAGGGCTGATTGTCATATGAAGGCCCCTACTTAAAGACATGGAAATAACTTTAAAATACTCTTAGATGTATTAGTAAACAGATATAAAAAATTCAAAAGTTGAGAATTTTCCAAAGATTTTTTATGAATTTGTTAAATTTTCGATATATGGCAGATGTCCTTCCAGGGCTTATTGTCATTTGAAGTACCCTACTTAGGGGCATATTAATAACTTTAAAATACTTTTAGATGTATTACGCAACAGATATAAAAAATTCAGAAATTGAGAATTTTCCAAGGATTTTTTATGAATTTTTAAAATTTTCGGTATATGGGAGATCTCCTTCCAGGGCTGATTGTCATATGAAGGCCCCTACTTAAAGACATGGAAATAACTTTAAAATACTCTTAGATGTATTAGTAAACAGATATAAAAAATTCAAAAGTTGAGAATTTTCCAAAGATTTTTTATGAATTTGTTAAATTTTTGATATATGACAGATGTCCTTCCAGGGCTGATTGTCATATGAAGTCCCCTATTTAGGGGCATGGTAATAACTTTAAAATACTTTTAGATGTATTACGCAACAGATATAAAAAATTCAGAAATTGTGAATTTTCCAAAGATTTTTTATAAATTTTTAAAATGTTCGGTATATGAGAGATGTCCTTCCAGGGCAGATCGTCATATGTGTGCCCTTACATAGAGACATGAAAATAACTTAAAAATATTCTTAGATGTATTAGGAAACATATAGGAAAAATTCATGAGGTGAAAATTTCTCAACGATTTTATATGAATTTTTAAAATTTTCGGTATATGGGAGATGTCCTTCCAGGGCTGATTGCCATATGAAGTCCCCTATTTAGGGGCATGGTAATAACTTTAAAATACTTTTAGATGTATTACGCAACAGATATAAGAAATTCAAAAGTTGAAAATTTTCCAAAGATTTTTTATGAATTTTTAAAATGTTCGGTATATGAGAGATGTCCTTCCAGGGCTGATCGTCATATGAAGGCCCTTACATAGAGACATGAAAATAACTTAAAAATATTCTTAGATGTATTAGGAAACATATAGGAAAAATTCATGAGGTGAAAATTTCTCAGAGATTTTATATGAATTTTTAAAATTTTCGGTATATGGGAGATGTCTTTCCAGGGCTGATTGCCATATGAAGTCCCCTATTTAGGGGCATGGTAATAACTTTAAAATACTTTTAGATGTATTACGCAACAGATATAAGAAATTCAAAAGTTGAAAATTTTCCAAAGATTTTTTATGAATTTTTAAAATGTTCGGTATATGAGAGATGTCCTTCCAGGGCTGATCGTCATATGAAGGCCCTTACATAGAGACATGAAAATAACTTAAAAATATTCTTAGATGTATTAGGAAACATATAGGAAAAATTCATGAGGTGAAAATTTCTCAAAGATTTTATATGAATTTTTAAAATTTTCGGTATATGGGAGATGTCCTTCCAGGGCTGATTGCCATATGAAGTCCCCTATTTAGGGGCATGGTAATAACTTTAAAATACTTTTAGATGTATTTCGAAACAGATATAAAAAATTCAGAAGTTGAGAATTTTCCAAAGATTTTTTATGAATTTTTAATATTTTCGGTATATGAGAGATGTCCTTCCAGGGCTGATCGTCATATGAAGGCCCTTACATAGAGACATGAAAATAACTTAAAAATATTCTTAGATGTATTAGGAAACATATAGAAAAAATTCATGAGGTGAAAATTTCTCAAAGATTTTATATGAATTTTTAAAATTTTCCGTATATGGGAGATGTCCTTCCAGGGCTGATTGCAATATGAAGTCCCCTATTTAGGGGCATGGTAATAACTTTAAAATACTTTAAGATGTATTACGCAACAGATATAAAAAATTCAGAAATTGAGAATTTTCCAAAGATTTTTTATGAATTTTTAAAATGTTCGGTATATGGGAGATCTCTTTCCAGGGCTGATAGTCATATGAAGGCCCCTACTTAAGGAAATGGAAATAACTTTAAAATACTCTTAGATGTATTCGTAAACAGATATAAAAAATTCAAAAGTTGAGAATTTTCCAAAGATTTTTTATGAATTTGTTAAATTTTTTCAATATGACAGATGTCCTTCCAGGGCTGATTGTCATATGAAGGCCCCTACTTAGAGAGATGGAAATAACTTAAAAATATTCTTAGATGTATTAGGAAACATATATAATAAATTCAGGAGGTGAGAATTTTCTAAAGATTTTTTATGAATTTTTTCAATATGACAGATGTCCTTCCAGGGCTGATTGCCATATAAAGTCCCCTATTTAGGGGCATGGTAATAACTTTAAAATACTTTTAGATGTATTACGCAACAGATATAAGAAATTCAAAAGTTGAAAATTTTCCAAAGATTTTTTATGAATTTTTAAAATGTTCGGTATATGGGAGATGTCCTTCCAGGGATGATCGTCATATGAAGGCCCTTACATAGAGACATGAAAATAACTTAAAAATATTCTTAGATGTATTAGGAAACATATAGAAAAAATTCATGAGGTGAAAATTTCTCAAAGATTTTATATGAATTTTTAAAATTTTCCGTATATGGGAGATGTCCTTCCAGGGCTGATTGCAATATGAAGTCCCCTATTTAGGGGCATGGTAATAACTTTAAAATACTTTAAGATGTATTACGCAACAGATATAAAAAATTCAGAAATTGAGAATTTTCCAAAGATTTTTTATGAATTTTTAAAATGTTCGGTATATGGGAGATCTCTTTCCAGGGCTGATAGTCATATGAAGGCCCCTACTTAAGGAAATGGAAATAACTTTAAAATACTCTTAGATGTATTCGTAAACAGATATAAAAAATTCAAAAGTTGAGAATTTTCCAAAGATTTTTTATGAATTTGTTAAATTTTTTCAATATGACAGATGTCCTTCCAGGGCTGATTGTCATATGAAGGCCCCTACTTAGAGAGATGGAAATAACTTAAAAATATTCTTAGATGTATTAGGAAACATATATAATAAATTCAGGAGGTGAGAATTTTCTAAAGATTTTTTATGAATTTTTTCAATATGACAGATGTCCTTCCAGGGCTGATTGCCATATAAAGTCCCCTATTTAGGGGCATGGTAATAACTTTAAATACTTTTAGATGTATTACGCAACAGATATAAGAAATTCAAAAGTTGAGAATTTTCCAAAGATTTTTTATGAATTTTTAAAACGTTCGGTATATGAGAGATGTCTTTCCAGGGCTGATCGTCATATGAAGGCCCCTACTTAGAGACATGGAAATAACTTAAAAATATTCTTAGATGTATTAGGAAACATATAGAAAAAATTCATGAGGTGAAAATTTCTCAAAGATTTTATATGAATTTTTAAAATTTTCGGTATATGGGAGATGTCCTTCCAGGGCTGATTGCCATATGAAGTCCCCTATTTAGGGGCATGGTAATAACTTTTAAATACTTTTAGATGTATTACGCAACAGATATAAGAAATTCAAAAGTTGAAAATTTTCCAAAGATTTTTTATGAATTTTTAAAATGTTCGGTATATGAGAGATGTCTTTCCAGGGCTGATCGTCATATGAAGGCCCTTACATAGAGACATGAAAATAACTTAAAAATATTCTTAGATGTATTAGGAAACATATAGAAAAAATTCAGGAGGTGAGAATTTTCTAAAGATTTTTTATGAATTTTTTCAATATGACAGATGTCCTTCCAGGGCTTATTGTCATTTGAAGTCCCCTACTTAGAGACATGGTAATAACTTTAAAATACTCTTAGACGTATTAGTAAACAGATATAAAAAATTCAAAAGTTGAGAATTTTCCAAAGATTTTTTATGAATTTTTTAAATTTTCGATATATGACAGATGTCCTTCTAGGGCTGATTGTCATATGAAGGCCCTTACATAGAGACAAGAAAATAACTAAAAATTTTCTTAGATGTATTAGAAAACATATATGAAAAATTCATGAGGTGAAAATTTCTCAAAGATTTTTTATGAATTTTTAAAATTTTTGGTATATGGGAGATGTCCTTCCAGGGCTGATTGCCATATGAAGTCCCCTATTTAGGGGCATGGTAATAACTTTAAAATACTTTTAGATGTATTACGCAACAGATATAAAAAATTCAGAAATTGAGAAATTTCCAAGGATTTTTTATGAATTTTTAAAATTTTCGGTATATGGGAGATCTCCTTCCAGGGCTGATTGTCATATGAAGGCCCCTACTTAGAGACATGGAAATAACTGAAAAATATTCTTAGATGTATTAGGAAACATATATAATAAATTCAGGAGGTGAGAATTTTCTAAAGATTTTTTATGAATTTTTTCAATATGACAGATGTCTTTCCAGGGCTTATTGTAATTTGAAGTCCCCTACTTAGAGACATGGTAATAACTTTAAAATACTCTTAGACGTATTAGTAAACAGATATAAACAATTCAAAAGTTGAAAATTTTCCAAAGATTTTTTATGAATTTTTTAAATTTTCGATATATGACAGATGTCCTTCTAACGCTGATTCTCATATGAAGGCCCCTACTTAGGTGCATTAGAATAACTTAAAAATAATATTAGATGTATTGGAAACATATATAATAAATTCAGGAGGTGAGAATTTTCCAAAGATTTTTTATGAATTTTTAAAATTTTCGGTATATGGGAGATGTCTTTCCAGCGCTGATTGCCATATGAAGTCCCTTATTTAGGGGCATGGTAATAACTTTAAAATACTTTTAGGTGTATTACGAAACAGATATAAAAAATTCAGAAGTTGAGAATTTTCCAAAGATTTTTTATGAATTTTTAAAATTTTCGGTATATGAGAGATCTCCCTCCAGGGCTGATTGTCATATGAAGGCCCCTACTTAGAGACGTGGAAATAACTTTAAAATACTCTTAGATGTATTAGTAAACAGATATAAAAAATTCAAAAGTTGAGAATTTTCCAAAGATTTTTTATGAATTTGTTAAATTTTCGATATATGGCAGATGTCCTTCCAGGGCTTATTGTCATTTGAAGTACCCTACTTAGGGGCATATTAATAACTTTAAAATACTCTTAGATGTATTAGGAAACAGATATAAAAAATTCAAAAGTTGAGAATTTTCCAAAGATTTTTTATGAATTTTTAAAATGTTCGGTATATGAGAGATGTCCTTCCAGGGCTGAACGTCATATGAAGGCCCTTACATAGAGACATGAATATAACTTAAAAATATTCTTAGATGTATTAGGAAACATATCTAATAAATTTAGGAGGTAAGAATTTTCCAAAGATTTTTTATGAATTTTTTCAATTTTCGATATATGACAGATGTCCTTCCAGGGCTTATTGTCATTTGAAGTCCCCTACTTAGAGACATGGAAATAACTTAAAAATATTCTTAGATGTATTAGGAAACATATATAATAAATTAAGGAGGTGAGAATTTTCTAAAGATTTTTTATGAATTTTTTCAATATGACAGATGTCCTTCCAGGGCTTATTGTCATTTGAAGTCCCCTACTTAGAGACATGGTAATAACTTTAAAATACTCTTAGACGTATTAGTAAACAGATATAAAAAATTCAAAAGTTGAGAATTTTCCAAAGGTTTTTTATGAATTTTTTAAATTTTCGATATATGACAGATGTCCTCCTAGGGCTGATTGTCATATGAAGGCCCTTACATAGAGACATGAAAATAACTTAAAAATATTCTTAGATGTATTAGAAAACATATATGAAAAATTCATGAGGTGAAAATTTCTCAAAGATTTTTTATGAATTTTTAAAATTTTTGGTATATGGGAGATGTCTTTCCAGGGCTGATTGCCATATGAAGTCCCCTATTTAGGGGCATGGTAATAACTTTAAATACTTTTAGATGTATTACGCAACAGATATAAGAAATTCAAAAGTTGAGAATTTTCCAAAGATTTTTTATGAATTTTTAAAACGTTCGGTATATGAGAGATGTCTTTCCAGGGCTGATCGTCATATGAAGGCCCCTACTTAGAGACATGGAAATAACTTAAAAATATTCTTAGATGTATTAGGAAACATATAGAAAAAATTCATGAGGTGAAAATTTCTCAAAGATTTTATATGAATTTTTAAAATTTTCCGTATATGGGAGATGTCCTTCCAGGGCTGATTGCAATATGAAGTCCCCTATTTAGGGGCATGGTAATAACTTTAAAATACTTTAAGATGTATTACGCAACAGATATAAAAAATTCAGAAATTGAGAATTTTCCAAAGATTTTTTATGAATTTTTAAAATTTTCGGTATATGAGAGATCTCCTTCCAGGGCTGATTGCCATATGAAGGCCCCTACTTAGAGACATGGAAATAACTTAAAAATATTCTTAGATGTATTAGGAAAGATATATAATAAATTCAGGAGGTGAGAATTTTCTAAAAATTTTTTATGAATTTTTTCAATTTTCGATATATGACAGATGTTTTTCCAGGGCTTATTGTCATTTGAAGTACCCTACTTAGAGACATGGAAATAACTTTAAAATACTCTTAGATGTATTAGTAAACAGATATAAAAAATTCAAAAGTTGAGAATTTTCCAAAGATTTTTTATGAATTTTTAAAATTTTCGATATATGATAGATGTCTTTCCAGGGCTGATTGTCATATGAAGTCCCCTATTTAGGGGCATGGTAATAACTTTAAAAAACTTTTAGATGTATTACGCAACAGATATAAAAAATTCAGAAATTGAGAATTTTCCAAGGATTTTTTATGAATTTTTAAAATTTTCGGTATATGGGAGATCTCCTTCCAGGGCTGATTGTCATATGAAGGCCCCTACTTAAAGACATGGAAATAACTTTAAAATACTCTTAGATGTATTAGTAAACAGATATAAAAAATTCAAAAGTTGAGAATTTTCCAAAGATTTTTTATGAATTTGTTAAATTTTCGATATATGACAGATGTCCTTCCAGGGCTGATTGTCATATGAAGGCCCCTACTTAGAGAGATGGAAATAACTTAAAAATATTCTTAGATGTATTAGGAAACATATAGAAAAAATTCATGAGGTGAAAATTTCTCAAAGATTTTTTATGAATTTTTAAAATTTTTGGTATATGAGAGATGTCCTTCCAGGGCTGATCGTCATATGAAGTCCCCTATTTAGGGGCATGGTAATAACTTTAAAATACTTTTAGATGTATTACGCAACAGATATAAAAAATTCAGAAATTGTGAATTTTCCAAAGATTTTTTATGAATTTTTAAAATGTTCGGTGTATGAGAGATGTCCTTCCAGGGCTGATCGTCATATGAAGGCCCTTACATAGAGACATGAAAATAACTTAAAAATATTCTTAGATGTATTAGGAAACATATAGGAAAAATTCATGAGGTGAAAATTTCTCAAAGATTTTATATGAATTTTTAAAATTTTCGGTATATGGGAGATGTCCTTCCAGGGCTGATTGCCATATGAAGTCCCCTATTTAGAGGCATGGTAATAACTTTAAAATACTTTTAGATGTATTACGCAACAGATATAAAAAATTCAAAAGTTGAAAATTTTCCAAAGATTTTTTATGAATTTTTAAAATGTTCGGTATATGAGAGATGTCCTTCCAGGGCTGATCGTCATATGAAGGCCCTTACATAGAGACATGAAAATAACTTAAAAATATTCTTAGATGTATTAGGAAACATGTAGGAAAAATTCATGAGGTGAAAATTTCTTAAAGATTTTATATGAATTTTTAAAATTTTCGGTATATGGGAGATGTCTTTCCAGGGCTGATTGCCATATGAAGTCCCCTATTTAGGGGCATGGTAATAACTTTAAAATACTTTTAGATGTATTACGCAACAGATATAAGAAATTCAAAAGTTGAGAATTTTCCAAAGATTTTTTATGAATTTGTTAAATTTTCGATATATGACAGATGTCCTTCTAGGGCTGATTGTCATATGAAGGCCCTTACATAGAGACATGAAAATAACTTAAAAATATTCTTAGATGTATTAGGAAACATATAGAAAAAATTCAGGAGGTGAGAATTTTCTAAAGATTTTTTATGAATTTTTTCAATATGACAGATGTCCTTCCAGGGCTTATTGTCATTTGAAGTCCCCTACTTAGAGACATGGTAATAACTTTAAAATACTCTTAGACGTATTAGTAAACAGATATAAAAAATTCAAAAGTTGAGAATTTTCCAAAGATTTTTTATGAATTTTTTAAATTTTCGATATATGACAGATGTCCTTCTAGGGCTGATTGTCATATGAAGGCCCTTACATAGAGACAAGAAAATAACTAAAAATTTTCTTAGATGTATTAGAAAACATATATGAAAAATTCATGAGGTGAAAATTTCTCAAAGATTTTTTATGAATTTTTAAAATTTTTGGTATATGGGAGATGTCCTTCCAGGGCTGATTGCCATATGAAGTCCCCTATTTAGGGGCATGGTAATAACTTTAAAATACTTTTAGATGTATTACGCAACAGATATAAAAAATTCAGAAATTGAGAAATTTCCAAGGATTTTTTATGAATTTTTAAAATTTTCGGTATATGGGAGATCTCCTTCCAGGGCTGATTGTCATATGAAGGCCCCTACTTAGAGACATGGAAATAACTGAAAAATATTCTTAGATGTATTAGGAAACATATATAATAAATTCAGGAGGTGAGAATTTTCTAAAGATTTTTTATGAATTTTTTCAATATGACAGATGTCTTTCCAGGGCTTATTGTAATTTGAAGTCCCCTACTTAGAGACATGGTAATAACTTTAAAATACTCTTAGACGTATTAGTAAACAGATATAAACAATTCAAAAGTTGAGAATTTTCCAAAGATTTTTTATGAATTTTTTAAATTTTCGATATATGAGAGATGTCCTTCTAACGCTGATTCTCATATGAAGGCCCCTACTTAGGTGCATTAGAATAACTTAAAAATAATATTAGATGTATTGGAAACATATATAATAAATTCAGGAGGTGAGAATTTTCCAAAGATTTTTTATGAATTTTTAAAATTTTCGGTATATGGGAGATGTCTTTCCAGCGCTGATTGCCATATGAAGTCCCTTATTTAGGGGCATGGTAATAACTTTAAAATACTTTTAGGTGTATTACGAAACAGATATAAAAAATTCAGAAGTTGAGAATTTTCCAAAGATTTTTTATGAATTTTTAAAATTTTCGGTATATGAGAGATCTCCCTCCAGGGCTGATTGTCATATGAAGGCCCCTACTTAGAGACGTGGAAATAACTTTAAAATACTCTTAGATGTATTAGTAAACAGATATAAAAAATTCAAAAGTTGAGAATTTTCCAAAGATTTTTTATGAATTTGTTAAATTTTCGATATATGGCAGATGTCCTTCCAGGGCTTATTGTCATTTGAAGTACCCTACTTAGGGGCATATTAATAACTTTAAAATACTCTTAGATGTATTAGGAAACAGATATAAAAAATTCAAAAGTTGAGAATTTTCCAAAGATTTTTTATGAATTTTTAAAATGTTCGGTATATGAGAGATGTCCTTCCAGGGCTGATCGTCATATGAAGGCCCTTACATAGAGACATGAATATAACTTAAAAATATTCTTAGATGTATTAGGAAACATATCTAATAAATTTAGGAGGTAAGAATTTTCCAAAGATTTTTTATGAATTTTTTCAATTTTCGATATATGACAGATGTCCTTCCAGGGCTTATTGTCATTTGAAGTCCCCTACTTAGAGACATGGAAATAACTTAAAAATATTCTTAGATGTATTAGGAAACATATACAATAAATTAAGGAGGTGAGAATTTTCTAAAGATTTTTTATGAATTTTTTCAATATGACAGATGTCCTTCCAGGGCTGATTGTCATATGAAGTCCCCTATTTAGGGGCATGGTAATAACTTTAAAATACTTTTAGATGTATTACGCAACAGATATAAAAAATTCAGAAATTGAGAATTTTCCAAGGATTTTTTATGAATTTTTAAAATTTTCGGTATATGGGAGATCTCCTTCCAGGGCTGATTGTCATATGAAGGCCCCTACTTAAAGACATGGAAATAACTTTAAAATACTCTTAGATGTATTAGTAAACAGATATAAAAAATTCAAAAGTTGAGAATTTTCCAAAGGTTTTTTATGAATTTTTTAAATTTTCGATATATGACAGATGTCCTTCTAGGGCTGATTGTCATATGAAGGCCCTTACATAGAGACATGAAAATAACTTAAAAATATTCTTAGATGTATTAGAAAACATATATGAAAAATTCATGAGGTGAAAATTTCTCAAAGATTTTTTATGAATTTTTAAAATTTTTGGTATATGGGAGATGTCTTTCCAGGGCTGATTGCCATATGAAGTCCCCTATTTAGGGGCATGGTAATAACTTTAAATACTTTTAGATGTATTACGCAACAGATATAAGAAATTCAAAAGTTGAGAATTTTCCAAAGATTTTTTATGAATTTTTAAAACGTTCGGTATATGAGAGATGTCTTTCCAGGGCTGATCGTCATATGAAGGCCCCTACTTAGAGACATGGAAATAACTTAAAAATATTCTTAGATGTATTAGGAAACATATAGAAAAAATTCATGAGGTGAAAATTTCTCAAAGATTTTATATGAATTTTTAAAATTTTCCGTATATGGGAGATGTCCTTCCAGGGCTGATTGCAATATGAAGTCCCCTATTTAGGGGCATGGTAATAACTTTAAAATACTTTAAGATGTATTACGCAACAGATATAAAAAATTCAGAAATTGAGAATTTTCCAAAGATTTTTTATGAATTTTTAAAATTTTCGGTATATGAGAGATCTCCTTCCAGGGCTGATTGCCATATGAAGGCCCCTACTTAGAGACATGGAAATAACTTAAAAATATTCTTAGATGTATTAGGAAAGATATATAATAAATTCAGGAGGTGAGAATTTTCTAAAAATTTTTTATGAATTTTTTCAATTTTCGATATATGACAGATGTTTTTCCAGGGCTTATTGTCATTTGAAGTACCCTACTTAGAGACATGGAAATAACTTTAAAATACTCTTAGATGTATTAGTAAACAGATATAAAAAATTCAAAAGTTGAGAATTTTCCAAAGATTTTTTATGAATTTTTAAAATTTTCGATATATGATAGATGTCTTTCCAGGGCTGATTGTCATATGAAGTCCCCTATTTAGGGGCATGGTAATAACTTTAAAATACTTTTAGATGTATTACGCAACAGATATAAAAAATTCAGAAATTGAGAATTTTCCAAGGATTTTTTATGAATTTTTAAAATTTTCGGTATATGGGAGATCTCCTTCCAGGGCTGATTGTCATATGAAGGCCCCTACTTAAAGACATGGAAATAACTTTAAAATACTCTTAGATGTATTAGTAAACAGATATAAAAAATTCAAAAGTTGAGAATTTTCCAAAGATTTTTTATGAATTTGTTAAATTTTCGATATATGACAGATGTCCTTCCAGGGCTGATTGTCATATGAAGGCCCCTACTTAGAGAGATGGAAATAACTTAAAAATATTCTTAGATGTATTAGGAAACATATAGAAAAAATTCATGAGGTGAAAATTTCTCAAAGATTTTTTATGAATTTTTAAAATTTTTGGTATATGAGAGATGTCCTTCCAGGGCTGATCGTCATATGAAGTCCCCTATTTAGGGGCATGGTAATAACTTTAAAATACTTTTAGATGTATTACGCAACAGATATAAAAAATTCAGAAATTGTGAATTTTCCAAAGATTTTTTATGAATTTTTAAAATGTTCGGTGTATGAGAGATG
This sequence comes from Crataerina pallida, assembly GCA_949710015.1. Classification (NCBI taxonomy): domain Eukaryota; kingdom Metazoa; phylum Arthropoda; class Insecta; order Diptera; family Hippoboscidae; genus Crataerina; species Crataerina pallida. The sequence goes on from OX453289.1 coordinate 14,044,168, forward strand.
TCCTTCCAGGGCTGATCGTCATATGAAGGCCCTTACATAGAGACATGAAAATAACTTAAAAATATTCTTAGATGTATTAGGAAACATATAGGAAAAATTCATGAGGTGAAAATTTCTCAAAGATTTTATATGAATTTTTAAAATTTTCGGTATATGGGAGATGTCCTTCCAGGGCTGATTGCCATATGAAGTCCCCTATTTAGGGGCATGGTAATAACTTTAAAATACTTTTAGATGTATTACGCAACAGATATAAAAAATTCAAAAGTTGAAAATTTTCCAAAGATTTTTTATGAATTTTTAAAATGTTCGGTATATGAGAGATGTCCTTCCAGGGCTGATCGTCATATGAAGGCCCTTACATAGAGACATGAAAATAACTTAAAAATATTCTTAGATGTATTAGGAAACATATAGGAAAAATTCATGAGGTGAAAATTTCTTAAAGATTTTATATGAATTTTTAAAATTTTCGGTATATGGGAGATGTCTTTCCAGGGCTGATTGCCATATGAAGTCCCCTATTTAGGGGCATGGTAATAACTTTAAAATACTTTTAGATGTATTACGCAACAGATATAAGAAATTCAAAAGTTGAAAATTTTCCAAAGATTTTTTATGAATTTTTAAAATGTTCGGTATATGAGAGATGTCCTTCCAGGGCTGATCGTCATATGAAGGCCCTTACATAGAGACATGAAAATAACTTAAAAATATTCTTAGATGTATTAGGAAACATATAGGAAAAATTCATGAGGTGAAAATTTCTCAAAGATTTTATATGAATTTTTAAAATTTTTGGTATATGGGAGATGTCTTTCCAGGGCTGATTGCCATATGAAGTCCCCTATTTAGGGGCATGGTAATAACTTTAAATACTTTTAGATGTATTACGCAACAGATATAAGAAATTCAAAAGTTGAGAATTTTCCAAAGATTTTTTATGAATTTTTAAAACGTTCGGTATATGAGAGATGTCTTTCCAGGGCTGATCGTCATATGAAGGCCCCTACTTAGAGACATGGAAATAACTTAAAAATATTCTTAGATGTATTAGGAAACATATAGAAAAAATTCATGAGGTGAAAATTTCTCAAAGATTTTATATGAATTTTTAAAATTTTCGGTATATGGGAGATGTCCTTCCAGGGCTGATTGCCATATGAAGTCCCCTATTTAGGGGCATGGTAATAACTTTAAAATACTTTTAGATGTATTACGCAACAGATATAAGAAATTCAAAAGTTGAAAATTTTCCAAAGATTTTTTATGAATTTTTAAAATGTTCGGTATATGAGAGATGTCTTTCCAGGGCTGATCGTCATATGAAGGCCCTTACATAGAGACATGAAAATAACTTAAAAATATTCTTAGATGTATTAGGAAACATATATAATAAATTCAGGAGGTGAGAATTTTCTAAAGATTTTTTATGAATTTTTTCAATATGACAGATGTCCTTCCAGGGCTTATTGTAATTTGAAGTCCCCTACTTAGAGACATGGTAATAACTTTAAAATACTCTTAGACGTATTAGTAAACAGATATAAACAATTCAAAAGTTGAGAATTTTCCAAAGATTTTTTATGAATTTTTTAAATTTTCGATATATGACAGATGTCCTTCTAACGCTGATTCTCATATGAAGGCCCCTACTTAGGGGCATTAGAATAACTTAAAAATAATATTAGATGTATTGGAAACATATATAATAAATTCAGGAGGTGAGAATTTTCCAAAGATTTTTTATGAATTTTTAAAATTTTCGGTATATGGGAGATGTCTTTCCAGCGCTGATTGCCATATGAAGTCCCTTATTTAGGGGCATGGTAATAACTTTAAAATACTTTTAGGTGTATTACGAAACAGATATAAAAAATTCAGAAGTTGAGAATTTTCCAAAGATTTTTTATGAATTTTTAAAATTTTCGGTATATGAGAGATCTCCCTCCAGGGCTGATTGTCATATGAAGGCCCCTACTTAGAGACGTGGAAATAACTTTAAAATACTCTTAGATGTATTAGTAAACAGATATAAAAAATTCAAAAGTTGAGAATTTTCCAAAGATTTTTTATGAATTTGTTAAATTTTCGATATATGGCAGATGTCCTTCCAGGGCTTATTGTCATTTGAAGTACCCTACTTAGGGGCATATTAATAACTTTAAAATACTCTTAGATGTATTAGGAAACAGATAGAAAAAATTCATGAGGTGAAAATTTCTCAAAGATTTTATATGAATTTTTAAAATTTTCGGTATATGGGAGATGTCCTTCCAGGGCTGATTGCCATATGAAGTCCCCTATTTAGGGGCATGGTAATAACTTTAAAATACTTTTAGATGTATTACGCAACAGATATAAGAAATTCAAAAGTTGAAAATTTTCCAAAGATTTTTTATGAATTTTTAAAATGTTCGGTATATGAGAGATGTCTTTCCAGGGCTGATCGTCATATGAAGGCCCTTACATAGAGACATGAAAATAACTTAAAAATATTCTTAGATGTATTAGGAAACATATAGGAAAAATTCATGAGGTGAAAATTTCTCAAAGATTTTTTATGAATTTTTAAAATTTTTGGTATATGAGAGATGTCCTTCCAGGGCTGATCGTCATATGAAGTCCCCTATTTAGGGGCATGGTAATAACTTTAAAATACTTTTAGATGTATTACGCAACAGATATAAAAAATTCAGAAATTGAGAAATTTCCAAGGATTTTTTATGAATTTTTAAAATTTTCGGTATATGGGAGATCTCCTTCCAGGGCTGATTGTCATATGAAGGCCCCTACTTAGAGACATGGAAATAACTGAAAAATATTCTTAGATGTATTAGGAAACATATATAATAAATTCAGGAGGTGAGAATTTTCTAAAGATTTTTTATGAATTTTTTCAATATGACAGATGTCTTTCCAGGGCTTATTGTAATTTGAAGTCCCCTACTTAGAGACATGGTAATAACTTTAAAATACTCTTAGACGTATTAGTAAACAGATATAAACAATTCAAAAGTTGAGAATTTTCCAAAGATTTTTTATGAATTTTTTAAATTTTCGATATATGAGAGATGTCCTTCTAACGCTGATTCTCATATGAAGGCCCCTACTTAGGTGCATTAGAATAACTTAAAAATAATATTAGATGTATTGGAAACATATATAATAAATTCAGGAGGTGAGAATTTTCCATGGATTTTTTATGAATTTTTAAAATTTTCGGTATATGGGAGATGTCTTTCCAGCGCTGATTGCCATATGAAGTCCCTTATTTAGGGGCATGGTAATAACTTTAAAATACTTTTAGGTGTATTACGAAACAGATATAAAAAATTCAGAAGTTGAGAATTCTCCAAAGATTTTTTATGAATTTTTAAAATTTTCGGTATATGAGAGATCTCCCTCCAGGGCTGATTGTCATATGAAGGCCCCTACTTAGAGACGTGGAAATAACTTTAAAATACTCTTAGATGTATTAGTAAACAGATATAAAAAATTCAAAAGTTGAGAATTTTCCAAAGATTTTTTATGAATTTGTTAAATTTTCGATATATGGCAGATGTCCTTCCAGGTCTTATTGTCATTTGAAGTACCCTACTTAGGGGCATATTAATAACTTTAAAATACTCTTAGATGTATTAGGAAACAGATAGAAAAAATTCATGAGGTGAAAATTTCTCAAAGATTTTATATGAATTTTTAAAATTTTCGGTATATGGGAGATGTCCTTCCAGGGCTGATTGCCATATGAAGTCCCCTATTTAGGGGCATGGTAATAACTTTAAAATACTTTTAGATGTATTACGCAACAGATATAAGAAATTCAAAAGTTGAAAATTTTCCAAAGATTTTTTATGAATTTTTAAAATGTTCGGTATATGAGAGATGTCCTTCCAGGGCTGATCGTCATATGAAGGCCCTTACATAGAGACATGAATATAACTTAAAAATATTCTTAGATGTATTAGGAAACATATCTAATAAATTTAGGAGGTAAGAATTTTCCAAAGATTTTTTATGAATTTTTTCAATTTTCGATATATGACAGATGTCCTTCCAGGGCTTATTGTCATTTGAAGTCCCCTACTTAGAGACATGGAAATAACTTAAAAATATTCTTAGATGTATTAGGAAACATATACAATAAATTAAGGAGGTGAGAATTTTCTAAAGATTTTTTATGAATTTTTTCAATATGACAGATGTCCTTCCAGGGCTTATTGTCATTTGAAGTCCCCTACTTAGAGACATGGTAATAACTTTAAAATACTCTTAGACGTATTAGTAAACAGATATAAAAAATTCAAAAGTTGAGAATTTTCCAAAGGTTTTTTATGAATTTTTTAAATTTTCGATATATGACAGATGTCCTTCTAGGGCTGATTGTCATATGAAGGCCCTTACATAGAGACATGAAAATAACTTAAAAATATTCTTAGATGTATTAGAAAACATATATGAAAAATTCATGAGGTGAAAATTTCTCAAAGATTTTTTATGAATTTTTAAAATTTTTGGTATATGGGAGATGTCTTTCCAGGGCTGATTGCCATATGAAGTCCCCTATTTAGGGGCATGGTAATAACTTTAAATACTTTTAGATGTATTACGCAACAGATATAAGAAATTCAAAAGTTGAGAATTTTCCAAAGATTTTTTATGAATTTTTAAAACGTTCGGTATATGAGAGATGTCTTTCCAGGGCTGATCGTCATATGAAGGCCCCTACTTAGAGACATGGAAATAACTTAAAAATATTCTTAGATGTATTAGGAAACATATAGAAAAAATTCATGAGGTGAAAATTTCTCAAAGATTTTATATGAATTTTTAAAATTTTCCGTATATGGGAGATGTCCTTCCAGGGCTGATTGCAATATGAAGTCCCCTATTTAGGGGCATGGTAATAACTTTAAAATACTTTAAGATGTATTACGCAACAGATATAAAAAATTCAGAAATTGAGAATTTTCCAAAGATTTTTTATGAATTTTTAAAATTTTCGGTATATGAGAGATCTCCTTCCAGGGCTGATTGCCATATGAAGGCCCCTACTTAGAGACATGGAAATAACTTAAAAATATTCTTAGATGTATTAGGAAAGATATATAATAAATTCAGGAGGTGAGAATTTTCTAAAAATTTTTTATGAATTTTTTCAATTTTCGATATATGACAGATGTTTTTCCAGGGCTTATTGTCATTTGAAGTACCCTACTTAGAGACATGGAAATAACTTTAAAATACTCTTAGATGTATTAGTAAACAGATATAAAAAATTCAAAAGTTGAGAATTTTCCAAAGATTTTTTATGAATTTTTAAAATTTTCGATATATGATAGATGTCTTTCCAGGGCTGATTGTCATATGAAGTCCCCTATTTAGGGGCATGGTAATAACTTTAAAAAACTTTTAGATGTATTACGCAACAGATATAAAAAATTCAGAAATTGAGAATTTTCCAAGGATTTTTTATGAATTTTTAAAATTTTCGGTATATGGGAGATCTCCTTCCAGGGCTGATTGTCATATGAAGGCCCCTACTTAAAGACATGGAAATAACTTTAAAATACTCTTAGATGTATTAGTAAACAGATATAAAAAATTCAAAAGTTGAGAATTTTCCAAAGATTTTTTATGAATTTGTTAAATTTTCGATATATGACAGATGTCCTTCCAGGGCTGATTGTCATATGAAGGCCCCTACTTAGAGAGATGGAAATAACTTAAAAATATTCTTAGATGTATTAGGAAACATATAGAAAAAATTCATGAGGTGAAAATTTCTCAAAGATTTTTTATGAATTTTTAAAATTTTTGGTATATGGGAGATCTCTTTCCAGGGCTGATAGACATATGAAGGCCCCTACTTAAGGACATGGAAATAACTTTAAAATACTCTTAGATGTATTCGTAAACAGATATAAAAAATTCAAAAGTTGAGAATTTTCCAAAGATTTTTTATGAATTTGTTAAATTTTCGATATATGACAGATGTCCTTCCAGGGCTGATTGTCATATGAAGGCCCCTACTTAGAGAGATGGAAATAACTTAAAAATATTCTTAGATGTATTAGGAAACATATATAATAAATTCAGGAGGTGAGAATTTTCTAAAGATTTTTTATGAATTTTTTCAATATGACAGATGTCCTTCCAGGGCTGATTGCCATATAAAGCCCCTATTTAGGGGCATGGTAATAACTTTAAAATACTTTTAGATGTATTACGCAACAGATATAAAAAATTCAGAAATTGAGAATTTTCCAAAGATTTTTTATGAATTTTTAAAATTTTTGGTATATGGGAGATGTCTTTCCAGGGCTGATTGCCATATGAAGTCCCCTATTTAGGGGCATGGTAATAACTTTAAATACTTTTAGATGTATTACGCAACAGATATAAGAAATTCAAAAGTTGAGAATTTTCCAAAGATTTTTTATGAATTTTTAAAACGTTCGGTATATGAGAGATGTCTTTCCAGGGCTGATCGTCATATGAAGGCCCCTACTTAGAGACATGGAAATAACTTAAAAATATTCTTAGATGTATTAGGAAACATATAGAAAAAATTCATGAGGTGAAAATTTCTCAAAGATTTTATATGAATTTTTAAAATTTTCGGTATATGGGAGATGTCCTTCCAGGGCTGATTGCCATATGAAGTCCCCTATTTAGGGGCATGGTAATAACTTTAAAATACTTTTAGATGTATTACGCAACAGATATAAGAAATTCAAAAGTTGAAAATTTTCCAAAGATTTTTTATGAATTTTTTAAATTTTCGATATATGACAGATGTCCTTCTAACGCTGATTCTCATATGAAGGCCCCTACTTAGGGGCATTAGAATAACTTAAAAATAATATTAGATGTATTGGAAACATATATAATAAATTCAGGAGGTGAGAATTTTCCAAAGATTTTTTATGAATTTTTAAAATTTTCGGTATATGGGAGATGTCTTTCCAGCGCTGATTGCCATATGAAGTCCCTTATTTAGGGACATGGTAATAACTTTAAAATACTTTTAGGTGTATTACGAAACAGATATAAAAAATTCAGAAGTTGAGAATTTTCCAAAGATTTTTTATGAATTTTTAAAATTTTCGGTATATGAGAGATCTCCCTCCAGGGCTGATTGTCATATGAAGGCCCCTACTTAGAGACGTGGAAATAACTTTAAAATACTCTTAGATGTATTAGTAAACAGATATAAAAAATTCAAAAGTTGAGAATTTTCCAAAGATTTTTTATGAATTTGTTAAATTTTCGATATATGGCAGATGTCCTTCCAGGGCTTATTGTCATTTGAAGTACCCTACTTAGGGGCATATTAATAACTTTAAAATACTCTTAGATGTATTAGGAAACAGATAGAAAAAATTCATGAGGTGAAAATTTCTCAAAGATTTTATATGAATTTTTAAAATTTTCGGTATATGGGAGATGTCCTTCCAGGGCTGATTGCCATATGAAGTCCCCTATTTAGGGGCATGGTAATAACTTTAAAATACTTTTAGATGTATTACGCAACAGATATAAGAAATTCAAAAGTTGAAAATTTTCCAAAGATTTTTTATGAATTTTTAAAATGTTCGGTATATGAGAGATGTCTTTCCAGGGCTGATCGTCATATGAAGGCCCTTACATAGAGACATGAAAATAACTTAAAAATATTCTTAGATGTATTAGGAAACATATAGGAAAAATTCATGAGGTGAAAATTTCTCAAAGATTTTTTATGAATTTTTAAAATTTTTGGTATATGAGAGATGTCCTTCCAGGGCTGATCGTCATATGAAGTCCCCTATTTAGGGGCATGGTAATAACTTTAAAATACTTTTAGATGTATTACGCAACAGATATAAAAAATTCAGAAATTGAGAAATTTCCAAGGATTTTTTATGAATTTTTAAAATTTTCGGTATATGGGAGATCTCATTCCAGGGCTGATTGTCATATGAAGGCCCCTACTTAGAGACATGGAAATAACTGAAAAATATTCTTAGATGTATTAGGAAACATATATAATAAATTCAGGAGGTGAGAATTTTCTAAAGATTTTTTATGAATTTTTTCAATATGACAGATGTCTTTCCAGAGCTTATTGTAATTTGAAGTCCCCTACTTAGAGACATGGTAATAACTTTAAAATACTCTTAGACGTATTAGTAAACAGATATAAACAATTCAAAAGTTGAGAATTTTCCAAAGATTTTTTATGAATTTTTTAAATTTTCGATATATGAGAGATGTCCTTCTAACGCTGATTCTCATATGAAGGCCCCTACTTAGGTGCATTAGAATAACTTAAAAATAATATTAGATGTATTGGAAACATATATAATAAATTCAGGAGGTGAGAATTTTCCAAAGATTATTTATGAATTTTTAAAATTTTCGGTATATGGGAGATGTCTTTCCAGCGCTGATTGCCATATGAAGTCCCTTATTTAGGGGCATGGTAATAACTTTAAAATACTTTTAGGTGTATTACGAAACAGATATAAAAAATTCAGAAGTTGAGAATTTTCCAAAGATTTTTTATGAATTTTTAAAATTTTCGGTATATGAGAGATCTCCCTCCAGGGCTGATTGTCATATGAAGGCCCCTACTTAGAGACGTGGAAATAACTTTAAAATACTCTTAGATGTATTAGTAAACAGATATAAAAAATTCAAAAGTTGAGAATTTTCCAAAGATTTTTTATGAATTTGTTAAATTTTCGATATATGGCAGATGTCCTTCCAGGGCTTATTGTCATTTGAAGTACCCTACTTAGGGGCATATTAATAACTTTAAAATACTCTTAGATGTATTAGGAAACAGATATAAAAAATTCAAAAGTTGAGAATTTTCCAAAGATTTTTTATGAATTTTTAAAATGTTCGGTATATGAGAGATGTCCTTCCAGGGCTGATCGTCATATGAAGGCCCTTACATAGAGACATGAATATAACTTAAAAATATTCTTAGATGTATTAGGAAACATATCTAATAAATTTAGGAGGTAAGAATTTTCCAAAGATTTTTTATGAATTTTTTCAATTTTCGATATATGACAGATGTCCTTCCAGGGCTTATTGTCATTTGAAGTCCCCTACTTAGAGACATGGAAATAACTTAAAAATATTCTTAGATGTATTAGGAAACATATACAATAAATTAAGGAGGTGAGAATTTTCTAAAGATTTTTTATGAATTTTTTCAATATGACAGATGTCCTTCCAGGGCTTATTGTCATTTGAAGTCCCCTACTTAGAGACATGGTAATAACTTTAAAATACTCTTAGACGTATTAGTAAACAGATATAAAAAATTCAAAAGTTGAGAATTTTCCAAAGGTTTTTTATGAATTTTTTAAATTTTCGATATATGACAGATGTCCTTCTAGGGCTGATTGTCATATGAAGGCCCTTACATAGAGACATGAAAATAACTTAAAAATATTCTTAGATGTATTAGAAAACATATATGAAAAATTCATGAGGTGAAAATTTCTCAAAGATTTTTTATGAATTTTTAAAATTTTTGGTATATGGGAGATGTCTTTCCAGGGCTGATTGCCATATGAAGTCCCCTATTTAGGGGCATGGTAATAACTTTAAATACTTTTAGATGTATTACGCAACAGATATAAGAAATTCAAAAGTTGAGAATTTTCCAAAGATTTTTTATGAATTTTTAAAACGTTCGGTATATGAGAGATGTCTTTCCAGGGCTGATCGTCATATGAAGGCCTCTACTTAGAGACATGGAAATAACTTAAAAATATTCTTAGATGTATTAGGAAACATATAGAAAAAATTCATGAGGTGAAAATTTCTCAAAGATTTTATATGAATTTTTAAAATTTTCCGTATATGGGAGATGTCCTTCCAGGGCTGATTGCAATATGAAGTCCCCTATTTAGGGGCATGGTAATAACTTTAAAATACTTTAAGATGTATTACGCAACAGATATAAAAAATTCAGAAATTGAGAATTTTCCAAAGATTTTTTATGAATTTTTAAAATTTTCGGTATATGAGAGATCTCCTTCCAGGGCTGATTGCCATATGAAGGCCCCTACTTAGAGACATGGAAATAACTTAAAAATATTCTTAGATGTATTAGGAAAGATATATAATAAATTCAGGAGGTGAGAATTTTCTAAAAATTTTTTATGAATTTTTTCAATTTTCGATATATGACAGATGTTTTTCCAGGGCTTATTGTCATTTGAAGTACCCTACTTAGAGACATGGAAATAACTTTAAAATACTCTTAGATGTATTAGTAAACAGATATAAAAAATTCAAAAGTTGAGAATTTTCCAAAGATTTTTTATGAATTTTTAAAATTTTCGATATATGATAGATGTCTTTCCAGGGCTGATTGTCATATGAAGTCCCCTATTTAGGGGCATGGTAATAACTTTAAAAAACTTTTAGATGTATTACGCAACAGATATAAAAAATTCAGAAATTGAGAATTTTCCAAGGATTTTTTATGAATTTTTAAAATTTTCGGTATATGGGAGATCTCCTTCCAGGGCTGATTGTCATATGAAGGCCCCTACTTAAAGACATGGAAATAACTTTAAAATACTCTTAGATGTATTAGTAAACAGATATAAAAAATTCAAAAGTTGAGAATTTTCCAAAGATTTTTTATGAATTTGTTAAATTTTCGATATATGACAGATGTCCTTCCAGGGCTGATTGTCATATGAAGGCCCCTACTTAGAGAGATGGAAATAACTTAAAAATATTCTTAGATGTATTAGTAAACATATAGAAAAAATTCATGAGGTGAAAATTTCTCAAAGATTTTTTATGAATTTTTAAAATTTTTGGTATATGAGAGATGTCCTTCCAGGGCTGATCGTCATATGAAGTCCCCTATTTAGGGGCATGGTAATAACTTTAAAATACTTTTAGATGTATTGCGCAACAGATATAAAAAATTCAGAAATTGTGAATTTTCCAAAGATTTTTTATGAATTTTTAAAATGAGAGATGTCCTTCCAGGGCTGATCGTCATATGAAGGCCCTTACATAGAGACATGAAAATAACTTAAAAATATTCTTAGATGTATTAGGAAACATATAGGAAAAATTCATGAGGTGAAAATTTCTCAAAGATTTTATATGAATTTTTAAAATTTTCGGTATATGGGAGATGTCCTTCCAGGGCTGATTGCCATATGAAGTCCCCTATTTAGGGGCATGGTAATAACTTTAAAATACTTTTAGATGTATTACGCAACAGATATAAAAAATTCAAAAGTTGAAAATTTTCCAAAGATTTTTTATGAATTTTTAAAATGTTCGGTATATGAGAGATGTCCTTCCAGGGCTGATCGTCATATGAAGGCCCTTACATAGAGACATGAAAATAACTTAAAAATATTCTTAGATGTATTAGGAAACATATAGGAAAAATTCATGAGGTGAAAATTTCTTAAAGATTTTATATGAATTTTTAAAATTTTCGGTATATGGGAGATGTCTTTCCAGGGCTGATTGCCATATGAAGTCCCCTATTTAGGGGCATGGTAATAACTTTAAAATACTTTTAGATGTATTACGCAACAGATATAAGAAATTCAAAAGTAGAAAATTTTCCAAAGATTTTTTATGAATTTTTAAAATGTTCGGTATATGAGAGATGTCCTTCCAGGGCTGATCGTCATATGAAAGCCCTTACATAGAGACATGAAAATAACTTAAAAATATTCTTAGATGTATTAGGAAACATATAGGAAAAATTCATGAGGTGAAAATTTCTCAAAGATTTTATATGAATTTTTAAAATTTTCGGTATATGGGAGATGTCCTTCCAGGGCTGATTGCCATATGAAGTCCCCTATTTAGGGGCATGGTAATAACTTTAAAATACTTTTAGATGTATTTCGAAACAGATATAAAAAATTCAGAAGTTGAGAATTTTCCAAAGATTTTTTATGAATTTTTAATATTTTCGGTATATGAGAGATGTCCTTCCAGGGCTGATCGTCATATGAAGGCCCTTACATAGAGACATGAAAATAACTTAAAAATATTCTTAGATGTATTAGGAAACATATAGAAAAAATTCATGAGGTGAAAATTTCTCAAAGATTTTATATGAATTTTTAAAATTTTCCGTATATGGGAGATGTCCTTCCAGGGCTGATTGCAATATGAAGTCCCCTATTTAGGGGCATGGTAATAACTTTAAAATACTTTAAGATGTATTACGCAACAGATATAAAAAATTCAGAAATTGAGAATTTTCCAAAGATTTTTTATGAATTTTTAAAATTTTCGGTATATGGGAGATCTCTTTCCAGGGCTGATAGTCATATGAAGGCCCCTACTTAGAGACATGGAAATAACTTAAAAATATTCTTAGATGTATTAGGAAAGATATATAATAAATTCAGGAGGTGAGAATTTTCTAAAAATTTTTTATGAATTTTTTCAATTTTCGATATATGACAGATGTTTCTCCAGGGCTTATTGTCATTTGAAGTACCCTACTTAGAGACATGGAAATAACTTTAAAATACTCTTAGATGTATTAGTAAACAGATATAAAAAATTCAAAAGTTGAGAATTTTCCAAAGATTTTTTATGAATTTTTAAAATTTTCGATATATGATAGATGTCTTTCCAGGGCTGATTGTCATATGAAGTCCCCTATTTAGGGGCATGGTAATAACTTTAAAATACTTTTAGATGTATTACGCAACAGATATAAAAAATTCAGAAATTGAGAATTTTCCAAGGATTTTTTATGAATTTTTAAAATTTTCGGTATATGGGAGATCTCCTTCCAGGGCTGATTGTCATATGAAGGCCCCTACTTAAAGACATGGAAATAACTTTAAAATACTCTTAGATGTATTAGTAAACAGATATAAAAAATTCAAAAGTTGAGAATTTTCCAAAGGTTTTTTATGAATTTTTTAAATTTTCGATATATGACAGATGTCCTTCTAGGGCTGATTGTCATATGAAGGCCCTTACATAGAGACATGAAAATAACTTAAAAATATTCTTAGATGTATTAGAAAACATATATGAAAAATTCATGAGGTGACAATTTCTCAAAGATTTTTTATGAATTTTTAAAATTTTTGGTATATGGGAGATGTCTTTCCAGGGCTGATTGCCATATGAAGTCCCCTATTTAGGGGCATGGTAATAACTTTAAATACTTTTAGATGTATTACGCAACAGATATAAGAAATTCAAAAGTTGAGAATTTTCCAAAGATTTTTTATGAATTTTTAAAACGTTCGGTATATGAGAGATGTCTTTCCAGGGCTGATCGTCATATGAAGGCCCCTACTTAGAGACATGGAAATAACTTAAAAATATTCTTAGATGTATTAGGAAACATATAGAAAAAATTCATGAGGTGAAAATTTCTCAAAGATTTTATATGAATTTTTAAAATTTTCCGTATATGGGAGATGTCCTTCCAGGGCTGATTGCAATATGAAGTCCCCTATTTAGGGGCATGGTAATAACTTTAAAATACTTTAAGATGTATTACGCAACAGATATAAAAAATTCAGAAATTGAGAATTTTCCAAAGATTTTTTATGAATTTTTAAAATTTTCGGTATATGAGAGATCTCCTTCCAGGGCTGATTGCCATATGAAGGCCCCTACTTAGAGACATGGAAATAACTTAAAAATATTCTTAGATGTATTAGGAAAGATATATAATAAATTCAGGAGGTGAGAATTTTCTAAAAATTTTTTATGAATTTTTTCAATTTTCGATATATGACAGATGTTTTTCCAGGGCTTATTGTCATTTGAAGTACCCTACTTAGAGACATGGAAATAACTTTAAAATACTCTTAGATGTATTAGTAAACAGATATAAAAAATTCAAAAGTTGAGAATTTTCCAAAGATTTTTTATGAATTTTTAAAATTTTCGATATATGATAGATGGCTGATTGTCATATGAAGTCCCCTATTTAGGGGCATGGTAATAACTTTAAAATACTTTTAGATGTATTACGCAACAAATATAAAAAATTCAGAAATTGAGAATTTTCCAAGGATTTTTTATGAATTTTTAAAATTTTCGGTATATGGGAGATCTCCTTCCAGGGCTGATTGTCATATGAAGGCCCCTACTTAAAGACATGGAAATAACTTTAAAATACTCTTAGATGTATTAGTAAACAGATATAAAAAATTCAAAAGTTGAGAATTTTCCAAAGATTTTTTATGAATTTGTTAAATTTTCGATATATGACAGATGTCCTTCCAGGGCTGATTGTCATATGAAGGCCCCTACTTAGAGAGATGGAAATAACTTAAAAATATTCTTAGATGTATTAGGAAACATATATGAAAAATTCATGAGGTGAAAATTTCTCAAAGATTTTTTATGAATTTTTAAAATTTTTGGTATATGAGAGATGTCCTTCCAGGGCTGATCGTCATATGAAGTCCCCTATTTAGGGGCATGGTAATAACTTTAAAATACTTTTAGATGTATTACGCAACAGATATAAAAAATTCAGAAATTGTGAATTTTCCAAAGATTTTTTATGAATTTTTAAAATGTTCGGTGTATGAGAGATGTCCTTCCAGGGCTGATCGTCATATGAAGGCCCTTACATAGAGACATGAAAATAACTTAAAAATATTCTTAGATGTATTAGGAAACATATAGGAAAAATTCATGAGGTGAAAATTTCTCAAAGATTTTATATGAATTTTTAAAATTTTCGGTATATGGGAGATGTCCTTCCAGGGCTGATTGCCATATGAAGTCCCCTATTTAGGGGCATGGTAATAACTTTAAAATACTTTTAGATGTATTACGCAACAGATATAAAAAATTCAAAAGTTGAAAATTTTCCAAAGATTTATTATGAATTTTTAAAATGTTCGGTATATGAGAGATGTCCTTCCAGGGCTGATCGTCATATGAAGGCCCTTACATAGAGACATGAAAATAACTTAAAAATATTCTTAGATGTATTAGGAAACATATAGGAAAAATTCATGAGGTGAAAATTTCTTAAAGATTTTATATGAATTTTTAAAATTTTCGGTATATGGGAGATGTCTTTCCAGGGCTGATTGCCATATGAAGTCCCCTATTTAGGGGCATGGTAATAACTTTAAAATACTTTTAGATGTATTACGCAACAGATATAAGAAATTCAAAAGTTGAAAATTTTCCAAAGATTTTTTATGAATTTTTAAAATGTTCGGTATATGAGAGATGTCCTTCCAGGGCTGATCGTCATATGAAGGCCCTTACATAGAGACATGAAAATAACTTAAAAATATTCTTAGATGTATTAGGAAACATATAGGAAAAATTCATGAGGTGAAAATTTCTCAAAGATTTTATATGAATTTTTAAAATTTTCGGTATATGGGAGATGTCCTTCCAGGGCTGATTGCCATATGAAGTCCCCTATTTAGGGGCATGGTAATAACTTTAAAATACTTTTAGATGTATTTCGAAACAGATATAAAAAATTCAGAAGTTGAGAATTTTCCAAAGATTTTTTATGAATTTTTAATATTTTCGGTATATGAGAGATGTCCTTCCAGGGCTGATCGTCATATGAAGGCCCTTACATAGAGACATGAAAATAACTTAAAAATATTCTTAGATGTATTAGGAAACATATAGAAAAAATTCATGAGGTGAAAATTTCTCAAAGATTTTATATGAATTTTTAAAATTTTCCGTATATGGGAGATGTCCTTCCAGGGCTGATTGCAATATGAAGTCCCCTATTTAGGGGCATGGTAATAACTTTAAGATGTATTACGCAACAGATATAAAAAATTCAGAAATTGAGAATTTTCCAAAGATTTTTTATGAATTTTTAAAATTTTCGGTATATGGGAGATCTCTTTCCAGGGCTGATAGACATATGAAGGCCCCTACTTAAGGACATGGAAATAACTTTAAAATACTCTTAGATGTATTCGTAAACAGATATAAAAAATTCAAAAGTTGAGAATTTTCCAAAGATTTTTTATGAATTTGTTAAATTTTCGATATATGACAGATGTCCTTTCAGGGCTGATTGTCATATGAAGGCCCCTACTTAGAGAGATGGAAATAACTTAAAAATATTCTTAGATGTATTAGGAAACATATATAATAAATTCAGGAGGTGAGAATTTTCTAAAGATTTTTTATGAATTTTTTCAATATGACAGATGTCCTTCCAGGGCTGATTGCCATATAAAGCCCCTATTTAGGGGCATGGTAATAACTTTAAAATACTTTTAGATGTATTACGCAACAGATATAAAAAATTCAGAAATTGAGAATTTTCCAAAGATTTTTTATGAATTTTTAAAATTTTTGGTATATGGGAGATGTCTTTCCAGGGCTGATTGCCATATGAAGTCCCCTATTTAGGGGCATGGTAATAACTTTAAATACTTTTAGATGTATTACGCAACAGATATAAGAAATTCAAAAGTTGAGAATTTTCCAAAGATTTTTTATGAATTTTTAAAACGTTCGGTATATGAGAGATGTCTTTCCAGGGCTGATCGTCATATGAAGGCCCCTACTTAGAGACATGGAAATAACTTAAAAATATTCTTAGATGTATTAGGAAACATATAGAAAAAATTCATGAGGTGAAAATTTCTCAAAGATTTTATATGAATTTTTAAAATTTTCGGTATATGGGAGATGTCCTTCCAGGGCTGATTGCCATATGAAGTCCCCTATTTAGGGGCATGGTAATAACTTTAAAATACTTTTAGATGTATTACGCAACAGATATAAGAAATTCAAAAGTTGAAAATTTTCCAAAGATTTTTTATGAATTTTTAAAATGTTCGGTATATGGGAGATGTCCTTCCAGGGCTGATTGCCATATGAAGTCCCCTATTTAGGGGCATGGTAATAACTTTAAAATACTTTTAGATGTATTACGCAACAGATATAAAAAATTCAAAAGTTGAAAATTTTCCAAAGATTTATTATGAATTTTTAAAATGTTCGGTATATGAGAGATGTCCTTCCAGGGCTGATCGTCATATGAAGGCCCTTACATAGAGACATGAAAATAACTTAAAAATATTCTTAGATGTATTAGGAAACATATAGGAAAAATTCATGAGGTGAAAATTTCTTAAAGATTTTATATGAATTTTTAAAATTTTCGGTATATGGGAGATGTCTTTCCAGGGCTGATTGCCATATGAAGTCCCCTATTTAGGGGCATGGTAATAACTTTAAAATACTTTTAGATGTATTACGCAACAGATATAAGAAATTCAAAAGTTGAAAATTTTCCAAAGATTTTTTATGAATTTTTAAAATGTTCGGTATATGAGAGATGTCCTTCCAGGGCTGATCGTCATATGAAGGCCCTTACATAGAGACATGAAAATAACTTAAAAATATTCTTAGATGTATTAGGAAACATATAGGAAAAATTCATGAGGTGAAAATTTCTCAAAGATTTTATATGAATTTTTAAAATTTTCGGTATATGGGAGATGTCCTTCCAGGGCTGATTGCCATATGAAGTCCCCTATTTAGGGGCATGGTAATAACTTTAAAATACTTTTAGATGTATTTCGAAACAGATATAAAAAATTCAGAAGTTGAGAATTTTCCAAAGATTTTTTATGAATTTTTAATATTTTCGGTATATGAGAGATGTCCTTCCAGGGCTGATCGTCATATGAAGGCCCTTACATAGAGACATGAAAATAACTTAAAAATATTCTTAGATGTATTAGGAAACATATAGAAAAAATTCATGAGGTGAAAATTTCTCAAAGATTTTATATGAATTTTTAAAATTTTCCGTATATGGGAGATGTCCTTCCAGGGCTGATTGCAATATGAAGTCCCCTATTTAGGGGCATGGTAATAACTTTAAGATGTATTACGCAACAGATATAAAAAATTCAGAAATTGAGAATTTTCCAAAGATTTTTTATGAATTTTTAAAATTTTCGGTATATGGGAGATCTCTTTCCAGGGCTGATAGACATATGAAGGCCCCTACTTAAGGACATGGAAATAACTTTAAAATACTCTTAGATGTATTCGTAAACAGATATAAAAAATTCAAAAGTTGAGAATTTTCCAAAGATTTTTTATGAATTTGTTAAATTTTCGATATATGACAGATGTCCTTTCAGGGCTGATTGTCATATGAAGGCCCCTACTTAGAGAGATGGAAATAACTTAAAAATATTCTTAGATGTATTAGGAAACATATATAATAAATTCAGGAGGTGAGAATTTTCTAAAGATTTTTTATGAATTTTTTCAATATGACAGATGTCCTTCCAGGGCTGATTGCCATATAAAGCCCCTATTTAGGGGCATGGTAATAACTTTAAAATACTTTTAGATGTATTACGCAACAGATATAAAAAATTCAGAAATTGAGAATTTTCCAAAGATTTTTTATGAATTTTTAAAATTTTTGGTATATGGGAGATGTCTTTCCAGGGCTGATTGCCATATGAAGTCCCCTATTTAGGGGCATGGTAATAACTTTAAATACTTTTAGATGTATTACGCAACAGATATAAGAAATTCAAAAGTTGAGAATTTTCCAAAGATTTTTTATGAATTTTTAAAACGTTCGGTATATGAGAGATGTCTTTCCAGGGCTGATCGTCATATGAAGGCCCCTACTTAGAGACATGGAAATAACTTAAAAATATTCTTAGATGTATTAGGAAACATATAGAAAAAATTCATGAGGTGAAAATTTCTCAAAGATTTTATATGAATTTTTAAAATTTTCGGTATATGGGAGATGTCCTTCCAGGGCTGATTGCCATATGAAGTCCCCTATTTAGGGGCATGGTAATAACTTTAAAATACTTTTAGATGTATTACGCAACAGATATAAGAAATTCAAAAGTTGAAAATTTTCCAAAGATTTTTTATGAATTTTTAAAATGTTCGGTATATGAGAGATGTCTTTTCAGGGCTGATCGTCATATGAAGGCCCTTACATAGAGACATGAAAATAACTTAAAAATATTCTTAGATGTATTAGGAAAGATATATAATAAATTCAGGAGGTGAGAATTTTCTAAAGATTTTTTATGAATTTTTTCAATATGACAGATGTCCTTCCAGGGCTGATTGCCATATGAAGTCCCCTACTTAGAGACATGGTAATAACTTTAAAATACTCTTAGACGTATTAGTAAACAGATATAAACAATTCAAAAGTTGAGAATTTTCCAAAGATTTTTTATGAATTTTTTAAATTTTCGATATATGACAGATGTCCTTCTAACGCTGATTCTCATATGAAGGCCCCTACTTAGGGGCATTAGAATAACTTAAAAATAATATTAGATGTATTGGAAACATATATAATAAATTCAGGAGGTGAGAATTTTCCAAAGATTTTTTATGAATTTTTAAAATTTTCGGTATATGGGAGATGTCTTTCCAGCGCTGATTGCCATATGAAGTCCCTTATTTAGGGGCATGGTAATAACTTTAAAATACTTTTAGGTGTATTACGAAACAGATATAAAAAATTCAGAAGTTGAGAATTTTCCAAAGATTTTTTATGAATTTTTAAAATTTTCGGTATATGAGAGATCTCCCTCCAGGGCTGATTGTCATATGAAGGCCCCTACTTAGAGACGTGGAAATAACTTTAAAATACTCTTAGATGTATTAGTAAACAGATATAAAAAATTCAAAAGTTGAGAATTTTCCAAAGATTTTTTATGAATTTGTTAAATTTTCGATATATGGCAGATGTCCTTCCAGGGCTTATTGTCATTTGAAGTACCCTACTTAGGGGCATATTAATAACTTTAAAATACTCTTAGATGTATTAGGAAACAGATAGAAAAAATTCATGAGGTGAAAATTTCTCAAAGATTTTATATGAATTTTTAAAATTTTCGGTATATGGGAGATGTCCTTCCAGGGCTGATTGCCATATGAAGTCCCCTATTTAGGGGCATGGTAATAACTTTAAAATACTTTTAGATGTATTACGCAACAGATATAAGAAATTCAAAAGTTGAAAATTTTCCAAAGATTTTTTATGAATTTTTAAAATGTTCGGTATATGAGAGATGTCTTTCCAGGGCTGATCGTCATATGAAGGCCCTTACATAGAGACATGAAAATAACTTAAAAATATTCTTAGATGTATTAGGAAACATATAGGAAAAATTCATGAGGTGAAAATTTCTCAAAGATTTTTTATGAATTTTTAAAATTTTTGGTATATGAGAGATGTCCTTCCAGGGCTGATCGTCATATGAAGTCCCCTATTTAGGGGCATGGTAATAACTTTAAAATACTTTTAGATGTATTACGCAACAGATATAAAAAATTCAGAAATTGTGAATTTTCCAAAGATTTTTTATGAATTTTTAAAATGTTCGGTGTATGAGAGATGTCCTTCCAGGGCTGATCGTCATATGAAGGCCCTTACATAGAGACATGAAAATAACTTAAAAATATTCTTAGATGTATTAGGAAACATATAGGAAAAATTCATGAGGTGAAAATTTCTCAAAGATTTTATATGAATTTTTAAAATTTTCGGTATATGGGAGATGTCCTTCCAGGGCTGATTGCCATATGAAGTCCCCTATTTAGGGGCATGGTAATAACTTTAAAATACTTTTAGATGTATTACGCAACAGATATAAGAAATTCAAAAGTTGAAAATTTTCCAAAGATTTTTTATGAATTTTTAAAATGTTCGGTATATGAGAGATGTCCTTCCAGGGCTGATCGTCATATGAAGGCCCTTACATAGAGACATGAAAATAACTTAAAAATATTCTTAGATGTATTAGGAAACATATATGAAAAATTCATGAGGTGAAAATTTCTCAAAGATTTTATATGAATTTTTAAAATTTTCCGTATATGGGAGATGTCCTTCCAGGGCTGATTGCCATATGAAGTCCCCTATTTAGGGGCATGGTAATAACTTTAAAATACTTTTAGATGTATTTCGAAACAGATATAAAAAATTCAGAAGTTGAGAATTTTCCAAAGATTTTTTATGAATTTTTAATATTTTCGGTATATGAGAGATCTCCCTCCAGGGCTGATTGTCATATGAAGGCCCCTACTTAGAGACGTGGAAATAACTTAAAAATATTCTTAGATGTATTAGGAAACATATATAATAAATTCAGGAGGTGAGAATTTTCTAAAGATTTTTTATGAATTTTTTCAATATGACAGATGTCCTTCCAGGGCTGATTGCCATATAAAGCCCCTATTTAGGGGCATGGTAATAACTTTAAAATACTTTTAGATGTATTACGCAACAGATATAAAAAATTCAGAAATTGAGAATTTTCCAAAGATTTTTTATGAATTTTTAAAATTTTCGGTATATGGGAGATCTCTTTCCAGGGCTGATAGACATATGAAGGCCCCTACTTAAGGACATGGAAATAACTTTAAAATACTCTTAGATGTATTCGTAAACAGATATAAAAAATTCAAAAGTTGAGAATTTTCCAAAGATTTTTTATGAATTTGTTAAATTTTCGATATATGACAGATGTCCTTCCAGGGCTGATTGTCATATGAAGGCCCCTACTTAGAGAGATGGAAATAACTTAAAAATATTCTTAGATGTATTAGGAAACATATATAATAAATTCAGGAGGTGAGAATTTTCTAAAGATTTTTTATGAATTTTTTCAATATGACAGATGTCCTTCCAGGGCTGATTGCCATATAAAGCCCCTATTTAGGGGCATGGTAATAACTTTAAAATACTTTTAGATGTATTACGCAACAGATATAAAAAATTCAGAAATTGAGAATTTTCCAAAGATTTTTTATGAATTTTTAAAATTTTTGGTATATGGGAGATGTCTTTCCAGGGCTGATTGCCATATGAAGTCCCCTATTTAGGGGCATGGTAATAACTTTAAATACTTTTAGATGTATTACGCAACAGATATAAGAAATTCAAAAGTTGAGAATTTTCCAAAGATTTTTTATGAATTTTTAAAACGTTCGGTATATGAGAGATGTCTTTCCAGGGCTGATCGTCATATGAAGGCCCCTACTTAGAGACATGGAAATAACTTAAAAATATTCTTAGATGTATTAGGAAACATATAGAAAAAATTCAGGAGGTGAGAATTTTCTAAAGATTTTTTATGAATTTTTTCAATATGACAGATGTCCTTCCAGGGCTTATTGTCATTTGAAGTCCCCTACTTAGAGACATGGTAATAACTTTAAAATACTCTTAGACGTATTAGTAAACAGATATAAAACATTCAAAAGTTGAGAATTTTCCAAAGATTTTTTATGAATTTTTTAAATTTTCGATATATGACAGATGTCCTTCTAGGGCTGATTGTCATATGAAGGCCCTTACATAGAGACAAGAAAATAACTAAAAATTTTCTTAGATGTATTAGAAAACATATATGAAAAATTCATGAGGTGAAAATTTCTCAAAGATTTTTTATAAATTTTTAAAATTTTTGGTATATGGGAGATGTCCTTCCAGGGCTGATTGCCATATGAAGTCCCCTATTTAGGGGCATGGTAATAACTTTAAAATACTTTTAGATGTATTACGCAACAGATATAAAAAATTCAGAAATTGAGAAATTTCCAAGGATTTTTTATGAATTTTTAAAATTTTCGGTATATGGGAGATCTCCTTCCAGGGCTGATTGTCATATGAAGGCCCCTACTTAGAGACATGGAAATAACTTAAAAATATTCTTAGATGTATTAGGAAACATATATAATAAATTCAGGAGGTGAGAATTTTCTAAAGATTTTTTATGAATTTTTTCAATATGACAGATGTCCTTCCAGGGCTTATTGTAATTTGAAGTCCCCTACTTAGAGACATGGTAATAACTTTAAAATACTCTTAGACGTATTAGTAAACAGATATAAACAATTCAAAAGTTGAGAATTTTCCAAAGATTTTTTATGAATTTTTTAAATTTTCGATATATGACAGATGTCCTTCTAACGCTGATTCTCATATGAAGGCCCCTACTTAGGGGCATTAGAATAACTTAAAAATAATATTAGATGTATTGGAAACATATATAATAAATTCAGGAGGTGAGAATTTTCCAAAGATTTTTTATGAATTTTTAAAATTTTCGGTATATGGGAGATGTCTTTCCAGCGCTGATTGCCATATGAAGTCCCTTATTTAGGGGCATGGTAATAACTTTAAAATACTTTTAGGTGTATTACGAAACAGATATAAAAAATTCAGAAGTTGAGAATTTTCCAAAGATTTTTTATGAATTTTTAAAATTTTCGGTATATGAGAGATCTCCCTCCAGGGCTGATTGTCATATGAAGGCCCCTACTTAGAGACGTGGAAATAACTTTAAAATAATCTTAGATGTATTAGTAAACAGATATAAAAAATTCAAAAGTTGAGAATTTTCCAAAGATTTTTTATGAATTTGTTAAATTTTCGATATATGGCAGATGTCCTTCCAGGGCTTATTGTCATTTGAAGTACCCTACTTAGGGGCATATTAATAACTTTAAAATACTCTTAGATGTATTAGGAAACAGATATAAAAAATTCAAAAGTTGAGAATTTTCCAAAGATTTTTTATGAATTTTTAAAATGTTCGGTATATGAGAGATGTCCTTCCAGGGCTGATCGTCATATGAAGGCCCTTACATAGAGACATGAATATAACTTAAAAATATTCTTAGATGTATTAGGAAACATATCTAATAAATTTAGGAGGTAAGAATTTTCCAAAGATTTTTTATGAATTTTTTCAATTTTCGATATATGACAGATGTCCTTCCAGGGCTTATTGTCATTTGAAGTCCCCTACTTAGAGACATGGAAATAACTTAAAAATATTCTTAGATGTATTAGGAAACATATACAATAAATTAAGGAGGTGAGAATTTTCTAAAGATTTTTTATGAATTTTTTCAATATGACAGATGTCCTTCCAGGGCTTATTGTCATTTGAAGTCCCCTACTTAGAGACATGGTAATAACTTTAAAATACTCTTAGACGTATTAGTAAACAGATATAAAAAATTCAAAAGTTGAGAATTTTCCAAAGATTTTTTATGAATTTTTTAAATTTTCGATATATGACAGATGTCCTTCTAGGGCTGATTGTCATATGAAGGCCCTTACATAGAGACATGAAAATAACTTAAAAATATTCTTAGATGTATTAGAAAACATATATGAAAAATTCATGAGGTGAAAATTTCTCAAAGATTTTTTATGAATTTTTAAAATTTTTGGTATATGGGAGATGTCTTTCCAGGGCTGATTGCCATATGAAGTCCCCTATTTAGGGGCATGGTAATAACTTTAAATACTTTTAGATGTATTACGCAACAGATATAAGAAATTCAAAAGTTGAGAATTTTCCAAAGATTTTTTATGAATTTTTAAAACGTTCGGTATATGAGAGATGTCTTTCCAGGGCTGATCGTCATATGAAGGCCCCTACTTAGAGACATGGAAATAACTTAAAAATATTCTTAGATGTATTAGGAAACATATAGAAAAAATTCATGAGGTGAAAATTTCTCAAAGATTTTATATGAATTTTTAAAATTTTCGGTATATGGGAGATGTCCTTCCAGGGCTGATTGCCATATAAAGTCCCCTATTTAGGGGCATGGTAATAACTTTAAAATACTTTTAGATGTATTACGCAACAGATATAAGAAATTCAAAAGTTGAAAATTTTCCAAAGATTTTTTATGAATTTTTAAAATGTTCGGTATATGAGAGATGTCCTTCCAGGGCTGATCGTCATATGAAGGCCCTTACATAGAGACATGAAAATAACTTAAAAATATTCTTAGATGTATTAGGAAACATATATAATAAATTCAGGAGGTGAGAATTTTCTAAAGATTTTTTATGAATTTTTTCAATATGACAGATGTCCTTCCAGGGCTTATTGTAATTTGAAGTCCCCTACTTAGAGACATGGTAATAACTTTAAAATACTCTTAGACGTATTAGTAAACAGATATAAACAATTCAAAAGTTGAGAATTTTCCAAAGATTTTTTATGAATTTTTTAAATTTTCGATATATGACAGATGTCCTTCTAACGCTGATTCTCATATGAAGGCCCCTACTTAGGGGCATTAGAATAACTTAAAAATAATATTAGATGTATTGGACACATATATAAAAAATTCAGCAGGTGAAAATTTCTCAAAGATCTTTTATGAATTTTTAAAATTTTCGCTATATGGGAGATGTCTTTCCAGGCCTGATTGTCATAAGAAGGCGCCTACTTAGGGGCACTTGAATAACTTTAAAATACTCTTAGATGTATTAGGAAACATATATAACAAATTCTGAAAGTGAGATTTTTCCAAAGATTTTTTATGAATTCATAAAATTTTGGGTATATGGGAGATGTCCTTCCAGGGCTGATTGTCATATGAAGGCCTCTACTTAGGGGCATTAGAATAACTTTAAAATACTCTTAGATGTATTAGGAAACATATATAAAAAATTCTAAAGGTGAGATTTTTCCAAAGATTTTTTATGAATTTTTAAAATTTTCGGTATATGGGAGATGTCCTTCCAGGGCTGATTGTCATATGAAGGCCCCTACTTAGGGACATGGGAATAACTTAAAAATACTCTTAGATGTATTAGGAAACTTATATAAAAAATTCAGAAGGTGAAAATTTTTCAAAGATTTTTTATGAATTTTTAAAACGTTCGGTATATGAGAGATGTCTTTCCAGGGCTGATCGTCATATGAAGGCCCCTACTTAGAGACATGGAAATAACTTAAAAATATTCTTAGATGTATTAGGAAACATATAGAAAAAATTCATGAGGTGAAAATTTCTCAAAGATTTTATATGAATTTTTAAAATTTTCGGTATATGGGAGATGTCCTTCCAGGGCTGATTGCCATATGAAGTCCCCTATTTAGGGGCATGGTAATAACTTTAAAATACTTTTAGATGTATTACGCAACAGATATAAGAAATTCAAAAGTTGAAAATTTTCCAAAGATTTTTTATGAATTTTTAAAATGTTCGGTATATGAGAGATGTCTTTCCAGGGCTGATCGTCATATGAAGGCCCTTACATAGAGACATGAAAATAACTTAAAAATATTCTTAGATGTATTAGGAAACATATAGGAAAAATTCATGAGGTGAAAATTTCTTAAAGATTTTATATGAATTTTTAAAATTTTCGGTATATGGGAGATGTCTTTCCAGGGCTGATTGCCATATGAAGTCCCCTATTTAGGGGCATGGTAATAACTTTAAAATACTTTTAGATGTATTACGCAACAGATATAAGAAATTCAAAAGTTGAAAATTTTCCAAAGATTTTTTATGAATTTTTAAAATGTTCGGTATATGAGAGATGTCCTTCCAGGGCTGATCGTCATATGAAGGCCCTTACATAGAGACATGAAAATAACTTAAAAATATTCTTAGATGTATTAGGAAACATATAGGAAAAATTCATGAGGTGAAAATTTCTCAAAGATTTTATATGAATTTTTAAAATTTTCGGTATATGGGAGATGTCCTTCCAGGGCTGATTGCCATATGAAGTCCCCTATTTAGGGGCATGGTAATAACTTTAAAATACTTTTAGATGTATTTCGAAACAGATATAAAAAATTCAGAAGTTGAGAATTTTCCAAAGATTTTTTATGAATTTTTAATATTTTCGGTATATGAGAAATGTCCTTCCAGGGCTGATCGTCATATGAAGGCCCTTACATAGAGACATGAAAATAACTTAAAAATATTCTTAGATGTATTAGGAAACATATAGAAAAAATTCATGAGGTGAAAATTTCTCAAAGATTTTATATGAATTTTTAAAATTTTCCGTATATGGGAGATGTCCTTCCAGGGCTGATTGCAATATGAAGTCCCCTATTTAGGGGCATGGTAATAACTTTAAGATGTATTACGCAACAGATATAAAAAATTCAGAAATTGAGAATTTTCCAAAGATTTTTTATGAATTTTTAAAATTTTCGGTATATGGGAGATCTCTTTCCAGGGCTGATAGACATATGAAGGCCCCTACTTAAGGACATGGAAATAACTTTAAAATACTCTTAGATGTATTCGTAAACAGATATAAAAAATTCAAAAGTTGAGAATTTTCCAAAGATTTTTTATGAATTCGTTAAATTTTCGATATATGACAGATGTCCTTCCAGGGCTGATTGTCATATGAAGGCCCCTACTTAGAGAGATGGAAATAACTTAAAAATATTCTTAGATGTATTAGGAAACATATATAATAAATTCAGGAGGTGAGAATTTTCTAAAGATTTTTTATGAATTTTTTCAATATGACAGATGTCCTTCCAGAGCTGATTGCCATATAAAGCCCCTATTTAGGGGCATGGTAATAACTTTAAAATACTTTTAGATGTATTACGCAACAGATATAAAAAATTCAGAAATTGAGAATTTTCCAAAGATTTTTTATGAATTTTTAAAATTTTTGGTATATGGGAGATGTCTTTCCAGGGCTGATTGCCATATGAAGTCCCCTATTTAGGGGCATGGTAATAACTTTAAATACTTTTAGATGTATTACGCAACAGATATAAGAAATTCAAAAGTTGAGAATTTTCCAAAGATTTTTTATGAATTTTTAAAACGTTCGGTATATGAGAGATGTCTTTCCAGGGCTGATCGTCATATGAAGGCCCTTACATAGAGACATGAAAATAACTTAAAAATATTCTTAGATGTATTAGGAAACATATAGAAAAAATTCATGAGGTGAAAATTTCTCAAAGATTTTATATGAATTTTTAAAATTTTCGGTATATGGGAGATGTCCTTCCAGGGCTGATTGCCATATGAAGTCCCCTATTTAGGGGCATGGTAATAACTTTAAAATACTTTTAGATGTATTACGCAACAGATATAAGAAATTCAAAAGTTGAAAATTTTCCAAAGATTTTTTATGAATTTTTAAAATGTTCGGTATATGAGAGATGTCTTTCCAGGGCTGATCGTCATATGAAGGCCCTTACATAGAGACATGAAAATAACTTAAAAATATTCTTAGATGTATTAGGAAACATATAGGAAAAATTCATGAGGTGAAAATTTCTCAATGATTTTTTATGAATTTTTAAAATTTTTGGTATATGAGAGATGTCCTTCCAGGGCTGATCGTCATATGAAGTCCCCTATTTAGGGGCATGGTAATAACTTTAAAATACTTTTAGATGTATTACGCAACAGATATAAAAAATTCAGAAATTGTGAATTTTCCAAAGATTTTTTATGAATTTTTAAAATGTTCGGTGTATGAGAGATGTCCTTCCAGGGCTGATCGTCATATGAAGGCCCTTACATAGAGACATGAAAATAACTTAAAAATATTCTTAGATGTATTAGGAAACATATAGGAAAAATTCATGAGGTGAAAATTTCTCAAAGATTTTATATGAATTTTTAAAATTTTCGGTATATGGGAGATGTCCTTCCAGGGCTGATTGCCATATGAAGTCCCCTATTTAGGGGCATGGTAATAACTTTAAAATACTTTTAGATGTATTACGCAACAGATATAAAAAATTCAAAAGTTGAAAATTTTCCAAAGATTTTTTATGAATTTTTAAAATGTTCGGTATATGAGAGATGTCCTTCCAGGGCTGATCGTCATATGAAGGCCCTTACATAGAGACATGAAAATAACTTAAAAATATTCTTAGATGTATTAGGAAACATATAGGAAAAATTCATGAGGTGAAAATTTCTTAAAGATTTTATATGAATTTTTAAAATTTTCGGTATATGGGAGATGTCTTTCCAGGGCTGATTGCCATATGAAGTCCCCTATTTAAGGGCATGGTAATAACTTTAAAATACTTTTAGATGTATTACGCAACAGATATAAGAAATTCAAAAGTTGAAAATTTTCCAAAGATTTTTTATGAATTTTTAAAATGTTCGGTATATGAGAGATGTCCTTCCAGGGCTGATCGTCATATGAAGGCCCTTACATAGAGACATGAAAATAACTTAAAAATATTCTTAGATGTATTAGGAAACATATATGAAAAATTCATGAGGTGAAAATTTCTCAAAGATTTTATATGAATTTTTAAAATTTTCGGTATATGGGAGATGTCCTTCCAGGGCTGATTGCCATATGAAGTCCCCTATTTAGGGGCATGGTAATAACTTTAAAATACTTTTAGATGTATTTCGAAACAGATATAAAAAATTCAGAAGTTGAGAATTTTCCAAAGATTTTTTATGAATTTTTAATATTTTCGGTATATGAGAGATGTCCTTCCAGGGCTGATCGTCATATGAAGGCCCTTACATAGAGACATGAAAATAACTTAAAAATATTCTTAGTTGTATTAGGAAACATATAGAAAAAATTCATGAGGTGAAAATTTCTCAAAGATTTTATATGAATTTTTAAAATTTTCCGTATATGGGAGATGTCCTTCCAGGGCTGATTGCAATATGAAGTCCCCTATTTAGGGGCATGGTAATAACTTTAAGATGTATTACGCAACAGATATAAAAAATTCAGAAATTGAGAATTTTCCAAAGATTTTTTATGAATTTTTAAAATTTTCGGTATATGGGAGATCTCTTTCCAGGGCTGATAGACATATGAAGGCCCCTACTTAAGGACATGGAAATAACTTTAAAATACTCTTAGATGTATTCGTAAACAGATATAAAAAATTCAAAAGTTGAGAATTTTCCAAAGATTTTTTATGAATTTGTTAAATTTTCGATATATGACAGATGTCCTTCCAGGGCTGATTGTCATATGAAGGCCCCTACTTAGAGAGATGGAAATAACTTAAAAATATTCTTAGATGTATTAGGAAACATATATAATAAATTCAGGAGGTGAGAATTTTCTAAAGATTTTTTATGAATTTTTTCAATATGACAGATGTCCTTCCAGGGCTGATTGCCATATAAAGCCCCTATTTAGGGGCATGGTAATAACTTTAAAATACTTTTAGATGTATTACGCAACAGATATAAAAAATTCAGAAATTGAGAATTTTCCAAAGATTTTTTATGAATTTTTAAAATTTTTGGTATATGGGAGATGTCTTTCCAGGGCTGATTGCCATATGAAGTCCCCTATTTAGGGGCATGGTAATAACTTTAAATACTTTTAGATGTATTACGCAACAGATATAAGAAATTCAAAAGTTGAGAATTTTCCAAAGATTTTTTATGAATTTTTAAAACGTTCGGTATATGAGAGATGTCTTTCCAGGGCTGATCGTCATATGAAGGCCCCTACTTAGAGACATGGAAATAACTTAAAAATATTCTTAGATGTATTAGGAAACATATAGAAAAAATTCAGGAGGTGAGAATTTTCTAAAGATTTTTTATGAATTTTTTCAATATGACAGATGTCCTTCCAGGGCTTATTGTCATTTGAAGTCCCCTACTTAGAGACATGGAAATAACTTAAAAATATTCTTAGATGTATTAGTAAACAGATATAAAACATTCAAAAGTTGAGAATTTTCCAAAGATTTTTTATGAATTTTTTAAATTTTCGATATATGACAGATGTCCTTCTAGGGCTGATTGTCATATGAAGGCCCTTACATAGAGACAAGAAAATAACTAAAAATTTTCTTAGATGTATTAGAAAACATATATGAAAAATTCATGAGGTGAAAATTTCTCAAAGATTTTTTATAAATTTTTAAAATTTTTGGTATATGGGAGATGTCCTTCCAGGGCTGATTGCCATATGAAGTCCCCTATTTAGGGGCATGGTAATAACTTTAAAATACTTTTAGATGTATTACGCAACAGATATAAAAAATTCAGAAATTGAGAAATTTCCAAGGATTTTTTTTGAATTTTTAAAATTTTCGGTATATGGGAGATCTCCTTCCAGGGCTGATTGTCATATGAAGGCCCCTACTTAGAGACATGGAAATAACTTAAAAATATTCTTAGATGTATTAGGAAACATATATAATAAATTCAGGAGGTGAGAATTTTCTAAAGATTTTTTATGAATTTTTTCAATATGACAGATGTCCTTCCAGGGCTTATTGTAATTTGAAGTCCCCTACTTAGAGACATGGTAATAACTTTAAAATACTCTTAGACGTATTAGTAAACAGATATAAACAATTCAAAAGTTGAGAATTTTCCAAAGACTTTTTATGAATTTTTTAAATTTTCGATATATGACAGATGTCCTTCTAACGCTGATTCTCATATGAAGGCCCCTACTTAGGGGCATTAGAATAACTTAAAAATAATATTAGATGTATTGGAAACATATATAATAAATTCAGGAGGTGAGAATTTTCCAAAGATTTTTTATGAATTTTTAAAATTTTCGGTATATGGGAGATGTCTTTCCAGCGCTGATTGCCATATGAAGTCCCTTATTTAGGGGCATGGTAATAACTTTAAAATACTTTTAGGTGTATTACGAAACAGATATAAAAAATTCAGAAGTTGAGAATTTTCCAAAGATTTTTTATGAATTTTTAAAATTTTCGGTATATGAGAGATCTCCCTCCAGGGCTGATTGTCATATGAAGGCCCCTACTTAGAGACGTGGAAATAACTTTAAAATACTCTTAGATGTATTAGTAAACAGATATAAAAAATTCAAAAGTTGAGAATTTTCCAAAGATTTTTTATGAATTTGTTAAATTTTCGATATATGGCAGATGTCCTTCCAGGGCTTATTGTCATTTGAAGTACCCTACTTAGGGGCATATTAATAACTTTAAAATACTCTTAGATGTATTAGGAAACAGATATAAAAAATTCAAAAGTTGAGAATTTTCCAAAGATTTTTTATGAATTTTTAAAATGTTCGGTATATGAGAGATGTCCTTCCAGGGCTGATCGTCATATGAAGGCCCTTACATAGAGACATGAATATAACTTAAAAATATTCTTAGATGTATTAGGAAACATATCTAATAAATTTAGGAGGTAAGAATTTTCCAAAGATTTTTTATGAATTTTTTCAATTTTCGATATATGACAGATGTCCTTCCAGGGCTTATTGTCATTTGAAGTCCCCTACTTAGAGACATGGAAATAACTTAAAAATATTCTTAGATGTATTAGGAAACATATACAATAAATTAAGGAGGTGAGAATTTTCTAAAGATTTTTTATGAATTTTTTCAATATGACAGATGTCCTTCCAGGGCTTATTGTCATTTGAAGTCCCCTACTTAGAGACATGGTAATAACTTTAAAATACTCTTAGACGTATTAGTAAACAGATATAAAAAATTCAAAAGTTGAGAATTTTCCAAAGATTTTTTATGAATTTTTTAAATTTTCGATATATGACAGATGTCCTTCTAGGGCTGATTGTCATATGAAGGCCCTTACATAGAGACATGAAAATAACTTAAAAATATTCTTAGATGTATTAGAAAACATTTATGAAAAATTCATGAGGTGAAAATTTCTCAAAGATTTTTTATGAATTTTTAAAATTTTTGGTATATGGGAGATGTCTTTCCAGGGCTGATTGCCATATGAAGTCCCCTATTTAGGGGCATGGTAATAACTTTAAATACTTTTAGATGTATTACGCAACAGATATAAGAAATTCAAAAGTTGAGAATTTTCCAAAGATTTTTTATGAATTTTTAAAACGTTCGGTATATGAGAGATGTCTTTCCAGGGCTGATCGTCATATGAAGGCCCCTACTTAGAGACATGGAAATAACTTAAAAATATTCTTAGATGTATTAGGAAACATATAGAAAAAATTCATGAGGTGAAAATTTCTCAAAGATTTTATATGAATTTTTAAAATTTTCGGTATATGGGAGATGTCCTTCCAGGGCTGATTGCCATATAAAGTCCCCTATTTAGGGGCATGGTAATAACTTTAAAATACTTTTAGATGTATTACGCAACAGATATAAGAAATTCAAAAGTTGAAAATTTTCCAAAGATTTTTTATGAATTTTTAAAATGTTCGGTATATGAGAGATGTCTTTCCAGGGCTGATCGTCATATGAAGGCCCTTACATAGAGACATGAAAATAACTTAAAAATATTCTTAGATGTATTAGGAAACATATAGAAAAAATTCAGGAGGTGAGAATTTTCTAAAGATTTTTTATGAATTTTTTCAATATGACAGATGTCCTTCCAGGGCTTATTGTCATTTGAAGTCCCCTACTTAGAGACATGGTAATAACTTTAAAATACTCTTAGACGTATTAGTAAACAGATATAAAAAATTCAAAAGTTGAGAATTTTCCAAAGATTTTTTATGAATTTTTTAAATTTTCGATATATGACAGATGTCCTTCTAGGGCTGATTGTCATATGAAGGCCCTTACATAGAGACAAGAAAATAACTAAAAATTTTCTTAGATGTATTAGAAAACATATATGAAAAATTCATGAGGTGAAAATTTCTCAAAGATTTTTTATGAATTTTTAAAATTTTTGGTATATGGGAGATGTCCTTCCAGGGCTGATTGCCATATGAAGTCCCCTATTTAGGGGCATGGTAATAACTTTAAAATACTTTTAGATGTATTACGCAACAGATATAAAAAATTCAGAAATTGAGAAATTTCCAAGGATTTTTTATGAATTTTTAAAATTTTCGGTATATGGGAGATCTCTTTCCAGGGCTGATTGTCATATGAAGGCCCCTACTTAGAGACATGGAAATAATTTAAAAATATTCTTAGATGTATTAGGAAACATATATAATAAATTCAGGAGGTGAGAATTTTCTAAAGATTTTTTATGAATTTCTTCAATATGACAGATGTCCTTCCAGGGCTTATTGTAATTTGAAGTCCCCTACTTAGAGACATGGTAATAACTTTAAAATACTCTTAGACGTATTAGTAAACAGCTATAAACAATTCAAAAGTTGAGAATTTTCCAAAGATTTTTTATGAATTTTTTAAATTTTCGATATATGACAGATGTCCTTCTAACGCTGATTCTCATATGAAGGCCCCTACTTACGGGCATTAGAATAACTTAAAAATAATATTAGATGTATTGGAAACATATATAATAAATTCAGGAGGTGAGAATTTTCCAAAGATTTTTTATGAATTTTTAAAATTTTCGGTATATGGGAGATGTCTTTCCAGCGCTGATTGCCATATGAAGTCCCCTACTTAGAGACATGGAAATAACTATAAAATACTCTTAGATGTATTAGTAAACAGATATAAAAAATTCAAAAGTTGAGAATTTTCCAAAGATTTTTTATGAATTTGTTAAATTTTCGATATATGACAGATGTCCTTCCAGGGCTGATTGTCATATGAAGGCCCCTACTTAGAGAGATGGAAATAACTTAAAAATATTCTTAGATGTATTAGTAAACTTATAGAAAAAATTAATGAGGTGAAAATTTCTCAAAGATTTTTTATGAATTTTTAAAATTTTCGGTATATGGGAGATCTCCTTCCAGGGCTGATTGCCATATGAAGTCCCCTATTTAGGGGCATGGTAATAACTTTAAAATACTTTTAGATGTATTACGCAACAGATATAAAAAATTCAGAAATTGAGAATTTTCCAAAGATTTTTTATGAATTTTTAAAATTTTCGGTATATGGGAGATGTCCTTCCAGGGCTGATTGCCATAAGAAGTCTCCTATTTAGAGGCATGGTAATAACTTTAAAATACTTTTAGATGTATTACGCAACAGATATAAAAAATTCAGAAATTGAGAATTTTCCAAGGATTTTTTATGAATTTTTAAAATTTTCGGTATATGAGAGATCTCCTTCCAGGGCTGATTGTCATATGAAGGCCCCTACTTAGAGACATGGAAATAACTTTAAAATACTTTTAGATGTATTAGTAAACAGATATAAAAAATTCAAAATTAGAGAATTTTCCAAAGATTTTTTATGAATTTGTTAAATTTTCGATATATGACAGATGTCCTTCCAGGGCTGATTGCCATATGAAGTTCCCTATTTAGGGGCATGGTAATAACTTTAAATACTTTTAGATGTATTACGCAACAGATATAAGAAATTCAAAAGTTGAGAATTTTCCAAAGATTTTTTATGAATTTTTAAAACCTTCGGTATATGAGAGATGTCTTTCCAGGGCTGATCGTCATATGAAGGCCCCTACTTAGAGACATGGAAATAACTTAAAAATATTCTTAGATGTATTAGGAAACATATAGAAAAAATTCATGAGGTGAAAATTTCTCAAAGATTTTATATGAATTTTTAAAATTTTCGGTATATGGGAGATGTCCTTCCAGGGCTGATTGCCATATGAAGTCCCCTATTTAGGGGCATGGTAATAACTTTAAAATACTTTTAGATGTATTACGCAACAGATATAAGAAATTCAAAAGTTGAAAATTTTCCAAAGATTTTTTATGAATTTTTAAAATGTTCGGTATATGAGAGATGTCCTTCCAGGGCTGATCGTCATATGAAGGCCCTTACATAGAGACATGAAAATAACTTAAAAATATTCTTAGATGTATTAGGAAACATATAGGAAAAATTCATGAGGTGAAAATTTCTCAAAGATTTTATATGAATTTTTAAAATTTTCGGTATATGGGAGATGTCTTTCCAGGGCTGATTGCCATATGAAGTCCCCTATTTAGGGGCATGGTAATAACTTTAAAATACTTTTAGATGTATTACGCAACAGATATAAGAAATTCAAAAGTTGAAAATTTT
The DNA here is from genome assembly GCA_949710015.1 of Crataerina pallida. NCBI lineage: Eukaryota > Metazoa > Arthropoda > Insecta > Diptera > Hippoboscidae > Crataerina > Crataerina pallida. The sequence goes on from OX453289.1 coordinate 14,079,853, forward strand.
CCAAAGATTTTTTATGAATTTTTAAAATGTTCGGTATATGAGAGATGTCTTTCCAGGGCTGATCGTCATATGAAGGCCCTTACATAGAGACATGAAAATAACTTAAAAATATTCTTAGATGTATTAGGAAACATATAGAAAAAATTCAGGAGGTGAGAATTTTCTAAAGATTTTTTATGAATTTTTTCAATATGACAGATGTTCTTCCAGGGCTTATTGTCATTTGAAGTCCCCTACTTAGAGACATGGTAATAACTTTAAAATACTCTTAGACGTATTAGTAAACAGATATAAAAAATTCAAAAGTTGAGAATTTTCCAAAGATTTTTTATGAATTTTTTAAATTTTCGATATATGACAGATGTCCTTCTAGGGCTGATTGTCATATGAAGGTCCATAGAGACAAAAAAATAACTAAAAATTTTCTTAGATGTATTAGAAAACATATATCAAAAATTCATGAGGTGAAAATTTCTCAAAGATTTTTTATGAATTTTTAAAATTTTTGGTATATGGGAGATGTCTTTCCAGGGCTGATTGTCATATGAAGTCCCCTATTTAGGGGCATGGTAATAACTTTAAAATACTTTTAGATGTATTACGCAACAGATATAAAAAATTCAGAAATTGAGAAATTTCCAAGGATTTTTTATGAATTTTTAAAATTTTCGGTATATGGGAGATCTCCTTCCAGGGCTGATTGTCATATGAAGGCCCCTACTTAGAGACATGGTAATAACTTTAAAATACTCTTAGATGTATTAGTAAACAGATATAAAAAATTCAAAAGTTGAGAATTTTCCAAAGATTTTTTATGAATTTGTTAAATTTTCGATATATGACAGATGTCCTTCCAGGGCTGATTGTCATATGAAGGCCCCTACTTAGAGAGATGGAAATAACTTAAAAATATTCTTAGATGTATTAGTAAACTTATAGAAAAAATTAATGAGGTGAAAATTTCTCAAAGATTTTTTATGAATTTTTAAAATTTTCGGTATATGGGAGATGTCCTTCCAGGGCTGATTGCCATATGAAGTCCCCTATTTAGGGGCATGGTAATAACTTTAAAATACTTTTAGATGTATTACGCAACAGATATAAGAAATTCAAAAGTTGAGAATTTTCCAAAGATTTTTTATGAATTTTTAAAACCTTCGGTATATGAGAGATGTCTTTCCAGGGCTGATCGTCATATGAAGGCCCCTACTTAGAGACATGGAAATAACTTAAAAATATTCTTAGATGTATTAGGAAACATATAGAAAAAATTCATGAGGTGAAAATTTCTCAAATATTTTATATGAATTTTTAAAATTTTCGGTATATGGGAGATGTCCTTCCAGGGCTGATTGCCATATGAAGTCCCCTATTTAGGGGCATGGTAATAACTTTAAAATACTTTTAGATGTATTACGCAACAGATATAAGAAATTCAAAAGTTGAAAATTTTCCAAAGATTTTTTATGAATTTTTAAAATGTTCGGTATATGAGAGATGTCCTTCCAGGGCTAATCGTCATATGAAGGCCCTTACATAGAGACATGAAAATAACTTAAAAATATTCTTAGATGTATTAGGAAACATATAGAAAAAATTCAGGAGGTGAGAATTTTCTAAAGATTTTTTATGAATTTTTTCAATATGACAGATGTCCTTCCAGGGCTTATTGTCATTTGAAGTCCCCTACTTAGAGACATGGAAATAACTTAAAAATATTCTTAGATGTATTAGGAAACATATACAATAAATTAAGGAGGTGAGAATTTTCTAAAGATTTTTTATGAATTTTTTCAATTTTCGATATATGACAGATGTCCTTCCATGACTTATTGTCATTTCAAGTCCCCTACTTAGAGACATGGAAATAACTTTAAAATACTTTTAGATGTATTCGTAAACAGATATAAAAAATTCAAAAGTTGAGAATTTTCGAAAGATTTTTTATGAATTTTTAAAATTTTTGATATATGACAGATGTCCTTCCAGGGTTGATTGTCATATGAAGGCCCCTACTTAGAGACATGGAAATAACTTTAAAATATTCTTAGATGTATTACGCAACAGATATAAAAAATTCAGAAATTGAGAATTTTCCAAAGATTTTTTATGAATTTTTAAAATTTTCGGTATATGGGAGATGTCCTTCCAGGGTTGATTGCCATATGAAGTCCCCTATTTAGAGGCATGGTAATAACTTTAAAATACTTTTAGATGTATTACGCAATAGATATAAAAAATTCAGAAATTGAGAATTTTCCAAGGATTTTTTATGAATTTTTAAAATTTTCGGTATATGGGAGATCTCCTTCCAAAGCTGATTGTCATATGAAGGCCCCTACTTAAAGACATGGAAAAGAGATATAAAAAATTCAGAAATTGAGAATTTTCCAAAGATTTTTTATGAATTTGTTAAATTTTCGATATATGACAGATGTCCTTCCAGGGCTGATTGTCATATGAAGGCCCCTACTTAGAGAGATGGAAATAACTTAAAAATATTCTTAGATGTATTAGTAAACTTATAGAAAAAATTCATGAGGTGAAAATTTGAGAATTTTCCAAAGATTTTTTATGAATTTGTTAAATTTTCGATATATGGCAGATGTCCTTCCAGGGCTTATTGTCATTTGAAGTACCCTACTTAGGGGCATATTAATAACTTTAAAATACTCTTAGGTGTATTAGGAAACAGATATAAAAAATTCAAAAGTTGAGAATTTTCCAAAGATTTTTTATGAATTTGTTAAATTTTCGATATATGACAGATGTCCTTCCAGGGCTGATTGTCATATGAAGGCCCCTACTTAGAGAGATGGAAATAACTTAAAAATATTCTTAGATGTATTAGTAAACTTATAGGAAAAATTAATGAGGTGAAAATTTGAGAATTTTCCAAAGATTTTTTATGAATTTGTTAAATTTTCGATATATGGCAGATGTCCTTCCAGGGCTTATTGTCATTTGAAGTACCCTACTTAGGGGCATATTAATAACTTTAAAATACTCTTAGGTGTATTAGGAAACAGATATAAAAAATTCAAAAGTTGAGAATTTTCCAAAGATTTTTTATGAATTTGTTAAATTTTCGATATATGACAGATGTCCTTCCAGGGCTGATTGTCATATGAAGGCCCCTACTTAGAGAGATGGAAATAACTTAAAAATATTCTTAGATGTATTAGTAAACTTATAGAAAAAATTCATGAGGTGAAAATTTCTCAAAGATTTTTTATGAATTTTTAAAATTTTCGGTATATGGGAGATCTCCTTCCAGGGCTGATTGTCATATGAAGGCCCCTACTTAAAGACATGGAAATAACTTTAAAATACTCTTAGATGTATTAGTAAACAGATATAAAAAATTCAAAAGTTGAGAATTTTCCAAAGATTTTTTATGAATTTTTAAAATGTTCGGTATATGGGAGATCTCCTTCCAGGGCTGATTGTCATATAAAGGCCCCTACTTAAAGACATGGAAATAACTTTAAAATACTCTTAGATGTATTAGTAAACAGATATAAAAAATTCAAAAGTTGAGAATTTTCCAAAGATTTTTTATGAATTTGTTAAATTTTCGATATATGACAGATGTCCTTCCAGGGCTGATTGTCATATGAAGGCCCCTACTTAGAGAGATGGAAATAACTTAAAAATATTCTTAGATGTATTAGTAAACTTATAGAAAAAATTCATGAGGTGAAAATTTCTCAAAGATTTTTTATGAATTTTTAAAATTTTCGGTATATGGGAGATCTCCTTCCAGGGCTGATTGTCATATGAAGGCCCCTACTTAAAGACATGGAAATAACTTTAAAATACTCTTAGATGTATTAGTAAACAGATATAAAAAATTCAAAAGTTGAGAATTTTCCAAAGATTTTTTATGAATTTTTAAAATGTTCGGTATATGGGAGATCTCCTTCCAGGGCTGATTGTCATATAAAGGCCCCTACTTAAAGACATGGAAATAACTTTAAAATACTCTTAGATGTATTAGTAAACAGATATAAAAAATTCAAAAGTTGAGAATTTTCCAAAGATTTTTTATGAATTTGTTAAATTTTCGATATATGACAGATGTCCTTCCAGGGCTGATTGTCATATGAAGGCCCCTACTTAGAGAGATGGAAATAACTTAAAAATATTCTTAGATGTATTAGGAAACATATAGAAAAAATTCATGAGGTGAAAATTTCTCAAAGATTTTTTATGAATTTTTAAAATTTTTGGTATATGAGAGATGTCCTTCCAGGGCTGATCGTCATATGAAGTCCCCTATTTAGGGGCATGGTAATAACTTTAAAATACTTTTAGATGTATTACGCAACAGATATAAAAAATTCAGAAATTGTGAATTTTCCAAAGATTTTTTATGAATTTTTAAAATGTTCGGTATATGGGAGATCTCCTTCCAGGGCTGATTGTCATATGAAGGCCCCTACTTAAAGACATGGAAATAACTTAAAAATATTCTTAGATGTATTAGGAAACATATAGAAAAAATTCATGAGGTGAAAATTTCTCAAATATTTTATATGAATTTTTAAAATTTTCGGTATATGGGAGATGTTAAAGATTTTTTATGAATTTTTAAAATTTTCGGTATATGAGAGATCTCCCTCGAGGGCTGATTGTCATATGAAGGCCCCTACTTAGAGACATGGAAATAACTTTAAAATACTCTTAGATGTATTAGTAAACAGATATAAAAAATTCAAAAGTTGAGAATTTTCCAAAGATTTTTTATGAATTTGTTAAATTTTCGATATATGGCAGATGTCCTTCCAGGGCTTATTGTCATTTGAAGTACCCTACTTAGGGGCATATTAATAACTTTAAAATACTCTTAGATGTATTAGGAAACAGATATAAAAAATTCAAAAGTTGAGAATTTTCCAAAGATTTTTTATGAATTTTTAAAATGTTCGGTATATGAGAGATGTCCTTCCAGGGCTGATCGTCATATGAAGGCCCTTACATAGAGACATGAATATAACTTAAAAATATTCTTAGATGTATTAGGAAACATATCTAATAAATTTAGGAGGTAAGAATTTTCCAAAGATTTTTTATGAATTTTTTCAATTTTCGATATATGACAGATGTCCTTCCAGGGCTTATTGTCATTTGAAGTCCCCTACTTAGAGACATGGAAATAACTTAAAAATATTCTTAGATGTATTAGGAAACATATACAATAAATTAAGGAGGTGAGAATTTTCTAAAGATTTTTTATGAATTTTTTCAATTTTCGATATATGACAGATGTCCTTCCATGACTTATTGTCATTTCAAGTCCCCTACTTAGAGACATGGAAATAACTTTAAAATACTTTTAGATGTATTCGTAAACAGATATAAAAAATTCAAAAGTTGAGAATTTTCGAAAGATTTTCTATGAATTTTTAAAATTTTTGATATATGACAGATGTCCTTCCAGGGTTGATTGTCATATGAAGGCCCCTACTTAGAGACATGGAAATAACTTAAAAATATTCTTAGATGTATTACGCAACAGATATAAAAAATTCAGAAATTGAGAATTTTCCAAAGATTTTTTATGAATTTTTAAAATTTTCGGTATATGGGAGATGTCCTTCCAGGGTTGATTGCCATATGAAGTCCCCTATTTAGAGGCATGGTAATAACTTTAAAATACTTTTAGATGTATTACGCAATAGATATAAAAAATTCAGAAATTGAGAATTTTCCAAGGATTTTTTATGAATTTTTAAAATTTTCGGTATATGGGAGATCTCCTTCCAAAGCTGATTGTCATATGAAGGCCCCTACTTAAAGACATGGAAAAGAGATATAAAAAATTCAGAAATTGAGAATTTTCCAAAGATTTTTTATGAATTTGTTAAATTTTCGATATATGACAGATGTCCTTCCAGGGCTGATTGTCATATGAAGGCCCCTACTTAGAGAGATGGAAATAACTTAAAAATATTCTTAGATGTATTAGTAAACTTATAGAAAAAATTCATGAGGTGAAAATTTGAGAATTTTCCAAAGATTTTTTATGAATTTGTTAAATTTTCGATATATGGCAGATGTCCTTCCAGGGCTTATTGTCATTTGAAGTACCCTACTTAGGGGCATATTAATAACTTTAAAATACTCTTAGGTGTATTAGGAAACAGATATAAAAAATTCAAAAGTTGAGAATTTTCCAAAGATTTTTTATGAATTTGTTAAATTTTCGATATATGACAGATGTCCTTCCAGGGCTGATTGTCATATGAAGGCCCCTACTTAAAGACATGGAAATAACTTTAAAATACTCTTAGATGTATTAGTAAACAGATATAAAAAATTCAAAAGTTGAGAATTTTCCAAAGATTTTTTATGAATTTGTTAAATTTTCGATATATGACAGATGTCCTTCCAGGGCTGATTGTCATATGAAGGCCCCTACTTAGAGAGATGGAAATAACTTAAAAATATTCTTAGATGTATTAGTAAACTTATAGAAAAAATTCATGAGGTGAAAATTTGAGAATTTTCCAAAGATTTTTTATGAATTTGTTAAATTTTCGATATATGGCAGATGTCCTTCCAGGGCTTATTGTCATTTGAAGTACCCTACTTAGGGGCATATTAATAACTTTAAAATACTCTTAGGTGTATTAGGAAACAGATATAAAAAATTCAAAAGTTGAGAATTTTCCAAAGATTTTTTATGAATTTTTAAAATGTTCGGTATATGGGAGATCTCCTTCCAGGGCTGATTGTCATATAAAGGCCCCTACTTAAAGACATGGAAATAACTTTAAAATACTCTTAGATGTATTAGTAAACAGATATAAAAAATTCAAAAGTTGAGAATTTTCCAAAGATTTTTTATGAATTTGTTAAATTTTCGATATATGACAGATGTCCTTCCAGGGCTGATTGTCATATGAAGGCCCCTACTTAGAGAGATGGAAATAACTTAAAAATATTCTTAGATGTATTAGTAAACTTATAGAAAAAATTCATGAGGTGAAAATTTCTCAAAGATTTTTTATGAATTTTTAAAATTTTCGGTATATGGGAGATCTCCTTCCAGGGCTGATTGTCATATGAAGGCCCCTACTTAAAGACATGGAAATAACTTTAAAATACTCTTAGATGTATTAGTAAACAGATATAAAAAATTCAAAAGTTGAGAATTTTCCAAAGATTTTTTATGAATTTGTTAAATTTTCGATATATGACAGATGTCCTTCCAGGGCTGATTGTCATATGAAGGCCCCTACTTAGAGAGATGGAAATAACTTAAAAATATTCTTAGATGTATTAGGAAACATATAGAATAAATTCATGAGGTGAAAATTTCTCAAAGATTTTTTATGAATTTTTAAAATTTTTGGTATATGAGAGATGTCCTTCCAGGGCTGATCGTCATATGAAGTCCCCTATTTAGGGGCATGGTAATAACTTTAAAATACTTTTAGATGTATTACGCAACAGATATAAAAAATTCAGAAATTGTGAATTTTCCAAAGATTTTTTATGAATTTTTAAAATGTTCGGTATATGGGAGATCTCCTTCCAGGGCTGATTGTCATATGAAGGCCCCTACTTAAAGACATGGAAATAACTTTAAAATACTCTTAGATGTATTGGTAAACAGATATAAAAAATTCAAAAGTTGAGAATTTTCCAAAGATTTTTTATGAATTTGTTAAATTTTCGATATATGACAGATGTCCTTCCAGGGCTGATTGTCATATGAAGGCCCCTACTTAGAGAGATGGAAATAACTTAAAAATATTCTTAGATGTATTTGGAAACATATAGAAAAAATTCATGAGGTGAAAATTTCTCAAAGATTTTTTATGAATTTTTAAAATTTTTGGTATATGGGAGATGTCTTTCCAGGGCTGATTGCCATATGAAGTCCTCTATTTAGGGGCATGGTAATAACTTTAAAATACTTTTAGATGTATTACGCAACAGATATAAGAAATTCAAAAGTTGAAAATTTTCCAAAGATTTTTTATGAATTTTTAAAATGTTCGGTATATGAGAAATGTCCTTCCAGGGCTGATCGTCATATGAAGGCCCTTACATAGAGACATGAAAATAACTTAAAAATATTCTTAGATGTATTAGGAAACATATAGAAAAAATTCATGAGGTGAAAATTTCTCAAAGATTTTATATGAATTTTTAAAATTTTCCGTATATGGGAGATGTCCTTCCAGGGCTGATTGCAATATGAAGTTCCCTATTTAGGGGCATGGTAATAACTTTAAAATACTTTAAGATGTATTACGCAACAGATATAAAAAATTCAGAAATTGAGAATTTTCCAAAGATTTTTTATGAATTTTTAAAATTTTCGGTATATGGGAGATCTCTTTCCAGGGCTGATAGTCATATGAAGGCCCCTACTTAAGGACATGGAAATAACTTTAAAATACTCTTAGATGTATTCGTAAACAGATATAAAAAATTCAAAAGTTGAGAATTTTCCAAAGATTTTTTATGAATTCGTTAAATTTTCGATATATGACAGATGTCCTTCCAGGGCTGATTGTCATATGAAGGCCCCTACTTAGAGAGATGGAAATAACTTAAAAATATTCTTAGATGTATTAGGAAACATATATAATAAATTCAGGAGGTGAGAATTTTCTAAAGATTTTTTATGAATTTTTTCAATATGACAGATGTCCTTCCAGGGCTGATTGCCATATAAAGTCCCCTATTTAGGGGCATGGTAATAACTTTAAAATACTTTTAGATGTATTACGCAACAGATATAAAAAATTCAGAAATTGAGAATTTTCCAAAGATTTTTTATGAATTTTTAAAATTTTCGGTATATGGGAGATGTCCTTCCAGGGCTGATTGCCATATGAAGTCTCCTATTTAGAGGCATGGTAATAACTTTAAAATAGTCTTAGATGTATTACGCAACAGATATAAAAAATTCAGAAATTGAGAATTTTCCAAGGATTTTTTATGAATTTTTAAAATTTTCGGTATATGAGAGATCTCCTTCCAGGGCTGATTGTCATATGAAGGCCCCTACTTAGAGACATGGAAATAACTTTAAAATACTCTTAGATGTATTAGTAAACAGATATAAAAAATTCAAAATTTGAGAATTTTCCAAAGATTTTTTATGAATTTGTTAAATTTTCGATATATGACAGATGTCTTTCCAGGGCTTATTGTCATTTGAAGTACCCTACTTAGGGGCATGGTAATAACTTTAAAATACTCTTAGGTGTATTTCGAAACAGATATAAAAAATTCAGAAGTTGAGAATTTTCCAAAGATTTTTTATGAATTTTTAAAATTTTCGGTATATGAGAGATCTCCTTCCAGGGCTGATTGTCATATGAAGGCCCCTACTTAGAGACATGGAAATAACTTAGAAATATTCTTATATGTATTAGGAAACATATATAATAAATTCAGGAGGTGAGAAAATTCTAAACATTTTTTATGAATTTTTTCAATTTTTGATATATGACAGATGTTCTTCCAGGGCTTATTGTCATTTGAAGTCCCCTATTTAGGGGCATGGTAATAACTTTAAAATACTTTTAGATGTATTTCGAAACAGATATAAAAAATTCAAAGTTGAGAATTTTCCAAAGATTTTTTATGAATTTTTAAAATGTTCGGTATATGGGAGATGTCCTTCCAGGGCTGATCGTCATATGAAGGCCCTTACATAGAGACATGAAAATAACTTAAAAATATTCTTAGATATATTAGGAAACATATAGAAAAAATTCATGAGGTGAAAATTTCTCAAAGATTTTATATGAATTTTTAAAATTTTCGGTATATGGGAGATGTCCTTCCAGGGCTTATTGTCATATGAAGTCCCCTATTTAGGGGCATGGTAATAACTTTAAAATACTTTTAGATTTATTTCGAAACAGATATAAAAAATTCAGAAGTTGAGAATTTTCCAAAGATTTTTTATGAATTTTTAAAATGTTCGGTATATGAGAGATCTCCTTCCAGGGCTGATTGTCATATGAAGGCCCCTACTTAGAGACATGGAAATTACTTAAAAATTATCTTAGATGTATTAGGAAACATATCTAACAAATTCAGGAGGTGAGAATTTTCAAAGATTTTTTATGAAATTTTTCAATTTTCGATATATGACAGATGTCCTTCCAGGGCTTATTGTCATTTGAAGTACCCTACTTAGGGGCATGGTAATAACTTTAAAATACTCTTAGATGTATTAGGAATCATATAGAAAAAGTTCATAAGGTGAAAATTTCTCAAAGATTTTTTATGAATTTTTAAAATTTTTGGTATATGGGAGATGTCTTTCCAGGGCTGATTGTCATATGAAGTCCCCTATTTAGGGGCATGGTAATAACTTTAAAATACTTTTAGATGTATTACGCAACAGATATAAGAAATTCAAAAGTTGAGAATTTTCCAAAGATTTTTTATGAATTTTTAAAACGTTCGGTATATGAGAGATGTCTTCCAGGGCTGATTGTCATATGAAGGCCCCTACTTAGAGTCATGGAAATAACTTAAAAATATTTTTATATGTATTAGGAAACATATATAATAAATTCAGGAGTTGAGAATTTTCTAAACATTTTTTATGAATTTTTTCAATTTTCGATATATGACAGATGTTCTTCCAGGGCTTATTGTCATTTCAAGTCCCCTACTTAGAGACATGGAAATAACTTTAAAATACTCTTAGATGTATTAGTTAACAGATATAAAAAATTCAAAAGTTGAGAATTTTCCAAAGATTTTTTATGAATTTGTTAAATTTTCGATATATGACAGATGTCCTTCCAGGGCTGATTGTCATATGAAGGCCCCTACTTAGAGAGATGGAAATAACTTAAAAATATTCTTAGATGTATTAGGAAACATATATAATAAATTCAGGAGCTGAGAATTTTCTAAAGATTTTTTATGAATTTTTTCAATATGACAGATGTCCTTCCAGGGCTGATTGCCATATAAAGTCCCCTATTTAGGGGCATGGTAATAACTTTAAAATACTTTTAGATGTATTACGCAACAGATATAAAAAATTCAGAAATTGAGAATTTTCCAAAGATTTTTTATGAATTTTTAAAATTTTTGGTATATGGGAGATGTCTTTCCAGGGCTGATTGCCATATGAAGTCCCCTATTTAGGGGCATGGTAATAACTTTAAATACTTTTAGATGTATTACGCAACAGACATAAGAAATTCAAAAGTTGAAAATTTTCCAAAGATTTTTTATGAATTTTTAAAATGTTCGGTATATGAGAGATGTCCTTCCAGGGCTGATCGTCATATGAAGGCCCTTACATAGAGACATGAATATAACTTAAAAATATTCTTAGATGTATTAGGAAACATATCTAATAAATTTAGGAGGTAAGAATTTTCCAAAGATTTTTTATGAATTTTTTCAATTTTCGATATATGACAGATGTCCTTCCAGGGCTTATTGTCATTTGAAGTCCCCTACTTAGAGACATGGAAATAACTTAAAAATATTCTTAGATATATAAGGAAACATATACAATAAATTAAGGAGGTGAGAATTTTCTAAAGATTTTTTATGAATTTTTTCAATTTTCGATATATGACAGATGTCCTTCCATGACTTATTGTCATTTCAAGTCCCCTACTTAGAGACATGGAAATAACTTTAAAATACTTTTAGATGTATTCGTAAACAGATATAAAAAATTCAAAAGTTGAGAATTTTCGAAAGATTTTTTATGAATTTTTAAAATTTTTGATATATGACAGATGTCCTTCCAGGGCTGATTGTCATATGAAGGCCCCTACTTAGAGACATGGAAATAACTTAAAAATATTCTTAGATGTATTACGCAACAGATATAAAAAATTCAGAAATTGAGAATTTTCCAAAGATTTTTTATGAATTTTTAAAATTTTCGGTATATGGGAGATGTCCTTCCAGGGTTGATTGCCATATGAAGTCCCCTATTTAGAGGCATGGTAATAACTTTAAAATACTTTTAGATGTATTACGCAATAGATATAAAAAATTCAGAAATTGAGAATTTTCCAAGGATTTTTTATGAATTTTTAAAATTTTCGGTATATGGGAGATCTCCTTCCAAAGCTGATTGTCATATGAAGGCCCCTACTTAAAGACATGGAAAAGAGATATAAAAAATTCAGAAATTGAGAATTTTCCAAAGATTTTTTATGAATTTTTAAAATTTTCGGTATATGGGAGATGTCCTTACAGGGTTGATTGCCATATGAAGTCCCCTATTTAGGGGCATGGTAATAACTTTAAAATACTTTTAGATGTATTACGCAACAGATATAAAAAATTCAGAAATTGAGAATTTTCCAAGGATTTTTTATGAATTTTTAAAATTTTCGGTATATGGGAGATCTCCTTCCAGGGCTGATTGTCATATAAAGGCCCCTACTTAAAGACATGGAAATAACTTTAAAATACTCTTAGATGTATTAGTAAACAGATATAAAAAATTCAAAAGTTTAGAATTTTCCAAAGAGTTTTTATGAATTTGTTAAATTTTCGATATATGACAGATGTCCTTCCAGGGCTGATTGTCATATGAAGGCCCCTACTTAGAGAGATGGAAATAACTTAAAAATATTCTTAGATGTATTAGTAAACTTATAGAAAAAATTCATGAGGTGAAAATTTGAGAATTTTCCAAAGATTTTTTATGAATTTGTTAAATTTTCGATATATGGCAGATGTCCTTCCAGGGCTTATTGTCATTTGAAGTACCCTACTTAGGGGCATATTAATAACTTTAAAATACTCTTAGGTGTATTAGGAAACAGATATAAAAAATTCAAAAGTTGAGAATTTTCCAAAGATTTTTTATGAATTTTTAAAATGTTCGGTATATGGGAGATCTCCTTCCAGGGCTGATTGTCATATAAAGGCCCCTACTTAAAGACATGGAAATAACTTTAAAATACTCTTAGATGTATTAGTAAACAGATATAAAAAATTCAAAAGTTGAGAATTTTCCAAAGATTTTTTATGAATTTGTTAAATTTTCGATATATGACAGATGTCCTTCCAGGGCTGATTGTCATATGAAGGCCCCTACTTAGAGAGATGGAAATAACTTAAAAATATTCTTAGATGTATTAGTAAACTTATAGAAAAAATTCATGAGGTGAAAATTTCTCAAAGATTTTTTATGAATTTTTAAAATTTTCGGTATATGGGAGATCTCCTTCCAGGGCTGATTGTCATATGAAGGCCCCTACTTAAAGACATGGAAATAACTTTAAAATACTCTTAGATGTATTAGTAAACAGATATAAAAAATTCAAAAGTTGAGAATTTTCCAAAGATTTTTTATGAATTTTTAAAATTTTCGATATATGATAGATGTCTTTCCAGGGCTGATTGTCATATGAAGTCCCCTATTTAGGGGCATGGTAATAACTTTAAAATACTTTTAGATGTATTACGCAACAGATATAAAAAATTCAGAAATTGAGAATTTTCCAAGGATTTTTTATGAATTTTTAAAATTTTCGGTATATGGGAGATCTCCTTCCAGGGCTGATTGTCATATGAAGGCCCCTACTTAAAGACATGGAAATAACTTTAAAATACTCTTAGATGTATTAGTAAACAGATATAAAAAATTCAAAAGTTGAGAATTTTCCAAAGATTTTTTATGAATGTGTTAAATTTTCGATATATGACAGATGTCCTTCCAGGGCTGATTGTCATATGAAGGCCCCTACTTAGAGAGATGGAAATAACTTAAAAATATTCTTAGATGTATTTGGAAACATATAGAAAAAATTCATGAGGTGAAAATTTCTCAAAGATTTTTTATGAATTTTTAAAATTTTTGGTATATGGGAGATGTCTTTCCAGGGCTGATTTCCATATGAAGTCCTCTATTTAGGGGCATGGTAATAACTTTAAAATACTTTTAGATGTATTAAGCAACAGATATAAGAAATTCAAAAGTTGAAAATTTTCCAAAGATTTTTTATGAATTTTTAAAATGTTCGGTATATGAGAAATGTCCTTCCAGGGCTGATCGTCATATGAAGGCCCTTACATAGAGACATGAAAATAACTTAAAAATATTCTTAGATGTATTAGGAAACATATAGGAAAAATTCATGAGGTGAAAATTTCTCAAAGATTTTATATGAATTTTTAAAATTTTCGGTATATGGGAGATGTCCTTCCAGGGCTGATTGCCATATGAAGTCCCCTATTTAGGGGCATGGTAATAACTTTAAAATACTTTTAGATGTATTACGCAACAGATATAAAAAATTCAGAAATTGAGAATTTTCCAAAGATTTTTTATGAATTTTTAAAATTTTCGGTATATGGGAGATCTCCTTCCAGGGCTGATTGTCATATAAAGGCCCCTACTTAAAGACATGGAAATAACTTTAAAATACTCTTAGATGTATTAGTAAACAGATATAAAAAATTCAAAAGTTGAGAATTTTCCATAGATTTTTTATGAATTTGTTAAATTTTCGATATATGACAGATGTCCTTCCAGGGCTTATTGTCATTTGAAGTCCGCTACTTAGAGACATGGAAATAACTTAAAAATATTCTTAGATGTATTAGGAAACATATACAATAAATTAAGGAGGTGAGAATTTTCTAAAGATTTTTTATGAATTTTTTCAATTTTCGATATATGACAGATGTCCTTCCATGACTTATTGTCATTTCAAGTCCCCTACTTAGAGACATGGAAATAACTTTAAAATACTTTTAGATGTATTCGTAAACAGATATAAAAAATTCAAAAGTTGAGAATTTTCGAAAGATTTTTTATGAATTTTTAAAATTTTTGATATATGACAGATGTCCTTCCAGGGCTGATTGTCATATGAAGGCCCCTACTTAGAGACATGGAAATAACTTAAAAATATTCTTAGATGTATTACGCAACAGATATAAAAAATTCAGAAATTGAGAATTTTCCAAAGATTTTTTATGAATTTTTAAAATTTTCGGTATATGGGAGATGTCCTTCCAGGGTTGATTGCCATATGAAGTCCCCTATTTAGAGGCATGGTAATAACTTTAAAATACTTTTAGATGTATTACGCAATAGATATAAAAAATTCAGAAATTAAGAATTTTCCAAGGATTTTTTATGAATTTTTAAAATTTTCGGTATATGGGAGATCTCCTTCCAAAGCTGATTGTCATATGAAGGCCCCTACTTAAAGACATGGAAAAGAGATATAAAAAATTCAGACATTGAGAATTTTCCAAAGATTTTTTATGAATTTTTAAAATTTTCGGTATATGGGAGATGTCCTTACAGGGTTGATTGCCATATGAAGTCCCCTATTTAGGAGCATGGTAATAACTTTAAAATACTTTTAGATGTATTACGCAACAGATATAAAAAATTCAGAAATTGAGAATTTTCCAAGGATTTTTTATGAATTTTTAAAATTTTCGGTATATGGGAGATCTCCTTCCAGGGCTGATTGTCATATAAAGGCCCCTACTTAAAGACATGGAAATAACTTTAAAATACTCTTAGATGTATTAGTAAACAGATATAAAAAATTCAAAAGTTTAGAATTTTCCAAAGATTTTTTATGAATTTGTTAAATTTTCGATATATGACAGATGTCCTTCCAGGGCTGATTGTCATATGAAGGCCCCTACTTAGAGAGATGGAAATAACTTAAAAATATTCTTAGATGTATTAG
Organism: Crataerina pallida; assembly: GCA_949710015.1. NCBI lineage: Eukaryota > Metazoa > Arthropoda > Insecta > Diptera > Hippoboscidae > Crataerina > Crataerina pallida. The sequence continues at coordinate 14,095,542 of OX453289.1, forward strand.
TAAACTTATAGAAAAAATTCATGAGGTGAAAATTTCTCAAAGATTTTTTATGAATTTTTAAAATTTTCGGTATATGGGAGATCTCCTTCCAGGGCTGATTGTCATATGAAGGCCCCTACTTAAAGACATGGAAATAACTTTAAAATACTCTTAGATGTATTAGTAAACAGATATAAGAAATTCAAAAGTTGAGAATTTTCCAAAGATTTTTTATGAATTTTTAAAATTTTCGATATATGATAGATGTCTTTCCAGGGCTGATTGTCATATGAAGTCCCCTATTTAGGGGCATGGTAATAACTTTAAAATACTTTTAGATGTATTACGCAACAGATATAAAAAATTCAGAAATTGAGAATTTTCCAAGGATTTTTTATGAATTTTTAAAATTTTCGGTATATGGGAGATCTCCTTCCAGGGCTGATTGTCATATGAAGGCCCCTACTTAAAGACATGGAAATAACTTTAAAATACTCTTAGATGTATTAGTAAACAGATATAAAAAATTCAAAAGTTGAGAATTTTCCAAAGATTTTTTATGAATGTGTTAAATTTTCGATATATGACAGATGTCCTTCCAGGGCTGATTGTCATATGAAGGCCCCTACTTAGAGAGATGGAAATAACTTAAAAATATTCTTAGATGTATTTGGAAACATATAGAAAAAATTCATGAGGTGAAAATTTCTCAAAGATTTTTTATGAATTTTTAAAATTTTTGGTATATGGGAGATGTCTTTCCAGGGCTGATTGCCATATGAAGTCCTCTATTTAGGGGCATGGTAATAACTTTAAAATACTTTTAGATGTATTAAGCAACAGATATAAGAAATTCAAAAGTTGAAAATTTTCCAAAGATTTTTTATGAATTTTTAAAATGTTCGGTATATGAGAAATGTCCTTCCAGGGCTGATCGTCATATGAAGGCCCTTACATAGAGACATGAAAATAACTTAAAAATATTCTTAGATGTATTAGGAAACATATAGGAAAAATTCATGAGGTGAAAATTTCTCAAAGATTTTATATGAATTTTTAAAATTTTCGGTATATGGGAGATGTCCTTCCAGGGCTGATTGCCATATGAAGTCCCCTATTTAGGGGCATGGTAATAACTTTAAAATACTTTTAGATGTATTACGCAACAGATATAAAAAATTCAGAAATTGAGAATTTTCCAAAGATTTTTTATGAATTTTTAAAATTTTCGGTATATGAGAGATGTCCTTCCAGGGCTGATCGTCATATGAAGGCCCTTACATAGAGACATGAAAATAACTTAAAAATATTCTTAGATGTATTAGGAAACATATAGAAAAAATTCATGAGGTGAAAATTTCTCAAAGATTTTATATGAATTTTTAAAATTTTCCGTATATGGGAGATGTCCTTCCAGGGCTGATTGCAATATGAAGTCCCCTATTTAGGGGCATGGTAATAACTTTAAAATACTTTAAGATGTATTACGCAACAGATATAAAAAATTCAGAAATTGAGAATTTTCCAAAGATTTTTTATGAATTTTTAAAATTTTCGGTATATGGGAGATCTCTTTCCAGGGCTGATAGTCATATGAAGGCCCCTACTTAAGGACATGGAAATAACTTTAAAATACTCTTAGATGTATTCGTAAACAGATATAAAAAATTCAAAAGTTGAGAATTTTCCAAAGATTTTTTATGAATTCGTTAAATTTTCGATATATGACAGATGTCCTTCCAGGGCTGATTGTCATATGAAGGCCCCTACTTAGAGAGATGGAAATAACTTAAAAATATTCTAAGATGTATTAGGAAACATATATAATAAATTCAGGAGGTGAGAATTTTCTAAAGATTTTTTATGAATTTTTTCAATATGACAGATGTCCTTCCAGGGCTGATTGCCATATAAAGTCCCCTATTTAGGGGCATGGTAATAACTTTAAAATACTTTTAGATGTATTACGCAACAGATATAAAAAATTCAGAAATTGAGAATTTTCCAAAGATTTTTTATGAATTTTTAAAATTTTCGGTATATGGGAGATGTCCTTCCAGGGCTGATTGCCATATGAAGTTTCCTATTTAGAGGCATGGTAATAACTTTAAAATACTTTTAGATGTATTACGCAACAGATATAAAAAATTCAGATATTGAGAATTTTCCAAGGATTTTTTATGAATTTTTAAAATTTTCGGTATATGAGAGATCTCCTTCCAGGCCTGATTGTCATATGAAGGCCCCTACTTAGAGACATGGAAATAACTTTAAAATACTCTTAGATGTATTAGTAAACAGATATAAAAAATTCAAAAGTTGAGAATTTTCCAAAGATTTTTTATGAATGTGTTAAATTTTCGATATATGACAGATGTCCTTCCAGGGCTGATTGTCATATGAAGGCCCCTACTTAGAGAGATGGAAATAACTTAAAAATATTCTTAGATGTATTTGGAAACATATAGAAAAAATTCATGAGGTGAAAATTTCTCAAAGATTTTTTATGAATTTTTAAAATTTTTGGTATATGGGAGATGTCTTTCCAGGGCTGATTGCCATATGAAGTCCTCTATTTAGGGGCATGGTAATAACTTTAAAATACTTTTAGATGTATTAAGCAACAGATATAAGAAATTCAAAAGTTGAAAATTTTCCAAAGATTTTTTATGAATTTTTAAAATGTTCGGTATATGAGAGATGTCCTTCCAGGGCTGATCGTCATATGAAGGCCCTTACATAGAGACATGAATATAACTTAAAAATATTCTTAGATGTATTAGGAAACATATCTAATAAATTTAGGAGGTAAGAATTTTCCAAAGATTTTTTATGAATTTTTTCAATTTTCGATATATGACAGATGTCCTTCCAGGGCTTATTGTCATTTGAAGTCCCCTACTTAGAGACATGGAAATAACTTAAAAATATTCTTAGATGTATTAGGAAACATATACAATAAATTAAGGAGGTGAGAATTTTCTAAAGATTTTTTATGAATTTTTTCAATTTTCGATATATGACAGATGTCCTTCCATGACTTATTGTCATTTCAAGTCCCCTACTTAGAGACATGGAAATAACTTTAAAATACTTTTAGATGTATTCGTAAACAGATATAAAAAATTCAAAAGTTGAGAATTTTCGAAAGATTTTTTATGAATTTTTAAAATTTTTGATATATGACAGATGTCCTTCCAGGGCTGATTGTCATATGAAGGCCCCTACTTAGAGACATGGAAATAACTTAAAAATATTCTTAGATGTATTACGCAACAGATATAAAAAATTCAGAAATTGAGAATTTTCCAAAGATTTTTTATGAATTTTTAAAATTTTCGGTATATGGGAGATGTCCTTCCAGGGTTGATTGCCATATGAAGTCCCCTATTTAGAGGCATGGTAATAACTTTAAAATACTTTTAGATGTATTACGCAATAGATATAAAAAATTCAGAAATTGAGAATTTTCCAAGGATTTTTTATGAATTTTTAAAATTTTCGGTATATGGGAGATCTCCTTCCAAAGCTGATTGTCATATGAAGGCCCCTACTTAAAGACATGGAAAAGAGATATAAAAAATTCAGAAATTGAGAATTTTCCAAAGATTTTTTATGAATTTTTAAAATTTTCGGTATATGGGAGATGTCCTTACAGGGTTGATTGCCATATGAAGTCCCCTATTTAGGGGCATGGTAATAACTTTAAAATACTTTTAGATGTATTACGCAACAGATATAAAAAATTCAGAAATTGAGAATTTTCCAAGGATTTTTTATGAATTTTTAAAATTTTCGGTATATGGGAGATCTCCTTCCAGGGCTGATTGTCATATAAAGGCCCCTACTTAAAGACATGGAAATAACTTTAAAATACTTTTAGATGTATTACGCAACAGATATAAAAAATTCAGAAATTGAGAATTTTCCAAGGATTTTTTATGAATTTTTAAAATTTTCGGTATATGGGAGATCTCCTTCCAGGGCTGATTGTCATATGAAGGCCCCTACTTAAAGACATGGAAATAACTTTAAAATACTCTTAGATGTATTAGTAAACAGATATAAAAAATTCAAAAGTTGAGAATTTTCCAAAGATTTTTTATGAATGTGTTAAATTTTCGATATATGACAGATGTCCTTCCAGGGCTGATTGTCATATGAAGGTCCCTACTTAGAGAGATGGAAATAACTTAAAAATATTCTTAGATGTATTTGGAAACATATAGAAAAAATTCATGAGGTGAAAATTTCTCAAAGATTTTTTATGAATTTTTAAAATTTTTGGTATATGGGAGATGTCTTTCCAGGGCTGATTGCCATATGAAGTCCTCTATTTAGGGGCATGGTAATAACTTTAAAATACTTTTAGATGTATTAAGCAACAGATATAAGAAATTCAAAAGTTGAAAATTTTCCAAAGATTTTTTATGAATTTTTAAAATGTTCGGTATATGAGAAATGTCCTTCCAGGGCTGATCGTCATATGAAGGCCCTTACATAGAGACATGAAAATAACTTAAAAATATTCTTAGATGTATTAGGAAACATATAGAAAAAATTCATGAGGTGAAAATTTCTCAAAGATTTTATATGAATTTTTAAAATTTTCGGTATATGGGAGATGTCCTTCCAGGGCTGATTGCCATATGAAGTCCCCTATTTAGGGGCATGGTAATAACTTTAAAATACTTTTAGATGTATTACGCAACAGATATAAAAAATTCAGAAATTGAGAATTTTCCAAAGATTTTTTATGAATTTTTAAAATTTTCGGTATATGGGAGATCTCTTTCCAGGGCTGATAGTCATATGAAGGCCCCTACTTAAGGACATGGAAATAACTTTAAAATACTCTTAGATGTATTCGTAAACAGATATAAAAAATTCAAAAGTTGAGAATTTTCCAAAGATTTTTTATGAATTCGTTAAATTTTCGATATATGACAGATGTCCTTCCAGGGCTGATTGTCATATGAAGGCCCCTACTTAGAGAGATGGAAATAACTTAAAAATATTCTTAGATGTATTAGGAAACATATATAATAAATTCAGGAGGTGAGAATTTTCTAAAGATTTTTTATGAATTTTTTCAATATGACAGATGTCCTTCCAGGGCTGATTGCCATATAAAGTCCCCTATTTAGGGGCATGGTAATAACTTTAAAATAATTTTAGATGTATTACGCAACAGATATAAAAAATTCAGAAATTGAGAATTTTCCAAAGATTTTTTATGAATTTTTAAAATTTTCGGTATATGGGAGATGTCCTTCCAGGGCTGATTGCCATATGAAGTCTCCTATTTAGAGGCATGGTAATAACTTTAAAATACTTTTAGATGTATTACGCAACAGATATAAAAAATTCAGAAATTGAGAATTTTCCAAGGATTTTTTATGAATTTTTAAAATTTTCGGTATATGAGAGATCTCCTTCCAGGGCTGATTGTCATATGAAGGCCCCTACTTAGAGACATGGAAATAACTTTAAAATACTCTTAGATGTATTAGTAAACAGATATAAAAAATTCAAAATTTGAGAATTTTCCAAAGATTTTTTATGAATTTGTTAAATTTTCGATATATGACAGATGTCCTTCCAGGGCTGATTCTTATATGAAGGCCCCTACTTAGGGGCATGGTAATAACTTAAAAAAATTATTAGATGTATTGGAAACATATATAATAAATTCAGGAGATGAGAATTTTCCAAAGATTTTTTATGAATTTTTTCAATTTTCGATATATGACAGATGTCTTTCCAGGGATTATTGTCGTTTGAAGTACCCTACTTAGGGGCATGGTAATAACTTTAAAATACTCTTAGATGTATTAGGAAACAGATATAAAAAATTCAAAAGTTGAGAATTTTCCAAAGATTTTTTATGAACTTTTAAAATGTTCGGTATATGAGAGATGTCCTTCTAGGGCTGATCGTCATATGAAGGCCCTTACATAGAGACATGAAAATAACTTAAAAGTATTCTTAGATGTATTAGGAAACATATAGGAAAAATTCATGAGGTGAAAATTTCTCAAAGATTTTATATGAATTTTTAAAATTTTCGGTATATGGGAGATGTCCTTCCAGTAAGTAATTTCCTTCCAGGGCTGATTGCCATATGAACTCCCCTATTTAGGGGCATGGTAATAACTTTAAAATACTTTTAGGTGTATTTCGAAACAGATATAAAAAATTCAGAAGTTGAGAATTTTCCAAAGATTTTTTATGAATTTTTAAAATGTTCGGTATATGAGAAATGTCCTTCCAGGGCTGATCGTCATATGAAGGCCCTTACATAGAGACATGAAAATAACTTAAAAGTATTCTTAGATGTATTAGGAAACATATAGGAAAAATTCATGAGGTGAAAATTTCTCAAAGATTTTATATGAATTTTTAAAATTTTCGGTATATGGGAGATGTCCTTCCAGTAAGTAATTTCCTTCCAGGGCTGATTGCCATATGAACTCCCCTATTTAGGGGCATGGTAATAACTTTAAAATACTTTTAGGTGTATTTCGAAACAGATATAAAAAATTCAGAAGTTGAGAATTTTCCAAAGATTTTTTATGAATTTTTAAAATGTTCGGTATATGAGAAATGTCCTTCCAGGGCTGATCGTCATATGAAGGCCCTTACATAGAGACATGAAAATAACTTAAAAGTATTCTTAGATGTATTAGGAAACATATAGGAAAAATTCATGAGGTGAAAATTTCTCAAAGATTTTATATGAATTTTTAAAATTTTCGGTATATGGGAGATGTCCTTCCAGTAAGTAATTTCCTTCCAGGGCTGATTGCCATATGAACTCCCCTATTTAGGGGCATGGTAATAACTTTAAAATACTTTTAGGTGTATTTCGAAACAGATATAAAAAATTCAGAAGTTGAGAATTTTCCAAAGATTTTTTATGAATTTTTAAAATGTTCGGTATATGAGAGATGTCCTTCCAGGGCTGATTGTCATATGAAGGCCCCTACTTAGAGACATGGAAATAACTTAAAAATAATCTTAGATGTATTAGGAAACATATATAATAAATTCAGGAGGTGAGAATTTTCCAAAGATTTTTTATGAATTTTTAAAATGTTCGGTATATGAGAGATGTCCTTCCAGGGCTGATTGTCATATGAAGGCCCCTACTTAGAGACATGGAAATAACTTAGAAATATTCTTATATGTATTAGGAAACATATATAATAAATTCAGGAGGTGAGAATTTTCTAAACATTTTTTATGAATTTTTTCAATTTTTGATATATGACAGATGTTCTTCCAGGGCTTATTGTCATTTGAAGTCCCCTATTTAGGGGCATGGTAATAACTTTAAAATACTTTTAGATGTATTTCGAAACAGATATAAAAAATTCAAAGTTGAGAATTTTCCAAAGATTTTTTATGAATTTTTAAAATTTTCGGTATATGAGAGATGTCCTTCCAGGGCTGATCGTCATTTGAAGTCCCCTATTTAGGGGCATGGTAATAACTTTAAAATACTTTTAGATGTATTTCGAAACAGATATAAAAAATTCAGAAGTTGAGAATTTTCCAAAGATTTTTTATGAATTTTTAAAATTTTCGGTATATGAGAGATCTCCTTCCAGGGCTGATTGTCATATGAAGGCCCCTACTTAGAGACATGGACATTACTTAAAAATTATCTTAGATGTATTAGGAAACATATCTAATAAATTCAGGAGGTGAGAATTTTCAAAGATTTTTTATGAAATTTTTCAATTTTCGATATATGACAGATGTCTTTCCAGGGCTTATTGTCATTTGAAGTACCCTACTTAGGGGCATGGTAATAACTTTAAAATACTCTTAGATGTATTAGGAATCATATAGAAAAAGTTCATAAGGTGAAAATTTCTCAAAGATTTTTTATGAATTTTTAAAATTTTTGGTATATGGGAGATGTCTTTCCAGGGCTGATTGTCATATGAAGTCCCCTATTTAGGGGCATGGTAATAACTTTAAAATACTTTTAGATGTATTACGCAACAGATATAAGAAATTCAAAAGTTGAGAATTTTCCAAAGATTTTTTATGAATTTTTAAAACGTTCGGTATATGAGAGATGTCTTCCAGGGCTGATTGTCATATGAAGGCCCCTACTTAGAGTCATGGAAATAACTTAAAAATATTTTTATATGTATTAGGAAACATATATAATAAATTCAGGAGTTGAGAATTTTCTAAACATTTTTTATGAATTTTTTCAATTTTCGATATATGACAGATGTTCTTCCAGGGCTTATTGTCATTTCAAGTCCCCTACTTAGAGACATGGAAATAACTTTAAAATACTCTTAGATGTATTAGTTAACAGATATAAAAAATTCAAAAGTTGAGAATTTTCCAAAGATTTTTTATGAATTTTTTAAATTTTCGATATATGACAGATGTCCTTCCAGTGCTGATTGTCATATGAAGGCCCCTACTTAGAGAGATAAAAATAACTTAAAAATATTCTTAGATGTATTAGGAAACATATAGAAAAAATTCATGAGGTGAAAATTTCTCAAAGATTTTTTATGAATTTTTAAAATTTTCGGTATATGGGAGATGTCCTTCCAGGGCTGATTGCCACATGAAGTCCCCTATTTAGGGGCATGGTAATAACTTTAAAATACTTTTAGATGTATTACGCAACAGATATAAAAAATTCAGAAATTGAGAATTTTCCAAAGATTTTTTATGAATTTTTTAAATTTTCGGTATATGGGAGATCTCCTTCCAGGGCTGATTGTCATATGAAGGCCCCTACTTAGAGACATGGAAATAACTTAAAAATATTCTTAGATGTATTAGAAAACATATATAATAAATTCAGGAGGTGAGAATTTTCTAAAGATTTTTTATGAATTTTTTCAATATGACAGATGTCCTTCCAGGGCTTATTGTCATTTGAAGTCCCCTACTTAGAGACATGGTAATAACTTTAAAATACTCTTAGACGTATTAGTAAACAGATATAAAAAATTCAAAAGTTGAGAATTTTCCAAAGATTTTTTATGAATTTTTTAAATTTTCGATATATGACAGATGTCCTTCTAGGGCTGATTCTCATATGAAGGCCCCTACTTAGGGCATTAGAATAACTTAAAAATAATATTAGATGTATTGGAAACATATATAATAAATTCAGGAGGTGAGAATTTTCCAAAGATTTTTTATGAATTTTTAAAATGTTCGGTATATGAGAGATGTCCTTCCAGGGCTGATTGTCATATGAAGGCCCTTACATAGAGACATGAAAATAACTTAAAAATATTCTTAGATGTATTAGAAAACATATATGAAAAATTCATGAGGTGAAAATTTCTCAAAGATTTTTTATGAATTTTTAAAATTTTTGGTATATGGGAGATGTCCTTCCAAGGCTGATTGCCATATGAAGTCCCCTATTTAGGGGCATGGTAATAACTTTAAAATACTTTTAGATGTATTACGCAACAGATATAAAAAATTCAGAAGTTGAGAATTTTCCAAAGATTTTTTATGAATTTTTAAAATGTTCGGTATATGAGAGATGTCCTTCCAGGGCTGATTGTCATATGAAGGCCCCTACTTAGAGACATGGAAATAACTTAAAAATATTCTTAGATGTATTAGGAAACATATATAATAAATTCAGGAGGTGAGAATTTTCTAAAGATTTTTTATGAATTTTTTCAATATGACAGATGTCCTTCCAGGGCTTATTGTCATTTGAAGTCCCCTACTTAGAGACATGGTAATAACTTTAAAATACTCTTAGACGTATTAGTAAACAGATATAAAAAATTCAAAAGTTAAGAATTTTCCAAAGATTTTTTATGAATTTTTTAAATTTTCGATATATGACAGATGTCCTTCTAGGGCTGATTGTCATATGAAGGCCCTTACATAGAGACATGAAAATAACTTAAAAATATTCTTAGATGTATTAGAAAACATATATGAAAAATTCATGAGGTGAAAATTTCTCAAAGATTTTTTATGAATTTTTAAAATTTTTGGTATATGGGAGATGTCTTCCCAGGGCTGATTGCCATATGAAGTCCCCTATTTAGGGGCATGGTAATAACTTTAAAATACTTTTAGATGTATTACGCAACAGATATAAGAAATTCAAAAGTTGAGAATTTTCCAAAGATTTTTTATGAATTTTTAAAACGTTCGGTATATGAGAGATGTCTTTCCAGGGCTGATCGTCATATGAAGGCCCCTACTTAGAGACATGGAAATAACTTAAAAATATTCTTAGATGTATTAGGAAACATATAGAAAAAATTCATGAGGTGAAAATTTCTCAAAGATTTTATATGAATTTTTAAAATTTTCGGTATATGGGAGATGTCCTTCCAGGGCTGATTGCCATATGAAGTCCCCTATTTAGGGGCATGGTAATAACTTTAAAATACTTTTAGATGTATTACGCAACAGATATAAGAAATTCAAAAGTTGAGAATTTTCCAAAGATTTTTTATGAATTTTTAAATGTTCGGAGAGATGTCTTTCCAGGGCTGATCGTCATATGAAGGCCCTTACATAGAGACATGAAAATAACTTAAAAATATTCTTAGATGTATTAGGAAACATATAGAAAAAATTCAGGAGGTGAGAATTTTCTAAAGATTTTTTATGAATTTTTTCAATATGACAGATGTCCTTCCAGGGCTTATTGTCATTTGAAGTCCCCTACTTAGAGACATGGTAATAACTTTAAAATACTCTTAGACGTATTAGTAAACAGATATAAAAAATTCAAAAGTTGAGAATTTTCCAAAGATTTTTTATGAATTTTTTAAATTTTCGATATATGACAGATGTCCTTCTAGGGCTGATTGTCATATGAAGGCCCTTACATAGAGACATGAAAATAACTTAAAAATATTCTTAGATGTATTAGAAAATATATATGAAAAATTCATGAGGTGAAAATTTCTCAAAGATTTTTTATGAATTTTTAAAATTTTTGGTATATGGGAGATGTCCTTCCAGACTTGATTGTCATATGAAGGCCCCTACTTAGAGAGATGGAAATAACTTAAAAATATTCTTAGATGTATTAGGAAACATATATAATAAATTCAGGAGGTGAGAATTTTCTAAAGATTTTTTATGAATTTTTTCAATATGACAGATGTCCTTCCAGGGCTGATTGCCATACGAAGTCCCCTATTTAGGGGCATGGTAATAACTTTAAAATACTTTTAGATGTATTACGCAACAGATATAAAAAATTCAGAAATTGAGAATTTTCCAAGGATTTTTTATGAATTTTTAAATTTTTCGGTATATGGGAGATCTCCTTCCAGGGCTGATTGTCATATGAAGGCCCTTACATAGAGACATGAAAATAACTTAAAAATATTCTTAGATATATTAGGAAACATATAGAAAAAATTCAGGAGGTGAGAATTTTCTAAACATTTTTTATGAATTTTTTCAATTTTCGATATATGACAGATGTTCTTCCAGGGCTTATTGTCATTTGAAGTCCCCTATTTAGGGGCATGGTAATAACTTTAAAATACTTTTAGATGTATTTCGAAACAGATATAAAAAATTCAAAGTTGAGAATTTTCCAAAGATTTTTTATGAATTTTTAAAATGTTCGGTATATGAGAGATGTCCTTCCAGGGCTGATCGTCATATGAAGGCCCTTACATAGAGACATGAAAATAACTTAAAAATATTCTTAGATATATTAGGAAACATAAAGAAAAAATTCATGAGGTGAAAATTTCTCAAAGATTTTATATGAATTTTTAAAATTTTCGGTATATGGGAGATGTCCTTCCAGGGCTTATTGTCATTTGAAGTCCCCTATTTAGGGGCATGGTAATAACTTTAAAATACTTTTAGATGTATTTCGAAACAGATATAAAAAATTCAGAATTTGAGAATTTTCCAAAGATTTTTTATGAATTTTTAAAATTTTCGGTATATGAGAGATCTCCTTCCAGGGCTGATTGTCATATGAAGGCCCCTACTTAGAGACATGGAAATAACTTAAAAATTATCTTAGATGTATTAGGAAACATATCTAATAAATTCAGGAGGTGAGAATTTTCAAAGATTTTTTATGAAATTTTTCAATTTTCGATATATGACAGATGTCCTTCCAGGGCTTATTGTCATTTGAAGTACCCTACTTAGGGGCATGGTAATAACTTTAAAATACTCTTAGATGTATTAGGAATCATATAGGAAAAGTTCATAAGGTGAAAATTTCTCAAAGATTTTTTATGAATTTTTAAAATTTTTGGTATATGGGAGATGTCTTTCCAGGGCTGATTGTCATATGAAGTCCCCTATTTAGGGGCATGGTAATAACTTTAAAATACTTTTAGATGTATTACGCAACAGATATAAGAAATTCAAAAGTTGAGAATTTTCCAAAGATTTTTTATGAATTTTTTAAATTTTCGATATATGACAGATGTCCTTCTAGGGCTGATTCTCATATGAAGGCCCCTACTTAGGGCATTAGAATAACTTAAAAATAATATTAGATGTATTGGAAACATATATAATAAATTCAGGAGGTGAGAATTTTCCAAAGATTTTTTATGAATTTTTAAAATGTTCGGTATATGAGAGATGTCCTTCCAGGGCTGATTGTCATATGAAGGCCCTTACATAGAGACATGAAAATAACTTAAAAATATTCTTAGATGTATTAGAAAACATATATGAAAAATTCATGAGGTGAAAATTTCTCAAAGATTTTTTATGAATTTTTAAAATTTTTGGTATATGGGAGATGTCCTTCCAAGGCTGATTGCCATATGAAGTCCCCTATTTAGGGGCATGGTAATAACTTTAAAATACTTTTAGATGTATTACGCAACAGATATAAAAAATTCAGAAGTTGAGAATTTTCCAAAGATTTTTTATGAATTTTTAAAATGTTCGGTATATGAGAGATGTCCTTCCAGGGCTGATTGTCATATGAAGGCCCCTACTTAGAGACATGGAAATAACTTAAAAATATTCTTAGATGTATTAGGAAACATATATAATAAATTCAGGAGGTGAGAATTTTCTAAAGATTTTTTATGAATTTTTTCAATATGACAGATGTCCTTCCAGGGCTTATTGTCATTTGAAGTCCCCTACTTAGAGACATGGTAATAACTTTAAAATACTCTTAGACGTATTAGTAAACAGATATAAAAAATTCAAAAGTTAAGAATTTTCCAAAGATTTTTTATGAATTTTTTAAATTTTCGATATATGACAGATGTCCTTCTAGGGCTGATTGTCATATGAAGGCCCTTACATAGAGACATGAAAATAACTTAAAAATATTCTTAGATGTATTAGAAAACATATATGAAAAATTCATGAGGTGAAAATTTCTCAAAGATTTTTTATGAATTTTTAAAATTTTTGGTATATGGGAGATGTCTTCCCAGGGCTGATTGCCATATGAAGTCCCCTATTTAGGGGCATGGTAATAACTTTAAAATACTTTTAGATGTATTACGCAACAGATATAAGAAATTCAAAAGTTGAGAATTTTCCAAAGATTTTTTATGAATTTTTAAAACGTTCGGTATATGAGAGATGTCTTTCCAGGGCTGATCGTCATATGAAGGCCCCTACGTAGAGACATGGAAATAACTTAAAAATATTCTTAGATGTATTAGGAAACATATAGAAAAAATTCATGAGGTGAAAATTTCTCAAAGATTTTATATGAATTTTTAAAATTTTCGGTATATGGGAGATGTCCTTCCAGGGCTGATTGCCATATGAAGTCCCCTATTTAGGGGCATGGTAATAACTTTAAAATACTTTTAGATGTATTACGCAACAGATATAAGAAATTCAAAAGTTGAGAATTTTCCAAAGATTTTTTATGAATTTTTAAATGTTCGGAGAGATGTCTTTCCAGGGCTGATCGTCATATGAAGGCCCTTATATAGAGACATGAAAATAACTTAAAAATATTCTTAGATGTATTAGGAAACATATAGAAAAAATTCAGGAGGTGAGAATTTTCTAAAGATTTTTTATGAATTTTTTCAATATGACAGATGTCCTTCCAGGGCTTATTGTCATTTGAAGTCCCCTACTTAGAGACATGGTAATAACTTTAAAATACTCTTAGACGTATTAGTAAACAGATATAAAAAATTCAAAAGTTGAGAATTTTCCAAAGATTTTTTATGAATTTTTTAAATTTTCGATATATGACAGATGTCCTTCTAGGGCTGATTGTCATATGAAGGCCCTTACATAGAGACATGAAAATAACTTAAAAATATTCTTAGATGTATTAGAAAATATATATGAAAAATTCATGAGGTGAAAATTTCTCAAAGATTTTTTATGAATTTTTAAAATTTTTGGTATATGGGAGATGTCCTTCCAGACTTGATTGTCATATGAAGGCCCCTACTTAGAGAGATGGAAATAACTTAAAAATATTCTTAGATGTATTAGGAAACATATATAATAAATTCAGGAGGTGAGAATTTTCTAAAGATTTTTTATGAATTTTTTCAATATGACAGATGTCCTTCCAGGGCTGATTGCCATACGAAGTCCCCTATTTAGGGGCATGGTAATAACTTTAAAATACTTTTAGATGTATTACGCAACAGATATAAAAAATTCAGAAATTGAGAATTTTCCAAGGATTTTTTATGAATTTTTAAATTTTTCGGTATATGGGAGATCTCCTTCCAGGGCTGATTGTCATATGAAGGCCCTTACATAGAGACATGAAAATAACTTAAAAATATTCTTAGATATATTAGGAAACATATAGAAAAAATTCAGGAGGTGAGAATTTTCTAAACATTTTTTATGAATTTTTTCAATTTTCGATATATGACAGATGTTCTTCCAGGGCTTATTGTCATTTGAAGTCCCCTATTTAGGGGCATGGTAATAACTTTAAAATACTTTTAGATGTATTTCGAAACAGATATAAAAAATTCAAAGTTGAGAATTTTCCAAAGATTTTTTATGAATTTTTAAAATGTTCGGTATATGAGAGATGTCCTTCCAGGGCTGATCGTCATATGAAGGCCCTTACACAGAGACATGAAAATAACTTAAAAATATTCTTAGATATATTAGGAAACATAAAGAAAAAATTCATGAGGTGAAAATTTCTCAAAGATTTTATATGAATTTTTAAAATTTTCGGTATATGGGAGATGTCCTTCCAGGGCTTATTGTCATTTGAAGTCCCCTATTTAGGGGCATGGTAATAACTTTAAAATACTTTTAGATGTATTTCGAAACAGATATAAAAAATTCAGAATTTGAGAATTTTCCAAAGATTTTTTATGAATTTTTAAAATTTTCGGTATATGAGAGATCTCCTTCCAGGGCTGATTGTCATATGAAGGCCCCTACTTAGAGACATGGAAATAACTTAAAAATTATCTTAGATGTATTAGGAAACATATCTAATAAATTCAGGAGGTGAGAATTTTCAAAGATTTTTTATGAAATTTTTCAATTTTCGATATATGACAGATGTCCTTCCAGGGCTTATTGTCATTTGAAGTACCCTACTTAGGGGCATGGTAATAACTTTAAAATACTCTTAGATGTATTAGGAATCATATAGGAAAAGTTCATAAGGTGAAAATTTCTCAAAGATTTTTTATGAATTTTTAAAATTTTTGGTATATGGGAGATGTCTTTCCAGGGCTGATTGTCATATGAAGTCCCCTATTTAGGGGCATGGTAATAACTTTAAAATACTTTTAGATGTATTACGCAACAGATATAAGAAATTCAAAAGTTGAGAATTTTCCAAAGATTTTTTATGAATTTTTTAAATTTTCGATATATGACAGATGTCCTTCTAGGGCTGATTCTCATATGAAGGCCCCTACTTAGGGCATTAGAATAACTTAAAAATAATATTAGATGTATTGGAAACATATATAATAAATTCAGGAGGTGAGAATTTTCCAAAGATTTTTTATGAATTTTTAAAATGTTCGGTATATGAGAGATGTCCTTCCAGGGCTGATTGTCATATGAAGGCCCTTACATAGAGACATGAAAATAACTTAAAAATATTCTTAGATGTATTAGAAAACATATATGAAAAATTCATGAGGTGAAAATTTCTCAAAGATTTTTTATGAATTTTTAAAATTTTTGGTATATGGGAGATGTCCTTCCAAGGCTGATTGCCATATGAAGTCCCCTATTTAGGGGCATGGTAATAACTTTAAAATACTTTTAGATGTATTACGCAACAGATATAAAAAATTCAGAAGTTGAGAATTTTCCAAAGATTTTTTATGAATTTTTAAAATGTTCGGTATATGAGAGATGTCCTTCCAGGGCTGATTGTCATATGAAGGCCCCTACTTAGAGACATGGAAATAACTTAAAAATATTCTTAGATGTATTAGGAAACATATATAATAAATTCAGGAGGTGAGAATTTTCTAAAGATTTTTTATGAATTTTTTCAATATGACAGATGTCCTTCCAGGGCTTATTGTCATTTGAAGTCCCCTACTTAGAGACATGGTAATAACTTTAAAATACTCTTAGACGTATTAGTAAACAGATATAAAAAATTCAAAAGTTAAGAATTTTCCAAAGATTTTTTATGAATTTTTTAAATTTTCGATATATGACAGATGTCCTTCTAGGGCTGATTGTCATATGAAGGCCCTTACATAGAGACATGAAAATAACTTAAAAATATTCTTAGATGTATTAGAAAACATATATGAAAAATTCATGAGGTGAAAATTTCTCAAAGATTTTTTATGAATTTTTAAAATTTTTGGTATATGGGAGATGTCTTCCCAGGGCTGATTGCCATATGAAGTCCCCTATTTAGGGGCATGGTAATAACTTTAAAATACTTTTAGATGTATTACGCAACAGATATAAGAAATTCAAAAGTTGAGAATTTTCCAAAGATTTTTTATGAATTTTTAAAACGTTCGGTATATGAGAGATGTCTTTCCAGGGCTGATCGTCATATGAAGGCCCCTACGTAGAGACATGGAAATAACTTAAAAATATTCTTAGATGTATTAGGAAACATATAGAAAAAATTCATGAGGTGAAAATTTCTCAAAGATTTTATATGAATTTTTAAAATTTTCGGTATATGGGAGATGTCCTTCCAGGGCTGATTGCCATATGAAGTCCCCTATTTAGGGGCATGGTAATAACTTTAAAATACTTTTAGATGTATTACGCAACAGATATAAGAAATTCAAAAGTTGAGAATTTTCCAAAGATTTTTTATGAATTTTTAAATGTTCGGAGAGATGTCTTTCCAGGGCTGATCGTCATATGAAGGCCCTTATATAGAGACATGAAAATAACTTAAAAATATTCTTAGATGTATTAGGAAACATATAGAAAAAATTCAGGAGGTGAGAATTTTCTAAAGATTTTTTATGAATTTTTTCAATATGACAGATGTCCTTCCAGGGCTTATTGTCATTTGAAGTCCCCTACTTAGAGACATGGTAATAACTTTAAAATACTCTTAGACGTATTAGTAAACAGATATAAAAAATTCAAAAGTTGAGAATTTTCCAAAGATTTTTTATGAATTTTTTAAATTTTCGATATATGACAGATGTCCTTCTAGGGCTGATTGTCATATGAAGGCCCTTACATAGAGACATGAAAATAACTTAAAAATATTCTTAGATGTATTAGAAAATATATATGAAAAATTCATGAGGTGAAAATTTCTCAAAGATTTTTTATGAATTTTTAAAATTTTTGGTATATGGGAGATGTCCTTCCAGACTTGATTGTCATATGAAGGCCCCTACTTAGAGAGATGGAAATAACTTAAAAATATTCTTAGATGTATTAGGAAACATATATAATAAATTCAGGAGGTGAGAATTTTCTAAAGATTTTTTATGAATTTTTTCAATATGACAGATGTCCTTCCAGGGCTGATTGCCATACGAAGTCCCCTATTTAGGGGCATGGTAATAACTTTAAAATACTTTTAGATGTATTACGCAACAGATATAAAAAATTCAGAAATTGAGAATTTTCCAAGGATTTTTTATGAATTTTTAAATTTTTCGGTATATGGGAGATCTCCTTCCAGGGCTGATTGTCATATGAAGGCCCTTACATAGAGACATGAAAATAACTTAAAAATATTCTTAGATATATTAGGAAACATATAGAAAAAATTCAGGAGGTGAGAATTTTCTAAACATTTTTTATGAATTTTTTCAATTTTCGATATATGACAGATGTTCTTCCAGGGCTTATTGTCATTTGAAGTCCCCTATTTAGGGGCATGGTAATAACTTTAAAATACTTTTAGATGTATTTCGAAACAGATATAAAAAATTCAAAGTTGAGAATTTTCCAAAGATTTTTTATGAATTTTTAAAATGTTCGGTATATGAGAGATGTCCTTCCAGGGCTGATCGTCATATGAAGGCCCTTACACAGAGACATGAAAATAACTTAAAAATATTCTTAGATATATTAGGAAACATAAAGAAAAAATTCATGAGGTGAAAATTTCTCAAAGATTTTATATGAATTTTTAAAATTTTCGGTATATGGGAGATGTCCTTCCAGGGCTTATTGTCATTTGAAGTCCCCTATTTAGGGGCATGGTAATAACTTTAAAATACTTTTAGATGTATTTCGAAACAGATATAAAAAATTCAGAAGTTGAGAATTTTCCAAAGATTTTTTATGAATTTTTAAAATTTTCGGTATATGAGAGATGTCCTTCCAGGGCTGATTGTCATATGAAGGCCCCTACTTAGAGACATGGAAATAACTTAAAAATATTCTTAGATGTATAAGGAAACATATATAATAAATTCAGGAGGTGAGAATTTTCCAAAGATTTTTTATGAATTTTTAAAATGTTCGGTATATGAGAGATGTCCTTCCAGGGCTGATTGTCATATGAAGGCCCCTACTTAGAGACATGGAAATAACTTAAAAATATTCTTAGATGTATTAGGAAACATATATAATAAATTCAGGAGGTGAGAATTTTCTAAAGATTTTTTATGAATTTTTTCAATATGACAGATGTCCTTCCAGGGCTTATTGTCATTTGAAGTCCCCTACTTAGAGACATGGTAATAACTTTAAAATACTCTTAGACGTATTAGTAAACAGATATAAAAAATTCAAAAGTTAAGAATTTTCCAAAGATTTTTTATGAATTTTTTAAATTTTCGATATATGACAGATGTCCTTCTAGGGCTGATTGTCATATGAAGGCCCTTACATAGAGACATGAAAATAACTTAAAAATATTCTTAGATGTATTAGAAAACATATATGAAAAATTCATGAGGTGAAAATTTCTCAAAGATTTTTTATGAATTTTTAAAATTTTTGGTATATGGGAGATGTCTTTCCAGGGCTGATTGCCATATGAAGTCCCCTATTTAGGGGCATGGTAATAACTTTAAAATACTTTTAGATGTATTACGCAACAGATATAAGAAATTCAAAAGTTGAGAATTTTCCAAAGATTTTTTATGAATTTTTAAAACGTTCGGTATATGAGAGATATCTTTCCAGGGCTGATCGTCATATGAAGGCCCCTACTTAGAGACATGGAAATAACTTAAAAATATTCTTAGATGTATTAGGAAACATATAGAAAAAATTCATGAGGTGAAAATTTCTCAAAGATTTTATATGAATTTTTAAAATTTTCGGTATATGGGAGATGTCCTTCCAGGGCTGATTGCCATATGAAGTCCCCTATTTAGGGGCATGGTAATAACTTTAAAATACTTTTAGATGTATTACGCAACAGATATAAGAAATTCAAAAGTTGAGAATTTTCCAAAGATTTTTTATGAATTTTTAAATGTTCGGAGAGATGTCTTTCCAGGGCTGATCGTCATATGAAGGCCCTTACATAGAGACATGAAAATAACTTAAAAATATTCTTAGATGTATTAGGAAACATATAGAAAAAATTCATGAGGTGAAAATTTCTCAAAGATTTTATATGAATTTTTAAAATTTTCGGTATATGGGAGATGTCCTTCCAGGGCTGATTGCCATATGAAGTCCCCTATTTAGGGGCATGGTAATAACTTTAAAATACTTTTAGATGTATTACGCAACAGATATAAGAAATTCAAAAGTTGAGAATTTTCCAAAGATTTTTTATGAATTTTTTAAATTTTCGATATATGACAGATGTCCTTCTAGGGCTGATTGTCATATGAAGGCCCTTACATAGAGACATGAAAATAACTTAAAAATATTCTTAGATGTATTAGAAAATATATATGAAAAATTCATGAGGTGAAAATTTCTCAAAGATTTTTTATGAATTTTTAAAATTTTTGGTATATGGGAGATGTCCTTCCAGACTTGATTGTCATATGAAGGCCCCTACTTAGAGAGATGGAAATACCTTAAAAATATTCTTAGATGTATTAGGAAACATATATAATAAATTCAGGAGGTGAGAATTTTCTAAAGATTTTTTATGAATTTTTTCAATATGACAGATGTCCTTCCAGGGCTGATTGCCATACGAAGTCCCCTATTTAGGGGCATGGTAATAACTTTAAAATACTTTTAGATGTATTACGCAACAGATATAAAAAATTCAGAAATTGAGAATTTTCCAAGGATTTTTTATGAATTTTTAAATTTTTCGGTATATGGGAGATCTCCTTCCAGGGCTGATTGTCATATGAAGGCCCTTACATAGAGACATGAAAATAACTTAAAAATATTCTTAGATATATTAGGAAACATATAGAAAAAATTCAGGAGGTGAGAATTTTCTAAACATTTTTTATGAATTTTTTCAATTTTCGATATATGACAGATGTTCTTCCAGGGCTTTTTGTCATTTGAAGTCCCCTATTTAGGGGCATGGTAATAACTTTAAAATACTTTTAGATGTATTTCGAAACAGATATAAAAAATTCAAAGTTGAGAATTTTCCAAAGATTTTTTATGAATTTTTAAAATGTTCGGTATATGAGAGATGTCCTTCCAGGGCTGATCGTCATATGAAGGCCCTTACATAGAGACATGAAAATAACTTAAAAATATTCTTAGATATATTAGGAAACATAAAGAAAAAATTCATGAGGTGAAAATTTCTCAAAGATTTTATATGAATTTTTAAAATTTTTGGTATATGGGAGATGTCCTTCCAGACTTGATTGTCATATGAAGGCCCCTACTTAGAGAGATGGAAATACCTTAAAAATATTCTTAGATGTATTAGGAAACATATATAATAAATTCAGGAGGTGAGAATTTTCTAAAGATTTTTTATGAATTTTTTCAATATGACAGATGTCCTTCCAGGGCTGATTGCCATACGAAGTCCCCTATTTAGGGGCATGGTAATAACTTTAAAATACTTTTAGATGTATTACGCAACAGATATAAAAAATTCAGAAATTGAGAATTTTCCAAGGATTTTTTATGAATTTTTAAATTTTTCGGTATATGGGAGATCTCCTTCCAGGGCTGATTGTCATATGAAGGCCCTTACATAGAGACATGAAAATAACTTAAAAATATTCTTAGATATATTAGGAAACATATAGAAAAAATTCAGGAGGTGAGAATTTTCTAAACATTTTTTATGAATTTTTTCAATTTTCGATATATGACAGATGTTCTTCCAGGGCTTATTGTCATTTGAAGTCCCCTATTTAGGGGCATGGTAATAACTTTAAAATACTTTTAG
The DNA here is from genome assembly GCA_949710015.1 of Crataerina pallida. Taxonomy (NCBI): domain Eukaryota; kingdom Metazoa; phylum Arthropoda; class Insecta; order Diptera; family Hippoboscidae; genus Crataerina; species Crataerina pallida. The sequence continues at coordinate 14,117,218 of OX453289.1, forward strand.
ATGTATTTCGAAACAGATATAAAAAATTCAGAATTTGAGAATTTTCCAAAGATTTTTTATGAATTTTTAAAATTTTCGGTATTGAGAGATCTCCTTCCAGGGCTGATTGTCATATGAAGGCCCCTACTTAGAGACATGGAAATTACTTAAAAATTATCTTAGATGTATTAGGAAACATATCTAATAAATTCAGGAGGTGAGAATTTTCAAAGATTTTTTATGAAATTTTTCAATTTTCGATATATGACAGATGTCCTTCCAGGGCTTATTGTCATTTGAAGTACCCTACTTAGGGGCATGGTAATAACTTTAAAATACTCTTAGATGTATTAGGAATCATATAGGAAAAGTTCATAAGGTGAAAATTTCTCAAAGATTTTTTATGAATTTTTAAAATTTTTGGTATATGGGAGATGTCTTTCCAGGGCTGATTGTCATATGAAGTCCCCTATTTAGGGGCATGGTAATAACTTTAAAATACTTTTAGATGTATTACGCAACAGATATAAGAAATTCAAAAGTTGAGAATTTTCCAAAGATTTTTTATGAATTTTTAAAACGTTCGGTATATGAGAGATGTCTTCCAGGGCTGATTGTCATATGAAGGCCCCTACTTAGAGTCATGGAAATAACTTAAAAATATTTTTATATGTATTAGGAAACATATATAATAAATTCAGGAGTTGAGAATTTTCTAAACATTTTTTATGAATTTTTTCAATTTTCGATATATGACAGATGTTCTTCCAGGGCTTATTGTCATTTCAAGTCCCCTACTTAGAGACATGGAAATAACTTTAAAATACTCTTAGATGTATTAGTTAACAGATATAAAAAATTCAAAAGTTGAGAATTTTCCAAAGATTTTTTATGAATTTTTTAAATTTTCGATATATGACAGATGTCCTTCCAGTGCTGATTGTCATATGAAGGCCCCTACTTAGAGAGATAAAAATAACTTAAAAATATTCTTAGATGTATTAGGAAACATATAGAAAAAATTCATGAGGTGAAAATTTCTCAAAGATTTTTTATGAATTTTTAAAATTTTCGGTATATGGGAGATGTCCTTCCAGGGCTGATTGCCATATGAAGTCCCCTATTTAGGGGCATGGTAATAACTTTAAAATACTTTTAGATGTATTACGCAACAGATATAAAAAATTCAGAAATTGAGAATTTTCCAAAGATTTTTTATGAATTTTTTAAATTTTCGGTATATGGGAGATCTCCTTCCAGGGCTGATTGTCATATGAAGGCCCCTACTTAGAGACATGGAAATAACTTAAAAATATTCTTAGATGTATTAGGAAACATATAGAAAAAATTCATGAGGTGAAAATTTCTCAAAGATTTTATATGAATTTTTAAAATTTTCGGTATATGGGAGATGTCCTTCCAGGGCTGATTGCCATATGAAGTCCCCTATTTAGGGGCATGGTAATAACTTTAAAATACTTTTAGATGTATTACGCAACAGATATAAGAAATTCAAAAGTTGAGAATTTTCCAAAGATTTTTTATGAATTTTTAAATGTTCGGAGAGATGTCTTTCCAGGGCTGATCGTCATATGAAGGCCCTTACATAGAGACATGAAAATAACTTAAAAATATTCTTAGATGTATTAGAAAATATATATGAAAAATTCATGAGGTGAAAATTTCTCAAAGATATTTTATGAATTTTTAAAATTTTTGGTATATGGGAGATGTCCTTCCAGACTTGATTGTCATATGAAGGCCCCTACTTAGAGAGATGGAAATAACTTAAAAATATTCTTAGATGTATTAGGAAACATATATAATAAATTCAGGAGGTGAGAATTTTCTAAAGATTTTTTATGAATTTATTCAATATGACAGATGTCCTTCCAGGGCTGATTGCCATACGAAATCCCCTATTTAGGGGCATGGTAATAACTTTAAAATACTTTTAGATGTATTACGCAACAGATATAAAAAATTCAGAAATTGAGAATTTTCCAAGGATTTTTTATGAATTTTTAAATTTTTCGGTATATGGGAGATTTCCTTCCAGGGCTGATTGTCATATGAAGGCCCTTACATAGAGACATGAAAATAACTTAAAAATATTCTTAGATATATTATGAAACATATAGAAAAAATTTAGGAGGTGAGAATTTTCTAAACATTTTTTATGAATTTTTTCAATTTTCGATATATGACAGATGTTCTTCCAGGGCTTATTGTCATTTGAAGTCCCCTATTTAGGGGCATGGTAATAACTTTAAAATACTTTTAGATGTATTTCGAAACAGATATAAAAAATTCAAAGTTGAGAATTTTCCAAAGATTTTTTATGAATTTTTAAAATGTTCGGTATATGAGAGATGTCCTTCCAGGGCTGATCGTCATATGAAGGCCCTTACATAGAGACATGAAAATAACTTAAAAATATTCTTAGATATATTAGGAAACATATAGAAAAAATTCATGAGGTGAAAATTTCTCAAAGATTTTATATGAATTTTTAAAATTTTCGGTATATGGGAGATGTCCTTCCAGGGCTTATTGTCATTTGAAGTCCCCTATTTAGGGGCATGGTAATAACTTTAAAATACTTTTAGATGTATTTCGAAACAGATATAAACAATTCAGAATTTGAGAATTTTCCAAAGATTTTTTATGAATTTTTAAAATTTTCGGTATATGAGAGATCTCCTTCCAGGGCTGATTGTTATATGAAGGCCCCTACTTAGAGACATGGAAATTACTTAAAAATTATCTTAGATGTATTAGGAAACATATCTAATAAATTCAGGAGGTGAGAATTTTCAAAGATTTTTTATGAAATTTTTCAATTTTCGATATATGACAGATGTCCTTCCAGGGCTTATTGTCATTTGAAGTACCCTACTTAGGGGCATGGTAATAACTTTAAAATACTCTTAGATGTATTAGGAATCATATAGAAAAAGTTCATAAGGTGAAAATTTCTCAAAGATTTTTTATGAATTTTTAAAATTTTTGGTATATGGGAGATGTCTTTCCAGGGCTGATTGTCATATGAAGTCCCCTATTTAGGGGCATGGTAATAACTTTAAAATACTTTTAGATGCATTACGCAACAGATATAAGAAATTCAAAAGTTGAGAATTTTCCAAAGATTTTTTATGAATTTTTAAAACGTTCGGTATATGAGAGATGTCTTCCAGGGCTGATTGTCATATGAAGGCCCCTACTTAGAGTCATGGAAATAACTTAAAAATATTTTTATATGTATTAGGAAACATATATAATAAATTCAGGAGTTGAGAATTTTCTAAACATTTTTTATGAATTTTTTCAATTTTCGATATATGACAGATGTTCTTCCAGGGCTTATTGTCATTTCAAGTCCCCTACTTAGAGACATAGAAATAACTTTAAAATACTCTTAGATGTATTAGTTAACAGATATAAAAAATTCAAAAGTTGAGAATTTTCCAAAGATTTTTTATGAATTTTTAAAATTTTCGATATATGACAGATGTCCTTCCAGTGCTGATTGTCATATGAAGGCCCCTACTTAGAGAGATAAAAATAACTTAAAAATATTCTTAGATGTATTAGGAAACATATAGAAAAAATTCATGAGGTGAAAATTTCTCAAAGATTTTTTATGAATTTTTAAAATTTTCGGTATATGGGAGATGTCCTTCCAGGGCTGATTGCCATATGAAGTCCCTTATTAAGGGGCATGGTAATAACTTTAAAATACTTTTAGATGTATTACGCAACAGATATAAAAAATTCAGAAATTGAGAATTTTCCAAAGATTTTTTATGAATTTTTTAAATTTTCGGTATATGGGAGATCTCCTTCCAGGGCTGATTGTCATATGAAGGCCCCTACTTAGAGACATGGAAATAACTTAAAAATATTCTTAGATGTATTAGGAAACATATATAATAAATTCAGGAGGTGAGAATTTTCTAAAGATTTTTTATGAATTTTTTCAATATGACAGATGTCTTCTAGGGCTTATTGTCATTTGAAGTCCCCTACTTAGAGACATGGTAATAACTTTAAAATACTCTTAGACGTATTAGTAAACAGATATAAAAAATTCAAAAGTTGAGAATTTTCCAAAGATTTTTTATGAATTTTTTAAATTTTCGATATATGACAGATGTCCTTCTAGGGCTGATTCTCATATGAAGGCCTCTACTTAGGGCATTAGAATAACTTAAAAATAATATTAGATGTATTGGAAACATATATAATAAATTCAGGAGGTGAGAATTTTCCAAAGATTTTTTATGAATTTTTAAAATGTTCGGTATATGAGAGATGTCTTTCCAGGGCTGATTGTCATATGAAGGCCCTTACATAGAGACATGAAAATAACTTAAAAATATTCTTAGATGTATTAGAAAACATATATGAAAAATTCATGAGGTGAAAATATCTCAAAGATTTTTTATGAATTTTTAAAATTTTTGGTATATGGGAGATGTCCTTCCAGACTTGATTGTCATATGAAGGCCCCTACTTAGAGAGATGGAAATAACTTAAAAATATTCTTAGATGTATTAGGAAACATATATAATAAATTCAGGAGGTGAGAATTTTCTAAAGATTTTTTATGAATTTTTTCAATATGACAGATGTCCTTCCAGGGCTTATTGTCATTTGAAGTCCCCTACTTAGAGAAATGGTAATAACTTTAAAATACTCTTAGACGTATTAGTAAACAGATATAAAAAATTCAAAAGTTGAGAATTTTCCAAAGATTTTTTATGAATTTTTTAAATTTTCGATATATGACAGATGTCCTTCTAGGGCTGATTGTCATATGAAGGCCCTTATATAGAGACATGAAAATAACTTAAAAATATTCTTAGATGTATTAGAAAACATATATGAAAAATTCATGCGGTGAAAATTTCTCAAAGATTTTTTATGAATTTTTAAAATTTTTGGTATATGGGAGATGTCTTTCTAGGGCTGATTGCCATATGAAGTCCCCTATTTAGGAGCATGGTAATAACTTTTAAATACTTTTAGATGTATTACGCAACAGATATAAGAAATTCAAAAGTTGAGAATTTTCCAAAGATTTTTTATGAATTTTTAAAACGTTCGGTATATGAGAGATGTCTTTCCAGGGCTGATCGTCATATGAAGGCCCCTACATAGAGACATGGAAATAACTTAAAAATATTCTTAGATGTATTAGGAAACATATAGAAAAAATTCATGAGGTGAAAATTTCTCAAAGATTTTATATGAATTTTTAAAATTTTCGGTATATGGGAGATGTCCTTCCAGGGCTGATTGCCATATGAAGTCCCCTATTTAGGGGCATGGTAATAACTTTAAAATACTTTTAGATGTATTACGCAACAGATATAAGAAATTCAAAAGTTGAGAATTTTCCAAAGATTTTTTATGAATTTTTAAATGTTCGGAGAGATGTCTTTCCAGGGCTGATCGTCATATGAAGGCCCTTACATAGAGACATGAAAATAACTTAAAAATATTCTTAGATGTATTAGGAAACATATAGAAAAAATTCAGGAGGTGAGAATTTTCTAAAGATTTTTTATGAATTTTTTCAATATGACAGATGTCCTTCCAGGGCTTATTGTCATTTGAAGTCCCCTACTTAGAGACATGGTAATAACTTTAAAATACTCTTAGACGTATTGGTAAACAGATATAAAAAATTCAAAAGTTGAGAATTTTCCAAAGATTTTTTATGAATTTTTTAAATTTTCGATATATGACAGATGTCCTTCTAGGGCTGATTGTCATATGAAGGCCCTTACATAGAGACATGAAAATAACTTAAAAATATTCTTAGATGTATTAGAAAATATATATGAAAAATTCATGAGGTGAAAATTTCTCAAAGATTTTTTATGAATTTTTAAAATTTTTGGTATATGGGAGATGTCCTTCCAGACTTGATTGTCATATGAAGGCCCCTACTTAGAGAGATGGAAATAACTTAAAAATATTCTTAGATGTATTAGGAAACATATATAATAAATTCAGGAGGTGAGAATTTTCTAAAGATTTTTTATGAATTTTTTCAATATGACAGATGTCCTTCCAGGGCTGATTGCCATATGAAGTCCCCTATTTAGGGGCATGGTAATAACTTTAAAATACTTTTAGATGTATTACGCAACAGATATAAAAAATTCAGAAATTGAGAATTTTCCAAGGATTTTTTATGAATTTTTAAATTTTTCGGTATATGGGAGATTTCCTTCCAGGGCTGATTGTCATATGAAGGCCCTTACATAGAGACATGAAAATAACTTAAAAATATTCTTAGATATATTAGGAAACATATAGAAAAAATTTAGGAGGTGAGAATTTTCTAAACATTTTTTATGAATTTTTTCAATTTTCGATATATGACAGATGTTCTTCCAGGGCTTATTGTCATTTGAAGTCCCCTATTTACGGGCATGGTAATAACTTTAAAATACTTTTAGATGTATTTCGAAACAGATATAAAAAATTCAAAGTTGAGAATTTTCCAAAGATTTTTTATGAATTTTTAAAATGTTCGGTATATGAGAGATGTCCTTCCAGGGCTGATCGTCATATGAAGGCCCTTACATAGAGACATGAAAATAACTTAAAAATATTCTTAGATGTATTAGAAAACATATATGAAAAATTCATGCGGTGAAAATTTCTCAAAGATTTTTTATGAATTTTTAAAATTTTTGGTATATGGGAGATGTCTTTCTAGGGCTGATTGCCATATGAAGTCCCCTATTTAGGAGCATGGTAATAACTTTAAAATACTTTTAGATGTATTACGCAACAGATATAAGAAATTCAAAAGTTGAGAATTTTCCAAAGATTTTTTATGAATTTTTAAAACGTTCGGTATATGAGAGATGTCTTTCCAGGGCTGATCGTCATATGAAGGCCCCTACATAGAGACATGGAAATAACTTAAAAATATTCTTAGATGTATTAGGAAACATATAGAAAAAATTCATGAGGTGAAAATTTCTCAAAGATTTTATATGAATTTTTAAAATTTTCGGTATATGGGAGATGTCCTTCCAGGGCTGATTGCCATATGAAGTCCCCTATTTAGGGGCATGGTAATAACTTTAAAATACTTTTAGATGTATTACGCAACAGATATAAGAAATTCAAAAGTTGAGAATTTTCCAAAGATTTTTTATGAATTTTTAAATGTTCGGAGAGATGTCTTTCCAGGGCTGATCGTCATATGAAGGCCCTTACATAGAGACATGAAAATAACTTAAAAATATTCTTAGATGTATTAGAAAATATATATGAAAAATTCATGAGGTGAAAATTTCTCAAAGATATTTTATGAATTTTTAAAATTTTTGGTATATGGGAGATGTCCTTCCAGACTTGATTGTCATATGAAGGCCCCTACTTAGAGAGATGGAAATAACTTAAAAATATTCTTAGATGTATTAGGAAACATATATAATAAATTCAGGAGGTGAGAATTTTCTAAAGATTTTTTATGAATTTATTCAATATGACAGATGTCCTTCCAGGGCTGATTGCCATACGAAATCCCCTATTTAGGGGCATGGTAATAACTTTAAAATACTTTTAGATGTATTACGCAACAGATATAAAAAATTCAGAAATTGAGAATTTTCCAAGGATTTTTTATGAATTTTTAAATTTTTCGGTATATGGGAGATTTCCTTCCAGGGCTGATTGTCATATGAAGGCCCTTACATAGAGACATGAAAATAACTTAAAAATATTCTTAGATATATTATGAAACATATAGAAAAAATTTAGGAGGTGAGAATTTTCTAAACATTTTTTATGAATTTTTTCAATTTTCGATATATGACAGATGTTCTTCCAGGGCTTATTGTCATTTGAAGTCCCCTATTTAGGGGCATGGTAATAACTTTAAAATACTTTTAGATGTATTTCGAAACAGATATAAAAAATTCAAAGTTGAGAATTTTCCAAAGATTTTTTATGAATTTTTAAAATGTTCGGTATATGAGAGATGTCCTTCCAGGGCTGATCGTCATATGAAGGCCCTTACATAGAGACATGAAAATAACTTAAAAATATTCTTAGATATATTAGGAAACATATAGAAAAAATTCATGAGGTGAAAATTTCTCAAAGATTTTATATGAATTTTTAAAATTTTCGGTATATGGGAGATGTCCTTCCAGGGCTTATTGTCATTTGAAGTCCCCTATTTAGGGGCATGGTAATAACTTTAAAATACTTTTAGATGTATTTCGAAACAGATATAAACAATTCAGAATTTGAGAATTTTCCAAAGATTTTTTATGAATTTTTAAAATTTTCGGTATATGAGAGATCTCCTTCCAGGGCTGATTGTTATATGAAGGCCCCTACTTAGAGACATGGAAATTACTTAAAAATTATCTTAGATGTATTAGGAAACATATCTAATAAATTCAGGAGGTGAGAATTTTCAAAGATTTTTTATGAAATTTTTCAATTTTCGATATATGACAGATGTCCTTCCAGGGCTTATTGTCATTTGAAGTACCCTACTTAGGGGCATGGTAATAACTTTAAAATACTCTTAGATGTATTAGGAATCATATAGAAAAAGTTCATAAGGTGAAAATTTCTCAAAGATTTTTTATGAATTTTTAAAATTTTTGGTATATGGGAGATGTCTTTCCAGGGCTGATTGTCATATGAAGTCCCCTATTTAGGGGCATGGTAATAACTTTAAAATACTTTTAGATGCATTACGCAACAGATATAAGAAATTCAAAAGTTGAGAATTTTCCAAAGATTTTTTATGAATTTTTAAAACGTTCGGTATATGAGAGATGTCTTCCAGGGCTGATTGTCATATGAAGGCCCCTACTTAGAGTCATGGAAATAACTTAAAAATATTTTTATATGTATTAGGAAACATATATAATAAATTCAGGAGTTGAGAATTTTCTAAACATTTTTTATGAATTTTTTCAATTTTCGATATATGACAGATGTTCTTCCAGGGCTTATTGTCATTTCAAGTCCCCTACTTAGAGACATAGAAATAACTTTAAAATACTCTTAGATGTATTAGTTAACAGATATAAAAAATTCAAAAGTTGAGAATTTTCCAAAGATTTTTTATGAATTTTTTAAATTTTCGATATATGACAGATGTCCTTCCAGTGCTGATTGTCATATGAAGGCCCCTACTTAGAGAGATAAAAATAACTTAAAAATATTCTTAGATGTATTAGGAAACATATAGAAAAAATTCATGAGGTGAAAATTTCTCAAAGATTTTTTATGAATTTTTAAAATTTTCGGTATATGGGAGATGTCCTTCCAGGGCTGATTGCCATATGAAGTCCCTTATTAAGGGGCATGGTAATAACTTTAAAATACTTTTAGATGTATTACGCAACAGATATAAAAAATTCAGAAATTGAGAATTTTCCAAAGATTTTTTATGAATTTTTTAAATTTTCGGTATATGGGAGATCTCCTTCCAGGGCTGATTGTCATATGAAGGCCCCTACTTAGAGACATGGAAATAACTTAAAAATATTCTTAGATGTATTAGGAAACATATATAATAAATTCAGGAGGTGAGAATTTTCTAAAGATTTTTTATGAATTTTTTCAATATGACAGATGTCTTCTAGGGCTTATTGTCATTTGAAGTCCCCTACTTAGAGACATGGTAATAACTTTAAAATACTCTTAGACGTATTAGTAAACAGATATAAAAAATTCAAAAGTTGAGAATTTTCCAAAGATTTTTTATGAATTTTTTAAATTTTCGATATATGACAGATGTCCTTCTAGGGCTGATTCTCATATGAAGGCCTCTACTTAGGGCATTAGAATAACTTAAAAATAATATTAGATGTATTGGAAACATATATAATAAATTCAGGAGGTGAGAATTTTCCAAAGATTTTTTATGAATTTTTAAAATGTTCGGTATATGAGAGATGTCTTTCCAGGGCTGATTGTCATATGAAGGCCCTTACATAGAGACATGAAAATAACTTAAAAATATTCTTAGATGTATTAGAAAACATATATGAAAAATTCATGAGGTGAAAATATCTCAAAGATTTTTTATGAATTTTTAAAATTTTTGGTATATGGGAGATGTCCTTCCAGACTTGATTGTCATATGAAGGCCCCTACTTAGAGAGATGGAAATAACTTAAAAATATTCTTAGATGTATTAGGAAACATATATAATAAATTCAGGAGGTGAGAATTTTCTAAAGATTTTTTATGAATTTTTTCAATATGACAGATGTCCTTCCAGGGCTTATTGTCATTTGAAGTCCCCTACTTAGAGAAATGGTAATAACTTTAAAATACTCTTAGACGTATTAGTAAACAGATATAAAAAATTCAAAAGTTGAGAATTTTCCAAAGATTTTTTATGAATTTTTTAAATTTTCGATATATGACAGATGTCCTTCTAGGGCTGATTGTCATATGAAGGCCCTTATATAGAGACATGAAAATAACTTAAAAATATTCTTAGATGTATTAGAAAACATATATGAAAAATTCATGCGGTGAAAATTTCTCAAAGATTTTTTATGAATTTTTAAAATTTTTGGTATATGGGAGATGTCTTTCTAGGGCTGATTGCCATATGAAGTCCCCTATTTAGGAGCATGGTAATAACTTTTAAATACTTTTAGATGTATTACGCAACAGATATAAGAAATTCAAAAGTTGAGAATTTTCCAAAGATTTTTTATGAATTTTTAAAACGTTCGGTATATGAGAGATGTCTTTCCAGGGCTGATCGTCATATGAAGGCCCCTACATAGAGACATGGAAATAACTTAAAAATATTCTTAGATGTATTAGGAAACATATAGAAAAAATTCATGAGGTGAAAATTTCTCAAAGATTTTATATGAATTTTTAAAATTTTCGGTATATGGGAGATGTCCTTCCAGGGCTGATTGCCATATGAAGTCCCCTATTTAGGGGCATGGTAATAACTTTAAAATACTTTTAGATGTATTACGCAACAGATATAAGAAATTCAAAAGTTGAGAATTTTCCAAAGATTTTTTATGAATTTTTAAATGTTCGGAGAGATGTCTTTCCAGGGCTGATCGTCATATGAAGGCCCTTACATAGAGACATGAAAATAACTTAAAAATATTCTTAGATGTATTAGGAAACATATAGAAAAAATTCAGGAGGTGAGAATTTTCTAAAGATTTTTTATGAATTTTTTCAATATGACAGATGTCCTTCCAGGGCTTATTGTCATTTGAAGTCCCCTACTTAGAGACATGGTAATAACTTTAAAATACTCTTAGACGTATTGGTAAACAGATATAAAAAATTCAAAAGTTGAGAATTTTCCAAAGATTTTTTATGAATTTTTTAAATTTTCGATATATGACAGATGTCCTTCTAGGGCTGATTGTCATATGAAGGCCCTTACATAGAGACATGAAAATAACTTAAAAATATTCTTAGATGTATTAGAAAATATATATGAAAAATTCATGAGGTGAAAATTTCTCAAAGATTTTTTATGAATTTTTAAAATTTTTGGTATATGGGAGATGTCCTTCCAGACTTGATTGTCATATGAAGGCCCCTACTTAGAGAGATGGAAATAACTTAAAAATATTCTTAGATGTATTAGGAAACATATATAATAAATTCAGGAGGTGAGAATTTTCTAAAGATTTTTTATGAATTTTTTCAATATGACAGATGTCCTTCCAGGGCTGATTGCCATATGAAGTCCCCTATTTAGGGGCATGGTAATAACTTTAAAATACTTTTAGATGTATTACGCAACAGATATAAAAAATTCAGAAATTGAGAATTTTCCAAGGATTTTTTATGAATTTTTAAATTTTTCGGTATATGGGAGATTTCCTTCCAGGGCTGATTGTCATATGAAGGCCCTTACATAGAGACATGAAAATAACTTAAAAATATTCTTAGATATATTAGGAAACATATAGAAAAAATTTAGGAGGTGAGAATTTTCTAAACATTTTTTATGAATTTTTTCAATTTTCGATATATGACAGATGTTCTTCCAGGGCTTATTGTCATTTGAAGTCCCCTATTTACGGGCATGGTAATAACTTTAAAATACTTTTAGATGTATTTCGAAACAGATATAAAAAATTCAAAGTTGAGAATTTTCCAAAGATTTTTTATGAATTTTTAAAATGTTCGGTATATGAGAGATGTCCTTCCAGGGCTGATCGTCATATGAAGGCCCTTACATAGAGACATGAAAATAACTTAAAAATATTCTTAGATGTATTAGAAAACATATATGAAAAATTCATGCGGTGAAAATTTCTCAAAGATTTTTTATGAATTTTTAAAATTTTTGGTATATGGGAGATGTCTTTCTAGGGCTGATTGCCATATGAAGTCCCCTATTTAGGAGCATGGTAATAACTTTAAAATACTTTTAGATGTATTACGCAACAGATATAAGAAATTCAAAAGTTGAGAATTTTCCAAAGATTTTTTATGAATTTTTAAAACGTTCGGTATATGAGAGATGTCTTTCCAGGGCTGATCGTCATATGAAGGCCCCTACATAGAGACATGGAAATAACTTAAAAATATTCTTAGATGTATTAGGAAACATATAGAAAAAATTCATGAGGTGAAAATTTCTCAAAGATTTTATATGAATTTTTAAAATTTTCGGTATATGGGAGATGTCCTTCCAGGGCTGATTGCCATATGAAGTCCCCTATTTAGGGGCATGGTAATAACTTTAAAATACTTTTAGATGTATTACGCAACAGATATAAGAAATTCAAAAGTTGAGAATTTTCCAAAGATTTTTTATGAATTTTTAAATGTTCGGAGAGATGTCTTTCCAGGGCTGATCGTCATATGAAGGCCCTTACATAGAGACATGAAAATAACTTAAAAATATTCTTAGATGTATTAGGAAACATATAGAAAAAATTCAGGAGGTGAGAATTTTCTAAAGATTTTTTATGAATTTTTTCAATATGACAGATGTCCTTCCAGGGCTTATTGTCATTTGAAGTCCCCTACTTAGAGACATGGTAATAACTTTAAAATACTCTTAGACGTATTGGTAAACAGATATAAAAAATTCAAAAGTTGAGAATTTTCCAAAGATTTTTTATGAATTTTTTAAATTTTCGATATATGACAGATGTCCTTCTAGGGCTGATTGTCATATGAAGGCCCTTACATAGAGACATGAAAATAACTTAAAAATATTCTTAGATGTATTAGAAAATATATATGAAAAATTCATGAGGTGAAAATTTCTCAAAGATTTTTTATGAATTTTTAAAATTTTTGGTATATGGGAGATGTCCTTCCAGACTTGATTGTCATATGAAGGCCCCTACTTAGAGAGATGGAAATAACTTAAAAATATTCTTAGATGTATTAGGAAACATATATAATAAATTCAGGAGGTGAGAATTTTCTAAAGATTTTTTATGAATTTTTTCAATATGACAGATGTCCTTCCAGGGCTGATTGCCATATGAAGTCCCCTATTTAGGGGCATGGTAATAACTTTAAAATACTTTTAGATGTATTACGCAACAGATATAAAAAATTCAGAAATTGAGAATTTTCCAAGGATTTTTTATGAATTTTTAAATTTTTCGGTATATGGGAGATTTCCTTCCAGGGCTGATTGTCATATGAAGGCCCTTACATAGAGACATGAAAATAACTTAAAAATATTCTTAGATATATTAGGAAACATATAGAAAAAATTTAGGAGGTGAGAATTTTCTAAACATTTTTTATGAATTTTTTCAATTTTCGATATATGACAGATGTTCTTCCAGGGCTTATTGTCATTTGAAGTCCCCTATTTACGGGCATGGTAATAACTTTAAAATACTTTTAGATGTATTTCGAAACAGATATAAAAAATTCAAAGTTGAGAATTTTCCAAAGATTTTTTATGAATTTTTAAAATGTTCGGTATATGAGAGATGTCCTTCCAGGGCTGATCGTCATATGAAGGCCCTTACATAGAGACATGAAAATAACTTAAAAATATTCTTAGATGTATTAGAAAACATATATGAAAAATTCATGCGGTGAAAATTTCTCAAAGATTTTTTATGAATTTTTAAAATTTTTGGTATATGGGAGATGTCTTTCTAGGGCTGATTGCCATATGAAGTCCCCTATTTAGGAGCATGGTAATAACTTTAAAATACTTTTAGATGTATTACGCAACAGATATAAGAAATTCAAAAGTTGAGAATTTTCCAAAGATTTTTTATGAATTTTTAAAACGTTCGGTATATGAGAGATGTCTTTCCAGGGCTGATCGTCATATGAAGGCCCCTACATAGAGACATGGAAATAACTTAAAAATATTCTTAGATGTATTAGGAAACATATAGAAAAAATTCATGAGGTGAAAATTTCTCAAAGATTTTATATGAATTTTTAAAATTTTCGGTATATGGGAGATGTCCTTCCAGGGCTGATTGCCATATGAAGTCCCCTATTTAGGGGCATGGTAATAACTTTAAAATACTTTTAGATGTATTACGCAACAGATATAAGAAATTCAAAAGTTGAGAATTTTCCAAAGATTTTTTATGAATTTTTAAATGTTCGGAGAGATGTCTTTCCAGGGCTGATCGTCATATGAAGGCCCTTACATAGAGACATGAAAATAACTTAAAAATATTCTTAGATGTATTAGGAAACATATAGAAAAAATTCAGGAGGTGAGAATTTTCTAAAGATTTTTTATGAATTTTTTCAATATGACAGATGTCCTTCCAGGGCTTATTGTCATTTGAAGTCCCCTACTTAGAGACATGGTAATAACTTTAAAATACTCTTAGACGTATTGGTAAACAGATATAAAAAATTCAAAAGTTGAGAATTTTCCAAAGATTTTTTATGAATTTTTTAAATTTTCGATATATGACAGATGTCCTTCTAGGGCTGATTGTCATATGAAGGCCCTTACATAGAGACATGAAAATAACTTAAAAATATTCTTAGATGTATTAGAAAATATATATGAAAAATTCATTAGGTGAAAATTTCTCAAAGATTTTTTATGAATTTTTAAAATTTTTGGTATATGGGAGATGTCCTTCCAGACTTGATTGTCATATGAAGGCCCCTACTTAGAGAGATGGAAATAACTTAAAAATATTCTTAGATGTATTAGGAAACATATATAATAAATTCAGGAGGTGAGAATTTTCTAAAGATTTTTTATGAATTTTTTCAATATGACAGATGTCCTTCCAGGGCTGATTGCCATATGAAGTCCCCTATTTAGGGGCATGGTAATAACTTTAAAATACTTTTAGATGTATTACGCAACAGATATAAAAAATTCAGAAATTGAGAATTTTCCAAGGATTTTTTATGAATTTTTAAATTTTTCGGTATATGGGAGATTTCCTTCCAGGGGTGATTGTCATGTGAAGGCCCTTACATAGAGACATGAAAATAACTTAAAAATATTCTTAGATATATTAGGAAACATATAGAAAAAATTTAGGAGGTGAGAATTTTCTAAACATTTTTTATGAATTTTTTCAATTTTCGATATATGACAGATGTTTTTCCAGGGCTTATTGTCATTTGAAGTCCCCTATTTAGGGGCATGGTAATAACTTTAAAATACTTTTAGATGTATTTCGAAACAGATATAAAAAATTCAAAGTTGAGAATTTTCCAAAGATTTTTTATGAATTTTTAAAATGTTCGGTATATGAGAGATGTCCTTCCAGGGCTGATCGTCATATGAAGGCCCTTACATAGAGACATGAAAATAACTTAAAAATATTCTTAGATATATTAGGAAACATATAGAAAAAATTCATGAGGTGAAAATTTCTAAAAGATTTTATATGAATTTTTAAAATTTTCGGTATATGGGAGATGTCCTTCCAGGGCTTATTGTCATTTGAAGTCCCCTATTTAGGGGCATGGTAATAACTTTAAAATACTTTTAGATGTACGAGGTGTGTTCAAAAAGTAACGAGAATTTTTAAATTTCGCGGGTTTGGAGAGAGAGTTTGGAGAGAGAGTTTTTTTTATTATGTTGGTACACATGCCCCTGAAGTACGATAAAATTTTCAGCAATATTCATTGTTTACTTTTTAAGTGGCAGCCGCTAACGTGAGACGTGTTTTTCGAGCTCGGCGATTTTCGTTAGTGAAAAAAAATGGATTAAAGACCCTGCATTAAATTTTGCGTAAAAAATGAAATAAAGTGTAGTGAAGTTTGTAAAATGTTAACAAAGGCATATGGTGAGTCTGCTATGAGTAAAGCAAGGATTTACGAGTGGTATAAGCGTTTCCAAGATGGCCGCGAAAACGTTGAAGATGACGAACGACCCGGACGGCCAAGCACATCAACAACTGATGAAAACGTGAAAAAAGTGAAAGAAATGGTTATGAACGATCGCCGAATCACAATCAGAGAAGTCGCTGATGATGTTGGCATATCAGTTGGCTCATGCCATCAAATTTTTTCGGATGTTTTGGGTACGAAACGTGTGGCAGCAAAATTCGTTCCAAAATTGTTGAATTTCGAACAAAAACAGCGGCGAATGGAAGTTGCTCAGGAGTCGGTAAATGAAGTTAATAACGATGCAGAACTACTAAAACGTGTTATAACAGGTGACGAAACATGGGTTTACGGATATGATGTCGAAACTAAGGCTCAATCGTCCCAGTGGAGGCATTCTGGATCGCCAAGACCAAAAAAGGCTCGACAAGTGCGGTTAAATGTGAAGGTTATGCTCACTGTGTTCTTCGATTTTAATGGCATAGTGCATCATGAATTCTTGCCACAAGGTCAAACAATCAATAAGGAGTACTACCTACAAGTTCAACGCCGTTTGCGTGAAGCAATCCGAAAGAAACGCCCGGATTTGTGGCAAAACAATTCATGGCTTTTGCACCACGATAATGCACCTGCTCACACTTCATTGCTTGTTCGTGAATTTTTGGCCAAAAACAAAACTCCATATTCGCCAGATATGGCTCCGTGTGACTTTTTTCTATTTCCAAAAATAAAGAGAACATTAAAAGGCCGTCGTTTTACAAGCATAGATGACATTAAAAGCGAATCGCTGAAAGAGCTAAAAACTATTACAAAGATCGAGTTTCAAAAGTGTTTCGAGGATTGGAAAAAGCGTTGGCACAAGTGTATTATATCCGAGGGGGATTACTTTGAAGGGGACAAAATAGATATTGATGAATAAATAAATATTTTTTTCATAAAACAAAAATTCTCGTTATTTTTTGAACACACCTCGTATTTCGAAACAGATATAAAAAATTCAGAAGTTGAGAATTTTCCAAAGATTTTTTATGAATTTTTAAAATTTTCGGTATATGAGAGATCTCCTTCCAGGGCTGATTGTCATATGAAGGCCCCTACTTAGAGACATGGAAATTACTTAAAAATTATCTTAGATGTATTAGGAAACATATCTAATAAATTCAGGAGGTGAGAATTTTTAAAGATTTTTTATGAAATTTTTCAATTTTCGATATATGACAGATGTCCTTCCAGGGCTTATTGTCATTTGAAGTACCCTACTTAGGGGCATGGTAATAACTTTAAAATACTCTTAGATGTATTAGGAATCATATAGAAAAAGTTCATAAGGTGAAAATTTCTCAAAGATTTTTTATGAATTTTTAAAATTTTTGGTATATGGGAGATGTCTTTCCAGGGCTTATTGTCATATGAAGTCCCCTATTTAGGGGCATGGTAATAACTTTAAAATACTTTTAGATGTATTACGCAACAGATATAAGAAATTCAAAAGTTGAGAATTTTCCAAAGATTTTTTATGAATTTTTAAAACGTTCGGTATATGAGAGATGTCTTCCAGGGCTGATTGTCATATGAAGGCCCCTACTTAGAGTCATGGAAATAACTTAAAAATATTTTTATATGTATTAGGAAACATATATAATAAATTCAGGAGTTGAGAATTTTCTAAACATTTTTTATGAATTTTTTCAATTTTCGATATATGACAGATGTTCTTCCAGGGCTTATTGTCATTTCAAGTCCCCTACTTAGAGACATGGAAATAACTTTAAAATACTCTTAGATGTATTAGTTAACAGATATAAAAAATTCAAAAGTTGAGAATTTTCCAAAGATTTTTTATGAATTTTTTAAATTTTCGATATATGACAGATGTCCTTCCAGTGCTGATTGTCATATGAAGGCCCCTACTTAGAGAGATAAAAATAACTTAAAAATATTCTTAGATGTATTAGGAAACATATAGAAAAAATTCATGAGGTGAAAATTTCTCAAAGATTTTTTATGAATTTTTAAAATTTTCGGTATATGGGAGATGTCCTTCCAGGGCTGATTGCCATATGAAGTCCCTTATTTAGGGGCATGGTAATAACTTTAAAATACTTTTAGATGTATTACGCAACAGATATAAAAAATTCAGAAATTGAGAATTTTCCAAAGATTTTTTATGAATTTTTTAAATTTTCGGTATATGGGAGATCTCCTTCCAGGGCTGATTGTCATATGAAGGCCCCTACTTAGAGACATGGAAATAACTTAAAAATATTCTTAGATGTATTAGGAAACATATATAATAAATTCAGGAGGTGAGAATTTTCCAAAGATTTTTTATGAATTTTTAAAATGTTCGGTATATGAGAGATGTCCTTCCAGGGCAGATGTCCTTCTAGGGCTGATTGTCATATGAAGGCCCTTACATAGAGACATGAAAATAACTTAAAAATATTCTTAGATGTATTAGAAAACATATATGAAAAATTCATGAGGTGAAAATTTCTCAAAGATTTTTTATGAATTTTTAAAATTTTTGGTATATGGGAGATGTCTTTCCAGGGCTGATTGCCATATGAAGTCCCCTATTTAGGGGCATGGTAATAACTTTAAAATACTTTTAGATGTATTACGCAACAGATATAAGAAATTCAAAAGTTGAGAATTTTCCAAAGATTTTTTATGAATTTTTAAAACGTTCGGTATATGAGAGATGTCTTTCCAGAGCTGATCGTCATATGAAGGCTCCTACTTAGAGACATGGAAATAACTTAAAAATATTCTTAGATGTATTAGGAAACATATAGAAAAAATTCATGAGGTGAAAATTTCTCAAAGATTTTATATGAATTTTTAAAATTTTCGGTATATGGGAGATGTCTTTCCAGGGCTGATTGCCATATGAAGTCCCCTATTTAGGGGCATGGTAATAACTTTAAAATACTTTTAGATGTATTAAGCAACAGATATAAGAAATTCAAAAGTTGAGAATTTTCCAAAGATTTTTTATGAATTTTTAAATGTTCGGAGAGATGTCTTTCCAGGGCTGATCGTCATATGAAGGCCCTTACATAGAGACATGAAAATAACTTAAAAATATTCTTAGATGTATTAGGAAACATATAGAAAAAATTCAGGAGGTGAGAATTTTCTAAAGATTTTTTATGAATTTTTTCAATATGACAGATGTCCTTCCAGGGCTTATTGTCATTTGAAGTCCCCTACTTAGAGACATGGTAATAACTTTAAAATACTCTTAGACGTATTAGTATACAGATATAAAAAATTCAAAAGTTGAGAATTTTCCAAAGATTTTTTATGAATTTTTTAAATTTTCGATATATGACAGATGTCCTTCTAGGGCTGATTGTCATATGAAGGCCCTTACATAGAGACATGAAAATAACTTAAAAATATTCTTAGATGTATTAGAAAATATATATGAAAAATTCATGAGGTGAAAATTTCTCAAAGATTTTTTATGAATTTTTAAAATTTTTGGTATATGGGAGATGTCTTTCCAGGGCTGATTGTCATATGAAGGCCCCTACTTAGAGAGATGGAAATAACTTAAAAATATTCTTAGATGTATTAGGAAACATATATAATAAATTCAGGAGGTGAGAATTTTCTAAAGATTTTTTATGAATTTTTTCAATATGACAGATGTCCTTCCAGGGCTGATTGCCATATGAAGTCCCCTATTTAGGGGCATGGTAATAACTTTAAAATACTTTTAGATGTATTACGCAACAGATATAAAAAATTCAGAAACTGAGAATTTTCCAAGGATTTTTTATGAATTTTTAAATTTTTCGGTATATGGGAGATCTCCTTCCAGGGCTGATTGTCATATGAAGGACCCTACTTAAAGACATGGAAATAACTTTAAAATACTCTTAGATGTATTAGTAAACAGATATAAAAAATTCAAAAGTTGAGAATTTTCCAAAGATTTTTTATGAATTTGTTAAATTTTTGATATATGACAGATGTCCTTCCAGGGCTGATTGTCATATGAAGGCCCCTACTTAGAGAGATGGAAATAACTTAAAAATATTCTTAGATGTATTAGGAAACATATATAATAAATTCAGGAGGTGAGAATTTTCTAAAGATTTTTTATGAATTTTTTTCAATATGACAAATGTCCTTCCAGGGCTTATTGTCATTTGAAGTCCCCTACTTAGAGACATGGTAATAACTTTAAAATACTCTTAGACGTATTAGTAAACAGATATAAAAAATTCAAAAGTTAAGAATTTTCCAAAGATTTTTTATGAATTTTTTAAATTTTCGATATATGACAGATGTCCTTCTAGGGCTGATTGTCATATGAAGGCCCTTACATAGAGACATGAAAATAACTTAAAAATATTCTTAGATGTATTAGGAAACATATAGAAAAAATTCATGAGGTGAAAATTTCTCAAAGATTTTATATGAATTTTTAAAATTTTCGGTATATGGGAGATGTCTTTCCAGGGCTGATTGCCATATGAAGTCCCCTATTTAGGGGCATGGTAATAACTTTAAAATACTTTTAGATGTATTACGCAACAGATATAAGAAATTCAAAAGTTGAGAATTTTCCAAAGATTTTTTATGAATTTTTAAAACGTTCGGTATATGAGAGATGTCTTTCCAGGGCTGATCGTCATATGAAGGCCCCTACTTAGAGACATGGAAATAACTTAAAAATATTCTTAGATGTATTAGGAAACATATAGAAAAAATTCATGAGGTGAAAATTTCTCAAAGATTTTATATGAATTTTTAAAATTTTCGGTATATGGGAGATGTCCTTCCAGGGCTGATTGCCATATGAAGTCCCCTATTTAGGGGCATGGTAATAACTTTAAAATACTTTTAGATGTATTACGCAACAGATATAAGAAATTCAAAAGTTGAGAATTTTCCAAAGATTTTTTATGAATTTTTAAATGTTCGGAGAGATGTCTTTCCAGGGCTGATCGTCATATGAAGGCCCTTACATAGAGACATGAAAATAACTTAAAAATATTCTTAGATGTATTAGGAAACATATAGAAAAAATTCAGGAGGTGAGAATTTTCTAAAGATTTTTTATGAATTTTTTCAATATGACAGATGTCCTTCCAGGGCTTATTGTCATTTGAAGTCCCCTACTTAGAGACATGGTAATAACTTTAAAATACTCTTAGACGTATTAGTAAACAGATATAAAAAATTCAAAAGTTGAGAATTTTCCAAAGATTTTTTATGAATTTTTTAAATTTTCGATATATGACAGATGTCCTTCTAGGGCTGATTGTCATATGAAGGCCCTTACATAGAGACATGAAAATAACTTAAAAATATTCTTAGATGTATTAGAAAATATATATGAAAAATTCATGAGGTGAAAATTTCTCAAAGATTTTTTATGAATTTTTAAAATTTTTGGTATATGGGAGATGTCCTTCCAGACTTGATTGTCATATGAAGGCCCCTACTTAGAGAGATGGAAATAACTTAAAAATATTCTTAGATGTATTAGGAAACATATATAATAAATTCAGGAGGTGAGAATTTTCTAAAGATTTTTTATGAATTTTTTCAATATGACAGATGTCCTTCCAGGGCTGATTGCCATATGAAGTCCCCTATTTAGGGGCATGGTAATAACTTTAAAATACTTTTAGATGTATTACGCAACAGATATAAAAAATTCAGAAATTGAGAATTTTCCAAGGATTTTTTATGAATTTTTAAATTTTTCGGTATATGGGAGATTTCCTTCCAGGGCTGATTGTCATATGAAGGCCCTTACATAGAGACATGAAAATAACTTAAAAATATTCTTAGATATATTAGGAAACATATAGAAAAAATTTAGGAGGTGAGAATTTTCTAAACATTTTTTATGAATTTTTTCAATTTTCGATATATGACAGATGTTCTTCCAGGGCTTATTGTCATTTGAAGTCCCCTATTTAGGGGCATGGTAATAACTTTAAAATACTTTTAGATGTATTTCGAAACAGATATAAAAAATTCAAAGTTGAGAATTTTCCAAAGATTTTTTATGAATTTTTAAAATGTTCGGTATATGAGAGATGTCCTTCCAGGGCTGATCGTCATATGAAGGCCCTTACATAGAGACATGAAAATAACTTAAAAATATTCTTAGATATATTAGGAAACATATAGAAAAAATTCATGAGGTGAAAATTTCTAAAAGATTTTATATGAATTTTTAAAATTTTCGGTATATGGGAGATGTCCTTCCAGGGCTTATTGTCATTTGAAGTCCCCTATTTAGGGGCATGGTAATAACTTTAAAATACTTTTAGATGTACGAGGTGTGTTCAAAAAGTAACGAGAATTTTTAAATTTCGCGGGTTTGGAGAGAGAGTTTGGAGAGAGAGTTTTTTTTATTATGTTGGTACACATGCCCCTGAAGTACGATAAAATTTTCAGCAATATTCATTGTTTACTTTTTAAGTGGCAGCCGCTAACGTGAGACGTGTTTTTCGAGCTCGGCGATTTTCGTTAGTGAAAAAAAATGGATTAAAGAACCTGCATTAAATTTTGCGTAAAAAATGAAATAAAGTGTAGTGAAGTTTGTAAAATGTTAACAAAGGCATATGGTGAGTCTGCTATGAGTAAAGCAAGGATTTACGAGTGGTATAAGCGTTTCCAAGATGGCCGCGAAAACGTTGAAGATGACGAACGACCCGGACGGCCAAGCACATCAACAACTGATGAAAACGTGAAAAAAGTGAAAGAAATGGTTATGAACGATCGCCGAATCACAATCAGAGAAGTCGCTGATGATGTTGGCATATCAGTTGGCTCATGCCATCAAATTTTTTCGGATGTTTTGGGTACGAAACGTGTGGCAGCAAAATTCGTTCCAAAATTGTTGAATTTCGAACAAAAACAGCGGCGAATGGAAGTTGCTCAGGAGTCGGTAAATGAAGTTAATAACGATGCAGAACTACTAAAACGTGTTATAACAGGTGACGAAACATGGGTTTACGGATATGATGTCGAAACTAAGGCTCAATCGTCCCAGTGGAGGCATTCTGGATCGCCAAGACCAAAAAAGGCTCGACAAGTGCGGTTAAATGTGAAGGTTATGCTCACTGTGTTCTTCGATTTTAATGGCATAGTGCATCATGAATTCTTGCCACAAGGTCAAACAATCAATAAGGAGTACTACCTACAAGTTCAACGCCGTTTGCGTGAAGCAATCCGAAAGAAACGCCCGGATTTGTGGCAAAACAATTCATGGCTTTTGCACCACGATAATGCACCTGCTCACACTTCATTGCTTGTTCGTGAATTTTTGGCCAAAAACAAAACTCCATATTCGCCAGATATGGCTCCGTGTGACTTTTTTCTATTTCCAAAAATAAAGAGAACATTAAAAGGCCGTCGTTTTACAAGCATAGATGACATTAAAAGCGAATCGCTGAAAGAGCTAAAAACTATTACAAAGATCGAGTTTCAAAAGTGTTTCGAGGATTGGAAAAAGCGTTGGCACAAGTGTATTATATCCGAGGGGGATTACTTTGAAGGGGACAAAATAGATATTGATGAATAAATAAATATTTTTTTCATAAAACAAAAATTCTCGTTATTTTTTGAACACACCTCGTATTTCGAAACAGATATAAAAAATTCAGAAGTTGAGAATTTTCCAAAGATTTTTTATGAATTTTTAAAATTTTCGGTATATGAGAGATCTCCTTCCAGGGCTGATTGTCATATGAAGGCCCCTACTTAGAGACATGGAAATTACTTAAAAATTATCTTAGATGTATTAGGAAACATATCTAATAAATTCAGGAGGTGAGAATTTTCAAAGATTTTTTATGAAATTTTTCAATTTTCGATATATGACAGATGTCCTTCCAGGGCTTATTGTCATTTGAAGTACCCTACTTAGGGGCATGGTAATAACTTTAAAATACTCTTAGATGTATTAGGAATCATATAGAAAAAGTTCATAAGGTGAAAATTTCTCAAAGATTTTTTATGAATTTTTAAAATTTTTGGTATATGGGAGATGTCTTTCCAGGGCTTATTGTCATATGAAGTCCCCTATTTAGGGGCATGGTAATAACTTTAAAATACTTTTAGATGTATTACGCAACAGATATAAGAAATTCAAAAGTTGAGAATTTTCCAAAGATTTTTTATGAATTTTTAAAACGTTCGGTATATGAGAGATGTCTTCCAGGGCTGATTGTCATATGAAGGCCCCTACTTAGAGTCATGGAAATAACTTAAAAATATTTTTATATGTATTAGGAAACATATATAATAAATTCAGGAGTTGAGAATTTTCTAAACATTTTTTATGAATTTTTTCAATTTTCGATATATGACAGATGTTCTTCCAGGGCTTATTGTCATTTCAAGTCCCCTACTTAGAGACATGGAAATAACTTTAAAATACTCTTAGATGTATTAGTTAACAGATATTAAAAATTCAAAAGTTGAGAATTTTCCAAAGATTTTTTATGAATTTTTTAAATTTTCGATATATGACAGATGTCCTTCCAGTGCTGATTGTCATATGAAGGCCCCTACTTAGAGAGATAAAAATAACTTAAAAATATTCTTAGATGTATTAGGAAACATATAGAAAAAATTCATGAGGTGAAAATTTCTCAAAGATTTTTTATGAATTTTTAAAATTTTCGGTATATGGGAGATGTCCTTCCAGGGCTGATTGCCATATGAAGTCCCTTATTTAGGGGCATGGTAATAACTTTAAAATACTTTTAGATGTATTACGCAACAGATATAAAAAATTCAGAAATTGAGAATTTTCCAAAGATTTTTTATGAATTTTTTAAATTTTCGGTATATGGGAGATCTCCTTCCAGGGCTGATTGTCATATGAAGGCCCCTACTTAGAGACATGGAAATAACTTAAAAATATTCTTAGATGTATTAGGAAACATATATAATAAATTCAGGAGGTGAGAATTTTCTAAAGATTTTTTATGAATTTTTTCAATATGACAGATGTCCTTCCAGGGCTTATTGTCATTTGAAGTCCCCTACTTAGAGACATGGTAATAACTTTAAAATACTCTTAGACGTATTAGTAAACAGATATAAAAAATTCAAAAGTTGAGAATTTTCCAAAGATTTTTTATGAATTTTTTAACTTTTCGATATATGACAGATGTCCTTCTAGGGCTGATTCTCATATGAAGGCCCCTACTTAGGGCATTAGAATAACTTAAAAATAATATTAGATGTATTGGAAACATATATAATAAATTCAGGAGGTGAGAATTTTCCAAAGATTTTTTATGAATTTTTAAAATGTTCGGTATATGAGAGATGTCCTTCCAGGGCAGATGTCCTTCTAGGGCTGATTGTCATATGAAGGCCCTTACATAGAGACATGAAAATAACTTAAAAATATTCTTAGATGTATTAGAAAACATATATGAAAAATTCATGAGGTGAAAATTTCTCAAAGATTTTTTATGAATTTTTAAAATTTTTGGTATATGGGAGATGTCTTTCCAGGGCTGATTGCCATATGAAGTCCCCTATTTAGGGGCATGGTAATAACTTTAAAATACTTTTAGATGTATTACGCAACAGATATAAGAAATTCAAAAGTTGAGAATTTTCCAAAGATTTTTTATGAATTTTTAAAACGTTCGGTATATGAGAGATGTCTTTCCAGGGCTGATCGTCATATGAAGGCCCCTACTTAGAGACATGGAAATAACTTAAAAATATTCTTAGATGTATTAGGAAACATATAGAAAAAATTCATGAGGTGAAAATTTCTCAAAGATTTTATATGAATTTTTAAAATTTTCGGTATATGGGAGATGTCTTTCCAGGGCTGATTGCCATATGAAGTCCCCTATTTAGGGGCATGGTAATAACTTTAAAATACTTTTAGATGTATTAAGCAACAGATATAAGAAATTCAAAAGTTGAGAATTTTCCAAAGATTTTTTATGAATTTTTAAATGTTCGGAGAGATGTCTTTCCAGGGCTGATCGTCATATGAAGGCCCTTACATAGAGACATGAAAATAACTTAAAAATATTCTTAGATGTATTAGGAAACATATAGAAAAAATTCAGGAGGTGAGAATTTTCTAAAGATTTTTTATGAATTTTTTCAATATGACAGATGTCCTTCCAGGGCTTATTGTCATTTGAAGTCCCCTACTTAGAGACATGGTAATAACTTTAAAATACTCTTAGACGTATTAGTAAACAGATATAAAAAATTCAAAAGTTGAGAATTTTCCAAAGATTTTTTATGAATTTTTTAAATTTTCGATATATGACAGATGTCCTTCTAGGGCTGATTGTCATATGAAGGCCCTTACATAGAGACATGAAAATAACTTAAAAATATTCTTAGATGTATTAGAAAATATATATGAAAAATTCATGAGGTGAAAATTTCTCAAAGATTTTTTATGAATTTTTAAAATTTTTGGTATATGGGAGATGTCTTTCCAGGGCTGATTGTCATATGAAGGCCCCTACTTAGAGAGATGGAAATAACTTAAAAATATTCTTAGATGTATTAGGAAACATATATAATAAATTTAGGAGGTGAGAATTTTCTAAAGATTTTTTATGAATTTTTTCAATATGACAGATGTCCTTCCAGGGCTGATTGCCATATGAAGTCCCCTATTTAGGGGCATGGTAATAACTTTAAAATACTTTTAGATGTATTACGCAACAGATATAAAAAATTCAGAAATTGAGAATTTTCCAAGGATTTTTTATGAATTTTTAAATTTTTCGGTATATGGGAGATCTCCTTCCAGGGCTGATTGTCATATGAAGGACCCTACTTAAAGACATGGAAATAACTTTAAAATACTCTAAGATGTATTAGTAAACAGATATAAAAAATTCAAAAGTTGAGAATTTTCCAAAGATTTTTTATGAATTTGTTAAATTTTTGATATATGACAGATGTCCTTCCAGGGCTGATTGTCATATGAAGGCCCCTACTTAGAGAGATGGAAATAACTTAAAAATATTCTTAGATGTATTAGTAAACTTATAGAAAAAATTCATGAGGTGAAAATTTCTCAAAGATTTTTTATGAATTTTTAAAATTTTCGGTATATGGGAGATCTCCTTCCAGGGCTGATTATCATATGAAGGCCCCTACTTAAAGACATGGAAATAACTTTAAAATACTCTTAGATGTATTAGTAAACAGATATAAAAAATTCAAAAGTTGAGAATTTTCCAAAGATTTTTTATGAATTTTTTAAATTTTCGATATATGATAGATGTCTTTCCAGGGCTGATTGTCATATGAAGTCCCCTATTTAGGGGCATGGTAATAACTTTAAAATACTTTTAGATGTATTACGCAACAGATATAAAAAATTCAGAAATTGAGAATTTTCCAAGGATTTTTTATGAATTTTTAAAATTTTCGGTATATGGGAGATCTCCTTCCAGGGCTGATTGTCATATGAAGGCCCCTACTTAAAGACATGGAAATAACCTTAAAATACTCTTAGATGTATTAGTAAACAGATATAAAAAATTCAAAAGTTGAGAATTTTCCAAAGATTTTTTATGAATTTTTTAAATTTTCGATATATGACAGATGTCCTTCCAGGGCTGATTGTCATATGAAGGCCCCTACTTAGAGAGATGGAAATAACTTAAAAATATTCTTAGATGTATTAGGAAACATATATAATAAATTCAGGAGGTGAGAATTTTCTAAAGATTTTTTATGAATTTTTTCAATATGGGAGATCTCTTTCCAGGGATGATTGCCATATGAAGTCCCCTATTTAGGGGCATGGTAATAACTTTAAAATACTTTTAGATGTATTACGCAACAGATATAAGAAATTCAAAAGTTGAAAATTTTCCAAAGATTTTTTATGAATTTTTAAAATGTTCGGTATATGAGAGATGTCCTTCCAGGGCTGATCGTCATATGAAGGCCCTTACATAGAGACATGAAAATAACTTAAAAATATTTTTAGATGTATTAGGAAACATATAGAAAAAATTCATGAGGTGAAAATTTCTCAAAGATTTTTTATGAATTTTTAAAATTTTCGGTATATGGGAGATCTCCTTCCAGGGCTGATTGCCATATGAAGTCCCCTATTTAGGGGCATGGTAATAACTTTAAAATACTTTTAGATGTATTACGCAACAGATATAAGAAATTCAAAAGTTGAAAATTTTCCAAAGATTTTTTATGAATTTTTAAAATGTTCGGTATATGAGAGATGTCCTTCCAGGGCTGATCGTCATATGAAGGCCCTTACATAGAGACATGAAAATAACTTAAAAATATTCTTAGATGTATTAGGAAACATATAGAAAAAATTCATGAGGTGAAAATTTCTCAAAGATTTTTTATGAATTTTTAAAATTTTTGGTATATGGGAGATGTCCTTCCAGGGCTGATAGTCATATGAAGGCCCCTACTTAAGGACATGGAAATAACTTTAAAATACTCTTAGATGTATTAGTAAACAGATATAAAAAATTCAAAAGTTGAGAATTTTCCAAAGATTTTTTATGAATTTGTTAAATTTTCGATATATGACAGATGTCCTTCCAGGGCTGATTGTCATATGAAGGCCCCTACTTAGAGAGATGGAAATAACTTAAAAATATTCTTAGATGTATTAGTAAACTTATAGAAAAAATTAATGAGGTGAAAATTTCTCAAAGACTTTTTATGAATTTTTAAAAATTTCGGTATATGGGAGATCTCCTTCCAGGGCTGATTGCCATATGAAGTCCCCTATTTAGGGGCATGGTAATAACTTTAAAATACTTTTAGATGTATTACGCAACAGATATAAGAAATTCAAAAGTTGAAAATTTTCCAAAGATTTTTTATGAATTTTTAAAATGTTCGGTATATGAGAAATGTCCTTCCAGGGCTCATCGTCATATGAAGGCCCTTACATAGAGACATGAAAATAACTTAAAAATATTCTTAGATGTATTAGGAAACATATAGAAAAAATTCATGAGGTGAAAATTTCTCAAAGATTTTTTATGAATTTTTAAAATTTTTGGTATATGGGAGATGTCCTTCCAGGGCTGATAGTCATATGAAGGCCCCTACTTAAGGACATGGAAATAACTTTAAAATACTCTTAGATGTATTAGTAAACAGATATAAAAAATTCAAAAGTTGAGAATTTTCCAAAGATTTTTTATGAATTTGTTAAATTTTCGATATATGACAGATGTCCTTCCAGGGCTGATTGTCATATGAAGGCCCCTACTTAGAGAGATGGAAATAACTTTAATATATTCTTAGATGTATTAGGAAACATATCTAATAAATTTGGGAGGTAAGAATTTTCCAAAGATTTTTTATGAATTTTTTCAATTTTCGATATATGACAGATGTCCTTCCAGGGCCTATTGTCATTTGGAGTCACCTACTTAGAGACATGGAAATAACTTTAATATATTCTTAGATGTATTAGGAAACATATCTAATAAATTTAGGAGGTAAGAATTTTCCAAAGATTTTTTATGAATTTTTTCAATTTTCGATATATGACAGATGTCCTTCCAGGGCTTATTGTCGTTTGAAGTCCCTTACTTAGAGACATGGAAATAACTTAAAAATATTCTTAGATGTAGTACGCAACAGATATAAAAAATTCAGAAATTGAGAATTTTCCAAAGATTTTTTATGAATTTTTAAAATTTTCGGTATATGGGAGATGTCCTTCCAGGGTTGATTGCCATATGAAGTCCCCTATTTAGGGGCATGGTAATAACTTTAAAATACTTTTAGATGTATTACGCAACAGATATAAAAAATTCAGAAATTGAGAATTTTCCAAGGATTTTTTATGAATTTTTAAAATGTTCGGTATATGGGAGATCTCCTTCCAGGGCTGATAGTCATATGAAGGCCCCTACTTAAAGACATGGAAATAACTTTAAAATACTCTTAGATGTATTAGTAAACAGATATAAAAAATTCAAAAGTTGAGAATTTTCCAAAGATTTTTTATGAATTTGTTAAATTTTCGATATATGACAGATGTCCTTCCAGGGCTGATTGTCATATGAAGGCCCCTACTTAGAGAGATGGAAATAACTTAAAAATATTCTTAGATGTATTAGGAAACATATATAATAAATTTAGGAGGTGAGAATTTTCTAAAGATTTTTTATGAATTTTTTCAATATGACAGATGTCCTTCCAGGGCTGATTGCCACATGAAGTCCCCTATTTAGGGGCATGGTAATAACTTTAAAATACTTTTAGATGTATTACGCAACAGATATAAAAAATTCAGAAATTGAGAATTTTCCAAGGATTTTTTATGAATTTTTAAAATTTTCGGTATATGGGAGATCTCCTTCCAGGGCTGATTGTCATATGAAGGCCCCTACTTAAAGACATGGAAATAACTTTAAAATACTCTTAGATGTATTAGTAAACAGATATAAAAAATTCAAAAGTTGAGAATTTTCCAAAGATTTTTTATGAATTTGTTAAATTTTCGATATATGACAGATGTCCTTCCAGGGCTGATTGTCATATGAAGGCCCCTACTTAGAGAGATGGAAATAACTTAAAAATATTCTTAGATGTAGTACGCAAGAGATATAATAAATTCAGGAGGTGAGAATTTTCTAAAGATTTTTTATGAATTTTTTCAATATGACAGATGTCCTTCCAGGGCTGATTGCCACATGAAGTCCCCTATTTAGGGGCATGGTAATAACTTTAAAATACTTTTAGATGTATTACGCAACAGATATAAAAAATTCAGAAATTGAGAATTTTCCAAAGATTTTTTATGAATTTTTAAAATTTTCGGTATATGGGAGATGTCCTTCCAGGGCTGATTGCCATAAGAAGTCTCCTATTTAGAGGCATGGTAATAACTTTAAAATACTTTTAGATGTATTACGCAACAGATATAAAAAATTCAGAAATTGAGAATTTTCCAAGGATTTTTTATGAATTTTTAAAATTTTCGGTATATGAGAGATCTCCTTCCAGGGCTGATTGTCATATGAAGGCCCCTACTTAGAGACATGGAAATAACTTTAAAATACTCTTAGATGTATTAGTAAACAGATATAAAAAATTCAAAATTAGAGAATTTTCCAAAGATTTTTTATGAATTTGTTAAATTTTCGATATATGACAGATGTCCTTCCAGGGCTGATTCTTATATGAAGGCCCCTACTTAGGGGCATGGTAATAACTTAAAAAAATTATTAGATGTATTGGAAACATATATAATAAATTCAGGAGATGAGAATTTTCCAAAGATTTTTTATGAATTTTTTCAATTTTCGATATATGACAGATGTCTTTTCAGGGCTTATTGTCATTTGAAGTACCCTACTTAGGGGCATGGTAATAACTTTAAAATACTCTTAGATGTATTAGGAAACAGATATAAAAAATTCAAAAGTTGAGAATTTTCCAAAGATTTTTTATGAACTTTTAAAATGTTCGGTATATGAGAGATGTCCTTCTAGGGCTGATCGTCATATGAAGGCCCTTACATAGAGACATGAAAATAACTTAAAAGTATTCTTAGATGTATTAGGAAACATATAGGAAAAATTCATGAGGTGAAAATTTCTCAAAGATTTTATATGAATTTTTAAAATTTTCGGTATATGGGAGATGTCCTTCCAGGGCTGATTGCTATATAAAGTCCCCTATTTAGGGGCATTGTAATAACTTTAAAATACTTTTAGATGTATTTCGAAACAGATATAAAAAATTCAGAAGTTGAGAATTTTCCAAAGATTTTTTATGAATTTTTAAAATTTTCGGTATATGAGAGATCTCCTTCCAGGGCTGATTGTCATATGAAGGCCCCTACTTAGAGACATGGAAATAACTTAAAAATATTCTTATATGTATTAGGAAACATATATAATAAATTCAGGAGGTGAGAATTTTCTAAACATTTTTTATGAATTTTTTCAATTTTCGATATATGACAGATGTTCTTCCAGGGCTTATTGTCATTTGAAGTCCCCTATTTAGGGGCATGGTAATAACTTTAAAATACTTTTAGATGTATTTCGAAACAGATATAAAAAATTCAAAGTTGAGAATTTTCCAAAGATTTTTTATGAATTTTTAAAATGTTCGGTATATGAGAGATGTCCTTCCAGGGCTGATCGTCATATGAAGGCTCTTACATAGAGACATGAAAATAACTTAAAAATATTCTTAGATGTATTAGAAAACATATATGAAAAATTCATGAGGTGAAAATTTCTCAAAGATTTTATATGAATTTTTAAAATTTTCGGTATATGGGAGATGTCCTTCCAGGGCTTATTGTCATTTGAAGTCCCCTATTAGGGGCATGGTAATAACTTTAAAATACTTTTAGATGTATTTCGAAACAGATATAAAAAATTCAGAAGTTGAGAATTTTCCAAAGATTTTTTATGAATTTTTAAAATTTTCGGTATATGAGAGATCTCCTTCCAGGGCTGATTGTCATATGAAGGCCCCTACTTAGAGACATGGAAATTACTTAAAAATTATCTTAGATGTATTAGGAAACATATCTAATAAATTCAGGAGGTGAGAATTTTCAAAGATTTTTTATGAAATTTTTCAATTTTCGATATATGACAGATGTCCTTCCAGGGCTTATTGTCATTTGAAGTACCCTACTTAGGGGCATGGTAATAACTTTAAAATACTCTTAGATGTATTAGGAATCATATAGAAAAAGTTCATAAGGTGAAAATTTCTCAAAGATTTTTTATGAATTTTTTAAATTTTCGATATATGACAGATGTCCTTCTAGGGCTGATTCTCATATGAAGGCCCCTACTTAGAGAGATAAAAATAACTTAAAAATATTCTAAGATGTATTAGGAAACATATAGAAAAAATTCATGAGGTGAAAATTTCTCAAAGATTTTTTATGAATTTTTAAAATTTTCGGTATATGGGAGATGTCCTTCCAGGGCTGATTGCCATATGAAGTCCCCTATTTAGGGGCATGGTAATAACTTTAAAATACTTTTAGATGTATTACGCAACAGATATAAAAAATTCAGAAATTGAGAATTTTCCAAAGATTTTTTATGAATTTTTTAAATTTTCGGTATATGGGAGGTCTCCTTCCAGGGCTGATTGTCATATGAAGGCCCCTACTTAGAGACATGGAAATAACTTAAAAATATTCTTAGATGTATTAGGAAACATATATAATAAATTCAGGAGGTGAGAATTTTCTAAAGATTTTTTATGAATTTTTTCAATATGACAGATGTCCTTCCAGGGCTTATTGTCATTTGAAGTCCCCTACTTAGAGACATGGTAATAACTTTAAAATACTCTTAGACGTATTAGTAAACAAATATAAAAAATTCAAAAGTTGAGAATTTTCCAAAGATTTTTTATGAATTTTTTAAATTTTCGATATATGACAGATGTCCTTCTAGGGCTGATTCTCATATGAAGGCCCCTACTTAGGGCATTAGAATAACTTAAAAATAACATTAGATGTATTGGAAACATATATAATAAATTCAGGAGGTGAGAATTTTCCAAAGATTTTTTATGAATTTTTAAAATGTTCGGTATATGAGAGATGTCCTTCCAGGGCTGATTGTCATATGAAGGCCCTTACATAGAGACATGAAAATAACTTAAAAATATTCTTAGATGTATTAGAAAACATATATGAAAAATTCATGAGGTGAAAATTTCTCAAAGATTTTTTATGAATTTTTAAAATTTTTGGTATATGGGAGATGTCCTTCCAAGGCTGATTGCCATATGAAGTCCCCTATTTAGGGGCATGGTAATAACTTTAAAATACTTTTAGATGTATTACGCAACAGATATAAAAAATTCAGAAGTTGAGAATTTTCCAAAGATTTTTTATGAATTTTTAAAATTTTCGGTATATGAGAGATCTCCTTCCAGGGCTGATTGTCATATGAAGGCCCCTACTTAAAGACATGGAAATAACTTTAAAATACTCTTAGATGTATTAGTAAACAGATATAAAAAATTCAAAAGTTGAGAATTTTCCAAAGATTTTTTATGAATTTTTTAAATTTTCGATATATGATAGATGTCTTTCCAGGGCTGATTGTCATATGAAGTCCCCTATTTAGGGGCATGGTAATAACTTTAAAATACTTTTAGATGTATTACGCAACAGATATAAAAAATTCAGAAATTGAGAATTTTCCAAGGATTTTTTATGAATTTTTAAAATTTTCGGTATATGGGAGATCTCCTTCCAGGGCTGATTGTCATATGAAGGCCCCTACTTAAAGACATGGAAATAACTTTAAAATACTCTTAGATGTATTAGTAAACAGATATAAAAAATTCAAAAGTTGAGAATTTTCCAAAGATTTTTTATGAATTTGTTAAATTTTCGATATATGACAGATGTCCTTCCAGGGCTGATTGTCATATGAAGGCCCCTACTTAGAGAGATGGAAATAACTTAAAAATATTCTTAGATGTATTAGGAAACATGTATAATAAATTCAGGAGGTGAGAATTTTCTAAAGATTTTTTATGCATTTTTTCAATATGACAGATGTCCTTCCAGGGCTGATTGCCACATGAAGTCCCCTATTTAGGGGCATGGTAATAACTTTAAAATACTTTTAGATGTATTACGCAACAGATATAAAAAGTTCAGAAATTGAGAATTTTCCAAGGATTTTTTATGAATTTTTAAAATTTTCGGTATATGGGAGATCTCCTTCCAGGGCTGATTGTCATATGAAGGCCCCTACTTAAAGACATGGAAATAACTTTAAAATACTCTTAGATGTATTAGTAAACAGATATAAAAAATTCAAAAGTTGAGAATTTTCCAAAGATTTTTTATGAATTTGTTAAATTTTCGATATATGACAGATGTCCTTCCAGGGCTGATTGTCATATGAAGGCCCCTACTTAGAGAGATGGAAATAACTTAAAAATATTCTTAGATGTATTAGTAAACTTATAGAAAAAATTAATGAGGTGAAAATTTCTCAAAGATTTTTTATGAATTTTTAAAATTTTCGGTATATGGGAGATCTCCTTCCAGGGCTGATTGCCATATGAAGTCCCCTATTTAGGGGCATGGTAATAAATTTAAAATACTTTTAGATGTATTACGCAACAGATATAAGAAATTCAAAAGTTGAAAATTTTCCAAAGATTTTTTATGAATTTTTAAAATGTTCGGTATATGAGAGATGTCCTTCCAGGGCTGATCGTCATATGAAGGCCCTTACATAGAGACATGAAAATAACTTAAAAATATTCTTAGATGTATTAGGAAACATATAGAAAAAATTCATGAGGTGAAAATTTCTCAAAGATTTTTTATGAATTTTTAAAATTTTTGGTATATGGGAGATGTCCTTCCAGGGCTGATAGTCATATGAAGGCCCCTATTTAAGGACATGGAAATAACTTTAAAATACTCTTAGATGTATTAGTAAACAGATATAAAAAATTCAAAAGTTGAGAATTTTCCAAAGATTTTTTATGAATTTGTTAAATTTTCGATATATGACAGATGTCCTTCCAGGGCTGATTGTCATATGAAGGCCCCTACTTAGAGAGATGGAAATAACTTAAAAATATTCTTAGATGTATTAGGAAACATATATAATAAATTCAGGAGGTGAGAATTTTCTAAAGATTTTTTATGAATTTTTTCAATATGACAGATGTCCTTCCAGGGCTGATTGCCACATGAAGTCCCCTATTTAGGGGCATTGTAATAACTTTAAAATACTTTTAGATGTATTTCGAAACAGATATAAAAAATTCAGAAGTTGAGAATTTTCCAAAGATTTTTTATGAATTTTTAAAATTTTCGGTATATGAGAGATCTCCTTCCAGGGCTGATTGTCATATGAAGGCCCCTACTTAGAGACATGGAAATAACTTAAAAATATTCTTATATGTATTAGGAAACATATATAATAAATTCAGGAGGTGAGAATTTTCTAAACATTTTTTATGAATTTTTTCAATTTTCGATATATGACAGATGTTCTTCCAGGGCTTATTGTCATTTGAAGTCCCCTATTTAGGGGCATGGTAATAACTTTAAAATACTTTTAGATGTATTTCGAAACAGATATAAAAAATTCAAAGTTGAGAATTTTCCAAAGATTTTTTATGAATTTTTAAAATGTTCGGTATATGAGAGATGTCCTTCCAGGGCTGATCGTCATATGAAGGCTCTTACATAGAGACATGAAAATAACTTAAAAATATTCTTAGATGTATTAGAAAACATATATGAAAAATTCATGAGGTGAAAATTTCTCAAAGATTTTATATGAATTTTTAAAATTTTCGGTATATGGGAGATGTCCTTCCAGGGCTTATTGTCATTTGAAGTCCCCTATTTAGGGGCATGGTAATAACTTTAAAATACTTTTAGATGTATTTCGAAACAGATATAAAAAATTCAGAAGTTGAGAATTTTCCAAAGATTTTTTATGAATTTTTAAAATTTTCGGTATATGAGAGATCTCCTTCCAGGGCTGATTGTCATATGAAGGCCCCTACTTAGAGACATGGAAATTACTTAAAAATTATCTTAGATGTATTAGGAAACATATCTAATAAATTCAGGAGGTGAGAATTTTCAAAGATTTTTTATGAAATTTTTCAATTTTCGATATATGACAGATGTCCTTCCAGGGCTTATTGTCATTTGAAGTACCCTACTTAGGGGCATGGTAATAACTTTAAAATACTCTTAGATGTATTAGGAATCATATAGAAAAAGTTCATAAGGTGAAAATTTCTCAAAGATTTTTTATGAATTTTTTAAATTTTCGATATATGACAGATGTCCTTCTAGGGCTGATTCTCATATGAAGGCCCCTACTTAGAGAGATAAAAATAACTTAAAAATATTCTAAGATGTATTAGGAAACATATAGAAAAAATTCATGAGGTGAAAATTTCTCAAAGATTTTTTATGAATTTTTAAAATTTTCGGTATATGGGAGATGTCCTTCCAGGGCTGATTGCCATATGAAGTCCCCTATTTAGGGGCATGGTAATAACTTTAAAATACTTTTAGATGTATTACGCAACAGATATAAAAAATTCAGAAATTGAGAATTTTCCAAAGATTTTTTATGAATTTTTTAAATTTTCGGTATATGGGAGGTCTCCTTCCAGGGCTGATTGTCATATGAAGGCCCCTACTTAGAGACATGGAAATAACTTAAAAATATTCTTAGATGTATTAGGAAACATATATAATAAATTCAGGAGGTGAGAATTTTCTAAAGATTTTTTATGAATTTTTTCAATATGACAGATGTCCTTCCAGGGCTTATTGTCATTTGAAGTCCCCTACTTAGAGACATGGTAATAACTTTAAAATACTCTTAGACGTATTAGTAAACAAATATAAAAAATTCAAAAGTTGAGAATTTTCCAAAGATTTTTTATGAATTTTTTAAATTTTCGATATATGACAGATGTCCTTCTAGGGCTGATTCTCATATGAAGGCCCCTACTTAGGGCATTAGAATAACTTAAAAATAACATTAGATGTATTGGAAACATATATAATAAATTCAGGAGGTGAGAATTTTCCAAAGATTTTTTATGAATTTTTAAAATGTTCGGTATATGAGAGATGTCCTTCCAGGGCTGATTGTCATATGAAGGCCCTTACATAGAGACATGAAAATAACTTAAAAATATTCTTAGATGTATTAGAAAACATATATGAAAAATTCATGAGGTGAAAATTTCTCAAAGATTTTTTATGAATTTTTAAAATTTTTGGTATATGGGAGATGTCCTTCCAAGGCTGATTGCCATATGAAGTCCCCTATTTAGGGGCATGGTAATAACTTTAAAATACTTTTAGATGTATTACGCAACAGATATAAAAAATTCAGAAGTTGAGAATTTTCCAAAGATTTTTTATGAATTTTTAAAATTTTCGGTATATGAGAGATCTCCTTCCAGGGCTGATTGTCATATGAAGGCCCCTACTTAAAGACATGGAAATAACTTTAAAATACTCTTAGATGTATTAGTAAACAGATATAAAAAATTCAAAAGTTGAGAATTTTCCAAAGATTTTTTATGAATTTTTTAAATTTTCGATATATGATAGATGTCTTTCCAGGGCTGATTGTCATATGAAGTCCCCTATTTAGGGGCATGGTAATAACTTTAAAATACTTTTAGATGTATTACGCAACAGATATAAAAAATTCAGAAATTGAGAATTTTCCAAGGATTTTTTATGAATTTTTAAAATTTTCGGTATATGGGAGATCTCCTTCCAGGGCTGATTGTCATATGAAGGCCCCTACTTAAAGACATGGAAATAACTTTAAAATACTCTTAGATGTATTAGTAAACAGATATAAAAAATTCAAAAGTTGAGAATTTTCCAAAGATTTTTTATGAATTTGTTAAATTTTCGATATATGACAGATGTCCTTCCAGGGCTGATTGTCATATGAAGGCCCCTACTTAGAGAGATGGAAATAACTTAAAAATATTCTTAGATGTATTAGGAAACATGTATAATAAATTCAGGAGGTGAGAATTTTCTAAAGATTTTTTATGCATTTTTTCAATATGACAGATGTCCTTCCAGGGCTGATTGCCACATGAAGTCCCCTATTTAGGGGCATGGTAATAACTTTAAAATACTTTTAGATGTATTACGCAACAGATATAAAAAGTTCAGAAATTGAGAATTTTCCAAGGATTTTTTATGAATTTTTAAAATTTTCGGTATATGGGAGATCTCCTTCCAGGGCTGATTGTCATATGAAGGCCCCTACTTAAAGACATGGAAATAACTTTAAAATACTCTTAGATGTATTAGTAAACAGATATAAAAAATTCAAAAGTTGAGAATTTTCCAAAGATTTTTTATGAATTTGTTAAATTTTCGATATATGACAGATGTCCTTCCAGGGCTGATTGTCATATGAAGGCCCCTACTTAGAGAGATGGAAATAACTTAAAAATATTCTTAGATGTATTAGTAAACTTATAGAAAAAATTAATGAGGTGAAAATTTCTCAAAGATTTTTTATGAATTTTTAAAATTTTCGGTATATGGGAGATCTCCTTCCAGGGCTGATTGCCATATGAAGTCCCCTATTTAGGGGCATGGTAATAAATTTAAAATACTTTTAGATGTATTACGCAACAGATATAAGAAATTCAAAAGTTGAAAATTTTCCAAAGATTTTTTATGAATTTTTAAAATGTTCGGTATATGAGAGATGTCCTTCCAGGGCTGATCGTCATATGAAGGCCCTTACATAGAGACATGAAAATAACTTAAAAATATTCTTAGATGTATTAGGAAACATATAGAAAAAATTCATGAGGTGAAAATTTCTCAAAGATTTTTTATGAATTTTTAAAATTTTTGGTATATGGGAGATGTCCTTCCAGGGCTGATAGTCATATGAAGGCCCCTATTTAAGGACATGGAAATAACTTTAAAATACTCTTAGATGTATTAGTAAACAGATATAAAAAATTCAAAAGTTGAGAATTTTCCAAAGATTTTTTATGAATTTGTTAAATTTTCGATATATGACAGATGTCCTTCCAGGGCTGATTGTCATATGAAGGCCCCTACTTAGAGAGATGGAAATAACTTTACTATATTCTTAGATGTATTAGGAAACATATCTAATAAATTTGGGAGGTAAGAATTTTCCAAAGATTTTTTATGAATTTTTTCAATTTTCGATATATGACAGATGTCTTTCCAGGGCCTATTGTCATTTGAAGTCACCTACTTAGAGACATGGAAATAACTTTAATATATTCTTAGATGTATTAGGAAACATATCTAATAAATTTAGGAGGTAAGAATTTTCCAAAGATTTTTTATGAATTTTTTCAATTTTCGATATATGACAGATGTCCTTCCAGGGCTTATTGTCATTTGAAGTCCCCTACTTAGAGACATGGAAATAACTTAAAAATATTCTTAGATGTAGTACGCAACAGATATAAAAAATTCAGAAATTGAGAATTTTCCAAAGATTTTTTATGAATTTTTAAAATTTTCGGTATATGGGAGATGTCCTTCCACGGTTGATTGCCATATGAAGTCCCCTATTTAGGGGCATGGTAATAACTTTAAAATACTTTTAGATGTATTACGCAACAGATATAAAAAATTCAGAAATTGAGAATTTTCCAAGGATTTTTTATGAATTTTTAAAATGTTCGGTATATGGGAGATCTCCTTCCAGGGCTGATAGTCATATGAAGGCCCCTACTTAAAGACATGGAAATAACTTTAAAATACTCTTAGATGTATTAGTAAACAGATATAAAAAATTCAAAAGTTGAGAATTTTCCAAAGATTTTTTATGAATTTGTTAAATTTTCGATATATGACAGATGTCCTTCCAGGGCTGATTGTCATATGAAGGCCCCTACTTAGAGAGATGGAAATAACTTAAAAATATTCTTAGATGTATTAGGAAACATATATAATAAATTCAGGAGGTGAGAATTTTCTAAAGATTTTTTATGAATTTTTTCAATATGACAGATGTCCTTCCAGGGCTGATTGCCACATGAAGTCCCCTATTTAGGGGCATGGTAATAACTTTAAAATACTTTTAGATGTATTACGCAACAGATATAAAAAATTCAGAAATTGAGAATTTTCCAAGGATTTTTTATGAATTTTTAAAATTTTCGGTATATGGGAGATCTCCTTCCAGGGCTGATTGTCATATGAAGGCCCCTACTTAAAGACATGGAAATAACTTTAAAATACTCTTAGATATATTAGTAAACAGATATAAAAAATTCGAAAGTTGAGAATTTTCCAAAGATTTTTTATGAATTTGTTAAATTTTCGATATATGACAGATGTCCTTCCAGGGCTGATTGTCATATGAAGGCCCCTACTTAGAGAGATGGAAATAACTTAAAAATATTCTTAGATGTATTAGGAAACATATATAATAAATTCAGGAGGTGAGAATTTTCTAAAGATTTTTTATGAATTTTTTCAATATGACAGATGTCCTTCCAGGGCTGATTGCCACATGAAGTCCCCTATTTAGGGGCATGGTAATAACTTTAAAATACTTTTAGATGTATTACGCAACAGATATAAAAAATTCAGAAATTGAGAATTTTCCAAGGATTTTTTATGAATTTTTAAAATTTTCGGTATATGGGAGATCTCCTTCCAGGGCTGATTGTCATATGAAGGCCCCTACTTAAAGACATGGAAATAACTTTAAAATACTCTTAGATGTATTAGTAAACAGATATAAAAAATTCAAAAGTTGAGAATTTTCCAAAGATTTTTTATGAATTTGTTAAATTTTCGATATATGACAGATGTCCTTCCAGGGCTGATTCTTATATGAAGGCCCCTACTTAGGGGCATGGTAATAACTTAAAAAAATTATTAGATGTATTGGAAACATATATAATAAATTCAGGAGATGAGAATTTTCCAAAGATTTTTTATGAATTTTTTCAATTTTCGATATATGACAGATGTCTTTTCAGGGCTTATTGTCATTTGAAGTACCCTACTTAGGGGCATGGTAATAACTTTAAAATACTCTTAGATGTATTAGGAAACAGATATAAAAAATTCAAAAGTTGAGAATTTTCCAAAGATTTTTTATGAACTTTTAAAATGTTCGGTATATGAGAGATGTCCTTCTAGGGCTGATCGTCATATGAAGGCCCTTACATAGAGACATGAAAATAACTTAAAAGTATTCTTAGATGTATTAGGAAACATATAGGAAAAATTCAGGAGGTGAGAATTTTCCAAAGATTTTTTATGAATTTTTAAAATTTTCGGTATATGAGAGATCTCCTTCCAGGGCTGATTGTCATATGAAGGCCCCTACTTAGAGACATGGAAATAACTTAAAAATATTCTTATATGTATTAGGAAACATATATAATAAATTCAGGAGGTGAGAATTTTCTAAACATTTTTTATGAATTTTTTCAATTTTCGATATATGACAGATGTTCTTCCAGGGCTTATTGTCATTTGAAGTCCCCTATTTAGGGGCATGGTAATAACTTTAAAATACTTTTAGATGTATTTCGAAACAGATATAAAAAATTCAAAGTTGAGAATTTTCCAAAGATTTTTTATGAATTTTTAAAATGTTCGGTATATGAGAGATGTCCTTCCAGGGCTGATCGTCATATGAAGGCCCTTACATAGAGACATGAAAATAACTTAAAAATATTCTTAGATGTATTAGAAAACATATATGAAAAATTCATGAGGTGAAAATTTCTCAAAGATTTTATATGAATTTTTAAAATTTTCGGTATATGGGAGATGTCCTTCCATGGCTTATTGTCATTTGAAGTCCCCTATTTAGGGGCATGGTAATAACTTTAAAATACTTTTAGATGTATTTCGAAACAGATATAAAAAATTCAGAAGTTGAGAATTTTCCAAAGATTTTTTATGAATTTTTAAAATTTTCGGTATATGAGAGATCTCCTTCCAGGGCTGATTGTCATATGAAGGCCCCTACTTAGAGACATGGAAATAACTTAAAAATATTCTTATATGTATTAGGAAACATATATAATAAATTCAGGAGGTGAGAATTTTCTAAACATTTTTTATGAATTTTTTCAATTTTCGATATATGACAGATGTTCTTCCAGGGCTTATTGTCATTTGAAGTCCCCTATTTAGGGGCATGGTAATAACTTTAAAATACTTTTAGATGTATTTCGAAACAGATATAAAAAATTCAAAGTTGAGAATTTTCCAAAGATTTTTTATGAATTTTTAAAATGTTCGGTATATGAGAGATGTCCTTCCAGGGCTGATCGTCATATGAAGGCCCTTACATAGAGACATGAAAATAACTTAAAAATATTCTTAGATGTATTAGAAAACATATATGAAAAATTCATGAGGTGAAAATTTCTCAAAGATTTTATATGAATTTTTAAAATTTTCGGTATATGGGAGATGTCCTTCCAGGGCTTATTGTCATTTGAAGTCCCCTATTTAGGGGCATGGTAATAACTTTAAAATACTTTTAGATGTATTTCGAAACAGATATAAAAAATTCAGAAGTTGAGAATTTTCCAAAGATTTTTTATGAATTTTTAAAATTTTCGGTATATGAGAGATCTCTTTCCAGGGCTGATTGTCATATGAAGGCCCCTACTTAGAGACATGGAAATTACTTAAAAATTATCTTAGATGTATTAGGAAACATATCTAATAAATTCAGGAGGTGAGAATTTTCAAAGATTTTTTATGAAATTTTTCAATTTTCGATATATGACAGATGTCCTTCCAGGGCTTATTGTCATTTGAAGTACCCTACTTAGGGGCATGGTAATAACTTTAAAATACTCTTAGATGTATTAGGAATCATATAGAAAAAGTTCATAAGGTGAAAATTTCTCAAAGATTTTTTATGAATTTTTTAAATTTTCGATATATGACAGATGTCCTTCTAGGGCTGATTCTCATATGAAGGCCCCTACTTAGAGAGATAAAAATAACTTAAAAATATTCTTAGATGTATTAGGAAACATATAGAAAAAATTCATGAGGTGAAAATTTCTCAAAGATTTTTTATGAATTTTTAAAATTTTCGGTATATGGGAGATGTCCTTCCAGGGCTTATTGCCATATGAAGTCCCCTATTTAGGGGCATGGTAATAACTTTAAAATACTTTTAGATGTATTACGCAACAGATATAAAAAATTCAGAAATTGAGAATTTTCCAAAGATTTTTTATGAATTTTTAAAATTTTCGGTATATGGGAGATCTCCTTCCAGGGCTGATTGTCATATGAAGGCCCCTACTTAGAGACATGGAAATAACTTAAAAATATTCTTAGATGTATTAGGAAACATATATAATAAATTCAGGAGGTGAGAATTTTCTAAAGATTTTTTATGAATTTTTTCAATATGACAGATGTCCTTCCAGGGCTTATTGTCATTTGAAGTCCCCTACTTAGAGACATGGTAATAACTTTAAAATACTCTTAGACGTATTAGTAAACAAATATAAAAAATTCAAAAGTTGAGAATTTTCCAAAGATTTTTTATGAATTTTTTAAATTTTCGATATATGACAGATGTCCTTCTAGGGCTGATTCTCATATGAAGGCCCCTACTTAGGGCATTAGAATAACTTAAAAATAACATTAGATGTATTGGAAACATATATAATAAATTCAGGAGGTGAGAATTTTCCAAAGATTTTTTATGAATTTTTAAAATGTTCGGTATATGAGAGATGTCCTTCCAGGGCTGATTGTCATATGAAGGCCCTTACATAGAGACATGAAAATAACTTAAAAATATTCTTAGATGTATTAGAAAACATATATGAAAAATTCATGAGGTGAAAATTTCTCAAAGATTTTTTATGAATTTTTAAAATTTTTGGTATATGG
Source organism: Crataerina pallida (assembly GCA_949710015.1). Taxonomy (NCBI): domain Eukaryota; kingdom Metazoa; phylum Arthropoda; class Insecta; order Diptera; family Hippoboscidae; genus Crataerina; species Crataerina pallida. Next base: position 14,161,931 of record OX453289.1, read on the forward strand.
GAGATGGCCTTCCAAGGCTGATTGCCATATGAAGTCCCCTATTTAGGGGCATGGTAATAACTTTAAAATACTTTTAGATGTATTACGCAACAGATATAAAAAATTCAGAAGTTGAGAATTTTCCAAAGATTTTTTATGAATTTTTAAAATTTTCGGTATATGAGAGATCTCCTTCCAGGGCTGATTGTCATGTGAAGGCCCCTACTTAAAGACATGGAAATAACTTTAAAATACTCTTAGATGTATTAGTAAACAGATATAAAAAATTCAAAAGTTGAGAATTTTCCAAAGATTTTTTATGAATTTTTTAAATTTTCGATATATGATAGATGTCTTTCCAGGGCTGATTGTCATATGAAGTCCCCTATTTAGGGGCATGGTAATAACTTTAAAATACTTTTAGATGTATTACGCAACAGATATAAAAAATTCAGAAATTGAGAATTTTCCAAGGATTTTTTATGAATTTTTAAAATTTTCGGTATATGGGAGATCTCCTTCCAGGGCTGATTGTCATATGAAGGCCCCTACTTAAAGACATGGAAATAACTTTAAAATACTCTTAGATGTATTAGTAAACAGATATAAAAAATTCAAAAGTTGAGAATTTTCCAAAGATTTTTTATGAATTTGTTAAATTTTCGATATATGACAGATGTCCTTCCAGGGCTGATTGTCATATGAAGGCCCCTACTTAGAGAGATGGAAATAACTTAAAAATATTCTTAGATGTATTAGGAAACATATATAATAAATTCAGGAGGTGAGAATTTTCTAAAGATTTTTTATGAATTTTTTCAATATGACAGATGTCCTTCCAGGGCTGATTGCCACATGAAGTCCCCTATTTAGAGGCATGGTAATAACTTTAAAATACTTTTAGATGTATTACGCAACAGATATAAAAAATTCAGAAATTGAGAATTTTCCAAGGATTTTTTATGAATTTTTAAAATTTTCGGTATATGGGAGATCTCCTTCCAGGGCTGATTGTCATATGAAGGCCCCTACTTAAAGACATGGAAATAACTTTAAAATACTCTTAGATGTATTAGTAAACAGATATAAAAAATTCAAAAGTTGAGAATTTTCCAAAGATTTTTTATGAATTTGTTAAATTTTCGATATATGACAGATGTCCTTCCAGGGCTGATTGTCATATGAAGGCCCCTACTTAGAGAGATGGAAATAACTTAAAAATATTCTTAGATGTATTAGTAAACTTATAGAAAAAATTAATGAGGTGAAAATTTCTCAAAGATTTTTTATGAATTTTTAAAATTTTCGGTATATGGGAGATCTCCTTCCAGGGCTGATTGCCATATGAAGTCCCCTATTTAGGGGCATGGTAATAACTTTAAAATACTTTTAGATGTATTACGCAACAGATATAAGAAATTCAAAAGTTGAAAATTTTCCAAAGATTTTTTATGAATTTTTAAAATGTTCGGTATATGAGAGATGTCCTTCCAGGGCTGATCGTCATATGAAGGCCCTTACATAGAGACATGAAAATAACTTAAAAATATTCTTAGATGTATTAGGAAACATATAGAAAAAATTCATGAGGTGAAAATTTCTCAAAGATTTTTTATGAATTTTTAAAATTTTTTGTATATGGGAGATGTCCTTCCAGGGCTGATAGTCATATGAAGGCCCCTCCTTAAGGACATGGAAATAACTTTAAAATACTCTTAGATGTATTAGTAAACAGATATAAAAAATTCAAAAGTTGAGAATTTTCCAAAGATTTTTTATGAATTTGTTAAATTTTCGATATATGACAGATGTCCTTCCAGGGCTGATTGTCATATGAAGGCCCCTACTTAGAGAGATGGAAATAACTTTAATATATTCTTAGATGTATTAGGAAACATATCTAATAAATTTGGGAGGTAAGAATTTTCCAAAGATTTTTTATGAATTTTTTCAATTTTCGATATATGACAGATGTCCTTCCAGGGCCTATTGTCATTTGAAGTCACCTACTTAGAGACATGGAAATAACTTTAATATATTCTTAGATGTATTAGGAAACATATCTAATAAATTTAGGAGGTAAGAATTTTCCAAAGATTTTTTATGAATTTTTTCAATTTTCGATATATGACAGATGTCCTTCCAGGGCTTATTGTCATTTGAAGTCCCCTACTTAGAGACATGGAAATAACTTAAAAATATTCTTAGATGTAGTACGCAACAGATATAAAAAATTCAGATATTGAGAATTTTCCAAAGATTTTTTATGAATTTTTAAAATTTTCGGTATATGGGAGATGTCCTTCCACGGTTGATTGCCATATGAAGTCCCCTATTTAGGGGCATGGTAATAACTTTAAAATACTTTTAGATGTATTACGCAACAGATATAAAAAATTCAGAAATTGAGAATTTTCCAAGGATTTTTTATGAATTTTTAAAATTTTCGGTATATGGGAGATCTCCTTCCAGGGCTGATAGTCATATGAAGGCCCCTACTTAAAGACATGGAAATAACTTTAAAATACTCTTAGATGTATTAGTAAACAGATATAAAAAATTCAAAAGTTGAGAATTTTCCAAAGATTTTTTATGAATTTGTTAAATTTTCGATATATGACAGATGTCCTTCCAGGGCTGATTGTCATATGAAGGCCCCTACTTAGAGAGATGGAAATAACTTAAAAATATTCTTAGATGTATTAGGAAACATATATAATAAATTCAGGAGGTGAGAATTTTCTAAAGATTTTTTATGAATTTTTTCAATATGACAGATGTCCTTCCAGGGCTGATTGCCACATGAAGTCCCCTATTTAGGGGCATGGTAATAACTTTAAAATACTTTTAGATGTATTACGCAACAGATATAAAAAATTCAGAAATTGAGAATTTTCCAAGGATTTTTTATGAATTTTTAAAATTTTCGGTATATGGGAGATCTCCTTCCAGGGCTGATTGTCATATGAAGGCCCCTATTTAAAGACATGGAAATAACTTTAAAATACTCTTAGATGTATTAGTAAACAGATATAAAAAATTCAAAAGTTGAGAATTTTCCAAAGATTTTTTATGAATTTGTTAAATTTTCGATATATGACAGATGTCCTTCCAGGGCTGATTGTCATATGAAGGCCCCTACTTAGAGAGATGGAAATAACTTAAAAATATTCTTAGATGTATTAGTAAACTTATAGAAAAAATTAATGAGGTGAAAATTTCTCAAAGATTTTTTATGAATTGTTAAAATTTTCGGTATATGGGAGATCTCCTTCCAGGGCTGATTGCCATATGAAGTCCCCTATTTAGGGGCATGGTAATAACTTTAAAATACTTTTAGATGTATTACGCAACAGATATAAAAAATTCAGAAATTGAGAATTTTCCACAGATTTTTTATGAATTTTTAAAATTTTCGGTATATGGGAGATGTCCTTCCAGGGCTGATTGCCATATGAAGTCCCCTATTTAGGGGCATGGTAATAACTTTAAAATACTTTTAGATGTATTACGCAACAGATATAAAAAATTCAGAAATTGAGAATTTTCCAAGGATTTTTTATGAATTTTTAAAATTTTCGGTATATGAGAGATCTCCTTCCAGGGCTGATTGTCATATGAAGGCCCCTACTTAGAGACATGGAAATAACTTTAAAATACTTTTAGATGTATTAGTAAACAGATATAAAAAATTCAAAATTAGAGAATTTTCCAAAGATTTTTTATGAATTTGTTAAATTTTCGATATATGACAGATGTCCTTCCAGGGCTGATTCTTATATGAAGGCCCCTACTTAGGGGCATGGTAATATCTTAAAAAAATTATTAGATGTATTGGAAACATATATAATAAATTCAGGAGATGAGAATTTTCCAAAGATTTTTTATGAATTTTTTCAATTTTCGATATATGACAGATGTCTTTCCAGGGCTTATTGTCATTTGAAGTACCCTACTTAGGGGCATGGTAATAACTTTAAAATACTCTTAGATGTATTAGGAAACAGATATAAAAAATTCAAAAGTTGAGAATTTTCCAAAGATTTTTTATGAACTTTTAAAATGTTCGGTATATGAGAGATGTCCTTCTAGGGCTGATCGTCATATGAAGGCCCTTACATAGAGACATGAAAATAACTTAAAAGTATTCTTAGATGTATTAGGAAACATATAGGAAAAATTCATGAGGTGAAAATTTCTCAAAGATTTTATATGAATTTTTAAAATTTTCGGTATATGGGAGATGTCCTTCCAGGGCTGATTGCCATATAAAGTCCCCTATTTAGGGGCATTGTAATAACTTTAAAATACTTTTAGATGTATTTCGAAACAGATATAAAAAATTCAGAAGTTGAGAATTTTCCAAAGATTTTTTATGAATTTTTAAAATTTTCGGTATATGAGAGATCTCCTTCCAGGGCTGATTGTCATATGAAGGCCCCTACTTAGAGACATGGAAATAACTTAAAAATATTCTTATATGTATTAGGAAACATATATAATAAATTCAGGAGGTGAGAATTTTCTAAACATTTTTTATGAATTTTTTCAATTTTCGATATATGACAGATGTTCTTCCAGGGCTTATTGTCATTTGAAGTCCCCTATTTAGGGGCATGGTAATAACTTTAAAATACTTTTAGATGTATTTCGAAACAGATATAAAAAATTCAAAGTTGAGAATTTTCCAAAGATTTTTTATGAATTTTTAAAATGTTCGGTATATGAGAGATGTCCTTCCAGGGCTGATCGTCATATGAAGGCCCTTACATAGAGACATGAAAATAACTTAAAAATATTCTTAGATATATTAGGAAACATATAGAAAAAATTCATGAGGTGAAAATTTCTCAAAGATTTTATATGAATTTTTAAAATTTTCGGTATATGGGAGATGTCCTTCCAGGGCTTATTGTCATTTGAAGTCCCCTATTTAGGGGCATGGTAATAACTTTAAAATACTTTTAGATGTATTTCGAAACAGATATAAAAAATTCAGAAGTTGAGAATTTTCCAAAGATTTTTTATGAATTTTTAAAATTTTCGGTATATGAGAGATCTCCTTCCAGGGCTGATTGTCATATGAAGGCCCCTACTTAGAGACATGGAAATTACTTAAAAATTATCTTAGATGTATTAGGAAACATATCTAATAAATTCAGGAGGTGAGAATTTTCAAAGATTTTTTATGAAATTTTTCAATTTTCGATATATGACAGATGTCCTTCCAGGGCTTATTGTCATTTGAAGTACCCTACTTAGGGGCATGGTAATAACTTTAAAATACTCTTAGATGTATTAGGAATCATATAGAAAAAGTTCATAAGGTGAAAATTTCTCAAAGATTTTTTATGAATTTTTTAAATTTTCGATATATGACAGATGTCCTTCTAGGGCTGATTGTCATATGAAGGCCCTTACATAGAGACATGAAAATAACTTAAAAATATTCTTAGATGTATTAGAAAACATATATGAAAAATTCATGAGGTGAAAATTTCTCAAAGATTTTTTATGAATTTTTAAAATTTTTGGTATATGGGAGATGTCTTTCCAGGGCTGATTGCCATATGAAGTCCCCTATTTAGGGGCATGGTAATAACTTTAAAATACTTTTAGATGTATTACGCAACAGATATAAGAAATTCAAAAGTTGAGAATTTTCCAAAGATTTTTTATGAATTTTTAAAACGTTCGGTATATGAGAGATGTCCTTCCAGAGCTGATTGTCATATGAAGTCCCCTACTTAGGGGCATGGTAATAACTTAAAAATATTTTTATATGTATTAGGAAACATATATAATAAATTCAGGAGTTGAGAATTTTCTAAACATTTTTTATGAATTTTTTCAATTTTCGATATATGACAGATGTTCTTCCAGGGCTTATTGTCATTTCAAGTCCCCTACTTAGAGACATGGTAATAACTTTAAAATACTCTTAGACGTATTAGTAAACAGATATAAAAAATTCAAAAGTTGAGAATTTTCCAAAGATTTTTTATGAATTTTTTAAATTTTCGATATATGACAGGTGTCCTTCTAGGGCTGATTCTCATATGAAGGCCCCTACTTAGAGAGATAAAAATAACTTAAAAATATTCTTAGATGTATTAGGAAACATATAGAAAAAATTCATGAGGTGAAAATTTCTCAAAGATTTTTTATGAATTTTTTCAATATGACAGATGTCCTTCCAGGGCTGATTGCCACATGAAGTCCCCTATTTAGAGGCATGGTAATAACTTTAAAATACTTTTAGATGTATTACGCAACAGATATAAAAAATTCAGAAATTGAGAATTTTCCAAGGATTTTTTATGAATTTTTAAAATTTTCGGTATATGGGAGATCTCCTTCCAGGGCTGATTGTCATATGAAGGCCCCTACTTAAAGACATGGAAATAACTTTAAAATACTCTTAGATGTATTAGTAAACAGATATAAAAAATTCAAAAGTTGAGAATTTTCCAAAGATTTTTTATGAATTTGTTAAATTTTCGATATATGACAGATGTCCTTCCAGGGCTGATTGTCATATGATGGCCCCTACTTAGAGAGATGGAAATAACTTAAAAATATTCTTAGATGTATTAGTAAACTTATAGAAAAAATTAATGAGGTGAAAATTTCTCAAAGATTTTTTATGAATTTTTAAAATTTTCGGTATATGGGAGATCTCCTTCCAGGGCTGATTGCCATATGAAGTCCCCTATTTAGGGGCATGGTAATAACTTTAAAATACTTTTAGATGTATTACGCAACAGATATAAGAAATTCAAAAGTTGAAAATTTTCCAAAGATTTTTTATGAATTTTTAAAATGTTCGGTATATGAGAGATGTCCTTCCAGGGCTGATCGTCATATGAAGGCCCTTACATAGAGACATGAAAATAACTTAAAAATATTCTTAGATGTATTAGGAAACATATAGAAAAAATTCATGAGGTGAAAATTTCTCAAAGATTTTTTATGAATTTTTAAAATTTTTTGTATATGGGAGATGTCCTTCCAGGGCTGATAGTCATATGAAGGCCCCTACTTAAGGACATGGAAATAACTTTAAAATACTCTTAGATGTATTAGTAAACAGATATAAAAAATTCAAAAGTTGAGAATTTTCCAAAGATTTTTTATGAATTTGTTAAATTTTCGATATATGACAGATGTCCTTCCAGGGCTGATTGTCATATGAAGGCCCCTACTTAGAGAGATGGAAATAACTTTAATATATTCTTAGATGTATTAGGAAACATATCTAATAAATTTGGGAGGTAAGAATTTTCCAAAGATTTTTTATGAATTTTTTCAATTTTCGATATATGACAGATGTCCTTCCAGGGCCTATTGTCATTTGAAGTCACCTACTTAGAGACATGGAAATAACTTTAATATATTCTTAGATGTATTAGGAAACATATCTAATAAATTTAGGAGGTAAGAATTTTCCAAAGATTTTTTATGAATTTTTTCAATTTTCGATATATGACAGATGTCCTTCCAGGGCTTATTGTCATTTGAAGTCCCCTACTTAGAGACATGGAAATAACTTAAAAATATTCTTAGATGTAGTACGCAACAGATATAAAAAATTCAGAAATTGAGAATTTTCCAAAGATTTTTTATGAATTTTTAAAATTTTCGGTATATGGGAGATGTCCTTCCACGGTTGATTGCCATATGAAGTCCCCTATTTAGGGGCATGGTAATAACTTTAAAATACTTTTAGATGTATTACGCAACAGATATAAAAAATTCAGAAATTGAGAATTTTCCAAGGATTTTTTATGAATTTTTAAAATTTTCGGTATATGGGAGATCTCCTTCCAGGGCTGATAGTCATATGAAGGCCCCTACTTAAAGACATGGAAATAACTTTAAAATACTCTTAGATGTATTAGTAAACAGATATAAAAAATTCAAAAGTTGAGAATTTTCCAAAGATTTTTTATGAATTTGTTAAATTTTCGATATATGACAGATGTCCTTCCAGGGCTGATTGTCATATGAAGGCCCCTACTTAGAGAGATGGAAATAACTTAAAAATATTCTTAGATGTATTAGGAAACATATATAATAAATTCAGGAGGTGAGAATTTTCTAAAGATTTTTTATGAATTTTTTCAATATGACAGATGTCCTTCCAGGGCTGATTGCCACATGAAGTCCCCTATTTAGGGGCATGGTAATAACTTTAAAATACTTTTAGATGTATTACGCAACAGATATAAAAAATTCAGAAATTGAGAATTTTCCAAGGATTTTTTATGAATTTTTAAAATTTTCGGTATATGGGAGATCTCCTTCCAGGGCTGATTGTCATATGAAGGCCCCTATTTAAAGACATGGAAATAACTTTAAAATACTCTTAGATGTATTAGTAAACAGATATAAAAAATTCAAAAGTTGAGAATTTTCCAAAGATTTTTTATGAATTTGTTAAATTTTCGATATATGACAGATGTCCTTCCAGGGCTGATTGTCATATGAAGGCCCCTACTTAGAGAGATGGAAATAACTTAAAAATATTCTTAGATGTATTAGTAAACTTATAGAAAAAATTAATGAGGTGAAAATTTCTCAAAGATTTTTTATGAATTGTTAAAATTTTCGGTATATGGGAGATCTCCTTCCAGGGCTGATTGCCATATGAAGTCCCCTATTTAGGGGCATGGTAATAACTTTAAAATACTTTTAGATGTATTACGCAACAGATATAAAAAATTCAGAAATTGAGAATTTTCCAAGGATTTTTTATGAATTTTTAAAATTTTCGGTATATGAGAGATCTCCTTCCAGGGCTGATTGTCATATGAAGGCCCCTACTTAGAGACATGGAAATAACTTTAAAATAGTCTTAGATGTATTAGTAAACAGATATAAAAAATTCAAAATTAGAGAATTTTCCAAAGATTTTTTATGAATTTGTTAAATTTTCGATATATGACAGATGTCCTTCCAGGGCTGATTCTTATATGAAGGCCCCTACTTAGGGGCATGGTAATATCTTAAAAAAATTATTAGATGTATTGGAAACATATATAATAAATTCAGGAGATGAGAATTTTCCAAAGATTTTTTATGAATTTTTTCAATTTTCGATATATGACAGATGTCTTTCCAGGGCTTATTGTCATTTGAAGTACCCTACTTAGGGGCATGGTAATAACTTTAAAATACTCTTAGATGTATTAGGAAACAGATATAAAAAATTCAAAAGTTGAGAATTTTCCAAAGATTTTTTATGAACTTTTAAAATGTTCGGTATATGAGAGATGTCCTTCTAGGGCTGATCGTCATATGAAGGCCCTTACATAGAGACATGAAAATAACTTAAAAGTATTCTTAGATGTATTAGGAAACATATAGGAAAAATTCATGAGGTGAAAATTTCTCAAAGATTTTATATGAATTTTTAAAATTTTCGGTATATGGGAGATGTCCTTCCAGGGCTGATTGCCATATAAAGTCCCCTATTTAGGGGCATTGTAATAACTTTAAAATACTTTTAGATGTATTTCGAAACAGATATAAAAAATTCAGAAGTTGAGAATTTTCCAAAGATTTTTTATGAATTTTTAAAATTTTCGGTATATGAGAGATCTCCTTCCAGGGCTGATTGTCATATGAAGGCCCCTACTTAGAGACATGGAAATAACTTAAAAATATTCTTATATGTATTAGGAAACATATATAATAAATTCAGGAGGTGAGAATTTTCTAAACATTTTTTATGAATTTTTTCAATTTTCGATATATGACAGATGTTCTTCCAGGGCTTATTGTCATTTGAAGTCCCCTATTTAGGGGCATGGTAATAACTTTAAAATACTTTTAGATGTATTTCGAAACAGATATAAAAAATTCAAAGTTGAGAATTTTCCAAAGATTTTTTATGAATTTTTAAAATGTTCGGTATATGAGAGATGTCCTTCCAGGGCTGATCGTCATATGAAGGCCCTTACATAGAGACATGAAAATAACTTAAAAATATTCTTAGATATATTAGGAAACATATAGAAAAAATTCATGAGGTGAAAATTTCTCAAAGATTTTATATGAATTTTTAAAATTTTCGGTATATGGGAGATGTCCTTCCAGGGCTTATTGTCATTTGAAGTCCCCTATTTAGGGGCATGGTAATAACTTTAAAATACTTTTAGATGTATTTCGAAACAGATATAAAAAATTCAGAAGTTGAGAATTTTCCAAAGATTTTTTATGAATTTTTAAAATTTTCGGTATATGAGAGATCTCCTTCCAGGGCTGATTGTCATATGAAGGCCCCTACTTAGAGACATGGAAATTACTTAAAAATTATCTTAGATGTATTAGGAAACATATCTAATAAATTCAGGAGGTGAGAATTTTCAAAGATTTTTTATGAAATTTTTCAATTTTCGATATATGACAGATGTCCTTCCAGGGCTTATTGTCATTTGAAGTACCCTACTTAGGGGCATGGTAATAACTTTAAAATACTCTTAGATGTATTAGGAATCATATAGAAAAAGTTCATAAGGTGAAAATTTCTCAAAGATTTTTTATGAATTTTTTAAATTTTCGATATATGACAGATGTCCTTCTAGGGCTGATTGTCATATGAAGGCCCTTACATAGAGACATGAAAATAACTTAAAAATATTCTTAGATGTATTAGAAAACATATATGAAAAATTCATGAGGTGAAAATTTCTCAAAGATTTTTTATGAATTTTTAAAATTTTTGGTATATGGGAGATGTCTTTCCAGGGCTGATTGCCATATGAAGTCCCCTATTTAGGGGCATGGTAATAACTTTAAAATACTTTTAGATGTATTACGCAACAGATATAAGAAATTCAAAAGTTGAGAATTTTCCAAAGATTTTTTATGAATTTTTAAAACGTTCGGTATATGAGAGATGTCCTTCCAGAGCTGATTGTCATATGAAGTCCCCTACTTAGGGGCATGGTAATAACTTAAAAATATTTTTATATGTATTAGGAAACATATATAATAAATTCAGGAGTTGAGAATTTTCTAAACATTTTTTATGAATTTTTTCAATTTTCGATATATGACAGATGTTCTTCCAGGGCTTATTGTCATTTCAAGTCCCCTACTTAGAGACATGGTAATAACTTTAAAATACTCTTAGACGTATTAGTAAACAGATATAAAAAATTCAAAAGTTGAGAATTTTCCAAAGATTTTTTATGAATTTTTTAAATTTTCGATATATGACAGGTGTCCTTCTAGGGCTGATTCTCATATGAAGGCCCCTACTTAGAGAGATAAAAATAACTTAAAAATATTCTTAGATGTATTAGGAAACATATAGAAAAAATTCATGAGGTGAAAATTTCTCAAAGATTTTTTATGAATTTTTAAAATTTTCGGTATATGGGAGATGTCCTTCCAGGGCTGATTGCCATATGAAGTCCCCTATTTAGGGGCATGGTAATAACTTTAAAATACTTTTAGATGTATTACGCAACAGATATAAAAAATTCAGAAATTGAGAATTTTCCAAAGATTTTTTATGAATTTTTTAAATTTTCGGTATATGGGAGATCTCCTTCCAGGGCTGATTGTCATATGAAGGCCCCTACTTAGAGACATGGAAATAACTTAGAAATATTCTTAGATGTATTAGGAAACATATATAATAAATTCAGGAGGTGAGAATTTTCTAAAGATTTTTTATGAATTTTTTCAATATGACAGATACTAGAGACATGGTAATAACTTTAAAATACTCTTAGACGTATTAGTAAACAGATATAAAAAATTCAAAAATTGAGAATTTTCCAAAGATTTTTTATGAATTTTTTAAATTTTCGATATATGACAGATGTCCTTCCAGGGCTGATTCTCATATGAAGGCCCCTACTTAGGGCATTAGAATAACTTAAAAATAACATTAGATGTATTGGAAACATATATAATAAATTCAGGAGGTGAGAATTTTCCAAAGATTTTTTATGAATTTTTAAAATGTTCGGTATATGAGAGATGTCCTTCCAGGGCTGATTGTCATATGAAAGCCCTTACATAGAGACATGAAAATAACTTAAAAATATTCTTAGATGTATTAGAAAACATATATGAAAAATTCATGAGGTGAAAATTTCTCAAAGATTTTTTATGAATTTTTAAAATTTTTGGTATATGGGAGATGTCCTTCCAAGGCTGATTGCCATATGAAGTCCCCTATTTAGGGGCATGGTAATAACTTTAAAATACTTTTAGATGTATTACGCAACAGATATAAAAAATTCAGAAGTTGAGAATTTTCCAAAGATTTTTTATGAATTTTTAAAATTTTCGGTATATGAGAGATCTCCTTCCAGGGCTGATTGTCATATGAAGGCCCCTACTTAGAGACATGGAAATAACTTAAAAATATTCTTAGATGTATTAGGAAACATATATAATAAATTCAGGAGGTGAGAATTTTCTAAAGATTTTTTATGAATTTTTTCAATATGACAGATGTCCTTCCAGGGCTTATTGTCATTTGAAGTCCCCTACTTAGAGACATGGTAATAACTTTAAAATACTCTTAGACGTATTAGTAAACAGATATAAAAAATTCAAAAGTTGAGAATTTTCCAAAGATTTTTTATGAATTTTTTAAATTTTCGATATATGACAGATGTTCTTCTAGGGCTGATTGTCATATGAAGGCCCTTACATAGAGACATGAAAATAACTTAAAAATATTCTTAGATGTATTAGAAAACATATATGAAAAATTCATGAGGTGAAAATTTCTCAAAGATTTTTTATGAATTTTTAAAATTTTTGGTATATGGGAGATGTCTTTCCAGGGCTGATTGCCATAAGAAGTCCCCTTTTTAGGGACATGGTAATAACTTTAAAATACTTTTAGATGTATTACGCAACAGATATAAGAAATTCAAAAGTTGAGAATTTTCCAAAGATTTTTTATGAATTTTTAAAACGTTCGGTATATGAGAGATGTCTTTCCAGGGCTGATCGTCATATGAAGGCCCCTACTTAGAGACATGGAAATAACTTAAAAATATTCTTAGATGTATTAGGAAACATATAGAAAAAATTCATGAGGTGAAAATTTCTCAAAGATTTTATATGAATTTATAAAATTTTCGGTATATGGGAGATGTCCTTCCAGGGCTGATTGCCATATGAAGTCCCCTATTTAGGGGCATGGTAATAACTTTAAAATACTCTTAGACGTATTAGTAAACAGATATAAAAAATTCAAAAGTTGAGAATTTTCCAAAGATTTTTTATGAATTTTTTTAATTTTCGATATATGACATATGTCCTTCTAGGGCTGATTGTCTTATGAAGGCCCTTACATAGAGACATGAAAATAACTTAAAAATATTTTTAGATGTATTAGAAAACATATATGAAAAATTCATGAGGTGAAAATTTCTCAAAGATTTTTTATGAATTTTTAAAATTTTTGGTATATGGGAGATGTCTTTCCAGGGCTGATTGCCATAAGAAGTCCCCTATTTAGGGACATGGTAATAACTTTAAAATACTTTTAGATGTATTACGCAACAGATATAAGAAATTCAAAAGTTGAGAATTTTCCAAAGATTTTTTATGAATTTTTAAAACGTTCGGTATATGAGAGATGTCTTTCCAGGGCTGATCGTCATATGAAGGCCCCTACTTAGAGACATGGAAATAACTTAAAAATATTCTTAGATGTATTAGGAAACATATAGAAAAAATTCAGGAGGTGAGAATTTTCTAAAGATTTTTTATGAATTTTTTCAATATGACAGATGTCCTTCCAGGGCTGATTGCCATATAAAGTCCCCTATTTAGGGGCATGGTAATAACTTTAAAATACTTTTAGATGTATTACGCAACAGATATAAAAAATTCAGAAATTGAGAATTTTCCAAAGATTTTTTATGAATTTTTAAAATTTTCGGTATATGGGAGATGTCCTTCCAGGGCTGATTGCCATATGAAGTCTCCTATTTAGAGGCATGGTAATAACTTTAAAATACTTTTAGATGTATTAGAAAACATATATGAAAAATTCATGAGGTGAAAATTTCTCAAAGATTTTTTATGAATTTTTAAAATTTTTGGTATATGGCAGATGTCCTTCCAGGGCTGATTCTCACATGAAGGCCCCTAGTTAGGGGCATGGTAATAACTTAAAAATAATATTAGATGTATTGGAAACATATCTAATAAATTCAGGAGGTGAGAATCTTCCAAAGATTTTTTATGAATTTTTTCAATTTTCGATATATGACAGATGTCCTTCCAGGGCTTATTGTCATTTGAAGTACCCTACTTAGGGGCATATTAATAACTTTAAAATACTCTTAGATGTATTAGGAAACAGATATAAAAAATTCAAAAGTTGAGAATTTTCCAAAGATTTTTTATGAATTTTTAAAATGTTCGGTATATGAGAGATGTCCTTCCAGGGCTGATCGTCATATGAAGGCCCTTACATAGAGACTTGAATATAACTTAAAAATATTCTTAGATGTATTAGGAAACACATAGAAAAAATTCATGAGGTGAAAATTTCTCAAAGATTTTATATGAATTTTTAAAATTTTCGGTATATGGGAGATGTCTTTCCAGGGTTGATTGCAATATCAAGTCCCCTATTTAGGGGCATGGTAATAACTTTAAAATACTTTAAGATGTATTACGCAACATATGTAAAAAATTCAGAAATTGAGAATTTTCCAAAGATTTTTTATGAATTTTTAAAATTTTCGGTATATGAGAGATCTCTTTCCAGGGCTGATTGTCATATGAAGGACCCTACTTAGAGAGATGGAAATAACTTAAAAATATTCTTAGATGTATTAGTAAACTTATAGAAAAAATTCATGAGGTGAAAATTTCTCAAAGATTTTTTATGAATTTTTAAAATTTTCGGTATATGGGAGATGTTCTTCCAGGGCTGATTGCCATATGAAGTCCCCTATTTAGGGGCATGGTAATAACTTTAAAATACTTTTAGATGTATTACGCAACAGATATAAAAAATTCAGAAATTGTGAATTTTCCAAAGATTTTTTATGAATTTTTAAAATTTTCGATATATGACAGATGTACTTCGAGGGCTGATTGTCATTTGAAGTCCCCTACTTAGGGGCATGGTAATAATTTTAAAATACTCTTAGATGTATTACACAACAGATATAAAAAATTCAGAAATTGAGAATTTTCCAAAGATTTTTTATGAATTTTTAAAATTTTCGGTATATGAGAGATGTCCTTCCAGGGCTGATTGTCATATGAAGACCCCTACTTAGAGACATGAAAATAACGTAAAAATATTTTTAGATGTATTAGTAAACATATAGAAAAAATTCAAAAGTTGAGAATTTTCCAAAGATTTTTTATGAATTTTTAAAATTTTCGGTATATGGGAGATCTCCTTCCAGGGCTGATTGTCATATGAAGGCCCCTACTTAAAGACATGGAAATAACTTTAAAATACTCTTAGATGTATTAGAAAACAGATATAAAAAATTCAAAAGTTGAGAATTTTCCAAAGATTTTTTATGAATTTTTTAAATTTTCGATATATGATAGATGTCCTTCCAGGGCTGATTGTCATATGAAGTCCCCTATTTAGGGGCATGGTAATAACTTTAAAATACTTTTAGATGTATTACGCAACAGATATAAAAAATTCAGAAATTGAGAATTTTCCAAGGATTTTTTATGAATTTTTAAAATTTTCGGTATATGGGAGATCTCCTTCCAGGGCTGATTGTCATATGAAGGCCCCTACTTAAAGACATGGAAATAACTTTAAAATACTCTTAGATGTATTAGTAAACAGATATAAAAAATTCAAAAGTTGAGAATTTTCCAAAGATTTTTTATGAATTTGTTAAATTTTCGATATATGACAGATGTCCCTCCAGGGTTGATTGTCATATGAAGGCCCCTACTTAGAGAGATGGAAATAACTTAAAAATATTCTTAGATGTATTAGGAAACTTATAGAAAAAATTCATGAGGTGAAAATTTCTCAAAGAGTTTTTATGAATTTTTAAAATTTTCGGTATATGGGAGATCTCCTTCCAGGGCTGATTGTCATATGAAGGCCCCTACTTAAAGACATGGAAATAACTTTAAAATACTCTTAGATGTATTAGTAAACAGATATAAAAAATTCAAAAGTTGAGAATTTTCCAAAGATTTTTTATGAATTTTTAAAATTTTCGGTATATGGGAGATGTCCTTCCAGGGCTGATTGCCATATGAAGTCCCCAATTTAGGGGCATGGCAATAACTTTAAAATACTTTTAGATGTATTACGCAACAGATATAAAAAATTCAGAAATTGAGAATTTTCCAAAGATTTTTTATGAATTTTTAAAATTTTCGTTATATGGGAGATGTCCTTCCAGGGCTGATTGCCATATGAAGTCCCCTATTTAGAGGCATGGAAATAACTTTAAAATACTCTTAGATGTATTAGTAAACAGATATAAAAAATTCAAAAGTTGAGAATTTTCCAAAGATTTTTTATGAATTTTTTAAATTTTCGGTATATGGGAGATGTCCTTCCAGGGTTGATTGCCATATGAAGTCCCCTATTTAGGGGCATGGTAGAAACTATAAAATACTTTTAGATGTATTACGCAACAGATATAAAAAATTCAGAAATTGAGAATTTTCCAAGGATTTTTTATGAATTTTTAAAATTTTCGGTATATGGGAGACCTCCTTCCAGGGCTGATTGTCATATGAAGGCCCCTACTTAAAGACATGGAAATAACTTTAAAATACTCTTGGATGTATTAGTAAACAGATATAAAAAATTCAAAAGTTGAGAATTTTCCAAAGATTTTTTATGAATTTTTTAAATTTTCGATATATGACAGATGTCCTTCCAGGGCTGATTGTTATATGAAGTCCCCGACTTAGGGGCATGGTAATAACTTTAAAATACTCTTAGATGTATTAGTAAACAGATATAAAAAGTCAAAAGTTGAGAATTTTCCAAAAATTTTTTATGAATTTTTAAAATTTTCGGTATATGGGAGACCTCCTTCCAGGGCTGATTGTCATATGAAGGCCCCTACTTAAAGACATGGAAATAACTTTAAAATACTCTTGGATGTATTAGTAAACAGATATAAAAAATTCAAAAGTTGAGAATTTTCCAAAGATTTTTTATGAATTTTTTAAATTTTCGATATATGACAGATGTCCTTCCAGGGCTGATTGCCATATGAAGTCCCCTATTTAGGGGCATGGTAATAACTTTAAAATACTTTTAGATGTATTACGCAATAGATATAAGAAATTCAAAAGTTGAGAATTTTCCAAAGATTTTTTATGAATTATTAAAATGTTCGGTATATGAGAGATGTCTTTCCAGGGCTGATCGTCATATGAAGGCCCTTACATAGAGACATGAAAATAACTTAAAAATATTCTTAGATGTATTAGGAAACATACAGAAAAAATTCATGAGGTGAAAATTTCTCAAAGATTTTTTATGAATTTTTAGAATTTTTGGTATATGGGAGATGTCTTTCCAGGGCTGATTGCCATATGAAGTCCCCTATTTAGGGGCATGGTAATAACTTTAAAATACTTTTAGATGAATTACGCAACAGATATAAAAAATTCAGAAATTGAGAATTTTCCAAAGATTTTTTATGAATTTTTAAAATTTTCGGTATATGAGAGATCTCCTTCCAGGGCTGATTGTCATATGAAGGCCCCTACTTAGAGACATGGAAATAACTTAAAAATATTTTTATATGTATTAGGAAACATATATAATAAATTCAGGAGGTGAGAATTTTCTAAACATTTTTTATGAATTTTTTCAATTTTCGATATATGACAGATGTTCTTCCAGGGCTTATTGTCATTTCAAGTCCCCTACTTAGAGACATGGAAATAACTTTAAAATACTCTTAGATGTATTAGTTAACAGATATAAAAAAATCAAAAGTTGAGAATTTTTCAAAGATTTTTTATAAATTTTTAAATTTTCGATATATGACAGATGTCCTTCCAGTGCTGATTTTCATATGAAGGCCCCTACTTAGAGAGATGGAAAAAACTTAAAAATATTCTTAGATGTATTAGGAAACATATAGAAAAAATTCATGAGGTGAAAATTTCTCAAAGATTTTTTATGAATTTTTAAAATTTTCGGTATGTGGGAGATGTCCTTCCAGGGCTGATTGCCATAAGAAGTCCCCTATTTAGGGGCATGGTAATAACTTTAAAATACTCTTAGATGTATTAGGAAACGGATATAAAAAGTTCAAAAGTTGAGAATATGCCAAAGATTTTTTATGAATTTTTAAAATGTTCGGTATATGAGAGATGTCCTTCTAGGGCTGATTGTCATATGAAGGCCCCTACTTAGAGACATGAAAACTTACTATATAATAACTTAAAAATATTCTTAGATGTATTAGGAAACATATAGAAAAAATTCAGGAGGTGAGAATTTTCTAAAGATTTTTTATGAATTTTTTCAATATGACAGATGTCCTTCCAGGGCTTATTGTCATTTGAAGTCCCCTACTTAGAGACATGGTAATAACTTTAAAATACTCTTAGACGTATTAGTAAACAGATATAAAAAATTCAAAAGTTGAGAATTTTCCAAAGATTTTTTATGAATTTTTTAAATTTTCGATATATGACAGATGTCCTTCTAGGGCTGATTGTCATATGAAGGCCCTTACATAAAGACATGAAAATAACTTAAAAATATTCTTAGATGTATTAGAAAACATATATGAAAAATTCATGAGGTGAAAATTTCTCAAAGATTTTTTATGAATTTTTAAAATTTTTGGTATATGAGAGATCTCCTTCCAGGGCTGATTGTCATATGAAGGCCCCTACTTAGAGACATGGAAATAACTTTAAAATACTCTTAGATGTATTAGTTAACAGATATAAAAAATTCAAAAGTTGAGAATTTTTCAAAGATTTTTTATGAATTTTTTAAATTTTCGATATATGACAGATGTTCTTCCAGGGCTTATTGTCATTTCAAGTCCCCTACTTAGAGACATGGAAATAACTTTAAAATACTCTTAGATGTATTAGTTAACAGATATAAAAAATTCAAAAGTTGAGAATTTTTCAAAGATTTTTTATGAATTTTTTAAATTTTCGATATATGACAGATGTCCTTCCAGTGCTGATTGTCATATGAAGGCCCCTACTTAGAGAGATGGAAAAAACTTAAAAATATTCTTAGATGTATTAGGAAACATATAGAAAAAATTCATGAGGTGAAAATTTCTCAAAGATTTTTTATGAATTTTTAAATTTTCGGTTTGTGGGAGATGTCCTTCCAGGGCTGATTGCCATAAGAAGTCCCCTATTTAGGGGCATGGTAATAACTTTAAAATACTCTTAGATGTATTAGGAAACATATAGAAAAAATTCATGAGGTGAAAATTTCTCAAATTTCTCAAATATCTAATAAATTCAGGAGGTGAGAATCTTTCAAAGATTTTTTATGAATTTTTTAAATTTTCGATATGTGACAGATGTTAGGGTATGGTAATAACTTTAAAATACTCTTAGATGTATTAGGAAACGGATATAAAAAGTTCAAAAGTTGAGAATATGCCAAAGATTTTTTATGAATTTTTAAAATGTTCGGTATATGAGAGATGTCCTTCTAGGGCTGATTGTCATATGAAGGCCCTTACATAGAGACATGAAAATAACTTAAAAATATTCTTAGATGTATTAGGAAACATACAGAAAAAATTCATGAGGTGAAAATTTCTCAAAGATTTTTTATGAATTTTTAAAATTTTTGGTATATGGGAGATGTCCTTCCAGGGCTGATTGCCATATGAAGTCCCCTATTTAGGGGCATGGTAGAAACTTTAAAATACTTTTAGATGTATTACGCAACAGATATAAAAAATTCAGAAATTGAGAATTTTCCAAGGATTTTTTATGAATTTTTAAAATTTTCGGTATATGGGAGATCTCCTTCCAGGGCTGATTGTCATATGAAGGCCCCTACTTAAAGACATGGAAATAACTTTAAAATACTCTTGGATGTATTAGTAAACAGATATAAAAAATTCGAAAGTTGAGAATTTTCCAAAGATTTTTTATGAATTTTTTAAATTTTCGATATATGACAGATGTCCTTCCAGAGCTGATTGTTATATGAAGTCCCCGACTTAGGGGCATGGTAATAACTTTAAAATACTCTAAGATGTATTAGTAAACAGATATAATAAATTCAAAAGTTGAGCATTTTCTAAACATTTTTTATGAATTTTTTCAATTTTCGATATATGACAGATGTTCTTCCAGGGCTTATTGTCATTTCAAGTCCCCTACTTAGAGACATGGAAATAACTTTAAAATACTCTTAGATGTATTAGTTAACAGATATAAAAAATTTAAAAGTTGAGAATTTTTCAAAGATTTTTTATGAATTTTTTAAATTTTCGATATATGACAGATGTCCTTCCAGTGCTGATTGTCATATGAAGGCCCCTACTTAGAGAGATGGAAAAAACTTAAAAATATTCTTAGATGTATTAGGAAACATATAGAAAAAATTCATGAGGTGAAAATTTCTCAAAGATTTTTTATGAATTTTTAAAATTTTCGGTATGTGGGAGATGTCCTTCCAGGGCTGATTGCCATAAGAAGTCCCCTATTTAGGGGCATGGTAATAACTTTAAAATACTCTTAGATGTATTAGGAAACGAATATAAAAAGTTCAAAAGTTGAGAATATGCCAAAGATTTTTTATGAATTTTTAAAATGTTCGGTATATGAGAGATGTCCTTCTAGGGCTGATTGTCATATGAAGGCCCCTACTTAGAGACATGAAAACTTACTATATAATAACTTAAAAATATTCTTAGATGTATTAGGAAACATATAGAAAAAATTCAGGAGGTGAGAATTTTCTAAAGATTTTTTATGAATTTTTTCAATATGACAGATGTCCTTCCAGGGCTTATTGTCATTTGAAGTCCCCTACTTAGAGACATGGTAATAACTTTAAAATACTCTTAGACGTATTAGTAAACAGATATAAAAAATTCAAAAGTTGAGAATTTTCCAAAGATTTTTTATGAATTTTTTAAATTTTCGATATATGACAGATGTCCTTCTAGGGCTGATTGTCATATGAAGGCCCTTACATAGAGACATGAAAATAACTTAAAAATATTCTTAGATGTATTAGAAAACATATATGAAAAATTCATGAGGTGAAAATTTCTCAAAGATTTTTTATGAATTTTTAAAATTTTTGGTATATGGCAGATGTCCTTCCAGGGCTGATTCTCACATGAAGGCCCCTAGTTAGGGGCATGGTAATAACTTAAAAATAATATTAGATGTATTGGAAACATATTTAATAAATTCAGGAGGTGAGAATCTTCCAAAGATTTTTTATGAATTTTTTAAATTTTCGATATGTGACAGATGTTAGGAAATGGTAATAACTTTAAAATACTCTTAGATGTATTAGGAAACGGATATAAAAAGTTCAAAAGTTGAGAATATGCCAAAGATTTTTTATGAATTTTTAAAATGTTCGGTATATGAGAGATGTCCTTCTAGGGCTGATTGTCATATGAAGGCCCTTACATAGAGACATGAAAATAACTTAAAAATATTCTTAGATGTATTAGAAAACATATATGAAAAATTCATGAGGTGAAAATTTCTCAAAGATTTTTTATGAATTTTTAAAATTTTTGGTATATGGCAGATGTCCTTCCAGGGCTGATTCTCACATGAAGGCCCCTAGTTAGGGGCATGGTAATAACTTAAAAATAATATTAGATGTATTGGAAACATATCTAATAAATTCAGGAGGTGAGAATCTTCCAAAGATTTTTTATGAATTTTTTCAATTTTCGATATATGACAGATGTCCTTCCAGGGCTTATTGTCATTTGAAGTACCCTACTTAGGGGCATATTAATAACTTTAAAATACTCTTAGATGTATTAGGAAACAGATATAAAAAATTCAAAAGTTGAGAATTTTCCAAAGATTTTTTATGAATTTTTAAAATGTTCGGTATATGAGAGATGTCCTTCCAGGGCTAATCGTCATATGAAGGCCCTTACATAGAGACTTGAATATAACTTAAAAATATTCTTAGATGTATTAGGAAACATATAGAAAAAATTCATGAGGTGAAAATTTCTCAAAGATTTTATATGAATTTTTAAAATTTTCGGTATATGGGAGATGTCTTTCCAGGGCTGATTGCAATATCAAGTCCCCTATTTAGGGGCATGGTAATAACTTTAAAATACTTTAAGATGTATTACGCAACATATATAAAAAATTCAGAAATTGAGAATTTTCCAAAGATTTTTTATGAATTTTTAAAATTTTCGGTATATGAGAAATCTCTTTCCAGGGCTGATTGTCATATGAAGGACCCTACTTAGAGACATGGAAATAACTTTAAAATATTCTTAGATGTATTAGGAAACATATCTAATAAATTTAGGAGGTAAGAATTTTCCAAAGATTTTTTATGAATTTTTTCAATTTTCGATATATGACAGATGTCCTTCCAGGGCTGATTGTCATATAAAGGCCCCTACTTAGAGAGATGGAAATAACTTAAAAATATTCTTAGATGTATTAGGAAACTTATAGAAAAAATTCATGAGGTGAAAATTTCTCAAAGATTTTTTATGAATTTTTAAAATTTTCGGTATATGGGAGATCTCCTTCCAGGGCTGATTGTCATATGAAGGCCCCTACTTAAAGACATGGAAATAACTTTAAAATACTCTTAGATGTATTAGTGAACAGATATAAAAAATTCAAAAGATGAGAATTTTCCAAAGATTTTTTATGAATTTTTTAAATTTTCGATATATGATAGATGTCTTTCCAGGGCTGATTGTCATATGAAGTCCCCTATTTAGGGGCATGGTAATAACTTTAAAATACTTTTAGATGTATTATGCAACAGATATAAAAAATTCAGAAATTGAGAATTTTCCAAGGATTTTTTATGAATTTTTAAAATTTTCGGTATATGGGAGATCTCCTTCCTGGGCTGATTCTCACATGAAGGCCCCTAGTTAGGGGCATGGTAATAACTTAAAAATAATATTAGATGTATTGGAAACATATCTAATAAATTCAGGAGGTGAGAATCTTCCAAAGATTTTTTATGAATTTTTTCAATTTTCGATATATGACAGATGTCCTTCCAGGGCTTATTGTCATTTGAAGTCCCCTACTTAGAGTCATGGTAATAACTTTAAAATACTCTTAGACGTATTAGTAAACAGATATAAAAAATTCAAAAGTTGAGAATTTTCCAAAGATTTTTTATGAATTTTTTAAATTTTCGATATATGACAGATGTCCTTCTAGGGCTGATTGTCATATGAAGGCCCTTACATAGAGACATGAAAATAACTTAAAAATATTCTTAGATGTATTAGAAAACATATATGAAAAATTCATGAGGTGAAAATTTCTCAAAGATTTTTTATGAATTTTTAAAATTTTTGGTATATGAGAGATCTCCTTCCAGGGCTGATTGTCATATGAAGGCCCCTACTTAGAGACATGGAAATAACTTAAAAATATTTTTATATGTATTAGGAAACATATATAATAAATTCAGGAGGTGAGAATTTTCTAAACATTTTTTATGAATTTTTTCAATTTTCGATATATGACAGATATTCTTCCAGGGCTTATTGTCATTTCAAGTCCCCTACTTAGAGACATGGGAATAACTTTAAAATACTCTTAGATGTATTAGTTAACAGATATAAAAAATTCAAAAGTTGAGAATTTTTCAAAGATTTTTTATGAATTTTTTAAATTTTCGATATATGACAGATGTCCTTCCAGTGCTGATTGTCATATGAAGGCCCCTACTTAGAGATGGAAAAAACTTAAAAATATTCTTAGATGTATTAGGAAACATATAGAAAAAATTCATGAGGTGAAAATTTCTCAAAGATTTTTTATGAATTTTTAAAATTTTCGGTATGTGGGAGATGTCCTTCCAGGGCTGATTGCCATAAGAAGTCCCCTATTTAGGGGCATGGTAATAACTTTAAAATACTCTTAGATGTATTAGGAAACATATAGAAAAAATTCATGAGGTGAAAATTTCTCAAATTTCTCAAATATCTAATAAATTCAGGAGGTGAGAATCTTCCAAAGATTTTTTATGAATTTTTTAAATTTTCGATATGTGACAGATGTTAGGGTATGGTAATAACTTTAAAATACTCTTAGATGTATTAGGAAACGGATATAAAAAGTTCAAAAGTTGAGAATATGCCAAAGATTTTTTATGAATTTTTAAAATGTTCGGTATATGAGAGATGTCCTTCTAGGGCTGATTGTCATATGAAGGCCCTTACATAGAGACATGAAAATAACTTAAAAATATTCTTAGATGTATTAGGAAACATACAGAAAAAATTCATGAGGTGAAAATTTCTCAAAGATTTTTTATGAATTTTTAAAATTTTTGGTATATGGGAGATGTCCTTCCAGGGCTGATTGCCATATGAAGTCCCCTATTTAGGGGCATGGTAGAAACTTTAAAATACTTTTAGATGTATTACGCAACAGATATAAAAAATTCAGAAATTGAGAATTTTCCAAGGATTTTTTATGAATTTTTAAAATTTTCGGTATATGGGAGATCTCCTTCCAGGGCTGATTGTCATATGAAGGCCCCTACTTAAAGACATGGAAATAACTTTAAAATACTCTTGGATGTATTAGTAAACAGATATAAAAAATTCGAAAGTTGAGAATTTTCCAAAGATTTTTTATGAATTTTTTAAATTTTCGATATATGACAGATGTCCTTCCAGAGCTGATTGCTATATGAAGTCCCCGACTTAGGGGCATGGTAATAACTTTAAAATACTCTTAGATGTATTAGTAAACAGATATAATAAATTCAAAAGTTGAGAATTTTCTAAACATTTTTTATGAATTTTTTAAATTTTCGATATATGACAGATGTCCTTCCAGTGCTGATTGTCATATGAAGGCCCCTACTCAGAGAGATGGAAAAAACTTAAAAATATTCTTAGATGTATTAGGAAACATATAGAAAAAATTCATGAGGTGAAAATTTCTCAAAGATTTTTTATGAATTTTTAAAATTTTCGGTATGTGGGAGATGTCCTTCCAGGGCTGATTGCCATAAGAAGTCCCCTATTTAGGGGCATGGTAATAACTTTAAAATACTCTTAGATGTATTAGGAAACGAATATAAAAAGTTCAAAAGTTGAGAATATGCCAAAGATTTTTTATGAATTTTTAAAATGTTCGGTATATGAGAGATGTCCTTCTAGGGCTGATTGTTATATGAAGGCCCCTACTTAGAGACATGAAAACTTACTATATAATAACTTAAAAATATTCTTAGATGTATTAGGAAACATATAGAAAAAATTCAGGAGGTGAGAATTTTCTAAAGATTTTTTATGAATTTTTTCAATATGACAGATGTCCTTCCAGGGCTTATTGTCATTTGAAGTCCCCTACTTAGAGACATGGTAATAACTTTAAAATACTCTTAGACGTATTAGTAAACAGATATAAAAAATTCAAAAGTTGAGAATTTTCCAAAGATTTTTTATGAATTTTTTAAATTTTCGATATATGACAGATGTCCTTCTAGGGCTGATTGTCATATGAAGGCCCTTACATAGAGACATGAAAATAACTTAAAAATATTCTTAGATGTATTAGAAAACATATATGAAAAATTCATGAGGTGAAAATTTCTCAAAGATTTTTTATGAATTTTTAAAATTTTTGGTATATGGCAGATGTCCTTCCAGGGCTGATTCTCACATGAAGGCCCCTAGTTAGGGGCATGGTAATAACTTAAAAATAATATTAGATGTATTGGAAACATATCTAATAAATTCAGGAGGTGAGAATCTTCCAAAGATTTTTTATGAATTTTTCCAATTTTCGATATATGACAGATGTCCTTCCAGGGCTTATTGTCATTTGAAGTACCCTACTTAGGGGCATATTAATAACTTTAAAATACTCTTAGATGTATTAGGAAACAGATATAAAAAATTCAAAAGTTGAGAATTTTCCAAAGATTTTTTATGAATTTTTAAAATGTTCGGTATATGAGAGATGTCCTTCCAGGGCTGATCGTCATATGAAGGCCCTTACATAGAGACTTGAATATAACTTAAAAATATTCTTAGATGTATTAGGAAACATATAGAAAAAATTCATTAGGTGAAAATTTCTCAAAGATTTTATATGAATTTTTAAAATTTTCGGTATATGGGAGATGTCTTTCCAGGGCTGATTGCAATATCAAGTCCCCTATTTAGGGGCATGGTAATAACTTTGAAATACTTTAAGATGTATTACGCAACATATATAAAAAATTCAGAAATTGAGAATTTTCCAAAGATTTTTTATGAATTTTTAAAATTTTCGGTATATGAGAAATCTCTTTCCAGGGCTGATTGTCATATGAAGGACCCTACTTAGAGACATGGAAATAACTTTAAAATATTCTTAGATGTATTAGGAAACATATCTAATAAATTTAGGAGGTAAGAATTTTCCAAAGATTTTTTATGAATTTTTTCAATTTTCGATATATGACAGATGTCCTTCCAGGGCTGATTGTCATATGAAGTCCCCTATTTAGGGCATGGTAATAACTTTAAAATACTTTTAGATGTATTATGCAACAGATATAAAAAATTCAGAAATTGAGAATTTTCCAAGGATTTTTTATGAATTTTTAAAATTTTCGGTATATGGGAGATCTCCTTCCTGGGCTGATTGTCATATGAAGGCCCCTACTTAAAGACATGGAAATAACTTTAAAATACTCTTAGATGTATTGGTAAACAGATATAAAAAATTCAAAAGTTGAGAATTTTCCAAAGATTTTTTATAAATTTTTAAAATTTTCGGTATATGGGAGATGTCCTTCCAGGGCTGATTGCCATATGAAGTCCCCAATTTAGGGGCATGGTAATAACTTTAAAATACTTTTAGATGTATTTCGCAACAGATATAAAAAATTCAGAAATTGAGAATTTTCCAAAGATTTTTTATGAATTTTTAAAATTTTCGTTATATGGGAGATGTCCTTCCAGGGCTGATTGCCATATGAAGGCCCCTAGTTAGGGGCATGGTAATAACTTAAAAATAATATTAGATGTATTGGAAACATATCTAATAAATTCAGGAGGTGAGAATCTTCCAAAGATTTTTTATGAATTTTTTCAATTTTCGATATATGACAGATGTCCTTCCAGGGCTTATTGTCATTTGAAGTCCCCTACTTAGAGACATGGAAATAACTTAAAAATATTCTTAGTTGTATTAGGAAACATATACAATAAATTAAGGAGGTGAGAATTTTCTAAAGATTTTTTATGAATTTTTTCAATTTTCGATATATGACAGATGTCCTTCCATGACTTATTGCCATTTCAAGTCCCCTACTTAGAGACATGGAAATAACTTTAAAATGCTTTTAGATGTATTCGTAAACAGATATAAAAAATTCAAAAGTTGAGAATTTTCCAAAGATTTTTTATGAATTTTTAAAATTTTTGATATATGACAGATGTCCTTCCAGGGCTGATTGTCGTATGAAGGCCCCTACTTAGAGACATGGAAATAACTTAAAAATATTCTTAGATGTATTACGCAACAGATATAAAAAATTCAGAAATTGAGAATTTTCCAAAGATTTTTTATGAATTTTTAAAATTTTCGGTATATGGGAGATGTCCTTCCAGGGTTGATTGCCATATGAAGTCCCCTATTTAGGGGCATGGTAATAACTTTAAAATACTTTTAGATGTATTACGCAACAGATATAAAAAATTCAGAAATTGAGAATTTTCCAAGGATTTTTTATGAATTTTTAAAATTTTCGGTATATGGGAGATCTACTTCTAGGGCTGATTGTCATATGAAGGCCCCTATTTAAAGACATGGAAATAACTTTAAAATACTCTTAGATGTATTAGTAAACAGATATAAAAAATTCAAAAGTTGAGAATTTTCCAAAGATTTTTTATGAATTTGTTAAATTTTCGATATATGACAGATGTCCTTCCAGGGCTGATTGTCATATAAAGGCCCCTACTTAGAGAGATGGAAATAACTTAAAAATATTCTTAGATATATTAGGAAACTTATAGAAAAAATTCATGAGGTGAAAATTTCTCAAAGATTTTTTATGAATTTTTAAAATTTTCGGTATATGGGAGATCTCCTTCCAGGGCTGATTGTCATATGAAGGCCCCTACTTAAAGACATGGAAGTAACTTTAAAATACTCTTAGATGTATTAGTGAACAGATATAAAAAATTCAAAAGATGAGAATTTTCCAAAGATTTTTTATGAATTTTTTAAATTTTCGATATATGATAGATGTCCTTCCAGGGCTGATTGTCATATGAAGTCCCCTATTTAGGGCATGGTAATAACTTTAAAATACTTTTAGATGTATTATGCAACAGATATAAAAAATTCAGAAATTGAGAATTTTCCAAGGATTTTTTATGAATTTTTAAAATTTTCGGTATATGGGAGATCTCCTTCCTGGGCTGATTGTCATATGAAGGCCCCTACTTAAAGACATGGAAATAATTTTAAAATACTCTTAGATGTATTGGTAAACAGATATAAAAAATTCAAAAGTTGAGAATTTTCCAAAGATTTTTTATAAATTTTTAAAATTTTCGGTATATGGGAGATGTCCTTCCAGGGCTGATTGCCATATGAAGTCCCCAATTTAGGGGCATGGTAATAACTTTAAAATACTTTTAGATGTATTTCCCAACAGATATAAAAAATTCAGAAATTGAGAATTTTCCAAAGATTTTTTATGAATTTTTAAAATTTTCGTTATATGGGAGATGTCCTTCCAGGGCTGATTGCCATATGAAGTCCCCTATTTAGAGGCATGGAAATAACTTTAAAATACTCTTAGATGTATTAGTAAACAGATATAAAAAATTCAAAAGTTGAGAATTTTCCAAAGATTTTTTATGAATTTTTAAAATTTTCGGTATATGGGAGATGTCCTTCCAGGGTTGATTGCCATATGAAGTCCCCTATTTAGGGGCATGGTAGAAACTTTAAAATACTTTTAGATGTATTACGCAACAGATATAAAAAATTCAGAAATTGATAATTTTCCAAGGATTTTTTATGAATTTATAAAATTTTCGGTATATGGGAGATCTCCTTCCAGGGCTGATTGTCATATGAAGGCCCCTACTTAAAGTCATGAAAATAACTTTAAAATACTCTCAGATGTATTAGGAAACATATATAATAAATTCAGGAGGTGAGAATTTTCTAAACATTTTTTATGAATTTTTTCAATTTTCGATATATGACAGATGTTCTTCCAGGGCTTATTGTCATTTCAAGTCCCCTACTTAGAGACATGGAAATAACTTTAAAATACTCTTAGATGTATTAGTTAACAGATATAAAAAATTCAAAAGTTGAGAATTTTTCAAAGATTTTTTATGAATTTTTAAAATTTTCGGTATATGGGAGATCTCCTTCCAGGGCTGATTGTCATATGAAGGCCCCTACTTAAAGACATGAAAATAACTTTAAAATACTCTCAGATGTATTAGGAAACATATATAATAAATTCAGGAGGTGAGAATTTTCTAAACATTTTTTATGAATTTTTTCAATTTTCGATATATGACAGATGTTCTTCCAGGGCTTATTGTCATTTCAAGTCCCCTACTTAGAGACATGGAAATAACTTTAAAATACTCTTAGATGTATTAGTTAACAGATATAAAAAATTCAAAAGTTGAGAATTTTTCAAAGATTTTTTATGAATTTTTTAAATTTTCGATATATGACAGATGTCCTTCCAGGGCTGATTGTCATATGAAGTCCCCTATTTAGGGGCATGGTAATAACTTTAAAATACTTTTAGATGTATTACGCAACAGATATAAAAAATTCAGAAATTGAGAATTTTCCAAAGATTTTTTATGAATTTTTAAAATTTTCGGTATATGAGAGATCTCCTTCCAGGGCTGATTGTCATATGAAGGCCCCTACTTAGAGACATGGAAATAACTTAAAAATATTTTTATATGTATTAGGAAACATATATAATAAATTCAGGAGGTGAGAATTTTCTAAACATTTTTTATGAATTTTTTCAATATGACAGATGTCCTTCCAGGGCTTATTGTCATTTGAAGTCCCCTACTTAGAGACATGGTAATAACTTTAAAATACTCTTAGACGTATTAGTAAACAGATATAAAAAATTCAAAAGTTGAGAATTTTCCAAAGATTTTTTATGAATTTTTTAAATTTTCGATATATGACAGATGTCCTTCTAGGGCTGATTGTCATATGAAGGCCCTTACTTAGAGACATGGAAATAACTTAAAAATATTCTTATATGTATTAGGAAACGTATATAATAAATTCAGGAGGTGAGAAAACATATATGAAAAATTCATGAGGTGAAAATTTCTCAAAGATTTTTTATGAATTTTTAAAATTTTTGGTATATGGGAGATGTCCTTCCAGGGCTGATTGCCATATGAAGTCCCCTATTTAGGGGCATGGTAATAACTTTAAAATACTTTTAGATGTATTACGCAACAGATATAAAAAATTCAGAAATTGAGAATTTTCCAAGGATTTTTTATGAATTTTTAAAATTTTCGGTATATGGGAGATCTCCTTCCAGGGCTGATTGTCATATGAAGGCCCCTACTTGGAGACATGGAAATAACTTAAAAATATTCTTAGATGTATTAGGAAACATATATAATAAATTCAGGATGTGAGAATTTTCTAAAGATTTTTTATGAATTTTTTCAATATGACAGATGTCCTTCCAGGGCTTATTGTCATTTGAAGTCCCCTACTTAGAGACATGGTAATAACTTTAAAATACTCTTAGACGTATTAGTAAACAGATATAAAAAATTCAAAAGTTGAGAATTTTCCAAAGATTTTTTATGAATTTTTTAAATTTTCGATATATGACAGATGTCCTTCTAGCGCTGATTGTCATATGAAGGCCCCTAGTTAGGGGCATGGTAATAACTTAAAAATAATATTAGATGTATTGGAAACATATCTAATAAATTCAGGAGGTGAGAATTTTCCAAAGATTTTTTATGCATTTTTTCAATTTTCGATATATGACAGATATCCTTCCAGGGCTTATTGTCATTTGAAGTACCCTACTTAGGGGCATATTAATAACTTTAAAATACTCTTAGATGTATTAGGAAACAGATATAAAAAATTCAGAAATTGAGAATTTTCCAAAGATTTTTTTTGAATTTTTAAAATTTTCGGTATATGAGAGATCTCCTTCCAGGGCTGATTGTCATATGAAGGCGCCTACTTAGAGACATGGAAATAACTTTAAAATATTCTTAGATGTATTAGGAAACATATCTAATAAATTTAGGAGGTAAGAATTATCCAAAGATTTTTTATGAATGTTTTCAATTTTCGATATATGACAGATGTCCTTCCAGGGCTTATTGTCATTTGAAGTCCCCTACTTAGAGACATGGAAATAACTTAAAAATATTCTTAGATGTATTAGTAAACATATAGAAAAAATTCATGAGGTGAAAATTTCTCAAAGATTTTTTATGAATTTTTAAACATTTCGGTATATGGGAGATGTTCTTCCAGGGCTGATTGCTATATGAAGTCCCCTATTTAGGGGCATGGTAATAACTTTAAAATACTTTCAGATGTATTTCGAAACAGATATAAAAAATTCAGAAGTTGAGAATTTTCCAAAGATTTCTTATGAATTTTTTAAATTTTCGATATATGACAGATGTCCTTCCAGGGCTGATTGTTATATGAAGTCCCCGACTTAGGGGCATGGTAATAACTTTAAAATACTCTTAGATGTATTAGTAAACAGATATAAAAAGTCAAAAGTTGAGAATTTTCCAAAAATTTTTTATGAATTTTTTAAATTTTCGATATATGACAGATGTCCTTCCAGAGCTGATTGCCATATGAAGTTCCCTATTTAGGGGCATGGTAATAACTTTAAAATACTCTTAGATGTATTAATAAACAGATATAAAAAATTCAAAAGTTGAGAATTTTCCAAAGATTTTTTATGAATTTTTTAAATTTTCGATATATGACAGATGTCCTTCCAGGGCTGATTGTTATATGAAGTCCCCGACTTAGGGGCATGGTAATAACTTTAAAATACTCTTAGATGTATTAGTAAACAGATATAAAAAGTCAAAAGTTGAGAATTTTCCAAAAATTTTTTATGAATTTTTTAAATTTTCGATATATGACAGATGTCCTTCCAGAGCTGATTGCCATATGAAGTCCCCTATTTAGGGGCATGGTAATAACTTTAAAATACTCTTAGATGTATTAGGAAACGGATATAAAAAGTTCAAAAGTTGAGAATATGCCAAAGATTTTTTATGAATTTTTAAAATGTTCGGTATATGAGAGATGTCCTTCCAGGGCTGATTGTCATATGAAGGCCCCTACTTAGAGACATGGAAATAACTTAAAAATATTCTTATATGTATTAGGAAACGTATATAATAAATTCAGGAGGTGAGAATTTTCTAAACATTTTTTATGAATTTTTTCAATTTTCGATATATGACAGATGTTCTTCCAGGGCTTATTGTCATTTCAAGTCCCCTACTTAGAGACATGGAAATAACTTTAAAAT
This sequence comes from Crataerina pallida, assembly GCA_949710015.1. Taxonomy (NCBI): domain Eukaryota; kingdom Metazoa; phylum Arthropoda; class Insecta; order Diptera; family Hippoboscidae; genus Crataerina; species Crataerina pallida. The sequence continues at coordinate 14,194,638 of OX453289.1, forward strand.
ACTCTTAGATGTATTAGGAAACGGATATAAAAAGTTCAAAAGTTGAGAATATGCCAAAGATTTTTTATGAATTTTTAAAATGTTCGGTATATGAGAGATCTCCTTCCAGGGCTGATTGTTATATAAAGGCCCCTACTTAGAGACATGGAAATAACTTTAAAATACTCTTAGATGTATTAGTAAACAGATATAAAAAATTCAAAAGTTTAGAATTTTCCAAAGATTTTTTATGAATTTGTTAAATTTTCGATATATGGCATATGTCCTTCCAGGGCTGATTCTCATATGAAGGCCCCTACTTAGGGGCATGGTAATAACTTAAAAATAATATAAGATGTATTAGAAACATATATAATAAATTCAGGAGGTGAGAATTTTCCAAAGATTTTTTATGAATTTTTTCAATTTTCGATATATAACAGATGTCCTTCCAGGGCTGATTGTCATATGAAGGCCCCTATTTAGAGGCATGAAAATAACTTTAAAATATTCTTAGATGTATTGGAAACATATCTAAAAAATTCATGAGGTGAAAATTTCTCAAAGATTTTTTATGAATTTTTAAACATTTCGGTATATGGGAGATGTCCTTCCAGGGCTTATTGTCATTTGAAGTCCCCTACTTAGAGACATGGAAATAACTTTAAAATACTCTTAGATGTATTAGTAAACAGATATAAAAAATTCAAAAGTTGAGAATTTTCCAAAGATTTTTTATGAATTTTTTAAATTTTCGATATATGAGAGATTTCCTTCCAGGGCTGATTGTCATATGAAGGCCCCTACTTAGAGGCATGGAAATAACTTTAAAATACTCTTAGATGTATTAGTAAACAGATATAAAAAATTCAAAAGTTGAGAATTTTCCAAAGATTTTTTATGAATTTTTAAAATTTTCGGTATATGGGAGATGTCCTTCCAGGGTTGATTGCCATATGAAGTCCCCTATTTAGGGGCATGGTAATAACTTTAAAATACTTTTAGATGTATTACGCAACAGATATAAAAAATTCAGAAATTGAGAATTTTCCAAGGATTTTTTATGAATTTTTAAAATTTTCGGTATATGGGAGATCTCCTTCCAGGGCTGATTGTCATATGAAGGCCCCTATTTAAAGACATGGAAATAACTTTAAAATATTCTTAGATGTATTAGTAAACAGATATAAAAAATTCAAAAGTTGAGAATTTTCCAAAGATTTTTTATGAATTTGTTAAATTTTCGATATATGACAGATGTCCTTCCAGGGCTGATTGTCATATAAAGGCCCCTACTTAGAGAGATGGAAATAACTTAAAAATATTCTTAGATGTATTAGGAAACTTATAGAAAAAATTCATGAGGTGAAAATTTCTCAAAGATTTTTTATGAATTTTTAAAATTTTCGGTATGTGGGAGATGTCCTTCCAGGGCTGATTGTCATATGAAGTCCCCTATTTAGGGGCATGGTAATAACTTTAAAATACTTTTAGATGTATTACGCAACAGATATAAAAAATTCAGAAATTGAGAATTTTCCAAAGATTTCTTATGAATTTTTTAAATTTTCGGTATATGAGAGATCTCCTTCCAGGGCTGATTGTCATATAAAGGCCTCTACTTAGAGACATGGAAATAACTTAAAAATATTCTTAGATGTATTAGGAAACATATATAATAAATTCAGGAGGTGAGAATTTTCTAAAGATTTTTTATGAATTTTTTCAATATGACAGATGTCCTTCCAGGGCTTATTGTCATTTGAAGTCCCCTACTTAGAGACATGGTAATAACTTTAAAATACTCTTAGACGTATTAGTAAACAGATATAAAAAATTCAAAAGTTGAGAATTTTTCAAAGATTTTTTATGAATTTTTTAAATTTTCGGTATATGAGAGATCTCCTTCCAGGGCTGATTGTTATATAAAGGCCCCTACTTAGAGACATGGAAATAACTTTAAAATACTCTTAGATGTATTAGTAAACAGATATAAAAAATTCAAAAGTTTAGAATTTTCCAAAGATTTTTTATGAATTTGTTAAATTTTCGATATATGGCATATGTCCTTCCAGGGCTGCTTCTCATATGAAGGCCCCTACTTAGGGGCATGGTAATAACTTAAAAATAATATAAGATGTATTAGAAACATATATAATAAATTCAGGAGGTGAGAATTTTCCAAAGATTTTTTATGAATTTTTTCAATTTTCGATATATAACAGATGTCCTTCCAGGGCTGATTGTCATATGAAGGCCCCTATTTAGAGGCATGAAAATAACTTTAAAATATTCTTAGATGTATTGGAAACATATCTAAAAAATTCATGAGGTGAAAATTTCTCAAAGATTTTTTATGAATTTTTAAACATTTCGGTATGTGGGAGATGTCCTTCCAGGGCTTATTGTCATTTGAAGTCCCCTACTTAGAGACATGGAAATAACTTTAAAATACTCTTAGATGTATTAGTAAACAGATATAAAAAATTCAAAAGTTGAGAATTTTCCAAAGATTTTTTATGAATTTTTTAAATTTTCGATATATGAGAGATTTCCTTCCAGGGCTGATTGTCATATGAAGGCCCCTACTTAGAGGCATGGAAATAACTTTAAAATACTCTTAGATGTATTAGTAAACAGATATAAAAAATTCAAAAGTTGAGAATTTTCCAAAGATTTTTTATGAATTTTTAAAATTTTCGGTATATGGGAGATGTCCTTCCAGGGTTGATTGCCATATGAAGTCCCCTATTTAGGGGCATGGTAATAACTTTAAAATACTTTTAGATGTATTACGCAACAGATATAAAAAATTCAGAAATTGAGAATTTTCCAAGGATTTTTTATGAATTTTTAAAATTTTCGGTATATGGGAGATCTCCTTCCAGGGCTGATTGTCATATGAAGGCCCCTATTTAAAGACATGGAAATAACTTTAAAATACTCTTAGATGTATTAGTAAACAGATATAAAAAATTCAAAAGTTGAGAATTTTCCAAAGATTTTTTATGAATTTTTAAAATTTTCGGTATATGGGAGACGTCCTTCCAGGGTTGATTGCCATATGAAGTCCCCTATTTAGGGGCATGGTAATAACTTTAAAATACTTTTAGATGTATTACGCAACAGATATAAAAAATTCAGAAATTGAGAATTTTCCAAAGATTTTTTATGAATTTTTTAAATTTTCGGTATATGAGAGATCTCCTTCCAGGGCTGATTGTCATATAAAGGCCTCTACTTAGAGACATGGAAATAACTTAAAAATATTCTTAGATGTATTAGGAAACGTATATAATAAATTCAGGAGGTGAGAAAACATATATGAAAAATTCATGAGGTGAAAATTTCTCAAAGATTTTTTATGAATTTTTAAAATTTTTGGTATATGGGAGATGTCCTTCCAGGGCTGATTGCCATATGAAGTCCCCTATTTAGGGGCATGGTAATAACTTTAAAATACTTTTAGATGTATTACGCAACAGATATAAAAAATTCAGAAATTGAGAATTTTCCAAGGATTTTTTATGAATTTTTAAAATTTTCGGTATATGGGAGATCTCCTTCCTGGGCTGATTGTCATATGAAGGCCCCTACTTAAAGACATGGAAATAACTTTAAAATACTCTTAGATGTATTGGTAAACAGATATAAAAAATTCAAAAGTTGAGAATTTTCCAAAGATTTTTTATAAATTTTTAAAATTTTCGGTATATGGGAGATGTCCTTCCAGGGCTGATTGCCATATGAAGTCCCCAATTTAGGGGCATGGTAATAACTTTAAAATACTTTTAGATGTATTTCCCAACAGATATAAAAAATTCAGAAATTGAGAATTTTCCAAAGATTTTTTATGAATTTTTAAAATTTTCGTTATATGGGAGATGTCCTTCCAGGGCTGATTGCCATATGAAGTCCCCTACTTAAAGACATGGAAGTAACTTTAAAATACTCTTAGATGTATTAGTGAACAGATATAAAAAATTCAAAAGATGAGAATTTTCCAAAGATTTTTTATGAATTTTTTAAATTTTCGATATATGATAGATGTCCTTCCAGGGCTGATTGTCATATGAAGTCCCCTATTTAGGGCATGGTAATAACTTTAAAATACTTTTAGATGTATTATGCAACAGATATAAAAAATTCAGAAATTGAGAATTTTCCAAGGATTTTTTATGAATTTTTAAAATTTTCGGTATATGGGAGATCTCCTTCCTGGGCTGATTGTCATATGAAGGCCCCTACTTAAAGACATGGAAATAACTTTAAAATACTCTTAGATGTATTGGTAAACAGATATAAAAAATTCAAAAGTTGAGAATTTTCCAAAGATTTTTTATAAATTTTTAAAATTTTCGGTATATGGGAGATGTCCTTCCAGGGCTGATTGCCATATGAAGTCCCCAATTTAGGGGCATGGTAATAACTTTAAAATACTTTTAGATGTATTTCCCAACAGATATAAAAAATTCAGAAATTGAGAATTTTCCAAAGATTTTTTATGAATTTTTAAAATTTTCGTTATATGGGAGATGTCCTTCCAGGGCTGATTGCCATATGAAGTCCCCTATTTAGAGGCATGGAAATAACTTTAAAATACTCTTAGATGTATTAGTAAACAGATATAAAAAATTCAAAAGTTGAGAATTTTCCAAAGATTTTTTATGAATTTTTAAAATTTTCGGTATATGGGAGATGTCCTTCCAGGGTTGATTGCCATATGAAGTCCCCTATTTAGGGGCATGGTAGAAACTTTAAAATACTTTTAGATGTATTACGCAACAGATATAAAAAATTCAGAAATTGATAATTTTCCAAGGATTTTTTATGAATTTATAAAATTTTCGGTATATGGGAGATCTCCTTCCAGGGCTGATTGTCATATGAAGGCCCCTACTTAAAGACATGAAAATAACTTTAAAATACTCTCAGATGTATTAGGAAACATATATAATAAATTCAGGAGGTGAGAATTTTCTAAACATTTTTTATGAATTTTTTCAATTTTCGATATATGACAGATGTTCTTCCAGGGCTTATTGTCATTTCAAGTCCCCTACTTAGAGACATGGAAATAACTTTAAAATACTCTTAGATGTATTAGTTAACAGATATAAAAAATTCAAAAGTTGAGAATTTTTCAAAGATTTTTTATGAATTTTTAAAATTTTCGGTATATGGGAGATCTCCTTCCAGGGCTGATTGTCATATGAAGGCCCCTACTTAAAGACATGAAAATAACTTTAAAATACTCTCAGATGTATTAGGAAACATATATAATAAATTCAGGAGGTGAGAATTTTCTAAACATTTTTTATGAATTTTTTCAATTTTCGATATATGACAGATGTTCTTCCAGGGCTTATTGTCATTTCAAGTCCCCTACTTAGAGACATGGAAATAACTTTAAAATACTCTTAGATGTATTAGTTAACAGATATAAAAAATTCAAAAGTTGAGAATTTTTCAAAGATTTTTTATGAATTTTTTAAATTTTCGATATATGACAGATGTCCTTCCAGGGCTGATTGTCATATGAAGTCCCCTATTTAGGGGCATGGTAATAACTTTAAAATACTTTTAGATGTATTACGCAACAGATATAAAAAATTCAGAAATTGAGAATTTTCCAAAGATTTTTTATGAATTTTTAAAATTTTCGGTATATGAGAGATCTCCTTCCAGGGCTGATTGTCATATGAAGGCCCCTACTTAGAGACATGGAAATAACTTAAAAATATTTTTATATGTATTAGGAAACATATATAATAAATTCAGGAGGTGAGAATTTTCTAAACATTTTTTATGAATTTTTTCAATATGACAGATGTCCTTCCAGGGCTTATTGTCATTTGAAGTCCCCTACTTAGAGACATGGTAATAACTTTAAAATACTCTTAGACGTATTAGTAAACAGATATAAAAAATTCAAAAGTTGAGAATTTTCCAAAGATTTTTTATGAATTTTTTAAATTTTCGATATATGACAGATGTCCTTCTAGGGCTGATTGTCATATGAAGGCCCTTACTTAGAGACATGGAAATAACTTAAAAATATTCTTATATGTATTAGGAAACGTATATAATAAATTCAGGAGGTGAGAAAACATATATGAAAAATTCATGAGGTGAAAATTTCTCAAAGATTTTTTATGAATTTTTAAAATTTTTGGTATATGGGAGATGTCCTTCCAGGGCTGATTGCCATATGAAGTCCCCTATTTAGGGGCATGGTAATAACTTTAAAATACTTTTAGATGTATTACGCAACAGATATAAAAAATTCAGAAATTGAGAATTTTCCAAGGATTTTTTATGAATTTTTAAAATTTTCGGTATATGGGAGATCTCCTTCCAGGGCTGATTGTCATATGAAGGCCCCTACTTGGAGACATGGAAATAACTTAAAAATATTCTTAGATGTATTAGGAAACATATATAATAAATTCAGGATGTGAGAATTTTCTAAAGATTTTTTATGAATTTTTTCAATATGACAGATGTCCTTCCAGGGCTTATTGTCATTTGAAGTCCCCTACTTAGAGACATGGTAATAACTTTAAAATACTCTTAGACGTATTAGTAAACAGATATAAAAAATTCAAAAGTTGAGAATTTTCCAAAGATTTTTTATGAATTTTTTAAATTTTCGATATATGACAGATGTCCTTCTAGCGCTGATTGTCATATGAAGGCCCCTAGTTAGGGGCATGGTAATAACTTAAAAATAATATTAGATGTATTGGAAACATATCTAATAAATTCAGGAGGTGAGAATTTTCCAAAGATTTTTTATGCATTTTTTCAATTTTCGATATATGACAGATATCCTTCCAGGGCTTATTGTCATTTGAAGTACCCTACTTAGGGGCATATTAATAACTTTAAAATACTCTTAGATGTATTAGGAAACAGATATAAAAAATTCAGAAATTGAGAATTTTCCAAAGATTTTTTTTGAATTTTTAAAATTTTCGGTATATGAGAGATCTCCTTCCAGGGCTGATTGTCATATGAAGGCGCCTACTTAGAGACATGGAAATAACTTTAAAATATTCTTAGATGTATTAGGAAACATATCTAATAAATTTAGGAGGTAAGAATTATCCAAAGATTTTTTATGAATGTTTTCAATTTTCGATATATGACAGATGTCCTTCCAGGGCTTATTGTCATTTGAAGTCCCCTACTTAGAGACATGGAAATAACTTAAAAATATTCTTAGATGTATTAGTAAACATATAGAAAAAATTCATGAGGTGAAAATTTCTCAAAGATTTTTTATGAATTTTTAAACATTTCGGTATATGGGAGATGTTCTTCCAGGGCTGATTGCTATATGAAGTCCCCTATTTAGGGGCATGGTAATAACTTTAAAATACTTTCAGATGTATTTCGAAACAGATATAAAAAATTCAGAAGTTGAGAATTTTCCAAAGATTTCTTATGAATTTTTTAAATTTTCGATATATGACAGATGTCCTTCCAGGGCTGATTGTTATATGAAGTCCCCGACTTAGGGGCATGGTAATAACTTTAAAATACTCTTAGATGTATTAGTAAACAGATATAAAAAGTCAAAAGTTGAGAATTTTCCAAAAATTTTTTATGAATTTTTTAAATTTTCGATATATGACAGATGTCCTTCCAGAGCTGATTGCCATATGAAGTTCCCTATTTAGGGGCATGGTAATAACTTTAAAATACTCTTAGATGTATTAATAAACAGATATAAAAAATTCAAAAGTTGAGAATTTTCCAAAGATTTTTTATGAATTTTTTAAATTTTCGATATATGACAGATGTCCTTCCAGGGCTGATTGTTATATGAAGTCCCCGACTTAGGGGCATGGTAATAACTTTAAAATACTCTTAGATGTATTAGTAAACAGATATAAAAAGTCAAAAGTTGAGAATTTTCCAAAAATTTTTTATGAATTTTTTAAATTTTCGATATATGACAGATGTCCTTCCAGAGCTGATTGCCATATGAAGTCCCCTATTTAGGGGCATGGTAATAACTTTAAAATACTCTTAGATGTATTAGGAAACGGATATAAAAAGTTCAAAAGTTGAGAATATGCCAAAGATTTTTTATGAATTTTTAAAATGTTCGGTATATGAGAGATGTCCTTCCAGGGCTGATTGTCATATGAAGGCCCCTACTTAGAGACATGGAAATAACTTAAAAATATTCTTATATGTATTAGGAAACGTATATAATAAATTCAGGAGGTGAGAATTTTCTAAACATTTTTTATGAATTTTTTCAATTTTCGATATATGACAGATGTTCTTCCAGGGCTTATTGTCATTTCAAGTCCCCTACTTAGAGACATGGAAATAACTTTAAAATACTCTTAGATGTATTAGGAAACGGATATAAAAAGTTCAAAAGTTGAGAATATGCCAAAGATTTTTTATGAATTTTTAAAATGTTCGGTATATGAGAGATCTCCTTCCAGGGCTGATTGTTATATAAAGGCCCCTACTTAGAGACATGGAAATAACTTTAAAATACTCTTAGATGTATTAGTAAACAGATATAAAAAATTCAAAAGTTTAGAATTTTCCAAAGATTTTTTATGAATTTGTTAAATTTTCGATATATGGCATATGTCCTTCCAGGGCTGATTCTCATATGAAGGCCCCTACTTAGGGGCATGGTAATAACTTAAAAATAATATAAGATGTATTAGAAACATATATAATAAATTCAGGAGGTGAGAATTTTCCAAAGATTTTTTATGAATTTTTTCAATTTTCGATATATAACAGATGTCCTTCCAGGGCTGATTGTCATATGAAGGCCCCTATTTAGAGGCATGAAAATAACTTTAAAATATTCTTAGATGTATTGGAAACATATCTAAAAAGTTCATGAGGTGAAAATTTCTCAAAGATTTTTTATGAATTTTTAAACATTTCGGTATATGGGAGATGTCCTTCCAGGGCTTATTGTCATTTGAAGTCCCCTACTTAGAGACATGGAAATAACTTTAAAATACTCTTAGATGTATTAGTAAACAGATATAAAAAATTCAAAAGTTGAGAATTTTCCAAAGATTTTTTATGAATTTTTTAAATTTTCGATATATGAGAGATTTCCTTCCAGGGCTGATTGTCATATGAAGGCCCCTACTTAGAGGCATGGAAATAACTTTAAAATACTCTTAGATGTATTAGTAAACAGATATAAAAAATTCAAAAGTTGAGAATTTTCCAAAGATTTTTTATGAATTTTTAAAATTTTCGGTATATGGGAGATGTCCTTCCAGGGTTGATTGCCATATGAAGTCCCCTATTTAGGGGCATGGTAATAACTTTAAAATACTTTTAGATGTATTACGCAACAGATATAAAAAATTCAGAAATTGAGAATTTTCCAAGGATTTTTTATGAATTTTTAAAATTTTCGGTATATGGGAGATCTCCTTCCAGGGCTGATTGTCATATGAAGGCCCCTATTTAAAGACATGGAAATAACTTTAAAATATTCTTAGATGTATTAGTAAACAGATATAAAAAATTCAAAAGTTGAGAATTTTCCAAAGATTTTTTATGAATTTGTTAAATTTTCGATATATGACAGATGTCCTTCCAGGGCTGATTGTCATATAAAGGCCCCTACTTAGAGAGATGGAAATAACTTAAAAATATTCTTAGATGTATTAGGAAACTTATAGAAAAAATTCATGAGGTGAAAATTTCTCAAAGATTTTTTATGAATTTTTAAAATTTTCGGTATGTGGGAGATGTCCTTCCAGGGCTGATTGTCATATGAAGTCCCCTATTTAGGGGCATGGTAATAACTTTAAAATACTTTTAGATGTATTACGCAACAGATATAAAAAATTCAGAAATTGAGAATTTTCCAAAGATTTCTTATGAATTTTTTAAATTTTCGGTATATGAGAGATCTCTTTCCAGGGCTGATTGTCATATAAAGGCCTCTACTTAGAGACATGGAAATAACTTAAAAATATTCTTAGATGTATTAGGAAACATATATAATAAATTCAGGAGGTGAGAATTTTCTAAAGATTTTTTATGAATTTTTTCAATATGACAGATGTCCTTCCAGGGCTTATTGTCATTTGAAGTCCCCTACTTAGAGACATGGTAATAACTTTAAAATACTCTTAGACGTATTAGTAAACAGATATAAAAAATTCAAAAGTTGAGAATTTTTCAAAGATTTTTTATGAATTTTTTAAATTTTCGGTATATGAGAGATCTCCTTCCAGGGCTGATTGTTATATAAAGGCCCCTACTTAGAGACATGGAAATAACTTTAAAATACTCTTAGATGTATTAGTAAACAGATATAAAAAATTCAAAAGTTTAGAATTTTCCAAAGATTTTTTATGAATTTGTTAAATTTTCGATATATGGCATATGTCCTTCCAGGGCTGATTCTCATATGAAGGCCCCTACTTAGGGGCATGGTAATAACTTAAAAATAATATAAGATGTATTAGAAACATATATAATAAATTCAGGAGGTGAGAATTTTCCAAAGATTTTTTATGAATTTTTTCAATTTTCGATATATAACAGATGTCCTTCCAGGGCTGATTGTCATATGAAGGCCCCTATTTAGAGGCATGAAAATAACTTTAAAATATTCTTAGATGTATTGGAAACATATCTAAAAAATTCATGAGGTGAAAATTTCTCAAAGATTTTTTATGAATTTTTAAACATTTCGGTATGTGGGAGATGTCCTTCCAGGGCTTATTGTCATTTGAAGTCCCCTACTTAGAGACATGGAAATAACTTTAAAATACTCTTAGATGTATTAGTAAACAGATATAAAAAATTCAAAAGTTGAGAATTTTCCAAAGATTTTTTATGAATTTTTTAAATTTTCGATATATGAGAGATTTCCTTCCAGGGCTGATTGTCATATGAAGGCCCCTACTTAGAGGCATGGAAATAACTTTAAAATACTCTTAGATGTATTAGTAAACAGATATAAAAAATTCAAAAGTTGAGAATTTTCCAAAGATTTTTTATGAATTTTTAAAATTTTCGGTATATGGGAGATGTCCTTCCAGGGTTGATTGCCATATGAAGTCCCCTATTTAGGGGCATGGTAATAACTTTAAAATACTTTTAGATGTATTACGCAACAGATATAAAAAATTCAGAAATTGAGAATTTTCCAAGGATTTTTTATGAATTTTTAAAATTTTCGGTATATGGGAGATCTCCTTCCAGGGCTGATTGTCATATGAAGGCCCCTATTTAAAGACATGGAAATAACTTTAAAATACTCTTAGATGTATTAGTAAACAGATATAAAAAATTCAAAAGTTGAGAATTTTCCAAAGATTTTTTATGAATTTTTAAAATTTTCGGTATATGGGAGACGTCCTTCCAGGGTTGATTGCCATATGAAGTCCCCTATTTAGGGGCATGGTAATAACTTTAAAATACTTTTAGATGTATTACGCAACAGATATAAAAAATTCAGAAATTGAGAATTTTCCAAAGATTTTTTATGAATTTTTTAAATTTTCGGTATAGGAGAGATCTCCTTCCAGGGCTGATTGTCATATAAAGGCCTCTACTTAGAGACATGGAAATAACTTAAAAATATTCTTAGATGTATTAGGAAACATATATAATAAATTCAGGAGGTGAGAATTTTCTAAAGATTTTTTATGAATTTTTTCAATATGACAGATGTCCTTCCAGGGCTTATTGTCATTTGAAGTCCCCTACTTAGAGACATGGTAATAACTTTAAAATACTCTTAGACGTATTAGTAAACAGATATAAAAAATTCAAAAGTTGAGAATTTTTCAAAGATTTTTTATGAATTTTTTAAATTTTCGATATATGACAGATGTCCTTCCAGTGCTGATTGTCATATGAAGGCCCCTACTTAGAGAGATGGAAATAACTTAAAAATATTCTTAGATGTATTAGGAAACATATAGAAAAAATTCATGAGGTGAAAATTTCTCAAAGATTTTTTATGAATTTTTAAAATTTTCGGTATGTGGGAGATGTCCTTCCAGGGCTGATTCTCATATGAAGGCCCCTACTTAGGGGCATGGTAATAACTTAAAAATAATATAAGATGTATTAGAAACATATATAATAAATTCAGTAGGTGAGAATTTTCCAAAGATTTTTTATGAATTTTTTCAATTTTCGATATATAACAGATGTCCTTCCAGGGCTGATTGTCATATGAAGGCCCCTATTTAGAGACATGGAAATAACTTTAAAATACTCTTAGATGTATTAGTAAACAGATATAAAAAATTCAAAAGTTGAGAATTTTCCAAAGATTTTTTATAAATTTTTTAAATTTTCGATATATGAGAGATTTCCTTCCAGGGCTGATTGTCATATGAAGGCCCCTACTTAGAGGCATGGAAATAACTTTAAAATACTCTTAGATGTATTAGTAAACAGATATAAAAAATTCAAAAGTTGAGAATTTTCCAAAGATTTTTTATGAATTTTTAAAATTTTCGGTATATGGGAGATGTCCTTCCAGGGTTGATTGCCATATGAAGTCCCCTATTTAGGGGCATGGTAATAACTTTAAAATACTTTTAGATGTATTACGCAACAGATATAAAAAATTCAGAAATTGAGAATTTTCCAAGGATTTTTTATGAATTTTTAAAATTTTCGGTATATGGGAGATCTCCTTCCAGGGCTGATTGTCATATGAAGGCCCCTATTTAAAGACATGGAAATAACTTTAAAATACTCTTAGATGTATTAGTAAACAGATATAAAAAATTCAAAAGTTGAGAATTTTCCAAAGATTTTTTATGAATTTTTAAAATTTTCGGTATATGGGAGATGTCCTTCCAGGGTTGATTGCCATATGAAGTCCCCTATTTAGGGGCATGGTAATATCTTTAAAATACTTTTAGATGTATTACGCAACAGATATAAAAAATTCAGAAATTGAGAATTTTCCAAAGATTTTTTATGAATTTTTAAAATGTTTGGTATATGAGAGATCTCCTTCCAGGGCTGATTGTCATATGAAGGCCCCTACTTAGAGACATGGAAATAACTTAAAAATATTCTTAGATGTATTACGCAACAGATATAAGAAATTCAAAAGTTGAGAATTTTCCAAAGATTTTTTATGAATTTTTAAAATGTTCGGTATATGAGAGATGTCCTTCCAGGGCTGATTGTCATATGAAGGCCCCTACTTAGAGACATGGAAATAACTTAAAAATATTCTTATATGTATTAGGAAACGTATATAATAAATTCAGGAGGTGAGAATTTTCTAAACATTTTTTATGAATTTTTTCAATTTTCGATATATGACAGATGTTCTTCCAGTGCTTATTGTCATTTCAAGTCCCCTACTTAGAGAAATGGAAATAACTTTAAAATACTCTTAGATGTATTAGTAAACAGATATAAAAAATTCAAAAGTTGAGAATTTTCCAAAGATTTTTTATGAATTTTTTAAATTTTCGATATATGACAGATGTCCTTCCAGTGCTGATTGTCATATGAAGGCCCCTACTTAGAGAGATGGAAATAACATAAAAATATTCTTAGATATATTAGGAAACATATAGAAAAAACTCATGAGGTGAAAATTTCTCAAAAATTTTTTATGAATTTTTAAAATTTTCGGTATATGGGAGATGTCCTTCCAGGGCTGATTGCCATATGAAGTACCCTATTTAAGGACATGGTAATAACTTTAAAATACTTTTAGATGTATTACGCAACAGATATAAAAAATTCAGAAATTGAGAATTTTCCACAGATTTTTTATGAATTTTTAAAATTTTCGGTATATGAGAGATCTCCTTCCAGGGCTGATTGTTATATAAAGGCCCCTACTTAGAGACATGGAAATAACTTTAAAATACTCTTAGATGTATTAGTAAACAGATATAAAAAATTCAAAAGTTGAGAATTTTCCAAAGATTTTTTATGAATTTGTTAAATTTTCGATATATGGCAGATGTCCTTCCAGGGCTGATTCTCATATGAAGGCCCCTACTTAGGGGCATGGTAATAACTTAAAAATAATATAAGATGTATTAGAAACATATATAATAAATTCAGGAGGTGAGAATTTTCCAAAGATTTTTTATGAATTTTTTCAATTTTCGATATATAACAGATGTCCTTCCAGGGCTGATTGTCATATGAAGGCCCCTATTTAGAGGCATGAAAATAACTTTAAAATATTCTTAGATGTATTGGAAACATATCTAAAAAATTCATGAGGTGAAAATTTCTCAAAGATTTTTTATGAATTTTTAAACATTTCGGTATATGGGAGATGTCCTTCCAGGGCTTATTGTCATTTGAAGTCCCCTACTTAGAGACATGGAAATAACTTTAAAATACTCTTAGATGTATTAGTAAACAGATATAAAAAGTCAAAAGTTGAGAATTTTCCAAAAATTTTTTATGAATTTTTTAAATTTTCGATATATGACAGATGTCCTTCCAGGGCTGATTGTCATATGAAGTCCCCTACTTAGGGGCATAGTAATAACTTAAAAATATACTTAGATGTATTAGGAAACATATAGAAAAAATTCATGAGGTGAAAATTTCTCAAAGATTTTTTATGAATTTTTAAAATTTTCGGTATATGGGAGATGTCCTTCCAGGGCTGATTGCCATATGAAGTCCCCTATTTAGGGGCATGGTAATAACTTTAAAATACTTTTAGATGTATTACGCAACAGATTTAAAAAATTCAGAAATTGAGAATTTTCCAAAGATTTTTTATGCATTTTTAAAATTTTCGGTATATGAGAGATCTCCTTCCAGGGCTGATTGTCATATGAAGGCCCCTACTTAGAGACATGGAAATAACTTAAAAATATTCTTAGATGTATTAGGAAAGATATATAATAAATTCAGGAGGTGAGAATTTTCTAAACATTTTTTATGAATTTTTTCAATTTTCGATATATGACAGATGTTCTTCCAGGGCTTATTGTCATTTGAAATCCCCTACTTAGAGACATGGAAATAACTTTGAAATACTCTTAGATGTATTAGTAAACAGATATAAAAAATTCAAAAGTTGAGAATTTTCCAAAGATTTTTTATGAATTTTTTAAATTTTCGATATATGAGAGATTTCCTTCCAGGGCTGATTGTCATATGAAGGCCCCTACTTAGAGGCATGGAAATAACTTTAAAATACTCTTAGATGTATTAGTAAACAGATATAAAAAATTCAAAAGTTGAGAATTTTCCAAAGATTTTTTATGAATTTTTAAAATTTTCGGTATATGGGAGATGTCCTTCCAGGGCTGATTGCCATATGAAGTCCCCTATTTAGGGGCATGGTAATAACTTTAAAATACTTTTAGATGTATTACGCAACAGATATAAAAAATTCAGAAATTGAGAATTTTCCACAGATTTTTTATGAATTTTTAAAATTTTCGGTATATGAGAGATCTCCTTCCAGGGCTGATTGTCATATGAAGTCTCCTACTTAAAGACATGGAAATAACTTTAAAATACTCTTAGATGTATTAGTAAACAGATATAAAAAATTCAGAAGTTGAGAATTTTTCAAAGATTTTTTATGAATTTTTTTAAATTTTCGATATATGAGAGATCTCCTTCCAGGGCTGATTCTCATATGAAGGCCCCTACTTAGGGGCATTTGAATAACTTTAAAATAATATTAGATGTATTGGAAACATATATAATAAATTTAGGAGGTGAGAATTTTCCAAAGATTTTTTATGAATTTTTTAAATTTTCGATATATGACAGATGTCCTTTCAGGGCTGATTGTCATATGAAGTCCCCTACTTAGGAGCATGGTAATAACTTAAAAATATTCTTAGATGTATTTGGAAACATATAGAAAAAATTCATGAGGTGAAAATTTCTCAAAGATTTTTTATGAGTTTTTAAAATTTTCCGTATATGGGAGATGTCCTTCCAGGGCTGATTGTCATATAAAGTCCCCTACTTAGAGACATGGAAATAACTTTAAAATACTCTTAGATGTATTAGTAAACAGATATAAAAAATTCAAAAGTTGAGAATTTTCCAAAGATTTTTTATGAATTTTTAAATTTTCGATATATGGCAGATGTCCTTCCAGGGCTGATTCTCATATGAAGGCCCCTACTTAGGGGCATGGTAATAACTTAAAAATAATAAAAGATGTATTGGAAACATATCTAATAAATTCAGGAGATGAGAATCTTCCAAAGATTTTTTATGAATTTTTTAAATTTTCGATATGTGACAGATGTTAGGGTATGGTAATAACTTTAAAATACTCTTAGATGTATTAGGAAACGGATATAAAAAGTTCAAAAGTTGAGAATATGCCAAAGATTTTTTATGAATTTTTAAAGTGTTCGGTATATGAGAGATGTCCTTCTAGGGCTGATTGTCATATGAAGGCCCTTACATAGAGACATGAAAATAACTTAAAAATATTCTTAGATGTATTAGGAAACATACAGAAAAAATTCATGAGGTGAAAATTTCTCAAAGATTTTTTATGAATTTTTAGAATTTTTGGTATATGGGAGATGTCCTTCCAGGGCTGATTGCCATATGAAGTCCCCTATTTAGGGGCATGGTAGAAACTTTAAAATACTTTTAGATGTATTACGCAACAGATATAAAAAATTCAGAAATTGAGAATTTTCCAAGGATTTTTTATGAATTTTTAAAATTTTCGGTATATGGGAGATCTCCTTCCAGGGCTGATTGTCAAATGAAGGCCCCTACTTAGAGACATGGAAATAACTTAAAAATATTCTTAGATGTATTAGGAAACATATAGAAAGAATTCATGAGGTGAAAATTTCTCAAAGATTTTTTACGAATTTTTAAACATTTCGGTATATGGGAGATGTTCTTCCAGGGCTGATTGCTATATGAAGTCCCCTATTTAGGGGCATGGTAATAACTTTAAAATACTTTCAGATGTATTTCGAAACAGATATAAAAAATTCAGAAGTTGAGAATTTTCCAAAGATTTCTTATGAATTTTTTAAATTTTCGATATATGACAGATGTCCTTCCAGGGCTTATTGTCATTTGAAGTACTCTACTTAGGGGCATATTAATAACTTTAAAATACTCTTAGATGTATTAGGAAACAGGTATAAAAAATTCAAAAATTGAGAATTTTCCAAAGATTTTTTTTGAATTTTTAAAATTTTCGGTATATGAGAGATCTCCTTCCAGGGCTGATTGTCATATGAAGGCGCCTACTTAGAGACATGGAAATAACTTTAAAATATTCTTAGATGTATTAGGAAACATATCTAATAAATTTAGGAGGTAAGAATTATCCAAAGATTTTTTATGAATTTTTTCAATTTTCGATATATGACAGATGTCCTTCCAGGGCTTATTGTCATTTGAAGTCCCCTACTTAGAGACATGGAAATAACTTAAAAATATTCTTAGATGTATTAGTAAACATATAGAAAAAATTCATTAGGTTAAAATTTCTCAAAGATTTTTTATGAATTTTTAAACATTTCGGTATATGGGAGATGTCCTTCCAGGGCTGATTGTCAAATGAAGGCCCCTACTTAGAGACATGGAAATAACTTAAAAATATTCTTAGATGTATTAGGAAACATATAGAAAGAATTCATGAGGTGAAAATTTCTCAAAGATTTTTTATGAATTTTTAAACATTTCGGTATATGGGAGATGTCCTTCCAGGGCTGATTGTCATTTGAAGGCCCCTACTTAGAGACATGGAAATAACTTAAAAATATTCTTAGATGTATTAGGAAACATATAGAAAGAATTCATGAGGTGAAAATTTCTCAAAGATTTTTTATGAATTTTTAAACATTTCGGTATATGGGAGATGTTCTTCCAGGGCTGATTGCTATATGAAGTCCCCTATTTAGGGGCATGGTAATAACTTTAAAATACTTTCAGATGTATTTCGAAACAGATATAAAAAATTCAGAAGTTGAGAATTTTCCAAAGATTTCTTATGAATTTTTTAAATTTTCGATATATGACAGATGTCCTTCCAGGGCTGATTGTTATATGAAGTCCCCGACTTAGGGGCATGGTAATAACTTTAAAATACTCTTAGATGTATTAGTAAACAGATATAAAAAGTCAAAAGTTGAGAATTTTCCAAAAATTTTTTATGAATTTTTTAAATTTTCGATATATGACAGATGTCCTTCCAGAGCTGATTGCCATATGAAGTCCCCTATTTAGGGGCATGGTAATAACTTTAAAATACTCTTAGATGTATTATTAAACAGATATAAAAAGTTCAAAAGTTGAGAATATGCCAAAGATTTTTTATGAATTTTTAAAATGTTCGGTATATGAGAGATCTCCTTCGAGGGCTGATTGCCATATGAAGTCCCCTATTTAGGGGCATGGTAATATCTTTAAAATACTTTTAGATGTATTACGCGACAGATGTAAAAAATTCAGAAATTGAGAATTTTCCAAAGATTTTTTATGAATTTTTAAAATTTTCGGTATATGAGAGATCTCCTTCCAGGGCTGATTGTCATATGAAGGCCCCTACTTAGAGACATGGAAATAACTTAAAAATATTCTTAGATGTATTACGCAACAGATATAAGAAATTCAAAAGTTGAGAATTTTCCAAAGATTTTTTATGAATTTTTAAAATGTTCGGTATATGAGAGATGTCCTTCCAGGGCTGATCGTCATATGAAGGCCCTTACATAGAGACATGAAAATAACTTAAAAATATTCTTAGATGTATTAGGAAACATATAGAAAAAATTCATGAGGTGAAAATTTCTCAACGATTTTTTATGAATTTTTAAAATTTTTGGTATATGGGAGATGTCCTTCCAGGGCTGATTGCCATATGAAATCCCCTATTTAGGGGCATGGTAATAACTTTAAAATACTTTTCGATGTATTACGCAACAGATATAAAAAATTCAGAAATTGAGAATTTTCCAAAGATTTTTTATGAATTTTTAAAATTTTCGGTATATGAGAGATCTCCTTCCAGGGCTGATTGTCATATGAAGGCCCCTACTTAGAGACATGGAAATAACTTAAAAATATTCTTATATGTATTAGGAAACGTATATAATAAATTCAGGAGGTGAGAATTTTCTAAACATTTTTTATGAATTTTTTCAATTTTCGATATATGACAGATGTTCTTCCAGTGCTTATTGTCATTTCAAGTCCCCTACTTAGAGAAATGGAAATAACTTTAAAATACTCTTAGATGTATTAGTAAACAGATATTAAAAATTCAAAAGTTGAGAATTTTCCAAAGATTTTTTATGAATTTTTTAAATTTTCGATATATGACAGATGTCCGTCCAGTGCTGATTGTCATATGAAGGCCCCTACTTAGAGAGATGGAAATAACATAAAAATATTCTTAGATATATTAGGAAACATATAGAAAAAACTCATGAGGTGAAAATTTCTCAAAAATTTTTTATGAATTTTTAAAATTTTCGGTATATGGGAGATGTCCTTCCAGGGCTGATTGCCATATGAAGTACCTTATTTAAGGACATGGTAATAACTTTAAAATACTTTTAGATGTATTACGCAACAGATATAAAAAATTCAGAAATTGAGAATTTTCCACAGATTTTTTATGAATTTTTAAAATTTTCGGTATATGAGAGATCTCCTTCCAGGGCTGATTGTTATATAAAGGCCCCTACTTAGAGACATGGAAATAACTTTAAAATACTCTTAGATGTATTAGTAAACAGATATAAAAAATTCAAAAGTTGAGAATTTTCCAAAGATTTTTTATGAATTTGTTAAATTTTCGATATATGGCAGATGTCCTTCCAGGGCTGATTCTCATATGAAGGCCCCTACTTAGGGGCATGGTAATAACTTAAAAATAATATAAGATGTATTAGAAACATATATAATAAATTCAGGAGGTGAGAATTTTCCAAAGATTTTTTATGAATTTTTTCAATTTTCGATATATAACAGATGTCCTTCCAGGGCTGATTGTCATATGAAGGCCCCTATTTAGAGGCATGAAAATAACTTTAAAATATTCTTAGATGTATTGGAAACATATCTAAAAAATTCATGAGGTGAAAATTTCTCAAAGATTTTTTATGAATTTTTAAACATTTCGGTATATGGGAGATGTCCTTCCAGGGCTTATTGTCATTTGAAGTCCCCTACTTAGAGACATGGAAATAACTTTAAAATACTCTTAGATGTATTAGTAAACAGATATAAAAAGTCAAAAGTTGAGAATTTTCCAAAAATTTTTTATGAATTTTTTAAATTTTCGATATATGACAGATGTCCTTCCAGGGCTGATTGTCATATGAAGTCCCCTACTTAGGGGCATAGTAATAACTTAAAAATATACTTAGATGTATTAGGAAACATATAGAAAAAATTCATGAGGTGAAAATTTCTCAAAGATTTTTTATGAATTTTTAAAATTTTCGGTATATGGGAGATGTCCTTCCAGGGCTGATTGCCATATGAAGTCCCCTATTTAGGGGCATGGTAATAACTTTAAAATACTTTTAGATGTATTACGCAACAGATTTAAAAAATTCAGAAATTGAGAATTTTCCAAAGATTTTTTATGCATTTTTAAAATTTTCGGTATATGAGAGATCTCCTTCCAGGGCTGATTGTCATATGAAGGCCCCTACTTAGAGACATGGAAATAACTTAAAAATATTCTTAGATGTATTAGGAAAGATATATAATAAATTCAGGAGGTGAGAATTTTCTAAACATTTTTTATGAATTTTTTCAATTTTCGATATATGACAGATGTTCTTCCATGGCTTATTGTCATTTGAAATCCCCTACTTAGAGACATGGAAATAACTTTGAAATACTCTTAGATGTATTAGTAAACAGATATAAAAAATTCAAAAGTTGAGAATTTTCCAAAGATTTTTTATGAATTTTTTAAATTTTCGATATATGAGAGATTTCCTTCCAGGGCTGATTGTCATATGAAGGCCCCTACTTAGAGGCATGGAAATAACTTTAAAATACTCTTAGATGTATTAGTAAACAGATATAAAAAATTCAAAAGTTGAGAATTTTCCAAAGATTTTTTATGAATTTTTAAAATTTTCGGTATATGGGAGATGTCCTTCCAGGGCTGATTGCCATATGAAGTCCCCTATTTAGGGGCATGGTAATAACTTTAAAATACTTTTAGATGTATTACGCAACAGATATAAAAAATTCAGAAATTGAGAATTTTCCACAGATTTTTTATGAATTTTTAAAATTTTCGGTATATGAGAGATCTCCTTCCAGGGCTGATTGTCATATGAAGTCTCCTACTTAAAGACATGGAAATAACTTTAAAATACTCTTAGATGTATTAGTAAACAGATATAAAAAATTCAGAAGTTGAGAATTTTTCAAAGATTTTTTATGAATTTTTTTAAATTTTCGATATATGAGAGATCTCCTTCCAGGGCTGATTCTCATATGAAGGCCCCTACTTAGGGGCATTTGAATAACTTTAAAATAATATTAGATGTATTGGAAACATATATAATAAATTTAGGAGGTGAGAATTTTCCAAAGATTTTTTATGAATTTTTTAAATTTTCGATATATGACAGATGTCCTTTCAGGGCTGATTGTCATATGAAGTCCCCTACTTAGGAGCATGGTAATAACTTAAAAATATTCTTAGATGTATTTGGAAACATATAGAAAAAATTCATGAGGTGAAAATTTCTCAAAGATTTTTTATGAGTTTTTAAAATTTTCCGTATATGGGAGATGTCCTTCCAGGGCTGATTGTCATATAAAGTCCCCTACTTAGAGACATGGAAATAACTTTAAAATACTCTTAGATGTATTAGTAAACAGATATAAAAAATTCAAAAGTTGAGAATTTTCCAAAGATTTTTTATGAATTTTTAAATTTTCGATATATGGCAGATGTCCTTCCAGGGCTGATTCTCATATGAAGGCCCCTACTTAGGGGCATGGTAATAACTTAAAAATAATAAAAGATGTATTGGAAACATATCTAATAAATTCAGGAGATGAGAATCTTCCAAAGATTTTTTATGAATTTTTTAAATTTTCGATATGTGACAGATGTTAGGGTATGGTAATAACTTTAAAATACTCTTAGATGTATTAGGAAACGGATATAAAAAGTTCAAAAGTTGAGAATATGCCAAAGATTTTTTATGAATTTTTAAAATGTTCGGTATATGAGAGATGTCCTTCTAGGGCTGATTGTCATATGAAGGCCCTTACATAGAGACATGAAAATAACTTAAAAATATTCTTAGATGTATTAGGAAACATACAGAAAAAATTCATGAGGAGAAAATTTCTCAAAGATTTTTTATGAATTTTTAGAATTTTTGGTATATGGGAGATGTCCTTCCAGGGCTGATTGCCATATGAAGTCCCCTATTTAGGGGCATGGTAGAAACTTTAAAATACTTTTAGATGTATTACGCAACAGATATAAAAAATTCAGAAATTGAGAATTTTCCAAGGATTTTTTATGAATTTTTAAAATTTTCGGTATATGGGAGATCTCCTTCCAGGGCTGATTGTCAAATGAAGGCCCCTACTTAGAGACATGGAAATAACTTAAAAATATTCTTAGATGTATTAGGAAACATATAGAAAGAATTCATGAGGTGAAAATTTCTCAAAGATTTTTTACGAATTTTTAAACATTTCGGTATATGGGAGATGTTCTTCCAGGGCTGATTGCTATATGAAGTCCCCTATTTAGGGGCATGGTAATAACTTTAAAATACTTTCAGATGTATTTCGAAACAGATATAAAAAATTCAGAAGTTGAGAATTTTCCAAAGATTTCTTATGAATTTTTTAAATTTTCGATATATGACAGATGTCCTTCCAGGGCTGATTGTTATATGAAGTCCCCGACTTAGGGGCATGGTAATAACTTTAAAATACTCTTAGATGTATTAGTAAACAGATATAAAAAGTCAAAAGTTGAGAATTTTCCAAAAATTTTTTATGAATTTTTTAAATTTTCGATATATGACAGATGTCCTTCCAGAGCTGATTGCCATATGGAGTCCCCTATTTAGGGGCATGGTAATAACTTTAAAATACTCTTAGATGTATTATTAAACAGATATAAAAAGTTCAAAAGTTGAGAATATGCCAAAGATTTTTTATGAATTTTTAAAATGTTCGGTATATGAGAGATCTCCTTCGAGGGCTGATTGCCATATGAAGTCCCCTATTTAGGGGCATGGTAATATCTTTAAAATACTTTTAGATGTATTACGCGACAGATGTAAAAAATTCAGAAATTGAGAATTTTCCAAAGATTTTTTATGAATTTTTAAAATTTTCGGTATATGAGAGATCTCCTTCCAGGGCTGATTGTCATATGAAGGCCCCTACTTAGAGACATGGAAATAACTTAAAAATATTCTTAGATGTATTACGCAACAGATATAAGAAATTCAAAAGTTGAGAATTTTCCAAAGATTTTTTATGAATTTTTAAAATGTTCGGTATATGAGAGATGTCCTTCCAGGGCTGATCGTCATATGAAGGCCCTTACATAGAGACATGAAAATAACTTAAAAATATTCTTAGATGTATTAGGAAACATATAGAAAAAATTCATGAGGTGAAAATTTCTCAACGATTTTTTATGAATTTTTAAAATTTTTGGTATATGGGAGATGTCCTTCCAGGGCTGATTGCCATATGAAATCCCCTATTTAGGGGCATGGTAATAACTTTAAAATACTTTTAGATGTATTACGCAACAGATATAAAAAATTCAGAAATTGAGAATTTTCCAAAGATTTTTTATGAATTTTTAAAATTTTCGGTATATGAGAGATCTCCTTCCAGGGCTGATTGTCATATGAAGGCCCCTACTTAGAGACATGGAAATAACTTAAAAATATTCTTAAATGTATTAGGAAACGTATATAATAAATTCAGGAGGTGAGAATTTTCTAAACATTTTTTATGAATTTTTTCAATTTTCGATATATGACAGATGTTCTTCCAGGGCTTATTGTCATTTGAAGTACCCTACTTAGGGGCATATTAATAACTTTAAAATACTCTTAGATGTATTAGGAAACAGATATAAAAAATTCAAAAATTGAGAATTTTCCAAAGATTTTTTTTGAATTTTTAAAATTTTCGGTATATGAGAGATCTCCTTCCAGGGCTGATTGTCATATGAAGGCGCCTACTTAGAGACATGAAAATAACTTAAAAATATTTTTAGATGTATTTGGAAACATATAGAAAAAATTCATAAGGTGAAAATTTCTCAAAGATTTTTTATGAGTTTTTAAAATTTTCGGTATATGGGAGATGTCCTTCCAGGGCTGATTGTCATATAAAGTCCCATACTTAGAGACATGGAAATAACTTTAAAATACTCTTAGATGTATTAGTAAACAGATATAAAAAATTCAGAAATTGAGAATTTTCCAAAGATTTTTTATGAATTTTTAAAATTTTTGGTATATGGCAGATGTCCTTCCAGGGCTGATTCTCACATGAAGGCCCCTAGTTAGGGGCATGGTAATAACTTAAAAATAATATTAGATGTATTGGAAACATATCTAATAAATTCAGGAGGTGAGAATCTTCCAAAGATTTTTTATGAATTTTTTAAATTTTCGATATGTGACAGATGTTAGGGTATGGTAATAACTTTAAAATACTCTTAGATGTATTAGGAAACGAATATAAAAAGTTCAAAAGTTGAGAATATGCCAAAGATTTTTTATGAATTTTTAAAATGTTCGGTATATGAGAGATGTCCTTCTAGGGCTGATTGTCATATGAAGGCCCTTAAATAGAGACATGAAAATAACTTAAAAATATTCTTAGATGTATTAGGAAACATACAGAAAAAATTCATGAGGTGAAAATTTCTCAAAGATTTTTTATGAATTTTTAGAATTTTTGGTATATGGGAGATGTCCTTCCAGGGCTGATTGCCATATGAAGTCCCCTATTTAGGGGCATGGTAGAAACTTTAAAATACTTTTAGATGTATTACGCAACAGATATAAAAAATTCAGAAATTGAGAATTTTCCAAGGATTTTTTATGAATTTTTAAAATTTTCGGTATATGGGAGATCTCCTTCCAGGGCTGATTGTCAAATGAAGGCCCCTACTTAGAGACATGGAAATAACTTAAAAATATTCTTAGATGTATTAGGAAACATATAGAAAGAATTCATGAGGTGAAAATTTCTCAAAGATTTTTTACGAATTTTTAAACATTTCGGTATATGGGAGATGTTCTTCCAGGGCTGATTGCTATATGAAGTCCCCTATTTAGGGGCATGGTAATAACTTTAAAATACTTTCAGATGTATTTCGAAACAGATATAAAAAATTCAGAAGTTGAGAATTTTCCAAAGATTTCTTATGAATTTTTTAAATTTTCGATATATGACAGATGTCCTTCCAGGGCTTATTGTCATTTGAAGTACCCTACTTAGGGGCATATTAATAACTTTAAAATACTCTTAGATGTATTAGGAAACAGATATAAAAAATTCAAAAATTGAGAATTTTCCAAAGATTTTTTTTGAATTTTTAAAATTTTCGGTATATGAGAGATCTCCTTCCAGGGCTGATTGTCATATGAAGGCGCGTACTTAGAGACATGGAAATAACTTTAAAATATTCTTAGATGTATTAGGAAACATATCTAATAAATTTAGGAGGTAAGAATTATCCAAAGATTTTTCATGAATTTTTTCAATTTTCGATATATGACAGATGTCCTTCCAGGGCTTATTGTCATTTGAAGTCCCCTACTTAGAGACATGGAAATAACTTAAAAATATTCTTAGATGTATTAGTAAACATATAGAAAAAATTCATGAGGTGAAAATTTCTCAAAGATTTTTTATGAATTTTTAAACATTTCGGTATATGGGAGATGTCCTTCCAGGGCTGATTGTCAAATGAAGGCCCCTACTTAGAGACATGGAAATAACTTAAAAATATTCTTAGATGTATTAGGAAACATATAGAAAGAATTCATGAGGTGAAAATTTCTCAAAGATTTTTTATGAATTTTTAAACATTTCGGTATATGGGAGATGTTTTTCCAGGGCTGATTGCTATATGAAGTCCCCTATTTAGGGGCATGGTAATAACTTTAAAATACTTTCAGATGTATTTCGAAACAGATATAAAAAATTCAGAAGTTGAGAATTTTCCAAAGATTTCTTATGAATTTTTTAAATTTTCGATATATGACAGATGTCCTTCCAGGGCTGATTGTTATATGAAGTCCCCGACTTAGGGGCATGGTAATAACTTTAAAATACTCTTAGATGTATTAGTAAACAGATATAAAAAGTCAAAAGTTGAGAATTTTCCAAAAATTTTTTATGAATTTTTTAAATTTTCGATATATGACAGATGTCCTTCCAGAGCTGATTGTTATATGAAGTCCCCGACTTAGGGGCATGGTAATAACTTTAAAATACTCTTAGATGTATTAGTAAACAGATATAAAAAGTCAAAAGTTGAGAATTTTCCAAAAATTTTTTATGAATTTTTTAAATTTTCGATATATGACAGATGTCCTTCCAGAGCTGATTGCCATATGGAGTCCCCTATTTAGGGGCATGGTAATAACTTTAAAATACTCTTAGATGTATTATTAAACAGATATAAAAAGTTCAAAAGTTGAGAATATGCCAAAGATTTTTTATGAATTTTTAAAATGTTCGGTATATGAGAGATCTCCTTCGAGGGCTGATTGCCATATGAAGTCCCCTATTTAGGGGCATGGTAATATCTTTAAAATACTTTTAGATGTATTACGCGACAGATGTAAAAAATTCAGAAATTGAGAATTTTCCAAAGATTTTTTATGAATTTTTAAAATTTTCGGTATATGAGAGATCTCCTTCCAGGGCTGATTGTCATATGAAGGCCCCTACTTAGAGACATGGAAATAACTTAAAAATATTCTTAGATGTATTACGCAACAGATATAAGAAATTCAAAAGTTGAGAATTTTCCAAAGATTTTTTATGAATTTTTAAAATGTTCGGTATATGAGAGATGTCCTTCCAGGGCTGATCGTCATATGAAGGCCCTTACATAGAGACATGAAAATAACTTAAAAATATTCTTAGATGTATTAGGAAACATATAGAAAAAATTCATGAGGTGAAAATTTCTCAACGATTTTTTATGAATTTTTAAAATTTTTGGTATATGGGAGATGTCCTTCCAGGGCTGATTGCCATATGAAATCCCCTATTTAGGGGCATGGTAATAACTTTAAAATACTTTTAGATGTATTACGCAACAGATATAAAAAATTCAGAAATTGAGAATTTTCCAAAGATTTTTTATGAATTTTTAAAATTTTCGGTATATGAGAGATCTCCTTCCAGGGCTGATTGTCATATGAAGGCCCCTACTTAGAGACATGGAAATAACTTAAAAATATTCTTAAATGTATTAGGAAACGTATATAATAAATTCAGGAGGTGAGAATTTTCTAAACATTTTTTATGAATTTTTTCAATTTTCGATATATGACAGATGTTCTTCCAGGGCTTATTGTCATTTGAAGTACCCTACTTAGGGGCATATTAATAACTTTAAAATACTCTTAGATGTATTAGGAAACAGATATAAAAAATTCAAAAATTGAGAATTTTCCAAAGATTTTTTTTGAATTTTTAAAATTTTCGGTATATGAGAGATCTCCTTCCAGGGCTGATTGTCATATGAAGGCGCCTACTTAGAGACATGAAAATAACTTAAAAATATTTTTAGATGTATTTGGAAACATATAGAAAAAATTCATAAGGTGAAAATTTCTCAAAGATTTTTTATGAGTTTTTAAAATTTTCGGTATATGGGAGATGTCCTTCCAGGGCTGATTGTCATATAAAGTCCCATACTTAGAGACATGGAAATAACTTTAAAATACTCTTAGATGTATTAGTAAACAGATATAAAAAATTCAGAAATTGAGAATTTTCCAAAGATTTTTTATGAATTTTTAAAATTTTTGGTATATGGCAGATGTCCTTCCAGGGCTGATTCTCACATGAAGGCCCCTAGTTAGGGGCATGGTAATAACTTAAAAATAATATTAGATGTATTGGAAACATATCTAATAAATTCAGGAGGTGAGAATCTTCCAAAGATTTTTTATGAATTTTTTAAATTTTCGATATGTGACAGATGTTAGGGTATGGTAATAACTTTAAAATACTCTTAGATGTATTAGGAAACGAATATAAAAAGTTCAAAAGTTGAGAATATGCCAAAGATTTTTTATGAATTTTTAAAATGTTCGGTATATGAGAGATGTCCTTCTAGGGCTGATTGTCATATGAAGGCCCTTAAATAGAGACATGAAAATAACTTAAAAATATTCTTAGATGTATTAGGAAACATACAGAAAAAATTCATGAGGTGAAAATTTCTCAAAGATTTTTTATGAATTTTTAGAATTTTTGGTATATGGGAGATGTCCTTCCAGGGCTGATTGCCATATGAAGTCCCCTATTTAGGGGCATGGTAGAAACTTTAAAATACTTTTAGATGTATTACGCAACAGATATAAAAAATTCAGAAATTGAGAATTTTCCAAGGATTTTTTATGAATTTTTAAAATTTTCGGTATATGGGAGATCTCCTTCCAGGGCTGATTGTCAAATGAAGGCCCCTACTTAGAGACATGGAAATAACTTAAAAATATTCTTAGATGTATTAGGAAACATATAGAAAGAATTCATGAGGTGAAAATTTCTCAAAGATTTTTTACGAATTTTTAAACATTTCGGTATATGGGAGATGTTCTTCCAGGGCTGATTGCTATATGAAGTCCCCTATTTAGGGGCATGGTAATAACTTTAAAATACTTTCAGATGTATTTCGAAACAGATATAAAAAATTCAGAAGTTGAGAATTTTCCAAAGATTTCTTATGAATTTTTTAAATTTTCGATATATGACAGATGTCCTTCCAGGGCTTATTGTCATTTGAAGTACCCTACTTAGGGGCATATTAATAACTTTAAAATACTCTTAGATGTATTAGGAAACAGATATAAAAAATTCAAAAATTGAGAATTTTCCAAAGATTTTTTTTGAATTTTTAAAATTTTCGGTATATGAGAGATCTCCTTCCAGGGCTGATTGTCATATGAAGGCGCGTACTTAGAGACATGGAAATAACTTTAAAATATTCTTAGATGTATTAGGAAACATATCTAATAAATTTAGGAGGTAAGAATTATCCAAAGATTTTTCATGAATTTTTTCAATTTTCGATATATGACAGATGTCCTTCCAGGGCTTATTGTCATTTGAAGTCCCCTACTTAGAGACATGGAAATAACTTAAAAATATTCTTAGATGTATTAGTAAACATATAGAAAAAATTCATGAGGTGAAAATTTCTCAAAGATTTTTTATGAATTTTTAAACATTTCGTTATATGGGAGATGTCCTTCCAGGGCTGATTGTCAAATGAAGGCCCCTACTTAGAGACATGGAAATAACTTAAAAATATTCTTAGATGTATTAGGAAACATATAGAAAGAATTCATGAGGTGAAAATTTCTCAAAGATTTTTTATGAATTTTTAAACATTTCGGTATATGGGAGATGTTTTTCCAGGGCTGATTGCTATATGAAGTCCCCTATTTAGGGGCATGGTAATAACTTTAAAATACTTTCAGATGTATTTCGAAACAGATATAAAAAATTCAGAAGTTGAGAATTTTCCAAAGATTTCTTATGAATTTTTTAAATTTTCGATATATGACAGATGTCCTTCCAGGGCTGATTGTTATATGAAGTCCCCGACTTAGGGGCATGGTAATAACTTTAAAATACTCTTAGATGTATTAGTAAACAGATATAAAAAGTCAAAAGTTGAGAATTTTCCAAAAATTTTTTATGAATTTTTTAAATTTTCGATATATGACAGATGTCCTTCCAGGGCTGATTGTTATATGAAGTCCCCGACTTAGGGGCATGGTAATAACTTTAAAATACTCTTAGATGTATTAGTAAACAGATATAAAAAGTCAAAAGTTGAGAATTTTCCAAAAATTTTTTATGAATTTTTTAAATTTTCGATATATGACAGATGTCCTTCCAGAACTGATTGCCATATGAAGTCCCCTATTTAGGGGCATGGTAATAACTTTAAAATACTCTTAGATGTATTAGTAAACAGATATAAAAATTCAGAAGTTGAGAATTTTCCAAAGATTTCTTATGAATTTTTTAAATTTTCGATATATGACAGATGTCCTTCCAGGGCTGATTGTTATATGAAGTCCCCGACTTAGGAGCATGGTAATAACTTTAAAATACTCTTAGATGTATTAGTAAACAGATATAAAAAGTCAAAAGTTGAGAATTTTCCAAAAATTTTTTATGAATTTTTTAAATTTTCGATATATGACAGATGTCCTTCCAGAACTGATTGCCATATGAAGTCCCCTATTTAGGGGCATGGTAATAACTTTAAAATACTCTTAGATGTATTAGGAAACGGATATAAAAAGTTCAAAAGTTGAGAATATGCCAAAGATTTTTTATGAATTTTTAAAATGTTCGGTATATGAGAGATCTCCTTCGAGGGCTGATTGCCATATGAAGTCCCCTATTTAGGGGCATGGTAATATCTTTAAAATACTTTTAGATGTATTACGCAACAGATATAAAAAATTCAGAAATTGAAAATTTTCCAAAGATTTTTTATGAATTTTTAAAATTTTCGGTATATGAGAGATCTCCTTCCAGGGCTGATTGTCATATGAAGGCCCCTACTTAGAGACATGGAAATAACTTAAAAATATTCTTAGATGTATTACGCAACAGATATAAGAAATTCAAAAGTTGAGAATTTTCCAAAGATTTTTTATGAATTTTTAAAATGTTCGGTATATGAGAGATGTCCTTCCAGGGCTGATCGTCATATGAAGGCCCTTACATAGAGACATGAAAATAACTTAAAAATATTCTTAGATGTATTAGGAAACATATAGAAAAAATTCATGAGGTGAAAATTTCTCAAAGATTTTTTATGAATTTTTAAAATTTTTGGTATATGGGAGATGTCCTTCCAGGGCTGATTGCCATATGAAATCCCCTATTTAGGGGCATGGTAATAACTTTAAAATACTTTTAGATGTATTACGCAACAGATATAAAAAATTCAGAAATTGAGAATTTTCCAAAGATTTTTTATGAATTTTTAAAATTTTCGGTATATGAGAGATCTCCTTCCAGGGCTGATTGTCATATGAAGGCCCCTACTTAGAGACATGGAAATAACTTAAAAATATTCTTATATGTATTAGGAAACGTATATAATAAATTCAGGAGGTGAGAATTTTCTAAAAATTTTTTATGAATTTTTTCAATTTTCGATATATGACAGATGTTCTTCCAGGGCTTATTGTCATTTGAAGTACCCTACTTAGGGGCATATTAATAACTTTAAAATACTCTTAGATGTATTAGGAAACAGATATAAAAAATTCAAAAATTGAGAATTTTCCAAAGATTTTTTTTGAATTTTTAAAATTTTCGGTATATGAGAGATCTCCTTCCAGGGCTGATTGTCATATAAAGTCCCATACTTAGAGACATGGAAATAACTTTAAAATACTCTTAGATGTATTAGTAAATAGATATAAAAAATTCAGAAATTGAGAATTTTCCAAAGATTTTTTATGAATTTTTAAAATTCTTGGTATATGGCAGATGTCCTTCCAGGGCTGATTCTCACATGAAGGCCCCTAGTTAGGGGCATGGTAATAACTTAAAAATAATATTAGATGTATTGGAAACATATCTAATAAATTCAGGAGGTGAGAATCTTCCAAAGATTTTTTATGAATTTTTTAAATTTTCGATATGTGACAGATGTTAGGGTATGGTAATAACTTTAAAATACTCTTAGATGTATTAGGAAACGGATATAAAAAGTTCAAAAGTTGAGAATATGCCAAAGATTTTTTATGAATTTTTAAAATGTTCGGTATATGAGAGATGTCCTTCTAGGGCTGATTGTCATATGAAGGCCCTTACATAGAGACATGAAAATAACTTAAAAATATTCTTAGATGTATTAGGAAACATACAGAAAAAATTCATGAGGTGAAAATTTCTCAAAGATTTTTTATGAATTTTTAGAATTTTTGGTATATGGGAGATGTCCTTCCAGGGCTGATTGCCATATGAAGTCCCCTATTTAGGGGCATGGTAATAACTTTAAAATACTTTTAGATGAATTACGCAACAGATATAAAAAATTCAGAAATTGAGAATTTTCAAAGGATTTTTTATGAATTTTTAAAATTTTCGGTATATGGGAGATGTCCTTCCAGGGCTGATTGCCATATGAAGTCCCCGACTTAGGGGCATGGTAATAACTTTAAAATACTCTTAGATGTATTAGTAAACAGATATAAAAAGTCAAAAGTTGAGAATTTTCCAAAAATTTTTTATGAATTTTTAAAATTTTCGGTATATGGGAGACCTCCTTCCAGGGCTGATTGTCATATGAAGGCCCCTACTTAAAGACATGGAAATAACTTTAAAATACTCTTGGATGTATTAGTAAACAGATATAAAAAATTCAAAAGTTGAGAATTTTCCAAAGATTTTTTATGAATTTTTTAAATTTTCGATATATGACAGATGTCCTTCCAGAGCTGATTGTTATATGAAGTCCCCGACTTAGGGGCATGGTAATAACTTTAAAATACTCTTAGATGTATTAGTAAACAGATATAAAAAGTCAAAAGTTGAGAATTTTCCAAAAATTTTTTATGAATTTTTTAAATTTTCGATATATGACAGATGTCCTTCCAGAGCTGATTGTCATATGAAGTCCCCTACTTAGGGGCATGGTAATAACTTAAAAATATACTTAGATGTATTAGGAAACATATAGAAAAAATTCATGAGGTGAAAATTTCTCAAAGATTTTTTATGAATTTTTAAAATTTTCGGTATATGGGAGATGTCCTTCCAGGGCTGATTGCCATATGAAGTCCCCTATTTAGGGGCATGGTAATAACTTTAAAATACTTTTAGATGTATTACGCAACAGATATAAGAAATTCAAAAGTTGAGAATT
The DNA here is from genome assembly GCA_949710015.1 of Crataerina pallida. Classification (NCBI taxonomy): domain Eukaryota; kingdom Metazoa; phylum Arthropoda; class Insecta; order Diptera; family Hippoboscidae; genus Crataerina; species Crataerina pallida. The sequence continues at coordinate 14,227,735 of OX453289.1, forward strand.
TTCCAAAGATTTTTTATGAATTTTTAAAATGTTCGGTATATGAGAGATGTCTTTCCAGGGCTGATCGTCATATGAAGGCCCTTACATAGAGACATGAAAATAACTTAAAAATATTCTTAGATGTATTAGGAAACATACAGAAAAAATTCATGAGGTGAAAATTTCTCAAAGATTTTTTATGAATTTTTAGAATTTTTGGTATATGGGAGATGTCCTTCCAGGGCTGATTGCCATATGAAGTCCCCTATTTAGGGGCATGGTAATAACTTTAAAATACTTTTAGATGAATTACGCAACAGATATAAAAAATTCAGAAATTGAGAATTTTCCAAAGATTTTTTATGAATTTTTAAAATTTTCGGTATATGAGAGATCTCCTTCCAGGGCTGATTGTCATATGAAGGCCCCTACTTAGAGACATGGAAATAACTTAAAAATATTTTTATATGTATTAGGAAACATATATAATAAATTCAGGAGGTGAGAATTTTCTAAACATTTTTTATGAATTTTTTCAATTTTCGATATATGACAGATGTTCTTCCAGAGCTGATTGCCATATGAAGTCCCCTATTTAGGGGCATGGTAATAACTTTAAAATACTCTTAGATGTATTAGTAAACAGATATAAAAAATTCAAAAGTTGAGAATTTTCCAAAGATTTTTTATGAATTTTTTAAATTTTCGATATATGACAGATGTCCTTCCAGGGCTGATTGTTATATGAAGTCCCCGACTTAGGGGCATGGTAATAACTTTAAAATACTCTTAGATGTATTAGGAAACGGATATAAAAAGTTCAAAAGTTGAGAATATGCCAAAGATATTTTATGAATTTTTAAAATGTTCGGTATATGAGAGATGTCCTTCTAGGGCTGATTGTCATATGAAGGCCCCTACTTAGAGACATGGAAATAACTTAAAAATATTCTTAGATGTATTAGGAAACATATAGAAAGAATTCATGAGGTGAAAATTTCTCAAAGATTTTTTATGAATTTTTAAACATTTCGGTATATGGGAGATGTTCTTCCAGGGCTGATTGCTATATGAAGTCCCCTATTTAGGGGCATGGTAATAACTTTAAAATACTTTCAGATGTATTTCGAAACAGATATAAAAAATTCAGAAGTTGAGAATTTTCCAAAGATTTCTTATGAATTTTTTAAATTTTCGATATATGACAGATGTCCTTCCAGGGCTGATTGTTATATGAAGTCCCCGACTTAGGGGCATGGTAATAACTTTAAAATACTCTTAGATGTATTAGTAAACAGATATAAAAAGTCAAAAGTTGAGAATTTTCCAAAAATTTTTTATGAATTTTTTAAATTTTCGATATATGACAGATGTCCTTCCAGAGCTGATTGCCATATGAAGTCCCCTATTTAGGGGCATGGTAATAACTTTAAAATACTCTTAGATGTATTAGTAAACAGATATAAAAAATTCAAAAGTTGAGAATTTTCCAAAGATTTTTTATGAATTTTTTAAATTTTCGATATATGACAGATGTCCTTCCAGGGCTGATTGTTATATGAAGTCCCCGACTTAGGGGCATGGTAATAACTTTAAAATACTCTTAGATGTATTAGTAAACAGATATAAAAAGTCAAAAGTTGAGAATTTTCCAAAAATTTTTTATGAATTTTTTAAATTTTCGATATATGACAGATGTCCTTCCAGAGCTGATTGCCATATGAAGTCCCCTATTTAGGGGCATGGTAATAACTTTAAAATACTCTTAGATGTATTAGTAAACAGATATAAAAAATTCAAAAGTTGAGAATTTTCCAAAGATTTTTTATGAATTTTTTAAATTTTCGATATATGACAGATGTCCTTCCAGGGCTGATTGTTATATGAAGTCCCCGACTTAGGGGCATGGTAATAACTTTAAAATACTCTTAGATGTATTAGTAAACAGATATAAAAAGTCAAAAGTTGAGAATTTTCCAAAAATTTTTTATGAATTTTTTAAATTTTCGATATATGACAGATGTCCTTCCAGAGCTGATTGCCATATGAAGTCCCCTATTTAGGGGCATGGTAATAACTTTAAAATACTCTTAGATGTATTAGGAAACGGATATAAAAAGTTCAAAAGTTGAGAATATGCCAAAGATTTTTTATGAATTTTTAAAATGTTCGGTATATGAGAGATCTCCTTCGAGGGCTGATTGCCATATGAAGTCCCCTATTTAGGGGCATGGTAATATCTTTAAAATACTTTTAGATGTATTACGCAACAGATGTAAAAAATTCAGAAATTGAGAATTTTCCAAAGATTTTTTATGAATTTTTAAAATTTTCGGTATATGAGAGATCTCCTTCCAGGGCTGATTGTCATATGAAGGCCCCTACTTAGAGACATGGAAATAACTTAAAAATATTCTTAGATGTATTACGCAACAGATATAAGAAATTCAAAAGTTGAGAATTTTCCAAAGATTTTTTATGAATTTTTAAAATGTTCGGTATATGAGAGATGTCCTTCCAGGGCTGATTGCCATATGAAGTCCCCTATTTAGGGGCATGGTAATAACTTTAAAATATTCTTAGATGTATTAGGAAACATATAGAAAAAATTCATGAGGTGAAAATTTCTCAAAGATTTTTTATGAATTTTTAAAATTTTTGGTATATGGGAGATGTCCTTCCAGGGCTGATTGCCATATGAAATCCCCTATTTAGGGGCATGGTAATAACTTTAAAATACTTTTAGATGTATTACGCAACAGATATAAAAAATTCAGAAATTGAGAATTTTCCAAAGATTTTTTATGAATTTTTAAAATTTTCGGTATATGAGAGATCTCCTTCCAGGGCTGATTGTTATATGAAGGCCCCTACTTAGAGACATGGAAATAACTTAAAAATATTCTTAAATGTATTAGGAAACGTATATAATAAATTCAGGAGGTGAGAATTTTCTAAACATTTTTAATGAATTTTTTCAATTTTCGATATATGACAGATGTTCTTCCAGGGCTTATTGTCATTTGAAGTACCCTACTTAGGGGCATATTAATAACTTTAAAATACTCTTAGATGTATTAGGAAACAGATATAAAAAATTCAAAAATTGAGAATTTTCCAAAGATTTTTTTTGAATTTTTAAAATTTTCGGTATATGAGAGATCTCCTTCCAGGGCTGATTGTCATATGAAGGCGCCTACTTAGAGACATGAAAATAACTTAAAAATATTCTTAGATGTATTTGGAAACATATAGAAAAAATTTATGAGGTGAAAATTTCTCAAAGATTTTTTATGAGTTTTTAAAATTTTCGGTATATGGGAGATGTCCTTCCAGGGCTGATTGTCATATAAAGTCCCATACTTAGAGACATGGAAATAACTTTAAAATACTCTTAGATGTATTAGTAAACAGATATAAAAAATTCAGAAATTGAGAATTTTCCAAAGATTTTTTATGAATTTTTAAAATTTTTGGTATATGGCAGATGTCCTTCCAGGGCTGATTCTCACATGAAGGCCCCTAGTTAGGGGCATGGTAATAACTTAAAAATAATATTAGATGTATTGGAAACATATCTAATAAATTCAGGAGGTGAGAATCTTCCAAAGATTTTTTATGAATTTTTTAAATTTTCGATATGTGACAGATATTAGGGTATGGTAATAACTTTAAAATACTCTTAGATGTATTAGGAAACGGATATAAAAAGTTCAAAAGTTGAGAATATGCCAAAGATTTTTTATGAATTTTTAAAATGTTCGGTATATGAGAGATGTCCTTCTAGGGCTGATTGTCATATGAAGGCCCTTACATAGAGACATGAAAATAACTTAAAAATATTCTTAGATATATTAGGAAACATACAGAAAAAATTCATGAGGTGAAAATATCTCAAAGATTTTTTATGAATTTTTAGAATTTTTGGTATATGGGAGATGTCCTTCCAGGGCTGATTGCCATATGAAGTCCCCTATTTAGGGGCATGGTAGAAACTTTAAAATACTTTTAGATGTATTACGCAACAGATATAAAAAATTCAGAAATTGAGAATTTTCCAAGGATTTTTTATGAATTTTTAAAATTTTCGGTATATGGGAGATCTCCTTCCAGGGCTGATTGTCAAATGAAGGCCCCTACTTAGAGACATGGAAATAACTTAAAAATATTCTTAGATGTATTAGGAAACATATAGAAAGAATTCATGAGGTGAAAATTTCTCAAAGATTTTTTACGAATTTTTAAACATTTCGGTATATGGGAGATGTTCTTCCAGGGCTGATTGCTATATGAAGTCCCCTATTTAGGGGCATGGTAATAACTTTAAAATACTTTCAGATGTATTTCGAAACAGATATAAAAAATTCAGAAGTTGAGAATTTTCCAAAGATTTCTTATGAATTTTTTAAATTTTCGATATATGACAGATGTCCTTCCAGGGCTTATTGTCATTTGAAGTACCCTACTTAGGGGCATATTAATAACTTTAAAATACTCTTAGATGTATTAGGAAACAGATATAAAAAATTCAAAAATTGAGAATTTTCCAAAGATTTTTTTTGAATTTTTAAAATTTTCGGTATATGAGAGATCTCCTTCCAGGGCTGATTGTCATATGAAGGCGCCTACTTAGAGACATGGAAATAACTTTAAAATATTCTTAGATGTATTAGGAAACATATCTAATAAATTTAGGAGGTAAGAATTATCCAAAGATTTTTCATGAATTTTTTCAATTTTCGATATATGACAGATGTCCTTCCAGGGCTTATTGTCATTTGAAGTCCCCTACTTAGAGACATGGAAATAACTTAAAAATATTCTTAGATGTATTAGTAAACATATAGAAAAAATTCATGAGGTGAAAATTTCTCAAAGATTTTTTATGAATTTTTAAACATTTCGGTATATGGGAGATGTCCTTCCAGGGCTGATTGTCAAATGAAGGCCCCTACTTAGAGACATGGAAATAACTTAAAAATATTCTTAGATGTATTAGGAAACATATAGAAAGAATTCATGAGGTGAAAATTTCTCAAAGATTTTTTATGAATTTTTAAACATTTCGGTATATGGGAGATGTTTTTCCAGGGCTGATTGCTATATGAAGTCCCCTATTTAGGGGCATGGTAATAACTTTAAAATACTTTCAGATGTATTTCGAAACAGATATAAAAAATTCAGAAGTTGAGAATTTTCCAAAGATTTCTTATGAATTTTTTAAATTTTCGATATATGACAGATGTCCTTCCAGAGCTGATTGTTATATGAAGTCCCCGACTTAGGGGCATGGTAATAACTTTAAAATACTCTTAGATGTATTAGTAAACAGATATAAAAAGTCAAAAGTTGAGAATTTTCCAAAAATTTTTTATGAATTTTTTAAATTTTCGATATATGACAGATGTCCTTCCAGAACTGATTGCCATATGAAGTCCCCTATTTAGGGGCATGGTAATAACTTTAAAATACTCTTAGATGTATTAGTAAACAGATATAAAAAGTCAAAAGTTGAGAATTTTCCAAAAATTTTTTATGAATTTTTTAAATTTTCGATATATGACAGATGTCCTTCCAGAACTGATTGTTATATGAAGTCCCCGACTTAGGGGCATGGTAATAACTTTAAAATACTCTTAGATGTATTAGAAAACGGATATAAAAAGTTCAAAAGTTGAGAATATGCCAAAGATTTTTTATGAATTTTTAAAATGTTCGGTATATGAGAGATCTCCTTCGAGGGCTGATTGCCATATGAAGTCCCCTATTTAGGGGCATGGTAATATCTTTAAAATACTTTTAGATGTATTACGCAACAGATATAAAAAATTCAGAAATTGAAAATTTTCCAAAGATTTTTTATGAATTTTTAAAATTTTCGGTATATGAGAGATCTCCTTCCAGGGCTGATTGTCATATGAAGGCCCCTACTTAGAGACATGGAAATAACTTAAAAATATTCTTACATGTATTACGCAACAGATATAAGAAATTCAAAAGTTGAGAATTTTCCAAAGATTTTTTATGAATTTTTAAAATGTTCGGTATATGAGAGATGTCCTTCCAGGGCTGATCGTCATATAAAGGCCCTTACATAGAGACATGAAAATAACTTAAAAATATTCTTAGATGTATTAGGAAACATATAGAAAAAATTCATGAGGTGAAAATTTCTCAAAGATTTTTTATGAATTTTTAAAATTTTTGGTATATGGGAGATGTCCTTCCAGGGCTGATTGCCATATGAAATCCCCTATTTAGGGGCATGGTAATAACTTTAAAATACTTTTAGATGTATTACGCAACAGATATAAAAAATTCAGAAATTGAGAATTTTCCAAAGATTTTTTATGAATTTTTAAAATTTTCGGTATATGAGAGATCTCCTTCCAGGGCTGATTGTCATATGAAGGCCCCTACTTAGAGACATGGAAATAACTTAAAAATATTCTTATATGTATTAGGAAACGTATATAATAAATTCAGGAGGTGAGAATTTTCTAAACATTTTTTATGAATTTTTTCAATTTTCGATATATGACAGATGTTCTTCCAGGGCTTATTGTCATTTGAAGTACCCTACTTAGGGGCATATTAATAACTTTAAAATACTCTTAGATGTATTAGGAAACAGATATAAAAAATTCAAAAATTGAGAATTTTCCAAAGATTTTTTTTGAATTTTTAAAATTTTCGGTATATGAGAGATCTCCTTCCAGGGCTGATTGTCATATGAAGGCGCCTACTTAGAGACATGGAAATAACTTAAAAATATTCTTAGATGTATTAGGAAACATATCTAATAAATTTAGGAGGTAAGAATTATCCAAAGATTTTTCATGAATTTTTTCAATTTTCGATATATGACAGATGTCCTTCCAGGGCTTATAGTCATTTGAAGTCCCCTACTTAGAGACATGGAAATAACTTAAAAATATTCTTAGATATATTAGTAAACATATAGAAAAAATTCATGAGGTGAAAATTTCTCAAAGATTTTTTATGAATTTTTAAACATTTCGGTATATGGGAGATCTCCTTCCAGGGCTGATTGTCAAATGAAGGCCCCTACTTAGAGACATGGAAATAACTTAAAAATATTCTTAGATGTATTAGGAAACATATAGAAAGAATTCATGAGGTGAAAATTTCTCAAAGATTTTTTATGAATTTTTAAACATTTCGGTATATGGGAGATGTTTTTCCAGGGCTGATTGCTATATGAAGTCCCCTATTTAGGGGCATGGTAATAACTTTAAAATACTTTCAGATGTATTTCGAAACAGATATAAAAAATTCAGAAGTTGAGAATTTTCCAAAGATTTCTTATGAATTTTTTAAATTTTCGATATATGACAGATGTCCTTCCAGGGCTGATTGTTATATGAAGTCCCCGACTTAGGGGCATGGTAATAACTTTAAAATACTCTTAGATGTATTAGTAAACAGATATAAAAAGTCAAAAGTTGAGAATTTTCCAAAAATTTTTTATGAATTTTTTAAATTTTCGATATATGACAGATGTTCTTCCAGGGCTTATTGTCATTTGAAGTACCCTACTTAGGGGCATATTAATAACTTTAAAATACTCTTAGATGTATTAGTAAACAGATATAAAAAGTCAAAAGTTGAGAATTTTCCAAAAATTTTTTATGAATTTTTTAAATTTTCGATATATGACAGATGTCCTTCCAGAACTGATTGTTATATGAAGTCCCCGACTTAGGGGCATGGTAATAACTTTAAAATACTCTTAGATGTATTAGGAAACGGATATAAAAAGTTCAAAAGTTGAGAATATGCCAAAGATTTTTTATGAATTTTTAAAATGTTCGGTATATGAGAGATCTCCTTCGAGGGCTGATTGCCATATGAAGTCCCCTATTTAGGGGCATGGTAATATCTTTAAAATACTTTTAGATGTATTACGCAACAGATATAAAAAATTCAGAAATTGAAAATTTTCCAAAGATTTTTTATGAATTTTTAAAATTTTCGGTATATGAGAGATCTCCTTCCAGGGCTGATTGTCATATGAAGGCCCCTACTTAGAGACATGGAAATAACTTAAAAATATTCTTAGATGTATTACGCAACAGATATAAGAAATTCAAAAGTTGAGAATTTTCCAAAGATTTTTTATGAATTTTTAAAATGTTCGGTATATGAGAGATGTCCTTCCAGGGCTGATCGTCATATGAAGGCCCTTACATAGAGACATGAAAATAACTTAAAAATATTCTTAGATGTATTAGGAAACATATAGAAAAAATTCATGAGGTGAAAATTTCTCAAAGATTTTTTATGAATTTTTAAAATTTTTGGTATATGGGAGATGTCCTTCCAGGGCTGATTGCCATATGAAATCCCCTATTTAGGGGCATGGTAATAACTTTAAAATACTTTTAGATGTATTACGCAACAGATATAAAAAATTCAGAAATTGAGAATTTTCCAAAGATTTTTTATGAATTTTTAAAATTTTCGGTATATGAGAGATCTCCTTCCAGGGCTGATTGTCATATGAAGGCCCCTACTTAGAGACATGGAAATAACTTAAAAATATTCTTATATGTATTAGGAAACGTATATAATAAATTCAGGAGGTGAGAATTTTCTAAACATTTTTTATGAATTTTTTCAATTTTCGATATATGACAGATGTTCTTCCAGGGCTTATTGTCATTTGAAGTACCCTACTTAGGGGCATATTAATAACTTTAAAATACTCTTAGATGTATTAGGAAACAGATATAAAAAATTCAAAAATTGAGAATTTTCCAAAGATTTTTTTTGAATTTTTAAAATTTTCGGTATATGAGAGATCTCCTTCCAGGGCTGATTGTCATATGAAGGCGCCTACTTAGAGACATGAAAATAACTTAAAAATATTCTTAGATGTATTTGGAAACATATAGAAAAAATTCATGAGGTGAAAATTTCTCAAAGATTTTTTATGAGTTTTTAAAATTTTCGGTATATGGGAGATGTCCTTCCAGGGCTGATTGTCATATAAAGTCCCATACTTAGAGACATGGAAATAACTTTAAAATACTCTTAGATGTATTAGTAAACAGATATAAAAAATTCAGAAATTGAGAATTTTCCAAAGATTTTTTATGAATTTTTAAATTTTTGGTATATGGCAGATGTCCTTCCAGGGCTGATTCTCACATGAAGGCCCCTAGTTAGGGGCATCGTAATAACTTAAAAATAATATTAGATGTATTGGAAACATATCTAATAAATTCAGGAGGTGAGAATCTTCCAAAGATTTTTTATGAATTTTTTAAATTTTCGATATGTGACAGATGTTAGGGTATGGTAATAACTTTAAAATACTCTTAGATGTATTAGGAAACGGATATAAAAAGTTCAAAAGTTGAGAATATGCCAAAGATTTTTTATGAATTTTTAAAATGTTCGGTATATGAGAGATGTCCTTCTAGGGCTGATTGTCATATGAAGGCCCTTACATAGAGACATGAAAATAACTTAAAAATATTCTTAGATGTATTAGGAAACATACAGAAAAAATTCATGAGGTGAAAATTTCTCAAAGATTTTTTATGAATTTTTAGAATTTTTGGTATATGGGAGATGTCCTTCCAGGGCTGATTGCCATATGAAGTCCCCTATTTAGGGGCATGGTAGAAACTTTAAAATACTTTTAGATGTATTACGCAACAGATATAAAAAATTCAGAAATTGAGAATTTTCCAAGGATTTTTTATGAATTTTTAAAATTTTCGGTATATGGGAGATCTCCTTCCAGGGCTGATTGTCATATGAAGGCCCCTACTTAAAGACATGGAAATAACTTTAAAATACTCTTGGATGTATTAGTAAACAGATATAAAAAATTCAAAAGTTGAGAATTTTCCAAAGATTTTTTATGAATTTTTTAAATTTTCGATATATGACAGATGTCCTTCCAGAGCTGATTGTTATATGAAGTCCCCGACTTAGGGGCATGGTAATAACTTTAAAATACTCTTAGATGTATTAGTAAACAGATATAAAAAGTCAAAAGTTGAGAATTTTCCAAAAATTTTTTATGAATTTTTAAAATTTTCGATATATGACAGATGTCCTTCCAGAGCTGATTGTCATATGAAGTCCCCTACTTAGGGGCATGGTAATAACTTAAAAATATACTTAGATGTATTAGGAAACATATAGAAAAAATTCATGAGGTGAAAATTTCTCAAAGATTTTTTATGAATTTTTAAAATTTTCGGTATATGGGAGATGTCCTTCCAGGGCTGATTGCCATATGAAGTCCCCTATTTAGGGGCATGGTAATAACTTTAAAATACTTTTAGATGTATTACGCAACAGATATAAGAAATTCAAAAGTTGAGAATTTTCCAAAGATTTTTTATGAATTATTAAAATGTTCGGTATATGAGAGATGTCTTTCCAGGGCTGATCGTCATATGAAGGCCCTTACATAGAGACATGAAAATAACTTAAAAATATTCTTAGATGTATTAGGAAACATATAGAAAAAATTCATGAGGTGAAAATTTCTCAAAGATTTTTTATGAATTTTTAAAATTTTTGGTATATGGGAGATGTCCTTCCAGGGCTGATTGCCATATGAAATCCCCTATTTAGGGGCATGGTAATAACTTTAAAATACTTTTAGATGTATTACGCAACAGATATAAAAAATTCAGAAATTGAGAATTTTCCAAAGATTTTTTATGAATTTTTAAAATTTTCGGTATATGAGAGATCTCCTTCCAGGGCTGATTGTCATATGAAGGCCCCTACTTAGAGACATGGAAATAACTTAAAAATATTCTTATATGTATTAGGAAACGTATATAATAAATTCAGGAGGTGAGAATTTTCTAAACATTTTTTATGAATTTTTTCAATTTTCGATATATGACAGATGTTCTTCCAGGGCTTATTGTCATTTGAAGTACCCTACTTAGGGGCATATTAATAACTTTAAAATACTCTTAGATGTATTAGGAAACAGATATAAAAAATTCAAAAATTGAGAATTTTCCAAAGATTTTTTTTGAATTTTTAAAATTTTCGGTATATGAGAGATCTCCTTCCAGGGCTGATTGTCATATGAAGGCGCCTACTTAGAGACATGAAAATAACTTAAAAATATTCTTAGATGTATTTGGAAACATATAGAAAAAATTCATGAGGTGAAAATTTCTCAAAGATTTTTTATGAGTTTTTAAAATTTTCGGTATATGGGAGATGTCCTTCCAGGGCTGATTGTCAAATAAAGTCCCCTACTTAGGGGCATGGTAATAACTTAAAAATATACTTAGATGTATTAGGAAACATATAGAAAAAATTCATGAGGTGAAAATTTCTCAAAGATTTTTTATGAATTTTTAAAATTTTCGGTATATGGGAGATGTCCTTCCAGGGCTGATTGCCATATGAAGTCCCCTATTTAGGGGCATGGTAATAACTTTAAAATACTTTTAGATGTATTACGCAACAGATATAAGAAATTCAAAAGTTGAGAATTTTCCAAAGATTTTTTATGAATTATTAAAATGTTCGGTATATGAGAGATGTCTTTCCAGGGCTGATCGTCATATGAAGGCCCTTACATAGAGACATGAAAATAACTTAAAAATATTCTTAGATGTATTAGGAAACATATAGAAAAAATTCATGAGGTGAAAATTTCTCAAAGATTTTTTATGAATTTTTAAAATTTTTGGTATATGGGAGATGTCCTTCCAGGGCTGATTGCCATATGAAATCCCCTATTTAGGGGCATGGTAATAACTTTAAAATACTTTTAGATGTATTACGCAACAGATATAAAAAATTCAGAAATTGAGAATTTTCCAAAGATTTTTTATGAATTTTTAAAATTTTCGGTATATGAGAGATCTCCTTCCAGGGCTGATTGTCATATGAAGGCCCCTACTTAGAGACATGGAAATAACTTAAAAATATTCTTATATGTATTAGGAAACGTATATAATAAATTCAGGAGGTGAGAATTTTCTAAACATTTTTTATGAATTTTTTCAATTTTCGATATATGACAGATGTTCTTCCAGGGCTTATTGTCATTGAAGTACCCTACTTAGGGGCATATTAATAACTTTAAAATACTCTTAGATGTATTAGGAAACAGATATAAAAAATTCAAAAATTGAGAATTTTCCAAAGATTTTTTTTGAATTTTTAAAATTTTCGGTATATGAGAGATCTCCTTCCAGGGCTGATTGTCATATGAAGGCGCCTACTTAGAGACATGAAAATAACTTAAAAATATTCTTAGATGTATTTGGAAACATATAGAAAAAATTCATGAGGTGAAAATTTCTCAAAGATTTTTTATGAGTTTTTAAAATTTTCGGTATATGAGAGATGTCCTTCTAGGGCTGATTGTCATATGAAGGCCCTTACATAGAGACATGAAAATAACTTAAAAATATTCTTAGATGTATTAGGAAACATACAGAAAAAATTCATGAGGTGAAAATTTCTCAAAGATTTTTTATGAATTTTTAGAATTTTTGGTATATGGGAGATGTCCTTCCAGGGCTGATTGCCATATGAAGTCCCCTATTTAGGGGCATGGTAGAAACTTTAAAATACTTTTAGATGTATTACGCAACAGATATAAAAAATTCAGAAATTGAGAATTTTCCAAGGATTTTTTATGAATTTTTAAAATTTTCGGTATATGGGAGATCTCCTTCCAGGGCTGATTGTCAAATGAAGGCCCCTACTTAGAGACATGGAAATAACTTAAAAATATTCTTAGATGTATTAGGAAACATATAGAAAGAATTCATGAGGTGAAAATTTCTCAAAGATTTTTTACGAATTTTTAAACATTTCGGTATATGGGAGATGTTCTTCCAGGGCTGATTGCTATATGAAGTCCCCTATTTAGGGGCATGGTAATAACTTTAAAATACTTTCAGATGTATTTCGAAACAGATATAAAAAATTCAGAAGTTGAGAATTTTCCAAAGATTTCTTATGAATTTTTTAAATTTTCGATATATGACAGATGTCCTTCCAGGGCTTATTGTCAGTTGAAGTACCCTACTTAGGGGCATATTAATAACTTTAAAATACTCTTAGATGTATTAGGAAACAGATATAAAAAATTCAAAAATTGAGAATTTTCCAAAGATTTTTTTTGAATTTTTAAAATTTTCGGTATATGAGAGATCTCCTTCCAGGGCTGATTGTCATATGAAGGCGCCTACTTAGAGACATGGAAATAACTTTAAAATATTCTTAGATGTATTAGGAAACATATCTAATAAATTTAGGAGGTAAGAATTATCCAAAGATTTTTCATGAATTTTTTCAATTTTCGATATATGACAGATGTCCTTCCAGGGCTTATTGTCATTTGAAGTCCCCTACTTAGAGACATGGAAATAACTTAAAAATATTCTTAGATGTATTAGTAAACACATAGAAAAAATTCATGAGGTGAAAATTTCTCAAAGATTTTTTATGAATTTTTAAACATTTCGGTATATGGGAGATGTCCTTCCAGGGCTGATTGTCAAATGAAGGCCCCTACTTAGAGACATGGAAATAACTTAAAAATATTCTTAGATGTATTAGGAAACATATAGAAAGAATTCATGAGGTGAAAATTTCTCAAAGATTTTTTATGAATTTTTAAACATTTCGGTATATGGGAGATGTTTTTCCAGGGCTGATTGCTATATGAAGTCCCCTATTTAGGGGCATGGTAATAACTTTAAAATACTTTCAGATGTATTTCGAAACAGATATAAAAAATTCAGAAGTTGGAATTTTCCAAAGATTTCTTATGAATTTTTTAAATTTTCGATATATGACAGATGTCCTTCCAGGGCTGATTGTTATATGAAGTCCCCGACTTAGGGGCATGGTAATAACTTTAAAATACTCTTAGATGTATTAGTAAACAGATATAAAAAGTCAAAAGTTGAAAATTTTCCAAAAATTTTTTATGAATTTTTTAAATTTTCGATATATGACAAATGTCCTTCCAGAACTGATTGCCATATGAAGTCCCCTATTTAGGGGCATGGTAATAACTTTAAAATACTCTTAGATGTATTAGTAAACAGATATAAAAAGTCAAAAGTTGAGAATTTTCCAAAAATTTTTTATGAATTTTTTAAATTTTCGATATATGACAGATGTCCTTCCAGAGCTGATTGTTATATGAAGTCCCCGACTTAGGGGCATGGTAATAACTTTAAAATACTCTTAGATGTATTAGGAAACGGATATAAAAAGTTCAAAAGTTGAGAATATGCCAAAGATTTTTTATGAATTTTTAAAATGTTCGGTATATGAGAGATCTCCTTCGAGGGCTGATTGCCATATGAAGTCCCCTATTTAGGGGCATGGTAATATCTTTAAAATACTTTTAGATGTATTACGCAACAGATATAAAAAATTCAGAAATTGAAAATTTTCCAAAGATTTTTTATGAATTTTTAAAATGTTCGGTATATGAGAGATCTCCTTCGAGGGCTGATTGCCATATGAAGTCCCCTATTTAGGGGCATGGTAATATCTTTAAAATACTTTTAGATGTATTACGCAACAGATATAAAAAATTCAGAAATTGAAAATTTTCCAAAGATTTTTTATGAATTTTTAAAATGTTCGGTATATGAGAGATGTCCTTCCAGGGCTGATCGTCATATGAAGGCCATTACATAGAGACATGAAAATAACTTAAAAATATTCTTAGATGTATTAGGAAACATATAGAAAAAATTCATGAGGTGAAAATTTCTCAAAGATTTTTTATGAATTTTTAAAATTTTTGGTATATGGGAGATGTCCTTCCAGGGCTGATTGCCATATGAAATCCCCTATTTAGGGGCATGGTAATAACTTTAAAGTACTTTTAGATGTATTACGCAACAGATATAAAAAATTCAGAAATTGAGAATTTTCCAAAGATTTTTTATGAATTTTTAAAATTTTCGGTATATGAGAGATCTCCTTCCAGGGCTGATTGTCATATGAAGGCCCCTACTTAGAGACATGGAAATAACTTAAAAATATTCTTATATGTATTAGGAAACGTATATAATAAATTCAGGAGGTGAGAATTTTCTAAACATTTTTTATGAATTTTTTCAATTTTCGATATATGACAGATGTTCTTCCAGGGCTTATTGTCATTTGAAGTACCCTACTTAGGGGCATATTAATAACTTTAAAATACTCTTAGATGTATTAGGAAACAGATATAAAAAATTCAAAAATTGAGAATTTTCCAAAGATTTTTTTTGAATTTTTAAAATTTTCGGTATATGAGAGATCTCCTTCCAGGGCTGATTGTCATATGAAGGCGCCTACTTAGAGACATGAAAATAACTTAAAAATATTCTTAGATGTATTTGGAAACATATAGAAAAAATTCATGAGGTGAAAATTTCTCAAAGATTTTTTATGAGTTTTTAAAATTTTCGGTATATGGGAGATGTTCTTCCAGGGCTGATTGTCATATAAAGTCCCATACTTAGAGACATGGAAATAACTTTAAAATACTCTTAGATGTATTAGTAAACAGATATAAAAAATTCAGAAATTGAGAATTTTCCAAAGATTTTTTATGAATTTTTAAAATTTTTGGTATATGGCAGATGTCCTTCCAGGGCTGATTCTCACATGAAGGCCCCTAGTTAGGGGCATGGTAATAACTTAAAAATAATATTAGATGTATTGGAAACATATCTAATAAATTCAGGAGGTGAGAATCTTCCAAAGATTTTTTATGAATTTTTTAAATTTTCGATATGTGACAGATGTTAGGGTATGGTAATAACTTTAAAATACTCTTAGATGTATTAGGAAACGGATATAAAAAGTTCAAAAGTTGAGAATATGCCAAAGATTTTTTATGAATTTTTAAAATGTTCGGTATATGAGAGATGTCCTTCTAGGGCTGATTGTCATATGATGGCCCTTACATAGAGACATGAAAATAACTTAAAAATATTCTTAGATGTATTAGGAAACATACAGAAAAAATTCATGAGGTGAAAATTTCTCAAAGATTTTTTATGAATTTTTAGAATTTTTGGTATATGGGAGATGACCTTCCAGGGCTGATTGCCATATGAAGTCCCCTATTTAGGGGCATGGTAGAAACTTTAAAATACTTTTAGATGTATTACGCAACAGATATAAAAAATTCAGAAATTGAGAATTTTCCAAGGATTTTTTATGAATGTTTAAAATTTTCGGTATATGGGAGATCTCCTTCCAGGGCTGATTGTCAAATGAAGGCCCCTACTTAGAGACATGGAAATAACTTAAAAATATTCTTAGATGTATTAGGAAACATATAGAAAGAATTCATGAGGTGAAAATTTCTCAAAGATTTTTTACGAATTTTTAAACATTTCGGTATATGCGAGATGTTCTTCCAGGGCTGATTGCTATATGAAGTCCCCTATTTAGGGGCATGGTAATAACTTTAAAATACTTTCAGATGTATTTCGAAACAGATATAAAAAATTCAGAAGTTGAGAATTTTCCAAAGATTTCTTATGAATTTTTTAAATTTTCGATATATGACAGATGTCCTTCCAGGGCTTATTGTCATTTGAAGTACCCTACTTAGGGGCATATTAATAACTTTAAAATACTCTTAGATGTATTAGGAAACAGATATAAAAAATTCAAAAATTGAGAATTTTCCAAAGATTTTTTTTGAATTTTTAAAATTTTCGGTATATGAGAGATCTCCTTCCAGGGCTGATTGTCATATGAAGGCGCCTACTTAGAGACATGGAAATAACTCTAAAATATTCTTAGATGTATTAGGAAACATATCTAATAAATTTAGGAGGTAAGAATTATCCAAAGATTTTTCATGAATTTTTTCAATTTTCGATATATGACAGATGTCCTTCCAGGGCTTATTGTCATTTGAAGTCCCCTACTTAGAGACATGGAAATAACTTAAAAATATTCTTAGATGTATTAGTAAACACATAGAAAAAATTCATGAGGTGAAAATTTCTCAAAGATTTTTTATGAATTTTTAAACATTTCGGTATATGGGAGATGTCCTTCCAGGGCTGATTGTCAAATGAAGGCCCCTACTTAGAGACATGGAAATAACTTAAAAATATTCTTAGATGTATTAGGAAACATATAGAAAGAATTCATGAGGTGAAAATTTCTCAAAGATTTTTTACGAATTTTTAAACATTTCGGTATATGCGAGATGTTCTTCCAGGGCTGATTGCTATATGAAGTCCCCTATTTAGGGGCATGGTAATAACTTTAAAATACTTTCAGATGTATTTCGAAACAGATATAAAAAATTCAGAAGTTGAGAATTTTCCAAAGATTTCTTATGAATTTTTTAAATTTTCGATATATGACAGATGTCCTTCCAGGGCTTATTGTCATTTGAAGTACCCTACTTAGGGGCATATAATTAACTTTAAAATACTCTTAGATGTATTAGGAAACAGATATAAAAAATTCAAAAATTGAGAATTTTCCAAAGATTTTTTTTGAATTTTTAAAATTTTCGGTATATGAGAGATCTCCTTCCAGGGCTGATTGTCATATGAAGGCGCCTACTTAGAGACATGGAAATAACTTTAAAATATTCTTAGATGTATTAGGAAACATATCTAATAAATTTAGGAGGTAAGAATTATCCAAAGATTTTTCATGAATTTTTTCAATTTTCGATATATGACAGATGTCCTTCCAGGGCTTATTGTCATTTGAAGTCCCCTACTTAGAGACATGGAAATAACTTAAAAATATTCTTAGATGTATTAGTAAACACATAGAAAAAATTCATGAGGTGAAAATTTCTCAAAGATTTTTTATGAATTTTTAAACATTTCGGTATATGGGAGATGTCCTTCCAGGGCTGATTGTCAAATGAAGGCCCCTACTTAGAGACATGGAAATAACTTAAAAATATTCTTAGATGTATTAGGAAACATATAGAAAGAATTCATGAGGTGAAAATTTCTCAAAGATTTTTTATGAATTTTTAAACATTTCGGTATATGGGAGATGTTTTTCCAGGGCTGATTGCTATATGAAGTCCCCTATTTAGGGGCATGGTAATAACTTTAAAATACTTTCAGATGTATTTCGAAACAGATATAAAAAATTCAGAAGTTGGAATTTTCCAAAGATTTCTTATGAATTTTTTAAATTTTCGATATATGACAGATGTCCTTCCAGGGCTGATTGTTATATGAAGTCCCCGACTTAGGGGCATGGTAATAACTTTAAAATACTCTTAGATGTATTAGTAAACAGATATAAAAAGTCAAAAGTTGAAAATTTTCCAAAAATTTTTTATGAATTTTTTAAATTTTCGATATATGACAAATGTCCTTCCAGAACTGATTGCCATATGAAGTCCCCTATTTAGGGGCATGGTAATAACTTTAAAATACTCTTAGATGTATTAGTAAACAGATATAAAAAGTCAAAAGTTGAGAATTTTCCAAAAATTTTTTATGAATTTTTTAAATTTTCGATATATGACAGATGTCCTTCCAGAGCTGATTGTTATATGAAGTCCCCGACTTAGGGGCATGGTAATAACTTTAAAATACTCTTAGATGTATTAGGAAACGGATATAAAAAGTTCAAAAGTTGAGAATATGCCAAAGATTTTTTATGAATTTTTAAAATGTTCGGTATATGAGAGATCTCCTTCGAGGGCTGATTGCCATATGAAGTCCCCTATTTAGGGGCATGGTAATATCTTTAAAATACTTTTAGATGTATTACGCAACAGATATAAAAAATTCAGAAATTGAAAATTTTCCAAAGATTTTTTATGAATTTTTAAAATGTTCGGTATATGAGAGATCTCCTTCGAGGGCTGATTGCCATATGAAGTCCCCTATTTAGGGGCATGGTAATATCTTTAAAATACTTTTAGATGTATTACGCAACAGATATAAAAAATTCAGAAATTGAAAATTTTCCAAAGATTTTTTATGAATTTTTAAAATGTTCGGTATATGAGAGATGTCCTTCCAGGGCTGATCGTCATATGAAGGCCATTACATAGAGACATGAAAATAACTTAAAAATATTCTTAGATGTATTAGGAAACATATAGAAAAAATTCATGAGGTGAAAATTTCTCAAAGATTTTTTATGAATTTTTAAAATTTTTGGTATATGGGAGATGTCCTTCCAGGGCTGATTGCCATATGAAATCCCCTATTTAGGGGCATGGTAATAACTTTAAAATACTTTTAGATGTATTACGCAACAGATATAAAAAATTCAGAAATTGAGAATTTTCCAAAGATTTTTTATGAATTTTTAAAATTTTCGGTATATGAGAGATCTCCTTCCAGGGCTGATTGTCATATGAAGGCCCCTACTTAGAGACATGGAAATAACTTAAAAATATTCTTATATGTATTAGGAAACGTATATAATAAATTCAGGAGGTGAGAATTTTCTAAACATTTTTTATGAATTTTTTCAATTTTCGATATATGACAGATGTTCTTCCAGGGCTTATTGTCATTTGAAGTACCCTACTTAGGGGCATATTAATAACTTTAAAATACTCTTAGATGTATTAGGAAACAGATATAAAAAATTCAAAAATTGAGAATTTTCCAAAGATTTTTTTTGAATTTTTAAAATTTTCGGTATATGAGAGATCTCCTTCCAGGGCTGATTGTCATATGAAGGCGCCTACTTAGAGACATGAAAATAACTTAAAAATATTCTTAGATGTATTTGGAAACATATAGAAAAAATTCATGAGGTGAAAATTTCTCAAAGATTTTTTATGAGTTTTTAAAATTTTCGGTATATGGGAGATGTTCTTCCAGGGCTGATTGTCATATAAAGTCCCATACTTAGAGACATGGAAATAACTTTAAAATACTCTTAGATGTATTAGTAAACAGATATAAAAAATTCAGAAATTGAGAATTTTCCAAAGATTTTTTATGAATTTTTAAAATTTTTGGTATATGGCAGATGTCCTTCCAGGGCTGATTCTCACATGAAGGCCCCTAGTTAGGGGCATGGTAATAACTTAAAAATAATATTAGATGTATTGGAAACATATCTAATAAATTCAGGAGGTGAGAATCTTCCAAAGATTTTTTATGAATTTTTTAAATTTTCGATATGTGACAGATGTTAGGGTATGGTAATAACTTTAAAATACTCTTAGATGTATTAGGAAACGGATATAAAAAGTTCAAAAGTTGAGAATATGCCAAAGATTTTTTATGAATTTTTAAAATGTTCGGTATATGAGAGATGTCCTTCTAGGGCTGATTGTCATATGATGGCCCTTACATAGAGACATGAAAATAACTTAAAAATATTCTTAGATGTATTAGGAAACATACAGAAAAAATTCATGAGGTGAAAATTTCTCAAAGATTTTTTATGAATTTTTAGAATTTTTGGTATATGGGAGATGACCTTCCAGGGCTGATTGCCATATGAAGTCCCCTATTTAGGGGCATGGTAGAAACTTTAAAATACTTTTAGATGTATTACGCAACAGATATAAAAAATTCAGAAATTGAGAATTTTCCAAGGATTTTTTATGAATGTTTAAAATTTTCGGTATATGGGAGATCTCCTTCCAGGGCTGATTGTCAAATGAAGGCCCCTACTTAGAGACATGGAAATAACTTAAAAATATTCTTAGATGTATTAGGAAACATATAGAAAGAATTCATGAGGTGAAAATTTCTCAAAGATTTTTTACGAATTTTTAAACATTTCGGTATATGCGAGATGTTCTTCCAGGGCTGATTGCTATATGAAGTCCCCTATTTAGGGGCATGGTAATAACTTTAAAATACTTTCAGATGTATTTCGAAACAGATATAAAAAATTCAGAAGTTGAGAATTTTCCAAAGATTTCTTATGAATTTTTTAAATTTTCGATATATGACAGATGTCCTTCCAGGGCTTATTGTCATTTGAAGTACCCTACTTAGGGGCATATTAATAACTTTAAAATACTCTTAGATGTATTAGGAAACAGATATAAAAAATTCAAAAATTGAGAATTTTCCAAAGATTTTTTTTGAATTTTTAAAATTTTCGGTATATGAGAGATCTCCTTCCAGGGCTGATTGTCATATGAAGGCGCCTACTTAGAGACATGGAAATAACTCTAAAATATTCTTAGATGTATTAGGAAACATATAGAAAAAATTCATGAGGTGAAAATTTCTCAAAGATTTTTTATGAATTTTTAAACATTTCGGTATATGGGAGATGTCCTTCCAGGGCTGATTGTCAAATGAAGGCCCCTACTTAGAGACATGGAAATAACTTAAAAATATTCTTAGATGTATTAGGAAACATATAGAAAGAATTCATGAGGTGAAAATTTCTCAAAGATTTTTTATGAATTTTTAAACATTTCGGTATATGGGAGATGTTTTTCCAGGGCTGATTGCTATATGAAGTCCCCTATTTAGGGGCATGGTAATAACTTTAAAATACTTTCAGATGTATTTCGAAACAGATATAAAAAATTCAGAAGTTGGAATTTTCCAAAGATTTCTTATGAATTTTTTACATTTTCGATATATGACAGATGTCCTTCCAGGGCTAATTGTTATATGAAGTCCCCGACTTAGGGGCATGGTAATAACTTTAAAATACTCTTAGATGTATTAGTAAACAGATATAAAAAGTCAAAAGTTGAAAATTTTCCAAAAATTTTTTATGTATTTTTAAATTTTCGATATATGACAGATGTCCTTCCAGAACTGATTGCCATATGAAGTCCCCTATTTAGGGGCATGGTAATAACTTTAAAATACTCTTAGATGTATTAGTAAACAGATATAAAAAGTCAAAAGTTGAGAATTTTCCAAAAATTTTTTATGAATTTTTTAAATTTTCGATATATGACAGATGTCCTTCCAGAACTGATTGTTATATGAAGTCCCCGACTTAGGGGCATGGTAATAACTTTAAAATACTCTTAGATGTATTAGGAAACGGATATAAAAAGTTCAAAAGTTGAGAATATGCCAAAGATTTTTTATGAATTTTTAAAATGTTCGGTATATGAGAGATCTCCTTCGAGGGCTGATTGCCATATGAAGTCCCCTATTTAGGGGCATGGTAATATCTTTAAAATACTTTTAGATGTATTACGCAACAGATATAAAAAATTCAGAAATTGAAAATTTTCCCAAGATTTTTTATGAATTTTTAAGATGTTCGGTATATGAGAGATCTCCTTCGAGGGCTGATTGCCATATGAAGTCCCCTATTTAGGGGCATGGTAATATCTTTAAAATACTTTTAGATGTATGACGCAACAGATATAAAAAATTCAGAAATTGAAAATTTTCCAAAGATTTTTTATGAATTTTTAAAATGTTCGGTATATGAGAGATGTCCTTCCAGGGCTGATCGTCATATGAAGGCCCTTACATAGAGACATGAAAATAACTTAAAAATATTCTTAGATGTATTAGGAAACATATAGAAAAAATTCATGAGGTGAAAATTTCTCAAAGATTTTTTATGAATTTTTAAAATTTTTGGTATATGGGAGATGTCCTTCCAGGGCTGATTGCCATATGAAATCCCCTATTTAGGGGCATGGTAATAACTTTAAAATACTTTTAGATGTATTACGCAACAGATATAAAAAATTCAGAAATTGAGAATTTTCCAAAGATTTTTTATGAATTTTTAAAATTTTCGGTATATGAGAGATCTCCTTCCAGGGCTGATTGTCATATGAAGGCCCCTACTTAGAGACATGGAAATAACTTAAAAATATTCTTATATGTATTAGGAAACGTATATAATAAATTCAGGAGGTGAGAATTTTCTAAACATTTTTTATGAATTTTTTCAATTTTCGATATATGACAGATGTTCTTCCAGGGCTTATTGTCATTTGAAGTACCCTACTTAGGGGCATATTAATAACTTTAAAATACTCTTAGATGTATTAGGAAACAGATATAAAAAATTCAAATATTGAGAATTTTCCAAAGATTTTTTTTGAATTTTTAAAATTTTCGGTATATGAGAGATCTCCTTCCAGGGCTGATTGTCATATGAAGGCGCCTACTTAGAGACATGAAAATAACTTAAAAATATTCTTAGATGTATTTGGAAACATATAGAAAAAATTCATGAGGTGAAAATTTCTCAAAGATTTTTTATGAGTTTTTAAAATTTTCGGTATATGGGAGATGTTCTTCCAGGGCTGATTGTCATATAAAGTCCCATACTTAGAGACATGGAAATAACTTTAAAATACTCTTAGATGTATTAGTAAACAGATATAAAAAATTCAGAAATTGAGAATTTTCCAAAGATTTTTTATGAATTTTTAAAATTTTTGGTATATGGCAGATGTCCTTCCAGGGCTGATTCTCACATGAAGGCCCCTAGTTAGGGGCATGGTAATAACTTAAAAATAATATTAGATGTATTGGAAACATATCTAATAAATTCAGGAGGTGAGAATCTTCCAAAGATTTTTTATGAATTTTTTAAATTTTCGATATGTGACAGATGTTAGGGTATGGTAATAACTTTAAAATACTCTTAGATGTATTAGGAAACGGATATAAAAAGTTCAAAAGTTGAGAATATGCCAAAGATTTTTTATGAATTTTTAAAATGTTCGGTATATGA
Organism: Crataerina pallida; assembly: GCA_949710015.1. Taxonomy (NCBI): domain Eukaryota; kingdom Metazoa; phylum Arthropoda; class Insecta; order Diptera; family Hippoboscidae; genus Crataerina; species Crataerina pallida. The sequence continues at coordinate 14,251,366 of OX453289.1, forward strand.
GAGATGTCCTTCTAGGGCTGATTGTCATATGATGGCCCTTACATAGAGACATGAAAATAACTTAAAAATATTCTTAGATGTATTAGGAAACATACAGAAAAAATTCATGAGGTGAAAATTTCTCAAAGATTTTTTATGAATTTTTAGAATTTTTGGTATATGGGAGATGACCTTCCAGGGCTGATTGCCATATGAAGTCCCCTATTTAGGGGCATGGTAGAAACTTTAAAATACTTTTAGATGTATTACGCAACAGATATAAAAAATTCAGAAATTGAGAATTTTCCAAGGATTTTTTATGAATGTTTAAAATTTTCGGTATATGGGAGATCTCCTTCCAGGGCTGATTGTCAAATGAAGGCCCCTACTTAGAGACATGGAAATAACTTAAAAATATTCTTAGATGTATTAGGAAACATATAGAAAGAATTCATGAGGTGAAAATTTCTCAAAGATTTTTTACGAATTTTTAAACATTTCGGTATATGCGAGATGTTCTTCCAGGGCTGATTGCTATATGAAGTCCCCTATTTAGGGGCATGGTAATAACTTTAAAATACTTTCAGATGTATTTCGAAACAGATATAAAAAATTCAGAAGTTGAGAATTTTCCAAAGATTTCTTATGAATTTTTTAAATTTTCGATATATGACAGATGTCCTTCCAGGGCTTATTGTCATTTGAAGTACCCTACTTAGGGGCATATTAATAACTTTAAAATACTCTTAGATGTATTAGGAAACAGATATAAAAAATTCAAAAATTGAGAATTTTCCAAAGATTTTTTTTGAATTTTTAAAATTTTCGGTATATGAGAGATCTCCTTCCAGGGCTGATTGTCATATGAAGGCGCCTACTTAGAGACATGGAAATAACTCTAAAATATTCTTAGATGTATTAGGAAACATATAGAAAAAATTCATGAGGTGAAAATTTCTCAAAGATTTTTTATGAATTTTTAAACATTTCGGTATATGGGAGATGTCCTTCCAGGGCTGATTGTCAAATGAAGGCCCCTACTTAGAGACATGGAAATAACTTAAAAATATTCTTAGATGTATTAGGAAACATATAGAAAGAATTCATGAGGTGAAAATTTCTCAAAGATTTTTTATGAATTTTTAAACATTTCGGTATATGGGAGATGTTTTTCCAGGGCTGATTGCTATATGAAGTCCCCTATTTAGGGGCATGGTAATAACTTTAAAATACTTTCAGATGTATTTCGAAACAGATATAAAAAATTCAGAAGTTGGAATTTTCCAAAGATTTCTTATGAATTTTTTAAATTTTCGATATATGACAGATGTCCTTCCAGGGCTAATTGTTATATGAAGTCCCCGACTTAGGGGCATGGTAATAACTTTAAAATACTCTTAGATGTATTAGTAAACAGATATAAAAAGTCAAAAGTTGAAAATTTTCCAAAAATTTTTTATGAATTTTTTAAATTTTCGATATATGACAGATGTCCTTCCAGAACTGATTGCCATATGAAGTCCCCTATTTAGGGGCATGGTAATAACTTTAAAATACTCTTAGATGTATTAGTAAACAGATATAAAAAGTCAAAAGTTGAGAATTTTCCAAAAATTTTTTATGAATTTTTTAAATTTTCGATATATGACAGATGTCCTTCCAGAACTGATTGTTATATGAAGTCCCCGACTTAGGGGCATGGTAATAACTTTAAAATACTCTTAGATGTATTAGGAAACGGATATAAAAAGTTCAAAAGTTGAGAATATGCCAAAGATTTTTTATGAATTTTTAAAATGTTCGGTATATGAGAGATCTCCTTCGAGGGCTGATTGCCATATGAAGTCCCCTATTTAGGGGCATGGTAATATCTTTAAAATACTTTTAGATGTATTACGCAACAGATATAAAAAATTCAGAAATTGAAAATTTTCCAAAGATTTTTTATGAATTTTTAAGATGTTCGGTATATGAGAGATCTCCTTCGAGGGCTGATTGCCATATGAAGTCCCCTATTTAGGGGCATGGTAATATCTTTAAAATACTTTTAGATGTATTACGCAACAGATATAAAAAATTCAGAAATTGAAAATTTTCCAAAGATTTTTTATGAATTTTTAAAATGTTCGGTATATGAGAGATGTCCTTCCAGGGCTGATCGTCATATGAAGGCCCTTACATAGAGACATGAAAATAACTTAAAAATATTCTTAGATGTATTAGGAAACATATAGAAAAAATTCATGAGGTGAAAATTTCTCAAAGATTTTTTATGAATTTTTAAAATTTTTGGTATATGGGAGATGTCCTTCCAGGGCTGATTGCCATATGAAATCCCCTATTTAGGGGCATGGTAATAACTTTAAAATACTTTTAGATGTATTACGCAACAGATATAAAAAATTCAGAAATTGAGAATTTTCCAAAGATTTTTTATGAATTTTTAAAATTTTCGGTATATGAGAGATCTCCTTCCAGGGCTGATTGTCATATGAAGGCCCCTACTTAGAGACATGGAAATAACTTAAAAATATTCTTATATGTATTAGGAAACGTATATAATAAATTCAGGAGGTGAGAATTTTCTAAACATTTTTTATGAATTTTTTCAATTTTCGATATATGACAGATGTTCTTCCAGGGCTTATTGTCATTTGAAGTACCCTACTTAGGGGCATATTAATAACTTTAAAATACTCTTAGATGTATTAGGAAACAGATATAAAAAATTCAAATATTGAGAATTTTCCAAAGATTTTTTTTGAATTTTTAAAATTTTCGGTATATGAGAGATCTCCTTCCAGGGCTGATTGTCATATGAAGGCGCCTACTTAGAGACATGAAAATAACTTAAAAATATTCTTAGATGTATTTGGAAACATATAGAAAAAATTCATGAGGTGAAAATTTCTCAAAGATTTTTTATGAGTTTTTAAAATTTTCGGTATATGGGAGATGTTCTTCCAGGGCTGATTGTCATATAAAGTCCCATACTTAGAGACATGGAAATAACTTTAAAATACTCGTAGATGTATTAGTAAACAGATATAAAAAATTCAGAAATTGAGAATTTTCCAAAGATTTTTTATGAATTTTTAAAATTTTTGGTATATGGCAGATGTCCTTCCAGGGCTGATTCTCACATGAAGGCCCCTAGTTAGGGGCATGGTAATAACTTAAAAATAATATTAGATGTATTGGAAACATATCTAATAAATTCAGGAGGTGAGAATCTTCCAAAGATTTTTTATGAATTTTTTAAATTTTCGATATGTGACAGATGTTAGGGTATGGTAATAACTTTAAAATACTCTTAGATGTATTAGGAAACGGATATAAAAAGTTCAAAAGTTGAGAATATGCCAAAGATTTTTTATGAATTTTTAAAATGTTCGGTATATGAGAGATGTCCTTCTAGGGCTGATTGTCATATGATGGCCCTTACATAGAGACATGAAAATAACTTAAAAATATTCTTAGATGTATTAGGAAACATACAGAAAAAATTCATGAGGTGAAAATTTCTCAAAGATTTTTTATGAATTTTTAGAATTTTTGGTATATGGGAGATGACCTTCCAGGGCTGATTGCCATATGAAGTCCCCTATTTAGGGGCATGGTAGAAACTTTAAAATACTTTTAGATGTATTACGCAACAGATATAAAAAATTCAGAAATTGAGAATTTTCCAAGGATTTTTTATGAATGTTTAAAATTTTCGGTATATGGGAGATCTCCTTCCAGGGCTGATTGTCAAATGAAGGCCCCTACTTAGAGACATGGAAATAACTTAAAAATATTCTTATATGTATTAGGAAACGTATATAATAAATTCAGGAGGTGAGAATTTTCTAAACATTTTTTATGAATTTTTTCAATTTTCGATATATGACAGATGTTCTTCCAGGGCTTATTGTCATTTGAAGTACCCTACTTAGGGGCATATTAATAACTTTAAAATACTCTTAGATGTATTAGGAAACAGATATAAAAAATTCAAATATTGAGAATTTTCCAAAGATTTTTTTTGAATTTTTAAAATTTTCGGTATATGAGAGATCTCCTTCCAGGGCTGATTGTCATATGAAGGCGCCTACTTAGAGACATGAAAATAACTTAAAAATATTCTTAGATGTATTTGGAAACATATAGAAAAAATTCATGAGGTGAAAATTTCTCAAAGATTTTTTATGAGTTTTTAAAATTTTCGGTATATGGGAGATGTCCTTCCAGGGCTGATTGTCATATAAAGTCCCATACTTAGAGACATGGAAATAACTTTAAAATACTCTTAGATGTATTAGTAAACAGATATAAAAAATTCAGAAATTGAGAATTTTCCAAAGATTTTTTATGAATTTTTAAAATTTTTGGTATATGGCAGATGTCCTTCCAGGGCTGATTCTCACATGAAGGCCCCTAGTTAGGGGCATGGTAATAACTTAAAAATAATATTAGATGTATTGGAAACATATCTAATAAATTCAGGAGGTGAGAATCTTCCAAAGATTTTTTATGAATTTTTTAAATTTTCGATATGTGACAGATGTTAGGGTATGGTAATAACTTTAAAATATTCTTAGATGTATTAGGAAACGGATATAAAAAGTTCAAAAGTTGAGAATATGCCAAAGATTTTTTATGAATTTTTAAAATGTTCGGTATATGAGAGATGTCCTTCTAGGGCTGATTGTCATATGAAGGCCCTTACATAGAGACATGAAAATAACTTAAAAATATTCTTAGATGTATTAGGAAACATACAGAAAAAATTCATGAGGTGAAAATTTCTCAAAGATTTTTTATGAATTTTTAGAATTTTTGGTATATGGGAGATGACCTTCCAGGGCTGATTGCCATATGAAGTCCCCTATTTAGGGGCATGGTAGAAACTTTAAAATACTTTTAGATGTATTACGCAACAGATATAAAAAATTCAGAAATTGAGAATTTTCCAAGGATTTTTTATGAATTTTTAAAATTTTCGGTATATGGGAGATCTCCTTCCAGGGCTGATTGTCAAATGAAGGCCCCTACTTAGAGACATGGAAATAACTTAAAAATATTCTTAGATTTATTAGGAAACATATAGAAAGAATTCATGAGGTGAAAATTTCTCAAAGATTTTTTACGAATTTTTAAACATTTCGGTATATGGGAGATGTTCTTCCAGGGCTGATTGCTATATGAAGTCCCCTATTTAGGGGCATGGTAATAAATTTAAAATACTTTCAGATGTATTTCGAAACAGATATAAAAAATTCAGAAGTTGAGAATTTTCCAAAGATTTCTTATGAATTTTTTAAATTTTCGATATATGACAGATGTCCTTCCAGGGCTTATTGTCATTTGAAGTACCCTACTTAGGGGCATATTAATAACTTTAAAATTCTCTTAGATGTATTAGGAAACAGATATAAAAAATTCAAAAATTGTGAATTTTCCAAAGATTTTTTTTGAATTTTTAAAATTTTCGGTATATGAGAGATCTCCTTCCAGGGCTGATTGTCATATGAAGGCGCCTACTTAGAGACATGGAAATAACTTTAAAATATTCTTAGATGTATTAGGAAACTTATCTAATAAATTTAGGAGGTAAGAATTATCCAAAGATTTTTCATGAATTTTTTCAATTTTCGATATATGACAGATGTCCTTCCAGGGCTTATTGTCATTTGAAGTCCCCTACTTAGAGACATGGAAATAACTTAAAAATATTCTTAGATGTATTAGTAAACATATAGAAAAAATTCATGAGGTGAAAATTTCTCAAAGATTTTTTATGAATTTTTAAACATTTCGGTATATGGGAGATGTCCTTCCAGGGCTGATTGTCAAATGAAGGCCCCTACTTAGAGACATGGAAATAACTTAAAAATATTCTTAGATGTATTAGGAAACATATAGAAAGAATTCATGAGGTGAAAATTTCTCAAAGATTTTTTATGAATTTTTAAACATTTCGGTATATGGGAGATGTTTTTCCAGGGCTGATTGCTATATGAAGTCCCCTATTTAGGGGCATGGTAATAACTTTAAAATACTTTCAGATGTATTTCGAAACAGATATAAAAAATTCAGAAGTTGAGAATTTTCCAAAGATTTCTTATGAATTTTTTAAATTTTCGATATATGACAGATGTCCTTCCAGGGCTGATTGTTATATGAAGTCCCCGACTTAGGGGCATGGTAATAACTTTAAAATACTCTTAGATGTGTTAGTAAACAGATATAAAAAGTCAAAAGTTGAGAATTTTCCAAAAATTTTTTATGAATTTTTTAAATTTTCGATATATGACAGATGTCCTTCCAGAACTGATTGCCATATGAAGTCCCCTATTTAGGGGCATGGTAATAACTTTAAAATACTCTTAGATGTATTAGTAAACAGATATAAAAAGTCAAAAGTTGAGAATTTTCCAAAAATTTTTTATGAATTTTTTAAATTTTCGATATATGACAGATGTCCTTCCAGAGCTGATTGTTATATGAAGTCCCCGACTTAGGGGCATGGTAATAACTTTAAAATACTCTTAGATGTATTAGGAAACGGATATAAAAAGTTCAAAAGTTGAGAATATGCCAAAGATTTTTTATGAATTTTTAAAATGTTCGGTATATGAGAGATCTCCTTCGAGGGCTGATTGCCATATGAAGTCCCCTATTTAGGGGCATGGTAATATCTTTAAAATACTTTTAGATGTATTACGCAACAGATATAAAAAATTCAGAAATTGAAAATTTTCCAAAGATTTTTTATGAATTTTTAAAATTTTCGGTATATGAGAGATCTCCTTCCAGGGCTGATTGTCATATGAAGGCCCCTACTTAGAGACATGGAAATAACTTAAAAATATTCTTAGATGTATTACGCAACAGATATAAGAAATTCAAAAGTTGAGAATTTTCCAAAGATTTTTTATGAATTTTCAAAATGTTCGGTATATGAGAGATGTCCTTCCAGGGCTGATCGTCATATGAAGGCCCTTACATAGAGACATGAAAATAACTTAAAAATATTCTTAGATGTATTAGGAAACATATAGAAAAAATTCATGAGGTGAAAATTTCTCAAAGAATTTTTATGAATTTTTAAAATTTTCGGTATATGGGAGATGTCCTTCCAGGGCTGATTGCCATATGAAGTCCCCTATTTAGGGGCATGGTAATAACTTTAAAATACTTTTAGATGTATTACGCAACAGATATAAGAAATTCAAAAGTTGAGAATTTTCCAAAGATTTTTTATGAATTATTAAAATGTTCGGTATATGAGAGATGTCTTTCCAGGGCTGATCGTCATATGAAGGCCCTTACATAGAGACATGAAAATAACTTAAAAATATTCTTAGATGTATTAGGAAACATACAGAAAAAATTCATGAGGTGAAAATTTCTCAAAGATTTTTTATGAATTTTTAGAATTTTTGGTATATGGGAGATGTCCTTCCAGGGCTGATTGCCATATGAAGTCCCCTATTTAGGGGCATGGTAATAACTTTAAAATACTTTTAGATGAATTACGCAACAGATATAAAAAATTCAGAAATTGAGAATTTTCCAAAGATTTTTTATGAATTTTTAAAATTTTCGGTATATGAGAGATCTCCTTCCAGGGCTGATTGTCATATGAAGGCCCCTACTTAGAGACATGGAAATAACTTAAAAATATTTTTATATGTATTAGGAAACATATATAATAAATTCAGGAGGTGAGAATTTTCTAAACATTTTTTATGAATTTTTTCAATTTTCGATATATGACAGATGTTCTTCCAGGGCTTATTGTCATTTAAAGTCCTCTACTTAGAGACATGGAAATAACTTTAAAATACTCTTAGATGTATTAGTTAACAGATATAAAAAATTCAAAAGTTGAGAATTTTTCAAAGATTTTTTATGAATTTTTTAAATTTTCGATATATGACAGATGTCCTTCCAGTGCTGATTGTCATATGAAGGCCCCTACTTAGAGAGATGGAAAAAACTTAAAAATATTCTTAGATGTATTAGGAAACATATAGAAAAAATTCATGAGGTGAAAATTTCTCAAAGATTTTTTATGAATTTTTAAAATTTTCGGTATGTGGGAGATGTCCTTCCAGGGCTGATTGCCATAAGAAGTCCCCTATTTAGGGGCATGGTAATAACTTTAAAATACTCTTAGATGTATTAGGAAACGGATATAAAAAGTTCAAAAGTTGAGAATATGCCAAAGATTTTTTATGAATTTTTAAAATGTTCGGTATATGAGAGATGTCCTTCTAGGGCTGATTGTCATATGAAGGCCCCTACTTAGAGACATGAAAACTTACTATATAATAACTTAAAAATATTCTTAGATGTATTAGGAAACATATAGAAAAAATTCAGGAGGTGAGAATTTTCTAAAGATTTTTTATGAATTTTTTCAATATGACAGATGTCCTTCCAGGGCTTATTGTCATTTGAAGTCCCCTACTTAGAGACATGGTAATAACTTTAAAATACTCTTAGTCGTATTAGTAAACAGATATAAAAAATTCAAAAGTTGAGAATTTTCCAAAGATTTTTTATGAATTTTTTAAATTTTCGATATATGACAGATGTCCTTCTAGGGCTGATTGTCATATGAAGGCCCTTACATAGAGACATGAAAATAACTTAAAAATATTCTTAGATGTATTAGAAAACATATATGAAAAATTCATGAGGTGAAAATTTCTCAAAGATTTTTTATGAATTTTTAAAATTTTTGGTATATGAGAGATCTCCTTCCAGGGCTGATTGACATATGAAGGCCCCTACTTAGAGACATGGAAATAACTTAAAAATATTTTTATATGTATTAGGAAACATATATAATAAATTCAGGAGGTGAGAATTTTCTAAACATTTTTTATGAATTTTTTCAATTTTCGATATATGACAGATGTTCTTCCAGGGCTTATTGTCATTTCAAGTCCCCTACTTAGAGACATGGAAATAACTTTAAAATACTCTTAGATGTATTAGTTAACAGATATAAAAAATTCAAAAGTTGAGAATTTTTCAAAGATTTTTTATGAATTTTTTAAATTTTCGATATATGACAGATGTCCTTCCAGTGCTGATTGTCATATGAAGGCCCCTACTTAGAGAGATGGAAAAAACTTAAAAATATTCTTAGATGTATTAGGAAACATATAGAAAAAATTCATGAGGTGAAAATTTCTCAAAGATTTTTTATGAATTTTTAAAATTTTCGGTATGTGGGAGATGTCCTTCCAGGGCTGATTGCCATAAGAAGTCCCCTATTTAGGGGCATGGTAATAACTTTAAAATACTTTTAGATGTATTACGCAACAGATATAAAAAATTCAGAAATTGAGAATTTTCCAAAGATTTTTTATGAATTTTTAAAATTTTCGGTATATGAGAGATCTCCTTCCAGGGCTGATTGTCATATGAAGGCCCCTACTTAGAGACATGGAAATAACTTAAAAATATTCTTATATGTATTAGGAAACGTATATAATAAATTCAGGAGGTGAGAATTTTCTAAACATTTTTTATGAATTTTTTCAATTTTCGATATATGACAGATGTTCTTCCAGGGCTTATTGTCATTTGAAGTATCCTACTTAGGGGCATATTAATAACTTTAAAATACTCTTAGATGTATTAGGAAACAGATATAAAAAATTCAAAAATTGAGAATTTTCCAAAGATTTTTTTTGAATTTTTAAAATTTTCGGTATATGAGAGATTTCCTTCCAGGGCTGATTGTCATATGAAGGCGCCTACTTAGAGACATGAAAATAACTTAAAAATATTCTTAGATGTATTTGGAAACATATAGAAAAAATTCATGAGGTGAAAATTTCTCAAAGATTTTTTATGAGTTTTTAAAATTTTCGGTATATGGGAGATGTCCTTCCAGGGCTGATTGTCATATAAAGTCCCATACTTAGAGACATGGAAATAACTTTAAAATACTCTTAGATGTATTAGTAAACAGATATAAAAAATTCAGAAATTGAGAATTTTCCAAAGATTTTTTATGAATTTTTAAAATTTTTGGTATATGGCAGATGTCCTTCCAGGGCTGATTCTCACATGAAGGCCCCTAGTTAGGGGCATGGTAATAACTTAAAAATAATATTAGATGTATTGGAAACATATCTAATAAATTCAGGAGGTGAGAATCTTCCAAAGATTTTTTATGAATTTTTTAAATTTTCGATATGTGACAGATGTTAGGGTATGGTAATAACTTTAAAATACTCTTAGATGTATTAGGAAACGGATATAAAAAGTTCAAAAGTTGAGAATATGCCAAAGATTTTTTATGAATTTTTAAAATGTTCGGTATATGAGAGATCTCCTTCCAGGGCTGATTGTCATATGAAGGCCCCTACTTAGAGACATGGAAATAACTTAAAAATATTCTTATATGTATTAGGAAACGTATATAATAAATTCAGGAGGTGAGAATTTTCTAAACATTTTTTATGAATTTTTTCAATTTTCGATATATGACAGATGTTCTTCCAGGGCTTATTGTCATTTGAAGTACCCTACTTAGGGGCATATTAATAACTTTAAAATACTCTTAGATGTATTAGGAAACAGATATAAAAAATTCAAAAATTGAGAATTTTCCAAAGATTTTTTTTGAATTTTTAAAATTTTCGGTATATGAGAGATCTCCTTCCAGGGCTGATTGTCATATGAAGGCGCCTACTTAGAGACATGGAAATAACTTTAAAATATTCTTAGATGTATTAGGAAACATATCTAATAAATTTAGGAGGTAAGAATTATCCAAAGATTTTTCATGAATTTTTTCAATTTTCGATATATGACAGATGTCCTTCCAGGGCTTATTGTCATTTGAAGTCCCCTACTTAGAGACATGGAAATAACTTAAAAATATTCTTAGATGTATTAGTAAACATATAGAAAAAATTCATGAGGTGAAAATTTCTCAAAGATTTTTTATGAATTTTTAAACATTTCGGTATATGGGAGATGTCCTTCCAGGGCTGATTGTCAAATGAAGGCCCCTACTTAGAGACATGGAAATAACTTAAAAATATTCTTAGATGTATTAGGAAACATATAGAAAGAATTCATGAGGTGAAAATTTCTCAAAGATTTTTTATGAATTTTTAAACATTTCGGTATATGGGAGATGTTTTTCCAGGGCTGATTGCTATATGAAGTCCCCTATTTAGGGGCATGGTAATAACTTTAAAATACTTTCAGATGTATTTCGAAACAGATATAAAAAATTCAGAAGTTGAGAATTTTCCAAAGATTTCTTATGAATTTTTTAAATTTTCGATATATGACAGATGTCCTTCCAGGGCTGATTGTTATATGAAGTCCCCGACTTAGGGGCATGGTAATAACTTTAAAATACTCTTAGATGTATTAGTAAACAGATATAAAAAGTCAAAAGTTGAGAATTTTCCAAAAATTTTTTATGAATTTTTTAAATTTTCGATATATGACAGATGTCCTTCCAGAACTGATTGCCATATGAAGTCCCCTATTTAGGGGCATGGTAATAACTTTAAAATACTCTTAGATGTATTAGTAAACAGATATAAAAAGTCAAAAGTTGAGAATTTTCCAAAAATTTTTTATGAATTTTTTAAATTTTCGATATATGACAGATGTCCTTCCAGAGCTGATTGTTATATGAAGTCCCCGACTTAGGGGCATGGTAATAACTTTAAAATACTCTTAGATGTATTAGGAAACGGATATAAAAAGTTCAAAAGTTGAGAATATGCCAAAGATTTTTTATGAATTTTTAAAATTTTCGGTATATGAGAGATGTCCTTCCAGGGCTGATCGTCATATGAAGGCCCTTACATAGAGACATGAAAATAACTTAAAAATATTCTTAGATGTATTAGGAAACATATAGAAAAAATTCATGAGGTGAAAATTTCTCAAAGATTTTTTATGAATTTTTAGAATTTTTGGTATATGGGAGATGTCCTTCCAGGGCTGATTGCCATATGAAGTCCCCTATTTAGGGGCATGGTAGAAACTTTAAAATACTTTTAGATGTATTACGCAACAGATATAAAAAATTCAGAAATTGAGAATTTTCCAAGGATTTTTTATGAATTTTTAAAATTTTCGGTATATGGGAGATCTCCTTCCAGGGCTGATTGTCAAATGAAGGCCCCTACTTAGAGACATGGAAATAACTTAAAAATATTCTTAGATGTATTAGGAAACATATAGAAAGAATTCATGAGGTGAAAATTTCTCAAAGATTTTTTACGAATTTTTAAACATTTCGGTATATGGGAGATGTTCTTCCAGGGCTGATTGCTATATGAAGTCCCCTATTTAGGGGCATGGTAATAACTTTAAAATACTTTCAGATGTATTTCGAAACAGATATAATAAATTCAGAAGTTGAGAATTTTCCAAAGATTTCTTATGAATTTTTTAAATTTTCGATATATGACAGATGTCCTTCCAGGGCTTATTGTCATTTGAAGTACCCTACTTAGGGGCATATTAATAACTTTAAAATACTCTTAGATGTATTAGGAAACAGATATAAAAAATTCAAAAATTGAGAATTTTCCAAAGATTTTTTATGAATTTTTAAACATTTCGGTATATGGGAGATGTCCTTCCAGGGCTGATTGTCAAATGAAGGCCCCTACTTAGAGACATGGAAATAACTTAAAAATATTCTTAGATGTATTAGGAAACATATAGAAAGAATTCATGAGGTGAAAATTTCTCAAAGATTTTTTATGAATTTTTAAACATTTCGGTATATGGGAGATGTTTTTCCAGGGCTGATTGCTATATGAAGTCCCCTATTTAGGGGCATGGTAATAACTTTAAAATACTTTCAGATGTATTTCGAAACAGATATAAAAAATTCAGAAGTTGAGAATTTTCCAAAGATTTCTTATGAATTTTTTAAATTTTCGATATATGACAGATGTCCTTCCAGGGCTGATTGTTATATGAAGTCCCCGACTTAGGGGCATGGTAATAACTTTAAAATACTCTTAGATGTATTAGTAAACAGATATAAAAAGTCAAAAGTTGAGAATTTTCCAAAAATTTTTTATGAATTTTTTAAATTTTCGATATATGACAGATGTCCTTCCAGAACTGATTGCCATATGAAGTCCCCTATTTAGGGGCATGGTAATAACTTTAAAATACTCTTAGATGTATTAGTAAACAGATATAAAAAGTCAAAAGTTGAGAATTTTCCAAAAATTTTTTATGAATTTTTTAAATTTTCGATATATGACAGATGTCCTTCCAGAGCTGATTGTTATATGAAGTCCCCGACTTAGGGGCATGGTAATAACTTTAAAATACTCTTAGATGTATTAGGAAACGGATATAAAAAGTTCAAAAGTTGAGAATATGCCAAAGATTTTTTATGAATTTTTAAAATGTTCGGTATATGAGAGATCTCCTTCGAGGGCTGATTGCCATATGAAGTCCCCTATTTAGGGGCATGGTAATATCTTTAAAATACTTTTAGATGTATTACGCAACAGATAAAAAAAATTCAGAAATTGAAAATTTTCCAAAGATTTTTTATGAATTTTTAAAATTTTCGGTATATGAGAGATCTCCTTCCAGGGCTGATTGTCATATGAAGGCCCCTACTTAGAGACATGGAAATAACTTAAAAATATTCTTAGATGTATTACGCAACAGATATAAGAAATTCAAAAGTTGAGAATTTTCCAAAAATTTTTTATGAATTTTTAAAATGTTCGGTATATGAGAGATGTCCTTCCAGGGCTGATCGTCATATGAAGGCCCTTACATAGAGACATGAAAATAACTTAAAAATATTCTTAGATGTATTAGGAAACATATAGAAAAAATTCATGAGGTGAAAATTTCTCAAAGATTTTTTATGAATTTTTAAAATTTTTGGTATATGGGAGATGTCCTTCCAGGGCTGATTGCCATATGAAATCCCCTATTTAGGGGCATGGTAATAACTTTAAAATACTTTTAGATGTATTACGCAACAGATATAAAAAATTCAGAAATTGAGAATTTTCCAAAGATTTTTTATGAATTTTTAAAATTTTCGGTATATGAGAGATCTCCTTCCAGGGCTGATTGTCATATGAAGGCCCCTACTTAGAGACATGGAAATAACTTAAAAATATTCTTATATGTATTAGGAAACGTATATAATAAATTCAGGAGGTGAGAATTTTCTAAACATTTTTTATGAATTTTTTCAATTTTCGATATATGACAGATGTTCTTCCAGGGCTTATTGTCATTTGAAGTACCCTACTTAGGGGCATATTAATAACTTTAAAATACTCTTAGATGTATTAGGAAACAGATATAAAAAATTCAAAAATTGAGAATTTTCCAAAGATTTTTTTTGAATTTTTAAAATTTTCGGTATATGAGAGATCTCCTTCCAGGGCTGATTGTCATATGAAGGCGCCTACTTAGAGACATGAAAATAACTTAAAAATATTCTTAGATGTATTTGGAAACATATAGAAAAAATTCATGAGGTGAAAATTTCTCAAAGATTTTTTATGAGTTTTTAAAATTTTCGGTATATGGGAGATGTCCTTCCAGGGCTGATTGTCATATAAAGTCCCATACTTAGAGACATGGAAATAACTTTAAAATACTCTTAGATGTATTAGTAAACAGATATAAAAAATTCAGAAATTGAGAATTTTCCAAAGATTTTTTATGAATTTTTAAAATTTTTGGTATATGGCAGATGTCCTTCCAGGGCTGATTCTCACATGAAGGCCCCTAGTTAGGGGCATGGTAATAACTTAAAAATAATATTAGATGTATTGGAAACATATCTAATAAATTCAGGAGGTGAGAATCTTCCAAAGATTTTTTATGAATTTTTTAAATTTTCGATATGTGACAGATGTTAGGGTATGGTAATAACTTTAAAATACTCTTAGATGTATTAGGAAACGGATATAAAAAGTTCAAAAGTTGAGAATATGCCAAAGATTTTTTATGAATTTTTAAAATGTTCGGTATATGAGAGATGTCCTTCTAGGGCTGATTGTCATATGAAGGCCCTTACATAGAGACATGAAAATAACTTAAAAATATTCTTAGATGTATTAGGAAACATACAGAAAAAATTCATGAGGTGAAAATTTCTCAAAGATTTTTTATGAATTTTTAGAATTTTTGGTATATGGGAGATGTCCTTCCAGGGCTGATTGCCATATGAAGTCCCCTATTTAGGGGCATGGTAGAAACTTTAAAATACTTTTAGATGTATTACGCAACAGATATAAAAAATTCAGAAATTGAGAATTTTCCAAGGATTTTTTATGAATTTTTAAAATTTTCGGTATATGGGAGATCTCCTTCCAGGGCTGATTGTCAAATGAAGGCCCCTACTTAGAGACATGGAAATAACTTAAAAATATTCTTAGATGTATTAGGAAACATATAGAAAGAATTCATGAGGTGAAAATTTCTCAAAGATTTTTTACGAATTTTTAAACATTTCGGTATATGGGAGATGTTCTTCCAGGGCTGATTGCTATATGAAGTCCCCTATTTAGGGGCATGGTAATAACTTTAAAATACTTTCAGATGTATTTCGAAACAGATATAAAAAATTCAGAAGTTGAGAATTTTCCAAAGATTTCTTATGAATTTTTTAAATTTTCGATATATGACAGATGTCCTTCCAGGGCTTATTGTCATTTGAAGTACCCTACTTAGGGGCATATTAATAACTTTAAAATACTCTTAGATGTATTAGGAAACAGATATAAAAAATTCAAAAATTGAGAATTTTCCAAAGATTTTTTTTGAATTTTTAAAGTTTTCGGTATATGAGAGATCTCCTTCCAGGGCTGATTGTCATATGAAGGCGCCTACTTAGAGACATGGAAATAACTTTAAAATATTCTTAGATGTATTAGGAAACATATCTAATAAATTTAGGAGGTAAGAATTATCCAAAGATTTTTCATGAATTTTTTCAATTTTCGATATATGACAGATGTCCTTCCAGGGCTTATTGTCATTTGAAGTCCCCTACTTAGAGACATGGAAATAACTTAAAAATATTCTTAGATGTATTAGTAAACATATAGAAAAAATTCATGAGGTGAAAATTTCTCAAAGATTTTTTATGAATTTTTAAACATTTCGGTATATGGGAGATGTCCTTCCAGGGCTGATTGTCAAATGAAGGCCCCTACTTAGAGACATGGAAATAACTTAAAAATATTCTTAGATGTATTAGGAAACATATAGAAAGAATTCATGAGGTGAAAATTTCTCAAAGATTTTTTATGAATTTTTAAACATTTCGGTATATGGGAGATGTTTTTCCAGGGCTGATTGCTATATGAAGTCCCCTATTTAGGGGCATGGTAATAACTTTAAAATACTTTCAGATGTATTTCGAAACAGATATAAAAAATTCAGAAGTTGAGAATTTTCCAAAGATTTCTTATGAATTTTTTAAATTTTCGATATATGACAGATGTCCTTCCAGGGCTGATTGTTATATGAAGTCCCCGACTTAGGGGCATGGTAATAACTTTAAAATACTCTTAGATGTATTAGTAAACAGATATAAAAAGTCAAAAGTTGAGAATTTTCCAAAAATTTTTTATGAATTTTTTAAATTTTCGATATATGACAGATGTCCTTCCAGAACTGATTGCCATATGAAGTCCCCTATTTAGGGGCATGGTAATAACTTTAAAATACTCTTAGATGTATTAGTAAACAGATATAAAAAGTCAAAAGTTGAGAATTTTCCAAAAATTTTTTATGAATTTTTTAAATTTTCGATATATGACAGATGTCCTTCCAGAGCTGATTGTTATATGAAGTCCCCGACTTAGGGGCATGGTAATAACTTTAAAATACTCTTAGATGTATTAGGAAACGGATATAAAAAGTTCAAAAGTTGAGAATATGCCAAAGATTTTTTATGAATTTTTAAAATGTTCGGTATATGAGAGATCTCCTTCGAGGGCTGATTGCCATATGAAGTCCCCTATTTAGGGGCATGGTAATATCTTTAAAATACTTTTAGATGTATTACGCAACAGATAAAAAAAATTCAGAAATTGAAAATTTTCCAAAGATTTTTTATGAATTTTTAAAATTTTCGGTATATGAGAGATCTCCTTCCAGGGCTGATTGTCATATGAAGGCCCCTACTTAGAGACATGGAAATAACTTAAAAATATTCTTAGATGTATTACGCAACAGATATAAGAAATTCAAAAGTTGAGAATTTTCCAAAAATTTTTTATGAATTTTTAAAATGTTCGGTATATGAGAGATGTCCTTCCAGGGCTGATCGTCATATGAAGGCCCTTACATAGAGACATGAAAATAACTTAAAAATATTCTTAGATGTATTAGGAAACATATAGAAAAAATTCATGAGGTGAAAATTTCTCAAAGATTTTTTATGAATTTTTAAAATTTTTGGTATATGGGAGATGTCCTTCCAGGGCTGATTGCCATATGAAATCCCCTATTTAGGGGCATGGTAATAACTTTAAAATACTTTTAGATGTATTACGCAACAGATATAAAAAATTCAGAAATTGAGAATTTTCCAAAGATTTTTTATGAATTTTTAAAATTTTCGGTATATGAGAGATCTCCTTCCAGGGCTGATTGTCATATGAAGGCCCCTACTTAGAGACATGGAAATAACTTAAAAATATTCTTATATGTATTAGGAAACGTATATAATAAATTCAGGAGGTGAGAATTTTCTAAACATTTTTTATGAATTTTTTCAATTTTCGATATATGACAGATGTTCTTCCAGGGCTTATTGTCATTTGAAGTACCCTACTTAGGGGCATATTAATAACTTTAAAATACTCTTAGATGTATTAGGAAACAGATATAAAAAATTCAAAAATTGAGAATTTTCCAAAGATTTTTTTTGAATTTTTAAAATTTTCGGTATATGAGAGATCTCCTTCCAGGGCTGATTGTCATATGAAGGCGCCTACTTAGAGACATGAAAATAACTTAAAAATATTCTTAGATGTATTTGGAAACATATAGAAAAAATTCATGAGGTGAAAATTTCTCAAAGATTTTTTATGAGTTTTTAAAATTTTCGGTATATGGGAGATGTCCTTCCAGGGCTGATTGTCATATAAAGTCCCATACTTAGAGACATGGAAATAACTTTAAAATACTCTTAGATGTATTAGTAAACAGATATAAAAAATTCAGAAATTGAGAATTTTCCAAAGATTTTTTATGAATTTTTAAAATTTTTGGTATATGGCAGATGTCCTTCCAGGGCTGATTCTCACATGAAGGCCCCTAGTTAGGGGCATGGTAATAACTTAAAAATAATATTAGATGTATTGGAAACATATCTAATAAATTCAGGAGGTGAGAATCTTCCAAAGATTTTTTATGAATTTTTTAAATTTTCGATATGTGACAGATGTTAGGGTATGGTAATAACTTTAAAATACTCTTAGATGTATTAGGAAACGGATATAAAAAGTTCAAAAGTTGAGAATATGCCAAAGATTTTTTATGAATTTTTAAAATGTTCGGTATATGAGAGATGTCCTTCTAGGGCTGATTGTCATATGAAGGCCCTTACATAGAGACATGAAAATAACTTAAAAATATTCTTAGATGTATTAGGAAACATACAGAAAAAATTCATGAGGTGAAAATTTCTCAAAGCTTTTTTATGAATTTTTAGAATTTTTGGTATATGGGAGATGTCCTTCCAGGGCTGATTGCCATATGAAGTCCCCTATTTAGGGGCATGGTAGAAACTTTAATATACTTTTAGATGTATTACGCAACAGATATAAAAAATTCAGAAATTGAGAATTTTCCAAGGATTTTTTATGAATTTTTAAAATTTTCGGTATATGGGAGATCTCCTTCCAGGGCTGATTGTCAAATGAAGGCCCCTACTTAGAGACATGGAAATAACTTAAAAATATTCTTAGATGTATTAGGAAACATATAAAAAGAATTCATGAGGTGAAAATTTCTCAAAGATTTTTTACGAATTTTTAAACATTTCGGTATATGGGAGATGTTCTTCCAGGGCTGATTGCTATATGAAGTCCCCTATTTAGGGGCATGGTAATAACTTTAAAATACTTTCAGATGTATTTCGAAACAGATATAAAATATTCAGAAGTTGAGAATTTTCCAAAGATTTCTTATGAATTTTTTAAATTTTCGATATATGACAGATGTCCTTCCAGGGCTTATTGTCATTTGAAGTACCCTACTTAGGGGCATATTAATAACTTTAAAATACTCTTAGATGTATTAGGAAACAGATATAAAAAATTCAAAAATTGAGAATTTTCCAAAGATTTTTTTTGAATTTTTAAAATTTTCGGTATATGAGAGATCTCCTTCCAGGGCTGATTGTCATATGAAGGCGCCTACTTAGAGACATGGAAATAACTTTAAAATATTCTTAGATGTATTAGGAAACATATCTAATAAATTTAGGAGGTAAGAATTATCCAAAGATTTTTCATGAATTTTTTCAATTTTCGATATATGACAGATGTCCTTCCAGGGCTTATTGTCATTTGAAGTCCCCTACTTAGAGACATGGAAATAACTTAAAAATATTCTTAGATGTATTAGTAAACATATAGAAAAAATTCATGAGGTGAAAATTTCTCAAAGATTTTTTATGAATTTTTAAACATTTCGGTATATGGGAGATGTCCTTCCAGGGCTGATTGTCAAATGAAGGCCCCTACTTAGAGACATGGAAATAACTTAAAAATATTCTTAGATGTATTAGGAAACATATAGAAAGAATTCATGAGGTGAAAATTTCTCAAAGATTTTTTATGAATTTTTAAACATTTCGGTATATGGGAGATGTTTTTCCAGGGCTGATTGCTATATGAAGTCCCCGACTTAGGGGCACTTTAAAATACTCTTTACTTTAAAATACTCTTAGATGTATTAGTAAACAGATATAAAAAGTCAAAAGTTGAGAATTTTCCAAAAATTTTTTATGAATTTTTTAAATTTTCGATATATGACAGATGTCCTTCCAGAACTGATTGCCATATGAAGTCCCCTATTCAGGGGCATGGTAATAACTTTAAAATACTCTTAGATGTATTAGTAAACAGATATAAAAAGTCAAAAGTTGAGAATTTTCCAAAAATTTTTTATGAATTTTTTAAATTTTCGATATATGACAGATGTCCTTCCAGAACTGATTGCCATATGAAGTCCCCTATTCAGGGGCATGGTAATAACTTTAAAATACTCTTAGATGTATTAGTAAACAGATATAAAAAGTCAAAAGTTGAGAATTTTCCAAAAATTTTTTATGAATTTTTTAAATTTTCGATATATGACAGATGTCCTTCCAGAGCTGATTGTTATATGAAGTCCCCGACTTAGGGGCATGGTAATAACTTTAAAATACTCTTAGATGTATTAGGAAACGGATATAAAAAGTTCAAAAGTTGAGAATATGCCAAAGATTTTTTATGAATTTTTAAAATGTTCGGTATATGAGAGATCTCCTTCGAGGGCTGATTGCCATATGAAGTCCCCTATTTAGGGGCATGGTAATATCTTTAAAATACTTTTAGATGTATTACGCAACAGATATAAAAAATTCAGAAATTGAAAATTTTCCAAAGATTTTTTATGAATTTTTAAAATTTTCGGTATATGAGAGATCTCCTTCCAGGGCTGATTGTCATATGAAGGCCCCTACTTAGAGACATGGAAATAACTTAAAAATATTCTTAGATGTATTACGCAACAGATATAAGAAATTCAAAAGTTGAGAATTTTCCAAAGATTTTTTATGAATTTTTAAAATGTTCGGTATATGAGAGATGTCCTTCCAGGGCTGATCGTCATATGAAGGCCCTTACATAGAGACATGAAAATAACTTAAAAATATTCTTAGATGTATTAGGAAACATATAGAAAAAATTCATGAGGTGAAAATTTCTCAAAGATTTTTTATGAATTTTTAAAATTTTTGGTATATGGGAGATGTCCTTCCAGGGCTGATTGCCATATAAAATCCCCTATTTAGGGGCATGGTAATAACTTTAAAATACTTTTAGATGTATTACGCAACAGATATAAAAAATTCAGAAATTGAGAATTTTCCAAAGATTTTTTATGAATTTTTAAAATTTTCGGTATATGAGAGATCTCCTTCCAGGGCTGATTGTCATATGAAGGCCCCTACTTAGAGACATGGAAATAACTTAAAAATATTCTTATATGTATTAGGAAACGTATATAATAAATTCAGGAGGTGAGAATTTTCTAAACATTTTTTATGAATTTTTTCAATTTTCGATATATGACAGATGTTCTTCCAGGGCTTATTGTCATTTGAAGTACCCTACTTAGGGGCATATTAATAACTTTAAAATACTCTTAGATGTATTAGGAAACAGATATAAAAAATTCAAAAATTGAGAATTTTCCAAAGATTTTTTTTGAATTTTTAAAATTTTCGGTATATGAGAGATCTCCTTCCAGGGCTGATTGTCATATGAAGGCGCCTACTTAGAGACATGAAAATAACTGTAAAATACTCTTAGATGTATTAGTAAACAGATATAAAAAATTCAGAAATTGAGAATTTTCCAAAGATTTTTTATGAATTTTTAAAATTTTTGGTATATGGCAGATGTCCTTCCAGGGCTGATTCTCACATGAAGGCCCCTAGTTAGGGGCATGGTAATAACTTAAAAATAATATTAGATGTATTGGAAACATATCTAATAAATTCAGGAGGTGAGAATCTTCCAAAGATTTTTTATGAATTTTTTAAATTTTCGATATGTGACAGATGTTAGGGTATGGTAATAACTTTAAAATACTCTTAGATGTATTAGGAAACGGATATAAAAAGTTCAAAAGTTGAGAATATGCCAAAGATTTTTTATGAATTTTTAAAATGTTCGGTATATGAGAGATGTCCTTCTACGGCTGATTGTCATATGAAGGCCCTTACATAGAGACATGAAAATAACTTAAAAATATTCTTAGATGTATTAGGAAACATACAGAAAAAATTCATGAGGTGAAAATTTCTCAAAGATTTTTTATGAATTTTTAGAATTTTTGGTATATGGGAGATGTCCTTCCAGGGCTGATTGCCATATGAAGTCCCCTATTTAGGGGCATGGTAGAAACTTTAAAATACTTTTAGATGTATTACGCAACAGATATAAAAAATTCAGAAATTGAGAATTTTCCAAGGATTTTTTATGAATTTTTAAAATTTTCGGTATATGGGAGATCTCCTTCCAGGGCTGATTGTCAAATGAAGGCCCCTACTTAGAGACATGGAAATAACTTAAAAATATTCTTAGATGTATTAGGAAACATATAGAAAGAATTCATGAGGTGAAAATTTCTCAAAGATTTTTTACGAATTTTTAAACATTTCGGTATATGGGAGATGTTCTTCCAGGGCTGATTGCTATATGAAGTCCCCTATTTAGGGGCATGGTAATAACTTTAAAATACTTTCAGATGTATTTCGAAACAGATATAAAAAATTCAGAAGTTGAGAATTTTCCAAAGATTTCTTATGAATTTTTTAAATTTTCGATATATGACAGATGTCCTTCCAGGGCTTATTGTCATTTGAAGTACCCTACTTAGGGGCATATTAATAACTTTAAAATACTCTTAGATGTATTAGGAAACAGATATAAAAAATTCAAAAATTGAGAATTTTCCAAAGATTTTTTTTGAATTTTTAAAATTTTCGGTATATGAGAGATCTCCTTCCAGGGCTGATTGTCATATGAAGGCCCCTACTTAGAGACATGGAAATAACTTTAAAATATTCTTAGATGTATTAGGAAACATATCTAATAAATTTAGGAGGTAAGAATTATCCAAAGATTTTTCATGAATTTTTTCAATTTTCGATATATGACAGATGTCCTTCCAGGGCTTATTGTCATTTGAAGTCCCCTACTTAGAGACATGGAAATAACTTAAAAATATTCTTAGATGTATTAGTAAACATATAGAAAAAATTCATGAGGTGAAAATTTCTCAAAGATTTTTTATGAATTTTTAAACATTTCGGTATATGGGAGATGTCCTTCCAGGGCTGATTGTCAAATGAAGGCCCCTACTTAGAGACATGGAAATAACTTAAAAATATTCTTAGATGTATTAGGAAACATATAGAAAGAATTCATGAGGTGAAAATTTCTCAAAGATTTTTTATGAATTTTTAAACATTTCGGTATATGGGAGATGTTTTTCCAGGGCTGATTGCTATATGAAGTCCCCTATTTAGGGGCATGGTAATAACTTTAAAATACTTTCAGATGTATTTCGAAACAGATATAAAAAATTCAGAAGTTGAGAATTTTCCAAAGATTTCTTATGAATTTTTTAAATTTTCGATATATGACAGATGTCCTTCCAGGGCTGATTGTTATATGAAGTCCCCGACTTAGGGGCATGGTAATAACTTTAAAATACTCTTAGATGTATTAGTAAACAGATATAAAAAGTCAAAAGTTGAGAATTTTCCAAAAATTTTTTATGAATTTTTTAAATTTTCGATATATGACAGATGTCCTTCCAGAACTGATTGCCATATGAAGTCCCCTATTTAGGGGCATGGTAATAACTTTAAAATACTCTTAGATGTATTAGTAAACAGATATAAAAAGTCAAAAGTTGAGAATTTTCCAAAAATTTTTTATGAATTTTTAAAATTTTCGATATATGACAGATGTCCTTCCAGAGCTGATTGTTATATGAAGTCCCCGACTTAGGGGCATGGTAATAACTTTAAAATACTCTTAGATGTATTAGGAAACGGATATAAAAAGTTCAAAAGTTGAGAATATGCCAAAGATTTTTTATGAATTTTTAAAATGTTCGGTATATGAGAGATGTCCTTCTAGGGCTGATTGTCATATGAAGGCCCCTACTTAGAGACATGAAAACTTACTATATAATAACTTAAAAATATTCTTAGATGTATTAGGAAACATATAGAAAAAATTCATGAGGTGAAAATTTCTCTAAGATTTTTTATGAATTTTTAAAATTTTCGGTATGTGGGAGATGTCCTTCCAGGGCTGATTGTCATATGAAGTCCCCTATTTAGGGGCATGGTAATAACTTTAAAATACTTTTAGATGTATTACGCAACAGATATAAGAAATTCAAGAGGTGAGAATTTTCCAAAGATTTTTTATGAATTTTTAAAATGTTCGGTATATGAGAGATGTCCTTCCAGGGCTGATCGTCATATGAAGGCCCTTATATAGAGACTTGAATATAACTTAAAAATATTCTTGGATGTATTAGGAAACATATAGAAAAAATTCATGAGGTGAAAATTTCTCAAAGATTTTATATGAATTTTTAAAATTTTCGGTATATGGGAGATGTCTTTCCAGGGCTGATTGCAATATCAAGTCCCCTATTTAGGGGCATGGTAATAACTTTAAAATACTTTAAGATGTATTACGCAACATATATAAAAAATTCAGAAATTGAGAATTTTCCAAAGATTTTTTATGAATTTTTAAAATTTTCGGTATATGGGAGATCTCCTTCCAGGGCTGATTGTCATATGAAGGCCCCTATTTAAAGACATGGAAATAACTTTAAAATACTCTTAGATGTATTAGTAAACAGATATAAAAAA
Source organism: Crataerina pallida (assembly GCA_949710015.1). Taxonomy (NCBI): domain Eukaryota; kingdom Metazoa; phylum Arthropoda; class Insecta; order Diptera; family Hippoboscidae; genus Crataerina; species Crataerina pallida. The sequence continues at coordinate 14,276,024 of OX453289.1, forward strand.
TTCAAAAGTTGAGAATTTTCCAAAGATTTTTTATGAATTTGTTAAATTTTCGATATATGACAGATGTCCTTCCAGGGCTGATTGTCATATAAAGGCCCCTACTTAGAGAGATGGAAATAACTTAAAAATATTCTTAGATGTATTAGGAAACTTATAGAAAAAATTCATGAGGTGAAAATTTCTCAAAGATTTTTTATGAATTTTTAAAATTTTCGGTATATGGGAGATCTCCTTCCAGGGCTGATTGTCATATGAAGGCCCCTACTTAAAGACATGGAAATAACTTTAAAATACTCTTAGATGTATTACGCAACAGATATAAAAAATTCAGAAATTGAGAATTTTCCAAAGATTTTTTATGAATTTTTTAAATTTTCGATATATGATAGATGTCCTTCCAGGGCTGATTGTCATATGAAGTCCCCTATTTAGGGGCATGGTAATAACTTTAAAATACTTTTAGATGTATTACGCAACAGATATAAGAAATTCAAGAGTTGAGAATTTTCCAAAGATTTTTTATGAATTTTTAAAATGTTCGGTATATGAGAGATGTCCTTCCAGGGCTGATCGTCATATGAAGGCCCTTATATAGAGACTTGAATATAACTTAAAAATATTCTTGGATGTATTAGGAAACATATAGAAAAAATTCATGAGGTGAAAATTTCTCAAAGATTTTATATGAATTTTTAAAATTTTCGGTATATGGGAGATGTCTTTCCAGGGCTGATTGCAATATCAAGTCCCCTATTTAGGGGCATGGTAATAACTTTAAAATACTTTAAGATGTATTACGCAACATATATAAAAAATTCAGAAATTGAGAATTTTCCAAAGATTTTTTATGAATTTTTAAAATTTTCGGTATATGGGAGATCTCCTTCCAGGGCTGATTGTCATATGAAGGCCCCTATTTAAAGACATGGAAATAACTTTAAAATACTCTTAGATGTATTAGTAAACAGATATAAAAAATTCAAAAGTTGAGAATTTTCCAAAGATTTTTTATGAATTTGTTAAATTTTCGATATATGACAGATGTCCTTCCAGGGCTGATTGTCATATAAAGGCCCCTACTTAGAGAGATGGAAATAACTTAAAAATATTCTTAGATGTATTAGGAAACTTATAGAAAAAATTCATGAGGTGAAAATTTCTCAAAGATTTTTTATGAATTTTTAAAATTTTCGGTATATGGGAGATCTCCTTCCAGGGCTGATTGTCATATGAAGGCCCCTACTTAAAGACATGGAAATAACTTTAAAATACTCTTAGATGTATTACGCAACAGATATAAAAAATTCAGAAATTGAGAATTTTCCAAAGATTTTTTATGAATTTTTTAAATTTTCGATATATGATAGATGTCCTTCCAGGGCTGATTGTCATATGAAGTCCCCTATTTAGGGGCATGGTAATAACTTTAAAATACTTTTAGATGTATTACGCAACAGATATAAAAAATTCAGAAATTGAGAATTTTCCAAGGATTTTTTATGAATTTTTAAAATTTTCGGTATATGGGAGATCTCCTTCCAGGGCTGATTGTCATATGAAGGCCCCTACTTAAAGACATGAAAATAACTTTAAAATACTTTCAGATGTATTAGTAAACAGATATAAAAAATTCAAAAGTTGAGAATTTTCCAAAGATTTTTTATGAATTTTTTAAATTTTCGATATATGACAGATGTCCTTCCAGGGCTGATTGTTATATGAAGTCCCCGACTTAGGGACATGGTAATAACTTTAAAATACTCTTAGATGTATTAGTAAACAGATATAAAAAATTCAAAAGTTGAGAATTTTCCAAAAATTTTTTATGAATTTTTTAAATTTTCGATATATGACAGATGCTCTTCCAGAGCTGATTGTCATATGAAGTCCCCTACTTAGGGGCATGGTAATAACTTAAAAATATACTTAGATGTATTAGGAAACATATAGAAAAAATTCATGAGGTGAAAATTTCTCAAAGATTTTTTATGAATCTTTAAAATTTTCGGTATATGGGAGATGTCCTTCCAGGGCTGATTGCCATATGAAGTCCCCTATTTAGGGGCATGGTAATAACTTTAAAATACTTTTAGATGTATTACGCAACAGATATAAGAAATTCAAAAGTTGAGAATTTTCCAAAGATTTTTTATGAATTTTTAAAATGTTCGGTATATGAGAGATGTCCTTCTAGGGCTGATTGTCATATGAAGGCCCCTACTTAGAGACATGAAAACTTACTATATAATAACTTAAAAATATTCTTAGATGTATTAGGAAACATATAGAAAAAATTCAGGAGGTGAGAATTTTCTAAAGATTTTTTATGAATTTTTTCAATATGACAGATGTCCTTCCAGGGCTTATTGTCATTTGAAGTCCCCTACTTAGAGACATGGTAATAACTTTAAAATACTCTTAGACGTATTAGTAAACAGATATAAAAAATTCAAAAGTTGAGAATTTTCCAAAGATTTTTTATGAATTTTTAAAATGTTCGGTATATGAGAGATGTCTTTCCAGGGCTGATCGTCGTATGAAGGCCCTTACATAGAGACATGAAAATAACTTAAAAATATTCTTAGATGTATTAGGAAACATACAGAAAAAATTCATGAGGTGAAAATTTCTCAAAGATTTTTTATGAATTTTTAGAATTTTTGGTATATGGGAGATGTCCTTCCAGGGCTGATTGCCATATGAAGTCCCCTATTTAGGGGCATGGTAATAACTTTAAAATACTTTTAGATGAATTACGCAACAGATATAAAAAATTCAGAAATTGAGAATTTTCCAAAGATTTTTTATGAATTTTTAAAATTTTCGGTATATGAGAGATCTCCTTCCAGGGCTGATTGTCATATGAAGGCCCCTACTTAGAGACATGGAAATAACTTAAAAATATTTTTATATGTATTAGGAAACATATATAATAAATTCAGGAGGTGAGAATTTTCTAAACATTTTTTATGAATTTTTTCAATTTTCGATATATGACAGATGTTCTTCCAGGGCTTATTGTCATTTCAAGTCCCCTACTTAGAGACATGGAAATAACTTTAAAATACTCTTAGATGTATTATGAAACAGATATAAAAAATTCAAAAGTTGAGAATTTTTCAAAGATTTTTTATGAATTTTTTAAATTTTCGATATATGACAGATGTCCTTCCAGTGCTGATTGTCATATGAAGGCCCCTACTTAGAGAGATGGAAAAAACTTAAAAATATTCTTAGATGTATTAGGAAACATATAGAAAAAATTCATGAGGTGAAAATTTCTCAAAGATTTTTTATGAATTTTTAAAATTTTCGGTATGTGGGAGATGTCCTTCCAGGGCTGATTGCCATAAGAAGTCCCCTATTTAGGGGCATGGTAATAACTTTAAAATACTCTTAGATGTATTAGGAAACGGATATAAAAAGTTCAAAAGTTGAGAATATGCCAAAGATTTTTTATGAATTTTTAAAATGTTCGGTATATGAGAGATGTCCTTCTAGGGCTGATTGTCATATGAAGGCCCCTACTTAGAGACATGAAAACTTACTATATAATAACTTAAAAATATTCTTAGATGTATTAGGAAACATATAGAAAAAATTCAGGAGGTGAGAATTTTCTAAAGATTTTTTATGAATTTTTTCAATATGACAGATGTCCTTCCAGGGCTTATTGTCATTTGAAGTCCCCTACTTAGAGACATGGTAATAACTTTAAAATACTCTTAGACGTATTAGTAAACAGATATAAAAAATTCAAAAGTTGAGAATTTTCCAAAGATTTTTTATGAATTTTTTAAATTTTCGATATATGACAGATGTCCTTCTAGGGCTGATTGTCATATGAAGGCCCTTACATAGAGACATGAAAATAACTTAAAAATATTCTTAGATGTATTAGAAAACATATATGAAAAATTCATGAGGTGAAAATTTCTCAAAGATTTTTTATGAATTTTTAAAATTTTTGGTATATGGCAGATGTCCTTCCAGGGCTGATTCTCACATGAAGGCCCCTAGTTAAGGGGCATGGTAATAACTTAAAAATAATATTAGATGTATTGGAAACATATCTAATAAATTCAGGAGGTGAGAATCTTCCAAAGATTTTTTATGAATTTTTTCAATTTTCGATATATGACAGATGTCCTTCCAGGGCTTATTGTCATTTGAAGTACCCTACTTAGGGGCATATTAATAACTTTAAAATACTCTTAGATGTATTAGGAAACAGATATAAAAAATTCAAAAGTTGAGAATTTTCCAAAAATTTTTAATGAATTTTTTAAATTTTCGATATATGACAGATGCCCTTCCAGAGCTGATTGTCATATGAAGTCCCCTACTTAGGGGCATGGTAATAACTTAAAAATATACTTAGATGTATTAGGAAACATATAGAAAAAATTCATGAGGTGAAAATTTCTCAAAGATTTTTTATGAATTTTTAAAATTTTCGGTATATGGGAGATGTCCTTCCAGGGCTGATTGTCATATGAAGTCCCCTATTTAGGGGCATGGTAATAACTTTAAAATACTTTAAGATGTATTACGCAACATATATAAAAAATTCAGAAATTGAGAATTTTCCAAAGATTTTTTATGAATTTTTAAAATTTTCGGTATATGAGAAATCTCTTTCCAGGGCTGATTGTCATATGAAGGACCCTACTTAGAGACATGGAAATAACTTTAAAATATTCTTAGATGTATTAGGAAACATATCTAATAAATTTAGGAGGTAAGAATTTTCCAAAGATTTTTTATGAATTTTTTCAATTTTCGATATATGACAGATGTCCTTCCAGGGCTTATTGTCATTTGAAGTCCCCTACTTAGAGACATGGAAATAACTTAAAAATATTCTTAGATGTATTACGCAACAGATATAAAAAATTCAGAAATTGAGAATTTTCCAAAGATTTTTTATGAATTTTTAAAATTTTCGGTATATGGCAGATGTCCTTCCAGGGCTGATTCTCACATGAAGGCCCCTAGTTAGGGGCATGGTAATAACTTAAAAATAATATTAGATGTATTGGAAACATATCTAATAAATTCAGGAGGTGAGAATCTTCCAAAGATTTTTTATGAATTTTTTAAATTTTCGATATGTGACAGATGTTAGGGTATGGTAATAACTTTAAAATACTCTTAGATGTATTAGGAAACGGATATAAAAAGTTCAAAAGTTGAGAATATGCCAAAGATTTTTTATGAATTTTTAAAATGTTCGGTATATGAGAGATGTCCTTCTAGGGCTGATTGTCATATGAAGGCCCCTACTTAGAGACATGAAAACTTACTATATAATAACTTAAAAATATTCTTAGATGTATTAGGAAACATATAGAAAAAATTCAGGAGGTGAGAATTTTCTAAAGATTTTTTATGAATTTTTTCAATATGACAGATGTCCTTCCAGGGCTTATTGTCATTTGAAGTCCCCTACTTAGAGACATGGTAATAACTTTAAAATACTCTTAGACGTATTAGTAAACAGATATAAAAAATTCAAAAGTTGAGAATTTTCCAAAGATTTTTTATGAATTTTTTAAATTTTCGATATATGACAGATGTCCTTCTAGGGCTGATTGTCATATGAAGGCCCTTACATAGAGACATGAAAATAACTTAAAAATATTCTTAGATGTATTAGAAAACATATATGAAAAATTCATTAGGTGAAAATTTCTCAAAGATTTTTTATGAATTTTTAAAATTTTTGGTATATGGCAGATGTCCTTCCAGGGCTGATTCTCACATGAAGGCCCCTAGTTAGGGGCATGGTAATAACTTAAAAATAATATTAGATGTATTGGAAACATATCTAATAAATTCAGGAGGTGAGAATCTTCCAAAGATTTTTTATGAATTTTTTAAATTTTCGATATGTGACAGATGTTAGGGTATGGTAATAACTTTAAAATACTCTTAGATGTATTAGGAAACGGATATAAAAAGTTCAAAAGTTGAGAATATGCCAAAGATTTTTTATGAATTTTTAAAATGTTCGGTATATGAGAGATGTCCTTCTAGGGCTGATTGTCATATGAAGGCCCCTACTTAGAGACATGAAAACTTACTATATAATAACTTAAAAATATTCTTAGATGTATTAGGAAACATATAGAAAAAATTCAGGAGGTGAGAATTTTCTAAAGATTTTTTATGAATTTTTTCAATATGACAGATGTCCTTCCAGGGCTTATTGTCATTTGAAGTCCCCTACTTAGAGACATGGTAATAACTTTAAAATACTCTTAGACGTATTAGTAAACAGATATAAAAAATTCAAAAGTTGAGAATTTTCCAAAGATTTTTTATGAATTTTTTAAATTTTCGATATATGACAGATGTCCTTCTAGGGCTGATTGTCATATGAAGGCCCTTACATAGAGACATGAAAATAACTTAAAAATATTCTTAGATGTATTAGAAAACATATATGAAAAATTCATTAGGTGAAAATTTCTCAAAGATTTTTTATGAATTTTTAAAATTTTTGGTATATGGCAGATGTCCTTCCAGGGCTGATTCTCACATGAAGGCCCCTAGTTAGGGGCATGGTAATAACTTAAAAATAATATTAGATGCATTGGAAACATATCTAATAAATTCAGGAGGTGAGAATCTTCCAAAGATTTTTTATGAATTTTTTAAATTTTCGATATGTGACAGATGTTAGGGTATGGTAATAACTTTAAAATACTCTTAGATGTATTAGGAAACGGATATAAAAAGTTCAAAAGTTGAGAATATGCCAAAGATTTTTTATGAATTTTTAAAATGTTCGGTATATGAGAGATGTCCTTCTAGGGCTGATTGTCATATGAAGGCCCCTACTTAGAGACATGAAAACTTACTATATAATAACTTAAAAATATTCTTAGATGTATTAGGAAACATATAGAAAAAATTCAGGAGGTGAGAATTTTCTAAAGATTTTTTATGAATTTTTTCAATATGACAGATGTCCTTCCAGGGCTTATTGTCATTTGAAGTCCCCTACTTAGAGACATGGTAATAACTTTAAAATACTCTTAGACGTATTAGTAAACAGATATAAAAAATTCAAAAGTTGAGAATTTTCCAAAGATTTTTTATGAATTTTTTAAATTTTCGATATATGACAGATGTCCTTCTAGGGCTGATTGTCATATGAAGGCCCTTACATAGAGACATGAAAATAACTTAAAAATATTCTTAGATGTATTAGAAAACATATATGAAAAATTCATGAGGTGAAAATTTCTCAAAGATTTTTTATGAATTTTTAAAATTTTTGGTATATGGCAGATGTCCTTCCAGGGCTGATTCTCACATGAAGGCCCCTAGTTAAGGGGCATGGTAATAACTTAAAAATAATATTAGATGTATTGGAAACATATCTAATAAATTCAGGAGGTGAGAATCTTCCAAAGATTTTTTATGAATTTTTTCAATTTTCGATATATGACAGATGTCCTTCCAGGGCTTATTGTCATTTGAAGTACCCTACTTAGGGGCATATTAATAACTTTAAAATACTCTTAGATGTATTAGGAAAAAGATATAAAAAATTCAAAAGTTGAGAATTTTCCAAAAATTTTTAATGAATTTTTTAAATTTTCGATATATGACAGATGCCCTTCCAGAGCTGATTGTCATATGAAGTCCCCTACTTAGGGGCATGGTAATAACTTAAAAATATACTTAGATGTATTAGGAAACATATAGAAAAAATTCATGAGGTGAAAATTTCTCAAAGATTTTTTATGAATTTTTAAAATTTTCGGTATATGGGAGATGTCCTTCCAGGGCTGATTGTCATATGAAGTCCCCTATTTAGGGGCATGGTAATAACTTTAAAATACTTTAAGATGTATTACGCAACATATATAAAAAATTCAGAAATTGAGAATTTTCCAAAGATTTTTTATGAATTTTTAAAATTTTCGGTATATGAGAAATCTCTTTCCAGGGCTGATTGTCATATGAAGGACCCTACTTAGAGACATGGAAATAACTTTAAAATATTCTTAGATGTATTAGGAAACATATCTAATAAATTTAGGAGGTAAGAATTTTCCAAAGATTTTTTATGAATTTTTTCAATTTTCGATATATGACAGATGTCCTTCCAGGGCTTATTGTCATTTGAAGTCCCCTACTTAGAGAGATGGAAATAACTTAAAAATATTCTTAGATGTATTAGGAAACTTATAGAAAAAATTCATGAGGTGAAAATTTCTCAAAGATTTTTTATGAATTTTTAAAATTTTCGTTATATGGGAGATCTCCTTCCAGGGCTGATTGTCATATGAAGGCCCCTATTTAAAGACATGGAAATAACTTTAAAATACTTTTAGATGTATTCGTAAACAGATATAAAAAATTCAAAAGTTGAGAATTTTCCAAAGATTTTTTATGAATTTTTAAAATTTTTGATATATGACAGATGTCCTTCCAGGGCTGATTGTCATATGAAGGCCCCTACTTAGAGACATGGAAATAACTTAAAAATATTCTTAGATGTATTACGCAACAGATATAAAAAATTCAGAAATTGAGAATTTTCCAAAGATTTTTTATGAATTTTTAAAATTTTCGGTATATGGGAGATGTCCTTCCAGGGTTGATTGCCATATGAAGTCCCCTATTTAGGGGCATGGTAATAACTTTAAAATACTTTTAGATGTATTACGCAACAGATATAAAAAATTCAGAAATTGAGAATTTTCCAAGGATTTTTTATGAATTTTTAAAATTTTCGGTATATGGGAGATCTCCTTCCAGGGCTGATTGTCATATGAAGGCCCCTATTTAAAGACATGGAAATAACTTTAAAATACTCTTAGATGTATTAGTAAACAGATATAAAAAATTCAAAAGTTGAGAATTTTCCAAAGATTTTTTATGAATTTGTTAAATTTTCGATATATGACAGATGTCCTTCCAGGGCTGATTGTCATATAAAGGCCCCTACTTAGAGAGATGGAAATAACTTAAAAATTTTCTTAGATGTATTAGGAAACTTATAGAAAAAATTCATGAGGTGAAAATTTCTCAAAGATTTTTTATGAATTTTTAAAATTTTCGTTATATGGGAGATCTCCTTCCAGGGCTGATTGTCATATGAAGGCCCCTACTTAAAGACATGGAAATAACTTTAAAATACTCTTAGATGTATTAGTGAACAGATATAAAAAATTCAAAAGTTGAGAATTTTCCAAAGATTTTTTATGAATTTTTTAAATTTTCGATATATGATAGATGTCCTTCCAGGGCTGATTGTCATATGAAGTCCCCTATTTAGGGGCATGGTAATAACTTTAAAATACTTTTAGATGTATTACGCAAAAGATATAAAAAATTCAGAAATTGAGAATTTTCCAAGGATTTTTTATGAATTTTTAAAATTTTCGGTATATGGGAGATCTCCTTCCAGGGCTGATTGTCATATGAAGGCCCCTACTTAAAGACATGGAAATAACTTTAAAATACTCTTAGATGTATTGGTAAACATATATAAAAAATTCAAAAGTTGAGAATTTTCCAAAGATTTTTTATGAATTTTTAAAATTTTCGGTATATGGGAGATGTCCTTCCAGGGCTGATTGCCATATGAAGTCCCCAATTTAGGGGCATGGTAATAACTTTAAAATACTTTTAGATGTATTACGCAACAGATATAAAAAATTCAGAAATTGAGAATTTTCCAAAGATTTTTTATGAATTTTTAAAATTTTCGTTATATGGGAGATGTCCTTCCAGGGCTGATTGCCATATGAAGTCCCCTATATAGAGGCATGGAAATAACTTTAAAATACTCTTAGATGTATTAGTAAACAGATATAAAAAATTCAAAAGTTGAGAATTTTCCAAAGATTTTTTATGAATTTTTAAAATTTTCGGTATATGGGAGATGTCCTTCCAGGGTTGATTGCCATATGAAGTCCCCTATTTAGGGGCATGGTAGAAACTTTAAAATACTTTTAGATGTATTACGCAACAGATATAAAAAATTCAGAAATTGAGAATTTTCCAAGGATTTTTTATGAATTTTTAAAATTTTCGGTATATGGGAGATCTCCTTCCAGGGCTGATTGTCATATGAAGGCCCCTACTTAAAGACATGAAAATAACTTTAAAATACTCTTAGATGTATTAGTAAACAGATATAAAAAATTCAAAAGTTGAGAATTTTCCAAAGATTTTTTATGAATTTTTTAAATTTTCGATATATGACAGATGTCCTTCCAGGGCTGATTGTTATATGAAGTCCCCGACTTAGGGACATGGTAATAACTTTAAAATACTCTTAGATGTATTAGTAAACAGATATAAAAAATTCAAAAGTTGAGAATTTTCCAAAAATTTTTTATGAATTTTTTAAATTTTCGATATATGACAGATGCCCTTCCAGAGCTGATTGTCATATGAAGTCCCCTACTTAGGGGCATGGTAATAACTTAATAATATACTTAGATGTATTAGGAAACATATAGAAAAAATTCATGAGGTGAAAATTTCTCAAAGATTTTTTATGAATTTTTAAAATTTTCGGTATATGGGAGATGTCCTTCCAGGGCTGATTGCCATGTGAAGTCCCCTATTTAGGGGCATGGTAATAACTTTAAAATACTTTTAGATGTATTACGCAACAGATATAAGAAATTCAAAAGTTGAGAATTTTCCAAAGATTTTTTATGAATTTTTAAAATGTTCGGTATATGAGAGATGTCTTTCCAGGGCTGATCGTCATTATGAAGGCCCTTACATAGAGACATGAAAATAACTTAAAAATATTCTTAGATGTATTAGGAAACATACAGAAAAAATTCATGAGGTGAAAATTTCTCAAAGATTTTTTATGAATTTTTAGAATTTTGGTATATGGGAGATGTCCTTCCAGGGCTGATTGCCATATGAAGTCCCCTATTTAGGGGCATGGTAATAACTTTAAAATACTTTTAGATGAATTACGCAACAGATATAAAAAATTCAGAAATTGAGAATTTTCCAAAGATTTTTTATGAATTTTTAAAATTTTCGGTATATGAGAGATCTCCTTCCAGGGCTGATTGTCATATGAAGGCCCCTACTTAGAGACATGGAAATAACTTAAAAATATTTTTATATGTATTAGGAAACATATATAATAAATTCAGGAGGTGAGAATTTTCTAAACATTTTTTATGAATTTTTTCAATTTTCGATATATGACAGATGTTCTTCCAGGGCTTATTGTCATTTCAAGTCCCCTACTTAGAGACATGGAAATAACTTTAAAATACTCTTAGATGTATTAGTTAACAGATATAAAAAATTCAAAAGTTGAGAATTTTTCAAAGATTTTTTATGAATTTTTTAAATTTTCGATATATGACAGATGTCCTTCCAGTGCTGATTGTCATATGAAGGCCCCTACTTAGAGAGATGGAAATAACTTAAAAATATTCTTAGATGTATTAGGAAACATATAGAAAAAATTCATGAGGTGAAAATTTCTCAAAGATTTTTTATGAATTTTTAAAATTTTCGGTATGTGGGAGATGTCCTTCCAGGGCTGATTGTCATATGAAGTCCCCTATTTAGGGGCATGGTAATAACTTTAAAATACTTTTAGATGTATTACGCAACAGATATAAAAAATTCAGAAATTGAGAATTTTCCAAAGATTTTTTATGAATTTTTTAAATTTTCGGTATATGAGAGATCTCCTTCCAGGGCTGATTGTCATATAAAGGCCTCTACTTAGAGACATGGAAATAACTTAAAAATATTCTTAGATGTATTAGGAAACATATATAATAAATTTAGGAGGTGAGAATTTTCTAAAGATTTTTTATGAATTTTTTCAATATGACAGATGTCCTTCCAGGGCTTATTGTCATTTGAAGTCCCCTACTTAGAGACATGGTAATAACTTTAAAATACTCTTAGACGTATTAGTAAACAGATATAAAAAATTCAAAAGTTGAGAATTTTCCAAAGATTTTTTATGAATTTTTTAAATTTTCGATATATGAGAGATTTCCTTCCAGGGCTGATTGTCATATGAAGGCCCCTACTTAGAGGCATGGAAATAACTTTAAAATACTCTTAGATGTATTAGTAAACAGATATAAAAAATTCAAAAGTTGAGAATTTTCCAAAGATTTTTTATGAATTTTTTGAATTTTCGATATATGGCAGATGTCCTTCTAGGTCTGATTCTCATATGAAGGCCCCTACTTAGGGCATTAGAATAACTTAAAAATAATATTAGATGTATTGGAAACATATATAATAAATTCAGGAGGTGAGAATTTTCCAAAGATTTTTTATGAATTTTTAAAATGTTCGGTATATGAGACATGTCCTTCCAGGGTTGATTATCATATGAAGGTCCTTACATAGAGACATGAAAATAACTTAAAAATATTCTTAGATGTATTAGAAAACATTTTTTATGAATTTTTTCAATTTTCGATATATGACAGATGTTCTTCCAGGGCTTATTGTCATTTGAAGTCCCCTACTTAGAGACATGGTAATAACTTTAAAATACTCTTAGACGTATTAGTAAACAGATATAAAAAATTCAAAAGTTGAGAATTTTCCAAATATTTTTTATGAATTTTTTAAATTTTTGATATATGACAGATGTCCTTCTAGGGCTGATTGTCATATGAAGGCCCTTACATAGAGACATGAAAATAACTTAAAAATATTCTTAGATGTATTAGAAAACATATATGAAAAATTCATGAGGTGAAAATTTCTCAAAGATTTTTTATGAATTTTTAAAATTTTTGGTATATGGGAGATGTCCTTCCAGGGCTGATTGCCATATGAAGTCCCCTATTTAGGGGCATGGTAATAACTTTAAAATACTTTTAGATGTATTACGCAACAGATATAAAAAATTCAGAAATTGAGAATTTTCCAAGGATTTTTTATGAATTTTTAAAATTTTCGGTATATGGGAGATCTCCTTCCAGGGCTGATTGTCATATGAAGGCCCCTACTTGGAGACATGGAAATAACTTAAAAATATTCTTAGATGTATTAGGAAACATATATAATAAATTCAGGAGGTGAGAATTTTCTAAAGATTTTTTATGAATTTTTTCAATATGACAGATGTCCTTCCAGGGCTTATTGTCATTTGAAGTCCCCTACTTAGAGACATGGTAATAACTTTAAAATACTCTTAGATGTATTAGTAAACAGATATAAAAAATTCAAAAGTTGAGAATTTTCCAAAAATTTTTTATGAATTTTTTAAATTTTCGATATATGACAGATGCCCTTCCAGAGCTGATTGTCATATGAAGTCCCCTACTTAGGGGCATGGTAATAACTTAAAAATATACTTAGATGTATTAGGAAACATATAGAAAAAATTCATGAGGTGAAAATTTCTCAAAGATTTTTTATGAATTTTTAAAATTTTCGGTATATGGGAGATGTCCTTCCAGGGCTGATTGCCATATGAAGTCCCCTATTTAGGGGCATGGTAATAACTTTAAAATACTTTTAGATGTATTACGCAACAGATATAAGAAATTCAAAAGTTGAGAATTTTCCAAAGATTTTTTATGAATTTTTAAAATGTTCGGTATATGAGAGATGTCTTTCCAGGGCTGATCGTCATTATGAAGGCCCTTACATAGAGACATGAAAATAACTTAAAAATATTCTTAGATGTATTAGGAAACATACAGAAAAAATTCATGAGGTGAAAATTTCTCAAAGATTTTTTATGAATTTTTAGAATTTTTGGTATATGGGAGATGTCCTTCCAGGGCTGATTGCCATATGAAGTCCCCTATTTAGGGGCATGGTAATAACTTTAAAATACTTTTAGATGAATTACGCAACAGATATAAAAAATTCAGAAATTGAGAATTTTCCAAAGATTTTTTATGAATTTTTAAAATTTTCGGTATATGAGAGATCTCCTTCCAGGGCTGATTGTCATATGAAGGCCCCTACTTAGAGACATGGAAATAACTTAAAAATATTTTTATATGTATTAGGAAACATATATAATAAATTCAGGAGGTGAGAATTTTCTAAACATTTTTTATGAATTTTTTCAATTTTCGATATATGACAGATGTTCTTCCAGGGCTTATTGTCATTTCAAGTCCCCTACTTAGAGACATGGAAATAACTTTAAAATACTCTTAGATGTATTAGTTAACAGATATAAAAAATTCAAAAGTTGAGAATTTTTCAAAGATTTTTTATGAATTTTTTAAATTTTCGATATATGACAGATGTCCTTCCAGTGCTGATCGTCATTATGAAGGCCCTTACATAGAGACATGAAAATAACTTAAAAATATTCTTAGATGTATTAGGAAACATATAGAAAAAATTCATGAGGTGAAAATTTCTCAAAGATTTTTTATGAATTTTTAAAATTTTCGGTATGTGGGAGATGTCCTTCCAGGGCTGATTGTCATATGAAGTCCCCTATTTAGGGGCATGGTAATAAATTTAAAATACTTTTAGATGTATTACGCAACAGATATAAAAAATTCAGAAATTGAGAATTTTCCAAAGATTTTTTATGAATTTTTTAAATTTTCGGTATATGAGAGATCTCCTTCCAGGGCTGATTGTCATATAAAGGCCTCTACTTAGAGACATGGAAATAACTTAAAAATATTCTTAGATGTATTAGGAAACATATATAATAAATTCAGGAGGTGAGAATTTTCTAAAGATTTTTTATGAATTTTTTCAATATGACAGATGTCCTTCCAGGGCTTATTGTCATTTGAAGTCCCCTACTTAGAGACATGGTAATAACTTTAAAATACTCTTAGACGTATTAGTAAACAGATATAAAAAATTCAAAAGTTGAGAATTTTCCAAAGATTTTTTATGAATTTTTTAAATTTTCGATATATGAGAGATTTCCTTCCAGGGCTGATTGTCATATGAAGGCCCCTACTTAGAGGCATGGAAATAACTTTAAAATACTCTTAGATGTATTAGTAAACAGATATAAAAAATTCAAAAGTTGAGAATTTTCCAAAGATTTTTTATGAATTTTTTAAATTTTCGATATATGGCAGATGTCCTTCTAGGTCTGATTCTCATATGAAGGCCCCTACTTAGGGCATTAGAATAACTTAAAAATAATATTAGATGTATTGGAAACATATATAATAAATTCAGGAGGTGAGAATTTTCCAAAGATTTTTTATGAATTTTTAAAATGTTCGGTATATGAGACATGTCCTTCCAGGGTTGATTATCATATGAAGGTCCTTACATAGAGACATGAAAATAACTTAAAAATATTCTTAGATGTATTAGAAAACATTTTTTATGAATTTTTTCAATTTTCGATATATGACAGATGTTCTTCCAGGGCTTATTGTCATTTGAAGTCCCCTACTTAGAGACATGGTAATAACTTTAAAATACTCTTACACGTATTAGTAAACAGATATAAAAAATTCAAAAGTTGAGAATTTTCCAAAGATTTTTTATGAATTTTTTAAATTTTTGATATATGACAGATGTCCTTCTAGGGCTGATCGTCATATGAAGGCCCTTACATAGAGACATGAAAATAACTTAAAAATATTCTTAGATGTATTAGAAAACATATATGAAAAATTCATGAGGTGAAAATTTCTCAAAGATTTTTTATGAATTTTTAAAATTTTTGGTATATGGGAGATGTCCTTCCAGGGCTGATTGCCATATGAAGTCCCCTATTTAGGGGCATGGTAATAACTTTAAAATCCTTTTAGATGTATTACGCAACAGATATAAAAAATTCAGAAATTGAGAATTTTCCAAGGATTTTTTATGAATTTTTAAAATTTTCGGTATATGGGAGATGTCCTTCCAGGGCTGATTGTCAAATGAAGGCCCCTACTTAGAGACATGGAAATAACTTAAAAATATTCTTAGATGTATTAGGAAACATATCTAATAAATTCAGGAGGTGAGAATTTTCCAAAGATTTTTTATGAATTTTTTCAATTTTCGATATATGACAGATGTCCTTCCAGGGCTTATTGTCATTTGAAGTACCCTACTTAGGGGCATATTAATAACTTTAAAATACTCTTAGATGTATTAGGAAACAGATATAAAAAATTCAAAAATTGAGAATTTTCCAAAGATTTTTTTTGAATTTTTAAAATTTTCGGTATATGAGAGATCTCCTTCCAGGGCTGATTGTCATATGAAGGCGTCTACTTAGAGACATGGAAATAACTTTAAAATATTCTTAGATGTATTAGGAAACATATCTAATAAATTTAGGAGGTAAGAATTATCCAAAGATTTTTTATGAATTTTTAAAATTTTCGGTATATGAGAGATCTCCTTCCAGGGCTGATTGTCATATGAAGGCCCCTACTTAGAGACATGGAAATAACTTAAAAATATTCTTAGATGTATTACGCAACAGATATAAGAAATTCAAAAGTTGAGAATTTTCCAAAGATTTTTTATGAATTTTTAAAATGTTCGGTATATGAGAGATGTCCTTCCAGGGCTGATCGTCATATGAAGGCCCTTACATAGAGACATGGAAATAACTTAAAAATATTCTTATATGTATTAGGAAACGTCCATAATAAATTCAGGAGGTGAGAATTTTCTAAACATTTTTTATGAATTTTTTCAATTTTCGATATATGACAGATGTTTTTCCAGGGCTTATTGTCATTTCAAGTCCCCTACTTAGAGACATGGAAATAACTTTAAAATACTCTTAGATGTATTAGTAAACAGATATAAAAAATTCAAAAGTTGAGAATTTTCCAAAGATTTTTTATGAATTTTTTAAATTTTCGATATATGACAGATGTCCTTCCAGTGCTGATTGTCATATGAAGGCCCCTACTTAGAGAGATGGAAATAACTTAAAAATATTCTTAGATGTATTAGGAAACATATAGAAAAAATTCATGAGGTGAAAATTTCTCAAAGATTTTTTATGAATTTTTAAAATTTTCGGTATATGGGAGATGTCCTTCCAGGGCTGATTGCCATATGAAATCCCCTATTTAGGGGCATGGTAATAACTTTAAAATACTTTTAGATGTATTACGCAACAGATATAAAAAATTCAGAAATTGAGAATTTTCCAAAGATTTTTTATGAATTTTTAAAATTTTCGGTATATGAGAGATCTCCTTCCAGGGCTGATTGTCATATGAAGGCCCCTACTTAGAGAGATGGAAATAACTTAAAAATATTCTTATATGTATTAGGAAACGTCTATAATAAATTCAGGAGGTGAGAATTTTCTAAACATTTTTTATGAATTTTTTCAATTTTCGATATATGACAGATGTTTTTCCAGGGCTTATTGTCATTTCAAGTCCCCTACTTAGAGACATGGAAATAACTTTAAAATACTCTTAGATGTATTAGTAAACAGATATAAAAAATTCAAAAGTTGAGAATTTTCCAAAGATTTTTTATGAATTTTTTAAATTTTCGATATATGACAGATGTCCTTCCAGTGCTGATTGTCATATGAAGGCCCCTACTTAGAGAGATGGAAATAACTTAAAAATATTCTTAGATATATTAGGAAACACATAGAAAAAATTCATGAGGTGAAAATTTCTCAAAGATTTTTTATGAATTTTTAAAATTTTCGGTATATGGGAGATGTCCTTCCAGGGCTGATTGCCATATGAAGTCCCCTATTTAAGGACATGGTAATAACTTTAAAATACTTTTAGATGTATTACGCAACAGATATAAAAAATTCAGAAATTGAGAATTTTCCAAAGATTTTTTATGAATTTTTAAAATTTTCGGTATATGAGAGATCTCCTTCCAGGGCTGATTGTTATATAAAGGCCCCTACTTAGAGACATGGAAATAACTTTAAAATACTCTTAGATGTATTAGTAAACAGATATAAAAAATTCAAAAGTTGAGAATTTTCCAAAGATTTTTTATGAATTTGTTAAATTTTCGATATATGGCAGATGTCCTTCCAGGGCTGATTCTCATATGAAGGCCCCTACTTAGGGGCATGGTAATAACTTAAAAATAATATAAGATGTATTAGAAACATATATAATAAATTCAGGAGGTGAGAATTTTCCAAAGATTTTTTATGAATTTTTTCAATTTTCGATATATAACAGATGCCCTACCAGGGCTGATTGTCATATGAAGGCCCCTATTTAGAGGCATGAAAATAACTTTAAAATATTCTTAGATGTATTGGAAACATATCTAAAAAATTCATGAGGTGAAAATTTCTCAAAGATTTTTTATGAATTTTTAAACATTTCGGTATATGGGAGATGTCCTTCCAGGGCTTATTGTCATTTGAAGTCCCCTACTTAGAGACATGGAAATAACTTTAAAATACTCTTAGATGTATTAGTAAACAGATATAAAAAGTCAAAAGTTGAGAATTTTCCAAAAATTTTTTATGAATTTTTTAAATTTTCGATATATGACAGATGTCCTTCCAGGGCTGATTGTCATATGAAGTCCCCTACTTAGGGGCATGGTAATAACTTAAAAATATTCTTAGACGTATTAGGAAACATATAGAAAAAAATTCATGAGGTGAAAATTTCTCAAAGATTTTTTATGAATTTTTAAAATTTTGGGTATATGGGAGATGTCCTTCCAGGGCTGATTGCCATATGAAGTCCCCTATTTAGGGGCATGGTAATAACTTTAAAATACTTTTAGATGTATTACGCAACAGATATAAAAAATTCAGAAATTGAGAATTTTCCACAGATTTTTTATGAATTTTTAAAATTTTCGGTATATGAGAGATCTCCTTCCAGGGCTGATTGTCATATGAAGTCTCCTACTTAAAGACATGGAAATAACTTTAAAATACTCTTAGATGTATTAGTAAACAGATATAAAAAATTCAGAAGTTGAGAATTTTTCAAAGATTTTTTATGAATTTTTTTAAATTTTCGATATATGAGAGATCTCCTTCCAGGGCTGATTCTCATATGAAGGCCCCTACTTAGGGGCATTTGAATAACTTTAAAATAATATTAGATGTATTGGAAACATATATAATAAATTTAGGAGGTGAGAATTTTCCAAAGATTTTTTATGAATTTTTTAAATTTTCGATATATGACAGATGTCCTTTCAGGGCTGATTGTCATATGAAGTCCCCTACTTAGGAGCATGGTAATAACTTAAAAATATTCTTAGATGTATTTGGAAACATATAGAAAAAATTCATGAGGTGAAAATTTCTTAAAGATTTTTTATGAGTTTTTAAAATTTTCGGTATATGGGAGATGTCTTTCCAGGGCTGATTGTCATATAAAGTCCCCTACTTAGAGACATGGAAATAACTTTAAAATACTCTTAGATGTATTAGTAAACAGATATAAAAAATTCAAAAGTTGAGAATTTTCCAAAGATTTTTTATGAATTTGTTAAATTTTCGATATATGGCAGATGTCCTTCCAGGGCTGATTCTCATATGAAGGCCCCTACTTAGGGGCATGGTAATAACTTAAAAATAATATAAAATGTATTGGAAACATATATAATAAATTCAGGAGGTGAGAATTTTCCAAAGATTTTTTATGAATTTTTTCAATTTTCGATATATAACAGATTTCCTTCCAGGGCTGATTGTCATATTAAGGCCCTTACATAGAGACATGAAAATAACTTAAAAATATTCTTAGATGTATTAGGAAACATATAGAAAAAATTCAGGAGGTGAGAATTTTCTAAAGATTTTTTATGAATTTTTTCAATATGACAGATGTCCTTCCAGGGCTTATTGTCATTTGAAGTCCCCTACTTAGAGACATGGAAATAACTTTAAAATACTCTTAGATATATTAGTAAACAGATATAAAAATTCAAAAGTTGAGAATTTTCCAAAAATTTTTTATGAATTTTTTAAATTTTCGATATATGACAGATGTCCTTCCAGGGCTGATTGTCATATGAAGGCCCCTACTTAGAGAGATGGAAATAACTTAAAAATATTCTTAGATGTATTAGGAAACATATATAATAAATTCAGGAGGTGAGAATTTTCTAAACATTTTTTATGAATTTTTAAAATTTTCGGTATATGGGAGATCTCCTTCCAGGGCTGATTGTCATATGAAGGCCCCTACTTGGAGACATGGAAATAACTTAAAAATATTCTTAGATGTATTAGGAAACATATATAATAAATTCAGGAGGTGAGAATTTTCTAAAGATTTTTTATGAATTTTTTCAATATGACAGATGTCCTTCCAGGGCTTATTGTCATTTGAAGTCCCCTACTTAGAGACATGGTAATAACTTTAAAATACTCTTAGATGTATTAGTAAACAGATATAAAAAATTCAAAAGTTGAGAATTTTCCAAAAATTTTTTATGAATTTTTTAAATTTTCGATATATGACAGATGCCCTTCCAGAGCTGATTGTCATATGAAGTCCCCTACTTAGGGGCATGGTAATAACTTAAAAATATACTTAGATGTATTAGGAAACATATAGAAAAAATTCATGAGGTGAAAATTTCTCAAAGATTTTTTATGAATTTTTAAAATTTTCGGTATATGGGAGATGTCCTTCCAGGGCTGATTGCCATATGAAGTCCCCTATTTAGGGGCATGGTAATAACTTTAAAATACTTTTAGATGTATTACGCAACAGATATAAGAAATTCAAAAGTTGAGAATTTTCCAAAGATTTTTTATGAATTTTTAAAATGTTCGGTATATGAGAGATGTCTTTCCAGGGCTGATCGTCATTATGAAGGCCCTTACATAGAGACATGAAAATAACTTAAAAATATTCTTAGATGTATTTGGAAACATATAGAAAAAATTCATGAGGTGAAAATTTCTTAAAGATTTTTTATGAGTTTTTAAAATTTTCGGTATATGGGAGATGTCCTTCCAGGGCTGATTGTCATATAAAGTCCCCTACTTAGAGACATGGAAATAACTTTAAAATACTCTTAGATGTATTAGTAAACAGATATAAAAAATTCAAAAGTTGAGAATTTTCCAAAGATTTTTTATGAATTTGTTAAATTTTCGATATATGGCAGATGTCCTTCCAGGGCTGATTCTCATATGAAGGCCCCTACTTAGGGGCATGGTAATAACTTAAAAATAATATAAGATGTATTGGAAACATATATAATAAATTCAGGAGGTGAGAATTTTCCAAAGATTTTTTATGAATTTTTTCAATTTTCGATATATAACAGATTTCCTTCCAGGGCTGATTGTCATATTAAGGCCCCTATTTGGAGGCATGAAAATAACTTTAAAAATATTCTTAGATGTATTGGAAACATATCTAAAAAATTCATGAGGTGAAAATTTCTCAAAGATTTTTTATGAATTTTTAAACATTTCGGTATATGGGAGATGTCCTTCCAGGGCTTATTGTCATTTGAAGTCCCCTACTTAGAGACATGGAAATAACTTTAAAATACTCTTAGATATATTAGTAAACAGATATAAAAAGTCAAAAGTTGAGAATTTTCCAAAAATTTTTTATGAATTTTTTAAATTTTCGATATATGACAGATGTCCTTCCAGGGCTGATTGTCATATGAAGTCCCCTACTTAGGGGCATGGTAATAACTGAAAATATACTTAGATGTATTAGGAAACATATAGAAAAAATTCATGAGGTGAAAATTTCTCAAAGATTTTTTATGAATTTTTAAAATTTTGGGTATATGGGAGATGTCCTTCCAGGGCTGATTGCCATATGAAGTCCCCTATTTAGGAGCATGGTAATAACTTTAAAATACTTTTAGATGTATTACGCAACAGATACAGAAATTTCAGAAATTGAGAATTTTCCACAGATTTTTTATGAATTTTCAAAATTTTCGGTATATGAGAGATCTCCTTCCAGGGCTGATTGTCATATGAAGTCTCCTACTTAGGGGCATGGTAATAACTTTAAAATACTCTTAGATGTATTAGGAAACAGATATAAAAAATTCAGAAGTTGAGAATTTTTCAAAGATTTTTTATGAATTTTTTTAAATTTTCGATATATGAGAGATCTCCTTCCAGGGCTGATTCTCATATGAAGGCCCCTACTTAGGGGCATTTGAATAACTTTAAAATAATATTAGATGTATTGGAAACATATATAATAAATTCAGGAGGTGAGAATTTTCCAAAGATTTTTTATGAATTTTTTAAATTTTCGATATATGACAGATGTCCTTTCAGGGCTGATTGTCATATGAAGTCCCCTACTTAGGAGCATGGTAATAACTTAAAAATATACTTAGATGTATTAGGAAACATATAGAAAAAATTCATGAGGTGAAAATTTCTCAAAGATTTTTTATGAATTTTTAAAATTTTCGGTATATGGGAGATGTCCTTCCAGGTCTGATTGCCATATGAAGTCCCCTATTTAGGGGCATGGTAATATCTTTAAAATACTTTTAGATGTATTAGTAAACAGATATAAAAAGTCAAAAGTTGAGAATTTTCCACAGATTTTTTATGAATTTTTAAAATTTTCGGTATATGAGAGATCTCCTTCCAGGGCTGATTGTCATATGAAGTCCCCTACTTAGGGGCATGGTAATAACTTTAAAATACTCTTAGATGTATTAGGAAACAGATATAAAAAATTCAGAAGTTGAGAATTTTTCAAAGATTTTTTATGAATTTTTTTAAATTTTCGATATATGAGAGATCTCCTTCCAGGGCTGATTCTCATATGAAGGCCCCTACTTAGAGACATGGAAATAACTTTAAAATACTCTTAGATGTATTAGTAAACAGATATAAAAAATTCAAAAGTTGAGAATTTTCCAAAGATTTTTTATGAATTTTTTAAATTTTCGATATATGACAGATGTCCTTCCAGGGCTGATTGTCATATGAAGTCCCCTACTTAGGGGCATGGTAATAACTGAAAATATACTTAGATGTATTAGGAAACATATATAATAAATTCAGGAGGTGAGAATTTTCTAAACATTTTTTATGAATTTTTTAAATTTTCGATATATGACAGATGTCCTTCCAGGGCTGATTGTCATATGAAGGCCCCTACTTAGAGACATGGAAATAACTTTAAAATACTCTTAGATGTATTAGTAAACAGATATAAAAAATTCAAAAGTTGAGAATTTTCCAAAGATTTTTTATGAATTTTTTAAATTTTCGATATATGACAGATGTCCTTCCAGGGCTGATTGTCATATGAAGTCCCCTACTTAGGGGCATGGTAATAACTGAAAATATACTTAGATGTATTAGGAAACATATAGAAAAAATTCATGAGGTGAAAATTTCTCAAAGATTTTTTATGAATTTTTAAAATTTTCGGTATATGGGAGATGTCCTTCCAGGTCTGATTGCCATATGAAGTCCCCTATTTAGGGGCACGGTAATATCTTTAAAATACTTTTAGATGTATTAGTAAACAGATATAAAAAGTCAAAAGTTGAGAATTTTCCGAAAATTTTTTATGAATTTTTTAAATTTTCGATATATGACAGATGTCCTTCCATGGCTGATTGTCATATGAAGTCCCCTACTTAGGGGCATGGTAATAACTGAAAATATACTTAGATGTATTAGGAAACATATATAATAAATTCAGGAGGTGAGAATTTTCCAAAAATTTTTTATGAATTTTTTAAATTTTCGATATATGACAGATGTCCTTCCAGGGCTGATTGTCATATGAAGGCCCCTACTTAGAGACATGGAAATAACTTAAAAATATTCTTAGATGTATTAGGAAACATATAGAAAAAATTCATGAGGTGAAAATTTCTCAAGGATTTTTTATGAATTTTTAAAATTTTCGGTATATGGGAGATGTCCTTCCAGGTCTGATTGCCATATGAAGTCCCCTATTTAGGGGCATGGTAATATCTTTAAAATACTTTTAGATGTATTAGTAAACAGATATAAAAAGTCAAAAGTTGAGAATTTTCCAAAAATTTTTTATGAATTTTTTAAATTTTCGATATATGACAGATCTCCTTCCAGGGCTGATTGTCAAATGAAGGCCCCTACTTAGAGACATGGAAATAACTTAAAAATATTCTTAGATGTATTAGGAAACATATATAATAAATTCAGGAGGTGAGAATTTTCTAAACATTTTTTATGAATTTTTTAAATTTTCGATATATGACAGATGTCCTTCCAGGGCTGATTGTCATATGAAGGCCCCTACTTAGAGACATGGAAATAACTTAAAAATATTCTTAGATGTATTAGGAAAGATATATAATAAATTCAGGAGGTGAGAATTTTCTAAACATTTTTTATGAATTTTTTCAATTTTCGATATATGACAGATGTTCTTCCAGGGCTTATTGTCATTTGAAGTACCCTACTTAGAGACATGGAAATAACTTTAAAATACTCTTAGATGTATTCGTAAACAGATATAAAAAATTCAAAAGTTGAGAATTTTCCAAAGATTTTTTATGAATTTTTTAAATTTTCGATATATGACAGATGTCCTTCCAGGGCTGATTGTCATATGAAGTCCCCTACTTAGGGGCATGGTAATAACTGAAAATATACTTAGATTTATTAGGAAACATATAGAAAAAATTCATGAGGTGAAAATTTCTCAAAGATTTTTTATGAATTTTTAAAATTTTCGGTATATGGGAGATGTCCTTCCAGGTCTGATTGCCATATGAAGTCCCCTATTTAGGGGCATGGTAATATCTTTAAAATACTTTTAGATGTATTAGTAAACAGATATAAAAAGTCAAAAGTTGAGAATTTTCCAAAAATTTTTTATGAATTTTTTAAATTTTCGATATATGACAGATCTCCTTCCAGGGCTGATTGTCAAATGAAGGCCCCTACTTAGAGACATGGAAATAACTTAAAAATATTCTTAGATGTATTAGGAAAGATATATAATAAATTCAGGAGGTGAGAATTTTCTAAACATTTTTTATGAATTTTTTCAATTTTCGATATATGACAGATGTTCTTCCAGGGCTTATTGTCATTTGAAGTCCCCTACTTAGAGACATGGAAATAACTTTAAAATACTTTTAGATGTATTAGTAAATAGATATAAAAAATTCAAAAGTTTAGAATTTTCCAAAGATTTTTTATGAATTTTTAAAATTTTCGATATATGACAGATGTCCTTCCAGGGCTGATTGTCATATGAAGGCCCCTACTTAGAGAGATGGAAATAACTTAAAAATATTCTTAGACGTATTAGGAAACATATAGAAAAAATTCATGAGGTGAAAATTTCTCAAAGATTTTTTATGAAATTTTAAAATTTTGGGTATATGGGAGATGTCCTTCCAGGGCTGATTGCCATATGAAGTCCCCTATTTAGGGGCATGGTAATAACTTTAAAATACTTTTAGATGTATTACGCAACAGATATAAAAAATTCAGAAATTGAGAATTTTCCACAGATTTTTTATGAATTTTTAAAATTTTCGGTATATGAGAGATCTCATTCCAGGGCTGATTGTCATATGAAGGCCCCTACTTAGAGACATGGAAATAACTTTAAAATACTCTTAGATGTATTAGTAAACAGATATAAAAAATTCAAAAGTTGAGAATTTTCCAAAGATTTTTTATGAATTTTTTAAATTTTCGATATATGACAGATGTCCTTCCAGGGCTGATTGTCATATGAAGGCCCCTACTTAGAGAGATGGAAATAACTTAAAAATATTCTTAGACGTATTAGGAAACATATAGAAAAAATTCATGAGGTGAAAATTTCTCAAAGATTTTTTATGAAATTTTAAAATTTTCGATATATGATAGATGTCCTTCCAGGGCTGATTGTCATATGAAGGCCCCTACTTAGAGAGATGGAAGTAACTTAAAAATATTCTTAGACGTATTAGGAAACATATAGAAAAAATTCATGAGGTGAAAATTTCTCAAAGATTTTTTATGAAATTTTAAAATTTTGGGTATATGGGAGATGTCCTTCCAGGGCTGATTGCCATATGAAGTCCCCTATTTAGGGGCATGGTAATAACTTTAAAATACTTTTAGTTGTATTACGCAACAGATATAAAAAATTCAGAAATTGAGAATTTTCCACAGATTTTTTATGAATTTTTAAAATTTTCGGTATATGAGAGATCTCCTTCCAGGGCTGATTGTCATATGAAGGCCCCTACTTAGAGACATGGAAATAACTTTAAAATACTCTTAGATGTATTATTAAACAGATATAAAAAATTCAAAAGTTGAGAATTTTCCAAAGATTTTTTATAAATTTGTTAAATTTTCGATATATGGCAGATGTCCTTCCAGGGCTGATTGTCATATGAAGTCCCCTACTTAGGGGCATGGTAATAACTTAAAAATATACTTAGATGTATTAGGAAACATATAGAAAAAATTCATGAGGTGAAAATTTCTCAAAGATTTTTTATGAATTTTTAAAATTTTCTGTATATGGGAGATGTCCTTCCAGGGCTGATTGCCATATGAAGTCCCCTATTTAGGGGCATGGTAATATCTTTAAAATACTTTTAGATGTATTACGCAACAGATATAAAAAATTCAGAAATTGAGAATTTTCCAAAGATTTTTTATGAATTTTTAATATTTTCGGTATATGAGATATCTCTTTCCAGGGCTGATTGTCATATGAAGGCCCCTACTTAGAGACATGGGAATAACTTAAAAATATTCTTAGATGTATTAGGAAACATATATAATAAATTCAGGAGGTGAGAATTTTCTAAACATTTTTTATGAATTTTTAAAATTTTCGATATATGACAGATGTACTTCCAGTGCTGATTGTCATATGAAGGCACCTACTTAGAGAGATGGAAATAACTTAAAAATATTCTTAGATGTATTTGGAAACATATAGAAAAAATTCATGAGGTGAAAATTTCTCAAAGATTTTTTATGAGTTTTTAAAATTTTCGGTATATGGGAGATGTCCTCCCAGGGCTGATTGTCATATAAAGTCCCCTACTTAGAGACATGGAAATAACTTTAAAATACTCTTAGATGTATTAGTAAACAGATATAAAAAATTCAAAAGTTGAGAATTTTCCAAAGATTTTTTATGAATTTGTTAAATTTTCGATATATGGCAGATGTCCTTCCAGGGCTGATTCTCATATGAAGGCCCCTACTTAGGGGCATGGTAATAACTTAAAAATAATATAAGATGTATTGGAAACATATATAATAAATTCAGGAGGTGAGAATTTTCCAAAGATTTTTTATGAATTTTTTCAATTTTCGATATATAACAGATTTCCTTCCAGGGCTGATTGTCATATTAAGGCCCCTATTTGGAGGCATGAAAATAACTTTAAAAATATTCTTAGATGTATTGGAAACATATCTAAAAAATTCATGAGGTGAAAATTTCTCAAAGATTTTTTATGAATTTTTAAACATTTCGGTATATGGGAGATGTCCTTCCAGGGCTTATTGTCATTTGAAGTCCCCTACTTAGAGACTTGGAAATAACTTTAAAATACTCTTAGATGTATTAGTAAACAGATATAAAAAGTCAAAAGTTGAGAATTTTCCAAAAATTTTTTATGAATTTTTTATATTTTCGATATATGACAGATGTCCTTCCAGGGCTGATTGTCATATGAAGTCCCCTACTTAGGGGCATGGTAATAACTGAAAATATACTTAGATGTATTAGGAAACATATAGAAAAAATTCATGAGGTGAAAATTTCTCAAAGATTTTTTATGAATTTTTAAAATTTTCGGTATATGGGAGATGTCCTTCCAGGGCTGATTGCCATATGAAGTCCCCTATTTAGGGGCATGGTAATATCTTTAAAATAATTTTAGATGTATTACGCAACAGATATAAAAAATTCAGAAATTGAGAATTTTCCAAAGATTTTTTATGAATTTTTAAAATTTTTGGTATATGAGAGATCTCCTTCCAGGGCTGATTGTCAAATGAAGGCCCCTACTTAGAGACATGGAAATAACTTAAAAATATTCTTAGATGTATTAGGAAACATATATAATAAATTCAGGAGGTGAGAATTTTCTAAACATTTTTTATGAATTTTTTAAATTTTCGATATATGACAGATGTCCTTCCAGGGCTTTATTGTCATATGAAGGCCCCTACTTAGAGACATGGAAATAACTTAAAAATATTCTTAGATGTATTAGGAAACATATAGAAAAAATTCATGAGGTGAAAATTTCTCAAAGATTTTTTATGAATTTTAAAAATTTTTGGTATATGGGAGATGTCCTTCCAGGGCTGATTGCCATATGAAGTCCCCTATTTAGGGGCATGGTAATAACTTTAAAATACTTTTAGATGTATTACGCAACAGATATAAAAAATTCAGAAATTGAGAATTTTCCAAAGATTTTTTATGAATTTTTAAAATTTTCGGTATATGAGAGATCTCCTTCCAGGGCTGATTCTCATATGAAGGCCCCTACTTAGAGACATGGAAATAACTTAAAAATATTCTTAGATGTATTAGGAAAGATATATAATAAATTCAGGAGGTGAGAATTTTCTAAACATTTTTTATGAATTTTTTCAATTTTCGATATATGACAGATGTTTTTCCAGGGCTTATTGTCATTTGAAGTACCCTACTTAGAGACATGGAAATAACTTTAAAATACTCTTAGATGTATTAGTAAACAGATATAAAAAATTCAAAAGTTGAGAATTTTCCAAAGATTTTTTATGAATTTTTTAAATTTTCGATATATGACAGATGTCCTTCCAGGGCTGATTGTCATATGAAGTCCCCTACTTAGGGGCATGGTAATAACTGAAAATATACTTAGATGTATTAGGAAACATATAGAAAAAATTCATGAGGTGAAAATTTCTCAAAGATTTTTTATGAATTTTTAAAATTTTCGGTATATGGGAGATGTCCTTCCAGGTCTGATTGCCATATGAAGTCCCCTATTTAGGGGCATGGTAATATCTTTAAAATACTTTTAGATGTATTAGTAAACAGATATAAAAAGTCAAAAGTTGAGAATTTTCCGAAAATTTTTTATGAATTTTTTAAATTTTCGATATATGACAGATGTCCTTCCATGGCTGATTGTCATATGAAGTCCCCTACTTAGGGGCATGGTAATAACTGAAAATATACTTAGATGTATTAGGAAACATATATAATAAATTCAGGAGGTGAGAATTTTCTAAACATTTTTTATGAATTTTTTAAATTTTCGATATATGACAGATGTCTTTCCAGGGCTGATTGTCATATGAAGGCCCCTACTTAGAGACATGGAAATAACTTAAAAATATTCTTAGATGTATTAGGAAACATATAGAAAAAATTCATGAGGTGAAAATTTCTCAAGGATTTTTTATGAATTTTTAAAATTTTCGGTATATGGGAGATGTCCTTCCAGGTCTGATTGCCATATGAAGTCCCTTATTTAGGGGCATGGTAATATCTTTAAAATACTTTTAGATGTATTAGTAAACAGATATAAAAAGTCAAAAGTTGAGAATTTTCCAAAAATTTTTTATGAATTTTTTAAATTTTCGATATATGACAGATCTCCTTCCAGGGCTGATTGTCAAATGAAGGCCCCTACTTAGAGACATGGAAATAAATTAAAAATATTCTTAGATGTATTAGGAAACATATATAATAAATTCAGGAGGTGAGAATTTTCTAAACATTTTTTATGAATTTTTTAAATTTTCGATATATGACAGATGTCCTTCCAGGGCTGATTGTCATATGAAGGCCCCTACTTAGAGACATGGAAATAACTTAAAAATATTCTTAGATGTATTAGGAAAGATATATAATAAATTCAGGAGGTGAGAATTTTCTAAACATTTTTTATGAATTTTTTCAATTTTCGATATATGACAGATGTTCTTCCAGGGCTTATTGTCATTTGAAGTACCCTACTTAGAGACATAGAAATAACTTTAAAATACTCTTAGATGTATTAGTAAACAGATATAGAAAATTCAAAAGTTGAGAATTTTCCAAAGATTTTTTATGAATTTTTTAAATTTTCGATATATGACAGATGTCCTTCCAGGGCTGATTGTCATATGAAGTCCTCTACTTAGGGGCATGGTAATAACTGAAAATATACTTAGATGTATTAGGAAACATATAGAAAAAATTCATGAGGTGAAAATTTCTCAAAGATTTTTTATGAATTTTTAAAATTTTCGGTATATGGGAGATGTCCTTCCAGGTCTGATTGCCATATGAAGTCCCCTATTTAGGGGCATGGTAATATCTTTAAAATACTTTTAGATGTATTAGTAAACAGATATAAAAAGTCAAAAGTTGAGAATTTTCCAAAAATATTTTATGAATTTTTTAAATTTTCGATATATGACAGATCTCCTTCCAGTGCTGATTGTCAAATGAAGGCCCCTACTTAGAGACATGGAAATAACTTAAAAATATTCTTAGATGTATTAGGAAACATATATAATAAATTCAGGAGGTGAGAATTTTCTAAACATTTTTTATAAATTTTTTAAATTTTCGATATATGACAGATGTCCTTCCAGGGCTGATTGTCATATGAAGGCCCCTACTTAGAGAGATGGAAATAACTTAAAAATATTCTTAGACGTATTAGGAAACATATAGAAAAAATTCATGAGGTGAAAATTTCTCAAAGATTTTTTATGAATTTTAAAAATTTTTGGTATATGGGAGATGTCCTTCCAGGGCTGATTGCCACATGAAGTCCCCTATTTAGGGGCATGGTAATAACTTTAAAATACTTTTAGATGTATTACGCAACAGATATAAAAAATTCAGAAATTGAGAATTTTCCAAAGATTTTTTATGAATTTTTAAAATTTTCGGTATATGAGAGATCTCCTTCCAGGGCTGATTGTCATATGAAGGCCCCTACTTAGAGACATGGAAATAACTTAAAAATATTCTTAGATGTATTAGGAAAGATATATAATAAATTCAGGAGGTGAGAATTTTCTAAAAATTTTTTATGAATTTTTTCAATTTTCGATATATGACAGATGTTTTTCCAGGGCTTATTGTCATTTGAAGTACCCTACTTAGAGACATGGAAATAACTTTAAAATACTCTTAGATGTATTAGTAAACAGATATAAAAAATTCAAAAGTTGAGAATTTTCCAAAGATTTTTTATGAATTTTTTAAATTTTCGATATATGACAGATGTCCTTCCAGGGCTGATTGTCATATGAAGGCCCCTACTTAGAGAGATGGAAATAACTTAAAAATATTCTTAGACGTATTAGGAAACATATAGAAAAAATTCATGAGGTGAAAATTTCTCAAAGATTTTTTATGAAATTTTAAAATTTTGGGTATATGGGAGATGTCCTTCCAGGGCTGATTGCCATATGAAGTCCCCTATTTAGGGGCATGGTAATAACTTTAAAATACTTTTAGATGTATTACGCAACAGATATAAAAAATTCAGAAATTGAGAATTTTCCACAGATTTTTTATGAATTTTTAAAATTTTCGGTATATGAGAGATCTCCTTCCAGGGCTGATTGTCATATGAAGGCCCCTACTTAGAGACATGGAAATAACTTTAAAATACTCTTAGATGTATTAGTAAATAGATATAAAAATTCAAAAGTTGAGAATTTTCCAAAGATTTTTTATGAATTTGTTAAATTTTCGATATGTGGCAGATGTCCTTCCAGGGCTGATTGTCATATGAAGTCCCCTACTTAGGGGCATGGTAATAACTTAAAAATATACTTAGATGTATTAGGAAACATATAGAAAAAATTCATGAGGTGAAAATTTCTCAAAGATTTTTTATGAATTTTTAAAATTTTCGGTATATGAGAGATGTCCTTCCAGGACTGATTGTCATATGAACTCCCCTATTTAGGGGCATGGTAATATCTTTAAAATACTTTTAGATGTATTACGCAACAGATATAAAAAATTCAGAAATTGAGAATTTTCCAAAGATTTTTTATGAATTTTTAAAATTTTCGGTATATGAGAGATCTCCTTCCAGGGCTGATTGTCATATGAAGGCCCCTACTTAGAGACATGGAAATAACATAAAAATATTCTTAGATGTATTAGGAAACATATATAATAAATTCAGGAGGTGAGAATTTTCTAAACATTTTTTATGAATTTTTTAAATTTTCGATATATGACAGATGTCCTTCCAGGGCTGATTGTCGTATGAAGTCCCCTACTTAGGGGCATGGTAATAACTTAAAAATATACTTAGATGTATTAGGAAACATATAGAAAAAATTCATTAGGTGCAAATTTCTCAAAGATTTTTTATGAATTTTTAAAATTTTCGGTATATGGGAGATGTCCTTCCAGGTCTGATTGCCATATGAAGTCTCCTATTTAGGGGCATGGTAATATCTTTAAAATACTTTTAGATGTATTACGCAACAGATATAAAAAATTCAGAAATTGAGAATTTTCCAAAGATTTTTTATGAATTTTTAAAATTTTCGGTATATGAGAGATCTCCTTCCAGGGCTGATTGTCATATGAAGGCCCCTACTTAGAGACATGGAAATAACTTAAAAATATTCTTAGATGTATTAGGAAGCATATATAATAAATTCAGGAGGTGAGAATTTTCTAAACATTTTTTATGAATTTTTTAAATTTTCGATATATGACGGATGTCCTTCCAGGGCTGATTGTCATATGAAGGCCCCTACTTAGAGACATGGAAATAACTTAAAAATATTCTTAGATGTATTAGGAAACATATAGAAAAAATTCATGAGGTGAAAATTTTTCAAAGATTTTTTATGAATTTTTAAAATTTTTGGTATATGGGAGATGTCCTTCCAGGGCTGATTGCCATATGAAGTCCCCAATTTAGGGGCATGGTAATAACTTTAAAATACTTTTAGATGTATTACGCAACAGATATAAAAAATTCAAAAATTGAGAATTTTCCAAAGATTTTTTATGAATTTTTAAAATTGTCGGTATATGAGAGATCTCCTTCCAGGGCTGATTGTCATATGAAGGCCTCTACTTAGAGACATGGAAATAACTTAAAAATATTCTTAGATGTATTAGGAAAGATATATAATAAATTCAGGAGGTGAGAATTTTCTAAACATTTTTTATGAATTTTTTCAATTTTCGATATATGACAGATGTTCTTCCAGGGCTTATTGTCATTTGAAGTACCCTACTTAGAGACATGGAAATAACTTTAAAATACTCTTAGATGTATTAGTAAACAGATATAAAAAATTCAAAAGTTGAGAATTTTCCAAAGATTTTTTATGAATTTTTTAAATTTTCGATATATGACAGATGTCCTTCCAGGGCTGATTGTCATATGAAGGCCCCTACTTAGAGAGATGGAAATAACTTAAAAATATTCTTAGACGTATTAGGAAACATATAGAAAAAATTCATGAGGTGAAAATTTCTCAAAGATTTTTTATGAAATTTTAAAATTTTGGGTATATGGGAGATGTCCTTCCAGGGCTGATTGTCATATGAAGGCCCCTACTTAGAGACATGGAAATAACTTAAAAATATTCTTAGATGTATTAGGAAACATATATAATAAATTCAGGAGGTGAGAATTTTCTAAACATTTTTTATGAATTTTTTCAATTTTCGATATATGACAGATGTTCTTCCAGGGCTTATTGTCATTTGAAGTACCCTACTTAGAGACATGGAAATAACTTTAAAATACTCTTAGATGTATTAGTAAACAGATATAAAAAATTCAAAAGTTGAGAATTTTCCAAAGATTTTTTATGAATTTTTTAAATTTTCGATATATGACAGATGTCCTTCCAGGGCTGATTGTCATATGAAGGCCCCTACTTAGAAAGATGGAAATAACTTAAAAATATTCTTAGACGTATTAGGAAACATATAGAAAAAATTCATGGGGTGAAAATTTCTCAAAGATTTTTTATGAAATTTTAAAATTTTGGGTATATGGGAGATGTCCTTCCAGGGCTGATTGCCATATGAAGTCCCCTATTTAGGGGCATGGTAATAACTTTAAAATACTTTTAGATGTATTACGCAACAGATATAAAAAATTCAGAAATTGAGAATTTTCCACAGATTTTTTATGAATTTTTAAAATTTTCGGTATATGAGAGATCTCCTTCCAGGGCTGATTGTCATATGAAGTCCCCTACTTAGAGACATGGAAATAACTTTAAAATACTCTTAGATGTATTAGTAA
This sequence comes from Crataerina pallida, assembly GCA_949710015.1. NCBI lineage: Eukaryota > Metazoa > Arthropoda > Insecta > Diptera > Hippoboscidae > Crataerina > Crataerina pallida. The sequence continues at coordinate 14,310,161 of OX453289.1, forward strand.
ACAGATATAAAAAATTCAAAAGTTGAGAATTTTCCAAAGATTTTTTATGAATTTGTTAAATTTTCGATATATGGCAGAGGTCCTTCCAGGGCTGATTCTCATATGAAGGCCCCTACTTAGGGGCATGGTAATAACTTAAAAATAATATAAGATGTATTGGAAACATATATAATAAATTCAGGAGGTCAGAATTTTCCAAAGATTTTTTATGAATTTTTTAAATTTTCGATATATGACAGATGTCCTTTCAGGGCTGATTGTCATATGAAGTCCCCTACTTAGGGGCATGGTAATAACTTTAAAATACTTTTAGATGTATTACGCAACAGATATAAAAAATTCAAAAGTTGAGAATTTTTCAAAGATTTTTTATGAATTTTTTTAAATTTTCGATATATGAGAGATCTCCTTCCAGGGCTGATTCTCATATGAAGGCCCCTACTTAGGGGCATTTGAATAACTTAAAAATAATATTAGATGTATTGGAAACATATATAATAAATTCAGGAGGTGAGAATTTTCCAAAGATTTTTTATGAATTTTTTAAATTTTCGATATATGACAGATGTCCTTTCAGGGCTGATTGTCATATGAAGTCCCCTACTTAGGGGCATGGTAATAACTATAAAATACTCTTAGATGTGTTAGTAAACAGATATAAAAAATTCAAAAGTTGAGAATTTTCCAAAGATTTTTTATGAATTTTTTAAATTTTCGATATATGACATATGTCTTTCCAGTGCTGATTCTCATATGAAGGCCCCTACTTAGGGGCATTAGAATAACTTAAAAATAATATTAGATGTATTGGAAACATATATAATAAATTCAGGAGGTGAGAATTTTCCAAAGATTTTTTATGAATTTTTAAAATTTTCGGTATATGAGAGATCTCCTTCCAGGGCTGATTGCCATATGAAGTCCCCTATTTAGGGGCATGGTAATATCTTTAAAATACTTTTAGATGTATTACGCAACAGATATAAAAAATTCAGAAATTGAGAATTTTCCAAAGATTTTTTATGAATTTTTAAAATTTTCGGTATATGAGAGATCTCCTTCCAGGGCTGATTGTCATATGAAGGCCCCTACTTAGAGACATGGAAATAACTTAAAAATATTCTTAGATGTATTAGGAAAGATATATAATAAATTCAGGAGGTGAGAAATTTCTAAACATTTTTTATGCATTTTTTCAATTTTCGATATATGACAGATGTTCTTCCAGGGCTTATTGTCATTTGAAGTCCCCTACTTAGAGACATGGAAATAACTTTAAAATACTTTTAGATGTATTAGTAAACAGATATAAAAAATTCAAAAGTTTAGAATTTTCCAAAGATTTTTTATGAATTTTTAAAATTTTCGATATATGACAGATGTCCTTCCAGGGCTGATTGTCATATGAAGGCCCCTACTTAGAGAGATGGAAATAACTTAAAAATATTCTTAGATCTATTAGGAAACATATAGAAAAAATTCATGAGGTGAAAATTTTTCAAAGATTTTTTATGAATTTTAAAAATTTTTGGTATATGGGAGATGTCCTTCCAGGGCTGATTGCCATATGAAGTCCCCAATTTAGGGGCATGGTAATAACTTTAAAATACTTTTAGATGTATTACGCAACAGATATAAAAAATTCAAAAATTGAGAATTTTCCAAAGATTTTTTATGAATTTTTAAAATTTTCGGTATATGAGAGATCTCCTTCCAGGGCTGATTGTCATATGAAGGCCTCTACTTAGAGACATGGAAATAACTTAAAAATATTCTTAGATGTATTAGGAAACATATATAATAAATTCAGGAGGTGAGAATTTTCTAAACATTTTTTATGAATTTTTTCAATTTTCGATATATGACAGATGTTCTTCCAGGGCTTATTGTCATTTGAAGTACCCTACTTAGAGACATGGAAATAACTTTAAAATACTCTTAGATGTATTCGTAAACAGATATAAAAAATTCAAAAGTTGAGAATTTTCCAAAGATTTTTTATGAATTTTTAAACTTTTCGATATATGACAGATGTCCTTCCAGGGCTGATTGTCATATGAAGGCCCCTACTTAGAGAGATGGAAATAACTTAAAAATATTCTTAGACGTATTAGGAAACATATAGAAAAAATTCATGAGGTGAAAATTTCTCAAAGATTTTTTATGAATTTTTAAAATTTTTGGTATATGGGAGATGTCCTTCCAGGGCTGATTGCCATATGAAGTCCCCTATTTAGGGGCATGGTAAAAACTTTAAAATACTTTTAGATGTATTACGCAACAGATATAAAAAATTCAGAAATTGAGAATTTTCCAAAGATTTTTTTAAATTTTCGGTATATGAGAGATCTCCTTCCAGGGCTGATTGTCATATGAAGGCCCCTACTTAGAGACATGGAAATAACTTAAAAATATTCTTAGATGTATTAGGAAAGATATATAATAAATTCAGGAGGTGAGAATTTTCTAAACATTTATTATGAATTTTTTCAATTTTCGATATATGACCGATGTTCTTCCAGGGCTTATTCTCATTTGAAGTCCCCTACTTAGAGACATGGAAATAACTTTAAAATACTCTTAGATGTATTAGTAAACAGATATAAAAAATTCAAAAGTTGAGAATTTTCCAAAGATTTTTTATGAATTTTTTAAATTTTCGATATATGACAGATGTCCTTCCAGGGCTGATTGTCATATGAATGCCCCTACTTAGAGAGATGGAAATAACTTAAAAATATTCTTAGACGTATTAGGAAACATATAGAAAAAATTCATGAGGTGAAAATTTCTCAAAGATTTTTTATGAATTTTTAAAATTTTGGGTATATGGGAGATGTCCTTCCAGGGCTGATTGCCATATAAAGTCCCCTAAATAGGGGCATGGTAATAACTTGAAAATACTTTAAGATGTATTACGCAACAGATATAAAAAATTCAGAAATTGAGAATTTTCCACAGATTTTTTATGAATTTTTAAAATTTTCGGTATATGTGAGATCTCTTTCCAGGGCTGATTGTCATATGAAGGCCCCTACTTAGAGAGATGGAAATAACTTAAAAATATTCTTAGGAAACACAAATAAAATATTCAGAAGGTGAGATTTTTCCAAAGATTTTTTATGAATTTTTAAAGTTTTCGGTATGTGGGAGATGTCCTTCTAGGGCTTATTCTCATATGAAGGCCCCTAATTAGGGGCATTAGAATAACTTAAAAATATTATTAGATGTATTGAAAAAATATATACTAAATTCTGTAGATTTTTTCCAAAGATTTTTTATGAATTTTTAAAATTTTCGGTATATGGGAGATGTCCTTTCAGGGCTGATTGTCATATGAAGGCCCTTACTTAGGGACATGGGAATAACTTTAAAATACTCTTAGATATATTAGGAAACATATATAAAAAATTCAGAAGGTGAGATTTTTCCAAAGACTTTTTATGAATTTTCAAAACTTTCGGTATGTGGGAGATGTTCTTCCAGGGCTGATTGTCATATGAAGGCCCCTAGGTGTATTAGGAAAGGTATATAAAAAATTCAGAAAGTGAGATTTTTCCAAAGATTTTTTATGAATTTTTAAAATTTTCGGTATGTGGGAGATGTTCTTCCAGGGCTTATTCTCATATGAAGGTTCTATTAGAAGCATTAGAATAACTTAAAATATTATTATATGTATTGGAAACATATATAAAAAATTCAGGAGGTGAGATTTTTCCAAAGATTTATTATGAATTTTTAAACTTTTCGGTATATGGGAGATGTCCTTCCAGGGTTGATTGTCATATGAAGGTCCCTACCTAGGGGCACTAGAATAACTTTGAAATACTCTTGAATGTATTAAGAAATATATAGGAAAAATTCAGCAGGTGAACATTTTCCAAAGATTTTTTATGAATTTTTAAAATTTTCGGTATGTGGGAGATGTCTTTCCAGGGCTGATTGTCATATGAAGGCCCCTACTTAGTGACATGGGAATAATTTTAAAATACTCTTAGATGTATTAGGAAACATATATAAAAATTTAGAAGGTGAGAATTTTCCAAAGATTTTTTATGAATTTTCTAAATTTTCGGTATGTGGGAGATGTCCTTCCGGGGCTTATTTTCATGTGAAAGCTCCTAATTAGGGGCATTAGAATATTTTAAAAATATTATTAGATGTATTGGAAACATATTAAAAAAATTCTGTAGATGAGATTTTTCCAAAGATTTTTTATGAATTTTTAAAATTTTCGGTATATGGTAGATGTCTTTCCAGGACTGATTGTCATATGAAGGCCCCTACTTAGGTACATGGAAATAATTTAAAAATATTCTTAGATGTATTAGAAAACATATATGAAAAATTCAGCAGGTGAAAATTTTCCAAAGATTTTTTATGAATTTTTAAACTTTTCGGTGTATGGGGATTGTCCTTCCAAGGCTGATTGTCATATGAAGGCCCCTACTTAAGTACATGGAAATAACTTAAAAATATTCGTAGATGTATTAGGAAACATATAAAAAAAATTCATGAGGTGAAAATTTCTCAAAGATTTTTTATGAATTTTTAAAATTTTCGCTATATGAGGGATGTCCTTCCAGGGCTGATTGTCATATGAAGGCCCCTATTTAGAAGCATAAAAATAATTTTAAAATATAATATAGGTGTAATAGGAAACATATGGAAAAAATTCATTAGGTGAAAATTTCTCAAAGATTTTTATGAATTTTTAAAATTTTCGGTATATGGGAGATGTCCTTCCAGGGCTGATTGTCATATGAAGGTCCCTACTTAGGGGCTTTAGAAAAACTTCAAAATACTCTTAGGTGTATTATGAAACATATATAAAAAATTCAGGTGAGATTTTTCCAAAAATTTTTTATGAATTTTTAAAATTTTCGGTATATGGGAGATATCCTTCCAGGCCTGATTGACATATGAAGGCCCCTACTTAGGGGCATTAGAATAACTTTAAAATACTCTTAGATATAATAGGAAACACATTTAAAAAATTCAGAAGGTGAGATTTTTCCAAAGATTTTTTATGAATTTTTAAAATTTTCGGTATATGGGGGATATCCTTCCAGGGCTTATTCTCATATGAAGGCCCCTACTTAGGGGCATTAAAATATCTTTAAAATACTCTTAGATGTATTAGGAAACATATATAAAAAATCTAGAAGGTGAGAATTTTTCAAAGATTTTTTATGAATTTTTAAACTTTTCGGTATATGGGAAATGTCCTTCCAGGGCTGATTGTCATATGAAGGCCCCTATTTAGGTACATGCAAATAACCTTAAAATACTCTTAGATGTATTAGGGAACACATTTAAAAAATTCAGAAGGTGAGATTTTTCCAAAGATTTTTTATGAATTTTTAAACTTTTCGGCATATGGGAGATGTCCTTCCAGGGCTGATTGTCATATGAAGGCCCCCACTTAGGTACATGCAAATAACATAAAAATAATATTAGATGTATTGTAAACATATATAATAAATTCAGGAGGTGAGAATTTTCCAAAGATTTTTTAAGAATTTTTTAAATTTTCGGTATGTGGGAGATGTCCTTCCAGGGCTGATTGTCATATGAAGGTCCCTACTTAGGGGCTTTAGAAAAACTTTAAAATACTCTTAGATATATTAGGAAACACATTTAAAAAATTCAGAAGGTGAGATTTTTCCAAAGATTTTTTATGAATTTTTAAAATTTTCGGTATATGGGAGATGTCCTTCCAGGGTTGATTGTCATATGAAGGCCCCTACTTAGGTACATGCAAATAACCTTCAAATACTCTTAGATGTATTAGGAAACATTATAAAAAATTTAGAAGGTGAGAATTTTTAAAAGATTTTTTATGAATTTTTAAACTTTTCGGCATATGGGAGATGTCCTTCCAGGGCTGATTGTCATATGAAGGCCCCCACTTAGGTACATGCAAATAACTTAAAAATAATATTAGATGTATTGTAAACATATATAATAAATTCAGGAGGTGAGAATTTTCCAAAGATTTTTTATGAATTTTTTAAATTTTCGGTATGTGGGAGATGTTCTTCCAGGGCTGATTGTCATATGAAGGTCCCAATATAGGAGCTTTAGAATAACTTTAAAATACTCTTAGATATATTAGGAAACATATATAAAAAATTCAAAAGGTGAGATTTTTCCAAAGATTTTTTATGAATTTTTTAAATTTTCGGTATGTGGGAGATGTCCTTCCAGGGCTGATTGTCATATGAAGGTCCCAATATAGGAGCTTTAGAATAACTTTAAAATACTCTTAGATATATTAGGAAACATATATAAAAAATTCAAAAGGTGAGATTTTTCCAAAGATTTTTTATGAATTTTTAAAATTTTCGGTATGTGGGAGATGTCCTTCCAGGGCTTATTCTCATATAAAGGGCCCTACTTAGGTACATGCAAATAACCTTAAAATACTCTTAGATGTATTAGGGAACATATATAAAAAATTCAGAAAGTGAGATTTTTCCAAAGATTTTTTATGAATTTTTAAAATTTTCGTTATATGGGAGATATCCTTCCAGGCCTGATTGTCATATGAAGGCCCCTACTTAGGGGCATTAGAATAACTTTAAAATACTCTTAGATATATTAGGAAACACATTTAAAAAATTCAGAAGGTGAGATTTTTCCAAAGATTTTTTATGAATTTTTAAAATTTTCGGTATGTGGGAGATGTCCTTCCAGGGCTTATTCTCATATGAAGGCCCCTAATTAGGGGCATTAGAATAACTTAAAAATATTATTAGATGTATTGGAAAAATATATAAAAAATTCTGTAGATGAGATTTTTCCAAAGATATTTTATGAATTTTTAAAATTTTCGGTATATGGGAGATGTCCTTCCAGGGCTGATTGTCATATGAAGGCCCCTACTTAGGTACATGCAAGTAACTTAAAAATACTCTTAGATGTATTAGGAAACATATATAAAAAATTCAGAAGGTGAGATTTTTCCAAAGATTTTTTATGAATTTTTAAAATTTTCGGTATGTGGGAGATGTCCTTCCAGGGCTTATTCTCATATAAAGGGCCCTACTTAGGTACATGCAAATAACCTTAAAATATTGTCATATGAAGGTCCCTACTTAGGGGCTTTAGAAAAACTTTAAAATACTCTTAGGTGTATTATGAAACAAATATAAAAAATTCAAAAGGTGAGATTTTTCCAAAGATTTTTTATGAATTTTAAAAATTTTCGGTGTATGGGAGATGTCTTTCCAGGCCTGATTGTCATATGAAGGTCCTTACTTAGGGGCATTAGAATAACTTTAAAATACTCTTAGATATATTAGGAAACACATTTAAAAAATTCAGAAGGTGAGATTTTTCCAAAGATTTTTTATGAATTTTTAAAATTTTCGGTATATGGGAGATGTCCTTCCAGGGTTGATTGTCATATGTAGGCCCCTACTTAGGTACATGTAAATAACCTTCAAATACTCTTAGATGTATTAGGAAACATTATAAAAAATTTAGAAGGTGAGAATTTTTAAAGATTTTTTATGAATTTTTAAACTTTTCGGCATATGGGAGATGTCCTTCCAGGGCTGATTGTCATATGAAGGCCCCCACTTAGGTACATGCAAATAACTTAAAAATAATATTAGATGTATTGTAAACATATATAATAAATTCAGGAGGTGAGAATTTTCCAAAGATTTTTTATGAATTTTTTAAATTTTCGGTATGTGGGAGATGTCCTTCCAGGGCTGATTGTCATATGAAGGTCCCAATATAGGAGCTTTAGAATAACTTTAAAATACTCTTAGATATATTAGGAAACATATATAAAAAATTCAAAAGGTGAGATTTTTCCAAAGATTTTTTATGAATTTTTTAAATTTTCGGTATGTGGGAGATGTCCTTCCAGGGCTGATTGTCATATGAAGGTCCCAATATAGGAGCTTTAGAATAACTTTAAAATACTCTTAGATATATTAGGAAACATATATAAAAAATTCAAAAGGTGAGATTTTTCCAAAGATTTTTTATGAATTTTTAAAATTTTCGGTATGTGGGAGATGTCCTTCCAGGGCTTATTCTCATATAAAGGGCCCTACTTAGGTACATGCAAATAACCTTAAAATACTCTTAGATGTATTAGGGAACATATATAAAAAATTCAGAAAGTGAGATTTTTCCAAAGATTTTTTATGAATTTTTAAAATTTTCGTTATATGGGAGATATCCTTCCAGGCCTGATTGTCATATGAAGGCCCCTACTTAGGGGCATTAGAATAACTTTAAAATACTCTTAGATATATTAGGAAACACATTTAAAAAATTCAGAAGGTGAGATTTTTCCAAAGATTTTTTATGAATTTTTAAAATTTTCGGTATGTGGGAGATGTCCTTCCAGGGCTTATTCTCATATGAAGGCCCCTAATTAGGGCATAAGAATAACTTAAAAATATTATTAGATGTATTGGAAAAATATATAAAAAATTCTGTAGATGAGATTTTTCCAAAGATATTTTATGAATTTTTAAAATTTTCGGTATATGGGAGATGTCCTTCCAGGGCTGATTGTCATATGGAGGCCCCTACTTAGGTACATGCAAGTAACTTAAAAATACTCTTAGATGTATTAGGAAACATATATAAAAAATTCAGAAGGTGAGATTTTTCCAAAGATTTTTTATGAATTTTTAAAATTTTCGGTATATGGGAGATGTCCTTCCAGGGCTGATTGTCATATGAAGGTCCCTACTTAGGGGCTTTAGAAAAACTTTAAAATACTCTTAGGTGTATTATGAAACATATATAAAAAATTCAAAAGGTGAGATTTTTCCAAAGATTTTTTATGAATTTTTAAAATTTTCGGTGTATGGGAGATATCTTTCCAGGCCTGATTGTCATATGAAGGTCCTTACTTAGGGGCATTAGAATAACTATAAAATACTCTTAGATATATTAGGAAACACATTTAAAAAATTCAGAAGGTGAGATTTTTCCAAAGATTTTTTATGAATTTTTAAAATTTTCGGTATATGGGAGATGTCCTTCCAGGGCTGATTGTCATATGAAGGTCCCTACTTAGGGGCTTTAGAAAACCTTTAAAATACTCTTAGGTGTATTATGAAACATATATAAAAAATTCAGAAGGTGAGATTTTTCCAAACATTTTTTATGAATTTTTAAAATTTTCGGTATATGGGAGATGTCTTTCCAGCACTGATTGTCATATGAAGGCCCCTACTTAGGGGCATTAGAATAACTTTAAAATACTCTTAGATATATTAGGAAACACATTTAAAAAATTCAGAAGGTGAGATTTTTCCAAAGATTTTTTATGAATTTTTAAAATTTTCGGTATATGGGAGATGTCCTTCCAGGGCTTATTGTCATATGAAGGTCCCTACTTAGGGGCTTTAGAAAACCTTTAAAATACTCTTAGGTGTATTATGAAACATATATAAAAAATTCAGAAGGTGAGATTTTTCAAAAGATTTTTTATGAATTTTTAAAATTTTCGGTATATGGGAGATGTCCTTCCAGGGCTGATTGTCATATGAAGGCCCCTATTTAGGTACATGCAAATAACCTTAAAATACTCTTAGATGTATTAGGGAACACATTTAAAAAATTCAGAAGGTGAGATTTTTCCAAAGATTTTTTATGAATTTTTAAACTTTTCGGCATATGGGAGATGTCCTTCCAGGGCTGATTGTCATATGAAGGCCCCCACTTAGGTACATGCAAATAACATAAAAATAATATTAGATGTATTGTAAACATATATAATAAATTCAGGAGGTGAGAATTTTCCAAAGATTTTTTAAGAATTTTTTAAATTTTCGGTATGTGGGAGATGTCCTTCCAGGGCTGATTGTCATATGAAGGTCCCTACTTAGGGGCTTTAGAAAAACTTTAAAATACTCTTAGATATATTAGGAAACACATTTAAAAAATTCAGAAGGTGAGATTTTTCCAAAGATTTTTTATGAATTTTTAAAATTTTCGGTATATGGGAGATGTCCTTCCAGGGTTGATTGTCATATGAAGGCCCCTACTTAGGTACATGCAAATAACCTTCAAATACTCTTAGATGTATTAGGAAACATTATAAAAAATTTAGAAGGTGAGAATTTTTAAAAGATTTTTTATGAATTTTTAAACTTTTCGGCATATGGGAGATGTCCTTCCAGGGCTGATTGTCATATGAAGGCCCCCACTTAGGTACATGCAAATAACTTAAAAATAATATTAGATGTATTGTAAACATATATAATAAATTCAGGAGGTGAGAATTTTCCAAAGATTTTTTATGAATTTTTTAAATTTTCGGTATGTGGGAGATGTCCTTCCAGGGCTGATTGTCATATGAAGGTCCCTACTTAGGGGCTTTAGAAAAACTTTAAAATACTCTTAGGTGTATTATGAAACATATATAAAAAATTCAGGTGAGATTTTTCCAAAAATTTTTTATGAATTTTTAAAATTTTCGGTATATGGGAGATATCCTTCCAGGCCTGATTGACATATGAAGGCCCCTACTTAGGGGCATTAGAATAACTTTAAAATACTCTTAGATATAATAGGAAACACATTTAAAAAATTCAGAAGGTGAGAATTTTCCAAAGATTTTTTATGAATTTTCTAAATTTTCGGTATGTGGGAGATGTCCTTCCGGGGCTTATTTTCATGTGAAAGCTCCTAATTAGGGGCATTAGAATATTTTAAAAATATTATTAGATGTATTGGAAACATATTAAAAAAATTCTGTAGATGAGATTTTTCCAAAGATTTTTTATGAATTTTTAAAATTTTCGGTATATGGTAGATGTCTTTCCAGGACTGATTGTCATATGAAGGCCCCTACTTAGGTACATGGAAATAATTTAAAAATATTCTTAGATGTATTAGAAAACATATATGAAAAATTCAGCAGGTGAAAATTTTCCAAAGATTTTTTATGAATTTTTAAACTTTTCGGTGTATGGGGATTGTCCTTCCAAGGCTGATTGTCATATGAAGGCCCCTACTTAAGTACATGGAAATAACTTAAAAATATTCGTAGATGTATTAGGAAACATATAAAAAAAATTCATGAGGTGAAAATTTCTCAAAGATTTTTTATGAATTTTTAAAATTTTCGCTATATGAGGGATGTCCTTCCAGGGCTGATTGTCATATGAAGGCCCCTATTTAGAAGCATAAAAATAATTTTAAAATATAATATAGGTGTAATAGGAAACATATGGAAAAAATTCATTAGGTGAAAATTTCTCAAAGATTTTTATGAATTTTTAAAATTTTCGGTATATGGGAGATGTCCTTCCAGGGCTGATTGTCATATGAAGGTCCCTACTTAGGGGCTTTAGAAAAACTTCAAAATACTCTTAGGTGTATTATGAAACATATATAAAAAATTCAGGTGAGATTTTTCCAAAAATTTTTTATGAATTTTTAAAATTTTCGGTATATGGGAGATATCCTTCCAGGCCTGATTGACATATGAAGGCCCCTACTTAGGGGCATTAGAATAACTTTAAAATACTCTTAGATATAATAGGAAACACATTTAAAAAATTCAGAAGGTGAGATTTTTCCAAAGATTTTTTATGAATTTTTAAAATTTTCGGTATATGGGGGATATCCTTCCAGGGCTTATTCTCATATGAAGGCCCCTACTTAGGGGCATTAAAATATCTTTAAAATACTCTTAGATGTATTAGGAAACATATATAAAAAATCTAGAAGGTGAGAATTTTTCAAAGATTTTTTATGAATTTTTAAACTTTTCGGTATATGGGAAATGTCCTTCCAGGGCTGATTGTCATATGAAGGCCCCTATTTAGGTACATGCAAATAACCTTAAAATACTCTTAGATGTATTAGGGAACACATTTAAAAAATTCAGAAGGTGAGATTTTTCCAAAGATTTTTTATGAATTTTTAAACTTTTCGGCATATGGGAGATGTCCTTCCAGGGCTGATTGTCATATGAAGGCCCCCACTTAGGTACATGCAAATAACATAAAAATAATATTAGATGTATTGTAAACATATATAATAAATTCAGGAGGTGAGAATTTTCCAAAGATTTTTTAAGAATTTTTTAAATTTTCGGTATGTGGGAGATGTCCTTCCAGGGCTGATTGTCATATGAAGGTCCCTACTTAGGGGCTTTAGAAAAACTTTAAAATACTCTTAGATATATTAGGAAACACATTTAAAAAATTCAGAAGGTGAGATTTTTCCAAAGATTTTTTATGAATTTTTAAAATTTTCGGTATATGGGAGATGTCCTTCCAGGGTTGATTGTCATATGAAGGCCCCTACTTAGGTACATGCAAATAACCTTCAAATACTCTTAGATGTATTAGGAAACATTATAAAAAATTTAGAAGGTGAGAATTTTTAAAAGATTTTTTATGAATTTTTAAACTTTTCGGCATATGGGAGATGTCCTTCCAGGGCTGATTGTCATATGAAGGCCCCCACTTAGGTACATGCAAATAACTTAAAAATAATATTAGATGTATTGTAAACATATATAATAAATTCAGGAGGTGAGAATTTTCCAAAGATTTTTTATGAATTTTTTAAATTTTCGGTATGTGGGAGATGTCCTTCCAGGGCTGATTGTCATATGAAGGTCCCAATATAGGAGCTTTAGAATAACTTTAAAATACTCTTAGATATATTAGGAAACATATATAAAAAATTCAAAAGGTGAGATTTTTCCAAAGATTTTTTATGAATTTTTTAAATTTTCGGTATGTGGGAGATGTCCTTCCAGGGCTGATTGTCATATGAAGGTCCCAATATAGGAGCTTTAGAATAACTTTAAAATACTCTTAGATATATTAGGAAACATATATAAAAAATTCAAAAGGTGAGATTTTTCCAAAGATTTTTTATGAATTTTTAAAATTTTCGGTATGTGGGAGATGTCCTTCCAGGGCTTATTCTCATATAAAGGGCCCTACTTAGGTACATGCAAATAACCTTAAAATACTCTTAGATGTATTAGGGAACATATATAAAAAATTCAGAAAGTGAGATTTTTCCAAAGATTTTTTATGAATTTTTAAAATTTTCGTTATATGGGAGATATCCTTCCAGGCCTGATTGTCATATGAAGGCCCCTACTTAGGGGCATTAGAATAACTTTAAAATACTCTTAGATATATTAGGAAACACATTTAAAAAATTCAGAAGGTGAGATTTTTCCAAAGATTTTTTATGAATTTTTAAAATTTTCGGTATGTGGGAGATGTCCTTCCAGGGCTTATTCTCATATGAAGGCCCCTAATTAGGGGCATTAGAATAACTTAAAAATATTATTAGATGTATTGGAAAAATATATAAAAAATTCTGTAGATGAGATTTTTCCAAAGATATTTTATGAATTTTTAAAATTTTCGGTATATGGGAGATGTCCTTCCAGGGCTGATTGTCATATGAAGGCCCCTACTTAGGTACATGCAAGTAACTTAAAAATACTCTTAGATGTATTAGGAAACATATATAAAAAATTCAGAAGGTGAGATTTTTCCAAAGATTTTTTATGAATTTTTAAAATTTTCGGTATGTGGGAGATGTCCTTCCAGGGCTTATTCTCATATAAAGGGCCCTACTTAGGTACATGCAAATAACCTTAAAATATTGTCATATGAAGGTCCCTACTTAGGGGCTTTAGAAAAACTTTAAAATACTCTTAGGTGTATTATGAAACAAATATAAAAAATTCAAAAGGTGAGATTTTTCCAAAGATTTTTTATGAATTTTAAAAATTTTCGGTGTATGGGAGATGTCTTTCCAGGCCTGATTGTCATATGAAGGTCCTTACTTAGGGGCATTAGAATAACTTTAAAATACTCTTAGATATATTAGGAAACACATTTAAAAAATTCAGAAGGTGAGATTTTTCCAAAGATTTTTTATGAATTTTTAAAATTTTCGGTATATGGGAGATGTCCTTCCAGGGTTGATTGTCATATGAAGGCCCCTACTTAGGTACATGTAAATAACCTTCAAATACTCTTAGATGTATTAGGAAACATTATAAAAAATTTAGAAGGTGAGAATTTTTAAAGATTTTTTATGAATTTTTAAACTTTTCGGCATATGGGAGATGTCCTTCCAGGGCTGATTGTCATATGAAGGCCCCCACTTAGGTACATGCAAATAACTTAAAAATAATATTAGATGTATTGTAAACATATATAATAAATTCAGGAGGTGAGAATTTTCCAAAGATTTTTTATGAATTTTTTAAATTTTCGGTATGTGGGAGATGTCCTTCCAGGGCTGATTGTCATATGAAGGTCCCAATATAGGAGCTTTAGAATAACTTTAAAATACTCTTAGATATATTAGGAAACATATATAAAAAATTCAAAAGGTGAGATTTTTCCAAAGATTTTTTATGAATTTTTTAAATTTTCGGTATGTGGGAGATGTCCTTCCAGGGCTGATTGTCATATGAAGGTCCCAATATAGGAGCTTTAGAATAACTTTAAAATACTCTTAGATATATTAGGAAACATATATAAAAAATTCAAAAGGTGAGATTTTTCCAAAGATTTTTTATGAATTTTTAAAATTTTCGGTATGTGGGAGATGTCCTTCCAGGGCTTATTCTCATATAAAGGGCCCTACTTAGGTACATGCAAATAACCTTAAAATACTCTTAGATGTATTAGGGAACATATATAAAAAATTCAGAAAGTGAGATTTTTCCAAAGATTTTTTATGAATTTTTAAAATTTTCGTTATATGGGAGATATCCTTCCAGGCCTGATTGTCATATGAAGGCCCCTACTTAGGGGCATTAGAATAACTTTAAAATACTCTTAGATATATTAGGAAACACATTTAAAAAATTCAGAAGGTGAGATTTTTCCAAAGATTTTTTATGAATTTTTAAAATTTTCGGTATGTGGGAGATGTCCTTCCAGGGCTTATTCTCATATGAAGGCCCCTAATTAGGGCATAAGAATAACTTAAAAATATTATTAGATGTATTGGAAAAATATATAAAAAATTCTGTAGATGAGATTTTTCCAAAGATATTTTATGAATTTTTAAAATTTTCGGTATATGGGAGATGTCCTTCCAGGGCTGATTGTCATATGGAGGCCCCTACTTAGGTACATGCAAGTAACTTAAAAATACTCTTAGATGTATTAGGAAACATATATAAAAAATTCAGAAGGTGAGATTTTTCCAAAGATTTTTTATGAATTTTTAAAATTTTCGGTATATGGGAGATGTCCTTCCAGGGCTGATTGTCATATGAAGGTCCCTACTTAGGGGCTTTAGAAAAACTTTAAAATACTCTTAGGTGTATTATGAAACATATATAAAAAATTCAAAAGGTGAGATTTTTCCAAAGATTTTTTATGAATTTTTAAAATTTTCGGTGTATGGGAGATATCTTTCCAGGCCTGATTGTCATATGAAGGTCCTTACTTAGGGGCATTAGAATAACTATAAAATACTCTTAGATATATTAGGAAACACATTTAAAAAATTCAGAAGGTGAGATTTTTCCAAAGATTTTTTATGAATTTTTAAAATTTTCGGTATATGGGAGATGTCCTTCCAGGGCTGATTGTCATATGAAGGTCCCTACTTAGGGGCTTTAGAAAACCTTTAAAATACTCTTAGGTGTATTATGAAACATATATAAAAAATTCAGAAGGTGAGATTTTTCCAAACATTTTTTATGAATTTTTAAAATTTTCGGTATATGGGAGATGTCTTTCCAGCACTGATTGTCATATGAAGGCCCCTACTTAGGGGCATTAGAATAACTTTAAAATACTCTTAGATATATTAGGAAACACATTTAAAAAATTCAGAAGGTGAGATTTTTCCAAAGATTTTTTATGAATTTTTAAAATTTTCGGTATATGGGAGATGTCCTTCCAGGGCTTATTGTCATATGAAGGTCCCTACTTAGGGGCTTTAGAAAACCTTTAAAATACTCTTAGGTGTATTATGAAACATATATAAAAAATTCAGAAGGTGAGATTTTTCAAAAGATTTTTTATGAATTTTTAAAATTTTCGGTATATGGGAGATGTCCTTCCAGGGCTGATTGTCATATGAAGGCCCCTATTTAGGTACATGCAAATAACCTTAAAATACTCTTAGATGTATTAGGGAACACATTTAAAAAATTCAGAAGGTGAGATTTTTCCAAAGATTTTTTATGAATTTTTAAACTTTTCGGCATATGGGAGATGTCCTTCCAGGGCTGATTGTCATATGAAGGCCCCCACTTAGGTACATGCAAATAACATAAAAATAATATTAGATGTATTGTAAACATATATAATAAATTCAGGAGGTGAGAATTTTCCAAAGATTTTTTAAGAATTTTTTAAATTTTCGGTATGTGGGAGATGTCCTTCCAGGGCTGATTGTCATATGAAGGTCCCTACTTAGGGGCTTTAGAAAAACTTTAAAATACTCTTAGATATATTAGGAAACACATTTAAAAAATTCAGAAGGTGAGATTTTTCCAAAGATTTTTTATGAATTTTTAAAATTTTCGGTATATGGGAGATGTCCTTCCAGGGTTGATTGTCATATGAAGGCCCCTACTTAGGTACATGCAAATAACCTTCAAATACTCTTAGATGTATTAGGAAACATTATAAAAAATTTAGAAGGTGAGAATTTTTAAAAGATTTTTTATGAATTTTTAAACTTTTCGGCATATGGGAGATGTCCTTCCAGGGCTGATTGTCATATGAAGGCCCCCACTTAGGTACATGCAAATAACTTAAAAATAATATTAGATGTATTGTAAACATATATAATAAATTCAGGAGGTGAGAATTTTCCAAAGATTTTTTATGAATTTTTTAAATTTTCGGTATGTGGGAGATGTCCTTCCAGGGCTGATTGTCATATGAAGGTCCCAATATAGGAGCTTTAGAATAACTTTAAAATACTCTTAGATATATTAGGAAACATATATAAAAAATTCAAAAGGTGAGATTTTTCCAAAGATTTTTTATGAATTTTTTAAATTTTCGGTATGTGGGAGATGTCCTTCCAGGGCTGATTGTCATATGAAGGTCCCAATATAGGAGCTTTAGAATAACTTTAAAATACTCTTAGATATATTAGGAAACATATATAAAAAATTCAAAAGGTGAGATTTTTCCAAAGATTTTTTATGAATTTTTAAAATTTTCGGTATGTGGGAGATGTCCTTCCAGGGCTTATTCTCATATAAAGGGCCCTACTTAGGTACATGCAAATAACCTTAAAATACTCTTAGATGTATTAGGGAACATATATAAAAAATTCAGAAAGTGAGATTTTTCCAAAGATTTTTTATGAATTTTTAAAATTTTCGTTATATGGGAGATATCCTTCCAGGCCTGATTGTCATATGAAGGCCCCTACTTAGGGGCATTAGAATAACTTTAAAATACTCTTAGATATATTAGGAAACACATTTAAAAAATTCAGAAGGTGAGATTTTTCCAAAGATTTTTTATGAATTTTTAAAATTTTCGGTATGTGGGAGATGTCCTTCCAGGGCTTATTCTCATATGAAGGCCCCTAATTAGGGGCATTAGAATAACTTAAAAATATTATTAGATGTATTGGAAAAATATATAAAAAATTCTGTAGATGAGATTTTTCCAAAGATATTTTATGAATTTTTAAAATTTTCGGTATATGGGAGATGTCCTTCCAGGGCTGATTGTCATATGAAGGCCCCTACTTAGGTACATGCAAGTAACTTAAAAATACTCTTAGATGTATTAGGAAACATATATAAAAAATTCAGAAGGTGAGATTTTTCCAAAGATTTTTTATGAATTTTTAAAATTTTCGGTATGTGGGAGATGTCCTTCCAGGGCTTATTCTCATATAAAGGGCCCTACTTAGGTACATGCAAATAACCTTAAAATATTGTCATATGAAGGTCCCTACTTAGGGGCTTTAGAAAAACTTTAAAATACTCTTAGGTGTATTATGAAACAAATATAAAAAATTCAAAAGGTGAGATTTTTCCAAAGATTTTTTATGAATTTTAAAAATTTTCGGTGTATGGGAGATGTCTTTCCAGGCCTGATTGTCATATGAAGGTCCTTACTTAGGGGCATTAGAATAACTTTAAAATACTCTTAGATATATTAGGAAACACATTTAAAAAATTCAGAAGGTGAGATTTTTCCAAAGATTTTTTATGAATTTTTAAAATTTTCGGTATATGGGAGATGTCCTTCCAGGGTTGATTGTCATATGAAGGCCCCTACTTAGGTACATGTAAATAACCTTCAAATACTCTTAGATGTATTAGGAAACATTATAAAAAATTTAGAAGGTGAGAATTTTTAAACTTTTCGGCATATGGGAGATGTCCTTCCAGGGCTGATTGTCATATGAAGGCCCCCACTTAGGTACATGCAAATAACTTAAAAATAATATTAGATGTATTGTAAACATATATAATAAATTCAGGAGGTGAGAATTTTCCAAAGATTTTTTATGAATTTTTTAAATTTTCGGTATGTGGGAGATGTCCTTCCAGGGCTGATTGTCATATGAAGGTCCCAATATAGGAGCTTTAGAATAACTTTAAAATACTCTTAGATATATTAGGAAACATATATAAAAAATTCAAAAGGTGAGATTTTTCCAAAGATTTTTTATGAATTTTTTAAATTTTCGGTATGTGGGAGATGTCCTTCCAGGGCTGATTGTCATATGAAGGTCCCAATATAGGAGCTTTAGAATAACTTTAAAATACTCTTAGATATATTAGGAAACATATATAAAAAATTCAAAAGGTGAGATTTTTCCAAAGATTTTTTATGAATTCTTAAAATTTTCGGTATGTGGGAGATGTCCTTCCAGGGCTTATTCTCATATAAAGGGCCCTACTTAGGTACATGCAAATAACCTTAAAATACTCTTAGATGTATTAGGGAACATATATAAAAAATTCAGAAAGTGAGATTTTTCCAAAGATTTTTTATGAATTTTTAAAATTTTCGTTATATGGGAGATATCCTTCCAGGCCTGATTGTCATATGAAGGCCCCTACTTAGGGGCATTAGAATAACTTTAAAATACTCTTAGATATATTAGGAAACACATTTAAAAAATTCAGAAGGTGAGATTTTTCCAAAGATTTTTTATGAATTTTTAAAATTTTCGGTATGTGGGAGATGTCCTTCCAGGGCTTATTCTCATATGAAGGCCCCTAATTAGGGCATTAGAATAACTTAAAAATATTATTAGATGTATTGGAAAAATATATAAAAAATTCTGTAGATGAGATTTTTCCAAAGATATTTTATGAATTTTTAAAATTTTCGGTATATGGGAGATGTCCTTCCAGGGCTGATTGTCATATGGAGGCCCCTACTTAGGTACATGCAAGTAACTTAAAAATACTCTTAGATGTATTAGGAAACATATATAAAAAATTCAGAAGGTGAGATTTTTCCAAAGATTTTTTATGAATTTTTAAAATTTTCGGTATATGGGAGATGTCCTTCCAGGGCTGATTGTCATATGAAGGTCCCTACTTAGGGGCTTTAGAAAAACTTTAAAATACTCTTAGGTGTATTATGAAACATATATAAAAAATTCAAAAGGTGAGATTTTTCCAAAGATTTTTTATGAATTTTTAAAATTTTCGGTGTATGGGAGATATCTTTCCAGGCCTGATTGTCATATGAAGGTCCTTACTTAGGGGCATTAGAATAACTATAAAATACTCTTAGATATATTAGGAAACACATTTAAAAAATTCAGAAGGTGAGATTTTTCCAAAGATTTTTTATGAATTTTTAAAATTTTCGGTATATGGGAGATGTCCTTCCAGGGCTGATTGTCATATGAAGGTCCCTACTTAGGGGCTTTAGAAAACCTTTAAAATACTCTTAGGTGTATTATGAAACATATATAAAAAATTCAGAAGGTGAGATTTTTCCAAACATTTTTTATGAATTTTTAAAATTTTCGGTATATGGGAGATGTCTTTCCAGCACTGATTGTCATATGAAGGCCCCTACTTAGGGGCATTAGAATAACTTTAAAATACTCTTAGATATATTAGGAAACACATTTAAAAAATTCAGAAGGTGAGATTTTTCCAAAGATTTTTTATGAATTTTTAAATTTTTCGGTATATGGGAGATGTCCTTCCAGGGCTGATTGTCATATGAAGGTCCCTACTTAGGGGCTTTAGAAAAACTTTAAAATACTCTTATGTGTATTATGAAACATATATAAAAAATTCAAAAGGTGCGATTTTTCCAAAGATTTTTTATGAATTTTTAAAATTTTCGGTGTATGGGAGATGTCTTTCCAGGCCTGATTGTCATATGAAGACCCCTACTTAGGGGCATTAGAATAACTTTAAAATACTCTTAGATATATTAGGAAACATATATAAAAAATTCAGAAGGTGAGATTTTTCCAAAGATTTTTTATGAATTTTTAAAATTTTCGGTATATGGGTGATGTCTTACAGGGCTTATTTTCATATGAAGGCCCATAGTTAGGGGCATTAGGATAACTTCAAAATATTCTTAGATGTATAGGGAAATATATATAAAAAATTCAGAAAGTGAGATTTTTCCAAAGATTTTTTATGAATTTTTCAACTTTTCAGTGTATGAGGATTGTCCTTCCAGGGCTGATTGTCATATGAAGACCGCTATTTAGGGGCAAAAGAATAACTTTAAAATATTATTATATGTATTGGAAACATACATAGAAAATTCAGGAGGTGAACATTTTTCAAAGATTTTTTATGAATTTTTAAACTCCTCGGTATATGGGAGATGTCCTTCTAGGGCTGATTGTCATATGAAGGCCCTCTAGATGTATTAGGAAACATATATAAAAAATTTAGAAAGTGAGATTTTTTTAAAGATTTTTTATGAATTTTTAAACATTTCGGTATATGGGAGATGTCCTTCCAGGGCTTATTCTCATATGAAGGCCCCTACTTAGGGGCATTAGGATAACTTCAAAATATTCTTAGATGTATAGGGAAATATATATAAAAAATTCAGAAAGTGAGATTTTTCCAAAGATTTTTTATGAATTTTTAAAATTTTCGGTATATGGGAGATGTCCTTCCAGGGCTGATTGTCATATGAAGGTCCCTACTTAGGGGCTTTAGAAAAACTTTAAAATACTCTTAGGTGTATTATGAAACAAATATAAAAAATTCAGAAGGTGAGATTTTTCAAAAGATTTTTTATGAATTTTTAAAATTTTCGGTATATGGGAGATGTCTTTCCAGCACTGATTGTCATATGAAGGCCCCTACTTAGGGGCATTAGAATAACTTTAAAATACTCTTAGATATATTAGGAAACACATTTAAAAAATTCAGGAGGTGAGATTTTTCCAAAGATTTATTATGAATTTTTAAAATTTTCGGTATATGGGGGATATCCTTCCAGGGCTTATTCTCATATGAAGGCCCCTACTTAGGGGCATTAAAATAACTTTAAAATACTCTTAGATGTATTAGGAAACACATTTAAAAAATTCAGAAGGTGAGATTTTTCCAAAGATTTTTTATGAATTTTTAAAATTTTCGGTATATGGGAGATGTCCTTCCAGGGCTGATTGTCATATGAAGGTCCCTACTTAGGGGCTTTAGAAAACCTTTAAAATACTCTTAGGTGTATTATGAAACATATATAAAAAATTCAGAAGGTGAGATTTTTCCAAACATTTTTTATGAATTTTTAAAATTTTCGGTATATGGGAGATGTCTTTCCAGCACTGATTGTCATATGAAGGCCCCTACTTAGGGGCATTAGAATAACTTTAAAATACTCTTAGATATATTAGGAAACACATTTAAAAAATTCAGAAGGTGAGATTTTTCCAAAGATTTTTTATGAATTTTTAAAATTTTCGGTATATGGGAGATGTCCTTCCAGGGCTGATTGTCATATGAAGGTCCCTACTTAGGGGCTTTAGAAAAACTTTAAAATACTCTTAGGTGTATTATGAAACATATATAAAAAATTCAAAAGGTGAGATTTTTCCAAAGATTTTTTATGAATTTTTAAAATTTTCGGTGTATGGGAGATATCTTTCCAGGCCTGATTGTCATATGAAGGTCCTTACTTAGGGGCATTAGAATAACTATAAAATACTCTTAGATATATTAGGAAACACATTTAAAAAATTCAGAAGGTGAGATTTTTCCAAAGATTTTTTATGAATTTTTAAAATTTTCGGTATATGGGAGATGTCCTTCCAGGGCTGATTGTCATATGAAGGTCCCTACTTAGGGGCTTTAGAAAACCTTTAAAATACTCTTAGGTGTATTATGAAACATATATAAAAAATCTAGAAGGTGAGAATTTTTCAAAGATTTTTTATGAATTTTTAAAATTTTCGGTATATGGGAGATGTCCTTCCAGGGCTGATTGTCATATGAAGGCCCCTACTTAGGTACATGCAAGTAACTTAAAAATACTCTTAGATGTATTAGGAAACATATATAAAAAATTCAGAAGGTGAGATTTTTCCAAAGATTTTTTATGAATTTTTAAAATTTTCGGTATATGGGAGATGTCCTTCCAGGGCTGATTGTCATATGAAGGTCCCTACTTAGGGGCTTTAGAAAAACTTTAAAATACTCTTAGGTGTATTATGAAACATATATAAAAAATTCAAAAGGTGAGATTTTTCCAAAGATTTTTTATGAATTTTTAAAATTTTCGGTGTATGGGAGATATCTTTCCAGGCCTGATTGTCATATGAAGGTCCTTACTTAGGGGCATTAGAATAACTATAAAATACTCTTAGATATATTAGGAAACACATTTAAAAAATTCAGAAGGTGAGATTTTTCCAAATATTTTTTATGAATTTTTAAAATTTTCGGTATATGGGAGATGTCCTTCCAGGGCTGATTGTCATATGAAGGTCCCTACTTAGGGGCTTTAGAAAACCTTTAAAATACTCTTAGGTGTATTATGAAACATATATAAAAAATTCAGAAGGTGAGATTTTTCCAAACATTTTTTATGAATTTTTAAAATTTTCGGTATATGGGAGATGTCTTTCCAGCACTGATTGTCATATGAAGGCCCCTACTTAGGGGCATTAGAATAACTTTAAAATACTCTTAGATATATTAGGAAACACATTTAAAAAATTCAGAAGGTGAGATTTTTCCAAAGATTTTTTATGAATTTTTAAATTTTTCGGTATATGGGAGATGTCCTTCCAGGGCTGATTGTCATATGAAGGTCCCTACTTAGGGGCTTTAGAAAAACTTTAAAATACTCTTATGTGTATTATGAAACATATATAAAAAATTCAAAAGGTGCGATTTTTCCAAAGATTTTTTATGAATTTTTAAAATTTTCGGTGTATGGGAGATGTCTTTCCAGGCCTGATTGTCATATGAAGACCCCTACTTAGGGGCATTAGAATAACTTTAAAATACTCTTAGATATATTAGGAAACATATATAAAAAATTCAGAAGGTGAGATTTTTCCAAAGATTTTTTATGAATTTTTAAAATTTTCGGTATATGGGTGATGTCTTACAGGGCTTATTTTCATATGAAGGCCCATAGTTAGGGGCATTAGGATAACTTCAAAATATTCTTAGATGTATAGGGAAATATATATAAAAAATTCAGAAAGTGAGATTTTTCCAAAGATTTTTTATGAATTTTTCAACTTTTCAGTGTATGAGGATTGTCCTTCCAGGGCTGATTGTCATATGAAGACCGCTATTTAGGGGCAAAAGAATAACTTTAAAATATTATTATATGTATTGGAAACATACATAGAAAATTCAGGAGGTGAACATTTTTCAAAGATTTTTTATGAATTTTTAAACTCCTCGGTATATGGGAGATGTCCTTCTAGGGCTGATTGTCATATGAAGGCCCTCTAGATGTATTAGGAAACATATATAAAAAATTTAGAAAGTGAGATTTTTTTAAAGATTTTTTATGAATTTTAAAACATTTCGGTATATGGGAGATGTCCTTCCAGGGCTTATTCTCATATGAAGGCCCCTACTTAGGGGCATTAGGATAACTTCAAAATATTCTTAGATGTATAGGGAAATATATATAAAAAATTCAGAAAGTGAGATTTTTCCAAAGATTTTTTATGAATTTTTAAAATTTTCGGTATATGGGAGATGTCCTTCCAGGGCTGATTGTCATATGAAGGTTCCTACTTAGGGGCTTTAGAAAAACTTTAAAATACTCTTAGGTGTATTATGAAACAAATATAAAAAATTCAGAAGGTGAGATTTTTCCAAAGATTTTTTATGAATTTTTAAAATTTTCGGTATATGGGAGATGTCTTTCCAGCACTGATTGTCATATGAAGGCCCCTACTTAGGGGCATTAGAATAACTTTAAAATACTCTTAGATATATTAGGAAACACATTTAAAAAATTCAGGAGGTGAGATTTTTCCAAAGATTTATTATGAATTTTTAAAATTTTCGGTATATGGGGGATATCCTTCCAGGGCTTATTCTCATATGAAGGCCCCTACTTAGGGGCATTAAAATAACTTTAAAATACTCTTAGATGTATTAGGAAACATATATAAAAAATCTAGAGGGTGAGAATTTTTCAAAGATTTTTTATGAATTTTTAAACTTTTCGGTATATGGGAAATGTCCTTCCAGGGCTGATTGTCATATGAAGGCCCCTATTTAGGTACATGCAAATAACCTTAAAATACTCTTAGATGTATTAGGGAACATATATAAAAAATTCAGAAAGTGAGATTTTTCCAAAGATTTTTTATGAATTTTTCAACTTTTCGGTGTATGGGGATTGTCCTTCCAGGGCTGATTGTCATATGAAGACCGCTATTTAGGGGCAAAAGAATAACTTTAAAATATTATTATATGTATTGGAGACATACATAGAAAATTCAGGAGGTGAACATTTTTCAAAGATTTTTTATGAATTTTTAAACTCCTCGGTATATGGGAGATGTCCTTCTAGGGCTGATTGTCATATGAAGGCCCTCTAGATGTATTAGGAAACATATATAAAAAATTTAGAAAGTGAGATTTTTTTAAAGATTTTTTATGAATTTTTAAACATTTCGGTATATGGGAGATGTCATTCCAGGGCTTATTCTCATATGAAGGCTCTATTAGAGGCATTAAAATAACTTAAAATATTATTATATGTATTGGAAACATATATAAAAAATTCTGTAGATGAGATTTTTCCAAAGATTTTTTATGAATTTTTAAAATTTTCGATATATGGTAGATGTCTTTCCAGGACTGATTGTCATATGAAGACCGCTATTTAGGGGCAAAAGAATAACTTTAAAATATAATAAAGGTGCATTAGGAAACATATACAAAAAATTCAGGAGGTGAGAATTTTCCAAAGATTTTTTATGAATTTTTAAAATTTTCGGTATATGGGAGATGTCCTTCCAGGGCTGACTGTCATATGAAGGTCCCTACTTAGGGGCTTTAGAAAAACTTTAAAATATTCTTAGGTGTATTATGAAACATATATAAAATATGTCCTTCCAGGGTGATTGTCATTTGAAGGTCCCTACTTAGTGGCTTTAGAATAACTGTAAAATACTCTTAGATGTATTAGGAAACATATATAAAAAATTCAGAAGGTGAGATTTTTCCAAAGATTTTTTATGAATTTTTAAAATTTTCGGTATATGGGGCATGTCCTTCCAGGGCTTATTCTCATATGAAGGCCCATACTTAGGGACATTAGAATAACTTTAAAATACTCTTAGATGTATTAGGAAACATATAAAAAAAATTCATGAGGTGAAAATTTCTCAAAGATTTTTTATGAATTTTTAAACTTTTCGGTATATGGGAGATGTCCTTCCAGGGTTGATTGTCATATGAAGGTCCCTACCTAGGGGCATTAGAATAACTTTGAAATACTCTTGAATGTATTAAGAAATAAATAGGAAAATTCAGGAGGTGAGAATTTTCCAAAGATTTTTTATGAATTTTTAAAATTTTCGGTATATGGGAGATGTCCTTCCAGGGCTGACTGTCATATGAAGGTCCCTACTTAGGGGCTTTAGAAAAACTTTAAAATACTCTTAGGTGTATTATGAAACATATATAAAATATGTCCTTCCAGGGTGATTGTCATTTGAAAGTCCCTACTTAGTGGCTTTAGAATAACTGTAAAATACTCTTAGATGTATTAGGAAACATATATAAAAAATTCAGAAGGTGAGATTTTTCCAAAGATTTTTTATGAATTTTTAAAATTTTCGGTATATGGGACATGTCCTTCCAGGGCTTATTCTTATATGAAGGCCCCTACTTAGGTACATGGAAATAATTTAAAAATATTCTTAGATGTATTAGAAAACATATATGAAAAATTCAACAGGTGAAAATTTTCCAAAGATTTTTTATGAATTTTTAAACTTTTCGGTGTATGGGAATTGTCCTTCCAAGGCTGATTGTCATAAGAAGGCCCCTACTTAAGTACATGGAAATAACTTAAAAATATTCGTAGATGTATTAGGAAACATATAAAAAAAATTTATGAGGTGAAAATTTCTCAAAGATTTTTTATGAATTTTTAAACTTTTCGGTATATGGGAGATGGCCTTCCAGGGCTTATTCTCATTCGAAGGCCCCTACTTAGGGGCATTACAATAACTTTAAAATATTCTTAGATGTATAAGGAAATATATATAAAAAATTCAGAAAGTGAGATTTTTCCAAAGATTTTTTATGAATTTTTAAAATTTTCGATATATGGGAGATGTCCTTCCAGGGCTTATTCTCATATAAAGGCCCCTACTTAGGTACATGCAAATAACCTTAAAATACTCTTAGATGTATTAGGGAACATATATAAAAAATTCAGAAAGTGAGATTTTTCCAAAGATTTTTTATGAATTTTTAAAATTTTCGATATATAGGAGATATCCTTCCAGGGCTTATTCTCATATGAAGGCCCCTACTTAGGTACATGCAAATAACTTAAAAATACTCTTAGATGTATTAGAAAACATATATAAAAAATTCATGAGGTGAAAATTTCTCAAAGATTTTTTATGAATTTTTATACTTTTCGGTATATGGGAGATGTCCTTCCAGGGCTTATTCTCATATGAAGGCCCCTACTTAGGTACATACAAATAACTTAAAAATACTCTTAGATGTATTAGAAAACATATATAAAAAATTCATGAGGTGAAAATTTCTCAAAGATTTTTTATGAATTTTTAAACTTTTCGGTATATGGGAGATGGCCTTCCAGGGCTTATTCTCATTCGAAGGCCCCTACTTAGGGGCATTAGAATAACTTTAAAATATTCTTAGATGTATAAGGAAATATATATAAAAAATTCAGAAAGTGAGATTTTTCCAAAGATTTTTTATGAATTTTTAAAATTTTCGGTATATGGAAGATGTCCTTCCAGGCCTGATTGTCATATGAAGGCATTAGAATAACTTTAAAATACTCTTAGATGTATTAGGGAACATATATAAAAAATTCAGAAAATGAGATTTTTCCAAAGATTTATTATGAATTCTTAAAATTTTCGGTATATGGGAGATGTCCTTCCAGGGCTTATTCTCATATGAAGGCTCTATTAGAGGCATTAGAATAACTTAAAATATTATTATATGTATTGGAAAGATTTTTTATGAATTTTTAAAATTTTCGGTATTTGGGAGATGTCCTTCCAGGCCTGATTGTCATATGAAGGCCCCTACTTAGGGATAGGGAATCACTTTAAAATACTCTTAGATGTATTAGGAAACACATATAAAAAATTCAGAAAGTGAGATTTTTCCAAAGATTTTTTATGAATTTTTAAAATTTTCGATATATGGGGGATATCCTTCCAGGGCTTATTCTCATATGAAGGCCCCTACTTAGGGGCATTAAAATTACTTTAAAATACTCTTCTATGTATTAGGAAACATATATAAAAAATCTAGAAGGTGAGAATTTTTCAAAGATTTTTTATGAATTTTTAAACTTTTCGGTATATGGGAAATGTCCTTCCAGGGCTGATTGTCATATGAAGGCCCCTATTTAGGTACATGCAAATAACCTTAAAATACTCTTAGATGTATTAGGGAACATATATAAAAAATTCAGAAAGTGAGATTTTTCCAAAGATTTTTTATGAATTCTTGAAATTGTCGGTATATGGGAGACGTCCTTCCAGGGCTTATTCTCATATGAAGGCTCTATTAGAGGCATTAGAATAACTTAAAATATTATTCTATGTATTGGAAAGATTTTTTATGAATTTTTAAAATTTTCGGTATTTGGGAGATGTCCTTCCAGGCCTGATTGTCATATGAAGGCCCCTACTTAGGGATAGGGAATCACTTTAAAATACTCTTAGATGTATTAGGAAACACATATAAAAAATTCAGAAAGTGATATTTTTCCAAAGATTTTTTATGAATTTTTAAAATTTTCGATATATGGGGGATATCCTTCCAGGGCTTATTCTCATATGAAGGCCCCTACTTAGGGGCATTAAAATAACTTTAAAATACTCTTAGATGTATAAGGAAACATATATAAAAAATCTAGAAGGTGAGAATTTTTCAAAGATTTTTTATGAATTTTTAAACTTTTCGGTATATGGGAAATGCCCTTCCAGGGCTGATTGTCATATGAAGGCCCCTATTTAGAAGCATAGGAATAACTTTAAAATATAATATAGGTGCATTAGGAAACATATAAAAAAAATTTATGAGGTGAAAATTTCTCAAAGATTTTTTATGAATTTTTAAACTTTTCGGTATATGGGAGATGTCCTTCCAGGGCTGAATGTCATATGAAGGTCCCTACTTAGGGGCTTTAGAATATCTTGAAAATACTCTTAAATGTATTAGGAAACATATATAAAAAATTTAAAAGGTGAGAATTTTCCAAAGATTTTTTATGACATTTTAAAATTTTCGGTATATAGGAGATGTCCTTCCAGGGCTTATTCTCATATGAAGGCCCCTACTTAGGGGCATTAGAATAACTTTAAAATACTCTTAGATATATTAGGAAACACATTTAAAAAATTCAGGAGGTGAGATTTTTCCAAAGATTTATTATGAATTTTTAAAATTTTCGGTATATGGGGGATATCCTTCCAGGGCTTATTCTCATATGAAGGCCCCTTCTTAGGGGCATTAAAATAACTTTAAAATACTCTTAGATGTATTAGGAAACATATATAAAAAATCTAGAAGGTGAGAATTTTTCAAAGATTTTTTATGAATTTTTAAAATTTTCGGTATATGGGAGATGTCCTTCCAGGGCTGATTGTCATATGAAGGCCCCTACTTAGGTACATGCAAGTAACTTAAAAATACTCTTAGATGTATTAGGAAACATATATAAAAAATTCAGAAGGTGAGATTTTTCCAAAGATTTTTTATGAATTTTTAAAATTTTCGGTATATGGGAGATGTCCTTCCAGGGCTGATTGTCATATGAAGGTCCCTACTTAGGGGCTTTAGAAAAACTT
Source organism: Crataerina pallida (assembly GCA_949710015.1). Classification (NCBI taxonomy): domain Eukaryota; kingdom Metazoa; phylum Arthropoda; class Insecta; order Diptera; family Hippoboscidae; genus Crataerina; species Crataerina pallida. Next base: position 14,339,645 of record OX453289.1, read on the forward strand.
TAAAATACTCTTAGGTGTATTATGAAACATATATAAAAAATTCAAAAGGTGAGATTTTTCCAAAGATTTTTTATGAATTTTTAAAATTTTCGGTATATGGGAGATGTCCTTCCAGGGCTGATTGTCATATGAACTCCCCTATTTAGGGGCATGGTAATATCTTTAAAATACTTTTAGATGTATTACGCAACAGATATAAAAAATTCAGAAATTGAGAATTTTCCAAAGATTTTTTATGAATTTTTAAAATTTTCGGTATATGAGAGATCTCCTTCCAGGGCTGATTGTCATATGAAGGCCCCTACTTAGAGACGTGGAAATAACATAAAAATATTCTTAGATGTATTAGGAAGCATATATAATAAATTCAGGAGGTGAGAATTTTCTAAACATTTTTTATGAATTTTTTAAATTTTCGATATATGACAGATGTCCTTCCAGGGCTGATTGTCATATGAAGTCCCCTACTTAGGGGCATGGTAATAACTTAAAAATATACTTAGATGTATTAGGAAACATATAGAAAAAATTCATGAGGTGCAAATTTCTCAAAGATTTTTTATGAATTTTTAAAATTTTCGGTATATGGGAGATGTCCTTCCAGGTCTGATTGCCATATGAAGTCTCCTATTTAGGGGCATGGTAATATCTTTAAAATACTTTTAGATGTATTACGCAACAGATATAAAAAATTCAGAAATTGAGAATTTTCCAAAGATTTTTTATGAATTTTTAAAATTTTCGGTATATGAGAGATCTCCTTCCAGGGCTGATTGTCATATGAAGGCCCCTACTTAGAGACATGGAAATAACTTAAAAATATTCTTAGATGTATTAGGAAACATATATAATAAATTCAGGAGGTGAGAATTTTCTAAACATTTTTTATGAATTTTTTAAATTTTCGATATATGACGGATGTCCTTCCAGGGCTGATTGTCATATGAAGGCCCCTACTTAGAGACATGGAAATAACTTAAAAATATTCTTAGATGTATTAGGAAACATATAGAAAAAATTCATGAGGTGAAAATTTTTCAAAGATTTTTTATGAATTTTTAAAATGTTTGGTATATGGGAGATGTCCTTCCAGGGCTGATTGCCATATGAAGTCCCCAATTTAGGGGCATGGTAATAACTTTAAAATACTTTTAGATGTATTACGCAACAGATATAAAAAATTCAAAAATTGAGAATTTTCCAAAGATTTTTTATGAATTTTTAAAATTTTCGGTATATGAGAGATCTCCTTCCAGGGCTGATTGTCATATGAAGGCCTCTACTTAGAGACATGGAAATAACTTAAAAATATTCTTAGATGTATTAGGAAAGATATATAATAAATTCAGGAGGTGAGAATTTTCTAAACATTTTTTATGAATTTTTTCAATTTTCGATATATGGCAGATGTTCTTCCAGGGCTTATTGTCATTTGAAGTACCCTACTTAGAGACATGGAAATAACTTTAAAATACTCTTAGATGTATTAGTAAACAGATATAAAAAATTCAAAAGTTGAGAATTTTCCAAAGATTTTTTATGAATTTTTTAAATTTTCGATATATGACAGATGTCCTTCCAGGGCTGATTGTCATATGAAGGCCCCTACTTAGAGAGATGGAAATAACTTAAAAATATTCTTAGACGTATTAGGAAACATATAGAAAAAATTCATGAGGTGAAAATTTCTCAAAGATTTTTTATGAAATTTTAAAATTTTGGGTATATGGGAGATGTCCTTCCAGGGCTGATTGTCATATGAAGGCCCCTACTTAGAGACATGGAAATAACTTAAAAATATTCTTAGATGTATTAGGAAACATATATAATAAATTCAGGAGGTGAGAATTTTCTAAACATTTTTTATGAATTTTTTCAATTTTCGATATATGACAGATGTTCTTCCAGGGCTTATTGTCATTTGAAGTACCCTACTTAGAGACATGGAAATAACTTTAAAATACTCTTAGATGTATTAGTAAACAGATATAAAAAATTCAAAAGTTGAGAATTTTCCAAAGATTTTTTATGAATTTTTTAAATTTTCGATATATGACAGATGTCCTTCCAGGGCTGATTGTCATATGAAGGCCCCTACTTAGAAAGATGGAAATAACTTAAAAATATTCTTAGACGTATTAGGAAACATATAGAAAAAATTCATGGGGTGAAAATTTCTCAAAGATTTTTTATGAAATTTTAAAATTTTGGGTATATGGGAGATGTCCTTCCAGGGCTGATTGCCATATGAAGTCCCCTATTTAGGGGCATGGTAATAACTTTAAAATACTTTTAGATGTATTACGCAACAGATATAAAAAATTCAGAAATTGAGAATTTTCCACAGATTTTTTATGAATTTTTAAAATTTTCGGTATATGAGAGATCTCCTTCCAGGGCTGATTGTCATATGAAGTCCCCTACTTAGAGACATGGAAATAACTTTAAAATACTCTTAGATGTATTAGTAAACAGATATAAAAAATTCAAAAGTTGAGAATTTTCCAAAGATTTTTTATGAATTTGTTAAATTTTCGATATATGGCAGAGGTCCTTCCAGGGCTGATTCTCATATGAAGGCCCCTACTTAGGGGCATGGTAATAACTTAAAAATAATATAAGATGTATTGGAAACATATATAATAAATTCAGGAGGTCAGAATTTTCCAAAGATTTTTTATGAATTTTTTAAATTTTCGATATATGACAGATGTCCTTTCAGGGCTGATTGTCATATGAAGTCCCCTACTTAGGGGCATGGTAATAACTTTAAAATAATCTTAGATGTATTAGGAAACAGATATAAAAAATTCAAAAGTTGAGAATTTTTCAAAGATTTTTTATGAATTTTTTTAAATTTTCGATATATGAGAGATCTCCTTCCAGGGCTGATGAAGGCCCCTACTTAGGGGCATTTGAATAACTTAAAAATAATATTAGATGTATTGGAAACATATATAATAAATTCAGGAGGTGAGAATTTTCCAAAGATTTTTTATGAATTTTTTAAATTTTCGATATATGACAGATGTCCTTTCAGGGCTGATTGTCATATGAAGTCCCCTACTTAGGGGCATGGTAATAACTATAAAATACTCTTAGATGTGTTAGTAAACAGATATAAAAAATTCAAAAGTTGAGAATTTTCCAAAGATTTTTTATGAATTTTTTTAATTTTCGATATATGACAGATGTCTTTCCAGTGCTGATTCTCATATGAAGGCCCCTACTTAGGGGCATTAGAATAACTTAAAAATAATATTAGATGTATTGGAAACATATATAATAAATTCAGGAGGTGAGAATTTTCCAAAGATTTTTTATGAATTTTTAAAATTTTCGGTATATGAGAGATCTCCTTCCAGGGCTGATTGCCATATGAAGTCCCCTATTTAGGGGCATGGTAATATCTTTAAAATACTTTTAGATGTATTACGCAACAGATATAAAAAATTCAGAAATTGAGAATTTTCCAAAGATTTTTTATGAATTTTTAAAATTTTCGGTATATGAGAGATCTCCTTCCAGGGCTGATTGTCATATGAAGGCCCCTACTTAGAGACATGGAAATAACTTAAAAATATTCTTAGATGTATTAGGAAAGATATATAATAAATTCAGGAGGTGAGAAATTTCTAAACATTTTTTATGCATTTTTTCAATTTTCGATATATGACAGATGTTCTTCCAGGGCTTATTGTCGTTTGAAGTCCCCTACTTAGAGACATGGAAATAACTTTAAAATACTTTTAGATGTATTACGCAACAGATATAAAAAATTCAGAAATTGAGAATTTTCCAAAGATTTTTTATGATTTTTTAAAATTTTCGATATATGACAGATGTCCTTCCAGGGCTGATTGTCATATGAAGGCCCCTACTTAGAGAGATGGAAATAACTTAAAAATATTTTTAGATCTATTAGGAAACATATAGAAAAAATTCATGAGGTGAAAATTTTTCAAAGATTTTTTATGAATTTTTAAAATTTTTGGTATATGGGAGATGTCCTTCCAGGGCTGATTGCCATATGAAGTCCCCAATTTAGGGGCATGGTAATAACTTTAAAATACTTTTAGATGTATTACGCAACAGATATAAAAAATTCAAAAATTGAGAATTTTCCAAAGATTTTTTATGAATTTTTAAAATTTTCGGTATATGAGAGATCTCCTTCCAGGGCTGATTGTCATATGAAGGCCTCTACTTAGAGACATGAGAAATTGAGAATTTTCCAAAGATTTTTTATGAATTTTTAAAATTTTCGGTATATGAGAGATCTCCTTCCAGGGCTGATTGTCATATGAAGGCCTCTACTTAGAGACATGGAAATAACTTAAAAATATTCTTAGATGTATTAGGAAAGATATATAATAAATTCAGGAGGTGAGAATTTTCTAAACATTTTTTATGAATTTTTTCAATTTTCGATATATGACAGATGTTCTTCCAGGGCTTATTGTCATTTGAAGTACCCTACTTAGAGACATGGAAATAACTTTAAAATGCTCTTAGATGTATTAGTAAACAGATATAAAAAATTCAAAAGTTGAGAATTTTCCAAAGATTTTTTATGAATTTTTAAACTTTTCGATATATGACAGATGTCCTTCCAGGGCTGATTGTCATATGAAGGCCCCTACTTAGAGAGATGGAAATAACTTAAAAATATTCTTAGACGTATTAGGAAACATATAGAAAAAATTCATGAGGTGAAAATTTCTCAAAGATTTTTTATGAAATTTTAAAATTTTGGGTATATGGGAGATGTCCTTCCAGGGCTGATTGTCATATGAAGGCCCCTACTTAGAGACATGGAAATAACTTTAAAATACTCTTAGATGTATTAGTAAACAGATATAAAAAATTCAAAAGTTGAGAATTTTCCAAAGATTTTTTATGAATTTTTTAAATTTTCGATATATGACAGATGTCCTTCCAGGGCTGATTGTCATATGAAGGCCCCTACTTAGAGAGATGGAAATAACTTAAAAATATTCTTAGACGTATTAGGAAACATATAGAAAAAATTCATGAGGTGAAAATTTCTCAAAGATTTTTTATGAAATTTTAAAATTTTGGGTATATGGGAGATGTCCTTCCAGGGCTGATTGTCATATGAAGGCCCCTACTTAGAGACATGGAAATAACTTAAAAATATTCTTAGATGTATTAGGAAACATATATAATAAATTCAGGAGGTGAGAATTTTCTAAACATTTTTTATGAATTTTTTCAATTTTCGATATATGACAGATGTTCTTCCAGGGCTTATTGTCATTTGAAGTACCCTACTTAGAGACATGGAAATAACTTTAAAATGCTCTTAGATGTATTAGTAAACAGATATAAAAAATTCAAAAGTTGAGAATTTTCCAAAGATTTTTTATGAATTTTTAAACTTTTCGATATATGACAGATGTCCTTCCAGGGCTGATTGTCATATGAAGGCCCCTACTTAGAGAGATGGAAATAACTTAAAAATATTCTTAGACGTATTAGGAAACATATAGAAAAAATTCATGAGGTGAAAATTTCTCAAAGATTTTTTATGAATTTTTAAAATTTTTGGTATATGGGAGATGTCCTTCCAGGTCTGATTGCCATATGAAGTCCCCTATTTAGGGGCATGGTAATATCTTTAAAATACTTTTAGATGTATTAGTAAACAGATATAAAAAGTCAAAAGTTGAGAATTTTCCAAAGATTTTTTTAAATTTTCGGTATATGAGAGATCTCCTTCCAGGGCTGATTGTCATATGAAGGCCCCTACTTAGAGACATGGAAATAACTTAAAAATATTCTTAGATGTATTAGGAAAGATATATAATAAATTCAGGAGGTGAGAATTTTCTAAACATTTATTATGAATTTTTTCAATTTTCGATATATGACAGATGTTCTTCCAGGGCTTATTCTCATTTGAAGTCCCCTACTTAGAGACATGGAAATAACTTTAAAATACTCTTAGATGTATTAGTAAACAGATATAAAAAATTCAAAAGTTGAGAATTTTCCAAAGATTTTTTATGAATTTTTAAAATTTTCGATATATGACAGATGTCCTTCCAGGGCTGATTGTCATATGAATGCCCCTACTTAGAGAGATGGAAATAACTTAAAAATATTCTTAGACGTATTAGGAAACATATAGAAAAAATTCATGAGGTGAAAATTTCTCAAAGATTTTTTATGAATTTTTAAAATTTTGGGTATATGGGAGATGTCCTTCCAGGGCTGATTGCCATATAAAGTCCCCTAAATAGGGGCATGGTAATAACTTGAAAATACTTTAAGATGTATTACGCAACAGATATAAAAAATTCAGAAATTGAGAATTTTCCACAGATTTTTTATGAATTTTTAAAATTTTCGGTATATGTGAGATCTCTTTCCAGGGCTGATTGTCATATGAAGGCCCCTAGGTGTATTAGGAAAGGTATATAAAAAATTCAGAAAGTGAGATTTTTCCAAAGATTTTTTATGAATTTTTAAAATTTTCGGTATGTGGGAGATGTTCTTCCAGGGCTTATTCTCATATGAAGGTTCTATTAGAAGCATTAGAATAACTTAAAATATTATTATATGTATTGGAAACATATATAAAAAATTCAGGAGGTGAGATTTTTCCAAAGATTTATTATGAATTTTTAAACTTTTCGTTATATGGGAGATGTCCTTCCAGGGTTGATTGTCATATGAAGGTCCCTACCTAGGGGCACTAGAATAACTTTGAAATACTCTTGAATGTATTAAGAAATATATAGGAAAAATTCAGCAGGTGAACATTTTCCAAAGATTTTTTATGAATTTTTAAAATTTTCGGTATGTGGGAGATGTCTTTCCAGGGCTGATTGTCATATGAAGGCCCCTACTTAGTGACATGGGAATAATTTTAAAATACTCTTAGATGTATTAGGAAACATATATAAAAATTTAGAAGGTGAGAATTTTCCAAAGATTTTTTATGAATTTTCTAAATTTTCGGTATGTGGGAGATGTCCTTCCGGGGCTTATTTTCATGTGAAAGCTCCTAATTAGGGGCATTAGAATATTTTAAAAATATTATTAGATGTATTGGAAACATATTAAAAAAATTCTGTAGATGAGATTTTTCCAAAGATTTTTTATGAATTTTTAAAATTTTCGGTATATGGTAGATGTCTTTCCAGGACTGATTGTCATATGAAGGCCCCTACTTAGGTACATGGAAATAATTTAAAAATATTCTTAGATGTATTAGAAAACATATATGAAAAATTCAGCAGGTGAAAATTTTCCAAAGATTTTTTATGAATTTTTAAACTTTTCGGTGTATGGGGATTGTCCTTCCAAGGCTGATTGTCATATGAAGGCCCCTACTTAAGTACATGGAAATAACTTAAAAATATTCGTAGATGTATTAGGAAACATATAAAAAAAATTCATGAGGTGAAAATTTCTCAAAGATTTTTTATGAATTTTTAAAATTTTCGCTATATGAGGGATGTCCTTCCAGGGCTGATTGTCATATGAAGGCCCCTATTTAGAAGCATAAAAATAATTTTAAAATATAATATAGGTGTAATAGGAAACATATGGAAAAAATTCATTAGGTGAAAATTTTTCAAAGATTTTTATGAATTTTTAAAATTTTCGGTATATGGGAGATGTCCTTCCAGGGCTGATTGTCATATGAAGGTCCCTACTTAGGGGCTTTAGAAAAACTTCAAAATACTCTTAGGTGTATTATGAAACATATATAAAAAATTCAGGTGAGATTTTTCCAAAAATTTTTTATGAATTTTTAAAATTTTCGGTATATGGGAGATATCCTTCCAGGCCTGATTGTCATATGAAGGCCCCTACTTAGGGGCATTAGAATAACTTTAAAATACTCTTAGATATAATAGGAAACACATTTAAAAAATTCAGAAGGTGAGATTTTTCCAAAGATTTTTTATGAATTTTTAAAATTTTCGGTATATGGGGGATATCCTTCCAGGGCTTATTCTCATATGAAGGCCCCTACTTAGGGGCATTAAAATATCTTTAAAATACTCTTAGATGTATTGGGAAACATATATAAAAAATCTAGAAGGTGAGAATTTTACAAAGATTTTTTATGAATTTTTAAACTTTTCGGTATATGGGAAATGTCCTTCCAGGGCTGATTGTCATATGAAGGCCCCTATTTAGGTACATGCAAATAACCTTAAAATACTCTTAGATGTATTAGGGAACACATTTAAAAAATTCAGAAGGTGAGATTTTTCCAAAGATTTTTTATGAATTTTTAAACTTTTCGGCATATGGGAGATGTCCTTCCAGGGCTGATTGTCATATGAAGGCCCCCACTTAGGTACATGCAAATAACATAAAAATAATATTAGATGTATTGTAAACATATATAATAAATTCAGGAGGTGAGAATTTTCCAAAGATTTTTTAAGAATTTTTTAAATTTTCGGTATGTGGGAGATGTCCTTCCAGGGCTGATTGTCATATGAAGGTCCCTACTTAGGGGCTTTAGAAAAACTTTAAAATACTCTTATGTGTATTATGAAACATATATAAAAAATTCAAAAGGTGCGATTTTTCCAAAGATTTTTTATGAATTTTTAAAATTTTCGGTGTATGGGAGATGTCTTTCCAGGCCTGATTGTCATATGAAGGTCCTTACTTAGGGGCATTAGAAATACTTTAAAATACTCTTAGATATATTAGGAAACACATTTAAAAAATTCAGAAGGTGAGATTTTTCCAAAGATTTTTTATGAATTTTTAAAATTTTCGGTATATGGGAGATGTCCTTCTAGGGTTGATTGTCATATGAAGGCCCCTACTTAGGTACATGCAAATAACCTTCAAATACTCTTAGATGTATTAGGAAACATTATAAAAAATTTAGAAGGTGAGAATTTTTAAAAGATTTTTTATGAATTTTTAAACTTTTCGGCATATGGGAGATGTCCTTCCAGGTCTGATTGTCATATGAAGGCCCCCACTTAGGTACATGCAAATAACTTAAAAATAATATTAGATGTATTGTAAACATATATAATAAATTCAGGAGGTGAGAATTTTCCAAAGATTTTTTATGAATTTTTTAAATTTTCGGTATGTGGGAGATGTCCTTCCAGGACTGATTGTCATATGAAGGTCCCAATATAGGAGCTTTAGAATAACTTTAAAATACTCTTAGATATATTAGGAAACATATATAAAAAATTCAAAAGGTGAGATTTTTCCAAAGACTTTTTATGAATTTTTAAAATTTTCGGTATATGGGAGATGTCCTTCCAGGGCTGATTGTCATATGAAGGTCCCTACTTAGGGGCTTTAGAAAAACTTCAAAATACTCTTAGGTGTATTATGAAACATATATAAAAAATTCAGGTGAGATTTTTCCAAAGATTTTTTATGAATTTTTAAAATTTTCGTTATATGGGAGATATCCTTCCAGGTCTGATTGTCATATGAAGGCCCCTACTTAGGGGCATTAGAATAACTTTAAAATACTCTTAGATATATTAGGAAACACATTTAAAAAATTCAGAAGGTGAGATTTTTCCAAAGATTTTTTATGAATTTTTAAAATTTTCGGTATGTGGGAGATGTCCTTCCAGGGCTTATTCTCATATGAAGGCCCCTAATTAGGGGCATTAGAATAACTTAAAAATATTATTAGATGTATTGGAAAAATATATAAAAAATTCTGTAGATGAGATTTTTCCAAAGATATTTTATGAATTTTTAAAATTTTCGGTATATGGGAGATGTCCTTCCAGGGCTGATTGTCATATGAAGGCCCCTACTTAGGTACATGCAAGTAACTTAAAAATACTCTTAGATGTATTAGGAAACATATATAAAAAATTCAGAAGGTGAGATTTTTCCAAAGATTTTTTATGAATTTTTAAAATTTTCGGTATATGGGAGATGTCCTTCCAAGGCTGATTGTCATATGAAGGTCCCTACTTAGGGACTTTAGAAAAACTTTAAAATACTCTTAGGTGTATTATGAAACATATATAAAAAATTCAAAAGGTGAGATTTTTCCAAAGATTTTTTATGAATTTTTAAAATTTTCGGTGTATGGGAGATATCTTTCCAGGCCTGATTGTCATATGAAGGTCCTTACTTAGGGGCATTAGAATAACTATAAAATACTCTTAGATATATTAGGAAACACATTTAAAAAATTCAGAAGGTGAGATTTTTCCAAAGATTTTTTATGAATTTTTAAAATTTTCGGTATATGGGAGATGTCCTTCCAGGGCTGATTGTCATATGAAGGTCCCTACTTAGGGGCTTTAGAAAACCTTTAAAATACTCTTAGGTGTATTATGAAACATATATAAAAAATTCAGAAGGTGAGATTTTTCCAAACATTTTTTATGAATTTTTAAAATTTTCGGTATATGGGAGATGTCTTTCCAGCACTGATTGTCATATGAAGGCCCCTACTTAGGGGCATTAGAATAACTTTAAAATACTCTTAGATATATTAGGAAACACATTTAAAAAATTCAGAAGGTGAGATTTTTCCAAAGATTTTTTATGAATTTTTAAATTTTTCGGTATATGGGAGATGTCCTTCCAGGGCTGATTGTCATATGAAGGTCCCTACTTAGGGGCTTTAGAAAAACTTTAAAATACTCTTATGTGTATTATGAAACATATATAAAAAATTCAAAAGGTGCGATTTTTCCAAAGATTTTTTATGAATTTTTAAAATTTTCGGTGTATGGGAGATGTCTTTCCAGGCCTGATTGTCATATGAAGACCCCTACTTAGGGGCATTAGAATAACTTTAAAATACTCTTAGATATATTAGGAAACATATATAAAAAATTCAGAAGGTGAGATTTTTCCAAAGATTTTTTATGAATTTTTAAAATTTTCGGTATATGGGTGATGTCTTACAGGGCTTATTTTCATATGAAGGCCCATAGTTAGGGGCATTAGGATAACTTCAAAATATTCTTAGATGTATAGGGAACTATATATAAAAAATTCAGAAAGTGAGATTTTTCCAAAGATTTTTTATGAATTTTTCAACTTTTCAGTGTATGAGGATTGTCCTTCCAGGGCTGATTGTCATATGAAGACCGCTATTTAGGGGCAAAAGAATAACTTTAAAATATTATTATATGTATTGGAAACATACATAGAAAATTCAGGAGGTGAACATTTTTCAAAGATTTTTTATGAATTTTTAAACTCCTCGGTATATGGGAGATGTCCTTCTAGGGCTGATTGTCATATGAAGGCCCTCTAGATGTATTAGGAAACATATATAAAAAATTTAGAAAGTGAGATTTTTTTAAAGATTTTTTATGAATTTTTAAACATTTCGGTATATGGGAGATGTCCTTCCAGGGCTTATTCTCATATGAAGGCCCCTACTTAGGGGCATTAGGATAACTTCAAAATATTCTTAGATGTATAGGGAAATATATATAAAAAATTCAGAAAGTGAGATTTTTCCAAAGATTTTTTATGAATTTTTAAAATTTTCGGTATATGGGAGATGTCCTTCCAGGGCTGATTGTCATATGAAGGTCCCTACTTAGGGGCTTTAGAAAAACTTTAAAATACTCTTAGGTGTATTATGAAACAAATATAAAAAATTCAGAAGGTGAGATTTTTCCAAAGATTTTTTATGAATTTTTAAAATTTTCGGTATATGGGAGATGTCTTTCCAGCACTGATTGTCATATGAAGGCCCCTACTTAGGGGCATTAGAATAACTTTAAAATACTCTTAGATATATTAGGAAACACATTTAAAAAATTCAGGAGGTGAGATTTTTCCAAAGATTTATTATGAATTTTTAAAATTTTCGGTATATGGGAGATATCCTTCCAGGGCTTATTCTCATATGAAGGCCCCTACTTAGGGGCATTAAAATAACTTTAAAATACTCTTAGATGTATTAGGAAACATATATAAAAAATTCAGAAGGTGAGATTTTTCCAAAGATTTTTTATGAATTTTTAAAATTTTCGGTATATGGGAGATGTCCTTCCAGGGCTGATTGTCATATGAAGGTCCCTACTTAGGGGCTTTAGAAAAACTTTAAAATACTCTTAGGTGTATTATGAAACATATATAATAAATTCAGGAGGTGAGAATTTTCTAAACATTTTTTATGAATTTTTTCAATTTTCGATATATGACAGATGTTCTTCCAGGGCTTATTGTCATTTGAAGTACCCTACTTAGGGGCATATTAATAACTATAAAATACTCTTAGATATATTAGGAAACACATTTAAAAAATTCAGAAGGTGAGATTTTTCCAAAGATTTTTTATGAATTTTTAAAATTTTCGGTATATGGGAGATGTCCTTCCAGGGCTGATTGTCATATGAAGGTCCCTACTTAGGGGCTTTAGAAAACCTTTAAAATACTCTTAGGTGTATTATGAAACATATATAAAAAATTCAGAAGGTGAGATTTTTCCAAACATTTTTTATGAATTTTTAAAATTTTCGGTATATGGGAGATGTCTTTCCAGCACTGATTGTCATATGAAGGCCCCTACTTAGGGGCATTAGAATAACTTTAAAATACTCTTAGATATATTAGGAAACACATTTTAAAAATTCAGAAGGTGAGATTTTTCCAAAGATTTTTTATGAATTTTTAAATTTTTCGGTATATGGGAGATGTCCTTCCAGGGCTGATTGTCATATGAAGGTCCCTACTTAGGGGCTTTAGAAAAACTTTAAAATACTCTTATGTGTATTATGAAACATATATAAAAAATTCAAAAGGTGCGATTTTTCCAAAGATTTTTTATGAATTTTTAAAATTTTCGGTGTATGGGAGATGTCTTTCCAGGCCTGATTGTCATATGAAGACCCCTACTTAGGGGCATTAGAATAACTTTAAAATACTCTTAGATATATTAGGAAACACATTTAAAAAATTCAGGAGGTGAGATTTTTCCAAAGATTTATTATGAATTTTTAAAATTTTCGGTATATGGGGGATATCCTTCCAGGGCTTATTCTCATATGAAGGCCCCTACTTAGGGGCATTAAAATAACTTTAAAATACTCTTAGATGTATTAGGAAACATATATAAAAAATCTAGAAGGTGAGAATTTTTCAAAGATTTTTTATGAATTTTTAAAATTTTCGGTATATGGGAGATGTCCTTCCAGGGCTGATTGTCATATGAAGGCCCCTACTTAGGTACATGCAAGTAACTTAAAAATACTCTTAGATGTATTAGGAAACATATATAAAAAATTCAGAAGGTGAGATTTTTCCAAAGATTTTTTATGAATTTTTAAAATTTTCGGTATATGGGTGATGTCTTACAGGGCTTATTTTCATATGAAGGCCCATAGTTAGGGGCATTAGGATAACTTCAAAATATTCTTAGATGTATAGGGAAATATATATAAAAAATTCAGAAAGTGAGATTTTTCCAAAGATTTTTTATGAATTTTTCAACTTTTCAGTGTATGAGGATTGTCCTTCCAGGGCTGATTGTCATATGAAGACCGCTATTTAGGGGCAAAAGAATAACTTTAAAATATTATTATATGTATTGGAAACATACATAGAAAATTCAGGAGGTGAACATTTTTCAAAGATTTTTTATGAATTTTTAAACTCCTCGGTATATGGGAGATGTCCTTCTAGGGCTGATTGTCATATGAAGGCCCTCTAGATGTATTAGGAAACATATATAAAAAATTTAGAAAGTGAGATTTTTTTAAAGATTTTTTATGAATTTTTAAACATTTCGGTATATGGGAGATGTCCTTCCAGGGCTTATTCTCATATGAAGGCCCCTACTTAGGGGCATTAGGATAACTTCAAAATATTCTTAGATGTATAGGGAAATATATATAAAAAATTCAGAAAGTGAGATTTTTCCAAAGATTTTTTATGAATTTTTAAAATTTTCGGTATATGGGAGATGTCCTTCCAGGGCTGATTGTCATATGAAGGTCCCTACTTAGGGGCTTTAGAAAAACTTTAAAATACTCTTAGGTGTATTATGAAACAAATATAAAAAATTCAGAAGGTGAGATTTTTCCAAAGATTTTTTATGAATTTTTAAAATTTTCGGTATATGGGAGATGTCTTTCCAGCACTGATTGTCATATGAAGGCCCCAACTTAGGGGCATTAGAATAACTTTAAAATACTCTTAGATATATTAGGAAACACATTTAAAAAATTCAGGAGGTGAGATTTTTCCAAAGATTTATTATGAATTTTTAAAATTTTCGGTATATGGGGGATATCCTTCCAGGGCTTATTCTCATATGAAGGCCCCTACTTAGGGGCATTAAAATAACTTTAAAATACTCTTAGATGTATTAGGAAACATATATAAAAAATCTAGAAGGTGAGAATTTTTCAAAGATTTTTTATGAATTTTTAAACTTTTCGGTATATGGGAAATGTCCTTCCAGGGCTGATTGTCATATGAAGGCCCCTATTTAGGTACATGCAAATAACCTTAAAATACTCTTAGATGTATTAGGGAACATATATAAAAAATTCAGAAAGTGAGATTTTTCCAAAGATTTTTTATGAATTTTTCAACTTTTCGGTGTATGGGGATTGTCCTTCCAGGGCTGATTGTCATATGAAGACCGCTATTTAGGGGCAAAAGAATAACTTTAAAATATTATTATATGTATTGGAGACATACATAGAAAATTCAGGAGGTGAACATTTTTCAAAGATTTTTTATGAATTTTTAAACTCCTCGGTATATGGGAGATGTCCTTCTAGGGCTGATTGTCATATGAAGGCCCTCTAGATGTATTAGGAAACATATATAAAAAATTTAGAAAGTGAGATTTTTTTAAAGATTTTTTATGAATTTTTAAACATTTCGGTATATGGGAGATGTCATTCCAGGGCTTATTCTCATATGAAGGCTCTATTAGAGGCATTAAAATAACTTAAAATATTATTATATGTATTGGAAACATATATAAAAAATTCTGTAGATGAGATTTTTCCAAAGATTTTTTATGAATTTTTAAAATTTTCGATATATGGTAGATGTCTTTCCAGGACTGATTGTCATATGAAGACCGCTATTTAGGGGCAAAAGAATAACTTTAAAATATAATAAAGGTGCATTAGGAAACATATACAAAAAATTCAGGAGGTGAGAATTTTCCAAAGATTTTTTATGAATTTTTAAAATTTTCGGTATATGGGAGATGTCCTTCCAGGGCTGACTGTCATATGAAGGTCCCTACTTAGGGGCTTTAGAAAAACTTTAAAATATTCTTAGGTGTATTATGAAACATATATAAAATATGTCCTTCCAGGGTGATTGTCATTTGAAGGTCCCTACTTAGTGGCTTTAGAATAACTGTAAAATACTCTTAGATGTATTAGGAAACATATATAAAAAATTCAGAAGGTGAGATTTTTCCAAAGATTTTTTATGAATTTTTAAAATTTTCGGTA
The DNA here is from genome assembly GCA_949710015.1 of Crataerina pallida. Classification (NCBI taxonomy): domain Eukaryota; kingdom Metazoa; phylum Arthropoda; class Insecta; order Diptera; family Hippoboscidae; genus Crataerina; species Crataerina pallida. Next base: position 14,355,088 of record OX453289.1, read on the forward strand.
TATGGGGCATGTCCTTCCAGGGCTTATTCTCATATGAAGGCCCCTACTTAGGGACATTAGAATAACTTTAAAATACTCTTAGATGTATTAGGAAACATATAAAAAAAATTCATGAGGTGAAAATTTCTCAAAGATTTTTTATGAATTTTTAAACTTTTCGGTATATGGGAGATGTCCTTCCAGGGTTGATTGTCATATGAAGGTCCCTACCTAGGGGCATTAGAATAACTTTGAAATACTCTTGAATGTATTAAGAAATAAATAGGAAAATTCAGGAGGTGAGAATTTTCCAAAGATTTTTTATGAATTTTTAAAATTTTCGGTATATGGGAGATGTCCTTCCAGGGCTGATTGTCATATGAAGGTCCCTACTTAGGGGCTTTAGAAAAACTTTAAAATACTCTTAGGTGTATTATGAAACATATATAAAATATGTCCTTCCAGGGTGATTGTCATTTGAAAGTCCCTACTTAGTGGCTTTAGAATAACTGTAAAATACTCTTAGATGTATTAGGAAACATATATAAAAAATTCAGAAGGTGAGATTTTTCCAAAGATTTTTTATGAATTTTTAAAATTTTCGGTATATGGGACATGTCCTTCCAGGGCTTATTCTTATATGAAGGCCCCTACTTAGGTACATGGAAATAATTTAAAAATATTCTTAGATGTATTAGAAAACATATATGAAAAATTCAACAGGTGAAAATTTTCCAAAGATTTTTTATGAATTTTTAAACTTTTCGGTGTATGGGAATTGTCCTTCCAAGGCTGATTGTCATATGAAGGCCCCTACTTAAGTACATGGAAATAACTTAAAAATATTCGTAGATGTATTAGGAAACATATAAAAAAAATTTATGAGGTGAAAATTTCTCAAAGATTTTTTATGAATTTTTAAACTTTTCGGTATATGGGAGATGGCCTTCCAGGGCTTATTCTCATTCGAAGGCCCCTACTTAGGGGCATTACAATAACTTTAAAATATTCTTAGATGTATAAGGAAATATATATAAAAAATTCAGAAAGTGAGATTTTTCCAAAGATTTTTTATGAATTTTTAAAATTTTCGATATATGGGAGATGTCCTTCCAGGGCTTATTCTCATATAAAGGCCCCTACTTAGGTACATGCAAATAACCTTAAAATACTCTTAGATGTATTAGGGAACATATATAAAAAATTCAGAAAGTGAGATTTTTCCAAAGATTTTTTATGAATTTTTAAAATTTTCGATATATAGGAGATATCCTTCCAGGGCTTATTCTCATATGAAGGCCCCTACTTAGGTACATGCAAATAACTTAAAAATACTCTTAGATGTATTAGAAAACATATATAAAAAATTCATGAGGTGAAAATTTCTCAAAGATTTTTTATGAATTTTTAAACTTTTCGGTATATGGGAGATGTCCTTCCAGGGCTTATTCTCATATGAAGGCCCCTACTTAGGTACATGCAAATAACTTAAAAATACTCTTAGATGTATTAGAAAACATATATAAAAAATTCATGAGGTGAAAATTTCTCAAAGATTTTTTATGAATTTTTAAACTTTTCGGTATATGGGAGATGGCCTTCCAGGGCTTATTCTCATTCGAAGGCCCCTACTTAGGGGCATTAGAATAACTTTAAAATATTCTTAGATGTATAAGGAAATATATATAAAAAATTCAGAAAGTGAGATTTTTCCAAAGATTTTTTATGAATTTTTAAAATTTTCGGTATATGGAAGATGTCCTTCCAGGCCTGATTGTCATATGAAGGCATTAGAATAACTTTAAAATACTCTTAGATGTATTAGGGAACATATATAAAAAATTCAGAAAATGAGATTTTTCCAAAGATTTATTATGAATTCTTAAAATTTTCGGTATATGGGAGATGTCCTTCCAGGGCTTATTCTCATATGAAGGCTCTATTAGAGGCATTAGAATAACTTAAAATATTATTATATGTATTGGAAAGATTTTTTATGAATTTTTAAAATTTTCGGTATTTGGGAGATGTCCTTCCAGGCCTGATTGTCATATGAAGGCCCCTACTTAGGGATAGGGAATCACTTTAAAATACTCTTAGATGTATTAGGAAACACATATAAAAAATTCAGAAAGTGAGATTTTTCCAAAGATTTTTTATGAATTTTTAAAATTTTCGATATATGGGGGATATCCTTCCAGGGCTTATTCTCATATGAAGGCCCCTTCTTAGGGGCATTAAAATAACTTTAAAATACTCTTAGATGTATAAGGAAACATATATAAAAAATCTAGAAGGTGAGAATTTTTCAAAGATTTTTTATGAATTTTTAAACTTTTCGGTATATGGGAAATGCCCTTCCAGGGCTGATTGTCATATGAAGGCCCCTATTTAGAAGCATAGGAATAACTTTAAAATATAATATAGGTGCATTAGGAAACATATAAAAAAAATTTATGAGGTGAAAATTTCTCAAAGATTTTTTATGAATTTTTAAACTTTTCGGTATATGGGAGATGTCCTTCCAGGGCTGAATGTCATATGAAGGTCCCTACTTAGGGGCTTTAGAATATCTTGAAAATACTCTTAAATGTATTAGGAAACATATATAAAAAATTTAAAAGGTGAGAATTTTCCAAAGATTTTTTATGACATTTTAAAATTTTCGGTATATAGGAGATGTCCTTCCAGGGCTTATTCTCATATGAAGGCCCCTACTTAGGGGCATTAGAATAACTTTAAAATATTCTTAGATGTATAAGGAAACATATATAAAAAATTCAGAAAGTGAGATTTTTCCAAAGATTTTTTAAAATTTTCGATATATGGGAGATGTCCTTCCAGGGCTGATTGTCATATGAAGGCCCCTACTTAGGGACATGGGAATCACTTTAAAATACTCTTAGATGTATCAGGAAACATATATAAAAAATTTAGAAGGTGAGAATTTTCCAACGATTTTTTATGAATTTTTAAAATTTTCGGTATATGGGAGATGTCCTTCCAGGGCAGATTGTCATATGAAGGTCCCTACTTAGGGGCTTTAGAATATCTTGAAAATACTCTTAGATGTATAAGGAAACATATATAAAAAATTTAAAAGGTGAGAATTTTCCAAAGATTTTTTATGAAATTTTAAAATTTTCGGTATATAGGAGATGTCCTTCCAGGGCTGATTGTCATATGAAGGCCCCTATTTAGGGACATGGGAATCACTTTAAAATACTCTTAGATGTATTAGGAAACCTATATAAAAAATTTAGAAGGTGAGAATTTTCCAAAGATTTTTTATGAATTTTTAAACTTTTCGGTGTATGGGGATTGTTTTTCCAGGGCTGATTGTCATATGAAGACCGCTATTTAGGGGCAAAAGAATAACTTTAAAATATTATTATATGTATTGGAAACATACATAGAAAATTCAGGAGGTGAAAATTTTTTAAAGATTTTTTATGAATTTTTAAACTTTTCGGTATATGGGAGATGTCCTTCTAGGGCTGATTGTCATATGAAGGCCCTCTAGATGTATCAGGAAACATATATAAAAAATTTAGAAAGTGAGATTTTTTAAAAATATTTTATGAATTTTTAAACATTTCGGTATATGGGAGATGTCCTTCCAGGGCTTATTCTCATATGAAGGCTCTGTTAGAGGCATTAAAATAACTTAAAATATTATTATATGGATTGGAAACATATATAAAAAATTCAGGAGGTGAGATTTTTCCAAAGATTTATTATGAATTTTTAAAATTTTCGGTATATAGGAGATGTCCTTCCAGGGCTGATTGTCATATGAAGGCCCCTATTTAGGGACATGGGAATCACTTTAAAATACTCTTAGATGTATTAGGAAACCTATATAAAAAATTTAGAAGGTGAAAATTTTCCAAAGATTTTTTATGAATTTTTAAACTTTTCGGTGTATGGGGATTGTTTTTCCAGGGCTGATTGTCATATGAAGACCGCTATTTAGGGGCAAAAGAATAACTTTAAAATATTATTATATGTATTGGAAACATACATAGAAAATTCAGGAGGTGAAAATTTTTTAAAGATTTTTTATGAATTTTTAAACTTTTCGGTATATGGGAGATGTCCTTCTAGGGCTGATTGTCATATGAAGGCCCTCTAGATGTATCAGGAAACATATATAAAAAATTTAGAAAGTGAGATTTTTTAAAAATATTTTATGAATTTTTAAACATTTCGGTATATGGGAGATGTCCTTCCAGGGCTTATTCTCATATGAAGGCTCTGTTAGAGGCATTAAAATAACTCAAAATATTATTATATGGATTGGAAACATATATAAAAAATTCAGGAGGTGAGATTTTTCCAAAGATTTATTATGAATTTTTAAAATTTTCGGTATATAGGAGATGTCCTTCCAGGGCTGATTGTCATATGAAGGCCCCTATTTAGGGACATGGGAATCACTTTAAAATACTCTTAGATGTATTAGGAAACCTATATAAAAAATTTAGAAGGTGAAAATTTTCCAAAGATTTTTTATGAATTTTTAAACTTTTCGGTGTATGGGGATTGTTTTTCCAGGGCTGATTGTCATATGAAGACCGCTATTTAGGGGCAAAAGAATAACTTTAAAATATTATTATATGTATTGGAAACATACATAGAAAATTCAGGAGGTGAAAATTTTTTAAAGATTTTTTATGAATTTTTAAACTTTTCGGTATATGGGAGATGTCCTTCTAGGGCTGATTGTCATATGAAGGCCCTCTAGATGTATCAGGAAACATATATAAAAAATTTAGAAAGTGAGATTTTTTAAAAATATTTTATGAATTTTTAAACATTTCGGTATATGGGAGATGTCCTTCCAGGGCTTATTCTCATATGAAGGCTCTGTTAGAGGCATTAAAATAACTTAAAATATTATTATATGGATTGGAAACATATATAAAAAATTCAGGAGGTGAGATTTTTCCAAAGATTTATTATGAATTTTTAAAATTTTCGGTATATAGGAGATGTCCTTCCAGGGCTGATTGTCATATGAAGGCCCCTATTTAGGGACATGGGAATCACTTTAAAATACTCTTAGATGTATTAGGAAACCTATATAAAAAATTTAGAAGGTGAAAATTTTCCAAAGATTTTTTATGAATTTTTAAACTTTTCGGTGTATGGGGATTGTTTTTCCAGGGCTGATTGTCATATGAAGACCGCTATTTAGGGGCAAAAGAATAACTTTAAAATATTATTATATGTATTGGAAACATACATAGAAAATTCAGGAGGTGAAAATTTTTTAAAGATTTTTTATGAATTTTTAAACTTTTCGGTATATGGGAGATGTCCTTCTAGGGCTGATTGTCATATGAAGGCCCTCTAGATGTATTAGGAAACATATATAAAAAATTTAGAAAGTGAGATTTTTTTAAAGATTTTTTATGAATTTTTAAACATTTCGGTATATGGGAGATGTCCTTCCAGGGCTTATTCTCATATGAAGGCTCTATTAGAGGCATTAAAATAACTTAAAATATTATTATATGTATTGGAAACATATATAAAAAATTCAGGAGGTGAGATTTTTCCAAAGATTTATTATGAATTTTTAAAATTTTCGGTATGTGGGAGATGTCCTTCCAGGGCTTATTCTCATATAAAGGGCCCTACTTAGGTACATGCAAATAACCTTAAAATACTCTTAGATGTATTAGGGAACATATATAAAAAATTCAGAAAGTGAGATTTTTCCAAAGATTTTTTATGAATTTTTCAACTTTTCGGTGTATGGGGATTGTCCTTCCAGGGCTGATTGTCATATGAAGACCACTATTTAGGGGCAAAAGAATAACTTTAAAATATTATTATATGTATTGGAAACATACATAGAAAATTCAGGAGGTGAAAATTTTTCAAAGATTTTTTATGAATTTTTAAACTTTTCGGTATATGGGAGATGTCCTTCTAGGGCTGATTGTCATATGAAGGCCCTCTAGATGTATTAGGAAACATATATAAAAAATTTAAAAAGTGAGATTTTTTTAAAGATTTTTTATGAATTTTTAAACATTTCGGTATATGGGAGATGTCCTTCCAGGGCTTATTCTCATATGAAGGCTCTATTAGAGGCATTAAAATAACTTAAAATATTATTATATGTATTGGAAACATATATAAAAAATTCAGAAGGTGAGATTTTTCCAAAGATTTATTATGAATTTTTAAAATTTTCGGTATGTGGGAGATGTCCTTCCAGGGCTGATTGTCATATGAAGGCCCTTACTTAAGGGCTTTAGAATAACTTTAAATTACTCTTAGATGTATTAGGAAACATATATAAAAAATTCTGTAGATGAGATTTTTCCAAAGATTTTTTATGAATTTTTAAAATTTTCGATATATGGTAGATGTCTTTCCAGGACTGATTGTCATATGAAGACCGCTATTTAGGGGCAAAAGAATAACTTTAAAATATTATTATATGTATTGGAAACATACATAGAAAATTCAGGAGGTGAAAATTTTTTAAAGATTTTTTATGAATTTTTAAACTTTTCGGTATATGGGAGATGTCCTTCTAGGGCTGATTGTCATATGAAGGCCCTCTAGATGTATCAGGAAACATATATAAAAAATTTAGAAAGTGAGATTTTTTAAAAATATTTTATGAATTTTTAAACATTTCGGTATATGGGAGATGTCCTTCCAGGGCTTATTCTCATATGAAGGCTCTGTTAGAGGCATTAAAATAACTTAAAATATTATTATATGGATTGGAAACATATATAAAAAATTCAGGAGGTGAGATTTTTCCAAAGATTTATTATGAATTTTTAAAATTTTCGGTATATAGGAGATGTCCTTCCAGGGCTGATTGTCATATGAAGGCCCCTATTTAGGGACATGGGAATCACTTTAAAATACTCTTAGATGTATTAGGAAACCTATATAAAAAATTTAGAAGGTGAAAATTTTCCAAAGATTTTTTATGAATTTTTAAACTTTTCGGTGTATGGGGATTGTTTTTCCAGGGCTGATTGTCATATGAAGACCGCTATTTAGGGGCAAAAGAATAACTTTAAAATATTATTATATGTATTGGAAACATACATAGAAAATTCAGGAGGTGAAAATTTTTTAAAGATTTTTTATGAATTTTTAAACTTTTCGGTATATGGGAGATGTCCTTCTAGGGCTGATTGTCATATGAAGGCCCTCTAGATGTATTAGGAAACATATATAAAAAATTTAGAAAGTGAGATTTTTTTAAAGATTTTTTATGAATTTTTAAACATTTCGGTATATGGGAGATGTCCTTCCAGGGCTTATTCTCATATGAAGGCTCTATTAGAGGCATTAAAATAACTTAAAATATTATTATATGTATTGGAAACATATATAAAAAATTCAGGAGGTGAGATTTTTCCAAAGATTTATTATGAATTTTTAAAATTTTCGGTATGTGGGAGATGTCCTTCCAGGGCTTATTCTCATATAAAGGGCCCTACTTAGGTACATGCAAATAACCTTAAAATACTCTTAGATGTATTAGGGAACATATATAAAAAATTCAGAAAGTGAGATTTTTCCAAAGATTTTTTATGAATTTTTCAACTTTTCGGTGTATGGGGATTGTCCTTCCAGGGCTGATTGTCATATGAAGACCACTATTTAGGGGCAAAAGAATAACTTTAAAATATTATTATATGTATTGGAAACATACATAGAAAATTCAGGAGGTGAAAATTTTTCAAAGATTTTTTATGAATTTTTAAACTTTTCGGTATATGGGAGATGTCCTTCTAGGGCTGATTGTCATATGAAGGCCCTCTAGATGTATTAGGAAACATATATAAAAAATTTAAAAAGTGAGATTTTTTTAAAGATTTTTTATGAATTTTTAAACATTTCGGTATATGGGAGATGTCCTTCCAGGGCTTATTCTCATATGAAGGCTCTATTAGAGGCATTAAAATAACTTAAAATATTATTATATGTATTGGAAACATATATAAAAAATTCAGAAGGTGAGATTTTTCCAAAGATTTATTATGAATTTTTAAAATTTTCGGTATGTGGGAGATGTCCTTCCAGGGCTGATTGTCATATGAAGGCCCCTACTTAAGGGCTTTAGAATAACTTTAAATTACTCTTAGATGTATTAGGAAACATATATAAAAAATTCTGTAGATGAGATTTTTCCAAAGATTTTTTATGAATTTTTAAAATTTTCGATATATGGTAGATGTCTTTCCAGGACTGATTGTCATATGAAGACCGCTATTTAGGGGCAAAAGAATAACTTTAAAATATAATATAGGTGCATTAGGAAACATATATAAAAAATTCATGAGGTGAAAATTTCTCAAAGATTTTTTATGAATTTTTAAACTTTTCGGTATATGGGAGATGTCCTTCCAGGGCTTATTCTCATATGAAGGCCCCTACTTAGGGGCATTACAATAACTTTAAAATATTCTTAGATGTATAAGGAAATATATATAAAAAATTCAGAAAATGAGATTTTTCCAAAGATTTATTATGAATTCTTAAAATTTTCGGTATATGGGAGATGTCCTTCCAGGGCTTATTCTCATATGAAGGCTCTATTAGAGGCATTAGAATAACTTAAAATATTATTATATGTATTGGAAAGATTTTTTATGAATTTTTAAAATTTTCGGTATTTGGGAGATGTCCTTCCAGGCCTGATTGTCATATGAAGGCCCCTACTTAGGGATAGGGAATCACTTTAAAATACTCTTAGATGTATTAGGAAACACATATAAAAAATTCAGAAAGTGAGATTTTTCCAAAGATTTTTTATGAATTTTTAAAATTTTCGATATATGGGGGATATCCTTCCAGGGCTTATTCTCATATGAAGGCCCCTACTTAGGGGCATTAAAATAACTTTAAAATACTCTTATATGTATTAGGAAATATATATAAAAAATCTAGAAGGTGAGAATTTTTCAAAGATTTTTTATGAATTTTTAAACTTTTCGGTATATGGGAAATGTCCTTCCAGGGCTGATTGTCATATGAAGGCCCCTATTTAGGTACATGCAAATAACCTTAAAATACTCTTAGATGTATTAGGGAACATATATAAAAAATTCAGAAAGTGAGATTTTTCCAAAGATTTTTTATGAATTCTTAAAATTGTCGGTATATGGGAGATGTCCTTCCAGGGCTTATTCTCATATGAAGGCTCTATTAGAGGCATTAGAATAACTTAAAATATTATTCTATGTATTGGAAAGATTTTTTATGAATTTTTAAAATTTTCGGTATTTGGGAGATGTCCTTCCAGGCCTGATTGTCATATGAAGGCCCCTACTTAGGGATAGGGAATCACTTTAAAATACTCTTAGATGTATTAGGAAACACATATAAAAAATTCAGAAAGTGATATTTTTCCAAAGATTTTTTATGAATTTTTAAAATTTTCGATATATGGGGGATATCCTTCCAGGGCTTATTCTCATATGAAGGCCCCTACTTAGGGGCATTAAAATAACTTTAAAATACTCTTAGATGTATAAGGAAACATATATAAAAAATCTAGAAGGTGAGAATTTTTCAAAGATTTTTTATGAATTTTTAAACTTTTCGGTATATGGGAGATGTCCTTCCAGGGCTGATTGTCATATGAAGGCCCCTATTTAGAAGCATAGGAATAACTTTAAAATATAATATAGGTGCATTAGGAAACATATAAAAAAAATTTATGAGGTGAAAATTTCTCAAAGATTTTTTATGAATTTTTAAACTTTTCGGTATATGGGAGATGTCCTTCCAGGGCTGATTGTCATATGAAGGTCCCTACTTAGGGGCTTTAGAATATCTTGAAAATACTCTTAAATGTATTAGGAAACATATATAAAAAATTTAAAAGGTGAGAATTTTCCAAAGATTTTTTATGACATTTTAAAATTTTCGGTATATAGGAGATGTCCTTCCAGGGCTTATTCTCATATGAAGGCCCCTACTTAGGGGCATTAGAATAACTTTAAAATATTCTTAGATGTATAAGGAAATATATATAAAAAATTCAGAAAGTGAGATTTTTCCAAAGATTTTTTATGAATTTTTAAAATTTTCGATATATGGGAGATGTCCTTCCAGGGCTGATTGTCATATGAAGGCCCCTACTTAGGGACATGGGAATCACTTTAAAATACTCTTAGATGTATCAGGAAACATATATAAAAAATTTAGAAGGTGAGAATTTTCCAACGATTTTTTATGAATTTTTAAAATTTTCGGTATATGGGAGATGTCCTTCCAGGGCAGATTGTCATATGAAGGTCCCTACTTAGGGGCTTTAGAATATCTTGAAAATACTCTTAGATGTATAAGGAAACATATATAAAAAATTTAAAAGGTGAGAATTTTCCAAAGATTTTTTATGAAATTTTAAAATTTTCGGTATATAGGAGATGTCCTTCCAGGGCTGATTGTCATATGAAGGCCCCTATTTAGGGACATGGGAATCACTTTAAAATACTCTTAGATGTATTAGGAAACCTATATAAAAAATTTAGAAGGTGAGAATTTTCCAAAGATTTTTTATGAATTTTTAAACTTTTCGGTGTATGGGGATTGTTTTTCCAGGGCTGATTGTCATATGAAGACCGCTATTTAGGGGCAAAAGAATAACTTTAAAATATTATTATATGTATTGGAAACATACATAGAAAATTCAGGAGGTGAAAATTTTTTAAAGATTTTTTATGAATTTTTAAACTTTTCGGTATATGGGAGATGTCCTTCCAGGGCTTATTCTCATATGAAGGCTCTGTTAGAGGCATTAAAATAACTTAAAATATTATTATATGGATTGGAAACATATATAAAAAATTCAGGAGGTGAGATTTTTCCAAAGATTTATTATGAATTTTTAAAATTTTCGGTATATAGGAGATGTCCTTCCAGGGCTGATTGTCATATGAAGGCCCCTATTTAGGGACATGGGAATCACTTTAAAATACTCTTAGATGTATTAGGAAACCTATATAAAAAATTTAGAAGGTGAGAATTTTCCAAAGATTTTTTATGAATTTTTAAACTTTTCGGTGTATGGGGATTGTTTTTCCAGGGCTGATTGTCATGTGAAGACCGCTATTTAGGGGCAAAAGAATAACTTTAAAATATTATTATATGTATTGGAAACATACATAGAAAATTCAGGAGGTGAAAATTTTTTAAAGATTTTTTATGAATTTTTAAACTTTTCGGTATATGGGAGATGTCCTTCTAGGGCTGATTGTCATATGAAGGCCCTCTAGATGTATTAGGAAACATATATAAAAAATTTAGAAAGTGAGATTTTTTTAAAGATTTTTTATGAATTTTTAAACATTTCGGTATATGGGAGATGTCCTTCCAGGGCTTATTCTCATATGAAGGCTCTATTAGAGGCATTAAAATAACTTAAAATATTATTATATGTATTGGAAACATATATAAAAAATTCAGGAGGTGAGATTTTTCCAAAGATTTATTATGAATTTTTAAAATTTTCGGTATGTGGGAGATGTCCTTCCAGGGCTTATTCTCATATAAAGGGCCCTACTTAGGTACATGCAAATAATCTTAAAATACTCTTAGATGTATTAGGGAACATATATAAAAAATTCAGAAAGTGAGATTTTTCCAAAGATTTTTTATGAATTTTTCAACTTTTCGGTGTATGGGGATTGTCCTTCCAGGGCTGATTGTCTTATGAAGACCGCTATTTAGGGGCAAAAGAATAACTTTAAAATACTCTTATATGTATTAGGAAACATATATAAAAAATCTAGAAGGTGAGAATTTTTCAAAGATTTTTTATGAATTTTTAAACTTTTCGGTATATGGGAAATGTCCTTCCAGGGCTGATTGTCATATGAAGGCCCCTATTTAGGTACATGCAAATAACCTTAAAATACTCTTAGATGTATTAGGGAACATATATAAAAAATTCAGAAAGTGAGATTTTTCCAAAGATTTTTTATGAATTCTTAAAATTGTCGGTATATGGGAGATGTCCTTCCAGGGCTTATTCTCATATGAAGGCTCTATTAGAGGCATTAGAATAACTTAAAATATTATTCTATGTATTGGAAAGATTTTTTATGAATTTTTAAAATTTTCGGTATTTGGGAGATGTCCTTCCAGGCCTGATTGTCATATGAAGGCCCCTACTTAGGGATAGGGAATCACTTTAAAATACTCTTAGATGTATTAGGAAACACATATAAAAAATTCAGAAAGTGATATTTTTCCAAAGATTTTTTATGAATTTTTAAAATTTTCGATATATGGGGGATATCCTTCCAGGGCTTATTCTCATATGAAGGCCCCTACTTAGGGGCATTAAAATAACTTTAAAATACTCTTAGATGTATAAGGAAACATATATAAAAAATCTAGAAGGTGAGAATTTTTCAAAGATTTTTTATGAATTTTTAAACTTTTCGGTATATGGGAAATGCCCTTCCAGGGCTGATTGTCATATGAAGGCCCCTATTTAGAGGCATAGGAATAACTTTAAAATATAATATAGGTGCATTAGGAAACATATAAAAAAAATTTATGAGGTGAAAATTTCTCAAAGATTTTTTATGAATTTTTAAACTTTTCGGTATATGGGAGATGTCCTTCCAGGGCTGATTGTCATATGAAGGTCCCTACTTAGGGGCTTTAGAATATCTTGAAAATACTCTTAAATGTATTAGGAAACATATATAAAAAATTTAAAAGGTGAGAATTTTCCAAAGATTTTTTATGACATTTTAAAATTTTCGGTATATAGGAGATGTCCTTCCAGGGCTTATTCTCATATGAAGGCCCCTACTTAGGGGCATTAGAATAACTTTAAAATATTCTTAGATGTATAAGGAAATATATATAAAAAATTCAGAAAGTGAGATTTTTCCAAAGATTTTTTATGAATTTTTAAAATTTTCGATATATGGAAGATGTCCTTCCAGGGCTGATTGTCATATGAAGGCCCTCTAGATGTATCAGGAAACATATATAAAAAATTTAGAAAGTGAGATTTTTTAAAAATATTTTATGAATTTTTAAACATTTCGGTATATGGGAGATGTCCTTCCAGGGCTTATTCTCATATGAAGGCTCTGTTAGAGGCATTAAAATAACTTAAAATATTATTATATGGATTGGAAACATATATAAAAAATTCAGGAGGTGAGATTTTTCCAAAGATTTATTATGAATTTTTAAAATTTTCGGTATATAGGAGATGTCCTTCCAGGGCTGATTGTCATAAGGCCCCTATTTAGGGACATGGGAATCACTTTAAAATACTCTTAGATGTATTAGGAAACCTATATAAAAAATTTAGAAGGTGAAAATTTTCCAAAGATTTTTTATGAATTTTTAAACTTTTCGGTGTATGGGGATTGTTTTTCCAGGGCTGATTGTCATATGAAGACCGCTATTTAGGGGCAAAAGAATAACTTTAAAATATTATTATATGTATTGGAAACATACATAGAAAATTCAGGAGGTGAAAATTTTTTAAAGATTTTTTATGAATTTTTAAACTTTTCGGTATATGGGAGATGTCCTTCTAGGGCTGATTGTCATATGAAGGCCCTCTAGATGTATTAGGAAACATATATAAAAAATTTAGAAAGTGAGATTTTTTTAAAGATTTTTTATGAATTTTTAAACATTTCGGTATATGGGAGATGTCCTTCCAGGGCTTATTCTCATATGAAGGCTCTATTAGAGGCATTAAAATAACTTAAAATATTATTATATGTATTGGAAACATATATAAAAAATTCAGGAGGTGAGATTTTTCCAAAGATTTATTATGAATTTTTAAAATTTTCGGTATGTGGGAGATGTCCTTCCAGGGCTTATTCTCATATAAAGGGCCCTACTTAGGTACATGCAAATAACCTTAAAATACTCTTAGATGTATTAGGGAACATATATAAAAAATTCAGAAAGTGAGATTTTTCCAAAGATTTTTTATGAATTTTTCAACTTTTCGGTGTATGGGGATTGTCCTTCCAGGGCTGATTGTCATATGAAGACCACTATTTAGGGGCAAAAGAATAACTTTAAAATATTATTATATGTATTGGAAACATACATAGAAAATTCAGGAGGTGAAAATTTTTCAAAGATTTTTTATGAATTTTTAAACTTTTCGGTATATGGGAGATATCCTTCTAGGGCTGATTGTCATATGAAGGCCCTCTAGATGTATTAGGAAACATATATAAAAAATTTAAAAAGTGAGATTTTTTTAAAGATTTTTTATGAATTTTTAAACATTTCGGTATATGGGAGATGTCCTTCCAGGGCTTATTCTCATATGAAGGCTCTATTAGAGGCATTAAAATAACTTAAAATATTATTATATGTATTGGAAACATATATAAAAAATTCAGAAGGTGAGATTTTTCCAAAGATTTATTATGAATTTTTAAAATTTTCGGTATGTGGGAGATGTCCTTCCAGGGCTGCTTGTCATATGAAGGCCCCTACTTAAGGGCTTTAGAATAACTTTAAATTACTCTTAGATGTATTAGGAAACATATATAAAAAATTCTGTAGATGAGATTTTTCCAAAGATTTTTTATGAATTTTTAAAATTTTCGATATATGGTAGATGTCTTTCCAGGACTGATTGTCATATGAAGACCGCTATTTAGGGGCAAAAGAATAACTTTAAAATATAATATAGGTGCATTAGGAAACATATATAAAAAATTCATGAGGTGAAAATTTCTCAAAGATTTTTTATGAATTTTTAAACTTTTCGGTATATGGGAGATGTCCTTCCAGGGCTTATTCTCATATGAAGGCCCCTACTTAGGGGCATTACAATAACTTTAAAATATTCTTAGATGTATAAGGAAATATATATAAAAAATTCAGAAAGTGAGATTTTTCCAAAGATTTTTTATGAATTTTTAAAATTTTCGATATATGGGAGATGTCCTTCCAGGGCTTATTCTCATATAAAGGCCCCTACTTAGGTACATGCAAATAACCTTAAAATACTCTTAGATGTATTAGAAAACATATATAAAAAATTCATGAGGTGAAAATTTCTCAAAGATTTTTTATGAATTTTTAAACTTTTCGATATATGGGAGATGTCCTTCCAGGGCTTATTCTCATATGAAGGCCCCTACTTAGGGGCATTAGAATAACTTTAAAATATTCTTAGATGTATAAGGAAATATATATAAAAAATTCAGAAAATGAGATTTTTCCAAAGATTTATTATGAATTCTTAAAATTTTCGGTATATGGAAGATGTCCTTCCAGGGCTTATTCTCGTATGAAGGCTCTATTAGAGGCATTAGAATAACTTAAAATATTATTATATGTATTGGAAAGATTTTTTATGAATTTTTAAAATTTTCGGTATTTGGGAGATGTCCTTCCAGGCCTGATTGTCATATGAAGGCCCCTACTTAGGGATAGGGAATCACTTTAAAATACTCTTAGATGTATTAGGAAACACATATAAAAAATTCAGAAAGTGAGATTTTTCCAAAGATTTTTTATGAATTTTTAAAATTTTCGATATATGGGGGATATCCTTCCAGGGCTTATTCTCATATGAAGGCCCCTACTTAGGGGCATTAAAATAACTTTAAAATACTCTTATATGTATTAGGAAACATATATAAAAAATCTAGAAGGTGAGAATTTTTCAAAGATTTTTTATGAATTTTTAAACTTTTCGGTATATGGGAAATGTCCTTCCAGGGCTGATTGTCATATGAAGGCCCCTATTTAGGTACATGCAAATAACCTTAAAATACTCTTAGATGTATTAGGGAACATATATAAAAAATTCAGAAAGTGAGATTTTTCCAAAGATTTTTTATGAATTCTTAAAATTGTCGGTATATGGGAGATGTCCTTCCAGGGCTTATTCTCATATGAAGGCTCTATTAGAGGCATTAGAATAACTTAAAATATTATTCTATGTATTGGAAAGATTTTTTATGAATTTTTAAAATTTTCGGTATTTGGGAGATGTCCTTCCAGGCCTGATTGTCATATGAAGGCCCCTACTTAGGGATAGGGAATCACTTTAAAATACTCTTAGATGTATTAGGAAACACATATAAAAAATTCAGAAAGTGATATTTTTCCAAAGATTTTTTATGAATTTTTAAAATTTTCGATATATGGGGGATATCCTTCCAGGGCTTATTCTCATATGAAGGCCCCTACTTAGGGGCATTAAAATAACTTTAAAATACTCTTAGATGTATAAGGAAACATATATAAAAAATCTAGAAGGTGAGAATTTTTCAAAGATTTTTTATGAATTTTTAAACTTTTCGGTATATGGGAAATGCCCTTCCAGGGCTGATTGTCATATGAAGGCCCCTATTTAGAGGCATAGGAATAACTTTAAAATATAATATAGGTGCATTAGGAAACATATAAAAAAAATTTATGAGGTGAAAATTTCTCAAAGATTTTTTATGAATTTTTAAACTTTTCGGTATATGGGAGATGTCCTTCCAGGGCTGATTGTCATATGAAGGTCCCTACTTAGGGGCTTTAGAATATCTTGAAAATACTCTTAAATGTATTAGGAAACATATATAAAAAATTTAAAAGGTGAGAATTTTCCAAAGATTTTTTATGACATTTTAAAATTTTCGGTATATAGGAGATGTCCTTCCAGGGCTTATTCTCATATGAAGGCCCCTACTTAGAGGCATTAGAATAACTTTAAAATATTCTTAGATGTATAAGGAAATATATATAAAAAATTCAGAAAGTGAGATTTTTCCAAAGATTTTTTATGAATTTTTAAAATTTTCGATATATGGGAGATGTCCTTCCAGGGCTGATTGTCATATGAAGGCCCCTACTTAGGGACATTGGAATCACTTTAAAATACTCTTAGATATATCAGGAAACATATATAAAAAATTTAGAAGGTGAGAATTTTCCAACGATTTTTTATGAATTTTTAAAATTTTCGGTATATGGGAGATGTCCTTCCAGGGCAGATTGTCATATGAAGGTCCCTACTTAGGGGCTTTAGAATATCTTGAAAATACTCTTAGATGTATAAGGAAACATATATAAAAAATTTAAAAGGTGAGAATTTTCCAAAGATTTTTTATGAAATTTTAAAATTTTCGGTATATAGGAGATGTCCTTCCAGGGCTGATTGTCATATGAAGGCCCCTATTTAGGGACATGGGAATCACTTTAAAATACTCTTAGATTTATTAGGAAACCTATATAAAAAATTTAGAAGGTGAGAATTTTCCAAAGATTTTTTATGAATTTTTAAACTTTTCGGTGTATGGGGATTGTTTTTCCAGGGCTGATTGTCATATGAAGACCGCTATTTAGGGGCAAAAGAATAACTTTAAAATATTATTATATGTATTGGAAACATACATAGAAAATTCAGGAGGTGAAAATTTTTTAAAGATTTTTTATGAATTTTTAAACTTTTCGGTATATGGGAGATGTCCTTCCAGGGCTTATTCTCATATGAAGGCTCTGTTAGAGGCATTAAAATAACTTAAAATATTATTATATGGATTGGAAACATATATAAAAAATTCAGGAGGTGAGATTTTTCCAAAGATTTATTATGAATTTTTAAAATTTTCGATATATAGGAGATGTCCTTCCAGGGCTGATTGTCATATGAAGGCCCCTATTTAGGGACATGGGAATCACTTTAAAATACTCTTAGATGTATTAGGAAACCTATATAAAAAATTTAGAAGGTGAGAATTTTCCAAAGATTTTTTATGAATTTTTAAACTTTTCGGTGTATGGGGATTGTTTTTCCAGGGCTGATTTTCATATGAAGACCGCTATTTAGGGGCAAAAGAATAACTTTAAAATATTATTATATGTATTGGAAACATACAAAGAAAATTCAGGAGGGGAAAATTTTTTAAAGATTTTTTATGAATTTTTAAACTTTTCGGTATATGGGAGATGTCCTTCTAGGGCTGATTGTCATATGAAGGCCCTCTAGATGTATTAGGAAACATATATAAAAAATTTAGAAAGTGAGATTTTTTTAAAGATTTTTTATGAATTTTTAAACATTTCGGTATATGGGAGATGTCCTTCCAGGGCTTATTCTCATATGAAGGCTCTATTAGAGGCATTAAAATAACTTAAAATATTATTATATGTATTGGAAACATATATAAAAAATTCAGGAGGTGAGATTTTTCCAAAGATTTATTATGAATTTTTAAAATTTTCGGTATGTGGGAGATGTCCTTCCAGGGCTTATTCTCATATAAAGGGCCCTACTTAGGTACATGCAAATAATCTTAAAATACTCTTAGATGTATTAGGGAACATATATAAAAAATTCAGAAAGTGAGATTTTTCCAAAGATTTTTTATGAATTTTTCAACTTTTCGGTGTATGGGGATTGTCCTTCCAGGGCTGATTGTCATATGAAGACCGCTATTTAGGGGCAAAAGAATAACTTTAAAATACTCTTATATGTATTAGGAAACATATATAAAAAATCTAGAAGGTGAGAATTTTTCAAAGATTTTTTATGAATTTTTAAACTTTTCGGTATATGGGAAATGTCCTTCCAGGGCTGATTGTCATATGAAGGCCCCTATTTAGGTACATGCAAATAACCTTAAAATACTCTTAGATGTATTAGGAAACACATATAAAAAATTCAGAAAGTGATATTTTTCCAAAGATTTTTTATGAATTCTTAAAATTTTCGATATATGGGGGATATCCTTCCAGGGCTTATTCTCATATGAAGGCCCCTACTTAGGGGCATTAAAATAACTTTAAAATACTCTTAGATGTATAAGGAAACATATATAAAAAATCTAGAAGGTGAGAATTTTTCAAAGATTTTTTATGAATTTTTAAACTTTTCGGTATATGGGAAATGCCCTTCCAGGGCTGATTGTCATATGAAGGCCCCTATTTAGAAGTATAGGAATAACTTTAAAATATAATATAGGTGCATTAGGAAACATATAAAAAAAATTTATGAGGTGAAAATTTCTCAAAGATTTTTTATGAATTTTTAAACTTTTCGGTATATGGGAGATGTCCTTCCAGGGCTGATTGTCATATGAAGGTCCCTACTTAGGGGCTTTAGAATATCTTGAAAATACTCTTAAATGTATTAGGAAACATATATAAAAAATTTAAAAGGTGAGAATTTTCCAAAGATTTTTTATGACATTTTAAAATTTTCGGTATATAGGAGATGTCCTTCCAGGGCTTATTCTCATATGAAGGCCCCTACTTAGGGGCATTAGAATAACTTTAAAATATTCTTAGATGTATAAGGAAATATATATAAAAAATTCAGAAAGTGAGATTTTTCCAAAGATTTTTTATGAATTTTTAAAATTTTCGATATATGGGAGATGTCCTTCCAGGGCTGATTGTCATATGAAGGCCCCTACTTAGGGACATGGGAATCACTTTAAAATACTCTTAGATGTATCAGGAAACATATATAAAAAATTTAGAAGGTGAGAATTTTCCAACGATTTTTTATGAATTTTTAAAATTTTCGGTATATGGGAGATGTCCTTCCAGGGCAGATTGTCATATGAAGGTCCCTACTTAGGGGCTTTAGAATATCTTGAAAATACTCTTAGATGTATAAGGAAACATATATAAAAAATTTAAAAGGTGAGAATTTTCCAAAGATTTTTTATGAAATTTTAAAATTTTCGGTATATAGGAGATGTCCTTCCAGGGCTGATTGTCATATGAAGGCCCCTATTTAGGGACATAGGAATCACTTTAAAATACTCTTAGATGTATTAGGAAACCTATATAAAAAATTTAGAAGGTGAGAATTTTCCAAAGATTTTTTATGAATTTTTAAACTTTTCGGTGTATGGGGATTGTTTTTCCAGGGCTGATTGTCATATGAAGACCGCTATTTAGGGGCAAAAGAATAACTTTAAAATATTATTATATGTATTGGAAACATACATAGAAAATTCAGGAGGTGAAAATTTTTTAAAGATTTTTTATGAATTTTTAAACTTTTCGGTATATGGGAGATGTCCTTCCAGGGCTTATTCTCATATGAAGGCTCTGTTAGAGGCATTAAAATAACTTAAAATATTATTATATGGATTGGAAACATATATAAAAAATTCAGGAGGTGAGATTTTTCCAAAGATTTATTATGAATTTTTAAAATTTTCGGTATATAGGAGATGTCCTTCCAGGGCTGATTGTCATATGAAGGCCCCTATTTAGGGACATGGGAATCACTTTAAAATACTCTTAGATGTATTAGGAAACCTATATAAAAAATTTAGAAGGTGAGAATTTTCCAAAGATTTTTTATGAATTTTTAAACTTTTCGGTGTATGGGGATTGTTTTTCCAGGGCTGATTGTCATATGAAGACCGCTATTTAGGGGCAAAAGAATAACTTTAAAATATTATTATATGTATTGGAAACATACATAGAAAATTCAGGAGGTGAAAATTTTTTAAAGATTTTTTATGAATTTTTAAACTTTTCGGTATATGGGAGATGTCCTTCTAGGGCTGATTGTCATATGAAGGCCCTCTAGATGTATTAGGAAACATATATAAAAAATTTAGAAAGTGAGATTTTTTTAAAGATTTTTTATGAATTTTTAAACATTTCGGTATATGGGAGATGTCCTTCCAGGGCTTATTCTCATATGAAGGCTCTATTAGAGGCATTAAAATAACTTAAAATATTATTATATGTATTGGAAACATATATAAAAAATTCAGGAGGTGAGATTTTTCCAAAGATTTATTATGAATTTTTAAAATTTTCGGTATGTGGGAGATGTCCTTCCAGGGCTTATTCTCATATAAAGGGCCCTACTTAGGTACATGCAAATAACCTTAAAATACTCTTAGATGTATTAGGGAACATATATAAAAAATTCAGAAAGTGAGATTTTTCCAAAGATTTTTTATGAATTTTTCAACTTTTCGGTGTATGGGGATTGTCCTTCCAGGGCTGATTGTCATATGAAGACCACTATTTAGGGGCAAAAGAATAACTTTAAAATATTATTATATGTATTGGAAACATACATAGAAAATTCAGGAGGTGAAAATTTTTCAAAGATTTTTTATGAATTTTTAAACTTTTCGGTATATGGGAGATGTCCTTCTAGGGCTGATTGTCATATGAAGGCCCTCTAGATGTATTAGGAAACATAGATAAAAAATTTAAAAAGTGAGATTTTTTAAAGATTTTTTATGAATTTTTAAACATTTCGGTATATGGGAGATGTCCTTCCAGGGCTTATTCTCATATGAAGGCTCTATTAGAGGCATTAAAATAACTTAAAATATTATTATATATATTGGAAACATATATAAAAAATTCAGAAGGTGAGATTTTTCCAAAGATTTATTATGAATTTTTAAAATTTTCGGTATGTGGGAGATGTCTTTCCAGGGCTGATTGTCATATGAAGGCCCCTACTTAAGGGCTTTAGAATAACTTTAAATTACTCTTAGATGTATTAGGAAACATATATAAAAAATTCTGTAGATGAGATTTTTCCAAAGATTTTTTATGAATTTTTAAAATTTTCGATATATGGTAGATGTCTTTCCAGGACTGATTGTCATATGAAGACCGCTATTTAGGGGCAAAAGAATAACTTTAAAATATAATATAGGTGCATTAGGAAACATATATAAAAAATTCATGAGGTGAAAATTTCTCAAAGATTTTTTATGAATTTTTAAACTTTTCGGTATATGGGAGATGTCCTTCCAGGGCTTATTCTCATATGAAGGCCCCTACTTAGGGGCATTACAATAACTTTAAAATATTCTTAGATGTATAAGGAAATATATATAAAAAATTCAGAAAGTGAGATTTTTCCAAAGATTTTTTATGAATTTTTAAAATTTTCGATATATGGGAGATGTCCTTCCAGGGCTTATTCTCATATAAAGGCCCCTACTTAAGTACATGCAAATAACCTTAAAATACTCTTAGATGTATTAGAAAACATATATAAAAAATTCATGAGGTGAAAATTTCTCAAAGATTTTTTATGAATTTTTAAACTTTTCGGTATATGGGAGATGTCCTTCCAGGGCTTATTCTCATATGAAGGCCCCTACTTAGGGGCATTAGAATAACTTTAAAATATTCTTAGATGTATAAGGAAATATATATAAAAAATTCAGAAAATGAGATTTTTCCAAAGATTTATTATGAATTCTTAAAATTTTCGGTATATGGGAGATGTCCTTCCAGGGCTTATTCTCGTATGAAGGCTCTATTAGAGGCATTAGAATAACTTAAAATATTATTATATGTATTGGAAAGATTTTTTATGAATTTTTAAAATTTTCGGTATTTGGGAGATGTCCTTCCAGGCCTGATTGTCATATGAAGGCCCCTACTTAGGGATAGGGAATCACTTTAAAATACTCTTAGATGTATTAGGAAACACATATAAAAAATTCAGAAAGTGAGATTTTTCCAAAGATTTTTTATGAATTTTTAAAATTTTCGATATATGGGGGATATCCTTCCAGGGCTTATTCTCATATGAAGGCCCCTACTTAGGGGCATTAAAATAACTTTAAAATACTCTTATATGTATTAGGAAACATATATAAAAAATCTAGAAGGTGAGAATTTTTCAAAGATTTTTTATGAATTTTTAAACTTTTCGGTATATGGGAAATGTCCTTCCAGGGCTGATTGTCATATGAAGGCCCCTATTTAGGTACATGCAAATAACCTTAAAATACTCTTAGATGTATTAGGGAACATATATAAAAAATTCAGAAAGTGAGATTTTTCCAAAGATTTTTTATGAATTCTTAAAATTGTCGGTATATGGGAGATGTCCTTCCAGGGCTTATTCTCATATGAAAGCTCTATTAGAGGCATTAGAATAACTTAAAATATTATTCTATGTATTGGAAAGATTTTTTATGAATTTTTAAAATTTTCGGTATTTGGGAGATGTCCTTCCAGGCCTGATTGTCATATGAAGGCCCCTACTTAGGGATAGGGAATCACTTTAAAATACTCTTAGATGTATTAGGAAACACATATAAAAAATTCAGAAAGTGATATTTTTCCAAAGATTTTTTATGAATTTTTAAAATTTTCGATATATGGGGGATATCCTTCCAGGGCTTATTCTCATATGAAGGCCCCTACTTAGGGGCATTAAAATAACTTTAAAATACTCTTAGATGTATAAGGAAACATATATAAAAAATCTAGAAGGTGAGAATTTTTCAAAGATTTTTTATGAATTTTTAAACTTTTCGGTATATGGGAAATGCCCTTCCAGGGCTGATTGTCATATGAAGGCCCCTATTTAGAAGCATAGGAATAACTTTAAAATATAATATAGGTGCATTAGGAAACATATAAAAAAAATTTATGAGGTGAAAATTTCTCAAAGATTTTTTATGAATTTTTAAACTTTTCGGTATATGGGAGATGTCCTTCCAGGGCTGATTGTCATATGAAGGTCCCTACTTAGGGGCTTTAGAATATCTTGAAAATACTCTTAAATGTATTAGGAAACATATATAAAAAATTTAAAAGGTGAGAATTTTCCAAAGATTTTTTATGACATTTTAAAATTTTCGGTATATAGGAGATGTCCTTCCAGGGCTTATTCTCATATGAAGGCCCCTACTTAGGGGCATGGGAATCACTTTAAAATACTCTTAGATGTATCAGGAAACATATATAAAAAATTTAGAAGGTGAGAATTTTCCAACGATTTTTTATGAATTTTTAAAATTTTCGGTATATGGGAGATGTCCTTCCAGGGCAGATTGTCATATGAAGGTCCCTACTTAGGGGCTTTAGAATATCTTGAAAATACTCTTAGATGTATAAGGAAACATATATAAAAAATTTAAAAGGTGAGAATTTTCCAAAGATTTTTTATGAAATTTTAAAATTTTCGGTATATAGGAGATGTCCTTCCAGGGCTGATTGTCATATGAAGGCCCCTATTTAGGGACATGGGAATCACTTTAAAATACTCTTAGATGTATTAGGAAACCTATATAAAAAATTTAGAAGGTGAGAATTTTCCAAAGATTTTTTATGAATTTTTAAACTTTTCGGTGTATGGGGATTGTTTTTCCAGGGCTGATTGTCATATGAAGACCGCTATTTAGGGGCAAAAGAATAACTTTAAAATATTATTATATGTATTGGAAACATACATAGAAAATTCAGGAGGTGAAAATTTTTTAAAGATTTTTTATGAATTTTTAAACTTTTCGGTATATGGGAGATGTCCTTCCAGGGCTTATTCTCATATGAAGGCTCTGTTAGAGGCATTAAAATAACTTAAAATATTATTATATGGATTGGAAACATATATAAAAAATTCAGGAGGTGAGATTTTTCCAAAGATTTATTATGAATTTTTAAAATTTTCGATATATAGGAGATGTCCTTCCAGGGCTGATTGTCATATGAAGGCCCCTATTTAGGGACATGGGAATCACTTTAAAATACTCTTAGATGTATTAGGAAACCTATATAAAAAATTTAGAAGGTGAGAATTTTCCAAAGATTTTTTATGAATTTTTAAACTTTTCGGTGTATGGGGATTGTTTTTCCAGGGCTGATTTTCATATGAAGACCGCTATTTAGGGGCAAAAGAATAACTTTAAAATATTATTATATGTATTGGAAACATACAAAGAAAATTCAGGAGGGGAAAATTTTTTAAAGATTTTTTATGAATTTTTAAACTTTTCGGTATATGGGAGATGTCCTTCTAGGGCTGATTGTCATATGAAGGCCCTCTAGATGTATTAGGAAACATATATAAAAAATTTAGAAAGTGAGATTTTTTTAAAGATTTTTTATGAATTTTTAAACATTTCGGTATATGGGAGATGTCCTTCCAGGGCTTATTCTCATATGAAGGCTCTATTAGAGGCATTAAAATAACTTAAAATATTATTATATGTATTGGAAACATATATAAAAAATTCAGGAGGTGAGATTTTTCCAAAGATTTATTATGAATTTTTAAAATTTTCGGTATGTGGGAGATGTCCTTCCAGGGCTTATTCTCATATAAAGGGCCCTACTTAGGTACATGCAAATAATCTTAAAATACTCTTAGATGTATTAGGGAACATATATAAAAAATTCAGAAAGTGAGATTTTTCCAAAGATTTTTTATGAATTTTTCAACTTTTCGGTGTATGGGGATTGTCCTTCCAGGGCTGATTGTCATATGAAGACCGCTATTTAGGGGCAAAAGAATAACTTTAAAATACTCTTATATGTATTAGGAAACATATATAAAAAATCTAGAAGGTGAGAATTTTTCAAAGATTTTTTATGAATTTTTAAACTTTTCGGTATATGGGAAATGTCCTTCCAGGGCTGATTGTCATATGAAGGCCCCTATTTAGGTACATGCAAATAACCTTAAAATACTCTTAGATGTATTAGGAAACACATATAAAAAATTCAGAAAGTGATATTTTTCCAAAGATTTTTTATGAATTCTTAAAATTTTCGATATATGGGGGATATCCTTCCAGGGCTTATTCTCATATGAAGGCCCCTACTTAGGGGCATTAAAATAACTTTAAAATACTCTTAGATGTATAAGGAAACATATATAAAAAATCTAGAAGGTGAGAATTTTTCAAAGATTTTTTATGAATTTTTAAACTTTTCGGTATATGGGAAATGCCCTTCCAGGGCTGATTGTCATATGAAGGCCCCTATTTAGAAGCATAGGAATAACTTTAAAATATAATATAGGTGCATTAGGAAACATATAAAAAAAATTTATGAGG
This sequence comes from Crataerina pallida, assembly GCA_949710015.1. Lineage (NCBI taxonomy): Eukaryota > Metazoa > Arthropoda > Insecta > Diptera > Hippoboscidae > Crataerina > Crataerina pallida. The sequence goes on from OX453289.1 coordinate 14,380,869, forward strand.
TGAAAATTTCTCAAAGATTTTTTATGAATTTTTAAACTTTTCGGTATATGGGAGATGTCCTTCCAGGGCTGATTGTCATATGAAGGTCCCTACTTAGGGGCTTTAGAATATCTTGAAAATACTCTTAAATGTATTAGGAAACATATATAAAAAATTTAAAAGGTGAGAATTTTCCAAAGATTTTTTATGACATTTTAAAATTTTCGGTATATAGGAGATGTCCTTCCAGGGCTTATTCTCATATGAAGGCCCCTACTTAGGGGCATTAGAATAACTTTAAAATATTCTTAGATGTATAAGGAAATATATATAAAAAATTCAGAAAGTGAGATTTTTCCAAAGATTTTTTATGAATTTTTAAAATTTTCGATATATGGGAGATGTCCTTCCAGGGCTGATTGTCATATGAAGGCCCCTACTTAGGGACATGGGAATCACTTTAAAATACTCTTAGATGTATCAGGAAACATATATAAAAAATTTAGAAGGTGAGAATTTTCCAACGATTTTTTATGAATTTTTAAAATTTTCGGTATATGGGAGATGTCCTTCCAGGGCAGATTGTCATATGAAGGTCCCTACTTAGGGGCTTTAGAATATCTTGAAAATACTCTTAGATGTATAAGGAAACATATATAAAAAATTTAAAAGGTGAGAATTTTCCAAAGATTTTTTATGAAATTTTAAAATTTTCGGTATATAGGAGATGTCCTTCCAGGGCTGATTGTCATATGAAGGCCCCTATTTAGGGACATAGGAATCACTTTAAAATACTCTTAGATGTATTAGGAAACCTATATAAAAAATTTAGAAGGTGAGAATTTTCCAAAGATTTTTTATGAATTTTTAAACTTTTCGGTGTATGGGGATTGTTTTTCCAGGGCTGATTGTCATATGAAGACCGCTATTTAGGGGCAAAAGAATAACTTTAAAATATTATTATATGTATTGGAAACATACATAGAAAATTCAGGAGGTGAAAATTTTTTAAAGATTTTTTATGAATTTTTAAACTTTTCGGTATATGGGAGATGTCCTTCCAGGGCTTATTCTCATATGAAGGCTCTGTTAGAGGCATTAAAATAACTTAAAATATTATTATATGGATTGGAAACATATATAAAAAATTCAGGAGGTGAGATTTTTCCAAAGATTTATTATGAATTTTTAAAATTTTCGGTATATAGGAGATGTCCTTCCAGGGCTGATTGTCATATGAAGGCCCCTATTTAGGGACATGGGAATCACTTTAAAATACTCTTAGATGTATTAGGAAACCTATATAAAAAATTTAGAAGGTGAGAATTTTCCAAAGATTTTTTATGAATTTTTAAACTTTTCGGTGTATGGGGATTGTTTTTCCAGGGCTGATTGTCATATGAAGACCGCTATTTAGGGGCAAAAGAATAACTTTAAAATATTATTATATGTATTGGAAACATACATAGAAAATTCAGGAGGTGAAAATTTTTTAAAGATTTTTTATGAATTTTTAAACTTTTCGGTATATGGGAGATGTCCTTCTAGGGCTGATTGTCATATGAAGGCCCTCTAGATGTATTAGGAAACATATATAAAAAATTTAGAAAGTGAGATTTTTTTAAAGATTTTTTATGAATTTTTAAACATTTCGGTATATGGGAGATGTCCTTCCAGGGCTTATTCTCATATGAAGGCTCTATTAGAGGCATTAAAATAACTTAAAATATTATTATATGTATTGGAAACATATATAAAAAATTCAGGAGGTGAGATTTTTCCAAAGATTTATTATGAATTTTTAAAATTTTCGGTATGTGGGAGATGTCCTTCCAGGGCTTATTCTCATATAAAGGGCCCTACTTAGGTACATGCAAATAACCTTAAAATACTCTTAGATGTATTAGGGAACATATATAAAAAATTCAGAAAGTGAGATTTTTCCAAAGATTTTTTATGAATTTTTCAACTTTTCGGTGTATGGGGATTGTCCTTCCAGGGCTGATTGTCATATGAAGACCACTATTTAGGGGCAAAAGAATAACTTTAAAATATTATTATATGTATTGGAAACATACATAGAAAATTCAGGAGGTGAAAATTTTTCAAAGATTTTTTATGAATTTTTAAACTTTTCGGTATATGGGAGATGTCCTTCTAGGGCTGATTGTCATATGAAGGCCCTCTAGATGTATTAGGAAACATAGATAAAAAATTTAAAAAGTGAGATTTTTTAAAGATTTTTTATGAATTTTTAAACATTTCGGTATATGGGAGATGTCCTTCCAGGGCTTATTCTCATATGAAGGCTCTATTAGAGGCATTAAAATAACTTAAAATATTATTATATGTATTGGAAACATATATAAAAAATTCAGGAGGTGAGATTTTTCCAAAGATTTATTATGAATTTTTAAAATTTTCGGTATGTGGGAGATGTCCTTCCAGGGCTTATTCTCATATAAAGGGCCCTACTTAGGTACATGCAAATAATCTTAAAATACTCTTAGATGTATTAGGGAACATATATAAAAAATTCAGAAAGTGAGATTTTTCCAAAGATTTTTTATGAATTTTTCAACTTTTCGGTGTATGGGGATTGTCCTTCCAGGGCTGATTGTCATATGAAGACCGCTATTTAGGGGCAAAAGAATAACTTTAAAATACTCTTATATGTATTAGGAAACATATATAAAAAATCTAGAAGGTGAGAATTTTTCAAAGATTTTTTATGAATTTTTAAACTTTTCGGTATATGGGAAATGTCCTTCCAGGGCTGATTGTCATATGAAGGCCCCTATTTAGGTACATGCAAATAACCTTAAAATACTCTTAGATGTATTAGGAAACACATATAAAAAATTCAGAAAGTGATATTTTTCCAAAGATTTTTTATGAATTCTTAAAATTTTCGATATATGGGGGATATCCTTCCAGGGCTTATTCTCATATGAAGGCCCCTACTTAGGGGCATTAAAATAACTTTAAAATACTCTTAGATGTATAAGGAAACATATATAAAAAATCTAGAAGGTGAGAATTTTTCAAAGATTTTTTATGAATTTTTAAACTTTTCGGTATATGGGAAATGCCCTTCCAGGGCTGATTGTCATATGAAGGCCCCTATTTAGAAGCATAGGAATAACTTTAAAATATAATATAGGTGCATTAGGAAACATATACAAAAAATTTATGAGGTGAAAATTTCTCAAAGATTTTTTATGAATTTTTAAACTTTTCGGTATATGGGAGATGTCCTTCCAGGGCTGATTGTCATATGAAGGTCCCTACTTAGGGGCTTTAGAATATCTTGAAAATACTCTTAAATGTATTAGGAAACATATATAAAAAATTTAAAAGGTGAGAATTTTCCAAATATTTTTTATGACATTTTAAAATTTTCGGTATATAGGAGATGTCCTTCCAGGGCTTATTCTCATATGAAGGCCCCTACTTAGGGGCATTAGAATAACTTTAAAATATTCTTAGATGTATAAGGAAATATATATAAAAAATTCAGAAAGTGAGATTTTTCCAAAGATTTTTTATGAATTTTTAAAATTTTCGATATATGGGAGATGTCCTTCCAGGGCTGATTGTCATATGAAGGCCCCTACTTAGGGACATGGGAATCACTTTAAAATACTCTTAGATGTATCAGGAAACATATATAAAAAATTTAGAAGGTGAGAATTTTCCAACGATTTTTTATGAATTTTTAAAATTTTCGGTATATGGGAGATGTCCTTCCAGGGCAGATTGTCATATGAAGGTCCCTACTTAGGGGCTTTAGAATATCTTGAAAATACTCTTAGATGTATAAGGAAACATATATAAAAAATTTAAAAGGTGAGAATTTTCCAAAGATTTTTTATGAAATTTTAAAATTTTCGGTATATAGGAGATGTCCTTCCAGGGCTGATTGTCATATGAAGGCCCCTATTTAGGGACATAGGAATCACTTTAAAATACTCTTAGATGTATTAGGAAACCTATATAAAAAATTTAGAAGGTGAGAATTTTCCAAAGATTTTTTATGAATTTTTAAACTTTTCGGTGTATGGGGATTGTTTTTCCAGGGCTGATTGTCATATGAAGACCGCTATTTAGGGGCAAAAGAATAACTTTAAAATATTATTATATGTATTGGAAACATACATAGAAAATTCAGGAGGTGAAAATTTTTTAAAGATTTTTTATGAATTTTTAAACTTTTCGGTATATGGGAGATGTCCTTCCAGGGCTTATTCTCATATGAAGGCTCTGTTAGAGGCATTAAAATAACTTAAAATATTATTATATGGATTGGAAACATATATAAAAAATTCAGGAGGTGAGATTTTTCCAAAGATTTATTATGAATTTTTAAAATTTTCGGTATATAGGAGATGTCCTTCCAGGGCTGATTGTCATATGAAGGCCCCTATTTAGGGACATGGGAATCACTTTAAAATACTCTTAGATGTATTAGGAAACCTATATAAAAAATTTAGAAGGTGAGAATTTTCCAAAGATTTTTTATGAATTTTTAAACTTTTCGGTGTATGGGGATTGTTTTTCCAGGGCTGATTGTCATATGAAGACCGCTATTTAGGGGCAAAAGAATAACTTTAAAATATTATTATATGTATTGGAAACATACATAGAAAATTCAGGAGGTGAAAATTTTTTAAAGATTTTTTATGAATTTTTAAACTTTTCGGTATATGGGAGATGTCCTTCTAGGGCTGATTGTCATATGAAGGCCCTCTAGATGTATTAGGAAACATATATAAAAAATTTAGAAAGTGAGATTTTTTTAAAGATTTTTTATGAATTTTTAAACATTTCGGTATATGGGAGATGTCCTTCCAGGGCTTATTCTCATATGAAGGCTCTATTAGAGGCATTAAAATAACTTAAAATATTATTATATGTATTGGAAACATATATAAAAAATTCAGGAGGTGAGATTTTTCCAAAGATTTATTATGAATTTTTAAAATTTTCGGTATGTGGGAGATGTCCTTCCAGGGCTTATTCTCATATAAAGGGCCCTACTTAGGTACATGCAAATAACCTTAAAATACTCTTAGATGTATTAGGGAACATATATAAAAAATTCAGAAAGTGAGATTTTTCCAAAGATTTTTTATGAATTTTTCAACTTTTCGGTGTATGGGGATTGTCCTTCCAGGGCTGATTGTCATATGAAGACCACTATTTAGGGGCAAAAGAATAACTTTATAATATTATTATATGTATTGGAAACATACATAGAAAATTCAGGAGGTGAAAATTTTTCAAAGATTTTTTATGAATTTTTAAACTTTTCGGTATATGGGAGATGTCCTTCTAGGGCTGATTGTCATATGAAGGCCCTCTAGATGTATTAGGAAACATAGATAAAAAATTTAAAAAGTGAGATTTTTTAAAGATTTTTTATGAATTTTTAAACATTTCGGTATATGGGAGATGTCCTTCCAGGGCTTATTCTCATATGAAGGCTCTATTAGAGGCATTAAAATAACTTAAAATATTATTATATGTATTGGAAACATATATAAAAAATTCAGAAGGTGAGATTTTTCCAAAGATTTATTATGAATTTTTAAAATTTTCGGTATGTGGGAGATGTCTTTCCAGGGCTGATTGTCATATGAAGGTCCCTACTTAAGGGCTTTAGAATAACTTTAAATTACTCTTAGATGTATTAGGAAACATATATAAAAAATTCTGTAGATGAGATTTTTCCAAAGATTTTTTATGAATTTTTAAAATTTTCGATATATGGTAGATGTCTTTCCAGGACTGATTGTCATATGAAGACTGCTATTTAGGGGCAAAAGAATAACTTTAAAATATAATATAGGTGCATTAGGAAACATATATAAAAAATTCATGAGGTGAATATTTCTCAAAGATTTTTTATGAATTTTTAAACTTTTCGGTATATGGGAGATGTCCTTCCAGGGATTATTCTCATATGAAGGCCCCTACTTAGGGGCATTACAATAACTTTAAAATATTCTTAGATGTATAAGGAAATATATATAAAAAATTCAGAAAGTGAGATTTTTCCAAAGATTTTTTATGAATTTTTAAAATTTTCGATTTATGGGAGATGCCCTTCCAGGGCTTATTCTCATATAAAGGCCCCTACTTAGGTACATGCAAATAACCTTAAAATACTCTTAGATGTATTAGGGAACATATATAAAAAATTCAGAAAGTGAGATTTTTCCAAAGATTTTTTATGAATGTTTAAAATTTTCGATATATAGGAGATATCTTTCCAGGGCTTATTCTCATATGAAGGCCCCTACTTAGGTACATGCGAATAACTTAAAAATACTCTTAGATGTATTTGAAAACATATATAAAAAATTCAGAAGGTGAGATTTTTCCAAAGATTTTTTATGAATTTTTAAAATTTTCGGTATATGGGAGATGTCCTTCCAGGGCAGATTGTCATATGAAGGTCCCTACTTAGGGGCTTTAGAATATCTTGAAAATACTCTTAGATGTATAAGGAAACATATATAAAAAATTTAAAAGGTGAGAATTTTCCAAAGATTTTTTATGAAATTTTAAAATTTTCGGTATATAGGAGATGTCCTTCCAGGGCTGATTGTCATATGAAGGCCCCTATTTAGGGACATAGGAATCACTTTAAAATACTCTTAGATGTATTAGGAAACCTATATAAAAAATTTAGAAGGTGAGAATTTTCCAAAGATTTTTTATGAATTTTTAAACTTTTCGGTGTATGGGGATTGTTTTTCCAGGGCTGATTGTCATATGAAGACCGCTATTTAGGGGCAAAAGAATAACTTTAAAATATTATTATATGTATTGGAAACATACATAGAAAATTCAGGAGGTGAAAATTTTTTAAAGATTTTTTATGAATTTTTAAACTTTTCGGTATATGGGAGATGTCCTTCTAGGGCTGATTGTCATATGAAGGCCCTCTAGATGTATAAGGAAACATATATAAAAAATTTAAAAGGTGAGAATTTTCCAAAGATTTTTTATGAAATTTTAAAATTTTCGGTATATAGGAGATGTCCTTCCAGGGCTGATTGTCATATGAAGGCCCCTATTTAGGGACATAGGAATCACTTTAAAATACTCTTAGATGTATTAGGAAACCTATATAAAAAATTTAGAAGGTGAGAATTTTCCAAAGATTTTTTATGAATTTTTAAACTTTTCGGTGTATGGGGATTGTTTTTCCAGGGCTGATTGTCATATGAAGACCGCTATTTAGGGGCAAAAGAATAACTTTAAAATATTATTATATGTATTGGAAACATACATAGAAAATTCAGGAGGTGAAAATTTTTTAAAGATTTTTTATGAATTTTTAAACTTTTCGGTATATGGGAGATGTCCTTCCAGGGCTTATTCTCATATGAAGGCTCTGTTAGAGGCATTAAAATAACTTAAAATATTATTATATGGATTGGAAACATATATAAAAAATTCAGGAGGTGAGATTTTTCCAAAGATTTATTATGAATTTTTAAAATTTTCGGTATATAGGAGATGTCCTTCCAGGGCTGATTGTCATATGAAGGCCCCTATTTAGGGACATGGGAATCACTTTAAAATACTCTTAGATGTATTAGGAAACCTATATAAAAAATTTAGAAGGTGAGAATTTTCCAAAGATTTTTTATGAATTTTTAAACTTTTCGGTGTATGGGGATTGTTTTTCCAGGGCTGATTGTCATATGAAGACCGCTATTTAGGGGCAAAAGAATAACTTTAAAATATTATTATATGTATTGGAAACATACATAGAAAATTCAGGAGGTGAAAATTTTTTAAAGATTTTTTATGAATTTTTAAACTTTTCGGTATATGGGAGATGTCCTTCTAGGGCTGATTGTCATATGAAGGCCCTCTAGATGTATTAGGAAACATATATAAAAAATTTAGAAAGTGAGATTTTTTTAAAGATTTTTTATGAATTTTTAAACATTTCGGTATATGGGAGATGTCCTTCCAGGGCTTATTCTCATATGAAGGCTCTATTAGAGGCATTAAAATAACTTAAAATATTATTATATGTATTGGAAACATATATAAAAAATTCAGGAGGTGAGATTTTTCCAAAGATTTATTATGAATTTTTAAAATTTTCGGTATGTGGGAGATGTCCTTCCAGGGCTTATTCTCATATAAAGGGCCCTACTTAGGTACATGCAAATAACCTTAAAATACTCTTAGATGTATTAGGGAACATATATAAAAAATTCAGAAAGTGAGATTTTTCCAAAGATTTTTTATGAATTTTTCAACTTTTCGGTGTATGGGGATTGTCCTTCCAGGGCTGATTGTCATATGAAGACCACTATTTAGGGGCAAAAGAATAACTTTAAAATATTATTATATGTATTGGAAACATACATAGAAAATTCAGGAGGTGAAAATTTTTCAAAGATTTTTTATGAATTTTTAAACTTTTCGGTATATGGGAGATGTCCTTCTAGGGCTGATTGTCATATGAAGGCCCTCTAGATGTATTAGGAAACATAGATAAAAAATTTAAAAAGTGAGATTTTTTAAAGATTTTTTATGAATTTTTAAACATTTCGGTATATGGGAGATGTCCTTCCAGGGCTTATTCTCATATGAAGGCTCTATTAGAGGCATTAAAATAACTTAAAATATTATTATATATATTGGAAACATATATAAAAAATTCAGAAGGTGAGATTTTTCCAAAGATTTATTATGAATTTTTAAAATTTTCGGTATGTGGGAGATGTCTTTCCAGGGCTGATTGTCATATGAAGGCCCCTACTTAAGGGCTTTAGAATAACTTTAAATTACTCTTAGATGTATTAGGAAACATATATAAAAAATTCTGTAGATGAGATTTTTCCAAAGATTTTTTATGAATTTTTAAAATTTTCGATATATGGTAGATGTCTTTCCAGGACTGATTGTCATATGAAGACCGCTATTTAGGGGCAAAAGAATAACTTTAAAATATAATATAGGTGCATTAGGAAACATATATAAAAAATTCATGAGGTGAAAATTTCTCAAAGATTTTTTATGAATTTTTAAACTTTTCGGTATATGGGAGATGTCCTTCCAGGGCTTATTCTCATATGAAGGCCCCTACTTAGGGGCATTACAATAACTTTAAAATATTCTTAGATGTATAAGGAAATATATATAAAAAATTCAGAAAGTGAGATTTTTCCAAAGATTTTTTATGAATTTTTAAAATTTTCGATATATGGGAGATGTCCTTCCAGGGCTTATTCTCATATAAAGGCCCCTACTTAGGTACATGCAAATAACCTTAAAATACTCTTAGATGTATTAGAAAACATATATAAAAAATTCATGAGGTGAAAATTTCTCAAAGATTTTTTATGAATTTTTAAACTTTTCGGTATATGGGAGATGTCCTTCCAGGGCTTATTCTCATATGAAGGCCCCTACTTAGGGGCATTAGAATAACTTTAAAATATTCTTAGATGTATAAGGAAATATATATAAAAAATTCAGAAAATGAGATTTTTCCAAAGATTTATTATGAATTCTTAAAATTTTCGGTATATGGGAGATGTCCTTCCAGGGCTTATTCTCGTATGAAGGCTCTATTAGAGGCATTAGAATAACTTAAAATATTATTATATGTATTGGAAAGATTTTTTATGAATTTTTAAAATTTTCGGTATTTGGGAGATGTCCTTCCAGGCCTGATTGTCATATGAAGGCCCCTACTTAGGGATAGGGAATCACTTTAAAATACTCTTAGATGTATTAGGAAACACATATAAAAAATTCAGAAAGTGAGATTTTTCCAAAGATTTTTTATGAATTTTTAAAATTTTCGATATATGGGGGATATCCTTCCAGGGCTTATTCTCATATGAAGGCCCCTACTTAGGGGCATTAAAATAACTTTAAAATACTCTTATATGTATTAGGAAACATATATAAAAAATCTAGAAGGTGAGAATTTTTCAAAGATTTTTTATGAATTTTTAAACTTTTCGGTATATGGGAAATGTCCTTCCAGGGCTGATTGTCATATGAAGGCCCCTATTTAGGTACATGCAAATAACCTTAAAATACTCTTAGATGTATTAGGGAACATATATAAAAAATTCAGAAAGTGAGATTTTTCCAAAGATTTTTTATGAATTCTTAAAATTGTCGGTATATGGGAGATGTCCTTCCAGGGCTTATTCTCATATGAAAGCTCTATTAGAGGCATTAGAATAACTTAAAATATTATTCTATGTATTGGAAAGATTTTTTATGAATTTTTAAAATTTTCGGTATTTGGGAGATGTCCTTCCAGGCCTGATTGTCATATGAAGGCCCCTACTTAGGGATAGGGAATCACTTTAAAATACTCTTAGATGTATTAGGAAACACATATAAAAAATTCAGAAAGTGATATTTTTCCAAAGATTTTTTATGAATTTTTAAAATTTTCGATATATGGGGGATATCCTTCCAGGGCTTATTCTCATATGAAGGCCCCTACTTAGGGGCATTAAAATAACTTTAAAATACTCTTAGATGTATAAGGAAACATATATAAAAAATCTAGAAGGTGAGAATTTTTCAAAGATTTTTTATGAATTTTTAAACTTTTCGGTATATGGGAAATGCCCTTCCAGGGCTGATTGTCATATGAAGGCCCCTATTTAGAAGCATAGGAATAACTTTAAAATATAATATAGGTGCATTAGGAAACATATAAAAAAAATTTATGAGGTGAAAATTTCTCAAAGATTTTTTATGAATTTTTAAACTTTTCGGTATATGGGAGATGTCCTTCCAGGGCTGATTGTCATATGAAGGTCCCTACTTAGGGGCTTTAGAATATCTTGAAAATACTCTTAAATGTATTAGGAAACATATATAAAAAATTTAAAAGGTGAGAATTTTCCAAAGATTTTTTATGACATTTTAAAATTTTCGGTATATAGGAGATGTCCTTCCAGGGCTTATTCTCATATGAAGGCCCCTACTTAGGGGCATGGGAATCACTTTAAAATACTCTTAGATGTATCAGGAAACATATATAAAAAATTTAGAAGGTGAGAATTTTCCAACGATTTTTTATGAATTTTTAAAATTTTCGGTATATGGGAGATGTCCTTCCAGGGCAGATTGTCATATGAAGGTCCCTACTTAGGGGCTTTAGAATATCTTGAAAATACTCTTAGATGTATAAGGAAACATATATAAAAAATTTAAAAGGTGAGAATTTTCCAAAGATTTTTTATGAAATTTTAAAATTTTCGGTATATAGGAGATGTCCTTCCAGGGCTGATTGTCATATGAAGGCCCCTATTTAGGGACATGGGAATCACTTTAAAATACTCTTAGATGTATTAGGAAACCTATATAAAAAATTTAGAAGGTGAGAATTTTCCAAAGATTTTTTATGAATTTTTAAACTTTTCGGTGTATGGGGATTGTTTTTCCAGGGCTGATTGTCATATGAAGACCGCTATTTAGGGGCAAAAGAATAACTTTAAAATATTATTATATGTATTGGAAACATACATAGAAAATTCAGGAGGTGAAAATTTTTTAAAGATTTTTTATGAATTTTTAAACTTTTCGGTATATGGGAGATGTCCTTCCAGGGCTTATTCTCATATGAAGGCTCTGTTAGAGGCATTAAAATAACTTAAAATATTATTATATGGATTGGAAACATATATAAAAAATTCAGGAGGTGAGATTTTTCCAAAGATTTATTATGAATTTTTAAAATTTTCGATATATAGGAGATGTCCTTCCAGGGCTGATTGTCATATGAAGGCCCCTATTTAGGGACATGGGAATCACTTTAAAATACTCTTAGATGTATTAGGAAACCTATATAAAAAATTTAGAAGGTGAGAATTTTCCAAAGATTTTTTATGAATTTTTAAACTTTTCGGTGTATGGGGATTGTTTTTCCAGGGCTGATTTTCATATGAAGACCGCTATTTAGGGGCAAAAGAATAACTTTAAAATATTATTATATGTATTGGAAACATACAAAGAAAATTCAGGAGGGGAAAATTTTTTAAAGATTTTTTATGAATTTTTAAACTTTTCGGTATATGGGAGATGTCCTTCTAGGGCTGATTGTCATATGAAGGCCCTCTAGATGTATTAGGAAACATATATAAAAAATTTAGAAAGTGAGATTTTTTTAAAGATTTTTTATGAATTTTTAAACATTTCGGTATATGGGAGATGTCCTTCCAGGGCTTATTCTCATATGAAGGCTCTATTAGAGGCATTAAAATAACTTAAAATATTATTATATGTATTGGAAACATATATAAAAAATTCAGGAGGTGAGATTTTTCCAAAGATTTATTATGAATTTTTAAAATTTTCGGTATGTGGGAGATGTCCTTCCAGGGCTTATTCTCATATAAAGGGCCCTACTTAGGTACATGCAAATAATCTTAAAATACTCTTAGATGTATTAGGGAACATATATAAAAAATTCAGAAAGTGAGATTTTTCCAAAGATTTTTTATGAATTTTTCAACTTTTCGGTGTATGGGGATTGTCCTTCCAGGGCTGATTGTCATATGAAGACCGCTATTTAGGGGCAAAAGAATAACTTTAAAATACTCTTATATGTATTAGGAAACATATATAAAAAATCTAGAAGGTGAGAATTTTTCAAAGATTTTTTATGAATTTTTAAACTTTTCGGTATATGGGAAATGTCCTTCCAGGGCTGATTGTCATATGAAGGCCCCTATTTAGGTACATGCAAATAACCTTAAAATACTCTTAGATGTATTAGGAAACACATATAAAAAATTCAGAAAGTGATATTTTTCCAAAGATTTTTTATGAATTCTTAAAATTTTCGATATATGGGGGATATCCTTCCAGGGCTTATTCTCATATGAAGGCCCCTACTTAGGGGCATTAAAATAACTTTAAAATACTCTTAGATGTATAAGGAAACATATATAAAAAATCTAGAAGGTGAGAATTTTTCAAAGATTTTTTATGAATTTTTAAACTTTTCGGTATATGGGAAATGCCCTTCCAGGGCTGATTGTCATATGAAGGCCCCTATTTAGAAGCATAGGAATAACTTTAAAATATAATATAGGTGCATTAGGAAACATATAAAAAAAATTTATGAGGTGAAAATTTCTCAAAGATTTTTTATGAATTTTTAAACTTTTCGGTATATGGGAGATGTCCTTCCAGGGCTGATTGTCATATGAAGGTCCCTACTTAGGGGCTTTAGAATATCTTGAAAATACTCTTAAATGTATTAGGAAACATATATAAAAAATTTAAAAGGTGAGAATTTTCCAAAGATTTTTTATGACATTTTAAAATTTTCGGTATATAGGAGATGTCCTTCCAGGGCTTATTCTCATATGAAGGCCCCTACTTAGGGGCATTAGAATAACTTTAAAATATTCTTAGATGTATAAGGAAATATATATAAAAAATTCAGAAAGTGAGATTTTTCCAAAGATTTTTTATGAATTTTTAAAATTTTCGATATATGGGAGATGTCCTTCCAGGGCTGATTGTCATATGAAGGCCCCTACTTAGGGACATGGGAATCACTTTAAAATACTCTTAGATGTATCAGGAAACATATATAAAAAATTTAGAAGGTGAGAATTTTCCAACGATTTTTTATGAATTTTTAAAATTTTCGGTATATGGGAGATGTCCTTCCAGGGCAGATTGTCATATGAAGGTCCCTACTTAGGAGCTTTAGAATATCTTGAAAATACTCTTAGATGTATAAGGAAACATATATAAAAAATTTAAAAGGTGAGAATTTTCCAAAGATTTTTTATGAAATTTTAAAATTTTCGGTATATAGGAGATGTCCTTCCAGGGCTGATTGTCATATGAAGGCCCCTATTTAGGGACATAGGAATCACTTTAAAATACTCTTAGATGTATTAGGAAACCTATATAAAAAATTTAGAAGGTGAGAATTTTCCAAAGATTTTTTATGAATTTTTAAACTTTTCGGTGTATGGGGATTGTTTTTCCAGGGCTGATTGTCATATGAAGACCGCTATTTAGGGGCAAAAGAATAACTTTAAAATATTATTATATGTATTGGAAACATACATAGAAAATTCAGGAGGTGAAAATTTTTTAAAGATTTTTTATGAATTTTTAAACTTTTCGGTATATGGGAGATGTCCTTCCAGGGCTTATTCTCATATGAAGGCTCTGTTAGAGGCATTAAAATAACTTAAAATATTATTATATGGATTGGAAACATATATAAAAAATTCAGGAGGTGAGATTTTTCCAAAGATTTATTATGAATTTTTAAAATTTTCGGTATATAGGAGATGTCCTTCCAGGGCTGATTGTCATATGAAGGCCCCTATTTAGGGACATGGGAATCACTTTAAAATACTCTTAGATGTATTAGGAAACCTATATAAAAAATTTAGAAGGTGAGAATTTTCCAAAGATTTTTTATGAATTTTTAAACTTTTCGGTGTATGGGGATTGTTTTTCCAGGGCTGATTGTCATATGAAGACCGCTATTTAGGGGCAAAAGAATAACTTTAAAATATTATTATATGTATTGGAAACATACATAGAAAATTCAGGAGGTGAAAATTTTTTAAAGATTTTTTATGAATTTTTAAACTTTTCGGTATATGGGAGATGTCCTTCTAGGGCTGATTGTCATATGAAGGCCCTCTAGATGTATTAGGAAACATATATAAAAAATTTAGAAAGTGAGATTTTTTTAAAGATTTTTTATGAATTTTTAAACATTTCGGTATATGGGAGATGTCCTTCCAGGGCTTATTCTCATATGAAGGCTCTATTAGAGGCATTAAAATAACTTAAAATATTATTATATGTATTGGAAACATATATAAAAAATTCAGGAGGTGAGATTTTTCCAAAGATTTATTATGAATTTTTAAAATTTTCGGTATGTGGGAGATGTCCTTCCAGGGCTTATTCTCATATAAAGGGCCCTACTTAGGTACATGCAAATAACCTTAAAATACTCTTAGATGTATTAGGGAACATATATAAAAAATTCAGAAAGTGAGATTTTTCCAAAGATTTTTTATGAATTTTTCAACTTTTCGGTGTATGGGGATTGTCCTTCCAGGGCTGATTGTCATATGAAGACCACTATTTAGGGGCAAAAGAATAACTTTAAAATATTATTATATGTATTGGAAACATACATAGAAAATTCAGGAGGTGAAAATTTTTCAAAGATTTTTTATGAATTTTTAAACTTTTCGGTATATGGGAGATGTCCTTCTAGGGCTGATTGTCATATGAAGGCCCTCTAGATGTATTAGGAAACATAGATAAAAAATTTAAAAAGTGAGATTTTTTAAAGATTTTTTATGAATTTTTAAACATTTCGGTATATGGGAGATGTCCTTCCAGGGCTTATTCTCATATGAAGGCTCTATTAGAGGCATTAAAATAACTTAAAATATTATTATATGTATTGGAAACATATATAAAAAATTCAGGAGGTGAGATTTTTCCAAAGATTTATTATGAATTTTTAAAATTTTCGGTATGTGGGAGATGTCCTTCCAGGGCTTATTCTCATATAAAGGGCCCTACTTAGGTACATGCAAATAATCTTAAAATACTCTTAGATGTATTAGGGAACATATATAAAAAATTCAGAAAGTGAGATTTTTCCAAAGATTTTTTATGAATTTTTCAACTTTTCGGTGTATGGGGATTGTCCTTCCAGGGCTGATTGTCATATGAAGACCGCTATTTAGGGGCAAAAGAATAACTTTAAAATACTCTTATATGTATTAGGAAACATATATAAAAAATCTAGAAGGTGAGAATTTTTCAAAGATTTTTTATGAATTTTTAAACTTTTCGGTATATGGGAAATGTCCTTCCAGGGCTGATTGTCATATGAAGGCCCCTATTTAGGTACATGCAAATAACCTTAAAATACTCTTAGATGTATTAGGAAACACATATAAAAAATTCAGAAAGTGATATTTTTCCAAAGATTTTTTATGAATTCTTAAAATTTTCGATATATGGGGGATATCCTTCCAGGGCTTATTCTCATATGAAGGCCCCTACTTAGGGGCATTAAAATAACTTTAAAATACTCTTAGATGTATAAGGAAACATATATAAAAAATCTAGAAGGTGAGAATTTTTCAAAGATTTTTTATGAATTTTTAAACTTTTCGGTATATGGGAAATGCCCTTCCAGGGCTGATTGTCATATGAAGGCCCCTATTTAGAAGCATAGGAATAACTTTAAAATATAATATAGGTGCATTAGGAAACATATAAAAAAAATTTATGAGGTGAAAATTTCTCAAAGATTTTTTATGAATTTTTAAACTTTTCGGTATATGGGAGATGTCCTTCCAGGGCTGATTGTCATATGAAGGTCCCTACTTAGGGGCTTTAGAATATCTTGAAAATACTCTTAAATGTATTAGGAAACATATATAAAAAATTTAAAAGGTGAGAATTTTCCAAAGATTTTTTATGACATTTTAAAATTTTCGGTATATAGGAGATGTCCTTCCAGGGCTTATTCTCATATGAAGGCCCCTACTTAGGGGCATTAGAATAACTTTAAAATATTCTTAGATGTATAAGGAAATATATATAAAAAATTCAGAAAGTGAGATTTTTCCAAAGATTTTTTATGAATTTTTAAAATTTTCGATATATGGGAGATGTCCTTCCAGGGCTGATTGTCATATGAAGGCCCCTACTTAGGGACATGGGAATCACTTTAAAATACTCTTAGATGTATCAGGAAACATATATAAAAAATTTAGAAGGTGAGAATTTTCCAACGATTTTTTATGAATTTTTAAAATTTTCGGTATATGGGAGATGTCCTTCCAGGGCAGATTGTCATATGAAGGTCCCTACTTAGGGGCTTTAGAATATCTTGAAAATACTCTTAGATGTATAAGGAAACATATATAAAAAATTTAAAAGGTGAGAATTTTCCAAAGATTTTTTATGAAATTTTAAAATTTTCGGTATATAGGAGATGTCCTTCCAGGGCTGATTGTCATATGAAGGCCCCTATTTAGGGACATAGGAATCACTTTAAAATACTCTTAGATGTATTAGGAAACCTATATAAAAAATTTAGAAGGTGAGAATTTTCCAAAGATTTTTTATGAATTTTTAAACTTTTCGGTGTATGGGGATTGTTTTTCCAGGGCTGATTGTCATATGAAGACCGCTATTTAGGGGCAAAAGAATAACTTTAAAATATTATTATATGTATTGGAAACATACATAGAAAATTCAGGAGGTGAAAATTTTTTAAAGATTTTTTATGAATTTTTAAACTTTTCGGTATATGGGAGATGTCCTTCCAGGGCTTATTCTCATATGAAGGCTCTGTTAGAGGCATTAAAATAACTTAAAATATTATTATATGGATTGGAAACATATATAAAAAATTCAGGAGGTGAGATTTTTCCAAAGATTTATTATGAATTTTTAAAATTTTCGGTATATAGGAGATGTCCTTCCAGGGCTGATTGTCATATGAAGGCCCCTATTTAGGGACATGGGAATCACTTTAAAATACTCTTAGATGTATTAGGAAACCTATATAAAAAATTTAGAAGGTGAGAATTTTCCAAAGATTTTTTATGAATTTTTAAACTTTTCGGTGTATGGGGATTGTTTTTCCAGGGCTGATTGTCATATGAAGACCGCTATTTAGGGGCAAAAGAATAACTTTAAAATATTATTATATGTATTGGAAACATACATAGAAAATTCAGGAGGTGAAAATTTTTTAAAGATTTTTTATGAATTTTTAAACTTTTCGGTATATGGGAGATGTCCTTCTAGGGCTGATTGTCATATGAAGGCCCTCTAGATGTATTAGGAAACATATATAAAAAATTTAGAAAGTGAGATTTTTTTAAAGATTTTTTATGAATTTTTAAACATTTCGGTATATGGGAGATGTCCTTCCAGGGCTTATTCTCATATGAAGGCTCTATTAGAGGCATTAAAATAACTTAAAATATTATTATATGTATTGGAAACATATATAAAAAATTCAGGAGGTGAGATTTTTCCAAAGATTTATTATGAATTTTTAAAATTTTCGGTATGTGGGAGATGTCCTTCCAGGGCTTATTCTCATATAAAGGGCCCTACTTAGGTACATGCAAATAACCTTAAAATACTCTTAGATGTATTAGGGAACATATATAAAAAATTCAGAAAGTGAGATTTTTCCAAAGATTTTTTATGAATTTTTCAACTTTTCGGTGTATGGGGATTGTCCTTCCAGGGCTGATTGTCATATGAAGACCACTATTTAGGGGCAAAAGAATAACTTTATAATATTATTATATGTATTGGAAACATACATAGAAAATTCAGGAGGTGAAAATTTTTCAAAGATTTTTTATGAATTTTTAAACTTTTCGGTATATGGGAGATGTCCTTCTAGGGCTGATTGTCATATGAAGGCCCTCTAGATGTATTAGGAAACATAGATAAAAAATTTAAAAAGTGAGATTTTTTAAAGATTTTTTATGAATTTTTAAACATTTCGGTATATGGGAGATGTCCTTCCAGGGCTTATTCTCATATGAAGGCTCTATTAGAGGCATTAAAATAACTTAAAATATTATTATATGTATTGGAAACATATATAAAAAATTCAGAAGGTGAGATTTTTCCAAAGATTTATTATGAATTTTTAAAATTTTCGGTATGTGGGAGATGTCTTTCCAGGGCTGATTGTCATATGAAGGTCCCTACTTAAGGGCTTTAGAATAACTTTAAATTACTCTTAGATGTATTAGGAAACATATATAAAAAATTCTGTAGATGAGATTTTTCCAAAGATTTTTTATGAATTTTTAAAATTTTCGATATATGGTAGATGTCTTTCCAGGACTGATTGTCATATGAAGACTGCTATTTAGGGGCAAAAGAATAACTTTAAAATATAATATAGGTGCATTAGGAAACATATATAAAAAATTCATGAGGTGAATATTTCTCAAAGATTTTTTATGAATTTTTAAACTTTTCGGTATATGGGAGATGTCCTTCCAGGGATTATTCTCATATGAAGGCCCCTACTTAGGGGCATTACAATAACTTTAAAATATTCTTAGATGTATAAGGAAATATATATAAAAAATTCAGAAAGTGAGATTTTTCCAAAGATTTTTTATGAATTTTTAAAATTTTCGATTTATGGGAGATGCCCTTCCAGGGCTTATTCTCATATAAAGGCCCCTACTTAGGTACATGCAAATAACCTTAAAATACTCTTAGATGTATTAGGGAACATATATAAAAAATTCAGAAAGTGAGATTTTTCCAAAGATTTTTTATGAATGTTTAAAATTTTCGATATATAGGAGATATCTTTCCAGGGCTTATTCTCATATGAAGGCCCCTACTTAGGTACATGCGAATAACTTAAAAATACTCTTAGATGTATTTGAAAACATATATAAAAAATTCAGAAGGTGAGATTTTTCCAAAGATTTTTTATGAATTTTTAAAATTTTCGGTATATGGGAGATGTCCTTCCAGGCCTGATTGTCATATGAAGGCCCCTACTTAGGGGCATTAGAATAACTTTAAAATACTCTTAGATGTATTACGAAATATATATAAAAAACTTAGAAGGTGTGAATTTTCCAAAGATTTTTTATGAATTTTTAATCTTTTCGGTATATGGGAGATGTCCTTCCAGGGCTGATTGTCATATGAAGGCCCCTAGATGTATTAGGAAAGATATATAAAAAATTCAGAAAGTGAGATTTTTCTAAAGATTTTTTATGAATTCTTAAAATTTTCGGTATATGGGAGATGTCCTTCCAGGGATTATTCTCATATGAAGGCTCTATTAGAGGCATTAGAATAACTTAAAATATTATTATATGTATTGGAAACATATATAAAAAATTCAGGAGGTGAGATCTTTCCAAAGATTTTTTATGAAATTTTAAAATTTTCGATATATGGGAGATGTCCTTCCAGGGCTTATTCTCATATAAAGACCCCTACTTAGGTACATGCAAATAACCTTAAAATACTCTTAGATGTATTAGGGAACATATATAAAAAATTCAGAAAATGAGATTTTTCCAAAGATTTATTATGAATTCTTAAAATTTTCGGTATATGGGAGATGTCCTTCCAGGGCTTATTCTCATATGAAGGCTCTATTAGAGGCATTAGAATAACTTAAAATATTATTATATGTATTGGAAACATATATAAAAAATTCAGGAGGTGAGATTTTTCCAAAGATTTATTATGAATTTTTAAAATTTTCGGTATGTGGGAGATGTCCTTCCAGGGCTTATTCTCATATAAAGGGCCCTACTTAGGTACATGCAAATAATCTTAAAATACTCTTAGATGTATTAGGGAACATATATAAAAAATTCAGAAAGTGAGATTTTTCCAAAGATTTTTTATGAATTTTTCAACTTTTCGGTGTATGGGGATTGTCCTTCCAGGGCTGATTGTCATATGAAGACCGCTATTTAGGGGCAAAAGAATAACTTTAAAATACTCTTATATGTATTAGGAAACATATATAAAAAATCTAGAAGGTGAGAATTTTTCAAAGATTTTTTATGAATTTTTAAACTTTTCGGTATATGGGAAATGTCCTTCCAGGGCTGATTGTCATATGAAGGCCCCTATTTAGGTACATGCAAATAACCTTAAAATACTCTTAGATGTATTAGGAAACACATATAAAAAATTCAGAAAGTGATATTTTTCCAAAGATTTTTTATGAATTCTTAAAATTTTCGATATATGGGGGATATCCTTCCAGGGCTTATTCTCATATGAAGGCCCCTACTTAGGGGCATTAAAATAACTTTAAAATACTCTTAGATGTATAAGGAAACATATATAAAAAATCTAGAAGGTGAGAATTTTTCAAAGATTTTTTATGAATTTTTAAACTTTTCGGTATATGGGAAATGCCCTTCCAGGGCTGATTGTCATATGAAGGCCCCTATTTAGAAGCATAGGAATAACTTTAAAATATAATATAGGTGCATTAGGAAACATATAAAAAAAATTTATGAGGTGAAAATTTCTCAAAGATTTTTTATGAATTTTTAAACTTTTCGGTATATGGGAGATGTCCTTCCAGGGCTGATTGTCATATGAAGGTCCCTACTTAGGGGCTTTAGAATATCTTGAAAATACTCTTAAATGTATTAGGAAACATATATAAAAAATTTAAAAGGTGAGAATTTTCCAAAGATTTTTTATGACATTTTAAAATTTTCGGTATATAGGAGATGTCCTTCCAGGGCTTATTCTCATATGAAGGCCCCTACTTAGGGGCATTAGAATAACTTTAAAATATTCTTAGATGTATAAGGAAATATATATAAAAAATTCAGAAAGTGAGATTTTTCCAAAGATTTTTTATGAATTTTTAAAATTTTCGATATATGGGAGATGTCCTTCCAGGGCTGATTGTCATATGAAGGCCCCTACTTAGGGACATGGGAATCACTTTAAAATACTCTTAGATGTATCAGGAAACATATATAAAAAATTTAGAAGGTGAGAATTTTCCAACGATTTTTTATGAATTTTTAAAATTTTCGGTATATGGGAGATGTCCTTCCAGGGCAGATTGTCATATGAAGGTCCCTACTTAGGGGCTTTAGAATATCTTGAAAATACTCTTAGATGTATAAGGAAACATATATAAAAAATTTAAAAGGTGAGAATTTTCCAAAGATTTTTTATGAAATTTTAAAATTTTCGGTATATAGGAGATGTCCTTCCAGGGCTGATTGTCATATGAAGGCCCCTATTTAGGGACATAGGAATCACTTTAAAATACTCTTAGATGTATTAGGAAACCTATATAAAAAATTTAGAAGGTGAGAATTTTCCAAAGATTTTTTATGAATTTTTAAACTTTTCGGTGTATGGGGATTGTTTTTCCAGGGCTGATTGTCATATGAAGACCGCTATTTAGGGGCAAAAGAATAACTTTAAAATATTATTATATGTATTGGAAACATACATAGAAAATTCAGGAGGTGAAAATTTTTTAAAGATTTTTTATGAATTTTTAAACTTTTCGGTATATGGGAGATGTCCTTCCAGGGCTTATTCTCATATGAAGGCTCTGTTAGAGGCATTAAAATAACTTAAAATATTATTATATGGATTGGAAACATATATAAAAAATTCAGGAGGTGAGATTTTTCCAAAGATTTATTATGAATTTTTAAAATTTTCGGTATATAGGAGATGTCCTTCCAGGGCTGATTGTCATATGAAGGCCCCTATTTAGGGACATGGGAATCACTTTAAAATACTCTTAGATGTATTAGGAAACCTATATAAAAAATTTAGAAGGTGAGAATTTTCCAAAGATTTTTTATGAATTTTTAAACTTTTCGGTGTATGGGGATTGTTTTTCCAGGGCTGATTGTCATATGAAGACCGCTATTTAGGGGCAAAAGAATAACTTTAAAATATTATTATATGTATTGGAAACATACATAGAAAATTCAGGAGGTGAAAATTTTTTAAAGATTTTTTATGAATTTTTAAACTTTTCGGTATATGGGAGATGTCCTTCTAGGGCTGATTGTCATATGAAGGCCCTCTAGATGTATTAGGAAACATATATAAAAAATTTAGAAAGTGAGATTTTTTTAAAGATTTTTTATGAATTTTTAAACATTTCGGTATATGGGAGATGTCCTTCCAGGGCTTATTCTCATATGAAGGCTCTATTAGAGACATTAAAATAACTTAAAATATTATTATATGTATTGGAAACATATATAAAAAATTCAGGAGGTGAGATTTTTCCAAAGATTTATTATGAATTTTTAAAATTTTCGGTATGTGGGAGATGTCCTTCCAGGGCTTATTCTCATATAAAGGGCCCTACTTAGGTACATGCAAATAACCTTAAAATACTCTTAGATGTATTAGGGAACATATATAAAAAATTCAGAAAGTGAGATTTTTCCAAAGATTTTTTATGAATTTTTCAACTTTTCGGTGTATGGGGATTGTCCTTCCAGGGCTGATTGTCATATGAAGACCACTATTTAGGGGCAAAAGAATAACTTTAAAATATTATTATATGTATTGGAAACATACATAGAAAATTCAGGAGGTGAAAATTTTTCAAAGATTTTTTATGAATTTTTAAACTTTTCGGTATATGGGAGATGTCCTTCTAGGGCTGATTGTCATATGAAGGCCCTCTAGATGTATTAGGAAACATAGATAAAAAATTTAAAAAGTGAGATTTTTTAAAGATTTTTTATGAATTTTTAAACATTTCGGTATATGGGAGATGTCCTTCCAGGGCTTATTCTCATATGAAGGCTCTATTAGAGGCATTAAAATAACTTAAAATATTATTATATGTATTGGAAACATATATAAAAAATTCAGAAGGTGAGATTTTTCCAAAGATTTATTATGAATTTTTAAAATTTTCGGTATGTGGGAGATGTCTTTCCAGGGCTGATTGTCATATGAAGGCCCCTACTTAAGGGCTTTAGAATAACTTTAAATTACTCTTAGATGTATTAGGAAACATATATAAAAAATTCTGTAGATGAGATTTTTCCAAAGATTTTTTATGAATTTTTAAAATTTTCGATATATGGTAGATGTCTTTCCAGGACTGATTGTCATATGAAGACCGCTATTTAGGGGCAAAAGAATAACTTTAAAATATAATATAGGTGCATTAGGAAACATATATAAAAAATTCATGAGGTGAAAATTTCTCAAAGATTTTTTATGAATTTTTAAACTTTTCGGTATATGGGAGATGTCCTTCCAGGGATTATTCTCATATGAAGGCTCTATTAGAGGCATTAGAATAACTTAAAATATTATTATATGTATTGGAAACATATATAAAAAAATCAGAAGGTGAGATTTTTCCAAAGATTTATTATGAATTTTTAAAATTTTCGGTATGTGGGAGATGTCCTTCCAGGGCTGATTGTCATATGAAGGCCCCTACTTAAGGGCTTTAGAATAACTTTAAATTACTCTTAGATGTATTAGGAAACATATATAAAAAATTCTGTAGATGAGATTTTTCCAAAGATTTTTTATGAATTTTTAAAATTTTCGATATATGGTAGATGTCTTTCCAGGACTGATTGTCATATGAAGACCGCTATTTAGGGGCAAAAGAAAAACTTTAAAATATAATATAGGCGCATTAGGAAACATATATAAAAAATTCATGAGGTGAAAATTTCTCAAAGATTTTTTATGAATTTTTAAACTTTTCGGTATATGGGAGATGTCCTTCCAGGGCTTATTCTCATATGAAGGCTCTATTAGAGGCATTAGAATAACTTAAAATATTATTAGATGTATTGGAAACATATATAAAAAATTCTGTAGATGAGATTTTTCCAAAGATTTTTTATGAATTTTTAAAATTTTCGATATATAGGAGATATCCTTCCAGGGCTTATTCTCATATGAAGGCCCCTACTTAGGGACATTAGAATAACTTTAAAATACTCTTAGATGTATTAGGAAACCTATATAAAAAATTTAGAAGGTGAGAATTTTCCAAAGATTTTTTATGAATTTTTAAACTTTTCGGTGTATGGGGATTGCTTTTCCAGGGCTGATTGTCATATGAAGACCGCTATTTAGGGGCAAAAGAATAACTTTAAAATATTATTATATGTATTGGAAACATACATAAAAAATTCAGGAGGTAAAAATTTTTCAAAGATTTTTTATGAATTTTTAAACTTTTCGGTATATGGGAGATGTCCTCCCACGGCTTATTCTCATATGAAGGCTCTATTAGTGGCATTAGAATAACTTAAAATATTATTATATGTATTGGAAACATATATAAAAAATTCAGGAGGTGAGATTTTTCCAAAGATTTATTATGAATTTTTAAAATTTTCGATATATGGGAGATGTCCTTCCAGGGCTTATTCTCATATGAAGGCTCTATTAGAGGCATTAGAATAACTTAAAATATTATTATATGTATTGGAAACATATATAAAAAATTCAGGAGGTGAGATTTTTCCAAAGATTTATTATGAATTTTTAAAATTTTCGGTATGTGGGAGATGTCCTTCTAGGGCTTATTCTCATATGAAGGCCCCTAATTGGGGGTATTAGAATAACTTAAAAATATTATTATATGTATTGGAAACATATATAAAAAATTCAGGAGATGAGATTTTTCCAAAGATTTTTTATGAAATTTTAAAATATTCGATATATGGGAGATGTCCTTCCAGGGCTTCTTCTCATATAAAGGCCCCTACTTAGGTACATGCAAATAACCTTAAAATACTCTTAGATGTATTAGGGAACATATATAAAAAATTCAGAAAGTGAGATTTTTCCAAAGATTTATTATGAATTCTTAAAATTTTTGGTATATGGGAGATGTCCTTCCAGGGCTTATTCTCATATGAAGGCTCTATTAGAGGCATTAGAATAACTTAAAATATTATTATATGTATTGGAAACATATATAAAAAATTCAGGAGGTGAGATTTTTCCAAAGATTTATTATGAATTTTTAAAATTTTCGGTATGTGGGAGATGTCCTTCTAGGGCTTATTCTCATATGAAGGCCCCTAATTGGGGGTATTAGAATAACTTAAAAATATTATTAGATGTATTGGAAACATATAAGAAAAATTCTGTAGATGAGATTTTTCCAAAGATTTTTTATGAATTTTTAAAATTTTCGATATATGGTAGATGTCTTTCCAGCACTGATTGTCATATGAAGACCGCTATTTAGGGACAAAAGAATAACTTTAAAATATAATAAAGGTGCATTAGGAAACATATACAAAAAATTCATGAGGTGAAAATTTCTCAAAGATTTTTTATGAATTTTTAAACTTTTCGGTATATGGGAGATGTCCTTCCAGCGCTCATTCTCATATGAAGGCCCCTACTTAGGTACATGCAAATAACCTTCAAATACTCTTAGATGTATTAGGAAACATATATAAAAAATTTAGAAGGTGAGAATTTTTCAAAGATTTTTTATGAATTTTTTAACTTTTCGGCATATGGGAGACGTCCTTCCAGGGCTGATTGTCATATGAAGGCCCCCACTTAGGGGCACTAGAATAACTTAAAAATAATATTAGATGTATTGTAAACATATATAATAAATTCAGGAGGTGAGAATTTTCCAAAGATTTTTTATGAATTTTTTAAATTTTCGGTATGTGGGAGATGTCCTTCCAGGGCTGATTGTCATATGAAAGTCCCAATATAGGAGCTTTAGAATAACTTTAAAATACTCTTAGATGTATTAGGAAACATATATAAATATTTAGAAGGTGAGAATTTTTCAAAGATTTTTATGAATTTTTAAAATTTTCGGTATATGGGAGATGTCTTTCCAGGCCTGATTGTCATATGAAGGCCCCTACTTAGGGGCATTAGAATAACTTTAAAATACTCTTAGATGTATTAGGATATATATATAAAAAATTTAGAAGGTGAGAATTTTCCAAAGATTTTTTATGAATTTTTAAAATTTTCGTTATATGGGAGATGACCTTTCAGGGCTGATTGTCATATGAACGTCTCTACTTAGGGGCTTTAGATCAACTTTAAAATACTCTTAGATGTATTAGGAAACATATATAAAAAATTCTGTAGATGAGATTTTTCCAAAGATTTTTTATGAATTTTTAAAATTTTC
The DNA here is from genome assembly GCA_949710015.1 of Crataerina pallida. Lineage (NCBI taxonomy): Eukaryota > Metazoa > Arthropoda > Insecta > Diptera > Hippoboscidae > Crataerina > Crataerina pallida. Next base: position 14,407,570 of record OX453289.1, read on the forward strand.
GATATATAGGAGATATCCCTCCAGGGCTTATTCTCATATGAAGGCCCCTACTTAGGTACATGCAAATAACTTAAAAATAATATTAGATGTATTGTAAACATATATAATAAATTCAGGAGGTGAGAATTTTCCAAAGATTTTTTATGAATTTTTTAAATTTTCGGTATGTGGAAGATGTCCTTCCAGGGCTGATTGTCATATGAAGGTCCCAATATAGGAGCTTTAGAATAACTTTAAAATACTCTTAGATGTATTAGGAAACATATATAAATATTTAGAAGGTGAGAATTTTTCAAAGATTTTTATGAATTTTTAAAATTTTCGGTATATGGGAGATGTCTTTCCAGGCCTGATCGTCATATGAAGGCCCCTACTTAGGGGCATTAGAATAACTTTAAAATACTCTTAGATGTATTAGGATATATATATAAAAAATTTAGAAGGTGAGAATTTTCCAAAGATTTTTTATGAATTTTTAAAATTTTCGCTATATGGGAGATGTCCTTCCAGGGCTGATTGTCATATGAAGGTCCCAATATACGAGCTTTAGAATAACTTTAAAATACTCTTAGATGTATTAGGAAACATATATAAATATTTAGAAGGTGAAAATTTTTCAAAGATTTTTATGAATTTTTAAACTTTTTGGGATATGGGAGATGTCCTTCTAGGGCTTATTCTCATTTGAAGGCCCCTACTTAGGGGCATTAGAATAACTTTAAAATATTCTTAGATGTATAAGGAAATATATATAAAAAATTCAGAAAGTGAGATTTTTCCAAAGATTTTTTATGAATTTTTAAAATTTTCGATATATAGGAGATATCCCTCCAGGCCTTATTCTCATATGAAGGCCCCTACTTAGGTACATGCAAATAACTTAAAAATAATATTAGATGTATTGTAAACATATACAATAAATTCAGGAGGTGAGAATTTTCCAAAGATTTTTTATGAATTTTTTAAATTTTCGGTATGTGGGAGATGTCCTTCCAGGGCTGATTGTCATATGAAGGTCCCAATATAGGAGCTTTAGAATAACTTTAAAATACTCTTAGATGTATTAGGAAACATATATAAAAAATTCGGAAGGTGAGATTTTTCCAAAGATTTTTTATGAATTTTTAAAATTTTCGGCATATGGGAGATGTCCTTCCAGGGCTGATTGTCATATGAAGGCCCCCACTTAGGGGCACTAGAATAACTTAAAAATAATATTAAATGTATTGTAAACATATATAATAAATTCAGGAGGTGAGAATTTTCCAAAGATTTTTTATGAATTTTTTAAATTTTCGGTATGTGGGAGATGTCCTTCCAGGGCTGATTGTCATGTGAAGGTCCCAATATAGGAACTTTAGAATAACTTTAAAATACTCTTAGATGTATTAGGAAACATATATGATAAATTTAAAAGGTGAGAATTTTCCAAAGATTTTTTATGAATTCTTAAAATTTTCGGTATATGGGAGATGTCCTTCCAGGGCTTATTCCCATATGAAGGCTCTATTAGAGGCATTAAAATAACTTAAAATATTATTATATGTATTGGAAACATATATAAAAAATTCAGGAGGTGAGATTTTTCCAATGATTTATTATGGATTTTTAAAATTTTCGGTATATAGGAGATGTCCTTCCAGGGCTGATTGTCATATGAAGGCCCCTACTTAGAGACATGGTAATAACTTTAAAATACTTTTAGATGTATTACGCAACAGATATAAGAAATTCAAAAGTTGAGAATTTTCCAAAGATTTTTTATGAATTTTTAAAATGTTCGGTATATGAGAGATGTCTTTCCAGGGCTGATCGTCATTATGAAGGCCCTTACATAGAGACATGAAAATAACTTAAAAATATTCTTAGATGTATTTGGAAACATATAGAAAAAATTCATGAGGTGAAAATTTCTTAAAGATTTTTTATGAGTTTTTAAAATTTTCGGTATATGGGAGATGTCCTTCCAGGGCTGATTGTCATATAAAGTCCCCTACTTAGAGACATGGAAATAACTTTAAAATACTCTTAGATGTATTAGTAAACAGATATAAAAAATTCAAAAGTTGAGAATTTTCCAAAGATTTTTTATGAATTTGTTAAATTTTCGATATATGGCAGATGTCCTTCCAGGGCTGATTGTCATATGAAGGCCCCTATTTAGGGACATGGGAATCACTTTAAAATACTCTTAGATGTATTAGGAAACCTATATAAAAAATTTAGAAGGTGAGAATTTTCTAAAGATTTTTTATGAATTTTTAAACTTTTCGGTGTATGGGGATTGTTTTTCCAGGGCTGATTGTCATATGAAGACCGCTATTTAGGGGCAAAACAATAACTTTAAAATATTATTATATGTATTTGAAACATACATAGAAAATTCAGGAGGTGAAAATTTTTTAAAGATTTTTTATGAATTTTTAAACATTTCGGTATATGGGAGATGTCCTTCCAGGGCTTATTCTCATATGAAGGCTCTATTAGAGGCATTAAAATAACTTAAAATATTATTATATGTATTGGAAACATATATAAAAAATTCAGGAGGTGAGATTTTTCCAAAGATTTATTATGAATTTTTAAAATTTTCGGTATGTGGGAGATGTCCTTCTAGGGCTGATTGTCATATGAAGGCCCCTACTTAAGGGCTTTAGAATAACTTTAAATTACTCTTAGATGTATTAGAAAACATATATAAAAAATTCAGAAGGTGAGATTTTTCCAAAGATTTTTTATGAATTTTTAAAATTTTCGGTATATGGGAGATATCCTTCCAGGCCTGATTGTCATATGAAGGCCCCTACTTAGGGGCATTAGAATAACTTTAAAATACTCTTAGATGTATTACGAAATATATATAAAAAACTTAGAAGGTGTGAATTTTCCAAAGATTTTTTATGAATTTTTAATCTTTTCGGTATATGGGAGATGTCCTTCCAGGGCTGATTGTCATATGAAGGCCCCTAGATGTATTAGGAAAGATATATAAAAAATTCAGAAAGTGAGATTTTTCTAAAGATTTTTTATGAATTCTTAAAATTTTCGGTATATGGGAGATGTCCTTCCAGGGATTATTCTCATATGAAGGCTCTATTAGAGGCATTAGAATAACTTAAAATATTATTATATGTATTGGAAACATATATAAAAAATTCAGGAGGTGAGATCTTTCCAAAGATTTTTTATGAAATTTTAAAATTTTCGATATATGGGAGATGTCCTTCCAGGGCTTATTCTCATATAAAGACCCCTACTTAGGTACATGCAAATAACCTTAAAATACTCTTAGATGTATTAGGGAACATATATAAAAAATTCAGAAAATGAGATTTTTCCAAAGATTTATTATGAATTCTTAAAATTTTCGGTATATGGGAGATGTCCTTCCAGGGCTTATTCTCATATGAAGGCTCTATTAGAGGCATTAGAATAACTTAAAATATTATTATATGTATTGGAAACATATATAAAAAAATCAGAAGGTGAGATTTTTCCAAAGATTTATTATGAATTTTTAAAATTTTCGGTATGTGGGAGATGTCCTTCCAGGGCTGATTGTCATATGAAGGCCCCTACTTAAGGGCTTTAGAATAACTTTAAATTACTCTTAGATGTATTAGGAAACATATATAAAAAATTCTGTAGATGAGATTTTTCCAAAGATTTTTTATGAATTTTTAAAATTTTCGATATATGGTAGATGTCTTTCCAGGACTGATTGTCATATGAAGACCGCTATTTAGGGGCAAAAGAAAAACTTTAAAATATAATATAGGCGCATTAGGAAACATATATAAAAAATTCATGAGGTGAAAATTTCTCAAAGATTTTTTATGAATTTTTAAACTTTTCGGTATATGGGAGATGTCCTTCCAGGGCTTATTCTCATATGAAGGCTCTATTAGAGGCATTAGAATAACTTAAAATATTATTAGATGTATTGGAAACATATATAAAAAATTCTGTAGATGAGATTTTTCCAAAGATTTTTTATGAATTTTTAAAATTTTCGATATATAGGAGATATCCTTCCAGGGCTTATTCTCATATGAAGGCCCCTACTTAGGGACATTAGAATAACTTTAAAATACTCTTAGATGTATTAGGAAACCTATATAAAAAATTTAGAAGGTGAGAATTTTCCAAAGATTTTTTATGAATTTTTAAACTTTTCGGTGTATGGGGATTGCTTTTCCAGGGCTGATTGTCATATGAAGACCGCTATTTAGGGGTAAAAGAATAACTTTAAAATATTATTATATGTATTGGAAACATACATAAAAAATTCAGGAGGTAAAAATTTTTCAAAGATTTTTTATGAATTTTTAAACTTTTCGGTATATGGGAGATGTCCTCCCACGGCTTATTCTCATATGAAGGCTCTATTAGAGGCATTAGAATAACTTAAAATATTATTATATGTATTGGAAACATATATAAAAAATTCAGGAGGTGAGATTTTTCCAAAGATTTATTATGAATTTTTAAAATTTTCGATATATGGGAGATGTCCTTCCAGGGCTTATTCTCATATGAAGGCTCTATTAGAGGCATTAGAATAACTTAAAATATTATTATATGTATTGGAAACATATATAAAAAATTCAGGAGGTGAGATTTTTCCAAAGATTTATTATGAATTTTTAAAATTTTCGGTATGTGGGAGATGTCCTTCTAGGGCTTATTCTCATATGAAGGCCCCTAATTGGGGGTATTAGAATAACTTAAAAATATTATTATATGTATTGGAAACATATATAAAAAATTCAGGAGATGAGATTTTTCCAAAGATTTTTTATGAAATTTTAAAATATTCGATATATGGGAGATGTCCTTCCAGGGCTTCTTCTCATATAAAGGCCCCTACTTAGGTACATGCAAATAACCTTAAAATACTCTTAGATGTATTAGGGAACATATATAAAAAATTCAGAAAGTGAGATTTTTCCAAAGATTTATTATGAATTCTTAAAATTTTTGGTATATGGGAGATGTCCTTCCAGGGCTTATTCTCATATGAAGGCTCTATTAGAGGCATTAGAATAACTTAAAATATTATTATATGTATTGGAAACATATATAAAAAATTCAGGAGGTGAGATTTTTCCAAAGATTTATTATGAATTTTTAAAATTTTCGGTATGTGGGAGATGTCCTTCTAGGGCTTATTCTCATATGAAGGCCCCTAATTGGGGGTATTAGAATAACTTAAAAATATTATTAGATGTATTGGAAACATATAAGAAAAATTCTGTAGATGAGATTTTTCCAAAGATTTTTTATGAATTTTTAAAATTTTCGATATATGGTAGATGTCTTTCCAGCACTGATTGTCATATGAAGACCGCTATTTAGGGACAAAAGAATAACTTTAAAATATAATAAAGGTGCATTAGGAAACATATACAAAAAATTCATGAGGTGAAAATTTCTCAAAGATTTTTTATGAATTTTTAAACTTTTCGGTATATGGGAGATGTCCTTCCAGCGCTCATTCTCATATGAAGGCCCCTACTTAGGTACATGCAAATAACCTTCAAATACTCTTAGATGTATTAGGAAACATATATAAAAAATTTAGAAGGTGAGAATTTTTCAAAGATTTTTTATGAATTTTTAAACTTTTCGGCATATGGGAGACGTCCTTCCAGGGCTGATTGTCATATGAAGGCCCCCACTTAGGGGCACTAGAATAACTTAAAAATAATATTAGATGTATTGTAAACATATATAATAAATTCAGGAGGTGAGAATTTTCCAAAGATTTTTTATGAATTTTTTAAATTTTCGGTATGTGGGAGATGTCCTTCCAGGGCTGATTGTCATATGAAAGTCCCAATATAGGAGCTTTAGAATAACTTTAAAATACTCTTAGATGTATTAGGAAACATATATAAATATTTAGAAGGTGAGAATTTTTCAAAGATTTTTATGAATTTTTAAAATTTTCGGTATATGGGAGATGTCTTTCCAGGCCTGATTGTCATATGAAGGCCCCTACTTAGGGGCATTAGAATAACTTTAAAATACTCTTAGATGTATTAGGATATATATATAAAAAATTTAGAAGGTGAGAATTTTCCAAAGATTTTTTATGAATTTTTAAAATTTTCGTTATATGGGAGATGACCTTTCAGGGCTGATTGTCATATGAACGTCTCTACTTAGGGGCTTTAGATCAACTTTAAAATACTCTTAGATGTATTAGGAAACATATATAAAAAATTCTGTAGATGAGATTTTTCCAAAGATTTTTTATGAATTTTTAAAATTTTCGATATATAGGAGATATCCCTCCAGGGCTTATTCTCATATGAAGGCCCCTACTTAGGTACATGCAAATAACTTAAAAATAATATTAGATGTATTGTAAACATATATAATAAATTCAGGAGGTGAGAATTTTCCAAAGATTTTTTATGAATTTTTTAAATTTTCGGTATGTGGAAGATGTCCTTCCAGGGCTGATTGTCATATGAAGGTCCCAATATAGGAGCTTTAGAATAACTTTAAAATACTCTTAGATGTATTAGGAAACATATATAAATATTTAGAAGGTGAGAATTTTTCAAAGATTTTTATGAATTTTTAAAATTTTCGGTATATGGGAGATGTCTTTCCAGGCCTGATCGTCATATGAAGGCCCCTACTTAGGGGCATTAGAATAACTTTAAAATACTCTTAGATGTATTAGGATATATATATAAAAAATTTAGAAGGTGAGAATTTTCCAAAGATTTTTTATGAATTTTTAAAATTTTCGCTATATGGGAGATGTCCTTCCAGGGCTGATTGTCATATGAAGGTCCCAATATACGAGCTTTAGAATAACTTTAAAATACTCTTAGATGTATTAGGAAACATATATAAATATTTAGAAGGTGAAAATTTTTCAAAGATTTTTATGAATTTTTAAACTTTTTGGGATATGGGAGATGTCCTTCTAGGGCTTATTCTCATTTGAAGGCCCCTACTTAGGGGCATTAGAATAACTTTAAAATATTCTTAGATGTATAAGGAAATATATATAAAAAATTCAGAAAGTGAGATTTTTCCAAAGATTTTTTATGAATTTTTAAAATTTTCGATATATAGGAGATATCCCTCCAGGCCTTATTCTCATATGAAGGCCCCTACTTAGGTACATGCAAATAACTTAAAAATAATATTAGATGTATTGTAAACATATACAATAAATTCAGGAGGTGAGAATTTTCCAAAGATTTTTTATGAATTTTTTAAATTTTCGGTATGTGGGAGATGTCCTTCCAGGGCTGATTGTCATATGAAGGTCCCAATATAGGAGCTTTAGAATAACTTTAAAATACTCTTAGATGTATTAGGAAACATATATAAAAAATTCGGAAGGTGAGATTTTTCCAAAGATTTTTTATGAATTTTTAAAATTTTCGGCATATGGGAGATGTCCTTCCAGGGCTGATTGTCATATGAAGGCCCCCACTTAGGGGCACTAGAATAACTTAAAAATAATATTAAATGTATTGTAAACATATATAATAAATTCAGGAGGTGAGAATTTTCCAAAGATTTTTTATGAATTTTTTAAATTTTCGGTATGTGGGAGATGTCCTTCCAGGGCTGATTGTCATGTGAAGGTCCCAATATAGGAACTTTAGAATAACTTTAAAATACTCTTAGATGTATTAGGAAACATATATGATAAATTTAAAAGGTGAGAATTTTCCAAAGATTTTTTATGAATTCTTAAAATTTTCGGTATATGGGAGATGTCCTTCCAGGGCTTATTCCCATATGAAGGCTCTATTAGAGGCATTAAAATAACTTAAAATATTATTATATGTATTGGAAACATATATAAAAAATTCAGGAGGTGAGATTTTTCCAATGATTTATTATGGATTTTTAAAATTTTCGGTATATAGGAGATGTCCTTCCAGGGCTGATTGTCATATGAAGGCCCCTACTTAGAGACATGGTAATAACTTTAAAATACTTTTAGATGTATTACGCAACAGATATAAGAAATTCAAAAGTTGAGAATTTTCCAAAGATTTTTTATGAATTTTTAAAATGTTCGGTATATGAGAGATGTCTTTCCAGGGCTGATCGTCATTATGAAGGCCCTTACATAGAGACATGAAAATAACTTAAAAATATTCTTAGATGTATTTGGAAACATATAGAAAAAATTCATGAGGTGAAAATTTCTTAAAGATTTTTTATGAGTTTTTAAAATTTTCGGTATATGGGAGATGTCCTTCCAGGGCTGATTGTCATATAAAGTCCCCTACTTAGAGACATGGAAATAACTTTAAAATACTCTTAGATGTATTAGTAAACAGATATAAAAAATTCAAAAGTTGAGAATTTTCCAAAGATTTTTTATGAATTTGTTAAATTTTCGATATATGGCAGATGTCCTTCCAGGGCTGATTGTCATATGAAGGCCCCTATTTAGGGACATGGGAATCACTTTAAAATACTCTTAGATGTATTAGGAAACCTATATAAAAAATTTAGAATGTGAGAATTTTCTAAAGATTTTTTATGAATTTTTAAACTTTTCGGTGTATGGGGATTGTTTTTCCAGGGCTGATTGTCATATGAAGACCGCTATTTAGGGGCAAAACAATAACTTTAAAATATTATTATATGTATTTGAAACATACATAGAAAATTCAGGAGGTGAAAATTTTTTAAAGATTTTTTATGAATTTTTAAACATTTCGGTATATGGGAGATGTCCTTCCAGGGCTTATTCTCATATGAAGGCTCTATTAGAGGCATTAAAATAACTTAAAATATTATTATATGTATTGGAAACATATATAAAAAATTCAGGAGGTGAGATTTTTCCAAAGATTTATTATGAATTTTTAAAATTTTCGGTATGTGGGAGATGTCCTTCTAGGGCTGATTGTCATATGAAGGCCCCTACTTAAGGGCTTTAGAATAACTTTAAATTACTCTTAGATGTATTAGAAAACATATATAAAAAATTCAGAAGGTGAGATTTTTCCAAAGATTTTTTATGAATTTTTAAAATTTTCGGTATATGGGAGATGTCCTTTTAGGCCTGATTGTCATATGAAGGCCCCTACTTAGGGGCATTACAATAACTTTAAAATACTCTTAGATGTATTAGGAAATATATATAAAAAATTTAGAAAGTGAGAATTTTCCAAAGATTTTTTATGAATTTTTAAACTTTTCGGTATATGGGAGATGCCCTTCCAGGGCTGATCGTCATATGAAGGCCCCTAGATGTATTAGGAAAGATATATAAAAAATTCAGAAAGTGAGATTTTTCCAAAGATTTTTTATGAATTTTTAAAATTTTCGGTATATGGGAGATGTCCTTCCAGGGCTTATTCTCATATGAAGGCTCTATTAGAGGCATTAGAATAACTTAAAATATTATTATATGTATTGGAAACATATATAAAAAATTCAGGAGGTGAGATTTTTCCAAAGATTTTTTATGAAATTTTAAAATTTTCGATATATGGGAGATGTCCTTCCAGGGCTTATTCTCATATAAAGGCCCCTACTTAGGTACATGCAAATAACCTTAAAATACTCTTAGATGTATTAGGGAACATATATAAAAAATTCAGAAAGTGAGATTTTTCCAAAGATTTATTACGAATTCTTAAAATTTTCGGTATATGGGAGATGTCCTTCCAGGGCTTATTCTCATATGAAGGCTCTATTAGAGGCATTAGAATAACTTAAAATATTATTATATGTATTGGAAACATATATAAAAAATTCAGGAGGTGAGATTTTTCCAAAGATTTATTATGAATTTTTAAAATTTTCGGTATATGGGAGATGTCCTTCCAGGGCTTATTCTCATATGAAGGCTCTATTAGAGGCATTAGAATAACTTAAAATATTATTAGATGTATTGGAAACATATATAAAAAATTCTGTAGATGAGATTTTTCCAAAGATTTTTTATGAATTTTTAAAATTTTCGATATATAGGAGATATCCTTCCAGGGCTTATTCTCATATGAAGGCCCCTACTTAGGTACATGCAAATAACTTAAAAATACTCTTAGATGTATTAGGAAACATATATAAAAAATTCAGAAGGTGAGATTTTTCCAAAGATTTTTTATGAATTTTTAAAATTTTCGGTATGTAGGAGATGTCCTTCCAGGCCTGATTGTCATATGAAGGCCCCTACTTAGGGGCATTAGAATAACTTTAAAATCCTCTAAGATGTATTAGGAAACATATATAAAAAATTTAGAAGGTGAGAATTTTCTAAAGATTTTTTATGAAATTTTAAAATTTTCGGTATATAGGAGATGTCTTGCTAGGGCTTATTCTCATATGAAGGCCCCTACTTAGGGACATTAGAATAACTTTAAAATACTCTTAGATGTATTAGGAAACCTATATAAAAAATTTAGAAGGTGAGAATTTTCCAAAGATTTTTTATGAATTTTTAAACTTTTCGGTGTATGGGGATTGTTTTTCCAGGGCTGATTGTCATATGAAGACCGCTATTTAGGGGCAAAAGAATAACTTTAAAATATTATTATATGTATTGGAAACATACATAAAAAATTCAGGAGGTAAAAATTTTTCAAAGATTTTTTATGAATTTTTAAACTTTTCGGTATATGGGAGATGTCCTCCCAGGGCTTATTCTCATATGAAGACTCTATTAGAGGCATTAGAATAACTTAAAATATTATTATATGTATTGGGAACATATATAAAAAATTCTGTAGATGAGATTTTTCCAAAGATTTTTTATGAATTTTTAAAATTTTCGATATATAGGAGATATCCTTCCAGGGCTTATTCTCATATGAAGGCCCCTACTTAGGTACATGCAAATAACTTAAAAATACTCTTAGATGTATTAGAAAACATATATAAAAAATTCAGAAGGTGAGAATTTTCCAAAGATTATTTATGAATTTTTAAAATTTTCGATATATATAAGAGATATCCTTCCAGGGCTTATTCTCATATGAAGGCCCCTAATTAGGTACATGCAAATAACTTAAAAATACTCTTAGATGTATTAGGAAACATATATAAAAAATTCAGAAAGTGAGATTTTTCCAAAGATTTTTTATGAATTTTTAAACTTTTCGGCATATGGGAGATGACCTTTCAGGGCTGATTGTCATATGAACGTCCCTACTTAGGGGCTTTAGATCAACTTTAAAATACTCTTAAATGTATTAGGAAACATATATAAAAAATTCAGAAGGTGAGATTTTTGTAAAGATTTTTTATGAATTTTTAAAATTTTCGATATATGGTAGATGTCTTTCCAGCACTGATTGTCATATGAAGACCGCTATTTAGGGGCAAAAGAATAACTTTAAAATATAATAAAGGTGCATTAGGAAACATATACAAAAAATTCATGAGGTGAAAATTTCTCAAAGATTTTTTATGAATTTTTAAACTTTTCGGTATATGGGAGATGTCCTTCCAGGGCTCATTCTCATATGAAGGCCCCTACTTAGGTACATGCAAATAACCTTCAAATACTCTTAGATGTATTAGGAAACATATATAAAAAATTTAGAAGGTGAGAATTTTTCAAAGATTTTTTATGAATTTTTAAACTTTTCGGCATATGGGAGATGTCCTTCCAGGGCTGATTGTCATATGAAGGCCCCCACTTAGGGGCACTAGAATAACTTAAAAATAATATTAAATGTATTGTAAACATTTATAATAAATTCAGGAGGTGAGAATTTTCCAAAGATTTTTTATGAATTTTTTAAATTTTCGGTATGTGGGAGATGTCCTTCCAGGGCTGATTGTCATATGAAGGTCCCAATATAGGAGCTTTAGAATAACTTTAAAATACTCTTAGATGTATTAGGAAACATATATGATAAATTTAAAAGGTGAGAATTTTCCAAAGATTTTTTATGAATTCTTAAAATTTTCGGTATATGGGAGATGTCCTTCCAGGGCTTATTCTCATATGAAGGCTCTATTAGAGGCATTAAAATAACTTAAAATATTATTATATGTATTGGAAACATATATAAAAAATTCAGGAGGTGAGATTTTTCCAAAGATTTATTATGAATTTTTAAAATTTTCGGTATGTGGGAGATGTCCTTCTAGGGCTGATTGTCATATGAAGGCCCCTACTTAAGGGCTTTAGAATAACTTTAAATTACTCTTAGATGTATTAGGAAACATATATAAAATATTCTGTAGATGAGATTTTTCCAAAGATTTTTTATGAATTTTTAAAATTTTCGATATATAGGAGATATCCTTCCAGGGCTTAATCTCATATGAAGGCCCCTACTTAGGTACATGCAAATAACTTAAAAATACTCTTAGATGTATTAGGAAACATATATAAAAAATTCAGAAAGTGAGATTTTTCCAAAGATTTTTTATGAATTTTTAAACATTTCGGCATATGGGAGATGACCTTTCAGGGCTGATTGTCATATGAACGTCCCTACTTAGGGGCTTTAGATCAACTTTAAAATACTCTTAGATGTATTAGGAAACATATATAAAAAATTCAGGAGGTGAGATTTTTCCAAAGATTTTTTATGAATTCTTAAAATTTTCGGTATATGGGAGATGTCCTTCCAGGGCTTAATCTCATATGAAGGCCCCTACTTAGGTACATGCAAATAACTTAAAAATACTCTTAGATGTATTAGGAAACATATATAAAAAATTCAGAAAGTGAGATTTTTCCAAAGATTTTTTTATGAATTTTTAAACATTTCGGCATATGGGAGATGACCTTTCAGGGCTGATTGTCATATGAACGTCCCTACTTAGGGGCTTTAGATCAACTTTAAAATACTCTTAAATGTATTAGGAAATATATATAAAAAATTCAGAAGGTGAGATTTTTCCAAAGATTTTTTATGAATTTTTAAAATTTTCGATATATGGTAGATGTCTTTCCAGCACTGATTGTCATATGAAGACCGCTATTTAGGGGCAAAAGAATAACTTTAAAATATAATAAAGGTGCATTAGGAAACATATACAAAAAATTCATGAGGTGAAAATTTCTCAAAGATTTTTTATGAATTCTTAAAATTTTCGGTATATGGGAGATGTCCTTCCAGGGCTGATTGTCATATGAAAGCCTCCACTTAGGGGCATTAGAATAACTTTAAAATACTTTTAGATGTATTAGAAAATATATATAAAAAATTTAGAAGGTGAGAATTTTCCAAATATTTTTTATGAATTTTTAAAGTTTTCGCTATATGGGAGATGACCTTTCAGGGCTGATTGTCATATGAACGTCTCTACTTAGGGGCTTTAAATCAACTTTAAAATACTCTTAGATGTATTAGGAAACATATATAAAAAATTCTGTAGATGAGATTTTTCCAAAGATTTTTTATGAATTTTTAAAATTTTCGATATATAGGAGATATCCTTCCAGGGCTTAATCTCATATGAAGGCCCCTACTTAGGTACATGCAAATAACTTAAAAATACTCTTAGATGTATTAGGAAACATATATAAAAAATTCAGAAAGTGAGATTTTTCCAAAGATTTTTTATGAATTTTTAAACATTTCGGCATATGGGAGATGACCTTTCAGGGCTGATTGTCATATGAACGTCCCTACTTAGGGGCTTTAGATCAACTTTAAAATACTCTTAAATGTATTAGGAAATATATATAAAAAATTCAGAAGGTGAGATTTTTCCAAAGATTTTTTATGAATTTTTAAAATTTTCGATATATGGTAGATGTCTTTCCAGCACTGATTGTCATATGAAGACCGCTATTTAGGGGCAAAAGAATAACTTTAAAATATAATAAAGGTGCATTAGGAAACATATACAAAAAATTCATGAGGTGAAAATTTCTCAAAGATTTTTTATGAATTCTTAAAATTTTCGGTATATGGGAGATGTCCTTCCAGGGCTGATTGTCATATGAAAGCCTCCACTTAGGGGCATTAGAATAACTTTAAAATACTTTTAGATGTATTAGGAAATATATATAAAAAATTTAGAAGGTGAGAATTTTCCAAAGATTTTTTATGAATTTTTAAAGTTTTCGCTATATGGGAGATGACCTTTCAGGGCTGATTGTCATATGAACGTCTCTACTTAGGGGCTTTAAATCAACTTTAAAATACTCTTAGATGTATTAGGAAACATATATGAAAAATTCTGTAGATGAGATTTTTCCAAAGATTTTTTATGAATTTTTTAAATTTTCGATATATGACAGATGTCCTTCCAGCGCTGATTCTCATATGAAGTCCCCTACTTAGGGGCATGGTAATAACTTTAAAATACTCTTAAATGTATTAAGAAACATATATGAAAAATTCAGGAGCTGAGAATTTTCCAAAGATTTTTTATGAATTTTTTAAATTTTCGATATATGACAGATGTCCTTACAGGGCTGATTGTCATATGAAGTCCCCTACTTAGGGACATGGGAATAATTTTAAAATATTCTTAGATGTATTAAGAAACAAATATAAAAAATTCAGCAGGTGAAAATTTCTCAAAGATTTTTTATGAATTTTTAAAATTTTCGCTATATGGGAGATGTCTTTCCAGGCCTGATTGTCATAAGAAGGCGCCTACTTAGGGGCACTTGAATAACTTTAAAATACTCTTAGATGTATTAGGAAACATATATAAAAAATTCTGAAGGTGAGATTTTTCCAAAGATTTTTTATGAATCTATAAAATTTTCGGTATATGGGAGATGTCCTTCCAGGGCTGATTGTCATATGAAGGCCTCTACTTAGGGGCATTAGAATAACTTTAAAATACTCTTAGATGTATTAGGAAACATATATAAAAAATTCTAAAGGTGAGATTTTTCCAAAGATTTTTTATGAATTTTTAAAATTTTCGGTATATGGGAGATGTCCTTCCAGGGCTGATTGTCATATGAAGGCCTCTACTTAGGGGCATTAGAATAACTTTAAAATACTCTTATATGTATTAGGAAACATATATAAAAAATTTATAAGGTGAGAATTTTCCAAAGATTTTTTATGAAATTTTAAAATTTTCGGTATATGGGAGATGTCCTTCCAGGGCTGATTGTCATATGAAGTCCCCTACTTAGGGACATGGGAATAATTTTAAAATATTCTTAGATGTATTAAGAAACAAATATAAAAAATTCAGCAGGTGAAAATTTCTCAAAGATCTTTTATGAATTTTTAAAATTTTCGCTATATGGGAGATGTCTTTCCAGGCCTGATTGTCATAAGAAGGCGCCTACTTAGGGGCACTTGAATAACTTTAAAATACTCTTAGATGTATTAGGAAACATATATAACAAATTCTGAAAGTGAGATTTTTCCAAAGATTTTTTATGAATTCATAAAATTTTGGGTATATGGGAGATGTCCTTCCAGGGCTGATTGTCATATGAAGGCCTCTACTTAGGGGCATTAGAATAACTTTAAAATACTCTTAGATGTATTAGGAAACATATATAAAAAATTCTAAAGGTGAGATTTTTCCAAAGATTTTTTATGAATTCATAAAATTTTGGGTATATGGGAGATGTCCTTCCAGGGCTGATTGTCATATGAAGGCCTCTACTTAGGGGCATTAGAATAACTTTAAAATACTCTTAGATGTATTAGGAAACTTATATAAAAAATTCAGAAGGTGAAAATTTTTCAAAGATTTTTTATGAATTTTTAAACTTTTCGGTATATGGGAAATGTCCTTCCAGGGCTGATTGTCATGCCCCTACTTAGGGGCATTAGAATAACTTTAAAATACTCTTAGATGTATTAGGAAACATATATAAAAAATTCTGAAGGTGAGATTTTTCCAAAGATTTTTTATGAATTTTTAAACTTTTCGGCATATGGGAGATGTCCTTCCAGGGCTGATTGTCATATGAAGGTCTCCACTTAGGGACATGGGAATAACTTTAAAATACTCTTAGATGTATTAGGAAACATATATAAAAAATTCAGAAGGTGAAAATTTTTCAAAGATTTTTTATAAATTTTTAAACTTTTCGGTATGTTGGAGATGTTCTTCCAGGGCTGATTGTCTTATGAAGGTCCCTATATAGGAGCTTTAGAATAAGTTTTAAATACTCTTAGATGTATTAGGAATCATATATATAAAAAATTCATGAGGTGGAAATTTTCCAAAGATTTTTTATGAATTTTTAAAATTTTCGGTATATAGGAGATGTCCTTCCAGGGCTGATTTTCATATGAAGGCCCCTACTTAGAGGCAAGGAAATAATTTTAAAATATTCTTTGATACATTAGAAAACATATATGAAAAATGCAGCAGATGAAAATTTTCCAAAGATTTTTTATGAATTTTTTAATGTTTTCTGTACGTGGGAGATGTCCTTCCAGGGCTGGGCTGATTGTCATATAAAGGCCCCTACTTAGGTACATGGAAATAACTTAAATATATTCTTAGATTTTTTATGAATTTTTAAACTTTTCGGCATATGGGAGATGTCCTTCCAGGGCTTATTCTCATATGAAGGCCCCTAATTAGAGGCATTAGAATAACTTAAAAATATTATTATATATATTGGAAACATACATAAAAAATTCAGGAGATGAGATTTTTCCAAAGATTTATTATGAATTTTTAAAATTTTCGATATATGACAGATGTCCTTCCAGCGATGATTCTTATATGAAGTCCCCTACTTAGGGGCATGGTAATAATTTTAAAATATTTTTTGATATTTTAGAAAACATATATGAAAAATTCAACAGGTAAAAATTTTCCAAAGATTTTTTATAAATTTTTAAGGTCTTCGGTGTATGGAGACTGTCCTTTCAAGGCTGATTGTCATATGAATGCCCCTACTTAGGTACATGGAAATAACTTAAAAATATTATTAGATTTTTTATGAATTTTTAAACTTTTCGGTGTATGGGAGATGTCCTTCCAGGGCTGATTGTCATATGAAGGCTCCTACTTAGGGGCATTAGAATAACTTTAAAATACTCTTAGATGTATTAGGAAACATATATAAAAAATTTAGAAGGTGAGAATTTTCCAAAGATTTTTTATGAATTTTTAAGTTTTTCGGCGTATGGGGGCTGATTGTCATATGAAGGTCCCTACTTAGGGACATGGAAGTAACTTAAAAATATTCTTTGATGTATTAGGAAACATATATGTAAAAATCAGAAGTTGAAAATTTTCCAAAGATTTTTTATGAATTTTTAAACTTTTCGGTATATGGAAGATGTCCTTCCAGGGTTGATTGTCATATAAAGGCCCCTATTTAGGGGCGTATTATGAAACATATATGAAAAATTCCGGAGGTGAAAATTTTCCAAAGATTTTTTATGAATTCTTAAAGTTTCTTCACGTCGTCTCTTAATATTTGTCAAAACAAATAAACTTAAATTTTTAATAAACGTTCAATCCGTCTTCTAAATTTCCGCATTATACCAAAACATATGAAATTATTTTGTCGGCAGTCAATAGCTCCACGATAAATACATTTGGCAAAAAATTCTTTAACGTAAATTTAAATTTACGAAGGGAATTTCAATTTGTATTTTTAATCGCTAATGTTTCAAGACCGATTATAGGCGCAGATTTTTTGAGCAGATATGGATTACTAATTGATGTTAAACGTAAACGTCTAGTAGATCCTTTAACAATTTTATCCTTAAATGCGATATCACATTTTTGTAGTACGTCTTACCAAAATTATTTGCTATAGAAAATAATTATACGCAATTATTAAAGAGATACCCATCCTTAATCGCTGAATCCGACTATTCAAAAAAAGTTAAACATAAATTTATAGACCATCCAAACCATCGGTATCATCACCATTACATCTTGTTCCAAAAAAGGATTGCAACGACTGGCGTCCTTGCAGTGATTTCAGACACTTTAATGTGGTTACTATACCAGATCGGTACCCTCTTCCTTCATATACACGATATAAATTTTAATATTAGGAATAAGACAACCTTGTCTAAACTGGATTTAGTGAAAGCCTATCATCAAATTCCAATGGCTCCAGAGGATATTTATAAAACCGCCATTACTACACCCTTTGAAATGTTCGAGTTTGTACGCATGCCTTTCAGTTTAAGAAACTCAGCACAAACATTTCAAAGATTTGTAAACAATGTATTTCATGGTTTAGACTTTGTTTTCGCATATATTAATGACGTTCTAGTCACTAGTGACAGTGATGAAGAACACCTTAAACATTTAAATTTAGTTTTTAAGAAATTGGATGAATATGGCCAAATAAATGTATATTCAGAGCATCGAATTTAGATTTTCTTGGTCACAACCTCTCAAATGAAGGTATACGACCTTCAATTGAAAAGGTTTCGGCAATTACTAATTTTGAACGATCAAATTTCACAAAACAAGGACAAAAATTTAACGTTTTCATGAATTATTACCATAGGTATGTACCTATGTTAGCAGAAATGTCTCCATCACATTTCATCCAGAACTTTTAACGATAGATTTAAATATTAAACGTTATGAAAATGCATTTTTTCAATATCTGACTATATTGAAAGTTGTAATGATATGTTAGAAATTGTGAAAAATTAATACTTGGCGACTGGAGGGGTTGAACCTGGAACGGTTTGGAACTCGCCGTGAACGAGTTCTCATTGAAATATCAAATTCGGTGTGAAATCTTTAGAAAAGTACCTTGACCATATGACCATGAGACGTGTAATTTTTGATAAATTACACAACACTTCACATCCAGGAACAAAGGCCTCGCGACATTTAATGTCCACAAAATATTTTTGGCGTCGCATGTAAACGGACGTCAATATGTGGATACATGTGGCTTGTTTACAATGTCAAAAATCTAAGGTTAATAGACACACCAAATCACAAATGATCAAGATTGAAATCCCTAGAGGTATATTTGAACATATTCATTTAGGTATAGTTACTCCATTACCAACGTCAAAAAATCATAAATATATTTTAACTATTATTGATCGATTTACACGTTGGTACGAAGCCCATTCTTTATAAGACATTAACGCTACCACTGAAGCTGAAACCTTCTTCATAAATTACATCACACGTTTTGGTGTACCTTTACAAAATAACAAGTGATCAATGTACACACCTTACTTCAAAATTATTCACGGAATTAATACTTTTAGGTAGTCACAAAATTTCTACGTGCCTATTTCATCCTCAATCAAATGGAATTATAGAACAAAAAAAAATTCATTTCGGAATTGTAGAACGTTAATTTTTGAGATATCAAATTGAAACTTTGCATACTTATTCTTAGTTTAATTTTGCTGTTCCGTATTGAAATTGGCCAAAATCAGTTAAAAGACACGCCCACAATAAACGAAAATCTCAACATAACTAGATCAGCTGTAAATGTAGACCTGCATTAATTAGTTATGTCATATGTAACTAGATCAGCTGTAAATGGTGCAAAGCTTTCAACAAGCTTTTACAAACAAACATTCAAAAGCTCTGCCACTGAACTATAAAAGATTGGACAGCGCACAGTAAATTAGCTAGTTTTAGGCTAGCTTGGTGATAGGGACTTAGGTGCGAGAGTTTATTCGTCCTCTCAAATATAGGCTTTTGGTTAGTTTTACATTAGGCAGCTTAGGTTGATCCGTCCTCTCTACCTTAGTTAATATTTTGTTGGGGTAGCTTAGGTTTACATTAGGCATAGGTGCGAAAGTTGATTCGTCCTCTCCACCTTAGCTAGTATTTACGCTGGTTTACACAGGCGCCATATCATGCATAGGCACGAGAGTTGATTCGTCTTCTCTAACATAGATAAGATTTACGCAGCTTTACGCAAGCAGCATAGGCACGAGAGTTGATTCGTCTTCTCTAACACAGCTAAGATTTACGCAGGTTTACACAGGCAGAGTAGGTACGGGAGTTGATTCGTCCTCTCTAACACAGCTAAGATTTACGCAGGCAGACCAGGCATGAGAGTTGATTCGTCTTCTCTAACATAGCTTAGACATAGGCAGCGCGAGAGTCGAAACGCCCTTTCATTGCACCTGTTAGATTCACAGTTACATAGACATAGGCAACGTTCATTACGATTAACTCTTACATAGACATAAGCAGCGTTCATTTGCACCCATTACTATTCACAGTTATAACAAACGTCGAACACTTTGTAAATATACAAAATAGTATAATATAAGGATAAATTAAATAAAATTGTCATCTTTTATTTTAAATATGTAAATTGTCTTTGAATTGAACTCTGGCTGGCTCTAGGTCTACCCCAGCACCCTCCAGATTCTTTACAACCTTTTAATGTTATTTATTTTAATTCAATTATTGTAAAAAAAAACACAAATTTTCAATCAGTTAAAACATAAAATAAAATTTATTAATAAATAAATTTAAAAATTTATTAAAAATAAAAAAACTGAAGACTTACACCACACTGCTCAATCTACATCATTACTTCTTTAAAATTCTTGCCGAAAAATCTCTCTTGCCTGTAGAAAAAACTAGAGTTTCATCGGCAGAGGTCTAATGTCGTTATCCAATTTTGGTTAAAACTAAATAAAAAAATTTTCTTCTATATTTGCAGATGGTTCTAAATCCGATATTGTGGGTAGCGGTCTCTGGTTTACAGATATCGCCATTGAAGCTTATTTCTCAAAACATTCGAATAGCTCCATAGAAATTCCAGAAGCTATGCGCATAACATCGCTACAAAGTCAAAGAAAATTTTGTGTTAGACATTAGGCCGCAGCTGTATAACTTAAAGTCTTAAGGATTTATTTTTCACTTTCTCTGGGTTCCCCAGGGCATTCGAGGAAATGTCATCGCCGGGTGCGGTTGAAAAAAAAAGTAGAAACAAGATAGAAAAGTTCGGTGAAGACTGAAGATTAAATATCCACCTTTTACAATAATTGAAAAGTGCATCAAATTACAACTTAGTATACATAAAATTGTTGAGAATATTTTATTATTCAGGTCATTTTTAAACAACAAATAGTGTTTTTTCAGTCACGCCCATTTTTGGCATAGTGTTGGATAACGGCACCAATTATATATATACTTCAAATTTCAACTTAATAGGCATAGTATTGTGCGATATATAATTTTTTAAGGATACAATTTTTTTGAGGTATGTTGAGATTTTCGTTTATTGTGGGCGTGTCTTTTAACTGATTTTGGCCAATTTCAATACGGAACAGCAAAATTAAACTAAGAATAAGTATGCAAAGTTTCAATTTGATAAAAAATGAATATACCCTCTTCCCTAAGGTGGAGGGTATAAAAAGTTATAAACTGTAACGTATGAAGGGTATTATGTCATTTATTATCTTTCAGGGAGAGAAGACTACTAGATGCGATAAACGGAATGGCCACGCCCTGTGAGAATGTACTCAACCTCAGAGGGGGAATCTCAACCCTTCTGCCTCTCCCCCTTATTCCGTCATCCACGCCTTGGGTGTCCACTCCTCCCCTAGGAGTTGTGCCCCCTTTTTTTTCTCGCCCTCCCAACCTGGCTGTCATTGGGAGAAAAAAATAAACAAACAAAAAAATATATACAGCCCCTATGCAAATTCATCCACCTAGCACTAAACTCACCACCTAGTTATCTCTTCAGTTATACATTAAGTAAGCAAGTTTTCTGTAATTCTACATATTTTTTTTTTTTATACTTGTTCTTATTTATTGGGTCTTCCTATTTGGAAATTACAATAAGTAATAAAATCTTACATCTAATGATTACTAGGGGTATGACCACCTCAATGAGATCAGGCTCGGAAGATTTAATATACATATATACTTTAATTTAATAGGTCCGAAGTGACTTTTCGTTTCAAACGGGTATGGACTTCCGTCGATGGAATTCTACGAGCAAGGGGATTCGGATGACTCAGAACTTTTGTTGTGTATTTGGTTACACTTTCTATGATTGCCTCTTCAACAGAGGGTATAGATAAGTCTCGATGTTAGTGTTTGAAACGTACCACGGGGCTCCTGTTACTAGCCGCAATATTTTTGATTGCTGTCTTTGTATTTTTGCTACGCTAGATGTGTAAGCCGTTCCACATAGCTGGACACCATACAACCATATTGGCTTAATAATAGCGTTATAGAGAAGAACTTTGTTGTTTAAACTTACTTTCGAGTATGAATTTAGCATCCATCGGTTTTTAATTTGATTTGGATTATTTTTGTACTGATATGGTGCGACCATGTAAGCCGACGATCTAAGTGTATACCCAGATATCTAACATGTGTCTCTGATACGACGATTGGTTACTGGTGGACATGTTTCTTTTCTAAGAGTAAAGGTAACATGTACGCATTTTGTAGGATTAATTTTTATTTTCCATAAATGCAGATACCTCTCTAATAGATTAAGATGGCTCTGTTTGCGTTGTGAGGCCAATTCGCGATTAGCATTGTTGCTTATTATTGCGGTGTCATCAGCAAACGTGAATGTTTGAGTTAGTTGGCATGTTGGTATGTCTGCAGTGTATAACAGATAAAGGACAGGACCCAGAATGCTACTCTGGGGAACGCCTGCTGATATTGTTCTGATACTAGAAACACAGTCTTTAATTCGTATTATGAATGTTCGTCCTGTTAGATAATTTTTTAAAAGAAGGTGCGTATTTATCGGAAACTTACTATAGATTTTTTGTAGTAAGCCTTCGTGCCATACTTTGTCAAAAGCTTGAGATATATCTAGAAATAACGCTGAACAGTATTGCTTTGTTTCAAATGCTTTTCTTATTAGTGCAACAATACGGTGCACTTGTTCAGTGGTACCATGAAGTTGCCGGAAGCCAAACTGGTGCTGTGGAATTATTTGGTGAGCATCAATAAATGGATTTATGTTATTAAGTATTAACCTCTCCAATATCTTAGACATAATCGGAAGTAAACTTATTGGTCTGTATAACGTAATTTGAGTGGGATCTTTACCTGGCTTGGGTACCATCGTTATGATGGATTTTTTCCACCTAGTTGGAAAGTGTCCTGTTCTTAGAACAGCGTTTAATATGTACAACAAGACCCTCACAGCACATTGTGATAATTCACGAATCATTTTCGGTGTGACACTGTCACACCCTGGTGCTTTATTTACTTTTAGGTTCTTGATTGCTTCGATTAGTTGTGGGAGTGTAATGTGGATTGGGTCTTGAACTACGGCTGTATTAATATTAGATAACACGTTATCTATTATATTATTGCGACCGCGGTATTAGACTGCCGGCACTTCCGCCTGTGTTATAATATGTGTGGGGGTTGCAACGTTATCACTTTGTGATAAGTGATTGTGCAACGGCGGGTTAATAAATATTGCGTGATTACGATCGGGGTATCGCATAGCCGGCACTTCCGCCAGAGATATGTTGCGAGTGGGGGTTGCAACGATATCGCTTTGAAGTAAGTGATCGCGCAACGGCGGGTTAATTAATGCTACGTCATTGCGATCGAGGTATCGCACTGCCGGCACTTTGGCCAGAGTTATATTACGAGTGGGAGTTGCAACGTTGTCTCCTTGAAATAAGTAATCGCTATGGCCTTGGCTATCTCTAATGGGGCTTTCGGTTCTAACGGGTGCATTTAAGTGCTTTATGGCTTTCCACAAATTGCTTGAACTTTCATTATTTACATTTAAGTTTTCAAGATGTTGTTGCAATTTGCGATCTCTATTTTCTTGGAGCATTATTTTCAGGTTGTTTACACAATGCGTTAACTTTAGTTTGAGATACGGGGATCTGTGCTGCTGCCATTGTCGTCTGAGATTGCGTCTTTCTTGAATTAAGGCTTCTATACTTGCGTGTAATTTATATCTGTTACTTTTGCATGTAGCAGTGTTAGTTGCCATTTGAACTGCGAAGTTCACTAGTTCAGTAAGAAGATGTACAGCGTTGTCGATTTGTTGAGCATTTGTAAGAGGTATATTAGTTGGTATATGTGAGCTTATGTACTTTTTGTAATTTAGCCAGTTTGTACTCTTCTTTGTAGATTCGTTTACTATGTGTTGATGACTTAATGCGATTTCCATGAGAATGGGGATATGGTCAGAAGAGAGGTCGTAGAGTGGTATAGAGTGTATCTGATCTCTCTTGAAATTTTTTGTTACTGCAAAATCGATCAAATCAGGTATTTTATTTAAGTCACTAGGCCAATATGTTGGCTGCCCACAGGATGCAATATCGAGATTATTTTCAGTTATCTCGGCATACAGTTGTCTTCCTCTTGGGGAGCAAAGTCGAGAACCCCAGTATGTATGTTTTGCGTTAAAGTCACCTGCGGATATAAACCCGTCTCCCAATCTAGCGAAGTATTCATGAATATGCTCTTTGGTAATTGAAATGCGTGGAGGTCAATAAACTGTTGATATACTTACGTTAGAGGTAAATCCTGTGAGGCAGATAGATGTTGCCTGAAAGAATTTTTTGGAAAAGTTTTGGAGCCTGTGGTATTTAGTGCGTTTATTTATTATAATAGCAGTTCCCCCACAAGCTCGTCCATTGGGGTTTTTTGTATCATATATTATGTAATCTCTGAGTTTAAAACCATTTCTGTTGGTAAAGTGTGTTTCTGAGATGAGCAATATGTTTATATTTCTTGTTTTAATAAAGTGTGGCTAAGGCCGTTCGCATTCCAGTGACATACCTTTAGTACATTCATTTTTGGCTTAAAATGGATTGAATTAAGAGTGTCTGATTTCGAAGCATTTCTTGCAACATATTCTGCATATTAATCATAAAGTTTTGCATCTGTTAAACGAGCAACGCAATGGTGTTTTCTAAATTTGTAGACTGCTGGTGGTTAATATGAGGAGGTTCTAATCTAGAAAAGTTTTGAGAATTAGTTTTTAGGGCGAATGAAAAATTATGGGGCATATTCATGTTATGGGTGGGAGTTGTAGATGGTTCGATAGGTTGAGCTTTTGCCATAATTGATTGTGATTGTTTAGGCACCTGTTTAGACCAGGGTTGGAGTTTTGGTTCTCGTTTTAGTTTCTGAAATACTATGCAGCCGCGATAATTAACAGTGTCATTTTCACTACAGTTACTACATTTTTCACTTTCTGGTTTGTTTTTTAAGGTGCATTGAGAGGTTTGGTGTCGGTCACCACATATAACGCATTCGGCAAGCAACTTACGATACGACTTTGTATGTCCATATTCTTGACAATTGGTGCATTGGGGAGGTTCTTTACGTTTATGGGGTTCTTCTACCGTTATTCTACGGTGTAAGATATAGCGTAGGTTGTAAATAGGATGAATTTCCCCTTTTTCGAGTTTGCTGGCATCGAAAGAGATTTCCATTTGGAATAACGTTTGTAGAATTTTGTGTTTGTTGTAGATGTTAAAGATTGATTTTACTTCGTATCCTTCTGCCTCCAGGGCTTCTTTTATATCATCCGTGGGTACGGAACTCTCAATACCTTTTATAATCACCACAAGGCCTTTCGCACTTTTTAGCTGATAGGATAGTAGTTCCTTTTAGTATTGTCGAAGATTTGGATGCCTTTTCTATAATTTTTTTCATTGTAGAACTGGACCTTTATTTCTGGGATTTCACCTCGATGGATACCTACCACATGGAATTCATTTTTTCCTATGAGTTATGCTAACGAATTTATTAGAGTGTTAGATAGACTCTCTCGCAGACATATTGGAGGGAGTTTGTATTCTTTTACAGGGACGACATTTTCCTCATTTTCCGCATTATTCTCGGCAAGGATTGCAAATCTATTTGTATTATCATTAGATTTAGAATCAGTATTAGATTTAATTATTTTTGCCGTGTTTGACTTTTGTGGGCTTATTTTGTGTTTTATGCTTATATAGCGATCCATACCTGTTTGTATGGGAGCTTTTTTGTTAGGAGTTTGGGTGCCTCTGGTGCCGTTATTCATATTTTCTTTAGGTTCTCCCGTTTTTGTGAGTACCACCTTTACATTTTGAGTAGTAAAAGAGCTCAAATCAGGGTTACTTGTGGTACGGACTACTTTTAGATTAGGTAGCAGTAGTTTTGGATTCTCATAATTTTTTTGAGAGGATCTTTGAACTTTGGCAGACCTTTTGAATGGGTCTGTTTCTTTTTCCATGTTCACGTTGATGTTATTTGCTTAGTGTAAATTTTTTGTGTATGTTTATATATATATCAATATACACAGTATACAAAAATATATACATATCTGTTAGTTTATTAATTGTTGAGAATAACAAATTATAAGAAGAAGAAGAGCAAACAACAGATGTTTATATGCCTTCACAAAATTTTATATTATAAAAGACTTTACAATAAGTTCAATTTTGTTAACAGGTTATTTAACAATTTTAGTGGTGAATGGTACTTATCCGCTTTCAGAGTAGTTAGCCCCCAGATGATGGACCATAAGAGGCCGAAAATTGTAGGTTTACACACAGACACCAGATGGGTGTCTGCACTGTTTTTTTTTTTTTACTATTTGCAATAAAATCGCTAAGTGTAAAAAATATAGCACGCTTTCACACTAAATATAACACGCGTTAAATAAAAACACTATTGTGTAAATATGTTGAATTTTTTTGCGTAAAATTTAATTTAATTAATAAAAAATTTCTTAGCAAAAATCTTCACTTTATCACACGACAGAGTTACCAGTTACACATTTAATTTAAATTCTTTCATATACCTTTTTTTTCATTACACATATGTTTCTTATATATCAGAGAAAAAAAAGGAAAAAAAAATTTCAAATACATTTAATTGAACATTGACGAGTTTATCGCCGTTGAGAGGTTTTCTCCTTAACCACATTGATTTTTGGATGGTAACCATGGCCCATATAAAATTTAACAATCTCATTAAAGTGTTAGCAGATAACCACGTAGTTAACGACCTTAAATTTCAATGTACTCTGAAAAAGTACCTAAATATACAACTTCTCTGATATGTTGTTTTCGTTTAAGATTGAAGAAAATGGTCATATATGAAATAAATTAAAAATGCTGATTGTTTTTTTATGTAAAGTCAAATATTTTTCATACAACTTTACTTATTTTTGCTTCTCAATATTGCTAAAAGTATCATTTTTATTAGCAATTGTATACAAATTTAGCTTATTATTATTATTATTTATTATTATTATTATTATTATTATTATTATTATTATTATTATTATTATTATTATTATTATTTATTATTATTTATTATTATTATTATTTATTATTATTATTATTATTATTATTAAAAAAATAAAGAAGAATTAATTAAATTAATTAAAGAGGAAAGAAAGAAATGGGACTCACAAAAAGCAAACACCAAGAAGAAATCACAATACACAACAGCAACGTCGGAGGACACAGCAATATACACACCACAACAAAAATTGGCACCGAAAAAATAATTGTAATTGCAATATGCATTATAATAATATACGTTATAGCTATATAAACAAAAAATTAAATAGAACCATAAGTTTGTCTAATGTATAAGTAAATAAAACCAAAAACATATATTCGCAAAAAAAATTAATAAATAAATAAACAAATAAAATAAAATAAAAATATATAAGAAAATAATATATACATAAGCACATTACAGAAAACAAATTCCAAAATAATTTTCGTATGGACCAATCGACTGAATTATTGCAAAACCTTTTAAAAATTGAAACCAATTTAAAGAAATCCTCCAATCGTCCATACAAACAGGAAACTAGTGAGGGAAAATTAGTAGAACTTAAGACTATTAAAGACAAATTCCAAAAACTAGATCAAGAGAAAATACCTGTAGAACTAAAAGTACAATTTAAAAATAACTTCATTAGTCTAAAACAAAATTTTGAAGAACGGTTAGGAAATTTAAAAATGGCTTTTAATATGGAATTGGCAGTAAAAACATTATCCAATTTTTCTGGCAAATTTGAGGAAGTTGAAAAGAATTATACATTTCCATTGAAAATACATTTAAAAACCCACACACAATAGCTACACTACAAAACACACTCAACACCTTACAACAACGTGGAAGTGTTGAAAATTACAGAGACAAAATAATAAACCTTATAAACCAATGAAATGACTTGCAAATAAAAGAATTAGGAGACACAGCAACAACAGCTGAACGAAAGGTCATAACGAAAATGAATGATAGTTATGCTCTCACAGTATTCAAAAAGGGCATTGAAGAAAGATACAAACAGACCCTATTCGTTGCACAACCACAATCCTTAACTCAAGCAGTCAACTTAACATTAGAATTAGAAAGAGACGAAAGTTTCTAAAACAAGTCCCAAATATTAAAAATAAACAAACCACGAAACAAATACCAACACACACCCCAACATTCGTACTGGGGCAACAACCAAAGAAATTTCAACACTCAAAGAAACTTCACACAAAGAAACAGAAACACCACATTCAACAACAGAATACTAATGAACACATACAATAATTTCAGACACAACTCTAACATGCAAAACAATAATATAAGAAATATGCAAAACAACAATAATTTCTGACAAACCCCACAGAACAATTCAAAAAAATTAAAAATTGAAATTACTAAGGGCAAAACAAAGAAGAAAATTAGTATGATTATAAAAGAAAAAGATATAACATTACGATGCAGTGAAAATCTACCGAACCTAGATTCGATTGTGGATAAACTGGCATCAAGATTGATTAAAGAGAATATAATTGCTATAGCGTTAAATAAAGATGATGATATATTTAAAATCATAGATGAAAATGATTTTAAAAGGAAAGTTAATGAAAAATTAAATAAGATAAATAATGATGCCCAAAAATTGATTATTATATTGTATAAAGACCCCCAAACGATTAATGATAAATTAATACAATTTAAACTAATAAATGAATATCATAGTAGTCCACACGGCGGACATTTAGGAGTTAGAAAAACGCTCCTAAAACTTAAACAAAGGTATCTATGGAAAAATATGAATAAAATGATTAAGAATTTCGTGAATAATTGTAAAGAATGTATGATAAATAAACAAATAAAACATGTAGAAGAACCTCAAATTATAACAAGCACACCCACTACAAGCTTTGAAGTAATAGAAATTGACACAGTAGGATCATTAAGAATAGCCAATGGATTTAGGTATATACTAACCATGCAATGTGAACTAACAAAATATATAATAGCATGTCCGATACAGAGTAAAGATGCTAAAGCAATAGCAGAAACGATTGTTGAACAAGGATTACTAAAATATGGTCATTTCAAGATACTAAAATCAGACAGAGGAACTGAATTTACAAATGAATTACCGAAAAACATATGTGAACTACTCAAAGTTCAACAAATATTTTCAACTCCTTACCATCATCAAACTTTAGGCTCTAAATTTGAATATGTAAGATGAACGCATAGAATGCGACAATATAGCGGTGTGTATATGATACAGATATGTTTTTTTTCTTTTTTTTTTTTTAACATCTTTTAGATACAATTTGATACATAATTCAAACGTGAAAGCGAACATACAGAATAAGTACATATTTTGAAGCTAATTTTTTTTTTTTTTACATAAACTGAGTGTAAAACTGAACATATAAAAGGACAAAACAAGTACGGCACAAGACAAACACAACAATAGATTCGAGGTTTGACTGTATTAAACGTTAATATTACACGCCTTGAAAAACGAAGAAATTGCATTATAGGCAGCCAGGTTGCCAGACTAGGTGCTGATGTTGCTTTGAGACAGTTTGGGAAGCATACAAAGAGAAGGTGATGTGGGGATTGTACAGCGCCACAAGTGCAGAAAGAGTCGCTTGAAAAATTGATCTTGTGTAAGTGGTCGTTGCATCTGGTGTGATTGAATATTAGCCTGTTAGTAAGGCAAATGACGTCACGGTCCAGGTTGCAATGGTAGAACCACTGCTTAACATTTGTTTGTGATGACAGAGAATAGTAATGGCGGCCATGAGGTGACTCATTCCAGCGCAGTTGCCAAGAGCGAATCGCCATTTAGATCCATCGGTAAATATTAGCGAGAAGTTTTTCCATTTGGTGCGGACTAGATTTAGGTATAGATGTTGGACCACGGACGGAGACACCTTGGACTTATCGACTGGCAGAAACTTAATTATGGGTTAGACGATGTGGGCACCAAACGGAATTTGGAAAAGGAGATGTTTATGAAATTTCAACAAGTCTAGATTGGATTTTTCGGTGTAGATGTTAAGGAATGTGTGTGAGGAATTGTGTGCCACGAAATCGCGAATGTACGGCAGAGGAAGGTGGTTTTCCACAGATAAAATCTTATTGATGACAGAATTGGCGTTCAGTCGGAATCTCTCGGCTTGAGGCATAACGTTAGCCATTTGCTCTAAACTGAGTGTGTGGGTGGAGATCATATTATTATTATTAATTATTATTATTATTATTATTATTATTATTATTATTATTATTATTATTATTATTATTATTATTATTATTATTATTATTATTATTATTATTATTAATTATTATTATTATTATTATTATTATTATTATTATTATTAAAAAAAAAAATAAAGAAGAATTAATTAAATTAATTAAAGAGGAAAGAAAGAAATGGGACTCACAAAAAGCAAACACCAAGAAGAAATCACAATACACAACAGCAACGTCGGAGGACACAGCAATACACACACCACAACAAAAATTGGCACCAAAAAAATAATTGTAATTGCAATATGCATTATAATAATATACGTTATAGCTATATAAACAAAAAATTAAATAGAACCATAAGTTTGTCTAATGTATAAGTAAATAAAACCAAAAACATATATTCGCAAAAAAAATTAATAAATAAATAAACAAATAAAATAAAATAAAAATATATAAGAAAATAATATATACATAAGCACATTACAGAAAACAAATTCCAAAATAATTTTCGTATGGACCAATCGACTGAATTATTGCAAAACCTTTTAAAAATTGAAACCAATTTAAAGAAATCCTCCAATCGTCCATACAAACAGGAAACTAGTGAAGGAAAATTAGTAGAACTTAAGACTATTAAAGACAAATTCCAAAAACTAGATCAAGAGAAAATACCTATAGAACTAAAAGTACAATTTAAAAATAACTTCATTAGTCTAAAGCAAAATTTTGAAGAACGGTTAGGAAATTTAAAAATGGCTTTTAATATGGAATTGGCAATAAAAACATTATCCAATTTTTCTGGCAAATTTGAGGAAGTTGAAAAGAATTATACACTTCCATTGAAAATACATTTAAAAACCCACACACAATAGCTACACTACAAAACACACTCAACACCTTACAACAACGTGGAAGTGTTGAAAATTACAGAGACAAAATAATAAACCTTATAAACCAATTAAATGACTTGCAAATAAAAGAATTAGGAGACACAGCAACAACAGCTGAACGAAAGGTCATAACGAAAATGAATGATAGTTACGCTCTCACAGTATTCAAAAAGGGCACTGAAGAAAGATACAAACAGACCCTATTCGCTGCACAACCACAATCCTTAACTCAAGCAGTCAACTTAACATTAGAATTAGAAAGAGACGAAAGTTTCTAAAACAAGTCCCAAATATTAAAAATAAACAAACCACGAAACAAGTACCAACACACACCCCAACATTCGTACTGGGGCAACAACCAAAGAAATTTCAACACTCAAAGAAACTTCACACAAAGAAACAGAAACACCACATTCAACAACAGAATACTAATGAACACATACAATAATTTCAGACACAACTCTAACATGCAAAACAATAATATAAGAAATATGCAAAACAACAATAATTTCTGACAAACCCCACAGAACAATTCAAGGTATCATCAAAGATCCTACAATGTTAATCCAAATAATAGAAGAAGACAACTAAATGTTGTACAGAACCAGGGAAACGGAATTCCGCTGGTGATGGACAACACCATCACTGACGCATAAAAACTCACAAAATTTTTAACATAGCAAACAAAAATACCTTTTACGTAACACTTCACACTAAGCAGAATAAAGTCATAAAATTTCTAGTAGACACAGGAGCTGACATCTCAAATAGGGCAGACAGAAATATCACATGAATTCCATGTGGTAAAAGTTAACTTTCCAATCACAACAAATGGAATAATCGGAATAGATTTCCTGAGGAACTACATATGCAAATTAGACTACGAAACATTAACATTGGAAATCCATACGGACAATGAAGATATTATATTGCTAATGCAATCAAACAAACCCAAAATAACCACTATACCACCCAGATTAGAAATTATACACCCCATAAACATAAAATTAAAAGAAGATGCAGTCGTCTTAAACAAAGAACTTCAGAAAGGAGTATTTATAGCAAATTGTATAATTCCACGTAATGGCATAAAACATATAAAAATTTTAAACACAACAACACAAACTATAAATCTAAAAAATATTAATGTACAATCTGAGCCTCCTCAAAATTACCATATACTTAATGCGAGGCCACAAGACAAGGCTACTAAAGAACGATTAAACAGACTACTAAACACCATAAATATAAATCAAGAGGACAAAATTGCTAGGAACTCATTAATAGAGATATTCAAAGATTTTCAAGATATATTTCACTTAGACGGAGAAAAACTCACGACAAATAACTTCTATACACAAAAACTTCAGACAAAAGATGACACTCCAGTATACATCAAAAATTATCGACTACCACAAACACAAACTGAAGAAATTAATAAACAAGTGCAGAAATTAATTGACGATGACATAGTAGAACCTTCAGTAAGCCCGTATAACTCACCCTTACTAATAGTACCTAAAAAGACAACTGACAACACACAAAAATGGCGTCTTGTAGTAGATTTTCGAAAATTAAATGACAAATTAGTAAACGACAAAATTTCATCAAAGGATGCTCACAATAGCTTTAAGCGGACTAGGCTCTAACGCATTTCTCTATGTAGACGACATCATCGTGTTTGGCTGCACACTTAAACATCACAACGACAATCTAATAAAAGTTTTTACAAGGGTACAAAAACATAACTTGAAACTCAATGCCAGCAAATGCAATTTTTTGAGACCTGAAGTTTATATAACCTTGGACACCTAATAACCTAAAACGGTATACAAACAGACCCATCAAAATTCAATATAATAAAAAATTATCCCATACCCAAAAACGCAGACGAAGTGAGACGATTCGTAGCACTGTGCAATTATTACAGACGATTTATAAAAGATTTCGCACAAATTTCAAAACGCCTAAACTCATTATTAAAAAAGCATCAACCCTTTATATGGTCAAACGAATGGCAAAAGGCACTTGAAACTTTAAAGGAAAAATTGATGCACCCTCCCATCCTGCAATGCCCAGACTTTGACAAACCGTTTATTTTAACAACAGATGCCTCAGATTATGCCTTAGGAGCCGTTCTATCGCAAGGAGAAATTGGACACGACTTACCAATTTCATATGCAAGTGCCACACTCTCAAAGCACGATATAAATAAACCCATAATAGAAAAAGAACTACTTGCTATACATTGGGGTATAATATTCTTCAGACCATTTCTCTACGGACGCAAATTCATGGTCGTTACAGACCACCGACCATTAGTATCACTATTTACTCACAACAATCCTTCATCCAAAATGATGCGCATAAGAATGGAACTATGCGATTATGACTTTGCAATAATATACAAAAAAGGATCGAAACATTCAAACGCTGATGGTTTATCACGAATCGAAATAGGTACTGACATGCTAAATGAAATGATACCTAAGAAGATAAACGTAATAACAAGAGGGCAAAAATTAAAAATGATGAACAATGAAAGAAATTTATGTAGACTGTACTAACCAACCGAAGTCCGACCAACTTCATATTTGGGATTGTACTTCAATGTCTGATGTAAATAGTTTAAAAAAATTAAAAATTGAAATTACTAAGGGCAAAACAAAGAAGAAAATTAATATGATTATAAAAGAAAAAGATATAACATTACGATGCAGTGAAAATCTACCGAACCTAGATTCGATTGTGGATAAACTGGCATCAAGATTGATTAAAGAGAATATAATTGCTATAGCGTTAAATAAAGATGATGATATATTTAAAATCATAGATGAAAATGATTTTAAAAGGAAAGTTAATGAAAAATTAAATAAGATAAATAATGATGCCCAAAAATTGATTATTATATTGTATAAAGACCCCCAAACGATTAATGATAAATTAATACAATTTAAACTAATAAATGAATATCATAGTAGTCCACACGGCGGACATTTAGGAGTTAGAAAAACGCTCCTAAAACTGAAACAAAGGTATCTATGGAAAAATATGAATAAAATGATTAAGAATTTCGTGAATAATTGTAAAGAATGTATGATAAATAAACAAATAAAACATGTAGAAGAACCTCAAATTATAACAAGCACACCCACTACAAGCTTTGAAGTAATAGAAATTGACACAGTAGGATCATTAAGAATAGCCAATGGATTTAGGTATATACTAACCATGCAATGTGAACTAACAAAATATATAATAGCATGTCCGATACAGAGTAAAGATGCTAAAGCAATAGCAGAAACGATTGTTGAACAAGGATTACTAAAATATAGTCATTTCAAGATACTAAAATCAGACAGAGGAACTGAATTTACAAATGAATTACCGAAAAACATATGTGAACTACTCAAAGTTCAACAAATATTTTCAACTCCTTACCATCATCAAACTTTAGGCTCTAAATTTGAATATGTAAGATGAACGCATAGAATGCGACAATATAGCGGTGTGTATATGATACAGATATGTTTTTTTTCTTTTTTTTTTTTTAACATCTTTTAGATACAATTTGATACATAATTCAAACGTGAAAGCGAACATACAGTATAAGTACATATTTTGAAGCTAATTTTTTTTTTTTACATAAACTGAGTGTAAAACTGAACATATAAAAGGACAAAACAAGTACGGCACAAGACAAACACAACAATAGATTCGAGGTTTGACTGTATTAAACGTTAATATTACACGCCTTGAAAAACGAAGAAATTGCATTATAGGCAGCCAGGTTGCCAGACTAGGTGCTGATGTTGCTTTGAGACAGTTTGCGAAGCATGGCGTGGCGTTCAACGGCGCTGACGTTAGGGCAGACAAAGAGAAGGTGATGTGGGGATTGTACAGCGCCACAAGTGCAGAAAGAGTCGCTTGAAAAATTGATCTTGTGTAAGTGGTCGTTGCATCTGGTGTGATTGAATATTAGCCTGTTAGTAAGGCAAATGACGTCACGGTCCAGGTTGCAATGGTAGAACCACGGCTTAACATTTGTTTGTGATGACAGAGAATAGTAATGGCGGCCATGAGGTGACTCATTCCAGCGCAGTTGCCAAGAGCGAATCGCCATTTAGATCCATCGGTAAATATTAGCGAGAAGTTTTTCCATTTGGTGCGGACTAGGTTTAGGTATAGATGTTGGACCACGGACGGAGACACCTCGGACTTATCGACTGGCAGAAACTTAATTATGGGTTAGACGATGTGGGCACCAAACGGAATTTGGAAAAGGAGATGTTTATGAAATTTCAACAAGTCTAGATTGGATTTTTCGGTGTAGATGTTAAGGAATGTGTGTGAGGAATTGAGTGCCACGAAATCGCGAATGTACGGCAGAGGAGGGTGGTTTTCCACAGATAAAATCTTATTGATGACAGAATTGGCGTTCAGTCGGAATCTCTCGGCTTGAGGCATAACGTTAGCCATTTGCTCTAAACTGAGTGTGTGGGTGGAGATTATAGCGCCCAAAGCGATACGGAGACACCTCCATTGAATCCTACAGAGTTTCAGAAAGGAGCTCTGAGGAGCATCCAATAGGAGTGCGCAGGCGTATTCGATTCTCGGTCTCACCAGGCCCGTGTACAAATTCATGATACAAAGAGGGTCAGATCCCCAGGTTCGTCAAGTCAAAGCACTTTTTACTGACTGCGTTGAGAAACGGGAGAGAGTTTGGTATGAAACAGGAAGCCTAAGAAGTTGAAAGAGTCTATATAAGGTAAGTCAGAATCATTGAAGTGGAGCTGCAGTGGGGCGCCTGCGCTTATTAGAAAATATCATGCATTTGGTTTTCAGGACGGAGGGGGATAATTAAATCGAGGCAAGGTTAGATGAAATCGTGTCCAATGCAATTTGCAGGGTTTGTCTGTATATGTCGGGATCTAAGTGGGAAGTGAAAGTAACGAGGTCGTTGGCATATCCCAGAATTAAGACGCTTCCAGGAAGAGAGTTAAAGATATGGTTGATGTATATATTGAAACACAGTGGGCTTAAAACGGAACCTTGTGGGACACCCGTGTAAGGCCTTCTGTGGGCTCTACTGTCATTATTGTTGATAGTAATGTTTTTGTATAGAAATAGATTATGTATCAGGTTGCAAAAGTGCGTGGGGATACCGAGAGACAGTAACACAGACCTTAAAATGCAGATATTCACCGAATCAAAGGCCGCTAAAATGTCCAAAAAACAGGTCATGAGAACATGGCCCTTAACAAAGGCTACGGACCATAGGGTGATGATGTTATCATGAGCTGACCTGGATCGCCTGAAGCCGGATTGAAGGTCGCATAGGGCGCCACGAGATTCCAAAAACCACTCTAAACGAGAGCATAGGATTCTTTCAAACAGTTTGCGTAGGGTAGAAACCAGAGCGATGCTTCTGTAAGAGTTAAGATTTAAAGGTGAGCAGTTCTTTTTTTTGAGAGCAATGACTTGAAAATTGTACCAACTTGATGGAATGCGACAAGACCTGAGAGAGAGTGTTGTTGTATTCATTAAGGAGAGTGAGTTTATTGCCAACGTCAAGCCTTTTTAGATGGCCATTGCGGATACTGTCTAAGCCTGGAGATGTGTCTTTGGAAAAATCAATTGCTTTGTTAAGCTCGTGTAAAGAAATTTCTCCTAGGAGAGGGCTATCACAAACATTGCTTGATGCGAGAGGGGCCATGCGGGCCGGCGAGATTGTCGCAAAATTCGTCAAAAAAATGTTCAGGTATGGGACTGTAGGAAGACCTTATTCCTCTAAACATTCTGACTGTGCGCCAAAGATCCGAAGCCGACATATCGCTGTTAATATTAATGCAGAATTTTTGTTGTTGCGTTTTATTGTATCTGAGACTGTGCGGACGGTGTTATTGAGTAAAGGAGATCCAGGTGTTTAGGAACACAAGTACGGGTGGTGAAATGAGAGAGAGTTTCATTAATGGTACGCCAGGTGGCTAGAGAACCGATATTTGGTGTGCAAAGTGTTAAGTCAATGCATGAAGAGGTGAGACCGAAGTGCGTAGGCTCGCCGGTGTTCAGAAGAATCAGGTCTTTATCTTCAATGATGTTTAAGATATTTCTCCCTCTAGCATTGAAGTCCCCACAGACGATCGCGGATGTACCAGGGCTGAAGGAAAAGAGGTCGTTAAAAGCTCGTACAGACACGTTGCAGTTGGGCGGAACGTAGACACTCAGTATCAGAAGTTCCCCCGATGAGGTGTTAATGGTGTACGAGCATACTTCAATTGGGCTATTGTTAATGGTGAAAGGTGAGCATTTGTATGTTAACTTGTTAGAGATGAGAATCGCAACACCCCCGCCGTGCGAAGTGTTTGAAACACGGTCGGATCTCACAACACGGTAATTTTTGACTGTAAAAGAGTCACTAGGTTTAAGAAAGGTTTCGGAAAGGCATGCCACTGAGATGTCATTGACGTGAAGAAATTGTTCGAGTTGTTTAATTTCATTTCGGATACTAGTACAGTTTAGTTGTTTAGTTGTATTATTTTCATTGTTGTTATTTGGCGACACGCCCGGGGGTCGTATTATGTAGTTTTGCTCGAGTGATTGGATAAGTAGAGTGGCAAAAGGTTTGATGGACTGCAGACTATGAAAGTCCAAATTATTTTTTAAATTATTTATGACCGTTTCAATGCTAGAGAGAGAAATAATCTTCTCTGCGGAACCTGTGGGGAAACCTCAGCAGGGGAATTTTTGGCTGGGGGTTGATGGCTTGGAAAAAGAGACTGCAACACCGTCATCAGAACGAGGGCGTTTGGGGGTGAATACGGTGGCGGGGGTAGAAGGAAGAGTGGGAAAGTCTTGGGTGGTGAGTCTGAAGTTTGCGTTTGGGTGCGCGTAAGAGCCTTGATTAAAATTGAAAGGTGTGGGTTTAATCGTTTCGGCGGAGTCTTTTTTTAATTTAAAGATTTTTTTGTAGGTTGGACAGAGCTTGGAGTTGGCTGCGTGATCCTTTTTGCAATTGACGCACTTTTTGTCGTAGGAGGTGCCGCACAGCGGACAAATGGCTTTTTGTCTTGCGGCACTGTACGACCGGCTCGATGTAAGGCTTGACAACATAGTTGACACCGCTCAGACATATGTGTGACGGCAAAATGATCCCTAAAATCTACTTTTTAGCGGACCGTGTCAAGATCAATACGATTGCTGTTATTATTGTTATGTTTAGTGAAGCGCATGGCTTCAGCGACCTTACACAAAGGGAGCAAAAGCCCGTATTGGACCATGTTCTTAGGGGAGGCATCATTGAATATTTCTTCTTCTGAATAGTCAGAAGGGATAGGTGCCACTCCAAGGACTTCGCACAGCTCAGATGGAATATAGACAACGTAGGCTTCATTAAGAGAACTGTCGGCTGCTACGGCATTGGCCGTACATAGAGCAGATGTGGTTATTTTTAGTTTTTTCTTTGAAATATAAAAAATATCAATGTCAAGAAATTTGTTATAGAAATTCTTACCCAGTTCGATGACTGGTAGATGTGCGTCATTCAGTTGAATAATACGGCCAAACCATGCTTCGCAAACTGTTGAAACACGTAGGGAACACGGCAAATATAATGTAGTTTTGGTAAGTCGACTTTCAAGTTTTATTTTAGGTAAAAAACTTTTCGTTATGTAAGTAATCACTTTTTTATATATATGTGTAAAATAAAAATCACTTTTAGAACTAACCGAAGGACAAAACTAAACTCCTTCACTTTTTCTTTCACTTGCTCGAACACCAAAATTCGTCTCACGCAATACTTTTGTTCTTTCGTCATCCAATTTTGTGATGAAAGTTTATAAGTTATTTTCGTTATATATCTTTCTAATTTTAAGGCGCAATTTTTTTTTAAACTCTGTACTCCTTGAACAGAACCGTTCGGTAAAACAAACCGCAACAAAACTTAATATCAACCTACCAATGCATGTTCTTGCACCAAATTTCATCAAAATATCTCAAAAAATGCGACCTATAGCTTGCGCACAAATTTACGTAGACAGACGGACATGGTTAAATCGATTTAGATTTTGAATCGATCGTTATAATTGAAGGTGGGTGTGGCACTTGCCGTTTAGGAGTTACAAACATCCGCACGAACTTAATATACCCTTTTCCACAGCGTGGTGCGGGTATAAAAAAAGAGATATATGTGATGCACTGTGTCACATATATCTCTTTTTTCTTTTTTTTCTTTTAACAAACATAAAATATATAAATGTTTAAAACTAACATGTGTTTATTAAAATATTTTGTATTTTTTTTATTAAGAAGAAAATATCTGAATAAAAAAATTCTTTGTGAGTTAGTGGTATTTTCTTATAAATTTTATTCTCCAAGGCTAGTATATCATTAAGTATTAGTTTTAATGGCCTTTGTTTATTGACTCGTATAAAGCAACGTTCTTTATTATTTTTTACTTTTTTTAATCACATTATTTTTAAACAAACAATAAGGACAAACCAGAAAACATTTGTATAAAAAAGTTGAAAAAATTATGAGAAATTTTGTATTATTCTTATGCGCGCTGAAGTCGACATTGCAGCTCCTTTAGAGATTGTTGCATGTGTTCTGTGCCAGGCTTTTGATAACATAAATTCAAACAAACGGACACCATATCCTGACCTTTGCCAATTATACGACGCCTTTAAAGTAATTATCACATTTATCGTTATTTAATATATTTTTATCTCTATTTAGCATGAAATACAAACTTTGAGCGGGACCATAGTGTATGAGAGTTGTTAGCCAATTGGTTTATAACGCTTATAGAAGACTGAACCAAATGCCACTCATTGCCTTCGTTGGTCCATATACGTTCATTTTTCGAAATCATTCTGAAAAATGAAAAAAATTTTAATTGGAATTTCACAAAAACAATATTTGTATTCTTTTGTAAACATTTACCTAGAATAATATTCCATGAGTAATTCAATATCAATATGCATAGCAACCAATTTCTCGGGTACAATACCTTCCGGTAAGCGCATTTGGCACGCCTTTATTTCCAACTTACGTATTATAAAGGCCAGGGGAAAACAGTGCCCCGATTCACCAAATTCTTTAACAAGATTTTTCATTTTCGAGAACAAACGTGTACAACGTTCCTTTATACTATCACTACCAGTAACTGCATTATTAATAATTTCACCCCATACAGATTCAATCAACAAGGTATCATTATGATGGGAACAGTTTAGGATAGCGAGTTTACATTCCCACAAATCAAAGCGATCAGCATATAATTCATATAGTTGTGTAATGTCATATAAAGTGCGATTTAAATCCTCTGCAGCTATGGCTGCTTCTGCATTCAGTTGCGACAGCATCACCACAGCATCCAACACAGTTTTTTGTACTCCGGCAATTTCCAACTGAAATATTGAATTGAAATATTTTAAAATTAATTTTTATAACTTTTTTTAAATTCAGATAAAGTCCACCACGCCCAGCCCACCTTATCCTCCAATTCTTTAAGTAGAACACCATTTGCTATCGAATATCCAACACTATCATTACGCATACACATAACGGCTCTGGCCAAATGTTCAATACGCTGATCTAACGAAATGTTATCGCTTTGCGTTGAAGCCAAATTATCTAAAATGCGTGCCGCCTGAGCATGATGGCCATTCTTCTCATAATATTTCCACAATAAGTCGATCAGTTTCAAATTATCCCCGTCCCGGGCTACATTGCGCCTTAAAAACTCACCCAAAGATGGTTCGCTTATGGCCAAGAGTTCGGAGAGCATATCATGAGCCAGCAACCAGCCATAAACGCATAAATGCAGCAAGGGATCCTTATTGCCAACAGCCATTTTTATAGTTTTTGTAATTTGAAGTTGCTCGCTTAACTCGGGCGTGTCACCGTTTGAGCATTTCTCTCTTTGTGGAAACTCCTTATTAGCGTTGGTCGTACACATGGACTGATACACATGATCTAACATAAGACGCACTTCCTTATAGCAGGACATTCTTGGGATTAACAATAAATAAAAGAATAAAAAAAGTGAAAATGTTCTAGTCGAAAAAGCCCAAATATTTAATAACCTACACAATTTAGTACTTAGTATAGTTGCATCAATAAACGCGAGGCATTGAAATATCTTTAAATGGAAAAAGGTTCTAAAAATGGTGCGATCGGGTCCAAATTTGTTTCAGTTTATTATTAAGCTAATTAACTATTCTTCACGAAATTTTGTTTAAAAATATTAAAAATTGCGAATATTTTCCAGATAAAAACTTTTTTTACAATAGGTTAGGGTTATATAAAGAGAGGTCTTGAAAATGATCCTATTTGTTCCATTTTGAATAGAGTTTCTCTTTTTGGAACACACAGATGGACAAATGGACAAAGTTATATCGATTTCAGATTTTGAATTTATTGGCCTGAATAGTAAGTGTAATAATAATTTAGTACTGGCTTGTAAAAAAAAAAAATAATTTTAAATATTTCAGTGCGTACAAAATGAATATTTACTAATAAATTTTCATCAAAAATATGATCAAACAAACCTGGCCGCATATGCATTATAACCTTCACGATCCTCTTTGGGTTCATCGTTTTGATAAAAATGTATAGCAACGTCTTCAGGATCAATTTTACAGGCACAAGTCGACGCCAATTCAACGACACCCTCATAAAAACCGCCCAATGTAAACTAAACGTAAAGTAAATCAAATATGGCAGCTCCGTGTCATTTCGTGCGATTTTATATACTAACCTGTTGACAAAGATTTTGCAAAGGCAAATTCGGTGCAGCATCCTTACATAATTGCAGAGCCGTACGCAACATGTTCTCCTTCTCTTCGTTGAAAGTACAATTTTTGGCATTCATTAGAATTTCGGTAGCTTTAAATGAAACAGCATCTTCATGCCGATACAAATTTGGACAAACGTCACGCAATTTGGCTGAAATATTACTAACAGTGACCGCATCCTTTAGATAGGAATTGATGAGAGCAACTATAAGTAGAGTACAGGTGTCGGTACGGGATAATATTAA
The DNA here is from genome assembly GCA_949710015.1 of Crataerina pallida. Taxonomy (NCBI): domain Eukaryota; kingdom Metazoa; phylum Arthropoda; class Insecta; order Diptera; family Hippoboscidae; genus Crataerina; species Crataerina pallida. Next base: position 14,449,840 of record OX453289.1, read on the forward strand.
ATCACGGAAAGTACAAGAGGCCAAAACACATTGTTGTTCCTTTTGCAGTTGGCAAACTAAAATATTAAATTGATGTTCACAGAGTATCTTCCATAGGGACAGCACTTCGCAGGTGTGCTCTGTAAGAGGAAAGATTTCATCACAACTTGATTACCCAACTTGGTATACCCTCCACCTTAAGGAAGAGGGTATATTCATTTTGATCATCCGTTTACAACACATCGAAGGAAGCCTCGGAGACCCCACAAACCATATATATTCTTAATCAGCATGAAAAGAGAAATCGTTTGAGACATGTCCATCCGTTGTTGGCACTCTCACGGTCGGTATTTTTGAGATATCAAATTGAAATTTTGCATACTTATTCTTAGTTTAATTTCGCGGTTCTCTATTGAAATTGGACAAAATCGGTTAAGAGGCACGTCCACAATAAACAAAAATGTCAACATAAAAAAAATTGTAACTTTAAAAAAATATATGTCGCACAATACTATGCCTATCAAGTGCCATAAATTTACGTGATTGAATAACGCAAACGCCTATAATTAAAAAAAAAACACTACTTACGTACATACATGAAATAATCATACACATAAATATGGCAATAGGAACTTATTTTTTAAAGGATTATAAAAAATGGAGGTTATTTAAGCTTCGATCTTAAACGAACTTCTCTATATTGTTTTTTTATTCAATTTATTATTATTATATCCACCACATAAAATGGGGGGTATACTAAATTTGTCGTTCCGTTTGCAACATCAGAAGGAGGCGTCAGAGACGATTTATACATGTACATATATCACTGTGTCCCTATGTCCGTCAATTGACAGCATTCCCACGGACGACAATTTTGATAAATTAAGCCTTACAGACACTTTTATCTGACACAAAAATTGTACTAGGAAGTTGAACTTTTGGTATATATGTTACCCCATCTGTCAATATGCCAAAAATGGGCGTGGTCGGATAACAGACACGGTTACAATCTACAAAAAACCTTACAAAGTGTTAAAGCTTGACTTTTTGCTTGATACTTACTACATGTGCTATTACAGGGCGTAATCAAGTACCTGCCACGACCACCTTTTGTATATAGATGTGGAGGGTATTTAAGATTGGCCTAAGCTAAATTTATTTTTCTTCCACATTAATGAAGAGGGTACACTAAGTTTCTTCTTCCGTTTGCAACACCTAGAGGGAGGCGTCAGAGACCCTCCAAAGTATATATATTTTTGATCAGAGTCGAAAACTGAGTCTATTTAGACATGTATGTCCGTATGTCTGTCCGTTGTTGGCATTCTCATGGTCGTAAATTTTGAGATATTATTATTATTATATTTATCTGCCAGAAATATTAAAACATAAACTTGAAATTGATATGCACATTTATAAATATTATCTTAATCGATGTGGCAAAAACGGTCGTAGTCGGATAACAGACACGCCCACAGTTGACAAAAATCTGTATATCGGCCACGAAATTTAACCTAGGAACTTGAAATTTGGTATGCGTATACATATTTATCCCATCCACTGATGTGCCAAAAATGGGCGTGGTCGGATAACAGATACGCCCACAATTTACAAAAAGTCATATTCGCCGTAAAATTAGACTTCCAAGCTGATATATACAGACATACACTATTGCATAGTGCAATATATATATTTGCCACGCCCATCGTTAGGAATGTGGAGGGTATTTAAGATTTGGCCTAAGTCAAATTTAGTTTTCTTACTTGTTTTTATCCTCTGCACCACCCTGTGGAAAAGGGTGTATTGAGTTTGTGCGGATGTTTGTAATTCCTGAACGGCAAATGCCACACCCACCTTCAATTATAACGATCGATTCAGAATCAAAATCTGAATCAATTTAACCATGTCCGTTTGTCCGTCTGTTCATGTAAACTTGTGCGCAAGGACGCATTTTTTGAGATATTTTGATGAAATTTGGTACAAGGACATTTATTGGCTCAAAGGGGAACCCTATTGAAAATGGTCCAGATGGGACCATTTTTTTTTTTAAATATAATTTGATAAAATTTGGTACAAGGATATGTATTGGCCCAAAAAGAAACCGTTTTGAAAATGGATAGGATCGGACCATTTTTAAAACCCCTCCCTATGTAAAACTTTTTTTGGATTTCATAAACAAACTAAAAATAAAAAAAAAAAGATCAGCACTCAGGGGATGTCTCCTGTAAATACTAGCATCGTGCTGATCTTAACAATTTTTAAAAAACCCAATCACCCCATATATAATTTAATTTGACTTGATTGTAAAGACTCACTTATGAAGTGGTGTAAGGCTGTAAGTGAACGTCTCTCTTCAGCTTGCGCTTGTTCAACTGCATTCATTTGCGTTGTATGCTGTTCGTTAGATATTATACTAGGACTTTGTATTACCGAATTACCGTAAGCAGTTAAATGACCTTGGGTTTTGTAAGTTTTGTTAGCTGGAAAATTTAAAAAAAAAAAATAAATATTTTTGTACAAATGTTTACAAATAATGCCTACAGGAGAGTTCATTGACTGTGTTGGCTTCCAAAAAACTTCTAATGGCCTGCAAGTCCTCCAGTATAACGGTACAATCAAATTGTGTCAAGGTACTATTTAAATTGATATCAATGCAACGTATTTTCCATATAGGACGCATCAGCCGAGCCACATATAAGTATAAACAGTTATGTTTAGCTGAGAATATAATACTGTTCATGTCATTTATTGAAGCCATTGCACCCACACCTCCACCATTTACCATTAGCGATTGATTTATAACTGTAATAAATTCAAAAATACAATTTTTTATTTTTTTGTAATAACGTTGCAGTCAATCAATTATTTACTTGGACTTAAGGGATATTGACACTGCATTGGCTGTAAACCACCGTGATGCATTATTGTATTTTGTTGTTGTTGTTGAAATGTTCGATTAAAAGCCATATCACCGGTATTCTCTATATAAGGCATCGGTGTAGACATGAGCATATGAGGGGAATGACGTTGTTGTTGTTGTTCTAAATTAGCTGTTAACGGAAGAGTTTGGTAATGACGCGTTTGTCCAGCCGTATTCCATTGCATTTGATGGGTAAAGGATGGTTCACCACCATATAACATGATTGATTGAGCGGCCCATATGGCTAAATCAGTGCCACGATATTGTTCAGAACAGGCCAGTAACAAAGCGGTTGTGCAAGCTTCTCTTTCTCCTTGTGACTGTGAAAAATGGGTTTTAAGGAAAATAAGTAAAAAAAGCCAAATCTTAAGTACCCTCCACATTTACATACAAATAGTGGGCGTGGCAGGTACTTAATTGTTCCCTCTGACAGGGTCAATATTACATGCCAACTTGCAAGCCGAATTATTCTGTAAAATATGTTATTTGCAAATTGTAGGCATGTATGTTACCTTACCATGTCCATTTTTTGTACATCCATAAATGAGTTAATTATAAATATATATACCAAATTTCAATTTCATGGAGCAATTTTTGTGACAGATAAGTACATACTAGGCGATGGTGGGCGTGGCTCTTGATCGATTTTGCCTAATGTGTATAGCGCTCTACCCTAAAAGTGTCTATACAAATTTTTGTTTCAATATCTCAAAACTCACGACGGTGAGGGTAAAAAAAAGAAACATATGTATGGACAGACAATTTTGATGCTAATCAAGAACATATATTCTTTGTGACGTTTCCTACTGGGTGCAGCAAATGGAAAAAGACTTAGTATACCCCCCTCTCCTATGTGCGGGGTATAATAATATTATAATATAATAAATTGTAATATTTTTGAATTACTTTCAAACTTTCTAAGCATAAGTACTGGGTAATTGTAGTTGAAATATTAAAAATTTAACTAAACTTAATAATAGAGAAAATAAAAATTAAGCAGTCGCACCTGAAAGAAAGCTTTCACTGCCTCATGATGGGGCCCATGGCAGGCCACTAATAATTGTTGCAACAAATCGATCGGTTTCAACAAAGCTATAATGTGTGCCCCTTGATTTGATAGGAGAACAATCTTTTTCGGTTTTTGTTCTTTACGCAATATTGAATGAAGATTGGTTCTACAACGATCCGGCATTTCAGCCATACTCCATACTGTGCCATCCATCGGTATAACTGTTGTCGACTCCGTTAAAAATGGCCGTTGAGGAAATGGTGCTGAAGTGATTGACCATAAAATATCGTGATCTTGTTGTGGCGTGGACACCAACAGCAATGTTTTATCACTATAGTAGGCGGAATGCACCTGTTTCGGTTTATTTATTGTTGTGCTGGGTGTATAACCAGGCGGTAGACGTATATGCAATAAATATAAACCCGTTTGTCGTTTTTGTTCTGGGGGACAGGGTGATGTTGGCTTTGTAATTAATGTATTGCTTGCAGCCATTTTTATGGGTGAATGATGGTGTTGTTGTTGTTGGGTTGTTCCCAATGTTGTTGTGGTTGTTGTCGACAATATTTGATTTTGATTGGCATAATGTGTTTTTACAAAAAACGGTGTTGTAGCGAAATATAAACGTATTCCACACTGAGTGACCGCCATTAAATGTAGATTAGAACAATCATCATGGGTTAGCGGGCAAATCGCTTTAATAATTTTAAACACTGATGGATCAACAGTCCTTTGAATCGAAAGATTAAATTATAATAATAATTCTTTATGTATCAGTTTTACCTAATAATGTTAACGGCACTATGCACAATTTCATTTTGGGTCACCTTCGCTATACGACGCATTTTATTACAATCTTCACCCATATCCCAAGCTTCAATAGAACCTTTTTCTGTTAACACATACAACAGTTGACGACTCTCATCGATGGCTAAACGGACTATAGGATCCGTTTCCTTTTGAAAAATTGAAAATATGAAAAAAACTCAAACTCAACCACTCAACAACCTTTGCTGACTCTACTCACCGAGAATACTTTTAAAAAGCTAGGCACCATATAAGATACAATGCTTTGTGAATGATTGATTTTCCGACAACGTTTACCAAACCAACTGGACTCGGCCTGATAAGATATCTCATATAGGCAACCATCACGACCACCCAAAAATATGCGACCATTGTCACTGCCCTGTATAACATTAATCGATACATTGTCTGTGGCCAAGATAAAAACTGGTTTGCTCATTAGTTGTATTTCCTCAAAGGTGGCGGTATTTTGTATATTGCGTGTTGGTGATGATATAGTTTTCGTTGTATCACCAAACGTAACACCCAATATAATAATTTCGATGGGTGTGGTAAGTATTAACAGATATTTAACATCACTGATAAATACTCCCGGCTTAGGTTTTGCCAAACCTACACTAACAATTAAATGATTTAAGCCATCATAATAAGCAACATCCCTTGCTTGTTCATAAGTCCAAATCTACAAAGATTGTTAAAATTTTCTTAATAAATATATATATATATTATTATTATTATATATATATATACATATTAATTAATTAATATTAATTTTATATATATATTTACATATATTTCCGAATCAATTGTTAACCAAGCTCGACCAATTTCAGGAAACAAGCCCATCATACAATGACATTTTATGTCTGCAATATAAAAAAATATTTTACAATGACCTCTAAAATTCAACTTTAACAACTTACGCTTAAAATGTTCTAATATTTCTAGTGGTATAGGAATTTTATTAATTGTTTGCAATTGATTTAAAGCTTTATGGCCCATAGACAAACTATTTAAGGTTTGGTAATCGTAATCATTAAGGCCACTAGCTGGAGTCATACCATGTTGACTAACACAAGTTATCTACAATGCAACAAAACATAATCTCCCAAATCGTTTTAATAATTTCAATATAAGTATAAACCTCAAGTAAGCCGGGTGCACAGACATCTTCAAAATCATGTTTCTCTAACATGTGGCCCGCCACATCTAACATATCCATTTGTGGTGTTAATAATGTGGTATTCATGGTTAATAATTTCTGCTAATTGTATTTATTTTATTTAATAAAATCTTTCTTAAAAATTCAGTATAAAAAATTATTTTAGATATTTTACCGGCGCGTTGTTTTCGATACGGTTAATTTATGCCAGAAAAACAGAGATGGCAATACGTTAAATGTGAAATTTTAATAAAAGTTTAAAGCAGATGATGTGCTGAATGCAGCATGCTTGTTTTGGTGCACCTTAAAAAAAAATTAACTGATTTTTCCTTACCTCGTTTTTTTCATTTATTTATTTATTTTATTTCATTAACAGTAGTTTTTATAAATAATTTACGTGGGTACCTCCCACCTCTCCAGCTCGAAGCTTGTATGATGCAGGAGTATGCACCTATTCTTATTTTAAAATCTATGTTTATAATTTACTAGCTGTTGCCCGCGGTTTCACCCGCGTGGAATTTGGTTATCTCGCGGGATAAAACGTTGCCTATGTCTTTCCCTAGGTTCTGAAATTTTTTAAACCGATATTGCCCGATTTTACTTACAACCTGCCTGCAGACACCTAACACATGTGTATCAAATTTCAGCTCGATATCTCAAAAATTACGGCCGTCTTTTGCTGTGTTGCGTCTGGAGTAGGACCCATAACATATGTTCTTAGAATTCCATATAAATGTTGCTTCTATTCCAAATTCATTAAAAAATGGTCCGAAAATCCAGTATTGGCCAAAAATCCTCTCCAGAACCTGGTGGTGCGTCTGGAATTGGACCCGTAACATATGCTCTTAGAATTCCATATAAATGTTTCTTTTATTCTAAATTCACTAAAAAAATGGTCCGAAAATCCAGTATTGGCCAAAAATCCTCTCCAGAACGTGGTGGTGCATTTGGAGTGTGACCCAAAACATATGTTTTCAGAGTTCCATATAAATGTTTCTTTTATTCCAAATTCATTAAAAAAATGATCCAAAAATCCATTATTGGCCAAAAATCCTCTCCAAAACCTAGTGATGCATCTGGAGTGGTATCCACACATGCCGTTGTCAGATTTCCCTACTATTTGAATATTGTGAATACTTAATTTCTTAATTGGCTGGGTACATGTGAATGCAATGTTTGTATGGCAATATTACTATCAATGGTGGGTACAAAAAGGTATATATAGTGACATAAGTACAATAGTTGGACATATGGTCTCGGAAAGTTTTTTGTAGATGTTGATATGTTCTATAATATTGTAGAACATTTTTTTTGTTTTAACACCAATACTTTCCGCAGCGTATTCGATGAAAGATATTTTATGACTAATTTTTTTACACCTTGGGTTAGTAATAGTAGGAATGTTCAGGGATCCCCACCATTTTTTGGCAATAAATATAACCTATGTTACTCAGTGATAATGTAGCTTTCTAATATCGAAAATATTTTTGAAATCGGTCCAGTAGTTTTTGAGTTTACTCGTTACATACAAAAAAACAAAAATACAAAAATACAAATCTTTCATCTTTATAATATTAGTATAGATTAAATGTTAACTATCATTCGCATAATAGCGAAGTGTGACATAATATTTTGTATTGTCTGTAGGCGGAAGGGAATGGAATTCCATAATCGAATTGCAAATATGAAAAAGTGACGTTCGGACATTAGGGAAGTGTGGCGCATTGGTTCAATATTCTGGTTGCGGTTAGATGTTGAGAATTCAAGTACGTTACACAGATAGCTTGGTTCCAGCCTAGTGATTTTTTTTTAGTAGCCAAAGTGTTCTACAGTAGTCAAATAAATGTTCTACATTTAAGTAGGTCATCCAAAGTTACCGTTAACAAAGTTTTAGTGTAGCTTGTAATGCGATCATACCTCCTCAATCCAAAAACGTACCTAATTATGGAATTATTAACCTTTTGTAGTTTTTGTTTGGAAATGGAATCGCAATTGGCAAACAGCTCACATCCCTGTAGGAGTTTAGGATATATGAAAGCTTTTGGTTTTCTCATATATATGAGTGTGAACCACTGTAAATGTCATAGCGTTTTTAGCATTCCGTACACTTGTCCCATGTTATTATTTATGTGATTATCCTAAGTAAGCGTTCTATTGAATGTCACTCCAAGGTTTTTTACGGTGTCGACTATCTCCACGTCAATCCCCAGTAAAAGGATATTAATGTTCCTTAGGTCTGCCTTATAAAAAGCTGTACACTTAGTTTTTGAATGATTTAAGGCGAGACTGTTGGAACGGGCCCATTTCGCAGTATTAGCAAGATCATCATTAATTTTTGAAACTGTATTAATGATGTTATTTGGCAGTCCACTAACCCAGATCTGTACATCATCCGCGTACATATGCACTTGGCACCACTTAAGGCAACTGGGTAAATAATTAATATATTTTCTCATTATATACTCAGCAGTGGTCCGAGAACAGACAAATTGGAGTACAAATGGAAATTAAATAGAATAAAAACAAACGTAAATTAAAATAAAATATAATGATTACAATATATTACAATTATTGGTTTTGCTTAAAATAAAAGGAAAATAACAACAACAACAACAACAAAAACCAAAAGAAAAATGTACCTGTGAATGCAAATGCATAAATAACAGGCACATAAAAGTAACATAGTTTGGCACTCTGATACAATTAGCAATGTCTAACGATGTTGAAACAACTGACGTTTAACATACTCAGTTGAATCCGTTAGGGAAAATAATTGATAATGATTATTAAAATTTTTACATAAAACCCTAAGTGGGAAAAAAAGTTTATAGTTGTTCCTGCATTGGATCAGGTGCAACGGGAAAAAGTGTCTGGACATCCTAAAAGGGATATAGAAATTAATTTGATTCAATAAAAATGACGATGCAATATAACCATAATGAGTTTGTGCAGAAAGCAGACGCCAAGTACTAATGTTCTCGTTTTAAGACTTGGTAAATCAATAAGCAGAATACGATGCTCATATGAAGGGAGTACCCCGTGCGGGTCCCACCCTAAGACACGCAGGGCAAACGAAAGGAATTCTTTCTGTACTGATTTTATCAAACTAATAAAGCGTCCATAACTTGGAGACCATATTACAGAGGCATACTCCAAAGCAGGCCTAACTAGGGCTGTATATGAACTCTTGGTTCAATCTCTTTTGACCACCTTTTTATGAAACCAAGGGATGATCTAGCCCTACTCACAACCGACTGAACATGAACATTAAATGTTAGATTAGTGTCAAATAACACCGAGATCACTAAAAGAGCAGACAGACTCCATAGAGTAACCCCCAATGCGACCCTCATAGGTAGAACTTTACTGAAGGACATTGATTTGCATTTTTTTATGTTTAGACTCATGCCATTAACGTTACAGCATTCTACTAGTGACAAGAGATCAGAAACTAAAAATTTTAAATCTGTAATATTATCAGACGAATAAAAAAGTTTTACGTCATCAGCGTACATAAGTATTTGAGAATGCATAACAGCATTAGGAAGGACGTTAATAAATAAGACAAAAAACAGAGGACCTAAATGACTTCCTTGAGGTACCCCAGATTTTACCCGAATATTATTAGACAGAAAAGGTTTAAAGAGAACTTTTTAAGTACGATTGGTGAGATAGGATTTAAACCACCTTACTAGTCCCGCTGGAAAACCAATTCTGCCTAGTTTGTATATAAGGAGGTCATGACTAACTTTATCAAACGCTTTACTTGGATCTGTATATATAACGTCAGTTTGCTTACCAACCTTAAAAGAATTAAAAACATGGCATGAAAATTCAAAAAGATTAGTTACAGTGGATTTACCACTAACAAATTCATGTTGATAAGGCGACACAACGGATTTAATTGATCTGACCAGTCTACTAGTTATAAGTTTTATATATAAACTTTAGGTAAAGCGGACAATTTAGCAATACCCCTATAGTTTTCCATGTAATGTTTACTTCTACTCTTATGAAGTGGTAAAATAAAGCTACTATTCCAAACACTTGGAAATACGCCGTTTAAAAGGGCAACACTAAATAGATATGTCACTGGTCTATAAAGTGTCTCAGCACAATTAATCAAGATGCATGAAGGAATTCCTTCAGACCCAGGCCAGTATGAAAATTTCAAACTGCGTAGACCATTAAGAACCTCCAATTCATCCAAAATAATATTTGGAAATACATCATACGTATCAATTTTGTATTGGTAAGGTGATGACGACAAAGAATGAGTAAGGCAGGAGTACGATTGTGCAAAAAAAGTAGCAAATAAATTAGAGATACCCTGAGGAAGATTTTCTTTGCTATCACCAAAATCATATATGATGGAATGCCATCATTTTTACGCTTAGAGTTCACAAATTTATAGAAATATTTAGGATCAAAAGTGTATTTTATTCTACTGATGTAGTCATCATAGCATTTTTTACTAATAGAAAAGAATTTATGTTTAGCTTTCATATAGGATGCAAAGACAACAGATGATCTACTCAATGAAAATTTTTTAAAGAGTCGATTTCTTTCATTTCTAACTCGTTTTAATTCTTTCGAGAACCAAGGTGGACAACGAAAAATATTACCAGGTGAACGTAAAGGTACACAAGCGAACAAGGCCGTCTTTATTGAATCATAAAACAGTAGGACATTGGATTCTATATCTGTAGCACTAAAATCAAATATCAAAGAATTAAGTGAACTAAACAATAGATCAAAATTTGTTTTAAAAAAGTTAAATTTATATTCATCAGACATCAACACGTTTATAAAACTGGTTATCAAGAGATATGCAAAGAGTTGGGTGATAACGATTAATGATAGAGCATCAGCACAAATAATAGTGAGACAAGTATTATTACAAAAAATTAAATTCAAAAGTTTATTACTAATATTAAAAATATCATTTTGTTGACCAAGGCATAAACTAGACATACCTTCAAAGAATACATTCAATCTATGACAAGGATAACAGGGTAACTTCATTATCAAAATTCCAAGAAACGATAGGAAGATTAAAATCCCTTAATACAAGAATAATATCATTAGTTTTAAGAGATAGTGATACATTTTTAATGAAATCAAGTTGGACATAAATAGAAATATCAGACGCAGGAGGAATATAGAAACACGTGCTATAAATATCATATTTATATAATTTCAAGTGGACACAAATAAATTTTACAATGACCGGACATGTAAACGAAAATAACTGGGCGAAAAAATTTGAATTCACAGCAATCAGAACACTATCTTTTATTACATCTATCACGCCTAAAAAGTTCATAATTTGTACAGAAAAATTCACCAGAATGTATATCAGGTTTTATCCATGTCTCAGTAAAGACAATAACATTAGAATTAAGATTAAAACTATTAACATATAAATCTTTGAGTTTTGGATTAAGGCCTCTAACGTTTTGGTACAGAATTGAAAGTGATAATGGGAATGAAGTTAGTTTTTTGAGATATGATCATAGATAACAACAGGATTTTACTGCTTAGATCGAGGTCAAGGAAGGAATTCCTTAATTAATATACCATCAGGCCAGAAGTTTTGATTAAGTAATAAATCGAACCATTTTAATGATACATTAATTTTAAATGAACAAATGTCACGAATGAACGTAAACAGAAAAATCAGAATTAGATATATCTGAGCATTTGTTACTAATATAATCAATAATATTATCTGGAGATGTGTCAGCAGTTAGCCTAGAAATAAAGACAGATTTTCTGAGAGAAATAACTTTTAGAACAGACAAAGAAGACGGACTTTTACCTGAGGAATCGGTGGCAGAGGGGGCAGGAGGCTGAGTGGGTAGGACAGAAGTCTGAGCATTCTGGTCAACAACATTTTTGTGAGTGGAAACCTTAGGTAGATCTGGAGTTGATTTAAGGTTACAATCAATTGGGACATTTGTTTGCTGCTGACTTTACATTCATTTATACAGCAGGTTATGGCAAAAGCTAAACAAAAGCAGAACTTAGTTGAAAAAAAAAACAAAAAGAATTAAAAGAAAAAGATGATACAGTTATATGTATACCAAGAATTGTAGAGCAATTGATCACGAAAAAAAAGGGAAAACAAGATTAATTTGTCGATAAAACTATAAAATTTTCTAAAAATCACCACTAAGGAACAATTATGAACTTCTATAATAAAAAATCAAATTTTATCAGGAAAAATATCAATAAATTTATAAGCACAAATCTTGATCTTAAACACATTCAGAACTGCCAAACTATGATGATTATTAGCAAAGGCTCCTTGGTACCTTTTTGTGAGGTATGTTTCAACAAGCCTGGAGGATGTGGTTTGACTGTTAGTAGCGCATGATCGACGGAATCAAAAGCTTTTGTGTGGTCTAGTAACACAAGGAATGACATATTGTTGTCGTCCAATTTGCCCTTATACTTTCTGCCACATCAATTAGGGTGGTAGGGCACGATCTATTTTTCCGAAAACCAGACTGAGAATCCATTAATGAGTTGATACGGACGTAATTGCATATTTGTTTTTTGACGATTTTTTCAAATACTTTGGAGAGAAACTGCAGTTTCGCAATTAGCCTGTTATCGTCATTGTTTTTCGGAATAGGTAAGACTTTTGTTAATTTCCAACAGCTCGGAAAGGTCGAACGCATAATTACATCATTAAAAATATATATAAGACGTGTCCCTACCTTCCATCAATCGACAAATGTTTTGGTTAAACCAGGGACACTTGTGAGAATCCGCTTTGATGGTTTTTAGTGGAACATAAGTATCATATAGCAACCGGACATTATTGTTGAACAAATGAATTTTTCTTTCACTATCCGATATAAACATAACCTCACTCCAGTTACCTTGGTTCGCTGCACATTTAAATTCGTTAAATTCAATACTTTTGAAATCCCTTTACGTGTGGTGTGTATGCGTATTTTTAAGTTGAAAGTTATAGGTAGTGAAAATTAGGTCATTATTGGAGAAATTTGGGCGTTTAGGTGGTCATAAAAGACGGCCTTATTAACATTGTTGACTAGGTCTAAAAGAGTAGCTGTGTGAGCAGTGCGTTTTGGTGCCATCTTATTTTTTACATTGCATTTTAAGCAAAATTAATAATAATGTTGTTAAGTTGTTTATTATTACTATTGAAACAACTATTGTAACGATGATTTCCAGTTGCAGGGGTGAAAGCCGTCGGTTTCCAGAGTATCGCCACATTAAATTTCTTTCAGTACGCTTATTTTCTTATTATTTACACATTTATTTACTTTTATTTTTACAAAAATCTTTATGGCCTGTTTGTCTTTTCCCTTGATCTCAACTCGACTAACTAACTTCTTGTATGAGCAATCCTTCCTTTATATAGAAAAAAATATGAAAAACTACAAACTACATTACTACATAATTCAGAGCCTACTCCTATTAAGAATAATTACTTTTATATATAAAAAAAAATATGAAACGCGACAAACTACATAACTACAGTATTCTTAGCCTACTCCTATTATGAATAATTATTTTTATAAGTACAAAGTTAAAATTATTATATGTGATAGGAAAAAGTTTTTCCTTCTCACACTATGTGTTGTTATGTTCACAGTTCACTCTCTTTTCTTACCTTTTGTAAAATAAGCATGTGCAAACCTGGTAATATTTCTATATATATATTTATTCTAGAACGTTATCGAAAACAAAGAAATTACGCACAAATTGATCGTGAGGCGGTAGCATTAGTTTCTGGTATTAAAAAATTTCATAACTATCTTCAATAACAATAACCCACATTGCTTTTTCGATTATTTTTCTCATACCTTTATCAGTACTTTCAGTCGCAAATCTTGATAAAAAGCCAAAAGTTTTATTATAGAATAAAAAATAATAAAGCATACAATTCCATAAATTTCATGGTGAACTTGTGTTTTTAAAAGTAACAAATGTATTTTTACATATATATATTGATTATTATATCAACATCCTTCCTTAATCAATATATCATATCAATATAACATTAACATGCTTCTTAATTTTGAAAACTTGGGGAAACTCAATGGTTTGGTTAAAATATCTGCTTGCATGTTTTTAGATGGACAATACTTGATTTCGAGAATATTTCTATAAACAAGATCACGCAAGAAATGATACTTTGTGTCTACATGTTTCGTTCTTCGACTTCGCTTTTCATTATGAACAAATTTGATGATCCTCAAAGATCAAAGTTGGAACTTCATTATATATGCCAAAATCAACTAAAAACTGCCTCAGCTATATTGCTTCCTGTGCTGCTTCAGCTAAAACTATGTATTCTGCTTCCGTTGTTGATAAAGACACACATTGCTGTTTTCTGCATGCCCAACTTATGCAACCTCCATTTAATTTAAAAACAAAACCACTGTTAGACTTTCTGTCACTACAATTTTGAGCCAGCATCTGCAAAACCGATCAGATTTTGAGTTGTATCGCATCATCCTTTGTAGGCTTGCTAACATGCTGGCTTAAAATAGATATTGCAGCTGAAATGTCAGGTCCAGTGTTAACAGATAAAAAGATTAAACATCGAATCAATTCTTGGTATTTTCTGTTGCTGTCCAATAAAATCATTTTTTCTCGATCTGCATTAATGTAACCAGCATCCAAAGGTATTTTTGATGTTTTACTATCTGATAACGAAGTTCTTTCAGCAATTGATCTTATACATTGGCTTTGCGAAAGGCTATAGAAACCATTCTCATCCCTTTCTATTTTGATTCCTAAAAAATAACTAACTTGGCCTAAATCGCTTAATTCAAAATTGTCTTTTAAAAGGGTCTCTACTTTCTGGAAAAAATGATTGGTTTTGGTTGCGACTAATATGTCATCTACATATACAAGAATGTAAATGTATTCACCATTTTCCAAAAAAAACAATAAACAAGGATCGGAACTTGTCTGGACACATCCTTCTTCTTTCAGAATACGAAAAAGCTTTAAGTTCCAACACCCCGCCGCTTGTTTTAGACCTTATAGGCTTTTTTGTAACTTGAAAATAAGTTCCTTATTATCCTGTGCAACTTCGTAACCTGGTGGTTGCTTCATGTAAATGTGTTCTTCTAAATCTCCATTGAGAAAAGCTGTTTTTATATCATAGTGCCGCACATCATAATTTTTTGTCCCAGCTATAACTAAGAACATTCTCAAAGTCGTTTGACTAACAACTGGGGCAAATACTTCCTTATAATCAACCCCGTATTTTTGACTGAAGCCCTGCGCCACAAGACGAGCTTTATATTTTTATATATGTGACCATCTGCATCTCGCTTTATTTTAAAAATCCACTTACAACCAATAGGTTTTCTTCCTTCAGGCAAGGATGTGATTTTCCATGTCTTATTTGAGTGTAGACTTAATTTCATCGTCCATGACCTCAATCCACTTATCTTTGTCAACACATTCAATTGCTTGTTTAAATGTTTTAGGTTCAATACCCGTGGTAACTACATTTACAAACCGAGCTGGTAGAACTCCTTTGTTAATTCGTGCTGATCTTTTTACTTGTATTTGTTCTTCATTAACGTTTTCTTCAATATTATTTTCTTCCTCATAAGTGTCTTCGGTAAAAATGTGAAGGTTGGAAGCGGTTCTGTGTTAATATAAACACCAGTCTATGTTCCTCTAACCTTTGGTGTAAAGTCAAATTATTTAAAGGAACTTGGTTTAACCAGACATGCACTGATGCTGTCAGGTCCACAGAGGAAGCGTTTAGAATCTGGCGACCAAACTACACTCCTTGCTTCGATTGAAGGTGGTAATATTTTTGCAAAAATTGATCTTGCGCAAGCATATCAACAATTGTCTGTTGTGCTACAGCAATGGCACAAACAATAATACGCACAAGGGTGCATTTAAGGTAAATAGATTACAGTTTGGTGTATCCACCGCTCCTGGCATTTTTCAAAATTCAATTGAAAATTTGCTACGCGGGTTAAATGGTGTTTTACCGTATTTTGATGATATAGTTATAATGGTTACAAGCGAATAACAATTAGCCGAGCGTGTTGATTAAGTACTTAAACGCATTACTTCAGCCGGCCTTAAAATAAGTAAAGACAAATGTAAATTCGGAGTTCCTAGTATTGAATTTCTGGGTTATCGATTAGATGCTCTGGGTATAAGGCTACTCAGTTCGAAAGTACAAGCTATCAAAGATGCATTACCACCAAAAGGTAAAAAGCAATTGCTAGCTTTTTTGGGTCTTTTGAATTTTACCATTCATTTTTGCCAAATAAAGCCACAATAGCAGAACCGCTACACCGTTTGCTAGATAAAAATGTTCGCTGGACTTGGCAAAAGCATCGCGAAGTATCGTTCAACAGTTTAAAAAAGTTGATATCGTCAGATCGTGTTCTGGTACATTACGACGAAAAACTACAATTAATCATTGCTTGCGATGCGTCGCCATATGGTATTGGCGCTGTATTAAGCCATCAAATGCTAGATGGATCGGAAAGGCCGATCGCATTTTATTCTAGAACGTTATCGAAAACAGAAAGAAATTACGCACAAATTGATCGTGAGGCGGTAGCATTAGTTTCTGGTATTAAAAAATTTCATAACTATCTTTACGGCCGTAAATTCATTGCTGTAACGGATCATCGCCCTTTATTGGGTATATTCACATCAACGAAACCTACGCCAGAGATCATTTCAAATCAAATGCTTCGAAAATGTATATTTTTGAACGCGTACGATTTTGAGTTGGTATACCATCCCGGCAAAAATATTAGCAACGCTGACTTTTTAAATCGTTTTCCAATAAATGTTGTAGATGTCAAGGAAGAAGAGAAAGAAGAAGTACTTATGATTGATTTTGCAAATAGTCAAATTGTTGACGCAGATTTAATTGCTAAACAAACAGCTAAAGATCCTGATTTGCGGAAGGTTTTTAGCTGGGCGTTAAGCGGGTGGCCGGATAGTTTATTGCGAACTGACAAATTTTATTCTTTCTTTTTAAAACGGAACGAAATATCTACGCTTGAAGGTTCTTTGCTCTGGGGATATAGAATTATAATTTCCGCAGAATCCCGTAAATCTGTCTTACAGTCTCTACACTGTGCTCACCCGGGAATTGTGAAAATAAATGTGCTAGCTATGAGTTATGTTTGGTGGCCACAGATGGACGCTGATATAGAACGAATTGTAAAGACGTGTACCGTATGTCAAGAAACACGCCACAACCCGGCGAAGCACCTGTTCGGCGAACGCGAGTACGAATCAATCGCCTGCTGAATTAATGTTTAATAGGAAATTAAAATCATACTTCGATAAAATTCATCCAAATGAAATTAAAGTCAAAAAGGATAAGCAGCTCGACACTACCGTATTCCAACGTAGTGAATCCGTTTGGGTCAGAAATTACTCTAACGATCCCAAATGGGTTCGGGGAATAATTAATAGTAGAAACGGACCTTTGTTTTATAGTGTGGAAATATAGGACGCTAAGGTAGTTAAACGACATGCTGATCAATTACGTTATCATTATAATTCGGCATGGCAACTTGATGTCGACAACAACCTTTCACCAACGATCAGTTCGTAGTTCCCTTTATTTCCGAAGGGTAACCAGAATGAAGTACAGTCATATGATTTTCAAAGCAACGATATGAATGAAAACATAGAACACAAGTCATTATCTCCGATGTCATTCGCGGAAATTCCTCGTAGATCGGCCCGAACAAGACGACAGCCTCAACTGTATAATCCATATGGGAGTTAAGGGGTGTTAAGTTGTTTATTATTACTATTGAAACAGCTATGTGTTGTTATATTCACTCTTCACTCTCTTCTCTTACCTTTTGTAAAATAAGCATGTGCAAACCTTTTAAGTTATAATAATAATTGAAATAAATTGAATAAACTAAATTAAAGTACTAATTTTACAAATGTTTTAAAGATTATTGTCTTGACTAGCGAAGCAAGAGCGCATAAATAACATTAATTATTTTAGTGTTTTGTCCTTAATTATTGTTCGATCATTTCGATTTTCATTGTATTTGGGTGTTTTATTAAATTATTGCTGTGATTTGAACACTACTTGTAATCATCAAAACAAACAGACAAAAAAAGTATTCACGGAGCACGGCTCGGCCACAGAGCCAGAAAATTTGTACACGAAAAACGATAATACGTTGTTTTTCTGCAATGAGGAAAAAATTTAACTGGGTAAGAAATTATATCAACTATTTTCCAGCATTGATATATTCTACATTTCAAAGAAAAAAACCAAATTACTACGTGTAAGGAAGAAAAATGCCACATATTTTTCTCCCCACAACAATTAACTCTTTCATCACTACGTGCAACTTTGCCGACTCAGGGTCACCAACAGAGAGAGAGTACGAGTTTTGAAATGAGAGGTTGCGCCGAGCGGCCGACTTTTAAAGTAGTCTTAGTGTTTGAACACAATAGAGCTGCAGCCGCAAAAAATTACTCTCTTTTTTTGACTGCGAGACCGTTTATAATAGAGCAGCAGCTGCAGCCGCAAATTTTTCTTTATTTTTTCTTCATTTTCATTCTACTATAAACTATATGTAAATAAATGGATTTTATTGAAAAAATATTTAAAATAATTAACATAATGTTACCCGCATTTAAAACTTGGAAAATGTTCCAAACCAAGATAAGGTGGTGGGTACGCCCGTTAAATTTAACTCGAGATGAAATTGGGTTTTATAAAACAAGTTTTGTAAAAATGAAAAAAGGTGATGAGGAGTATTGATTCAAAACAAGTTAAAAAAAAAATCATACAAGCAACCAATTAGCCCTAAAATTCGTTTATCTTTAACCATTTAATCATAACGTGTGATGTTATTTGGAATGAACTTCATCAAATATATGTAGCACTCCCAAATGAAAACGAGTGGATTCGGATTTCTGATTCCTTTTATAATAAATCAGATTTGCCGCATTGTTTAGGAGCAGTAGATGGGAAGCATATTACTATTAAAAATCCTAAGAACGGTGGTTCACTTTATTACAATTATAAAAAAGATTTAGCATGGTATTATTAGGAATTTGTGATGCAAATTTTACGTTCACGTATGTTGGTGTTGGAGATTTGGGCAGTCAAAGTGATGGTGGAGTTCTAGGAAGAAACACTTTTAGAAAAAAACTTTTCAATAACAGTCTTAACTTGCTATTTCAACCCATATAGATTCTCTCATTAATACATTTTTATAATTTTTGTTTTTTAAATTAAATAAAATGTTTTCTTTTTAAATTAAATTTATTAACATTTCGTCAAAAACGTTTTTACTTTGATCAGCCATTTTTTTTTTAATTTTCATAACATATTTCAGTTACGAAATATCACATAAAACAAAATTGCAAAATTAACAAAACGGAATTGAAAATAAATTATACTAAAATGAGCTACCCTACTCGTTCTCAATATGAGAGAAAATTGAAAAAATGAGAATGCGGCTGGAGAATTAAAATAGATTTGAAGCTAGCAGCAGCTGCATTTGAAAAACCGCAATCACATTTTCCATAAGGTTTACACATAGAAGAGAGTAAAAGAGAGTAATTTCTTTGCGGCTGCAGCTCTATTGTGTTCAAACACTTAGTCAGGAGTTGATAGTGTTCAGTCGTTGTGTTCAGGAGTTCATAGTGTGCTGAAGTCGAAGTTGAGTGATTAAGAAGTGCGGCCTGTTAACTGGCGCGGAAATTACAAAATTTAGAAATAGGCAAAGTGTAATTAGCTAGCTCTAAAAATAACTTACATATTTAAAACGCTACAAACATTAAATTAAACTTGAACTAAGTTGTATCTAAATAAACAAAGATTGAAGAAATATTTGAAAAATTACTTCACATAGGTATGACGCATCCGCGGCAAATTCCATCGCCGCTGATGTTACACAACGAAAAATACATTGTCCATATTTTCTCCGAACTCTGCGAGGTACGCGGTGTTGTACCTGTGCCCCCTGTATTTTCGGAGGAAGGAATCTCTATGTACGCCTCGGCAAAAAATTTATTAAGGTTTGGCACCATTCTCAGTTATTGTAAGGTAGCAGAGGTTATGCGTTTTATCAAATTTGACCCTAGAAGTACAAATACTTTTCAAAAACTGGAATCACTTATTGTAAATCAGCTGATTAGACTTGGCAACCAAAACTTTAATATTATAAAACCATTTATTGTAACGATAACTCATTTTCTTAATGAAAGCAAAAATAATTATCCTTTTTCAGAAGGATTTTTAAAATAATTATTTCAACAACCTAATGAAAATCGCTCAAAATAATTGCACTAGCATAAGAAATAAGTCCAAACAGCTTGAACAATATCTTTATAATAATAACGTTGCAATATCGTCTGTCCGATACTTTTCACCCTGGCGGTGCCGCGATATTGAGCTTCAATAATTTAAAATATACTCGGTTACCATCTCCACCAAATTGCGAATCTATCAAAATTCGCAACTGTGAAATTGTGACTGATATGGGCATAATAATAAGCTGCTACGTCCCCCCGAACTGTAATATTTTAAAGTACAATCTGAACAATGTCAACTAGTGGAGCGGTCCTGTTATAATGTATGCTGGGATAGCCAATGCATTAATCCCAGAGGCAGAAAAGTACTCGACTTTTTCGAAACCAATAACTTGGTCCTCCTTAACAACGGGGACGCCACTTATTTCGGATCAACTCCATCTTGTTAAATCTAACATTTTGTTCGCCGCGTTTAAGTTCGTTCATTTATAGGCGCACTTACAGCGAGTTCTTTGGTAGTACCCATTGCTTAGTCGAAATCGACCTACATCTTTGACCCTTGTACAGTGAAAGATCCAGATCACTTATACCACAAATACTTGACAATATTTTACATTCTTTTGAACCTAACAATAATACACATTGCTTTTTCGATTATTTTTCTCATACCTTTATCAGTACTTTCAGTTGCAAATCTGCAAAAAATTTTCGGACATCGTTAAAAATGTGAAGGTTGGAAACGGTTCTGTGTTAATATAAACACGAGCCTATGTTCCTCTGACCTTTGGTGTAAAGTCAAATTATTTAAAGGAACTTGTTTTAACCAGACATGCACTGATGCTGTCAGGTCCAGAGAGGAAGCGTTTAGAATCTGGCGACTTTATACTATAACCTCTTCATGTCCTCTGATCTCTAGCCAAACCATACTCAAATTAATCCTCCTTTCATACGCAACAGTCCTCGCTAATTTCGAGCGAACGCATGAAAGAGTACAAACCCTATCTCATATCAATTACAAAGGCAACAGACATCTTAAGACTGCCGCTACGGACCCTTCTCCACTTACAAGGCGGACGACAGTGCTGAAAATGATCTGAACCCCTCCCCTTTTTTTTTTAGAAACTTAATTGGACACTCCCCTTTAACCCATGTACACATTAAAAAAAATTTATCTATCTAGGTGTACTTATTGTACTTATTGAACAGCGTCTTTTGTACTACGCGTCTCCTTTTTTTTTTATTATTTTATTTGGGCGCCATTTTCATATGTAACGTAATATGACAAGTTGTTAAGTCATTAGTTACCGTTCAGGGGGCGAAAGTATGGCGTACAGGATAGACGGAACAGCCCCGGCCATCGAGCACGTTCTCCAACTCAGCGGGGAATCTCAACCCTTATACCTCTCCCCCTTATCCCGTCTTCCACGCCTTGAGTATCCACCGACCTCTTATTGTCCCCGAGGGCGGGTGTTATGCCCCCTTTTTCTTTCGCCCTCCCCAACCTAGCTGTAACTGGGAGAAAAATAAACCAAAAAAAAAACAGCCCCTAACAGTTCACCCACCCAGCACTGAACTCACCACCCGGTTATCTCTTTACTTAAATGTTCTTTTCATCTTGTAAATTTTTATTTCAAATATAAATTTTACTTATCAAATAGATAAACAAACGAAACGAAACGAAAAAAAAAAGTTTCAATTATATATCTAATGGAATTTAGTGGAATATTCGGTATACTGTTATAAAAATTCTTTTAGGCCCTTATTGCCGTGTAATAAAGTTAATTGACGATCAAATAAAAATCGTACCTTGCTATTTCTTAATTCTTTCTTCTAGTTTTGTTGATGTTGCGATTTTTTCGACACCGACTGCGAAGGAGCTCTCTCGAATTGCGGTTATAAATCACCTGTGGAATAAAGCAAGTAACATGAGTTTACAACAGCAATACGGGTAGGATCTTGTTGCAAATTTGCGTAAGCAAATTTGGACAAAGTCGATTACTTAGGACATACATACATTAATATCTCAATACGATTGATTATCTCATCCAACTTAATAACAAATCAGAAACATTTCATTTCTTTTATTCAATTTTTATGTTAGCTACAATTTTATAACAGCCAAGTAAACTAAACTTAAATTAAGGTAAATTAATATTTAGAAACAGCACAGGAAGCAGCACCGCAACAACAACAACAACAACAACAACAACAATCGCCGAAACAGCAATAGAGACTAAGGCTAAAATTAGTGTAAACTTAGAGCTACTTAAAGTAAAGAATAAAACTAATATAACCTAATCATGAGTACAAAGTTATATTCGAAGATATGATTACAACAATGTATATATGTATGATATGTTATATGTTACAATATGTTATGCTTATGATATGATTACAGTAATATGTATATATTGGAAAAGTTTACAACAATTAGTGTAAGGTGTAAAGTGTAAAGTATACAGTATCAGTTGGAAAGCACCTTATATCTTATACTGGAAACCGTATCGGACCAATCGAAAACAACGTAATATTCATTAAACATTTTACACAATACCCGAAACGGACTATAAAGTAGATTATTTGTGCGGCAGTGAGATAATTTCAAGGGTACATAGTGCCTTGTAAAACGAGAGGGGATATTAAATGAAATTAATTCCAATAAAGATGGAGAGCAGATATCACCACTAATAATTTTAGCAATAAAAGTAACTCCTAACATATCATGTCTTCTTTCTAACGTAGGTAAGTTAATCAGCATTAACCTGTCATTATAGGGTGGTAAACGCACATCAGGATTCCAACCCAGACCACGAAGCGCAAAGAGTAAAAAATTTTTTTGAACTGATTCAATGCTGTCAACATAAGTTCTGTAAGTAGGTACCCATACAACAACTGAGTATTCCAGGATAGGCCTAACAAGCGACGTATATAACCTCTTAGTGACATAAGAATCATTAAATTCCTTTGACCATCTTTTTATAAAGCCAAGAACAGATTTCGCCTTGTTAACAGAATATTCGATATGTAGGTTAAAACGAAGCTTCGAATCTAAAATAACCCTTAAATCATTGAAGCTGAATACATTCGCTAGCACATGATTGTTTAATGAATAGAATATAGGCAGATAATCAGACCAAGAAAACGTTAGCTTTTTACATTTGCTTAAATTTAAAAACATGCCATTCGGACAGACTACATAAGTCGGACTGCAAGTAAGAAGAATATTCAAAAGAATTGAGGGACATAAAGATTTTTACATCGTCAGCGAACATAAGAACGTGAGAAAATTTAATACAATTTGGAAGGTCATTTAGAAAAAGTAAGAAAAGTAGAGGACCAAGATGACTACCCTGAGGGACTCCAGAAGACACAGAAATTTCGCGTGATAAACAAGACTTTTGCGAACGACCAGTAAGGTAATTGTGAAACCAAGCTAACATACTGTTACTAAAGCCAAGCAATGTCAGTTTGAGAATTAGCAGATGATGATCAACTTTATCGAAGGCTTTAGAGAAGTCCGTATAAACTACGTCAGTTTGCATGTGTTCAGAAAAACCCTGAAATATATAACATGTTAATTCCAAAAGATTTGTAGAAGTCGATTTACCCTTAACGAAGTCGATTTAATTATCGAAGTAAGTCTTTTAGTAATTATTAGTTCGAATAGCTTTCGCAAGGCACTAAGTTTAGCAATACAACGATAGTTATTGATAAAATTTTTAGGTTAGGTTTTTAGTTATTGATAAAATTTTTAGTTATCACTTGGTACGCTTTCAGGCGAGTAGGGTTTTTCAAAAAAATCGGCAAACATGTTAGATATCTCCTGAATATTTGAAGATTCCAAGTTATGTCGCATTACTACTGGAAAGCCAGCAACTTTGCGTTTAGAGTTAACAAACGAAAAGAACTTTATAGGATTATTAATCAATTTGTATCCCATAGACCATATATAATTAGAATAACACAATTTATTTAAGACGTTGGAATCATGCCTTGCCTTCGAATATAATACATAATCAGAGGATAGACCGCTGCGTTTGTACTTTTTAAATAATCTGCTTTTTTTATTCCGGACCATTCTTAAGTTTTTGTTAAACCAGACTGGACATTTCAAAGAACTATAGTCAATTTTTAAAGGAACAGACTCAGAAATCGCAGACAGAAGTATATCATACATAACAGACAACGATTTATCTATATTGTTTACATCGACAATAAAGTTGGAGACAGACGCTGATAAAATACCTCTGATTTTATTATAATTAGTCTTATTGAAATTAAAGTATTTATTATACTTAACTCTAGACTAAACATTACTTAAAAGAAGATTATTTAAGGTAAGCAGTAGCGTAGGATGATGCTTATCCTCTGGCAAAACAAAACGAAACGTGCGATTGATCGAAATGCTCGTGTCATTCAGGAAAATTAAATCAAGAAGTTTATTATTATAATTCGGGATATTATTAAATTGAAACAATCAATTATCATTAACGATCCAGTTAATGTCAGGGAAATTAAAATCACCTAAAACCAGTAACTTATCACATGGTTTAACAAATGAAAATATGTTTCTGATTAAGTGAACATGCTTCATGTAAATTACAAGGTCAGACGCTGGAGGAATGTATGAACAGGTAATAAATAAGTAGCAATTACCCAACAATACTTTTACACAAACAAATTCAACGTCAACAAAATCAGAAGGAAGTACCACCTGAGATGGCAAAAATTTTTTAACAGCTATAAGTACCCCACCACCTATTTTACTAGTGCGATCACACCTATAAACTTCAAAATCGACAGAAAAAATCCCAGCATCCTTAACCAAGTTTCAGAAAAAACTATAATGTGGTATTCACAGCCCGAAGAATTCAGTAGTGAATCATGTAATTTGCTTTGACCACGGACATTTTGATATAATATCATTAAGTTATCTAGTTATTTAGGAGCAGTATCAGATAACTCTAAAATAACTGGAGGCTTAAAATTTACTTTGGGAACAAATTCTTTCACCAGCGCACCATTAGGCCAGAACTCTTTTTTTATTAAGCATTCAAAAAATGATGAGCTAATATTTTAAACGAAGATATATCTCGTGTTTGAGTTGTATTAAAATTAAAAATATTTATTTTATTGAGGTCTATCTTACGCGCATTACGTTGAATATAGTTTTTTACTGTTTCAACTGTAGTGTTGCAACTAAATCGTGATACAAAGATAGCTTTACGACGCGGAAAAACAATTAGATCACCTGGCTGTTCATCTATCAGTATTTCTTTAGAAGTAGAAGGCCCATCCTGCTTGCAATTTTGTACAACCAAAGAAACATCAGCAGATACATTCTTTGTAATCCTCGGTTCATCTGGAGTGGATGGAGGATCAACAATAATTATAGGTGTAAAGAAAGGATTAGGAACAGTAGCAGTGTCAGAGGGGCCAACTATGTTATTGGAAACAGTTTCATTTTCAGAAGAAGCTAAAGAATCACATGGAGAAGGAACGTTTAAATTAGAAGAATCCAGTGGCAATAAGTTCGGAGAAGCTTGCAAGGATAAAGTAGATCCCCAAGGTGATGGACCAGGCTTAGAGGTGAATACAGGATTTTCAAAATATTTGCAATTATTAAACATATCCTGATATTTATCAAATTTTTCAGATAACTTTTTTAAATCTTTACGTAACTCATTAAAGCCACTTTGCGGTTGTTTAAATAACTTATGAAAATCAGTATCAATTTTGCGGCAATTGCGGCAAGCCCATCGAAGCCCTTTAGTGCGGATTGTAATGTAGTCAAGGTGTCTACCATTAAAACCCGCACATTTAAGATGGGCTGGTCTATCTCACAACCAGCAGAGCAAAAATCTCTCATGATTTTCTTTGCAATTAGAATAAATGCAGTCCATCATGACAGATGTTAATATGTTATTAAATTTAACAGTAGAGTTATAATGTTAATATGAGCAATATTAACAGCAATACAAAAAAGTAAAAAATAAAATGTTATAATAATGATAGAAATGATATAGAAAGAGAAAACAAAGAATAAGAAAAATGAAAAATGATGGAATACACCAACTAAATAAAAGAAATTGAAAATCTTCACTCTTCGCACAAATTATCAATAGTATACGAATAATTTTCACAAAGTATAACTTTTGCGTATTAAAATCACTCAATTTTAAAATTTTTTAAACGTAATATAATGTTCAAAAAAATTTAATTAACACCGAGCGAAATAAAATGCACGCAATAAGCTAGGGTTACCAACTGATACATAAATACATATATATATGAATGATCCGCATCCTCCCTGGTTCTCCTTCTCTGACTGGCTTCTCACTTTTGGCCCTCTACTCAAACTGGCTCAATTCCGTTGTGATTTATCTCTCTATTGGGATACGTCACCATACACAAATCTTCATTAAAAGTTGTTCATCCTCTCTTTTTCTTTTTATTATGATTCTCTTCGTAATTTATAATTAGTATTGCCTCGTAGTTTACAATTATTATTGTTTCCAAGTTGCAACAGTCTTTCAGTTTGTTCGCCTTCGCGTTTAATAGTCTTTATTTTCTTTCATATTTCTTTCTTTCTTTTTTGGCTCCTTCTCCGGCATGCTTCGCGCTAAACTCTTAACGGGAATACACCATGTGCACCTTTTCAGCGTCAGCGTTATGAGTTCACTTTCATTGCACTTAGAATGTGTATAGAAATTCTTCAATAATTTTTCACTGCTAATTTTATTTCACACTTTCCCAATCACATGTAAAATATAATCCGTATTCCTCGCTTTGGATTCTTAAGTTGGCGTTTTACTCAAAAGTTTTCTTTTATGTATAAATAAATTTTACGCACTCTCAATAATTCATAACACGAGACACGGATTTTAGCTGCTCCCATTTTATCAGGCTCCAACACTGATCGGTATATAACTCATGGTGCATGCGCGAAATTTTAATACATTTTTTTTTATTTTTTTTGTTACTTTCTATTGTACGTGCGCACTCATCGAAAGACCGAACTCAACTCTCTACCACGCTTTTTCTCTTCTTTTTTTCTTTTACAACGCCAAAATCTTCTCACGCAATAATCTTTTTGATTGCATCATCCAATTTTTTTTTCTTTTCGGTCGCCATTCTTTTCTTTTTTTTTTTAAAAGCTCTCCATCTCCTTGAACTTGAACCGTTTGGTAAAGCAAACTGAAACAAAACTCCGGTGTTGCCGAGCTCCGATGGCAAGAACGCTGTGCTAGTTTGTTTAGGCTAATTTACCTTTGGCTTTCTCTTGCCCAACTTGGGGACTTTTCACGCCCTGAGAGATCTCATGCTCTACTGCAGACATAATTAAACTTTCAAATCTTTAGCATGATATATGCCCATCGGTTTTCCTATCTTCAGCACTTAATAAATTTTTTACAAAATTTGGCATTTATCGCTTTTTCGAAATCGCTTAGTACAAAATTTCGACGATATACCTGTTGGCCTTTATCAAACTTACTGAGTCTTGATCTCCTATTATATTGTGTCGCACTGCGCTTGTAGGCTCGGAGTAAATTTTCTTTAATTTTAGCTCTTATCAATTGCAGTCTATTATCTTTCTTTAATTGTAGAATTTCGTGATCATCCATTGACTTTAATTTCCTAGCAAGTTTATAGTCAGATCCATTCAAATACATATGTTGTCCGAAAACTGCAAAATATGGTGTTGTTCCAGTTGCTTCATGTACCGAGGTTCGGAGAGCACACTCAATCTCTGGTAGGTAAGCTCTAATGGCTGTTAATACAGAACGGTTAACTCTTTCTGAGGCATTTGACTGTGGTGAGTAAAGGGCCGTCTTTATGTGTTGGATACCATTAGCCTTTATAAAGTCTTTAAAGAATTGTTTTCCATTGTCCGTATGTATCACTTCTGGCATTCCGAATTAATAGAAGATTTCTTGAGTAAAAAATGTTAGCGCGGTCGCTTCTCTCATTGCTTTTAAAAAGGTGAATTTGGAGAAATGGTCAACAACTATAAACATGTAAGCGTTACCTCCTTTTCAACGTGGGTATTTACCTAAAAAAAGGTCTTTCCGTCACTACTTCCATTCCTATTCCTGGTTTCATAATTTAAATATTCGCTTTTGATACCTTACATTTATATAGGCTCGTACTTGTGCCGTTTTTGGCCAATAATACCATTGCTTTAATCTTTGAAGTGTTTTGAAAATTCCTCCATGGCCTGCAGTGTGTTGGTCATGCGCTTTTTTTATCAAAGCAATTGTAAGATTCGTTGGTATCCATAGTTTCCATGACGATTCACACATTTCCTCCCTTCCTGTTGACATGATGCGTTTGTAAACTTTGCCTTCTCTTACCTGAAGATCCGGTAGCTTTCTTTGATTGGCCTGGATGTCCTTAATTAAATTAATATATTCTTCGCATTCAAATTCGGTAGTTTCGAAATCTAAAAGTTGATCCATGTACTAATTCTTCCACCGTGCGTGATAATGTGTGTCCTATATTTTGGGCACCTTTACGATGTTCAATGTTGAAATAATAAGCTTGTAGTTTAAGGGACCAACGCGCGAGTCTTCCACTCAGATCTCACAGACCCCTCAGCGTCATTAACCATTTGGGACTAGCGTGATCAGTTATCACAGTGAAAGGAAGCATCTCTATATATGGTCTAAAACAATGTATAGCTAGAATTGCTGCTAAGCACTCTTTTTCAGAAACGCTATAATTCTTTTGACATGTATTGTTTTTGTGAATAGAAAACTTTGGGAAATTCATTTCCCTTGTTATCTTTTTGGAATAATACGGCTCCCACTCCCAAATTAGAAGCATCACACTGCATATAAAAATGCTTTTTAAAATCTGGGTGTCGCAATTTTAAATTTACTGGCCTTCTTTAAGGTATCTGTCAATGGTGCTGCTACAAGAGAGAAATTATTTATAACACGTCCACACCATCCGGCAGTTCCCAAAAAACTTCTTACTTGTCTAAGCGTCCTAGGAATAGGTATGTTTTTTATAGCTGATACTTTATCAGGGTCAGCTCTTAGCGTTTCTCCCCCAACAATGAAACCTAAATACTTTACCTCCTGATAACAAAATTTTGATTTGTCTAGACCGATGGTAAGAATAGTGTTTTGTGAACATTGCGCCACTTAACTCAGAATACGTAAATGTGTATCGAAATCTTTAACTATGATGAGTAGGTCGTCTAAGTAAATGAAGACATTTGACATCAATCGAGCCGGAATAACCTTGTCCAACAAGCGACAGAGTCTTTGGGCTGCATTACATAAGCCAAAGGGCATCACTCGAAATTGATACAGCAGTCTGCCGGCTACTGTAAATGCGGTACATGCCTTGCTTTCTTCGTCTAATTAAATCTGCCAATAGGCATGTTTAAGATCAACGCTGCTGATAAAATACGTGTCGTCGATTCGACTCAAAGTCCCTTCAATATTTTGTATCGGGTATGCGCCTTTGATAGTAAGCTGATCTAATTTACGCGCGTCTAAGCAAAAACGATTTTTACTTGGTTTCCTTACAACTGTTGTTTTGTTGCCCCATGGGCTTTCGCTTAATTCTATAACTCCTAATTTTGGCATATTATCAATCTCCGTGTGTACGATTAGTTGCATGGCGGGTGACAGTGGATCATGTTTGTCCTTGACCGGCACTGCACCTTCAATTAATTTAATGGTATGTTTTTCTAATGTCGTACAACCTAGACACATTTTTTCAAACGCCGGAAATTGATCGATAACCTTTTGCAGAGCTTCTTGTTGTTCCAAAGAAAGTTTATGAGCTTTTAAAATGTTGTTTTAAAATTGTGTTTGTCAATTAGATCAGCTGTTTTACCAACTAATATTTAAACAATCGAAAAAACATTGGTTAAGTAATTGATGATATTCGAAATTGTAATAACGAAATCTATGGTTTAACAGTCAATCATTGTTTGAGTAATGACTGTAATAATGGGCATTAATAATTTTATTTTCAAACTCTGAATATATTGTTTATAATATTTATTTTTAAGGGCGCTGAGTTCACGTTAAATGTTGGAATAATTAATGAAGTCCGCAGTAGAACCACTAAGCTTAAACTTTTTGAATAGTCTGCTTTTTTTATTACGAATTACCCTCAGATGTTTATTAAACAATATGGGACCATTTGACGAAGAAGAAATCGATTTCGTCGGTACAGAAGAAGAAATAGCAGAAAACATGGTATTATATAAAAATAATAAAGACCCATTAATGTTATTATAATTTAAATTCCAGTTGCCAAACGAGAATGTAGCGTTGCTTCTACTGTTTGTACAATTAGTTACCAGCAAATTATCCAAGATAAGAAGCAAGGTAGGATGATAAATGTCCTCAGGACAGACAAATGGGTTAACCCGAGCTATTTTGAAATTAGTGTCGTTGAAAAGAACCCAATCCAGAAGTCTTCCATTACTATTAAAAATAGAATTTACTTTATATAGGCATAATTCAAAAATTTCATCAAATATACTATTTTATACAACAGGATATGAGATAGGTGTGTAATAGCCAAGCTCCTCATTCAGATTCAAACATATGTGAGGGAGATTAAAGTCCCCAAGCACTAACATTCTATCATTAACTTTTAAACGTAAGGAAATTTCTTTAATAAGCTGAATATGCTTTAAGTAAATTGATACATCTGACGATGGGGGTATATAGGAACACGTTATAAACAAGGAAAAATTAAAAAATTTAAGTTAAACGCCAATAAACTCAACATCAACATTAGATAAGAAGTCCACCAAAAAAGAAGGTAATGAATTACGGACAGCAATTAAAACTCCTCCCCCAATTTTCTGAATTCGATCATTCCTAAAAACTTGATAGAACAAAAAAACTCAGAATTATTGATTTGAGGCTTAAGCCAAGTTTCTGTAAAAACTACAATGCTATATTCGGACGCAATGGAATTAACATGAACCTGATTTAATTTTGTATGTAAAGCAAAGGCAATGAATTATTTAGTTTTTTGAAGGTGAGGTCGGAGTATCAAGATTAACTGGCATTAAAATTTTACAATAAACTCAAACTGTTTCACGAGCTTAATAACATTCTAAGAACAACTTTAATACCTTCTAATTGATATAATTAACAATTGATCGCTTTAAAAAAGAAAAATTGTCCATCTAATAATGCAAGCTCCTGTAGAAGTATCGCTTTTGTCTCCACACTCCGCAAACTTTTCGAGAAAATACTATGCTCACGCCCTGAATACCACAATATTCTCAGTAAATTTCAATCTGGCTTTCGTCGCTCCTTATAGCCTTATGGTCTGCGATCAATTTGACCTTTGTTAAAAATCACACGGTCACAGCTTGTCTTTTAGACGTTTCTGATGCATTTGACTCAGTCAATATTGGTATTATAAAGTCCACTTTTATATTTCTACAAACACCTGATAAGTTTAGCAACATCATATACAATCTCTTTTACTACAAAAACATCTTCATGCACAATAATGAAATCACTTCTCATAGGAGACCCCATGCAGGAGCCCCTCAAGGAAATGTCTTAAGTCCTTTGTGATTTAACAACTATATAAATAACGTCTTTACTGATCTACCAGAGAACGTCCACATACTTATGATCTTGTTATTTTCTGATCTCATATCAACCCTGAAGACATCAGGGCATAACGCCAGGCGAGGTGCAGAGTCCGTATAGAAGGCTTCTAAATTCTCACAAGTATTCACCGATGGGTCTAAATCAAATATGGTGGGTAGCAGTATCTATTACTCTGATATTAACATGGAAGCTTACTTCTCAAGCCACTCCAACAGTTTTATCTTCACGGTAGAGGTTCTTGCAATACTGGAGTCCATTCGACTAACTTCTATTCAAGATCAGAACCAATTCCTAATTGTTATTGATAACAAGTCCGTTCTCATTATAGATGGTGATTGTTTTGAGTTATAGTTTTATATTTTTAAATTTTTATTAAAATTTAATTTGATTTATAAATTTTTATTAATATCATTATATTAATTCTCATATTTTCAATATGAGAAAAATTATAAATTATTTTTACATCACTCCCCCTCCGAGAGATTTTAAGCTTAATAAATTAAATGTTACAGGTTTTTTTAAATTTTAGTGGTGGTGTTTGTGTTGGTGATAGATGTTTCAATAATGGCTGGTTTAAGTCTATCAATAGAAATTGTTTTAATTATGCCATCAATGAGGACTTTGCAAAATTTGGGCTCTTTTTCGACGACTTGAAATGGACGTTGAAGATTCCTTTTATTTATGCAACGGACAAAGACGAACTTGCAATCTTTCAATTGCTTCGGAATATACATCTGAGTATTAGGATTATTAGGATGACTGATGGACGATCGGACATTTTTAATTTTGAGATTATCCAAAACCTCTGACACTAAATCCTTGAGTTAAGAGCTCGGCAGGTAGATGTAAATTCTGTCCGTAAACCATTTCAGCGGGCCGAAACATCTTGTTTATGTGTTTGAATTAATATCCCTTAATGGATAAATTTCGGGCCATCTAGTAAATCTATAAATGATAGTTAAAAGTTAGCGGTGACCTTTGGAAGGAGGTAAAGGACCTACCAAATCTACAAGGATGTGTTCAAACCTGTCCTTGGGTATAGGAATTGGAGAAACAGGTGATTTAGTATGACGGTTGATTTAAGATTTTTGGCATTGTAAATATTGACTGGACCAGGTATTGAATTCTTTACTCATACCAGGCCAAAAATATCTTGTGCTAATGAGTCTTCTTGTAGCTTTTGTACCAGGGTGTGATATATTATGTAATTTTTCAAATATAATTTTCCTCAGACTGGGAGGTACATATGGTCTTGGACATGTCCCTGACATTTCGCAGACAATTTCAAAATTAAGTACGGGAATTTTGTAAAGTTTTAAATTGCTGTTCGACTTGAGAAGAGAATTTTTTAATTCGGCGTCATTTTCTTGTTCCTTATATAGAACTTTCATATTTAAATCAGTACAATGAAGTGCGCCAATTTCAAAAGCTCTAGAAAAGGTGTCTGCCACAATGTTTGCGTCTCCTCGTATGTACTGTATGTCATAGGTAAATTGAGAGATATATTCTAGATGCCGCGTCTGTCTTGGGCTTCTCCTTGTTTTGGAATTTAATGCCATTGTTAATGGTTTATGATCCGTAAAGACTGTGAACTGTCTTCCTTCAAGTATGTATTTAAAATGTTTGATGCATAAATAAATAGCTAAAAGTTCTCGATCAAACGTACTATATTTAATTTCAGACGGAGAAAACTTTTTTGAAAAGAAGGCTAAGGGTTCCGTTGAACCATTCAAGTATTATAGTCTTATTAATTATAGCATGTATCGGACATGTCAGCTCTGCCCATTTTGGAATGTATCGATGATAATAATTGATCATTCCAACAAATTTTTGAGCTTGTTTGACGGACTTGGGACGTTGAAAGTCTTTTATGGCGGATACTTTGTCTTCAGAAGGTCTAATGCCGTCTTTTGAAATATTGTGACTTAAAAAGTCAATAGATGTAATGCCGAAAGCACATTTAGATGGTTTAATATTTAAACCATATTCCTCAAGTCGATCAAAAACGATTTTTAAATATTTTAAATGGTCAGATTCCGATTCACTTGCAATTAAAACAACGTCAATGTATACAAGAGTAAAATCTAAGCCACTAAATACTTCATTCACAAACCTTTGAAAGATTTGTGCCGAATTCCTTAACCCAAATGGCATTCTAACAAATTCGAACATGCCAAATGGAGTTGTAATGGCTGGTTTGTATATGTCGGCTTCAGCCGTAGGGATATGGTGGTAAGCTTTTATTAAATCTAATTTGGAAAATATAACGGATAGCGATCAGGATAGTGACACAATTTAAACATCTAAAATCACCACAAGAAGAGGTTGTAAGGACGTGTTTCCCCTTTAGCTGGCTCAGAATTCGCCCAACAATAAATTTATTTGTTGGGACCACAATGCTAACTTTACTCACGGTCCTGTGTGACTGAGAACTAGATGGCGCGGCACTTGGCGTCAAATACAGACCTGGAGGCTACGGGCCGAGCTAAGAAGTGTCCGTGTGGACTATCCTAGCGGATAACTTGTTGCAGGCTGAGATAGGGACAGTCACAAGAAGCTGGGTTTTGTAAGGGGAAGGAAAACTAATTGGTTACTCACCCTATCCGCTTTGTCTCCTTGTTGAGTAATAACCACGTTCCAAGAATTTTTCTTCCCTCACTTGATGTCTCTTTTTTTTCTTTTTTAATTTCTTTAATTCAACGCTTATCTAACAATAGTTTACTTTTGACTCTAATAGAAGATGTTCTTAAAATTATTCTTTACAAAACATTTCATTACTGAGGATTTTATTTCATATTGTACATTTAATAAGTTGGCAGTATTTTTAATATCCTTGTAAATTTGTTTCTTCTCCTTTTAACACCCCTAAACATTTCTCAAATATATGTTAACTCAACTATTGTCCGAGCTCAACTGTCCCTTTTCTCAATCACTCCAATTTTATTTTCCTCGTTCATTACGAACTCTTTTCGTTTGAAAAGACGAAGTGAACAAGGAAAGAAAAAAAATAAAGATCACAGTGGAGGGCGAAAGTGAGTAAACAGTTTCGTCCTCACATCTCATCCTCTCCTCGAGGAGGCACATGTTTCAGGATGAAGCAACCTCGACGCAATAAGGAAATACGATAATGTCGTATGCCTTCAAACACTAAACTTTCGCAACGGGGTCGGATGTGGCGACGTTCTCACATACGTAGGGTTATTGGCACAGCGGCTTCGATGGCATCGTCGGGTATGCCTGTCGCGTGAATTAGCTGAGCGATTTCGTATTGTTGGCACCACTCGCATTTTCGAACGTATCGGCTCACGTCACGAAATATGCCCGGTCAGTAATACCGTTGACAAATTCTGCGGATAGTTTTCCTGATGCCTAAGTGTCTTGTAGTTGGAGCATCGTGGTTCTCCTCTAAAACTCGTTGTCGAAGCGGAGTAGCTACGCAAATCTTCCATGGTTGGGACACTTCGTTTCCAGAAGATCTTGGAAAGTTCCTGTAAAGTTGTTCTTCTATGATTTCGCATTCTGGAAATTTTTTCGGATTAGCTTTGACCTCTTCCTTCTTGCGACTCCACCAAGAACTATTTGTTTCTTTGCAAATGGCTCTTTGGGAGGTCTCAGCGGGTTGTGTAGAAAGCGTGTCTGCTACGATGTTGTACTTGCCGTTGCGGTATCGGACATCAAAATTAAACTGCTGGAGCTCCAGGGCCCAACGTGCAAGCCGCGCTGTGGGATTGCCAAAACATTTAGCCACTTTAATGATAAGTGATCTGTCACAACAGTAAAGTGGTAACCTTCGAGATACGGGCGCATTCTCCGTATGCCCCATACGACGGCTAAGCATTCTTTCTGGGTCGTTGAATAATTTCGTTCGGGTCGTGTCAAGTGCCGGCTGACGTACGCAATAACGCGCTCATGTCCATTCTGCACTTGATTAAGTACCGCTCCTAATCCATAATAACTTGCGTCGGTTTGTAGTGTAAATTCCTCGTTGTAATCGGGACATACAAGGCGATTCCGTTAGTCTAAACTTAAGTAACTCGAATGCCGTTTGTTGTTCCTCAGTCCATCGAAAGTGTTTTCCATTCTGGAGTATTGATGTCAATGGTGCTGAGATAGCTGCAAATTCTGGGACAAAACGTGTATAACAGGACGCCATTACCAAAAATTGTCGAAATTCTTTTACATTTCGAGGTGGTTTCATATCACATATAGCTCGTGTTTTCTCTGGGTCCGTGCGGATCCCTTCCTCGGAAACCACGTGTACTAGCTATTTCAGTGAGTTTCTGAAAAACTCGCATTTTTCGGGGTGTACACGTAAATTCGCTGTTATAAACGATTTAAAACTTCTCTCAGGTGTTGTAAATGTTTATCCAAAGATTTGCTTACTACGATGATATCATCTAGATATGCAAATGCATATGGCTCCATTTCGGGCCCCATTACTGTGTCGAGCATCCGCTGGGGTAGCCTGAGCAGAGTGTAAGCCAAACGGCATAATACGCCATTGATAAAGCCCTCGGCCCGGTACTGTGAATGCAAGGACAGCTATGTTCTACGGTGAGGGCAAATTTCTCTGATAGAAAACAAGTGGTTACGCCAGTGTCTACAGTGGCAGTGATCATACGGCCTTCTAACACACCGCGTGCAGCTATTCGGGTTTCTTCAAATGTTAAATCTGTATCTGTGGTTAGGTAAGTCATTCGGTGTTATTGTATGCGAATTATGCGGCGTTATTATTTCTGGGGGGAGTTATTTAATTTCGGGGAGGGTGTCGCCTTGTCGCGCTCACTTCCCCTCCTTGGCGGTGACCTCCTTCGGCGTTTCCCGAATTCTTATTGCAGCAATCGATGGTACGTATATTTCGCTTTCCGCATTTCCAGCAGAAAAGCAAACGTGTGTTATTGCACCCGGCCTGTCGGTGACAGTTTTAGCCACACCTTCGGCACGCGGTGGTCGTGTTTATCGGCTCCTCTTTAGACGATCGGTGTTGTTCACGTGCGACGGGCCTGTTGACTTCGTTGATAAAACGATGTTCAGCACGACGTTGAAATTCATGATGAGGTGACTGGCGTTGCAATACGGTAGATATCTCGACGTGCTTCACGTTGTGGTTCACCATGTGGGAAAGATTCCTTGGGTATTCCTTCTAGATTCCATCCAGTTCTAATAAGTCATCTAAGCTAGTGAATTCCCAATGCTTGATATATAAAAGGTACTCCGGTAATGCATTCGTTCCAATTTTTGCATTTCGTCCATGTCGGTGTGCTTCATAAGAGCTTGAAGGGCTAAGACATAATCTTTAAAACTTTCTTTGGGTCGTTGTGCCCTCCGGCGTATGTCATCCTCAAGCTTCTAAAAATATTTGTGGGGTAAAAAAAACTTTA
Source organism: Crataerina pallida (assembly GCA_949710015.1). Taxonomy (NCBI): domain Eukaryota; kingdom Metazoa; phylum Arthropoda; class Insecta; order Diptera; family Hippoboscidae; genus Crataerina; species Crataerina pallida. The sequence continues at coordinate 14,486,978 of OX453289.1, forward strand.
GAAAATCGTGGCGGAAATCTGACCACGTTAACCAATGCCTATTGTTATTGTAGTACCAAGTGAGCGCTTTATCCCTTAGCATCTCGACCATGGCAGTCGGTTTCGACCCACACAATAAGCTTCGGCAAGTGTTTCAACGCGTTCAATAAAAAGTTATTTACTCTCAGTATAGTTTATTTCCCACTTACGTACAATTTCGATAACTGGCTTTGTGTTCATAGTATGATTGTCGAAAGTATGTAACAGTGCGTTAGAAGTCTGTGGTTCGGCCCATTTGATTGCATCGGCTCGCTCCTGTGGTAGTCGACTCGGTCCGGCACCTAAATCATGTTCGGTAATGAAACGGACGTTAGGGTTTGCTTGTGCAAAACTTGGACCGAGAACAAACAGTGTTTTGACTTGGCTGTCGTTCTAACGTTCTAACTAAATAGATGTATTTCATCACTCTTATGGGATATTTTACCGTCGTTTTCATCGTAACCTCGTATTTCCGGTATTGAAGGGGCTGGTGACGGTGTACGGCTAGGCCTTTCAAACATCGCTCGTATTTGACTAAGACGTTCCTGTTGCCATTGATCATGTTTAGAATTTAAAAAGAAACTTGTAAAGCGCTTTCTTAAATCGCAAACTTTGCCAGTTGCGTTGATAACGAATTCTTTCAGATTTTCAATTAAATCATCTTTACGAATATAGTATATCCATGATACACGACGATCCATCATGAGGTGATTAGGTATACTTGATTGTTGTTGACTAGTTCTCCTTGTGTCGTCCACCTTGTTATAGGTACGGTCATAGGTAAAACCATAGGTAAAATAAAGCAAATATTATACGTTTCATAATTCTTTTGCTAGCATTTGTTCCTTTACATGAATAGTTGAACCGCCCTAATGTTAGAAGTGATTGAAATATAGTAGCCTTTGTTGTTGTTCTTATGCTTGCTTGTAAATAGTTTTGTTTCTGTTGTTTCTGTACTATCGCTATGATGATGCTAATTATTATTATTGTCTTGATATAACCGTCGGCAGAACAGTTATTCTTTGTTTGTTTCTTGATATGTGTAAGTATATATTTATGGTTAAATTATAGATTTTTTTAAATTATAATTGAAAATTAATGATTTTATTCTAACATTAAATATTATACAGGAAAAAAATGAGTAAAAAGAAACACGTGTAGACCGGTTGAATTTTAAACAAAAAGCGGTGCGTGAAGGTGACTAATTTTATCAATGTTGAAATAACATAACGAAACAAGAGGTTGTCACAGTACTCCCCCTCTAGTAAGCGTACCGCTTAGGAAAGCTTACTTGACGCCCAGAACGTGTAGCATATTTTGGCTGTGGCGTCAACGCTTTTACGGGTGGCACCTGTACGTCTTTAGCTGTAATGTAGGCAGGCTTTAACCGATCAATTGAAACAGTCACGCTCTTTCCATTAACAATCAAGTTAAAGTTTTTTTATCTCGACTTGTCACCACGAAAGGCCCTTCATAAGGAGATGACGGCGAGGGACGAACGGAGTCATTGCGTAGGAAAACTTGCTTGCAAATGGAAAGGTCTGGATGTATGAAAATTTGTTGCGTCGAATGCCATGATGTATCGGTTGCACTATTGTAGCTGGTGATCTTAACGAGGTGGTTTTATCGATAAGTCGTTCGCCTTTCAGGTCTACTAATAAATCATAATATTTAATAAAATCAGCCCCAATAATGGCAGTAGGCAGATCAGTTATCAAAAATATCCATAAAAATTATCTTCTTAGACCAAGATAAATTTTTGAAAGGACATCACCATATACGTTAATATGTGTGCCATTTACTGCGTACAATTTAATTGTATTGGCACCACTGTTACAATTTTTAAAATTTTTTAGAATAACTGATACATCCGCGCCAGTCTCAATTAAAAAGGGTGTCATTGTAGTTTTGTCGTAGACCATAAGGCGATGCAGTTCAGAAGCAAATATGTTGGCGGTGTTTGCTGCTGACTCAATCTGCTGGCATCATTGTTGTGGTGTTGATTGTTTATATGTACATGGAGGCCTGCATTTACTAGCATTGTTTCCGAATCTTTTATGGTACTAGCAATTGTCCGAGTTATCGTTTAACGGTGTGCTAGATCGGTTTGAAAATCTACGCGATGTGCTTCTTGAACGTGACCTCCTAGTCGATAGTGCTGCTACACTTTTGGTAAGTTTTGCAATTTCCTGCTGTAGCGATTCGAGTGTGTATACCTCTTCCGCACGCTTCTGTGAGCTTACCGAACAAACGTTACTAATGGAATTGATATTCCGTAAATTTAGCGATTCCACTATTGCATCGGCAATCGCAGTTTTATTTATAGCATTACCACTTGACGCAATGATAGCTGGTTGGGCGTGAGGTGGTAAACGTGCTGCCCATAAGTCCAGGAGTATATTTTCACTTAAAGCGCTACCGGCCACACTACGCATCTCATTAAAAAGTTGACTAGGTTTTTTGTTGCCAAGCGGCATATCAGATAAGACTTTTTGTAGCCTCTTTTGTTGGCTCCCAACGCAGCAAACCAGAATTTTAATGACATGAAGTAGGACTCGATATTTGTATCTGTCATATTCGGTGGAGACAAACGCGGCACAGAAATTGCCTCCACATGACTACCAGACTCCATGGCCGAATTATCTGAATCTTGCATAATGTTGTTGATTTGTGTCCGTTCAATATATCACCAATTCTGGGGGTCACCAATTTATGGTTAAATTATAGATTTTTTTAATGATACTTGAAAACAAGATAGAGAAGTTCGGTTTAGACCGAAGTTTAAATACCCTCCACCTTTTACAATCCCCTAAAAAATAAGTTCCTATTGCCATATTTATGTATATGACTATTTCAAGTACTTACGCAAATAGTGTTTTTTTTTAAATTATAGGCGTTTGCGTTATTCAATCACGCCTATTTTTGGCTCAGTGTTGAATAACGGTACCACTTATATATATAACAAATTTCAACTTGATAGGCATAGTATTGTGCGATATATAATTTTTTCGAGGTATGTTGAGATTTTTGTTTATTGTAGGCGTGTCTCTTAACCAATTTTGCCCAATTTCAATACGGAACAGCAAAATTAAACTAAGAATAAGTGTGCCAAGTTTTAATTTGATATCTTAAAAATTACAACCGTGAGAGTGCCATCAACAGACGGATACACGGACGGGCATGTCTCAAACGATTTCTCTTTTCATGCTAATTAAGAATATGTATGGTTTGTGGGGTCTCCAAGGCTTCTTTCGATGTGTTGTAAACGGATGATCAAAATGAATGTACCCTCTTCCCTAAGGTGGAGGGTATAATGAATGACTTTATTTTAACATTAAATATTATACAAGAAAAAATGAGTAATGAGTATAGACCGGTTGAATTTTAAACAAAAAATGGTGCGTGAAGATAATTACTTTTATATATGTTGAAATAACATAACGAAACAAGAGGTTGCCATATATTTTTTTACATATGCACATAACGTTAGTTTTTTTTCTTTTCCCTTCTATGTTTTAAACTTATTGTATATATATTGTATTTACGTAAAATATTTCGGTGCCGTTAGGAATTTGAAGAGATGTCATCAAAACGTTATATTGTTCAAGGTTATAACAATATTTTGTGTTGTTGTAAATTCTTTCGCTTCGTTTCTTATATAAATTAAATTTTTTTTTTTTTTTTTTAATATATGTATTTATTATAATTATTTTTTGTTCTTATTTTATTTACTACCGCTTAATATTAAAGAAGGATCATACCATTCCTTTAGCATTATTTATAGCGGACAAAGCTCAGTCAAAGTGCCGAGCTTGCATTTCAGACACGCGCAAGTTCTTGTGGGAAACACATGAGACAGCAGTCTACACTGAAATTCGATATCGGTCATTAAACTTTGCTCAAGCATTCGATATAGGTTATTAAACCTTACTTGAACATTCAATATCGGTCATCAACTTTACTTAAGCGCTGATTAAACTATTTCACAACCAGCGCTAATTAAACCGTTTCATAACTCCTCCCCATCGTCCTCGATCGTATTTAAAAAAATATAATGTTATTAAAATTGAAATTTGAAGAGGGTAACTGAATATTTGGATTAGGTAATGTAGGGTATGGTTCCCCATGGTTTTCAACAACTACTTTTCTCGGTCTTAACTTGACCAGAATAAAGCCAAACGCAAAAGTCACAATCGCAATAAATGCTCCCACAGACATTCCGATTACGTGGGTTTCTCTTCGTAAAGAGCTCAAATACTTAGTGTTGTTAATGTGGAGTTCATTCAAAGACTCTAGTGAAAGTACTTTAGAAACAGACAACTCTTTGGGTATAGGTTGAAGAGCGGCCGGCATGGCCTCGAAAGATAAAGACTCTTGATTTTCGTTTCTGTCATTATTTAGATAAATGATCATATTATGGAAACGGACAAGATAGGTTCCATGAACAGAGTTATTGTCGGACGCAGTTCTGATAGTACCATTGAAGTTATTTAAAAGGACCATACCTGGATGGATCAATTCCACACCCGCATTGCTCTGATCGCTATTGCAATTACATGATGTATTTAGTTCTTTTAGTATTCTTAAAACACAAGTATCATTTCTTAAATCTATTAAATTATCTCTATTACAAATTTTCACTTCATTTAGTTCAATACATTTATTTTTTAAACCAAATATTTCATTTTCATTTTTTATAACACAATCAAAATCTATTTTAATTAATTTTCCATTTTTGTTTACAGGTTTTAAAAGAAAACAATAATAGGTTTTGACTGTAGTTAGTGGTATACAAAATTACAAAAATATTCATACAAAATTATTTCATTTTTACTTGAAACGCTCATACTACTATATCTTAAAGCATCTTCTACGGAATTGAATGGTAAACGCTCATATTCTAGCTTATCAACAGCTAACCCTATTTCTCTTTGATTAAGAAGCATTGAATTCAAAATGTTATGACCCGCTGCAACGCATATTTGATATTTAGTAACTCTTCTTTAATTATGCGAATTCTATCTCGCTGCAGTAGAGCAAACCTATCGATCTCTTTATCCCCTTGCTTCATTATGTCTATTATTTCATTAAATTAAATTTTGTAATCTTGTAGTAAATGTTTCGTTAATCACAACTTGTCTGTTATTGTTGTCGTTTAAATTTTGTAAGTTGTCCTGTATAATTTTTAGATCGTCATGGTCCGGTGAACCGGCCAAATACTTCCAAGCAGTTCGTAAAATGTCTATTGATCTTCTATTTTTAATAATTATCTCTTGATCTGTGTCATACTTTATTACGGGATACAAAATATGATCTCTGGGTACCACTTTCTCAGTGTACGTTGTGATATTCTGCAACGCTTCTTCGTATTTAAGTACATTTATCATATGGACAAATTTAAAGGTTCCTTCCTTGATTTTTGCCAAACCATCATTAATAGTGACCAAATGTGAGGCACTATAGTCCACGATCTGTATGTCGAGGCAACTTGGTACAAAGAAAACGAACAGGGCAAACAATAACCTAAGGAATGTAAAATCATCAGTTTCTTATCAGACTTTTATGGACCAATCTGCCAGTTGCAGTGGTTACAGTACTATTTTGATTTTCTTTTACAATTTCTTTTTTATACTGAGCTGTTAATTTAGAACCTAAGCGCTTAATAATACGGACATAAATTACTTCTCCAGGACCATAAGTCTTCATCCAAATCCATATCTTGCTTTCTCCTCAGTCTCTCAACATTTACCCTACGTTCATTTACCAATCCCCCATCAGTTGAGACGGACAAACCAAAAAATATCTCGACTGGTTTTTTCTTAATAGTAAAATGAATACTATGATTGTATTCATTCACAGCTCTTATGAGCAAGTCGTGGAAAGAAGAGTGACTTTTTTCAATCACAAAACACCTCATCAATTCGGTTAACGTTGAGTGAAATCTCTCAACCTGGCCATTCGAATTACTTGAATAAGGTGGCACATTATAAACCTGAATTCCAAACTGATTTTTCAGCATAAACAAAATCGCTGAAGATTTTAGAGACTTCTCATTGTCCATGACAATAACCTTAGGAACACCGAAAGCTCCCCCTTAAAGGTTACTTAATATGCTCTACAGCTCTTGATCTGACAAGCCTAACTTGAACGTACTTAGAAAACTTGTCAATTTCTGTCAGAACCAAATTACGCTCTGTAATATATAGGTCAATGTGGACAATCTGCCCAGGATACTCTGGAACAGATGTTGGATTTATTTTGGTTTTATTGGGATGACCATCGAATTTATTCTCCGACAAATCCTACATTGTCCTATGACTAGCCTAATTTCTGATTTCATTAACGGAAAATAAAATTTTTGCAAAATTTGTTCCATGTTCTGCTGTATTCCCCTATGAGCACGATTGTGTTCCCTCGTGATTATTTCTACCTTTTCTATTTCAGACGGAACATCCTTGACTTTGGTTTGAGTAAATCTTATTTTATAACTCTGAAAATACATCGAATAAATCCGTTGCACTTTTCCCATGATTGTTTCGGTGGTGTGCAATCCATTCACAAGGGTTGATTCCAGTACTTTTTTCAAGATAGAAGGTAGATTTGTCTCGTTGAGAAAAGGTCGCACTGGTAAGTGGAAATGGTAATTCAAATCTATCTTCTGAGGTTTCCCCCAAACGCAAATGTATTTGATTCTTAAAAACATTCAGTTAGTGTTCTTATTGCTCAGGGCATAAGTTAAAGGTTGATGATCAGTAAAAATTTTAATTCTTGCCCTGCCGTACAAATAATTTCTAAAGGAGTTTAAAGCGCAAATAATTGCCAGAAGTTATTTTTCGTTTATTGCAAAATTTCTATGATTTTAAAAGAGTACGAAATATAAAAGAAATTAGCCTGCCTTTTTGCTCCAGTACAGCCCCAATTGCAAAGTACGATGCGTCCCTTGTTAAGTGAAAGTCTTTAGAATAGTCGGGATATGTCAACAGAATGTCTTGAGATGCTAAGGTAGTTTTGAGTTCAAGTTAGTTTGAGCCTAGCTCAACCTCTGCATGGCAAAATTTATATGTTTGCTGATTATATAAGCATCTTGTATCCATCTAGAGATAGAAGTTTGCTCAAAATGTATATAGAGGAGGACTCTAGAATCATAAATAATTATTTAGCTGTGAACAAGATTTTTTAAATGTGGAAAAATTAAAATAATAATCTTCTCACCTCAGAGACGGCAGATGGAAACGTTCCATTGTTGTTTTAATGGTATACCCAAAACTGAAGTAAGTGAGATCAAATATTTAGGAGTTTTAATAACCAATAACATCAAATAGAAAGGACATATTTTAAATATGATCCACAAGCTTTCATATGCTGTGGGTATTCTATATAAATTTAAAAATGTGCTAACAGTAGAGACAAAATACCTTCTGTACATGACACTATTCCACTCACATATTATGTATATGTCAATATGCTTGGGTTATAAAAATTCAACAGAATTACAGAAACTACAGAGGCTTCAGAATCGTGCAATAAAAGCAATCTTCAATTTACCAGCGAGATATCCCAGTAATCAACTCCAATCAGATTGTTTTAAGAATATCCTCTCAGTAAAACAATGTTATCAGTATCAGCTGCTTATTAACGTGTACAAAAATTTGCATTCATTAAGTTATAATACTATTCCACTACAGCGGGTAACCCACGGTAGAAACACTAGAAACAGTAATATTTTAGTAGCGGCGAGGTGTCGACTCGAGCTAACAAAACAATGTCTTATTTGATAATGAATAAGTATTTAATACAAATACAAATACAAAATAACAACACAACGTTATACCTATATTGGTCCAACCACTTTCAACTTTCTACCAAATCCCTGCAAAACCGTATTGACGATAGGAGCGTTCAAAAGAAAAATTAAAGAGTATCTCCTAAATGAAGCATATATTTTTTAAATCATATTATATATTTTGTTAAATTAAATTTCTTTATTGCAATTATTAATTAAGCTTTAAAGTAAGTTACCTTAGCATGCTCCTTAAGAGCGCATAGCAACGGAGCATTACAGTGAATTGTATAAATTTATAATTTGTTACATATTAATGGCTTTTTATAGCCAGTGAAAAAACTCATCAAAACATTGTACGATACCTTGACCTGATTAAAACTATGCTTATAAAAAAAGGTATGGTACAATATTTTGGCCTACTTAAAAATAAAGTTTAAGCAAAAAATAACGAACAATATTTAACCTACTGAAATAGTGCTTAAGTAAAAAATATTTCACAATATTTGCCTTACTTGAATAATGCTTACATATGTTACTGCGATGTCCAACCATTGTCGGCGGACTCATTTAGACTCTGCCTAACTCTCCCCCCTCTTAATTCCGAGACGTCACGTTGCGGTTTATGATGTACGCCACTGCTGCTTCTAGGTCTGCCGGTGTCCACTGCGGGTGCGATGTGATCTTTTCCTCTTTTTTTTTCTTAATGCAAAAACAAGCCAATGCAACCGCCACAATGATAATTCCGGCCATAATACTCATTAAGGATTTTGTTTCTAGCTCTTTTAGCGACTTTAAGTTTTGCGACGACATACATGGTATTATGAGGGGGAGTAAAAGTTCAACTTGACGCTCCTCTTGAAATGTAAGATTTTCGGTGGGTGCGAGATGAAAGGCGGTGTATTTCCACTTCTCTTATAAATAGTAGGGTTAATTTTGATTGTGTTATTATAATTTATTAGGTAAATTCCCGAAAGCTTTACTGTTTCGGCTTCCGTGACTGCTGTATCTTGCACGTTATTCAAAATTAGTGTGCCATTCCCCACCTCTTCCACCGTTGGAATGTTATCAGCCGTTTTGGTTGGGCACAATGCCGCGTTTTTATTCAATAGCTGATTTAAGCACTCGGATGCACCGACTTTACAAATGTGGACTGAATTAAAATCTGCACAGTTCGCTAGAGGGATAAACTGGTTTAAACAATGAGCCGCCTTATTGGTTGAGAGGTTGATTACGGTGTTATTCTGTACTACAGGGAAAACTTCTACTAAACTACATAACTTAATTAGTAATGGTGATTTTAATACAAAAAAAATTATATCATTTTCTTGATATACTCTTATGCTAGATAACTTAAAAATGTGGGTTAAACTAACATTGACTGGTTTCATAGTCAGAAGGTTTTTAGTTCCTCTAAGTTGAATATTGAGGGATTAATTACTTCTACCTTTGCCAACATGATAGATAACGCAACATTGTTTAAATGAGTTATAACTTGTTGGTTCCTAGTCATGAGTAACTGAAATAGTAAGAGTCTTTTTTCATTTTTTTTTATGTTCCTCGTAGTGAATTCATTTATTCTGTCGGTGATTTCGTTGATTTTTTCTTGGGTTATGCTGTTTAGATTCCTTTGTATATTATTATTTTCGATTACCCTATTCAAATTGTTTTTTAAGACATCAAAGTCTCCATGGTCGGGAGTTCCTGCTATGAATTTCAGAGCTGAACCCAAAGAATGTAGAGGGATCTAGCCACTCGTCGGTGGACTCTTAAGACGTCCAGGGAGCGTTGTATTTCATTAATCTGAAGTTCGAGTTCGGTTATCAAATGTTGTTCTGTAACGTTTTTTAATATATCTTTAGTCTCTTGGATTGTACTCTCAAAGTCAGTAAGATTTGTTGTATGTAATACGTAGGAATAATTATCATAAGTAGCCACATCACCGGTTGTTACTGCTATGAACATTGACTGAGAGTTGTTGACTATGGTTCCAAATGAACCAGTTATTAAGAGTAAGGTCAGTCTGGAAAAGCAAAGGCAAAAAGAAGAGAAGAAAAAAAAAAAAAGAAGAAGAAGAAGAAGAAAAAAGAGAAAATTATGGAAAGCTGTTTATCTTAAATTGTCTTTATGGATTCTTCTACCCTCTATTAAGACTGCAGTTCCTAAGTCTCTTTCTACTGTCTTTTCTTTAAAAATTTTGCAAAATTTATTTCCCAACCGCTTATTTCTACGGACGTAAACTTTATTTCCAGGTTGAAAGGTGCTAGTGGTTGTGTTTTTATTACTTCGATCAAGTAGTCTTTGTTGAACTTGTTTAACTTTGTCCTTTATTTGAGCTCGCTTTTGGTCGTTTAAGTTATACAGGGCATCAAAGGGTTTAGTGTTGGTGACCGAATGAATACTGTGATTATATTTAAATGTAGCTTATAATAAGAGTTCGATGGGGTCGACTATCCTTTGCTGTTCCTTTATGCAGCGAGCGAGTAATGTTGAGTGAAATCTTTCCACTTGACCATTACTTTCGCTGTGCATAGTTGGCACAAAAAATTGCTGTGCTCCAAAGTGGTCACGAATCAAGGTGCTTATAGTACCTGATTTAATAGCTTTTTTATTATCGACACTATTAATTTTACACTGTTAAATTTTGTTAATATTTGTAGTGAGGCTGCACTTATATCAATTGTTGATCTTGACGCAATTGATATAATAGTGGCTAATTTAGTGAATGTTAGAAAATGTTGTTAGTTTATTATTAGAATATCTATATGAAGTATTTCCCCTGGACAATTGGGTAAAGGTGTGGGGTTCATTAGATTTTGAGGCGGTTTCCTCTTATATTTATTCTCTGTACATATTCGGTAGTTTGCTATTATTGATTTTAATTTCTTTTTTATTCCGCGGAAATAGTATTCTTTTATAATCTGTGCAAAATTTTCATCCAAGGATCCTCTAAACCAGATATAAAAACTCTCAGAGCGTTTCCTCGTGCTCTATTATTTAGGGCAGTAATTACCGATTCATTACCGGTGTTATCCATCCTATTTTTATTATTAATTAGTGTTAATTGTCTATCTACTGCGTCATAGGATTCTGTAATTGACTTGTTTCCTTGTCTTAGGGCACTAAGTTCGTTGTCTAAGATTTCGCCATGCGGGATAGCCTTGAGCATTGCCTTTAAATTCGGGCAACGATATTATAAGTTCTAATGTAGTCGATCCATTAGGTACATCGGGATTTATTGTTCCTTGATGGAAAGATGGGCCTGGTTCAGGCGTCAGGCTGTTTAATTTTTCGGACAGAGTTCTTAATTGTTCCGTAAGGTTGCCCGTGAAGGCGTCAACGGCAGCAACTACTAATTCGATAATTTGATCCCTATTCATAATGTTGCGTCGTCTATCAAAGGTTTTTTAAAAGGGAGAAAATACAAAAAGAGACTTACCACGGATCCAGTACTTACATTACAAATGTGGGGCGCCAGTTAAATGTGGTAATTTGTTCCATATTTATTAGTCAACACTACTTTTGCAAACACAATACTATTACAATATCAAACTTCGTTTGAGTGTATTAAAGGCAATGTATCGTCACATTCTAAATGTTTTTAAAACTTTCATAAATAAAATATACTAAAGTAAACGTTGAGTGATTTGCAGCTTATTAGCCAACGTTGCAAAAACGCAACACCTTCGTTACGCCTATTCGGTGGACTTAGAGTAAATTTTTTTTTTATTATGAATAAAGAAGTATAAATGGTTACGAATACCAAAAATTATAAATTTATCTCAACGATTTCGGGTACCGGTAAAATGTGGGTTTTTTTCTTTTTTTTTGCTCCTTATATTGGAATTTCAGTTTTTTAATCTGTTGTAGTCGACGTTTTTTATTCTCTTGGTCTGCAATTGTTATTACCCTATATAAATCTCTGAGTGTCTGTAAATATTTAACGTGTTGTCCTCCTCTCTTTTTTTTATCGTGGGGTTCTGTACAAGTTTTTCTATTACTTCACGGCGATGTTGTTGCCACCTTTTGTATTCCTCTATAGTCAAAGGTTGCGGACGAGGAATTGGTGTAGATGTAGTCGAGGTGGCCTTTATGGGAATGTGCCCCGGATGGTATATACGGTTGAGAACTATAATATGAAGTGTTTTAAACGTGTAATGTTATGTTGTCTTTGCAATAATTTTCTTATTGGAAGGAGTGCGTTTTTATGTCAGTCATTATTTATATTCATTCGACAAGTAACGTTCTATAATGTTATTTTGGTATATTATGATTATTTTGGCAGGATCGCCATGTTATATAATATACGAGGCAGGGATTGCCATGTTATGGATTATTTTTTACTATAGATAAGTTTTATTTAGTTTATTGAATATTCACATTTGCTTATAAAGCGAAGTCCACTAGCATGGAATGCTATGAGTGGGTGAATATCCTTATATAATTTATGTCTACAAATACTTACATTTGCTCCATTAGGGCAAAAGCTAGTAGCATTCACTGCTATGTCTGGGTAAGTAATTGTTTTTTTATTTTTATTGGATCAATCAACAGTGTATCTAGTTTTAGATTTTCTTTTATCGATTGATAATTTATTTACAATTTCTTCTGCTTATATACTAATTCTACTTTTGCATATGACCTACTTATTTACTTACTTACTATTTACAAATTGTAAATTATTCTTAATCATCAAATAGTAAAAATAATGCTGAACTTAAAAACAAGATAGAAAAGTTCGGCTAAGACCGAAGCTTATATACCCTCAACCTTTATTATTATTCAGGTCATTTTTTTAACAATAAATAGTGTTTTTTTTTTAATTATAGGCGTTTGCGTTATTTAATCACGCCTATTTTTGGCACAGTGTTAGATAACGGTACCACTAATATATATACCAAATTTCAACTTGATAGGCATAGTATTGTGCGATATATAATTTTTTAAAGATACAATTTTTTCGAGGTATGTTGAGAATTTCGTTTATTGTGGGCGGATGATCAAAATGAATATACCCTCTTCACTAGGGTATATTCATTTTGATATATAGGGGTATAATAATGCTTACTACGCTTTATGTTTCCTAGATTAAAATTGTATATATACATTGGTATAAAGGTCTTTGCTGACGGTAAGCTCCCTGTAAATTCAATGGTCCTTGTTGATGGAAAGGTCCTTGTTGATAATTCTGTCTCTGTGAATAAAAAGGTCTTTGTTGATATAATGGTATCTGCGGCTGTGGTACAAAAGCTAATTGTGGATAGAATGGCACTTGACTAGTCCGTTTTGGTGGAGCTGGTTTATTTAGAACATTATTAAAAGGTATTTCTTATTAGCATACAAAGTTCTGTAATTTTGATTATCTAACTTTAAGCATAAATGTAAAGCTTGCGACAAATCAGCCGACTCTTGCATAGCCAACAATCTCGGTAAATCTCCTCTGAGACCCCTATTGAAAGTATCCAATGCTTTATCCCTATATGTTTGTATCAAAAGTGTAGACGATTCCCTATTCAATTCCATGCTGCCTATTTTATTCAGTATTAAGGGCAAATATTTATAAACTTTCTGATAAAACTCTTGCACAGTTCCCGATTAATTCAAGGATTAATGTAGACATTTGATATTCTAATGTTGGGATATCATGCTTATCTCCATATTGGAGTGTTGACAGCGACAAATCGCTCGCCAGTCCAACGGGGTATATATTCCAAGGCGATATCGGCATTGCCCACTATCTTATTCTTGACCACGCTAAGTACACCATAATACTTAGCCGTACCAACCAAAGGTTAGTAAATGTCTAAGACACGCTCCACAAACTTTTTCCAGGAGGTGAACTTCCCGGGATTCCCTGAGAATTCCCTAAGACACCTTGCCACGTCTGGGATCTTGTCTAAGTCCTCCAACCTATTTTTGTGCTCTATCTTATTCCTTATCCATTGCACCAAAGTCTGTCACGGGATTCATTATACCCCTATTGATCTGTCTTCCCTGCTCACTCAAAATTCTAGTGACAATATCTATCACCATAGGTTCCAACTGAGCATTTATGGGTGCTGCAGCAGAAGCTGACGAAGATGCTGAAGCAGGAGGAGCAGGAGCTCCATTAAAATAGCTCTTAAAATATTTTGTGGGTTTGACATTTTAAATCTCAATTTTTTCGAAAAATTAAAAATTGTTCAAATTTTCAAAATAAAGTCAACTAAAGGAAAAATATTAAATCAATTTAAAAGTTAATTCTCGTTGGAATTGTTTTGCAATTAGATAAGATTAATCTAAAAATTAATTCTTAAATTTTTTTTTGTAATTTTGAAAATATTTAATTCACTTATTTTCTAATTTAAAAATAAATGTTTGTTCTTTCTCTTTAATAACTTCTGTAGGAAAGGATATTATATTTAATTTTAATTCTTAAATGCCTTTTTTCATAATAATCTTTGTTAATAATAGAAAAAATTTATTAAATTTTTTTTAAAATTTTAATTACCTTTTTTTCAAATAAAATCCTTAATAATTTTTTTTTATTTAGATATTAAATAATTTACTTCTTTCAATAAATTTTCCTAATTTTTTTGATTATTTCTACTCACATGGTGGCACCTTTCGTATAAAAGCAGCTTTAATCGGCAGCAACAGTAGTTATTGTAATTTTCCAATTATTGTCAGTTAACGCTGCACTTATGGATTGGTTTATTTAGAAGATTGCTGAACCGCAAACGATTATGGGCCGACAGGATATTGATTTTCCTTAGATTTCAATGATTTTGGTACACGTTTCACAGCATTCAACAACAGTTTAGGTGAAAATATCGTTATCTTACTTATATCGGTTGACAAATTTCAAGTTCACTTAAGACAAGGCTGCCTTTTTCCCTTTTTTTATCCTTTTTTAACTCTAATATAGTTTGTTTCAATTTAAATTTTCTTTATGTTGTCCTTCTTTAATTTTAATTTTAAAATAATTTGATTCAATTCAATTTCGTTACGTTGTCTTTCCTTAATTTAAGTTAATTTAATTTTGTTTCGTACCATTTTATTTTCTTTATTTTTAATTATAAGTAACATTGTCCTTCTTTTGGTTTAATTTTCTTTACTTTCAATAATTAGCAACATTGTTTGTTTAATTTAGTTTAATTTTGTTTTGTTCTTTTTGTTCACGTTTCAACTAGAGTTGGTAGGTGGAGTGTCCTCTCGCGCAATGCCGATCACTGTCCTGCTCTCGTTTCTCCTCTCTCTCTAATTTTGTGCAGCTATTTTTTCTCTCTTTTTTATATATATACCAATTTGTGTAAGCATAAAATATTCTTTATTCATTCCCTTTGTATCAGTACAACAGTTAACATAAATTCTTTATAAAATAAAGATCTCTTTCTTTTTGTGTGAACTTATAAGGGTTGAACTTCTTCTTTTGTGAAATCATAAAGTGTGAACGTTTTCTTTTGTGAACATATAAAGATCATTTTGAATCTAATCATATTCATTTTGGTTCCATCGACTGGAATCATCGTTAATCAACATACTCATCATCATCTGGACCACAAGCCCATTCTCATACACATTTAATATAATTTTGTTTCATTAATTTTGTTAAATATTGATCTTTAATTTAATATCATTTAAATTATTCCAATTTTGTGTTTAATTAATTTTTATTTTAATTTCATATATCCTTTTTTAATATATTTTAAATTGTTCAGGTTTTTTGTTTAATTAATATTTTTAAATATTGATTTTTAATTTCACAAATTGTTATTATTGCTAACCGCCCCACGTTGGGCGCCAATTAAAATTTTTTTCTTTTATTTATTTTTTTTTTTTTAAATATATTTATTTATTATAATTATGTTTTGTTCTTATTCTAACTATTTACTACGGCTTAATACTAAAGAATGATCATACCATTATTTTAGCATTATTTATAAGAGCGGACAAAGCTCAGTCAAAGTGCAGAGCTTGCATTTCGCACATGCACAGTACTTGTGGGAAACACATGAGATAGCAGTCTACACTGAAATTCGACATCGGGCATTAAACTTTGCTCAAGCATTCGATATAGGTCATTAAACCTTACTTGAACGTTCGATATCGGTCATCAACTTTACTTAAGCGCTGATTAAACTATTTCACAACCAGCGCTAATTAAACCGTTTCATAACTTATATAAGCATATAATAGTTTTTTTTTTTTGAAGCACTTAGAATATAATTATGGTATATGTATGTTCAGGGTGTCCGCTGGGAAGGTATACTACTTTATTTTTTTCCATTGTAATCCTCATCATCTCTTAATTGGCATCATCTTGTTGATACCACATGTTAATCAAGCCCAAAGCATGCACTTGTGGCATTAAAAAGTTTTCAATCATACATCGCTCCCCATTCACAGTTACCGTTACGCCGTTTTCATTTTCAAAGAAGTAAGATCCAATGATTCCTCCTGACTAAATTGCACACCAGACTGTCACTTTTAATGGATGCAAAGGTGGCTGATGAATAATTTGAGGGTTTCCCATTCCCCAGAGCCGACTATTCTGTTTATTCACATATCCATTCAAATGAAAATGTGCCTCGTCACTCATTATGATTTTTTCATGAAAATCGGAGTTGTCATGGGCGAGCTGTAACATCCTATTGGCATATGTACGGCGGCGTAAATGGTCTTGTGGAAGAAGTTCTTGTGTCAACTGAATCTTATATGGAAACAAATGCAAATCCTTGTGCGAAATTGTGGCCAAAGTTGTTCTTTGAAGACCAAGCTCCTGAGCACGGCGTCGGATTGAGGTTGATGGATTGTTTTGAACACTTTCTTGAGCAGCAGTATTGTTTTCAGCCGATCTTGCAGTAAGTTGTGGTCCATGCTTGGGCATATCACCTACAGACCCTCTTTCTTCGAAATCATTCACTACACGATAAATAGTGCGTTTTGTTGACACGTTTTTTCTCCCAAAAATTTTACGTAACTTTCTCATTGTCAGGAGTAATAGATGATTGATTTTGATAAAATGTTTTAACAATTAAAACACGTTGGATTATCGAATATTTTTCCATAATAAATTTTCCACGTGTCTACTTCACGACTGCCAAATATGATCTGTCAAGACTAATGTTTACCAAAATGGCGGCAAGACAAAGTAGTATACCTTCCCGGTGGACACCCCGTATATCAATTTTTTTTAACGCACATGGAATATAGTCTAAAGAATTATGACTAGAGCAATTGTGGTCCTTGCTCGGGCGCCAACTGTAAAGACGGGTTTTTCCTCTATGCTGGGGTATGCCCAGCGGCTCAGGATTCGCCCAACAGTAAATTTATTTGTTGGGACCACAATTCTAATTTTTCTCTCGGTCCTGTGTGACTGAGGGCTGGATGGCGCGGCACCTTTCGTTAAACACCGACCTGGAGGCTACGGGCCGAGCTAACAAGTGTCCGTGTGGAATATCCTATCCTTGGTGCAGGCTGAGATAGGGACACTCTCAAGAAGCTGGGTTTTGTAAGGGGGAAAGAAAAAGAAAACCAATTAGTGGCTCACCTGGCCTGTTTATTCGCAATATGTTGAGGATAACCACGTTCCACGATTTTGCGTTTTGTTTGATTCTTTTTTCTATTTAATGTCAATACGAAAACTAAGAAACGCAGTTCCTTTTCCTGAAATGCACACTTTTGGTTTTATTTTAATTCAATTCAACCATGATTTTAAAAAAATTACTTGTTCAACAAAACTTCAACAATTCAAGTGTTTCATAATCTAAAGAAATGATTTCAGTTTCTCATTCTATTGAATCAATCACGATTAAATTTAATATATTAAAATTAATACAGTTAGTTTTAAGCAGTCCAATTTCTGGATCGACGATTGCGACAAGTTCAACGTCCCGATCAAGAGTAATCATCAATCTTTCTTTTCATCCACAATCCAGCCATCATCCGTGCTCCATTCTCTCTTCATTCACTCTCTTGTCAGAGAGAAATAAAAAACACAACGACAAAGAGATATAGAAATCACAGTGGAGGGCGAAAGTATGCGAAGAGTTTCGTCCTCACAATTTGTCGTTTGTTTTGTCCTCTTGGAAACGTTAAAATCAATTGATCAAATCGGTAAAGTAAATAGCTCTCGTAAGAATAACTGTTTATACAAATTAAGAATTTTATATTTTTTATGATTTAATTAAATGTATTGACAATATAATAAAAAAATAAACAAATAATCATCATTATTAATATTAATTAATAATATCCAAATAATTAACAATTGTTCCCGTTTCGTTTTTACAATTTTTTTTTTGTTGTAAAACATATCTTTCCAACTTTTTAAGTAAACTTCCAATTTTTAATCTATTTTCTAATACGACTATATAGTATTTTACACATAAAAAAACCACAAGTTGTATTAAAATTTAAGTAGTATAAATGTAGATCAAAATCATACAACGAGACATATATACAAACATTTATACATTTGCCTTATTGACATATAAGTAAAGAAAACGCAGCATACCTTAAACGTTCAACACGCAAGCGTCCCGTCCCCAATCCAGCATCTCCATTCACCAAATCCAAGACAAGCCGATTAAGCCCTGTACTAAAATCAGCATGTCAAACGTGAACGACGCCAGTATAACTGACTTGTCAGCAACAATAAATGTCCGCGATCATCAGCCGCCTACAATATCAAGCACCGCAGGTATGCATATGTCGACCGAACAGAATGGAAATCAATATGCGCAATCCAAACCCCAAGTAAAAGCACCAGACAGGTTAATGCGCATGGAATCGCAAATGGAAGAACTGAAGAAAGCAATAACGGACTTAACCAATGCACTACAGAGTATCACCACATCAATAATTCAAGAACATCAACCCCCGCCAATACACCTAGAATTAACCACACCAGTTCCAACTCCACAATCTCGACAAAATTTTCAGCCGTTGTCCAATCAGGACCCAGCCAAAATCAGAGTCGCAAAATGTGGCTTTGTATTCGATGGCAATAATAACAACATCCCGGTAGAAGACTTCGTATTCAGACTGGAAATGTTACGAGACCACTATGAAGTACCATGAACAGAACTGCTACGGGACTTCCACATGCTGGTCACAGGTACCGCCAAAGAATGGTACTGGTTGTATATGCATACGATACGAGGCTTGAAAGAGCTTGAAAGAGCTCAACGAAGCACTGTTAACACAATACCGGTCGAGCCGATCCAACTTTGGAATAATGAGAGACATGCTTGAGCGCAGACAAAGGGCGAATGAAAGTACCGATACATATTTTTTTGAAATGCAGAAATTGCGTACCTGAAAAAAATCGCTTTTGCCTAGATGCGCGTAAATTAAATAACGTTACGGTCAAATATGCGTATCCACTGCAAAACAATGATGGCCTGCACTGCAAAATCGACGAAACATACTACATCAGTAGTGTTGATCTAAAACATGCGTTTTAGCAGATCGAACTAGACGACTCATTTAAACCGTACACTGCATTCACCGTGCCAGCAATTCGTGGCTAATACATTCCAACAGTTCCTGCAATCATATAGGGACACTCAAATTAAAACTGCTATGCATTCACTGCAATCTAACGCCGCGGAAAGAGTCAATCAGTCAGTGCTCGCAGCCATCCGCGCATACTTACAAAATGACCATAGAGATTGGGATATCTATCTACCGGAAATAGAAGGCGCTCTAAGAAATTCGATACATACCGCAACAGGCGTAACACCTTATTTTGCGTTGTTTGGTTTGCATATGTATACCAATGGTGCTGATTACAAGCTGGCGAAGAAATTAAGTTCAATGTAGGACCATAACATAATAGAGTTGAAAAGAGCGGACAAAATAAACATCGTTCACGAGAAAGTTAAAGAAAGCCTGCACGCAGCCTATGAAAAGAGTGCTAGACGTTACAATGAACGGGCGCGAGTTTGTACCTTCCATCCAGAACAAGAAGTTTATAGAAGGAATTTCGCCCTTAGCAACTTTAAAAATTGCATTAATGCGAAGTTTTGCAAAAAGTTCATAAAGTGTAGAGTGGTCCGAGCGCTTGGGAATAACATGTATGAACTAGAAACGACTCAGGGCAAACCTATTGGTATGTTTCATGATAAAGACATCAACGCGTGAAAGCGTAGTTCAAGACAATACAGTATCATATCCATCTGGTCATGGCGTAAGGTTCACGTAATCTAACTTCCTGGCTATAAGAC
Source organism: Crataerina pallida (assembly GCA_949710015.1). NCBI lineage: Eukaryota > Metazoa > Arthropoda > Insecta > Diptera > Hippoboscidae > Crataerina > Crataerina pallida. Next base: position 14,506,988 of record OX453289.1, read on the forward strand.
ATCTCAAGGCGTGAGAATGCCCCACGTTGGTATAAAACACGAAGCAAATCGCACACCGATCCTCTGGCGAAATAAATTTCTGATAGAATCGGAGTTTTGTTGCGACATGCGAAAAAGGCAACGCTGCAAGGGAAAAATTTGTTTCTTCTCCTGTAACAACATGGCAGCAAAACGGGTGATGTTTCTTGCAGTATGGACAGCTATCTTGTTTGGCCGTAATTAAAAAAGATTATGAATATGCTTATTTTGATGTTTGAATGCAGATTTAGTAAAAGCCGTGTTCATTCATATAGACTCTAAAATTTAAAAGTAGATTCTAAAAAAGAAAGAATGGTTGACATTTTTGGTATTGTTGTAGATGTACTTAGCGTTTTCTCCCACTCTTTTCGCATTGAGACATCTATTTTTTGAGAAGTGAGATAAACCGAAATAGCATCCCATTAATTTCCAATGAATTTAATTGGGCAAGGCAGAAAATAATCCATTCGAATTTTGTATATCAAGTAGACGTTTTAGAATTTGCTCCACAAGTTTACCCTCATTGTGAAAGCGTTTTTCTAATGCTGACCAAGCCAAATCATAGCTTGCATCTGAAGCAGGATATTCATTAATAATATCTAAAACTGAATCAGTACATGAACCTTTTAGATAGAAATATATTTAAATTTTGAATATACACACATTGTTGTGTACAATAGATGTGAACATATCTCGGTATGATATCCAATCCATATAATCTCCGTTAAAAGTTGGCAAATCTATTTTGGGAGCCTTATTCCAGGATTAATATTAACGTGATTTAGTAATGTAAGCACAAATGTTCAGGTATAGCGTATGTTACTTCCATTTCATTTACAAAATTATGAAGCGTCGTCTTGAACAGAATATAATCATTATAACACTTGTAGATCATATCTTCATTTAAATAAGGTAATTCACTTTCATTTAATGTTGACTCATGTGCAATGGCTAAAATTTGTTCATGTCTATCTTTAAATGTGTCAAAAGTATGTTTTATATCATTTAATACAGTTTGTATGTAGCCTTTCTTATAGATTCTTTTGGTTTGGCTTCAAAGCATTCAATCATATGTATTATATGCTTACGCAATTTGTGTTGGTTATTAATAGCAGTAATAGCAGCTTCCATGATGTATTAAATTCAGTAAAGAATGTCGCAAAGTTTATTTAAATTATTACTTCCTGAGTTTCAGCACAATTTATATGTATGAGAAAAAAACACTGTTTGTGGTGTGAAGATCAAAGAATAACTGATAACAAAAGTAACTGTTTTATTAAGTTTACATTTTTAGCGTTTCTATATAATTATACATGCTTATATATAAAGAGACTGATGAAAATATAAATAAACATATCCATATTTAAATATAAGTTAATGCCATTTATATTGACAATACTGATCATGGGAAAGTGTCCGTTCACACAATCATAACTTCAAACGCAGCAAAATTTATTTCTTTGGAATGATACTAACATTGACACTATAGAACAATACTAATCATGGGGGTCCGTTGTCATGGCTTTAGGTCCAAACTCAACAAATTCTGTTTCATTTGGCTATGTTCAGAGAACATAGCTTGACAGGTGTTACTACAGATCATATTTCATTTTGCAGATGCTTATAGAACAACATAAATAGATAAATAGATGTAAATTAATTTTAACTAGTTAATTCATTTCTGAATTCATAAAAATAAACACGCTTTTCAGCGTTAATAAAAAATAATATTTTTTTAAAAATAAAAAAATAAATAAATTTAATTAATTTACATATGCAGAGAATTCCAACCAAAAGGTAAATTCTTTTACTAAATTTTCCCTAATTGCTTAGAAAACCATGATATGATAATCATTGTTTACTAAAGAAACTAAACTTATCAACACATTATTAACGGGTAATTCTTATAATGGTGTATATCTTGCAAGGATTCGCATTAGACATTCTATGTGACCTCTGCAATGTTGGTGATAGTGCCAATCATATGTTTATAAAGTGCAATAGATAATCCATTGTACGTGTTAAATATAGTTTACTATATATTTATCAAAATCTAAAGGACTTATAACACTACGTTTACATGGATAAATATGAAAAATATTTTAATACAATTTTGTATACAATAAAATTTTTGTTGCTAGTAAAAATGAAAAATATTTTAAGTAGGGTTAAGGGTTATCTCCTTAACCACATTGATTTTTGGACGGTTAACTAAATAAAATTTAACAATCTCATTAAAGTGGTTAGCAGATAACCATGTAGTTAACGACCTTAAATTTCAATGTAACTCTGAAAAAGTACCTAAAAATACAACTCTTTACGATAAAACTTCCCTGATATGTCAAATAACACAAATAAATAAAATAAATGTTTTCGTTTAAAATTGAAGAAAATGGTCATATATGAAATAAATTAAAAATGCTGCTTTTTGTTTGTTTTTATTTTAGTTTACCTTTTTTAAGTTTATCATAAATGTTTTTTGTTTCAGCTCAAGGTAAAAGACTTGTTTATTTTTTCTTTATTAATTTTTCTTTTTATAAACCAATATTTCGCTTTATTTTATAAAGCATCATCATCCTCATCATCCTTGAAACCCTGAGGATGCTTTATAAAATAAAGCGAAATATTGGTAAACGGTAGACTTTAGACTATGTCAACCAAGCGGTAAAGACAGTTACAAATCATAATAACAATGAACTAGCTAAGAACAAAGCGCTCATCCATCGAAATATATAAGAGAAAGGAAAAAAAGAGAATTAATAAAGGAAAACAACAGATGATATAAAAATTATTGGTTGATCTGAAGCATACGCTTTTACACGTTTTTTCTGAAATGTAACAATTAATGGAAATCAGACACAAAGGAAAAGAGGCGATTATCTTAATACTAAAACTAAACCTGCGCTTTGTTAAGGCTCTAAAAAAAACCCTGAGTTCTACCTGAGCTTTTACCACTTTTACGCGGCGAATCTATCTGTTGTTGTTTCGCTAAGCCTCATTTTAAGAAGAAGCAGAAGAGGTGAATGGATGAATGGCTCAGATCGGTTAAGTAAAGTGTATAATAATATCTTTGTGTCAGTATCATCATCGCCATTCCGGATCGAACGAACGACTATCCAATCCTATAAACGGGATTGGATAAATCTCCGATAGATTGCAGATCGCGACACCGACACCGCAACCGAAATGAATAATCAGCTACACAATCATGGTTGAGCTGATGAAAGTACAAGTTAGACAGAGTTCAAATATTTTATTAATTTCATTTTAATTATATCAGCATTTTCACACAAATCGATTAAATGATAGTTGTCATTATAGGTCTTGCATAACCGTCGTAACGGGTTATTATTGCTATAGTTATTTTTGTATTAATTTATGCAAAGAAACCGAAAATATCTAGATGCGTGTCGAGGTACATTGATATTAATGCTAGACAATAAAAACGCCGAATCAATAGTTATATTTTATATAGGCAACCATCCAAAAATCAATGTGGTTAAGGAGATAACCCTCTCAACCGCGGTAACCTCGTCAGTGTAAACGTAGTCTAAGGATGCCTATTTACAACTATGTCGGTTTGCTCGTGAATCAGATGTAATACATTTAGTTAAATTTTTCATACATATGAAATATTTTTTCCTTTTATAATATATTGTTCTTTTATTTCATCAAGTTACAAAGCAAAGTTAGATGTAGTATAATAATATGCTTAAAGCTAACTTATACTTAGGGTTGCCGAGTGCACGCGTTTGTTCTTTAACTTAATATAGCATTATATATTACAATACAATGTTTAACAACTTCTTCTATGTCATGGCTTTGACTAGGCCACCAGCAACATTGGCGTGCCATAGACTTTATTTTAACCACCCCCAAATGGGAAGCATGCAAAAATTGAATAATACTTTCTTTTACTGTTTTTGGAATTACTACCCTATAATCCCAAAACAAGCAATCGTCTTCTACTGATAATTCTGATTTAATTCTAAAGTAAGGTAACAATTCTGTATCTTTACATTTTCGTGGCCATCCGGCTAAAACATTTTTAATTACTTTCTGTATTACATTTTCATTTGCCGTAGCAGTACGTAGTACATATTGTTTCAAAGTTTACTAAATTGTTGTTATTTTGTTTAATAAAATTAACATATACACTCACGTCCGTCTCTTCATCTGTTTCGCAAGAATTACTTGGCATCTTAGAAAAATAATCTGCCACATTGTCTTTAGATTTAACGTATTCAATATCAAATTGGTAACCTGACAACGTAAGCGCGACGCGTTGTAATCGGCTTGACGCCATTACAGGTATGCCTTTCGTAGGACTAAAAATATGTTGTAATGGTCTGTTGTCAGTTACTAATACGAAACGTCGTCCATACAAAAAGTAATGAAATTTTTTCACCTCAAACAAAATAGCTGCTGCCTCTTTATCTATTTGTGCATATTTTTTCTCAGCCACTGATAAAGTGCGAGGTGCAAATTCTATCGGTCTTTCATATCCCTGGTCATCAACCTGTGATGACACTGTACTAAGTCCAATAGGACTTGCGTCTACAGTCAACTCAGTTTTGTAATTTAGGTTAATATTGTGAAATACTATATTTCCTTTATAAATCGAATTAAATATTTAACCAGTCAATTTTTTTTTTTTTTTTACAAAAGTGTAAAATAATAAAGAGAAAAATTGATAGTTCATTTAGATAAGTGTGAATTTAACATAAACTTATAAACCAATAATTTGTGAAACTTTACAGTTATTTGGTTATTTACTTGAGAGTGCATTATACCTCTCAGTCGCTATTATATAAATTATAAATAACAATACACATAACAACGCTGTTCTCTCTACACATACTATACATAATAATTGTTACATCTACGAGTATAACAATTATATTCAACAAACAGCTAATTCGGTGGATCAGCGTATGGTGTCTCTGTTTACTAACCCAGGAGTTGCAGGTTCAAATCCCGGTGTCGTAAAAATTTTTTTTTTTTTAAATCTGATCGCCATGGAAAGTGATGCTGACCCCTTCAAAAAGTCAGCTAAGGTTCCTAGGTCTGCTACAAAACAAACTGAGAGGAAAAACACATTAGTATCCCTTGTTAATAAAGGGAGTAGCAGCAATATTGAAAGAGTGGCTAGCAATCCCGAATTGAGCGCCTCGTCATCAAGCAAACACTATGATGCCACAACATCACTTAAGGTGCCAGCTCATGAGAGACCTGCAAAAGGTAGCAGCGGCGGTAGTGGTAGCAGCAGCAGCGGTAGTACCAACACCATAAAAGTAGGCAAAAATAAAAAAGCCGCCCCCATTCAAACTGGCATTGATAGATATATCAACATAAAAAGAAAAATCTCTTCACCGACTGAAAACGCTGCTAAAATCTCGAAAACGAACGAAAATCACCCTACCTCTTCCAAAGTAGCTGCAACGGCCAATAGATTTGCACCGCTTGCAGATATAAATGATGCAGACGAAGATGCAGTAGCAGAAGTTCAACTTCGGCCCCCTCCTATATATTTGCGGGAAGCTTTAAATAATAATCTCATCAATACTCTTGCTCAATTAGTTGGTAATAATCAATTTCATGCGGCTGGTATTAAGAGAGGTGCTATAGCTGAAGCGAAAATCCAGTTTTACACGGAGGAAAACTACAAAATTGGCATTAAATACCTCGAAAATTCTAAAAAAAGTTATTATACTCATCAACTGAAGAGTGAAAAAGGACTGGTAGTTGTAATAAGAGGAATCGAAAGCTCGGTGCCAACAGATGATATTAAGGAGGCGTTGGAAGGTGACGGGCATATAGTCAAGTCAGTCTTCAATTTACATAATCGCGAGAAGATTCCACAACCACTGTTCCGAGTAGTGCTTGAACATGACAATAAACAAGGTGCACAACAACAACAACAGATTTACAACCTAAGATACTTGCTTCATCGCAAGGTCACTGTAGAAGCACCTCATAAGCGGACTAACCCGCCGCAATGCTACAACTGCCAGGAGTATGGCCATACGCGATCTTACTGTCGACTACCACCGGTATGTGTTATATGCGGACAACTACATAAATCAGCTGAATGCAATGTTCCCTCCACCTCAAGAAAATGTGGAAATTGTGGTGGTGATCACTCAGCAAATTATCGTGGATGTCCCATTTTCCAAAACCTAAAACATAAGTCAATTAAATTAACACCTTCTTCTAAACAACAACATGATCAGATGATAGCCGCTCCTGCCGCTCAACACTTGGCACCAAAAAACACACCAAAAAACACCAATGTCAATATAAATGCTTGTTCATACGCTGACATCTTACGTTCAAGCCAAAAAAATCGAACTGATTCGCAGCCAAATACATTTACGTGCCACCAAGCGGCCGCTTCGAACCTGGAGAGTACTATTGCTATGTTGGTACAACAGATGCAGACGTTTATGAGCACAATGCAGTCGATGGTGCAGGAAATGGTTAGAAACCAAACAGCATTGATCCAGGTGTTAATGAACAAGCCATGAACAATATAAACCTATGGTCTCATATTAGCAGCAAACTTTTTGGTGTTTTCCTTTTATGTGGAAATCTTTGTTTTTTTAGTCACATATATTTAGTGTTGTTATTAATCATAATTTCTCTCTCAATATCTACTGCCACTTTGCTCTTTATACTGTATGTTCTATAAATTATACTATGGCTATGACAACAGGTGACGTCACACACACCATGATTAGAGTCCTCACTAAGTGACATACTGGTATTCATATTTGTCATCTGAATGCCCAAAGTTTACGTAACAAAATTGACGAATTTCGACACATCTTTGAGAATTCTGATATGCACGTCATATGCGTGTCTGAGACGTGGTTCATGCCTGCCGAACTTAGCTCTCTTTTTAGCTTGAGCGGTTATACACTCTTTCGTGCCGATCGGCATAATCATGCTGGTGGTGTAGCCGTATATATAAAAAACCTCATACACTGCTCATGGGTATGCAAGTCGAGTCCAGACAGTCCTATTGAATACATTTTTATCAACATAAGTAGGGGACATAATAAACTCTTGGTGGGTTGCGTATACCGACCTCACCGTAGTACCGATTTTACTGAGCTTGTGATGACAATCGGAGATATTAGTATCGGTTATCCCGATGTGATCATTTGCGGAGATTTCAATAGCAATCTTTTGTTAGATAACAGCTTTATAGCTGAGATGAATATGCTTGGTCTACTCTCCGTTAATACGTCAAACCCGACTCATTACACTGCTCATACATCTACCGTCCTTGATCTATTCCTAGTCAACAACATAAATAAGGTCCTCCTTTATGATCAGCTAAACGCTTCAAATTTTTCTAATCATGACCTGATTTTCATGACGTATAATTTTCAACTCCAAAATGCTCACATTTACCCTACCTATAGAGATTTTAAGGGTGTGGGTATTAACGAACTTGAATGTGCAGCAAACCAAGTTAACTGGAGTGAGGTTATGTGTTTACCGAACAGTGAATCAAAAATACTTTGGTTCAATAACAATTTTCGGTCACTGTACGACGCTTACGTCCCACTAAAAGTTGCCAGTGCCAATTCGCATAAACGCCCCTGGTTTAATAACTACATTCAGCGATTGATGCTAGCCAGAGACGAGTCCTATAGCGCATGGAAGCGTACGCGTGCGCCCGAACACAATGAATTATTTAAGCAGCTACGCCGAAAGGTTTCCTATGCTATTAGGCGTGCGAAAATGGCATATTATGGATCAAGATTTGCCTCTGCTGCTATTACCGCGCAGAAATGGTCCATGATTAGGGAGATCGGTATCAATAGGAACACTATCCCAACTCAAGTTAACCTCGACACTAACGAAATTAATAAAAAATTTGTTAGCATACCAATGAGTACACCCATTGTCTCTCAGTATTTGGAGACGGAAACAGTCTTTGGTTTCAATTCACTTAGATTTAATAGCGTGAGCGATGCTGAGGTGCTAGAGTGCATACTAGACACTAAGTCGAATGCTATTGGTCTGGACGACATCGATCCTAGATTTATCAAATTAATTCTCCCGATTGTATTACACAGTATTACTATGATTTTTAATGATATAATCATGCGTTCGACATTCCCAAATTGTTGGAAGCTAGCAAAAATTTTACCAATCCCGAAAAACAATGGTGATCTCAGACCGATAGCGATTCTTCCGTTTCTTTCTAAAGTTTTTGAAAGAATTATAAAAAACCAAATATGTAATTATGTCCGTATCAACTCACTAATGGTTGATTCTCAATCTGGATTTCGGAAAAACAGATCGTGCACAACCACACTAATTGATGTGACTGAAAGTATTAGAGGCAAATTGGACGATAACAATATGTCATTCCTTGTGTTACTCGATCATACCAAAGCCTTTGATTCAGTTGACCATGTTTTACTTACTGTCAAGCTAAAGAAGTTGTTTAACTTTGATTCCACATCCGCTCAGCTGGTGGAAACGTTTCTCACCAACAGGTATCAACGAATATTTGCTAACAACTCTTTCTCCGACCTACTCCCGATTAGGCGCGGGGTTCCTCAGGGGTCCGTTCTGGGTCCACTGCTCTTTTCATTGTATGTTAACGATCTGCCTAACTGTCTTAGGTGGTGCTAAGTACATATGTACGCGGATGACGTACAGATCTGGACTAGTGGACCCCCAGATGACATCATCGATATAGCCACCAAAATCAATAATGATCTGACTAACATTGCGAATTGGGCCTCTTCCAATGGTCTGGCTTTGAACCCAGTAAAAACTAAGTGCCTAGCTTTTTACAAGAGGGCAGACCTGAGGAATATTAAAATCCGCTTATTGGGGACGGACATTGAGATAGTTGATACTGCAAAAAACCTCGGAGTGACATTTAGTAGAACGCTCACCTGGGAGAACCACATTAACAGAAACGTTGGACAGGTATACGGAATGCTAAGATCACTCTGGCACTTGCAGTGGTTTACGCCTTTAAACATTAGGAAACTATTGGCCAAAGCGTATTTATATCCTAAACTCCTCCATGGGTGCGAGCTGTTTGCCAATTGCGATTCCGTTTCTAGACAGAGACTACAAAAGGCTAACAACTCCATTATACGGTATGTTTTTGGGTTGAGGAGGTATGACCGCGTCTCGAGTTACACGATATCTTTGTTATCTGTTAACTTGGAGGACCTGCTTAAATGCAGATCACTTTGCTTACTGCATAAAATCGTAACTCAGCAGGACCCAGGTTACCTCTTCAACAGACTCGAATTCTCAATGTCTAACCGTAACCACAACATTAAACCTATCCGACATATTTCCCTCATGTCTGAACGTAACTTTTTTGTTTTCGCAAGCCGTTGGTGGAACTCTCTCCCTGTCCGTCTACAGACTATACAAAATTCTAATCGCTTTAAGAGAGAGATTATGATGTACCTTGCACAAAGATATGCGAGTGACCTTTAGTTGTAAATAGTTATCAAATCTCTGTTTTTAATTGTTAATTGTTGTTAAGTTCTTGTGTTCATGTACTTAACATATTATCTGGTGCATACTCCCGACTCATATAAGCTACGAGCTGGAGAGTCGGGAGGCACCCACGACTACTTATGTACACTAAATAATGAAATAAATAAATGAAATGAAATGAAATGAAATAAATATTCCATTTTATCACAAAAAAAATCGCACTTATCCGTAGATAATTTAAAACCAGCCTTATTTAAAACAGACAGAACTTTTTCCAAACGTTGTATGTGCATAGCCCTATTAGGAGTACTAATTAATATGTCATCGTGAAACACCACCACCCCGTAAATTCCAGATAACAAAGAATCCATTAATTTTTGAAACAAAGCACGCGCAGAGGCCAGACCATATATCAAACGTGTATATTGGAACAGACCTTTAGTGGTGGATATTGTGGTGTATTTTCTTGATTCTTTAGCTAATTGCAGTTGTTGATAAGCCATGCTCAAATCCAATTTCGTGAACTCAACCCCACCATATAATTTGGCAAAAATATCTTCTATTCTTGGCAACGGATACTTTTCTACAACCAAACAAGGGTTAATAGTGACTTTGTAATCACCACATATACGAACATCACCATTTTTTTAATAATTGGTACAATTGGGGTTCCCCACTCACTGTATTCAATTGGTTCTAACACATTAAGTTTTACAAGCTTATCAATTTCTTTTTCAACTTTTTCTTTCATAGATAAGAGTAGTGGTCGCGGTCTAAAAAATTTTGGTGAACTGTTAGATTTAATATTTAACGTAATTTGACTTTTATTAAATAATCCTAACGTACAATCAAACATGTTGCAAAATTTTTTAAGTAACTTTTCTTTATCGGTATTCTCCTGTGGAGATAATTTATTATAATTAATTTGTGAAAATGTAATATTAAATTGTTTTAAAAAGTTCCTACCAAGTAATTGTGGTCCTCCATTTTTAATTACAACAAACGTTATGACTTTGCACTTATTTTCGTAACAAACTTGAATATCAAAACACCAATTGGTATAATATTTGTTCCATTATAAGATTTCAGCAATATGTCAAACTTTCTCAATTTATTTTCGAAGAAAAAAGAATTATAAAAACATCAGATAAAACATAATAACCCGTATCAAGTTCCATAAATATAGGGTTATTTTTAATAAACATCTTTAACATTATTGGCTTTCCACCATAGCTTTCAATAGAAAATAAACTAACATCAGAATTTTCTATATAATTAATTCGTTTTTCGTTACACATTTTTTTCAAATGACCGCGTTTTTTACAAATCTTACATTTATAATTTTTATATTTGCAATTTTCTACTTTGTGGTTCGTAAAAACACATACATTACATACGTGTGTTTTTTGTTGCTGCTTACTTTTCTCTTCTTTACGTTTTTGTTTGGAGCCATGTTTGCTTTTGATGAAATTTACTTGTGGTTCATGCTTAACCTCAACAAAAGAATCTTGCTCCTTTAAATACTCGACGTTCTTAGCAATTTCCATTATTTTATTCATGGATGTATCCAGTTTTTCCAAAAATATTTTATCACGAGCCGGCCCTTGTTCTAATTCCATAACAAACTAATCTCTTGTGGCCACTTCTAAATGTGAACCAAATTCACAAGTCATTGCCAACCTCCTTACACGCACAGCCCACTCATTAATGCTTTCACCAGTTTCTTTTGTTGCATTATAAACTTTAAAACGTTCTACAAACGCTGTTGTTGGTGGTTGAAAGTGTTTTTTCATTGCTACTATGCAATCGGCATACTTTGCACTTAAATTATCAATTTGAACAGGGCACATCATATTTTGCAGTAGGACATATGTTTCCTCTGACAATGATGCTAGCAAAATCGCCTTCTTTTTTGATTCCTCTGTAATGTCATTGGCTATTAAAAATTGTTCCATTTGATTTTGAAACACTAGCCAATTTCCCATATTAAAATTAGGAACCGTTCCCAAAATTGCCATCGCCATGTGCAATAATAAATTTTTAAATATTTTTTAATGAAAAAAAAGTGAATACTTTTACTTAAAATATTTTTCTCGTCGCCACTATAATATATTGTTCTTTTATTTTATCAAGTTACAAAGCAAAGTGAAATGTAGTATACTAGTATGCTTAAAACTAACTGATACTTAGGGTTGCCGAGTGCACGCGTTTGTTCTTTAACTTAACATAGCATTACATATATTACACCTTTTAACGCAACTAGACTCACCTAAAATTAGGGAATAAAAAAAAATTAATCAATAAAAAATAATCTAATCAATTAAACAAATTCCGTTACAACTTTGGCAGTAAAAGCTGCTGGCGTTCTTTCTCAGCGTAGTATACCCTGCCAATATAAACCATATGGTTTACGCATTCTCTACACATAACAAAAAAAAAAAAATTTAGGAAAAAAAGATCAAAAACATAAATTATGGATATAAAAGAAATTTTTGGTGATGTGGACATAAAAAGTGTTTCAAAGATTGATGAAATATTAAAGAAGATCACTGGAAAAGAGGTGTATATTTATAAAAACATTAAATAAATCTTTTGTGTATGCGAAAAAATTATTTACGTTAAATATAAATGTTAATAAATGAAATAACCTATTCGCATGAACATCTCAAGGAATAAATATTTTTTAATATATTGTACAAATGACCACGTAACCGCTGGTCCACGTCTTTCAAATTATCAAGTACATTAAAAAAAAACACCTAAAAAGTACTAAATTTCATTTTTTTTCTCTTTAGAGTCAAATAGATGAGGAATTAGATGTTCTTTTGCAGAAACAATGTCAAGTGGATGCCAAAATGAGTGGCGTTCATAAGACTTTCTCGTTAGTGCATGATGTTTTAAAAGATTGCAATAAATTGAATGAACGGATCGTACACACCGCTGATTTGGCCGAGTCGGTCAGTGCTAAAGTAAGACGTTTAGATTTGGCCCGTAGCCGTGTATCGGAATGTCAACAACGTATACACGATTTAATTGATTTGCAATTATGTGCACGAGGTGTTAAATCTGCTATCACAGAAGAGGATTATGAAACGGGTGCTGGTCACATAAGCCGTTTTTTGGCTATGGATTTACAATTGCTAAAACGTACAGCTGATGATGTTCAAGGTTCCGTGAGTTCAGTTAGTGAAGGTGTTCAAACTTTAGAATCAGCCACCATTGAAATGCGTAATTTGGTGGTAAGACGATTTGATGAGGCGGTGAAAAAAGATGATTTAGCTACTGTAGAGAGATTTTTTAAAATATTCCCCTTATTGAATAGTCATCGAGATGGTATTGAGAAATTTTCAGCTTACATTTGCGCGAAATTGGCGGCAAAAGTCCAAAAGGAATTACGCAATAGCATGGACATTGCAAAAGCTGAAAAACGTTTACCTCTTGCTTATGCTGATACATTAACATCTCTGTTGGAACATTGCGCTCGTATTTTAGAAGTTAATAGACCGATTATAGAAGCTTGTTATGGTTCCGGATATATGTTGGATATGTTGATATCGTTGCAGCGTCAATGTGATGCTGATGTAAAAAATTTTATTTTAGAATTTAACAAAAATCGTAAAATTCAACAACGTACTCAACAAGTGAATGAATTATTCCGTAATAATAATTCCGGTAGTTCTATAACTTCTACCCCATTAGGTCATTATCGTAAAGCATCGGGTGGTTCGGTGGATAAATTGAACCCCAAAGATGTAGATGCCGTTATAGCAGAAATTACAATTATTCATTCACGGGCCGAATTATATTTTCGTTTTATGAGGCGCCGTATAACGGTAAATATCATTATATCATATCATATTTAAAAAACTTGATGTTGAAATAGTTTTTTTGTTTAGAATGATATTGAAACATCCACTACAGATAAAAAGCAGAGGCAAACAAAATTGGATCAATTGAATAAATTATTAAATCATTCCGATTTAAGTCGGCAAATGCAAGAGTTATTGGGAACTTATTTACTTTTAGAAAGGTTAGTGTGAAGAATATTATGGTATTCAAAATTTAATGCCATAAACTACTTAGTTACACAAATTATATTCTAACAATGTTATAGTCGGTCAAGTCCGAACGTATTATACCCTACACTACTCACTTTAAAAATTAATATTGTACAATAATTTGTTTAGTTGTATCATTGCTGTATAAAGTTTTTATAGGTCTTAGAGGTTCCAAAAGGTGTCCAATTGGGCCCAAAATTAGAACAGATGACGGATGTTGCATTTGCCGTTTAGAAGTTGCAAACATTCGTCCTAATTTAATATAGGGTAATATGGCACAAGTCGTTTAGGGTATAATTAATACTGTTATACTACTATTATCAATAATTGTATAAAAATATTAATATAGAATCTCTTACTGTAAATTAAAGTTTATAATTATAATTTAATGTAAAGATATTTCATGGAAGAAAGTGTCATCAAGGCAATAGCTTTGGATTGTTATGATAGCGGTCAGCAATGTTCATCTATGGTGGATGATGTATTCTTTATAGTATGCAAATCGATAAGGCGTGCTCTCTCCACTCAATCGGTAAATGGTACATGTGCTGTTATTAACAATGCTGCCTCCTGCTTGGATGGTGACTTTATTAATACTTTACGGGGACCCCTTAAATCGGGCTATCCCTGCGGCTATATAGATTTGGCTCAGGCCTACAATGCCATACAGTCGACCCTACAGCAGGGCAAGCTACAGTCTAGCGATAGTGAAAAAGCACGAGAGAAATTCTTAATATATTTAAATAACGCTGACATGTCCACGGAATATATTGAGACGCTGTGGCAGACAATGGAACAGGAAATTGTGGGCGCCTTTCCCACTATGACATCTGTAGAAAGGCAATTAATTGATAGTTGTATAGCTGAATTGAAGTCGGTGCGGGACACGTTGAAGGCGTGCGTTGATTTCGGTATGCAACAATTACGCTCGAGCGCTATTAAGCCACGACTTCATCCCTGGGTGGATCAATACCTTAACTATAAACATCATTTAAGTGAGGTTAGTATATACAGATGCATACTTTAAACTCCAATTTTATTGATATATTCGTTGCAGGAAGAATTGGTTGATTATGAAGCGGGCGAAACCTTTGTGCAATTTCTTATTGTACAAATTGATGGTCTTTTGAATTCATTTAAACAGTTAATGACGCTCCGCAATTATGATGCTTTAATTAGTATTTTGGCCACAGATTTGACTTTACGTTTAGAGCGTGCTATTAAAAAGTGTACATTCAATCGGGTAAGGTGTGTGCTTTCCTTGGCAGTTGCATTTAGTTCATAAGTGTTTCTTTCTCTTGATTTCCTTAGTTAGGTGGTTTAATTTTAGATCAAGAGGTACGAGCACTGGGTGCTTATTTGGCAAATGCTACATCTTGGTCGGTGCGTGATAAAATGACGCGTCTTACACAAATTGCCACCATACTTAATTTAGAAAAGGTAACCGAACTCAACGAGTATTGGGATCCAGCCAATGCTGCCGAAACACCATCATGGCGTATAACACCCAATGAAGTTCGCATTCTATTGGCTTTAAGGTAATGTTGGTAAAAAAAAATTGAACTTAGGCACACATTTTTTAAAAATCATTAGTCTGAACGGGTTTTTCATTAAATAACAAATTGTGTCTTTAAAGAACCGATTTTAAATTGGAAGATATTAAACGGATTCGGCTTTAAATGCTTTGGAACTTAAGAACAAATGCAGCCGCCGCTGACGCTTGATTCTATATTATAACGCTACATACATTTCTCTTATACAATAACAAAAAAAAAAAAAAAAGTTATATAATGAAAAATATTAAAATATTTATACACAAATATGTGATTATTTAGACTTTTTCTTTATACTGAACCAATGATTAAAATCCAATTGCAACAGTAACTGAGACAATGGTGTAGCACTGGGGGCCGCCTTAAAACCCACCAATAGATTAATAAGCTGTTTAATCAAAACACCAAATCTAAAATTTAACGAAATTATTCATGTATTGGTTGATAGGTTATCATCTTACCTTTCATCTAATTCATTGATTTTTTTATCACTTTTTTGCCGATTCTCACTGTAGCTGTTTTTAATCACAGCACAAAAATCTTGGCATATGTGAAAAATTTCATTGAAAATTAAATGAACCGGATTGCTAGCTTGCAACGTATTAGAATGATTTTGTAAAAGACTCGCCTTGTTAACATCCTCCTGAGATTGAGAAAAATGAAAAGTTTAAGTTACTTGAAAAATGCAACTTTTCCGTCATAATAGTTATGTATTTTTCAATAAGGACTCGTCATAATAGTTATGTATTTTTCAATAAGGACGTAACAATTTCGTATGTAAATAAAACGACAAAAAAATTGAGATATTACGCTGAATGGTTTTCCAGCTTTAGTAAACATGTTACATTTAACTTGACCCATGCGAGAACTTTTGGAGCGATAGATTCTTTACATTCAATATCCATTCAACACTCTCTCAAACGGCTAAAACGATGGCAATTACACGTTTGATATTGTCCCTGAGCTCCTAAAAGGTTGTTACCCGAAACAAATCCCATTCGGTCATTCTACCGTATCATTTCTATACATTACACGGTTACCGAACTTTACCTCCAATTGATGTTAATCCGATTCTGTCCAAAAAAGAGTCTTTAGTACTTTGTTTACTCCACCATCATAAAAATGTTATTCTGGACTGATCATTTGGCGTTCACAGGATATTAAAAATGATCATGAGTGCTTTTGTATTAAAATACGAAATTGTTATGTTCCTACTGAAAAACCCTTTACTTACCGTACTTATTAAAAAACATGAAGATAAAACATTAGCTTGAAAAATACTATGAGCTCTTTGGATCTGCTCAAAATCCGCCTTATTCAATATGGTTTGCAAAAAAATATTGAATTGATCTGTAAAGGGAATTTCTTTTTTTTCTTGTTATAAATTCCATGATGACATTCATTGCACTTACATTCCAATACATCCACTTGTACATAGTATTGTAAACTATCTACAAAAAACATTAATTGATTGCGTAAATGTAATTTCTTTATATTCTGATTAGTTGCAAACATTTTCGGTTTCAATTCTCTGGTGTCCTGACACCATATCATGTGCAATTCATATTGTATTTTTCTGATTAATAACAAAAACCGAAACAATAAATTGTAACGTTCAATTACTTTGGGTGAGAATAATAAATGTAAGGGCCAATTGATTTTGTATTGTAATTCAACTATTTGCAGATAGTCAAACTCATACAACTCATCATCATACAGTAGATATGTTTTCGGTACGGATATAGAGAATTGCTCTAAATCTTCTGAAACACCAACCGCATGAGCAGCTAACTATAATAAAGGAAATATTTAATTTTTTATAATTAATAAAAAAGAAAAAGAACAAATAAGAAAACTAAATTTGGCTTGCGCCAAATCTTAAATACCCTCCACATCTACCTATAAACTTTAGGCGTGGTAGGCCCAGGATTACGCCCTCTAATAGTATATATATTATCAAATTAAAAGACGACTTTTAAGCTGGATATGGTTTTTTGTAAAATATAAATGGGATAATTATAGACATACATACCAAATTACAAGTTCATTGATCAATTTTTGTGCAGAAATGTAGATTTTTGTCGATTGTGGGCGTGTCTTTTAACCGATTTCTTTATATAACGAACTGCTCCCAAAAATTAAAATTTCATGAGAACGGGAACAACGGACGGAGGCACCGACACATGCACATACATGCCTAGTTCTTATGTGGAGGGTACAAAAGTTCACTTACATCAAAAGCTTTCACATAGTCTCTTAATTTATTTTCACTATCATTCATTTTATTGATTACGTATATTTGACGTATAAATTCGAAGAACAACTCGCCACGACCAAGTAAATAAAAATCTTTAACTAATCTGAAATTCGTGGAGTAGGGTAATAATAAAAGGACACTTTTTTACATGTCTTTAACTTACTTTAATTGATGTACCAGGTCCGCCTGATTTACAGCAATCTCTGATAAACGTGTAGTGACATATATTTTAATCTCATCAATTATACTTTCGTAATGAGATACATTCAGATGAACATCATTTTGTAGGGCCTGAATTTTACCAAAATAAATGTGTTCCTTTTTATTCCATAACAAATGTTCACCATCCCATGCAGTTTCTGTTTTATTCCACATTTGTACATTTTTATTTAATTTATTAGCATCGACTTTAAAGATTAATACAGTCTGACCAATAAAGAGAACCTTCTCAGCCCAATTAGATGATAAGTATTGTGGCAAGAATTCATAACAAATTTCATAACGCCATATATCAGTGTAAGTGCTAGCAGTTTCCTTCATAATATAAAATACAGAATTCACATTTTTCTAATGAATATGATGAGTATTTTTATATGTACCGATATAGTGCTGAATGTATGTTTACCACTGCCAGTGCTAGTAGCACGTTCACTTTCTACTGCATTATTATTTTCAGATGATTGTATAAAAAATTCACCATATGTGTCAACAATTTTTGCATATAATAGCCAATGAGTTAATTGTTTTAAAAATACCACATTTACGGAAACCTGAATACTATAAACAATAAAATATACAATTACTTTTCCTTTTTAAAAATTCCATTATAACTGACATTTTCATAGCTTTATATATGCGCGCATCGCCATGTAAACAATTCTGTTGAAGATATTGCAGAATGCCACAACCATGAAATTTATTAATTCGTATACCACGTATTAATTTGGTCAAATATAAAGCTAATGGCTCGTAATTTTGCAGCTTTTGATATATAAGCATTAGCGATTTGGTGGGATTTTGTAAATAACGCTTCTCCAATTCGGTAATTTCATTTATAAAATCACCCAAAACTTTTTCTATACCATTTACAAAAGCTTTTAGGTACAAACCATTTTGTAAAGGTTCTAAAATAAAAATAACTTATAATATTAATTTAATTTAATTAATTCTAGAAGTGTTTCACTAACCATCCGTATCCACAAGGGAGGTGTTTAGTGTAACTGTTTGCTTAGTACCATAGATTTTTGTAAATTTTGCTATATTTCTTAACAAATTCACTATGTTGATAATGTCATCAAGAATTTTCTTTTCACATGGATGCAAAAACGTGGATACAGCATCCGATCCCTTAAAGACGTAAAAAAAATTACATTTATATTATATTATTATATTTATATTTATTAATTACCAAAAAATCTTCCATTGGCAAATGTTTTGAATGCAAATTTAAACAGGATAAAAAAATATCATGTATCATTTTGCTTTAAGGTATGAATATAGACTAAGCGAGTAGCTTAAATGGCTGGCATATATGCTTCGTGTGTATTTTGTAAAGAAAGGAAAGCAAATATTTTCCTTTTATGTATACATATGAATGAAGAAGTATTATCAAACTTCTTAACACTTTCATTCACTTACTTATTTGTTTATATATATTTTATTAAACTGTATATAATAAAATTTCTACAGGCGGTAAGATAACAATTTTAGTTACCGTTTAAGTACAGAGATGCTACAAATAAAAATTAAATAATGCATTCAAATTTTGGGTAGGGATTTAATTTCTTATTATATTGTGGTATTATTAAATTATACTTATTTCCACATTAATTAATAGGGTACGTTTAATCAAACCATTTTTAAGGTATTTCAAAAAACACATAAAATATAGATATATTGTTACACCGAAAAAACTCACTAATATATACTACGCATGGAGGCGGCAAGAATTTATGTAGAGAAATAAAAATAGGGCTGACAGTATTCATACAAAAGCTGGGGCTACTTCAGTACAAACCAAAAAAGTTTGACAAGTAGTTAGATTTGATACGGCAATCCATCCTTTCAATACATATAACAAAACGAAACTCAATTTGTAAAATGGTGAAGAGGTTGCGATGTTGAAATGTGAGGTATTGATATAAACCATTTGCGAATGAACTTGGAAGAGTGGATTTGGCTCAACTAGGAAAGCGCCTGCTGATGAGAGCTCGATGAGGGTGAGTTCGAAACCGATCCAGGTTTCAACCCCTTCATTGGCCAAGTATTAATTTTTCACATCTTCAAATACATCTACTTTAAATATAATGTCCGTATGAAATATTTATTTCAAAAAAGGTAGTTTTGACCAAAAAACACCGCATTAATTATATACTGTAAATTTTACTAACGTTGGGCTGTGAACTATGAACTACTTATCAACTAATTAGAGCTAAATAGAACTAAATAGAACTAAATGTCGTTCGCATTGCCTTGTGCGCAGTGCAGAAAAATGTCTCTCTTAAAACGAGTAGAATTCCCTGTAGTCTGTAGACAGGCGGGGATGGAATTCCAACATCGGATTGCAAAAATAAGAAAATAACGTTCAGACATTAGGGATACGTGACGCATAGGTCTAATATTCTGGTTGCAATTTGACATTGAAAATTCGAGTCTGTTAAATAGGTAACCTGGATCCTGCTTTGTGACAATTTTTTTAAGCAGACAAAGCGCTCTACATTTAAGCAGGTCCTCCAAAGTGACCGTTAACAGATATACTGAGTAGCGTAAAACGTGGTCATATCTTCTCAACCCATAAACGTATCTAATGATTGAGTTGTTAGCCCTTTTCAGTTTCTGTTTAGAAATGGAATCGCAATTGGCAAACAGCTCACATCCATGTAGAAGTTTTGGATACACGTAAGCTTTGGCCAAAAGTTTTCTAATGTTTAAGGTAAGTTGTCTAATGTTTAAGGCTGTGAACCACTGTAAATGCCATAGTGATCTTAGCATTCCGTACACTTGTCCTACGTTTTTATTAATGTGATTATCCCAAGCGAGCGTTCTATTAAATGTCACTCCAAGGTTTTTACAGAGTCGACTATCTCTACGTCGGTCCCCAGTAAACAGATTCTAATGCTCCTAATATCCGCCTTCCTGTAAAAAGCTATACATATAGTTCTAACAGGATTCAAGGCAAGACCGTTGAAACTGGACCAGTTCGCGATATTAACCAAATGATCATTGATTTTCATTGCAGTATCAATGATATTGTCAGGCGGTCCCCTAGCCTAGATCTGTACATCATCAGCGTACATGTACAATTTACACCACCTGAGGCAGGTGGCTAAGTCATTATGTATAAAGAAAACAACAGTGGACCGAGGACAGACCCTTGCGGAACCCCTCGTTTAATTGAAAGTAGATCAGAGAAACTATTATTGGCGAACACACGTTGATACCTTCTCGAGAGGTACATTTCAACAAGCCTAATGGCTGTGGTATGAAAGTTGAAGAATTTTCGGAGTTTGACCTTCATCAGGAATGGTCGACAGAATCAAATGCTTTAGTATGGCCTAATAGCACATATTGTTATTGTCCAAATTACTCCTAACACTTTCTGCGACATCAATCAGGGTGGTAGTACAAGATCTATTTTTCCGAAAACCGGACTGTGAGTCAACTAATAATGAGTTGAGACTAATGTGGTCGCAGATTTGTTTTTTAATACTTTTTTCAAACACTTTGGAAAGAGACGGAAGGATCGCGATTGGTCTATACTCACCATTGCTTTTCGGAATGGGCAAGACTTTTGTTAATTTCCAACAACTCGGAAAGGTCGAACGCATAATGACATCATTAAAAATCAACGTAATACTCTTCAACACAAACGGGAGAATAAGTCTAATAAACATGGGATCAACGTCGTCTAGTCCTATGGCATTCGACTTGGTGCTAAGTATACACTCAAGTACTTCAGATTCATTCACACCATTAAACCTTAAAACTAAGATCTGTTTGCATTTCTAAATAGTGAGAGATATCAGTGGTGCTCATGGGTATGTTAACAAATTTTTGATTGATGTCGTTCACGTCAAGGTTAACTGGAGTTTGCAGTGTATTACTATTGATACCAATTTCTCTAATGACCGTCCACTTCTGTCCAGTGTTTAGAACAGAAGCAAATATAGTCCCATAGAACACGATTTTCGCATGCCTAATAGCATAGGTTGCCTGTCTGCGTAGGTGTTTAAAATGATCATAATTAATAAATTTCGCTCTATTAAAGTAAAAGTTATTAAATTTTAAGTTTTATTTTATTTTAAGTTGTTCTTTATTCGAGAAAAGGAAATTGATTGCTAAATGATCTTTTAAACTTATGATAGCAAAACAAATACAATTTCACAATATTAATTTCACTCCGTTCGCACACTTGATAACCGCACTCAACGAGAGATGAACTAAAATTTAGCATTAAAGTTCTTTCGAAAATTACTTTGTACAAAATTTCGTTTTTATACTTCTTAACTAGTTGTGAACTTTACCTCGCGCGTTCGTTTGTTATACCAATTCTTTCCTTTGTAGAATGCTCTGTGTAGACTTTCTTTGACTCTATTAACGATGTATCAACACCCATTTGTCCCCTCGCGAAGTGGCATTTACTTCCGATTCTCCTAAGGATAGTAGTTTCCGAGCCAACTTGTATTCATTCCCTGACATGAACATGTTTTGACCAAAAAGGGCCATGTATGGACTTATACCAATTGTTTCATGTGTGGAACTCCGCAGCACCCACTCAATTTCAAAAGATAAACGTCCCAGTCTCATCTTTTAGGTATACTCGGATTCCCGCAAGTATCGATTAGTTCACCTTCTCGGGGACATTAGCTTTAGAAGCATACGCTGCTGTTTTCATATGTGTTACGTTCTTATAATCAAAGCAAACTCGCTCGACAACTGCTTACCGTTGTAGGAATGTATTAAAAATGTATTTCGTAAGGTACTGAACTACTTGTCGGGCAGTCGCCTCTTTTATGTGTTTTATAAATGCGAACTTAGTAAAATGATCCAGAACGATTAAGCTATACGTGTTATCCAATTTAGATCTGGGATATTTCCCGGGAAAAACATATATATTTTCTGAAATAGTCTATCAGTGACTGTCTCCGATGAACCAACGGGTTTATTTTGGTTTTCCTGATTCGATGCCATGTTTGTTTGAATAATTTTAAGTTTATCGTTCGTATCTTTATGCAAACTATCAAAACCATTCCGCATTTGTCCTCCTCCAGAGAGCTCTCGGGAAACAATCGCGATCAGGGCAGCTAGACGTATGACCACGCTATGCGCGATATAAGAAAAAAAAAAAAGAACACACAAAAATCGGGCGGGCTTATTCTTGTACACCGTGGTACCTTGAATTTTCCGTCAAAATTATTACTATCTTTCACATGCAAAGAATAATATGCACATATGTTATAATTTACACAAGAATAAATTATTTCCTTATTAAAAGACGAGCACAAGGTCAGTTTGATCTCCTTTATTTTTCGATTTATTTGCCAACGTTTCATTGCTTATTTTGCAACTTCATCAGGGCTTCCTGTTTTTGTACATAATATCGATGTAGGTATAATATTATATAATGTTACAATTTTAAAAACCAAATACTTACTATTTGTTGATGTAAAATAAATTATATATAAAAATTAGGTATTATTGTTGCATAATAAAATTAGAAATAAAGTTAAACCACTAACTTTAGTCTAAATATACACAAAACAAGTAGTTTATTTCCACTCATGACACACAAAGAACTAATCTAAATAAACAGACCATATTGAAAAACAACCTGTTTCTATATAAAAATACATAAATAACTATACTCTAATTTTACGACCAGAATAATAACATAACATAACATAAGCAACAAGTGAAAATATTATAGTCGGTCAAGCCCGACCTTCAAATACCCTACACCATTTGATATATTATTCAATTTAATTTTTTTCTTTGAAAAATAAAAAATTATAAAATATTATACCAAATTTCATCGAAATATCTCAAAAAATGCAACCTGTAGCTTGCGCACAAATTTACATGGACAGACGGACATGGTTAAATCAATTCAGATTTTGATCTGAATCGATCAGTATAATTGAAGGTGGGTGTGGCATTTGCCGTTTTGGAGTTACAAACATCCGCACAAACTTAAAATACCCTTTTCCACAGGGTGGTGCAGAGTATAATAATATATCAAGTGGTGTAGGGTAATTGATGGTCGGGCTTGAACAATTATAATATTTTCCCTTGTTTTACAATTGCTTTTGGGGGAGGCCTCAGAGAATAGGTTTGAATTATCTTTCCTTTTTTACCTTCCTGAATTATCTTATCTTTATCTAAGACATTTTTCGACGAGACAAATCTACATTCTATTTGAAGAAAGTACTGGAACCAAACCTTGTAAATGGATTGCACACCACTGAAACAATCATGGGAAAAGTGCAACGGATTTATTCGATGCATTTTCAGAGTTATAAAATAAGATTTACTCAAACCAAAGTCAAGGATGTTCCGTCTGAAATAGAAAGGGTAGAAATAATCTCGAAAGAACACATAGGGGAATACAGGCGAACATGGAACAAATTTTGCAAAAATTTTATTTTCCCTTAATGAAATCAGAAATTAGGCGAGTCATAGGACAATGTAGGATTTGTTCGGAGAATAAACACGATTCCAATAGAACCGAAATAAATCCAACACCTGTTCTAGAGTATCCTGGGCAATCGACAAGTTTTCCAAGTATGTTCAAGTTAGGCGTGTTAGATCAAGAGCTGTAGAGCATATTAAGGAACCTTGGAAGGAGATTATTATAGGGTTCGGTTTTTAAAGCGATTGTTATAGATAACGAGAAGTCTCTATTTATATATATATAGCGATTTTGTTTATGCTGAA
Organism: Crataerina pallida; assembly: GCA_949710015.1. Taxonomy (NCBI): domain Eukaryota; kingdom Metazoa; phylum Arthropoda; class Insecta; order Diptera; family Hippoboscidae; genus Crataerina; species Crataerina pallida. Next base: position 14,531,296 of record OX453289.1, read on the forward strand.
AAATCAGTTTGGGAATCGGGTTTACAACGTGTCACCTTACTGAAGTAATTCGAATAGCCAGGTTGAAAGATTTCATTCGACATTAACCGAATTGATGAGGTGTTTTGTGACTGAGAAAAATCATTCTTCTTTTCACGACTTGCTCTTAACAGCCATGAATGAGTATAATCATAATATTCATTCATTCAGATTAGTACATAAAAGTTTAATACGAAATTAATGATTTTACGTTCTTTACGTTATTGTTTGTCCTGTTCGCTTTGTTTGTACCAAGTCGACTCGACATACAAATCGTGGACCTCACATCGTGCCTCACATTTGATGACTATCAATGATGGTGTAATGAACAAATTATTAGATGTGTTATTTATATAATGTGTGTATTATGTGTTTATAACAAATATCGTGGTTCGCACAACGCGCAACTCAAGTACCCTGCAAGAATGCAAGGTATATTGATATTTGTTATCAAGGAATGAGACGAGTTTTGATATTTAAGGTTAATGTTTTTTGTCTGAGTTTATTTAGTAAAATTAGACTTCTTATTTATTAAAATTATTACAATGAACTGATTACTAAGCATAAACTTAAACTAGGTTATTTTAATAGGTTATTTAAAAGTGGGTGTAAGTGTTATTTGTGGTAATACAACAATTTCAATATTGCTTACTTATGTAAATTTTGAATTGGGTTATTACAGTTAAAGGTATGTATGTATGTTATGTGTTACATTTAAATAATGCTTATAATTGTAAATCTAAAAATAACTTATATTAATGAGAACATTAATAAAAACAATCGATAGACATAATTTTAGTTTTTGTTTAAGTAGGCAAGTTAAATTAATTAGTTAAGTTAAATTAAATGAATATAAATGTTGTAATGAGAAAATTTTAAAGGTAAAATTTCCATCACACGATTATTGTTACATTTCCTTTTTTTTCATGAATTTAAATTGTAGTTATATATATTTAGTTGAATTTCTTTTTTTTCCTAATCTATAAGCGATGAAGTTAAATTTATAATATTTTACTTTCCGGTTTTTCTTATTATTAATTTAAATATATTTGTAAATTTTTCTTATTATAGTATATTCTAAGTTACCCTGTAAGGTAGTCATAAGATCAGCTGTAGGATATAACCCCGGTTTATTGTAAAACATATGAAGCAAGATCAGCTGTAGTGATGCGAAGCTTAAAACAAAGCTCTTAAAGACAACACAAAAAGCTCAACCACTGGCCTATAAAAAGGCGATCAACGCTTAGTAAATCAGCTAGTTTTAGACTAGCTTAGCACTAGGTAGGTTGTTTTAGGGGACTAAGATAGGAGAGTTGATGTCATCGTCTCTAGTCTGGGCAACATTTTTGGAATTGTTCTTTAGGGCAATAGGAAAATTAGCCGGGTAGAAGAATTGATGTCATCGTCTCTAATCTGGTTAATACATATTATTTAACTAAGAACTGGGTCAGACGAGTTGATGTCATCCTCTCTGATCTACTTAATGCACTTTGTAGCTAAGAAAGTACTCTTTAGGACAATAGAAAAAATTAGCCAATTAGGAGAGTTGATGTCATCCTTCCTAATCTGGTTAACATTATTTTGTAACTAGGAAATTATTCTGTAAACAGTAGACATATTACTTAGGTTAGGGAGTGGGTCAGACGAGTTGATGTCATCCTCTCTGATCTAGTTAACATATTCTCGGCTAGGCATTATACAAGGTTAAATATCTACTAGGTGAGAGTTGATGTCATCCTCTCTTTCACAGCGAGGCATTATATTAGGCAAAATATCTACTAGGTGAGAGTTGATGTCATCCTCTCTTTCACAGCTAGGCACTATAATAGGCAAAAAAATCTACTAGGCGAGAGTTGATGTCATCCTCTCTTTCTCAGTTAAAAACCTCACACTAGATCAAAGCACTTACTAGGTAATAGACACACTAGTCAAACCCTACATTAGGCGAGAGTTAATGTTATCCTCTCTTTTAGACCCTAACGCTCGACATTACGCGAAATACAAGAAACTAAAAACAAGAATAGCACAGCTAAGGACACAGAAAATACCCATGTGCATCACCTACAACTGAGATTCTTGCTTAATAGCATTAGGACATATTGAAGAAAAAAGCAAAGATACTAGATAAGAAATATTCTTAAAGCACCTATCGTTATAGCAAAACCAATTTCTCTTTTCTTAAAATTTTATTTTGAAATAAACAAAGCATTGTATCTCAAAATTACGATAAAAATAAAATCTATCGATCTCTGAATTAATCAAAGTCTTTGAATTGAACTCTGTCTGGCCCTGGGTCTACCCCAGCACCCTTCTTTACAGTGTGCACTATTTTGTAGGCACACTACACCCTTATCCCAGGATTTTTTTTTGTCTATGCTATAACAGTCTGTGTTTATTATTTGAAGTGAATGGTTGTGGTTATTGTTCGCGGATAAAATTAAATTCAGTGTGTTTGTTGTAGAATTTGTGTTTTGCCGTTGGCAAAACGTAATATTCCCTTGTGTTTTTAATTTAATTAAATATCATTTATACGTGGAAGGGACCCACAAATGTTGCGGTATTTAGTGCTTTTTATACATTTTAGCGTTTTTTGCGATTTAAGTGATTTTAGTGTTTTAGTGATTTTGTTTAGGTGATTAAGTGATTTAGATACAGCTTGGACTTTCTGGACTTTGGTGGAGCTAGGAGGGCGTGGATTTTTTTAATTTTGAATTTATTTGATTTTTTTTATTATCTAGATATATATATTTAATATTAAATATATTTATTGTATATTGTTTATATTGTTTTATTTGTATATTTCATACATTATATTATATTGAGTTTTAAAAAAATATATATGAATTCGGAAGTGGAGGTGATGGTTACCACTGAGGATGAGTTCCTCAGTGGGGATCCCAGCCCTAGAATGATAAAGCTAGGGAAAAAGAGGACATAGTCGGGATCTTCGGGGGAGGGTTCCTTGGATAGTGTCAAGAAAAAAAAAGAATAAGAATAATAAATAGACAGATAATGAAAAAGAAAAGAAGGACGTGGAAAATGAAGTACAGATGGAGAAAAAGACTGAACGGACGGACAATGTGATTATGCCTCCTCCGGTTGTGGTAAAGGTGCCAAAAAAGGGGATAAAGAATGATAGTGATGTGGTTAAAATGAGAGCATTAACGGGGAAAATGCACGAAATTGCATTTAGTCTGTCTAATAAGGAGGACACTAGGTCACTAGTGAATATGACCACGGAATATGAGTCTCTATTATTGGACTTAATAATAGAGAACTCTTTTCTAAAAGGCAAAATAGAGGTGATAGGGAATAGAAATGTTCCGAATGTTGTTCCTGTTGCTGGCTCTGTTGTTGGTGGAATAAAAGGGCCAGCAATAGGAGAGAAAAAGGCTGTTGAAACCTTTGCTGTGGTGGTGAAGTCGAAGACTCCGGCTTCCCCAGTTGAGGTGGTGAAGAAAGTCACCAAAGTGGTGTTAGGGTGTTAGGGTCCATGACCTTAAGCCCATTAAAAAAGGTGGTGCGATAATACGCACAAGCTCTGTCTCCGAAAGGGAGAAAATTTTAAAGAACAAGAAGTTCAATGAGGTTGGTTTAGAAGTGGCCAAAAATTTACCACCTAAGCCCCGAGTTGTCATTAAAGGGGTTGAGTCCTTGATAACCCCTAATGAACTAATGTCCGAGCTCTATGAGCTGAATGTTAAGAGCGTTTTCAAGTCTCTTGAAGACTTTAAGAAGAATGTATGAATCCTGTCTAAACCATGGACAGGAACGGAGGGTAAATCGGTTGATGTCCTAATAGAAGGCACAACCGATGCAATCAATTTAATGACGAGTATAGGACGCATTTTCGCGTGTTTCCGCAGGACCAAGTGACGGGTTGTTTTAGGTGTTTGCCATTTGACCACCTCATAAGGAACTGTAAGGCGAAGGCCTCGGTTTGCAGAAGATGTGGGGAGGCTGGACACATGGTGAAGAGTTATCCAAACAGCCTTAAATGCAGAAATTGTGCATTTTATGGTCGGCCTGCCGATCATTTAATGTTATCGTCGGCATGCCCGACATATAGGTCGATTGTGGATAGGAAAGTTGCAAGACATTAATGATAATGGGTTCCCACATCATTAATGTGCTGCAGCTGAATTGTGGTCGGGGAGAAGCTGCTATGGCAGAAATAGGACAGATAATGACAGAGCATAATTGTGGAATTGCATTGCTGCAGGAGCCATATGAAAAATATGTTAAACCGGTGGTTCTGCCGGCCTTTATGAAAAGGTTTGCAGATAAAAGATGCAATTGATGTATTGATGATTATTTGATGTATATCAAATAATGTATACACCATACGAGAATGACTGATTTGTATACGTTCTATAGTGTGAACGGATGCAGTGACATTGACGTGACCATAGTTAACGAATCTGCCAGAAGGCGTTTCAATTTCGATTGGAATGTCTTCAATGGCAATGGATTATCCGACCATAATCCTATTGTGGTTAGTAATTAAAGTAGCAAGAGGGATAGGGAAGATTTTATCAAAAAATGGCGGACGATGGGTGTTAATTGGAACACCTATTCGTCCAAAATTAGGGAAAAATTTTTCAATATTTCATTGGAAAATTTTTCGCTGGAAGATATTGATGGGCAGGTAGAGACAGTATCTAGCTTAGTTGGGAATGTCAATGACGCATTTCTCGGTAGATCCCGTAAGGGCTGTCGGAAGGTGTCATGGTGGACACCTCAGATGAAGCTAAAAAGAACACAAGTGCGACATTGTAGAGGGTTGTACCAAAGAGCTAGAAGAAATAATTCTGGTAATTTGGAACAGCTCAAAGAGACATATCAGATAGCTCGACTTGAATATAGGAGACTAATTGTGTCCGAAAAATTGGATAATTGGTACAAATTTGTTGAAGAACACAGGGATGACCCATGGGGTGACGTCTACAGGATTTGTAGAGGTTATGGGTCAGATAATAATGTGACTTCATTGACAGTGGGTAACACTGTTCATACAATCTGGACAGATTGTATGATGGCGTTGACGGACCAGTTCTTTCCAAGATTAACGGAGGATGTAGTGCATTAGAATATTTCTGATGAACTGCACTCACCGACCGTTATGAAATTTCGCATGCGGTTGCCTCTCTCAAATCGAGAAGGTCACCGGGTATGGATGGATTAACGGGCGGAATGTGTAAGGCAATATGGAAATCCATTCCAGACTTTCTGCACAGCCTTTACACAAAGTGCATGGACATGGGCTTTTTTCCGGTTAAATGGAAAATGGCACGTATCACTGTACTATTAAAATCGCAGGACAAACTAAGGACAAATCCAAGCTCGTATCGTGGTATAAGTCTTCTTCCAGTACTTGGAAAAGTGCTGGAGAGGATAATGGTTGAAAGACTGGAATCTTGTTTCCAGCTTTCTGATTGCCAGTACGACTTCAGACGGGGTAGATGTGTGGAAGACGTTCGGACAAGGGTTAAAGATATGGTTGCCGGGAGTGTACCTAAATATGCTCTTGGTATTTTTGTTGACTTTAAAGGAGCATTTGATTGTCTCTTGTGGAATATGGTGCTGGAAAGGTTGCGTATGCTTGGATGTAGGGAGATGCCACTCTGGAAAAGTTATTTTTCAGAGAGGAAAGCATGCGTGGCTGGATCCAGTAATTGTATAAATGTAGACATAGTCAGGGGCTGTCCGCAGGGATCCATCTCTGGACCATATATATGGAACATAATGATGGATCCACTGCTCAGGCAGCTAGAAAGGCTATGTAAGTGTGTCGCGTACGCTGATGAGATGCTCATCATTGTTGAAGGCAACAGTAGGCTGGAATTGGAGCGGTCCGGTGAAAACCTGATGGCTCTAGTTTCAGATTGGGGTAAGGATGTAGGTGTAGGTATTAACGTAGGTATTAGTAAAACAAATATGATGCTCCTTAAGGGCTTTTTGTCTTACAATCGTCATCCTAGTATACATGTAGATGGTTCTGCTATCCGGTATGCTAGAATAATTAAGTATCTAGGTGTATTAGTGGGAGAGAGAATGAGTTTTATGCCTCATATTAATAATATGAGGGATAAAATTGTAGGTGTTGTGGAACCACTCCGACGTGTAATGAGAACTGACTGGGGGCTGCGTAAGCGGGCTGCACGGATGATCTATAATGGATTGTTTGTTGCATGTGTTGCTCACTCAGCAAGTGTCTGGTATGACACTGTAGTGAGATATGTTACGGCTACGCAGAAAGTAAATTTTTGTCAAAGAATAATGTTACTAGAAAGTCTGCCAGGGTGTAGAACTGTATCTACGGATGCACTACAAGTCCTAATGGGCGTTCTACCACTGGATTTAGAAGTTATTAGGAGAGGGATTATCTTTAAGAGATTTAGGGAAATTCCTCTAACGGAAAATGACTGGGCAATCAATGCCACAAGTAGGATTGAAATAAAAAGGGAGGCTTTGTCATTTGCGCTAGGCAAATGGCAGGAAAGATGGTCCGAAAGTGACAAGGGTAGAGTGACGTTGAGGTTTGCTCCTGACGTTAGGGAAATTTATGAAAGAGGAGGGATCGAGTTCTCTCTCTTTCTAGGGTACCTACTGACTGGACATGGTTCCCTTAATGCATTCCTGTATGATAGAAATGCAGGAGTGGATTCCGCTGCATGTGCATGTGGCTTTCTGGTTGAAGATTGGATGCATGTACTTTGTACATGTCCTCTGTATTCTGATATCAGGGATTTGCATGCATGGGAATTCATTGGCATGAGGGTGAAGTCGTATTTAGTAGAGTTCTATCTTCTGAGGATTATCCTTTGGCAATTGCTACTTTTGCCAATGAGGTTTTCAGAAGACGTAGGGCTGTATTAGGAAGGACTTGAGTAGGGTACCTACTCTCTCTCCTTACTAAGTATGTTATATATATATATATAGTTTAAATTTTTATTCATTTTTATTAATATTTTTCTTTTCTTTTCTTTTAGTAGATTTTTACTTTATTGTAATGTCATCGGGGTGGATCAGATGTTCAAAAATCTGTGCAGATGTTAAGTGTATATCTGGCTTTGTCTGTTTGATTGTTTGTCTGTTGTGCTAGGCCTGTGAAGGTGCTACCTCACTTTCTCAGGTTTGGTACAGTATATATTGAAGATTTACCCAGAGTTGATTATCTATTGTAATCAACCCTTAATCGGCACCAGCTACGGGTGATAAGGCACCAACTGGTAGTAGCTTATAACATCTAAGTTACGACCTTCCATCGGAGAGGTTTAACTTTCCGTACTATAGGTGTCGGGAGCCACCAGGGTGATTTCACTCTTGGCCCGACAATTTGAGGTAGGCCCCCATGTGGGTGCATCATAGTGGCTGTGGTTTGTCATCAAAACACCATCTTGATGATGTCATCTTTGACCGCTGTAATGCATCCTTATAATGTATTACGCACTGTATGGTGCCGTGAGATTAAGCCTTAATGGCAGGTGCTCACGTAAAACCATACAACTCTGTCTATGCTATATATATAAAAAAAAATTATGTTTATTTTAAATTACATTAAGATTAAGTGTTATTATCAATTATTCTAGAATGTGTGTTGTTTTCTTATACTATTTTAGTAAGTTATTATGAAATGTTTTTAACGTGTTATATATTTTAATGGTGGAGTTTACAACATTTCTTGCCATTATCTCGTTTGGACCAACATAGGGTTTTTAATTTTGCAGTTATGCCATATTTCTTAATAGTACATAGTCTCCTATTTTTAAGTTCTTCTTTTTATAAATTCGAGTTATGACCGAATACATATTATCTTTCGTAGAAAATGACAATTGGGATAAATGGGTAACTTATTATTTCTTTTCTTATAACACCACCCCACATGTAATGACTAGATATACACCCTACGAACTAGTATTCGAAATAAACCGACCATAGATCACTGATATCATTATTTTCACACAATAATCCTTCATCCAGAATGAAAAGGGTAAGAATGGAACTATGCGACTACGACTTTGAAATCGTGTGTAAGAAAGGCTTCAAAAATACAAACGCCATGTAAAGTATGTGGACAGGGAATGTCAGGATCGCCATGTAATGGTTGGGGTACCTCTTGAGTTTACTTCTGAAAGCAAAAACCGTTAGCAGCAAACTGCTATGTACGGGCAAGACTTACCTAATGAGAGGGGAACAATTGTAAGGATAACAAGACGAGAAATTTAATTTGTTATTTATTTGTATTCTGTTATTACCGTCTTATTCTAACAATTGTGAAAACTGTTCTCTCTGTTGTAACTTTTATTAAAAGTGTGTAAATTCAAGAACAATTCATTAGAGATGGTCTTATAATATAATATAAAGTCAATATAATAGAGATGATACTTATAATATAAAAGTAGAGCAGAGTAACGTAACATAACATAACATCTTCCTTTTACAATAAATTGCAATAATTTAACTTACTATGTAATTCATAAACTGTGAAATATAATACAATGATAGTTTAAAAGTTTAAACGATTTGGTTGTTTGACAATTCTGCCCCTTTTTGTTATATAATGTCTTTCACTTATTTCTACACTATTTTCAGGGTTGTTTACTGGCTTATTATTTTGAGGATTGCAGCATGTAATTGGATTTTCTTCAACTATATTATTCGTAAACTCTTTATTTACTGGATTTAAATTTGAAACTGGCATTTCCACTGTCTTATTTTCACTTTGCACATCTGAACCATTTTCAATTTTAACATTGACATTTAAATTTTGATTACGTGACACGTTCGTATTTTGATCTGGCCTATTAATTATATGCTGACGATTACGTCTATATAACATACCATTACTATCTTTTATTAGGTAAGATCTTGGCTCATTGCATTTTTCTATGACTTTTCCAGACACCCAGTAGGACAGTGGATTTTTTTTAAACATAACTTTGCTGCCTGTTGCTAATGGTGATAATTTCCTTCATTACTATTGTAACTGGCAGAAATTTTTTCATGTTGTTTTTTTCTTTCTTGCTTATACAAATTTTGATTAATGACTTTAGGTTTAAAATTTACAGAAAGTGAAGGTAATTTTGTACGAAGTAGTCTTGACATTAGCAATTGAGAAGGACTTAGCAAATTCCCTTTGGGTGTAGTTCTGTAATGAAGTAGTGCCATGTAAGCATCACCATGACTCTCCTGCGCTTTTAAAAATATTTTTTTAACTGTTTGAATTGATCGTTCAGCCAGAAAATAAAATTTGGGAAAATAAGGACTTGATGTTGTATGGTTAATTTCCCATTCATTACAAAACTCCCTAAACTCTTTAGAATTAAATGGTGGCCCATTGTCTGATATTCCATGCCTGGCAAAAATAGATTTACATTTGGTAATAACTTGTACGCTTGAATAGCCTGCATTTAATACTTCAACTTCGATATACTTTGAATAATAATCAACCACAAGTAAATAGTGTTTCTTTTGAAATTCAAATAGATCGCACCCTACTTATACCAAGGTATATCAGGAATATCATGTAAAATAATTTCTTGCTTGGGTTTCATGTTTTTGAATTTAGCACAGGCAACACAGCTAAGCACGAGATTTGAAATATCTGAAGATATATGTGGCCAAAATACTGTTAGTCTTGCCAGATTTTTACACCATTGTATTCCCATATGACCTTCATGTAATCGTCCCAATATTTTATACCTTAAAGTTTTTGAAATTAATATTTGTTTATTTTTCAGTATAATATTTTTGTAAATGGATAACTCATCCTTGAATGTAAAATATGGCATAATATCGCTATCAATAAGGTTTTTATTATTAGGCCAACCTTTCTTAATGTAGTCTTTGAGTTTTATACAAATTGGATCTTTACCCGTTTCGACCTCTATTTCTTTTACTAGATAAAAAGCAATAGGTATTTGTGAAAAAACAAGGTCGCAATGTAGTGTTGCAGCTGTGTCTAAATCTTTCGGCACATTTTTCACAAGAAGAGATCTAGAAAGAGTATCGGCTACGAACAAGTATTTACCAGGCTTATAAACTACGTTTAAATCGTAGCATTGTAAACGCAACATAAATCTTTGCAACCTTGGTGGTACTTTATATAAAGGTTTATTAAACAAACTGACTAGTGGTTTATGATCTGTTTCCACTGTCACTTCTTTTCCATACATATATTGATGAAATTTAATACACCCGAACAGAATGGCAAGTAGTTCTTTTTCAATTTGAGCATAATTTTTCTGAGATTCAGTTAAAGACGCAGAAGCGTACGCAATTGGGTTATTTTCATGCATAATAGTAGCTCCTACTGCAAATTGAGAGGCATCAACGGACAATATTACTTTTTTATTTTGATGAAAGTACGTTAACACTGGTGCTTTAGTAATTTCCGTTTTTAAATTATTGAATTCGTTTTCATAAACATGATTCCAATGCCATTCGACATTATTTTTAAGCAAATTATGTAAATTTTTATTTTTTGTAGATAAATTTGAAATAAAGGAACCTAAATAATTTACCATCCCTAAAAAACGCTGAAGTTCCTTTAAATTAGTAAGTGATGGTATTTGTAGTATAGCTTTGATTTTTTCTGGATCTGGTCTAACACCCTTTTCATCAAAAATATGTCCTAGGAATTTTATTGACGTTTGTAACAATTTCAGTTTATCTTTATTAAACCCATTTTCCTGTGCGCGTTTCAGAACTTGCTCTATGTAGTATTTTATCATGCTCAAATTAATTTGACGCATATATTAAAAAATCATCAATATAAATTATCAACCTCTCTATATCACCGAATATTCTAACCATTTCTGAATGAATAATTTCAGGGGCAGCGTTGATACCGAATGGTAATCTCAAAAATCGATACCTTCCAAAGGGAGTGTTAAATGTACATAGTTTTGATGAAGACTCGGACAATGGGAATTCGGAGTTATGGGAATTCGGAATTAGTGCAGCCCCTGAAGTGTTCCAAGCTGTTATGACTAAATTGTTTTCGAACTAAAAGAACGTTAATATTGCTATGGACAATATACTTATTCAGGGTAAAACTGTCGAGGAGTTACGCTCTACCACAAATAAGGTATTACAGATCATAAAGGAAAACGGTCTTAAGCTTAACAAAAGCAAATGTTTATTTGAACAAAAACGAGTAAAATTTCTTGGACACGTACTTAGCGCTAACGGCTTAACAGTAGACCCTGATAAAGTTGAAGCATTAAAGAGGCTCAAACCTCCAAACAATAAGAAGCAACTGCAGAGGCTTTTGGGAAAATTTACATATTTGAGCAAATTCATTAAGAATTTTTCTTTGCTTACAGCACCATTAAGAGAATTGCTGTCCAAATCAACCAGCTTTTACTGGGATACAAATCAACAACAAGTTTTCAATAGAATTATTAAAGAAATATCAACGCCTCCAATATTAAAACTGTACAATGTAAATGAAGATGTGAAGTTGCAAGTGGAAGCAAGTTCGTACGCATTAGGTGCAGTTTTGCTTCAACAAAATCAACCAGTTGCTTATGCTTCTAAATCGCTAATTAACACCCAAGCAAGGTACTCACAATTAGAAACAGAAGCATTGGCTATTAAATTCGGCTGTGAAAGATTTCACAAATATATATGGGGAAAAGTCATAATAATAGAAACCGACCATAAATCGCTCTAATCAATTTTTGCAAAAGCCTTACATGCTACGCCTGCACGGTTACAAAAAATCAGATTAAGTCTTCTCACCTATAATCCTAAAATTGTTTATATACCAGGTCTGCAACAAATGCTTGCTGATCCACTAAGTCGTGATTGTGTTCCAGCACGCAATGAAAAGCAAGAAAATGAATGTAATTTACAAATACAAACAGTTCTTGCCATTCCCGAAACACAACGAAATAAACTAAGCCAAAATATAAAAAATGATCCTATCTGAAAACAACTTATGTATTATGTTCAAAATGGTTGGCCATCAAACAAAGAAAAGATTCCACAAAACCTTAAAGAATACTGGAGCTATAGAAATGAATTATCAATTGATAATGACGGTATACTTCTTAAATCAGGCAGAGCATTCATGCCAACAAAAATGCGGCCAGAAATGTTGAAAAATATCCACACTGGACACTTCAGTTATGCTAAATGTACTAGTATGGCCAGACATATAGTTTAATGGCCCAACATGGCCCGTGACATATTTAACTTTGTCAAAAATTGTGCAGCTTGCCAAGTCTACCAATAAGGTTACCATTGGTAATAAAGTAATACCAAATCATAGTTTCGATATTGCAGCTACAGATATTTTTCATTTTCAATCTGATGATTATGTAGTATTTATAGACAGTTTTTCGGGCTTCCTCAAGTTCAGGAAATTAAACCATTTAAATACTACATTTGTCATAATGTTCCTCAAAGATATTTTTTCCTCATTTGGAACACCCTTGTGTCTTGAAAGTGATAATGGCCCTCACTTTCCAGGGCCGAGTTTAGAGAATTCGCCTCTAAATGGAACTTTAACCATACAACAAGTTCACCATATCATCCAAGTGGTAACGGATTAGCTGAAAGAGCTGTACAAATAGCCAAAAATATGCTTAAAAAGTCCACATACGATGGAAGTGACGTTTATTTAGTGTTGTTAAACTATATGAATACTCCAAGAGGTAATTTGGTTTCCCCAGCACAGAGACTATATGGTCATGATATTCGTGGTGTGTTACCAATAAACAAACAACAATTGATAACCACACAAACAGAAGAAATCACCCGTCAATTGGCATTTGAAAGAGAAAAACAAAAAACTTATGCAGATAGAGGCGCAATTGAACCAACTCCCTTCCATAAAGGTCAACAGGTGTTAAGCAGAACCAACGTACATGAACCATGGAAGTCTGCAACAGTTCAAAGTCAGGTCCATGACCGTTCTTATATTATCAAGAATGATGAAGGTACGTTATTACGACGGAACAGCATCAACATACGCTCTACGGAGGCCACAGTTTACAATACACCAAATGTTGTAGCCGAAAGGCAGCAGCTTACTAATCAGCAGCAGGTTATTAACCAATCCGTTCAACTGCATAGTGATGCTGGCAATGCTACCGTTATTAATCAACCTTTAAGACGATCACAAAGGACTCAAACTGCCCCTGTAAGATTGCAGTACGCTTGAAGAAAGGGGATGAGAACATCAACTCAACATCAACCCTGTGAAACTCTCTCTTTTTTGTATATACTTCATCTCTAACTTACTTATATATGCAGCCTTTATGCATTATTATTATATATCTCTGTCTTGTGCGTGAATCGTTAAAAAGTTGCCAATAAATAAAAAGTAAGGTTAATGCTTCACTTTAACCTTTACACGGACAATGTTACTTTTTTATTTGGATGAAAGTACGTTAACACTGAATCCGTTTTCATGAACATGATTCCAATGCCATTCGACATTATTTTTAAGCAAATCACGTAAATTTTTGTTTATTATACCCTCCACCTCAGTGATGAGGGTATACTAATTTTGTTCTTCCGTTTGCAACACCCAGAAGGAGGCATCAGAGACCCTACAAAGTATATATATTCTTGATCAACGTCAAAAACTGAGTCGATTTAGACATGTATGTCCGTGTGTCCGTCTGTTGTTGGCACTCTCACGAGCGTAAATTTTGAGATATTGAGCTGAAATTTTGTACAGTCACTTTTAGTTTATGCACGCAGATCGCTATTTAAAATGGGCAAATTCGGTAAAGAGCCACGCCTACAATCAACAAAAATCTATCTATCTGCTACAAAAATTAAGCTATAAACTTGAAATTTAGTATGTACATCTACAAATATTAGTTTCATCGATGTGCCGAAAATGGGCGTGGTCCGATAACATACACGCCCACAATCAATATAAATCTTTATATTTGCCACAAAAGTTGATCTACGAAGTTGAAAGTTGGTGTGCAAATACATAGTTATCCCATCCATTGATGTGCCTAAAATGGGCGTGGTCGGTTAACAAACGCGCCCACAATAATCATAAACCTTTATATCTACCACAAAAAATAACCTATGTCCCTGAAATTTGGTACACCTATTTATAGAAGTCCCATCCATCAATGTGCCGAAAATGGGCGTAATCCGATAATATACACACCCACAATCAATATAAATCTTTATATTTGCCACAAAAGTTTATCTACGAAGTTGAAATTTGGTATGCAAATACATAGTTATCCCATCCATTGACGTGCCTTAAATGGGCGTGGTCGGTTAACATACGCGCCCACAATAAATATAAACCTTTATATATACCACAAAAATTAGCCTATGTCCCTGAAATTTGGTACACGTATTTATAGATATCCCATCCATCAATGTGCTTAAAATGGGCGTGGTCGGTTACTAAGTCCACCCACAATAAACAAAAATCTATTTATCTGCCACAAAAATTAAGCTATAAACTTGAAATTTAGTATGTACATCTATAAATATTAGCTTCATAGATGTGAAAAAATGAGCGTGTTATAATTTTTAAAATTTATAAAACATCAATTTCATCATCATCAATTCAAAAAATTTAAAAAGATCCATAAATATTTAGGCGTTACATATAAGAGCAATTGTACATAACCAAATAAAAATACATACATATGTATAAACAATAAAAATTTTATAGACAAGGCATCGTGTTTACCGCTTTATATATCTCAGTTTTAAAATTTAGAATATCAAATAAAATTTTTAGTGAAAAATACTTAAAATAAAGTAACATGATGCACGATCAGGTACATATACTTACAGTTTGCACAGTACAGTACAGGCTACAACCTTGTTAGAAATCAGGTACATAAATGACTATTAGGTAAAGTAGCCCATGCGAAAATAGGTAAAATAGTACAATATATAAGTCTTCAACACGAAATATAGACCTCAGAAGTACAACAATAATTGAACTGTTGAGTTCACATTGAAGAGCAAAAAAATATTATATTTACAAACATTATTTCAATATGCCCTTATTACGTATTACATCATCTCGACAAAGACGTCTGAGAAATATACAATCTGTGAGGAGGTTTCGCGAGCAAAGTTTGGAGAGAGACAGAATTGAAAATTCTCAGCGTATATTAGCAAGAAGAAGTGATCCTGAATATCGCGAAGAGGAAAGGCGAAGAGACCAAAGCGCACATATTGTTAGAAGAAGAAGTTCAAGGTATCGCATTATGGAACAACAAAGGAATACTGTACAACACATAAACCGTCGCGGCAATGAAAGTTATCGAGTGCTTGAACGTCGGAGAAATGCCTTAACACAAAGGATTAGGAGGGAAGATAATGGAAGACGCAATAGAGAACAAGTTAATACTGCCCAGCATAAGCGCTACCGAGAAAACGAAGTCTTTAGAAGGAGTGAAAGGCTGAGAAATGCATTAACACAAAGAAATAGGAGGGAGGATGATGAAACCCGCGCTAGAGAACAACAAATTAATACTGCCCAGCATAGGCGCCACCGCGAAAACGAAGTCTTTAGAAGGAGTGAAAGGCTGAGAAATGCATTAACACAAAGAAATAGGAGGGAGGATGATGGAACCCGCGCTAGAGAACAACAAATTAATACTGCCCAGCATAGGCGCCATCGCGAACATGAAGTGTTTAGGACAATTGAAAGGCTGAGAAATGCCTTAACACAAAGGATACGGAGAGAAGATGAGAGTCGACGCGCTAGAGAACAACTAGTTAATACTGAACAGCATAGGCGCCATCGCGAAAACCAAGTTTATAAGAGAAGTGAAAGACTGAGAAATGCCTTAACACATACGATACGGAGACAAGATGAGGGAAGACGCGCTAGAGAACAACTAGTTAATACTGAACAGCATAGGCGCCATCCCGAAAATGAAGTTTATAGGAGAAGTGAAAGGGTGAGGATTGTATTAACACAAGGGATTAGGAGAGATGACGACGGAAGGCGTGCTTTAAAGCAACATATTAATACTGAACAGCACAGACAACTTCATGAATTAAATCCACAGGAGACCCTTTTAAACAATTTACAAATAGAAAATGTACCATTAGGTAGGTTTTCTATAGCGCCTGCAGAGGGCAACAGACCATTAGACTTACTTATGGATGAAGACGCCGAGGAGTTGTCCTTTCCCACAATTTATTGTGGAATTAAACGAAGTTCAGTTACAATTTTAGGGAAAGTTATAAGATCAGAAGTTAGAAGATATGACAGACGATGCGCCAGAGTAGACAAAGTTTTATATTCCTACAAAAAATTGGAACTATCGCGCATAAAGGATAGTATATCGATCTGCTTAAGGAAAATAATACGTCAAAATTCTGTTACTGCGCGAAATATGTTAGACGATCATTTTGTTCAAAACTTAGTGCAGCATGACGACGGGTATCATATTCTCAAAGGACTTAGGTCTTCACCCGCTCATTGGGAATCTGAAAAAAAGAAAGTTCCGGCAATGATTCGGCAATTTGGATTGCCAACTTTTTTTATCACATTGTCCGCAGCCGAATCACAGTGGTCTGAATTAATTGTTATTTTGGTGAAAGTTTTAGAAAAACGGGATATATCAGAAAACGATGTTCATAATTTAACAACGCAAGAAAAGTATAATTTAATAAGGTCCGATCCGATTACATGTTCACGCTACTTCGATCAACGTGTACGCCATTTATACAAACTTTTTAAGTGTGATGGTGGTGTATTTGACTCTCATCAAATTATAAAGTATTATTGGAGAATAGAATTTCAGCAAAGAGGCTCTCCTCATGTACATGGAGTATATTGGTTAAAAGACGCACCACATATAACATTGACAGATGAACGTACATTCCCTGCGGTAACAGAATTTATTGACAAATATATCAGTACAAACTCGTCTGAGTCCGGAATAGAAAATTTCATAAATTATCAAATG
Source organism: Crataerina pallida (assembly GCA_949710015.1). NCBI lineage: Eukaryota > Metazoa > Arthropoda > Insecta > Diptera > Hippoboscidae > Crataerina > Crataerina pallida. The sequence goes on from OX453289.1 coordinate 14,548,245, forward strand.
CATAGGCATTGTAATACATGCCAAAGAGAAATATCGGGACAAAGGATTTGTAGATTCAAAATGCCTCATCCGCCAATGCCAAGAACAGAAATACTATTTCCGCTGTCCGAAGAATCCGAAAATATTCAAAGACATCGTGTTAATTATGAAAAAGTATTTAATTTTTTAAATACTAGGGAATCTGAGTCAGATATTTATAGTATTGACCAATTTGAACAATTTTTGACTGACGAACGCATTAATATGAGCTACGAGGACTACATTTTTGCCCTAAGGTTTTCTATTAAAAAACCACGCCGACCGAAGGACATATTTATAAACGCCTTCAATCCAACTATTTTGAAGTTACATCGCGCTAACATGGACATACAGTACATTTTGGACGCTTACGGTTGTGTATCATATATAGTGAACTATATAAATAAGTCAAATAGGGGAGTTTCGCGACTATTGCAGGAGACAATGAGGGAAATTCGTACAGAGAATTATACTGTCCGTCAACGTTTACAGCACATTGGCAATACATTTATAAACGCGTCCGAAATGTCCGCTCAAGAAGCATCCTACAATATTTTAGGTATGCATATGTCCGAATGTAGTAACACAGATGTTTTCATAAATACATTCCATCCAGATAGGAGAGTCCGAATGGTAAAATCTAGGCAAGAATTAGAAAGACTACCAACAGAATCGACTGATATTTTTAAAAGTAATTTATTAGACTATTACCAACATCGTCCTCACAGTCTTGAATACATCTGTCTAGCTAATTTTGCTGCCAATTATGTGTTTTCAAAAACACGCAGATCTTCGATACGGCAAAGACGAGAAGATGAAGATATAGATGACAACGAAGACGTAACAGAGTATAGTGGAGTTGGTCTCCAACTTTTAAATAACTTTGGATATATTTATAAACTAAGGAATTCAGCTATTCTTCGATTTGCAAAATCAAATCGAATTGGAAAACGCTTTAGAGGAAATTCAGAACGATAACGATGGCAATTCTGAAAATGAACCAACCCGACTAGACAACATTGCTGCATCGCAGTTATTAGATGAAGAATGCAGAGCTCTGGCTATGCCAGAGATTAATAGAGACATAAATATACTTAATATAGACGACGAAGAAAATGACGACAGAGTGAAGGTGTCCGTTTAATAAAACTCCCTCCATTAGTAAATGTAGAGGATTTGTTAATATCCGTAAGGTCTCTGAATAAAAAGCAACGGATATATTTCCAACATGTACTGTACAAGATAAATAGAAAAGAAGTGCTGTATGAATTTGTGGGAGGTGGCGCGGGTGTAGGTAAAAGTCGCTTGATACAAACAATATATCAGGCAATAACACAACGCTTTAATTCTCTTCCTGGATCCAATCCAGATCTCCCAAAGGTTTTGCTAAGTGCACCAACGGGTTAAGCAGCATTTGGAATTGGAGGATATACTCTTAACTCCCTTTTCTCTTTGCCTGTAAATCAGTCGTCCGGAGAAATTCGTCCCTTAAGTAACGATACAGTTAATTCACTTATTGCTAAACTGATTGAAGTAAAACTTATTATTATAGATGAAGTGTCGATGGTTGGTTCTAAAATGTTAGGTTTCCTGGACTCAAGACTAAAACAAATATTTAAAACTACAGAGGCTTTTGGTGGTATTCCAATTATTGTCTACGGTGATTTAAAACAACTTCCACCTATAGGTGACCGTTGCATTTTCAATCCAAATCCAAATAATCCCTATGGAGATATAATAGGACGTGGGCTTTGGGATATGTTCCACTTTTATGAATTAGACGAAATAATGCGGCAAAGAGACGACAGGACTTTTGCAATTGCATTAAATAACATGACAGTTGGACAAATGAATCCTGAAGACATAGATTTAATTATATCAAGGACAGTGAATTTACATACAGAAGTCCCTTTGGATGCTATTCATTTACAGCGTTTAGTACAGATATCGACGGAAGCGCATATTTCTAGAAGTTATAACATTATTAAGGCTGAATCTCTAAGTGAACAACAAAAACAGACAATTTTAAAAACAATTAAGAATTTTAAAACGTTGCAGACTCAAGGACTTCCCACAGAACTTACGTTAAAGACATCGGCTAAATATATGCTGACAGTAAATATTGACACTGCCGATGGACTCGTTAACGATGCAACAGGACTTTTAATGGCAGTAGACATAAGTCAGGAAGCCGTATCGACACTTTGGATTCTATTTTCTAATAGGGACGTTGGCTCTCAGGCAAGAAGAAAAAAGCCTCATAATTCTGAACCTCTATGGACTCCTATTGAAAAACATAACAGATTATTTCAATACAGACGTAACGTACAAATTAATATTGATAGGAGACCAATAAAGTAACATGATGCACGATCAGGTACATATACTTATAGTTTGCAAGTGCAGGCTACAGCCTTGTTAGAAATCAGGTACATAAATGACTATTAGGTAAAGTAGCCCATGCGAAAATAGGTAAAATAGTACAATATATAAGTTTTCAACACGAAATATAGACCTCAGAAGTACAACAATAATTGAACTGTTGAGTTCACGTTGAAGTGCAAAAAAATATTATATTTACAAACATTATTTCAATATGCCCTTATTACGTATTACATCATCTCGACAAAGACGTCTGAGAAATATACAATCTGTGAGGAGGTTTCGCGAGCAAAGTTTGGAGAGAGACAGAATTGAAAATTCTCAGCGTATATTAGCAAGAAGAAGTGATCCTGAATATCGCGAAGAGGAAAGGCGAAGAGACCAAAGCGCAGATATTGTTAGAAGAAGAAGTTCAAAGTATCGCATTATGGAACAACAAAGGAATACTGTACAACACATAAACCGTCGCGGCAATGAAAGTTATCGAGTGCTTGAACGTCGGAGAAATGTCTTAACACAAAGCATTAAGAGGGAAGATAATGGAAGATGCAATAGAGAACAACAAGTTAATACTGCCCAGCATAGGCGCCACCGAGAAAACGAAGTCTTTAGAAGGAGTGAAAGGCTGAGAAATGCATTAACACAAAGAAATAGGAGGGAGGATGATGGAACCCGCGCTAGAGAACAACAAATTAATACTGCCCAGCATAGGCGCCACCGCGAAAACGGATTCTTTAGAAGGAGTGAAAGGCTGAGAAATGCATTAACACAAAGAAATAGGAGGGAGGATGATGGAACCCGCGCTAGAGAACAACAAATTAATACTGCCCAGCATAGGCGCCATCGCGAACATGAAGTGTTTAGGACAATTGAAAGGCTGAGAAATGCCTTAACACAAAGGATACGGAGAGAAGATGAGAGTCGACGCGCTAGAGAACAACTAGTTAATACTGAACAGCATAGGCTCCATCGCGAAAACCAAGTTTATAGGAGAAGTGAAAGACTGAGAAATGCCTTAACACATACGATACGGAGACAAGATGAGGGAAGACGCGCTAGAGAACAACAAATTAATACTGCCCAGCATAGGCGACATCGCGAAAATGAAGTCTTTAGAAGGAGTGAAAGGCTGAGAAATGCATTAACACAAAGAAATAGGAGGGAGGATGATGGAACCCGCGCTAGAGAACAACAAATTAATACTACCCAGCATAGGCGCCACCGCGAAAACGAAGTCTTTAGAAGGAGTGAAAGGCTGAGAAATGCATTAACACAAAGAAATAGGAGGGAGGATGATGGAACCCGCGCTAGAGAACAACAAATTAATACTGCCCAGCATAGGCGCCACCGAGAAAACGAAGTCTTTAGAAGGAGTGAAAGGCTGAGAAATGCATTAACACAAAGAAATAGGAGGGAGGATGATGGAACCCGCGCTAGAGAACAACAAATTAATACTGCCCAGCATAGGCGCCATCGCGAACATGAAGTGTTTAGGACAATTGAAAGGCTGAGAAGTGCCTTAACACAAAGGATGCGGAGAGAAGATGAGAGTCGACGCGCTAGAGAACAACTAGTTAATACTGAACAGCATAGGCGCCATCGCGAAAACCAAGTTTATAGGAGAAGTGAAAGACTGAGAAATGCCTTAACACATACGATACGGAGACAAGATGAGGGAAGACGCGCTAGAGAACAACTAGTTAATACTGAACAGCATAGGCGCCATCGCGAAAATGAAGTTTATAGGAGAAGTGAAAGGGTGAGGAATGTATTAACACAAGGGATTAGGAGAGATGACGATGGAAGGCGTGCTTTAGAGCAACATATTAATACTGAACAGCACAGACAACGTCGAGGAAATGAAATATATAGAAGGAGTGAACGCCAGAGATTTGCCATAGCACAAAGAATTAGAAGAGAAGATGGTGGAATGCATGCTAGAGAGGTTAGCTCTAATAGAACACTTCGGTCTAGAACACACCGTGCTAATGAGGTAAATAGGCTCAGAACTAACAATCGACAAAATTTGTTGAATAGACAAAGAATGCAGACCATGACACCTGACACTAGAATTGAATATTTATTAAGTGAAACCCAAAGACACACATCTCGACTATTGAGTGAATATGACAATAGTATAAAGAATGGTCCGACTTGTGTTTGTGTTTGTTGTGGTGGACTGTGGTTTACGTCACAAGTAAAGTTTTTATCTAAAGAAATATTTACAAACCAACATGTCCACTTAAGTTGTGTATTCTTCCTGACTGATATTTTTCCATCCGAAGATGATCGTTATACGTTTTGCAAAACATGTCATTCTGCAGTTCGATCTGGTAATATACCGACATTATGTTTATCCAATGGTCTTCACTTTCCCACTATACCAAACGAACTAAAGGACTTTACAACTCTTGAAGAGAGATTCGTTGCTTCCAGAATACCGTTTATGAGAATAGTGTCCTTAGGTTATAACAGACAGTGCGCGATACGAGGTGCAGTCGTGAACGTACCGATTTCACTTGATAGAACAATAACCGTCCTTCTGAGATCTGAAGATCAGACAGAGGTAATATAAGTTTATTTGAAGCGTAGGTTGCAATATGACCGCAGTTTTATGACAAAGACTATACGACCGGCAAAGATATTTAGAGCCGCAGAGTATTTAATTAACACAGACTTATATAGGACGCACAACATTTCTATTTCTAATGAATGACTGAACAGAAGACAGTCGAATGAGATAATGCCGTTTATTGCCAACGAAGAAGACAGAAATATAGTTCAAACTTGTTTAAACAATAACACAACCAATGATGACGTAGATGAATTAAATCCACAGGAGACCCTTTTAGACAATTTACAAGTAGAAAATGTACCATTAGGTAGGATTTCTATAGCGCCTGCAGAGGGCAACAGACCATTAGACTTACTTATGGATGAAGACGCCGAGGAGTTGTCCTTTCCCACAATTTATTGTGGAATTAAACGAAGTTCAGTTACAATTTTAGGGAGAGTTATAAGATCAGAAGTTAGAAGATATGACAGACGATGCGCCAGAGTAGACAAAATTTTATATTCGTGCAAAAAATTGGAACTATCGCGCATAAAGGATAATATATCGATCTGCTTAAGGAAAAGAATACGTCAAAATTCTATTACTGCGCGAAATATGTTAGACGATCATTTTGTTCAAAACTTAGTGCAGCATGACGACGGGTATCATATTCTCAAAGGACTTAGGTCTTCACCCGCTCATTGGGAATCTGAAAAAAAGAAAGTTCCGGCAATGATTCGGCAATTTGGATTGCCAACTTTTTTTATCACATTGTCCGCAGCCGAATCACAGTGGTCTGAATTAATTGTTATTTTGGTGAAAGTTTTAGAAAAACGGGATATATCAGAAAACGATGTTCATAATTTAACAACGCAAGAAAAGTATAATTTAATAAGGTCCGATCCGATTACATGTTCACGCTACTTCGATCAACGTGTACGCCATTTATACAAACTTTTTAAGTGTGATGGTGGTGTATTTGACTCTCATCAAATTATAAAGTATTATTGGAGAATAGAATTTCAGCAAAGAGGCTCTCCTCATGTACATGGAGTATATTGGTTAAAAGACGCACCACATATAACATTGACAGATGAACGTACATTCCCTGCGGTAACAGAATTTATTGACAAATATATCAGTACAAACTCGTCTGAGTCCGGAATAGAAAATTTCATAAATTATCAAATGCATAGGCATTGTAATACATGCCAAAGAGAAATATCGGGACAAAGGATTTGTAGATTCAAAATGCCTCATCCGCCAATGCCAAGAACAGAAATACTATTTCCGCTGTCCGAAGAATCCGAAAATATTCAAAGACATCGTGTTAATTATGAAAAAGTATTTAATTTTTTAAATACTAGGGAATCTGAGTCAGATATTTATAGTATTGACCAATTTGAACAATTTTTGTCTGACGAACACATTAATATGAGCTACGAGGACTACATTTTTGCCCTAAGGTTTTCTATTAAAAAACCACGCCGACCGAAGGACATATTTATAAACGCCTTCAATCCAACTATTTTGAAGTTACATCGCGCTAACATGGACATACAGTACATTTTGGACGCTTACGTTTGTGTATCATATATAGTGAACTATATAAATAAGTCAAATAGGGGAGTTTCGCGACTATTGCAGGAGACAATGAGGGAAATTCGTACAGAGAATTATACTGTCCGTCAACGTTTACAGCACATTGGCAATACATTTATAAACGCGACGGAAGTGTCCGCTCAAGAAGCATCCTACAATATTTTAGGTATGCATATGTCCGAATGTAGTAACACAGATGTTTTCATAAATACATTCCATCCAGATAGGAGAGTCCGAATGGTAAAATCTAGGCAAGAATTAGAAAGACTACCAACAGAATTGACTGATATTTTTAAAAGTAATTTATTAGACTATTACCAACATCGTCCTCACAGTCTTGAAGACATCTGTCTAGCTAATTTTGCTGCCAATTATGTGTTTTCAAAAACACGCAGATCTTCGATACGGCAAAGACGAGAAGATGAAGATATAGATGACAACGAAGACGTAACAGAGTATAGTGGAGTTGGTCTCCAACTTTTAAATAACTTTGGATATATTTATAAACGAAGGAATTCAGCTATTCTTCGAATTGCAAAATCAAATCGAATTGGAAAACGCTTTAGAGGAAATTCAGAACGATAACGATGGCAATTCTGAAAATGAACCAACCCGACTAGACAACATTGCTGCATCGCAGTTATTAGATGAAGAATTCAGAGCTCTGGCTATGCCAGAGATTAATAGAGACATAAATATACTTAATATAGACGACGAAGAAAATGACGATCAGAGTGAAGGTGTCCGTTTAATAAAACTCCCTCCATTAGTAAATGTAGAGGATTTGTTAATATCCGTAAGGTCTCTGAATAAAAAGCAACGGATATATTTCCAACATGTACTGTACAAGATAAATAGAAAAGAAGTGCTGTATGAATTTGTGGGAGGTGGCGCGGGTGTAGGTAAAAGTCGCTTGATACAAACAATATATCAGGCAATAACACAACGCTTTAATTCTCTTCCTGGATCCAATCCAGATCTCCCAAAGGTTTTGCTAAATGCACCAACGGGTAAAGCAGCATTTGGAATTGGAGGATATACTCTTAACTCCCTTTTCTCTTTGCCTGTAAATCAGTCGTCCGGAGAAATTCGTCCCTTAAGTAACGATACAGTTAATTCACTTATTGCTAAACTGATTGAAGTAAAACTTATTATTATAGATGAAGTGTCGATGGTTGGTTCTAAAATGTTAGGCTTCCTGGACTCAAGACTAAAACAAATATTTAAAACTACAGAGGCTTTTGGTGGTATTCCAATTATTGTCTTCGGTGATTTAAAACAACTTCCACCTGTAGGTGACCGTTGTATTTTCAATCCAAATCCAAATAATCCCTATGGAGATATAATAGGACGTGGGCTTTGGGATATGTTCGACTTTTATGAATTAGACGAAATAATGCGGCAAAGAGACGACAGGATTTTTGCAATTGCATTAAATAACATGGCAGTTGGACAAATGAATCCTGAAGACATAGATTTAATTATATCAAGGACAGTGAATTTGAACGGAAGCGCATATTTCTAGAAGTTATGACATTATTAAGGCTGACTCTCTAAGTGAACAACAAAAACAGACAATTTTAAATACAATTAAGAATTTTAAAACGTCGGAGACTCAAGGACTTCCCACAGAACTTACGTTAAAGACATCGGCTAAATATATGCTGACAGTAAATATTGACACTGCCGATGGACTCGTTAACGGTGCAACAGGACTTTTAATGGCAGTAGACATAAGTCAGGAAGCCGTATCGACACTTAGGATTCTATTTTCTAATAGGGACGTTGGCTCTCAGGCAAGAAGAAAAAAGCCTCATAATTCTGAACCTCTATGGACTCCTATTGAAAAACATAACAGATTATTTCAATATAGACGTAACGTACAAATTAATACTGAGAGGAGACAATTTCCGGTAGTTCCAGCAGAGGGTATTACGATTCATAAGAATCAGGGAGCTAGTTACAACAAAGTTGTAGTCCATCTTGCAGATAGAATAAATAGAGCTGCAATGTATGTAGCTTGCAGTCGAGCTACTAGTGCATCAGGATTGTTCATAATTGGACGTTTCACCCCTCCAAAACAATTTTCTGACACTGACGTTGTCAAAGTCGAACTTGACCGGCTCCGAACAGAAAGATTTTTATGTCCGTCACCTAATGTATGCGCAAACACAAAAATATATTACCAAAATATACAAAGCCTTAACGCTCACCATGAAGACTTATTCAGTGATAGATATATAAGAGATATAGACGTTTTATGTCTTGTAGAGACATGGACTTTTCTGTTGGACGACTGTTCTGTTGAAGGATTTTGTACTTTAGCAAGAATTAATGGATCCGATAGCTTTCCTCGACAAAAGCGTGGAATAATAGTTTACATAAAGTCCGACCTGAGTAGTCAAGCGAAAGGGTCCACTACTTTACAAATAATAGCTTTCCGTTTTAAAACAATGTGCGTTATCACTTTATATAGAAATTCCACATTTTCCGAAACAACATTTAGTAATTTACTCATGGAGGCAGTAGGTACTGTATATACTATGGGTGAAACATTCGAAAAACTTCTTGTTGCAGTTTAATGGAAAGGAACTTAATTAATGAGGGCTTTTGCTCTATGTTAGAAAAGACGGAAACGACTACAGTTGGATGTACGCAAATAGACTGGGCATTTGGCAAAGTTTTAAGTGGGGCGGTGGAAGCAAACACGTACAATACGGTGCACAGTTACCACGACGGCATTATTTTAGGAATAAGTTAATTTATATTAGGATAAGAATTTTATAGATTTACCCATTATTGTTCATATGTTGTATTGTATATTTTTTAGTTTAGTAAAAAAGGATTCATAAAAACTTAACTAATCAAAATTTTAAATAAAGTGCATATATAATTTTTTTCTAAACATAATAATTATATTTGTGTGTTTCTTTTAAAACTGAAATAGATGAATATGGAAAATATGAAATTTCATTTGTGAAATTAATAGAAAGCCTTATTAGTTCTTGATTTCTTCGGTGCTTATAATAAGGTGGAGGGTATTTAAAATTCGGCCAAAGCCGAATTTAGTTTTTCTACTTGTTGTAGATAAATTTGAAATAAAAGAATCTAAATAATTTACCATCCCTAAAAAACGCTGAAGTTCCTTTAAATTAGTAAGTGATAGTATTTATAGTATAGCTTTGATTTTTTCTGGATCTGGTCTAACACCCTTTTCATCAAAAATATGTCCTAGGAATTTTATTGACGTTTGTAAAAATTTCAGTTTATCTTTATTAAACCCATTTTCCTGTGCGCGTTTCAGAACTTGCTCTAGTATTTTATCATGCTCAAATTGATTTGACGCATATATTAAAAAATCATCAATATAAATTATCAACCCCTCTATATCACCGAATATTCTAACCATTTCTGAATGAATAATTTCAGGGGCAGCGTTGATACCGAATGGTAATCTCAAAAATCGATACCTTCCAAAGGGAGTGTTAAATGTACATAGTTTTGATGAAGTCTCGGACAATGGGATCATCCAGGACCCACTATTAGCATCTAAACAAGTAAAATACTTTGCATTAGTCAATTTGGCTTTGCAATCTTCTATATTTGGAAATGGATAGTGTGGCCTAAAAATTGCTTTATTTAGTTACCGAGGATCTAAACATATATGTAAATTTCCTTTAGATTTTCTTGCTATTACTATAGAATTAACCCATTCAGTCGGTTCTAGTACGGGCGTTATTACATTTAACTTTTCCATTCTGTTTAATTCTTTTTTAAAATCTTCTTGTAATAGAAACGGTATCTTACGAGGTGGTTCGATAACAGGCGTAATGTTTGGTTTTAATATAAATGAACAATTGTTTTTTAAAAGACCTAAGCCAGTAAACACTCCTGAATATTTTTCAATTATGCTATCATGGGAAGCATGTATAGCACGTACATGTCTAAATAAATTCAAATTTATTGCCGTTTCAAGGCCAATTATATCCTTACATTATAAATCTAAAATATAAAACTCTTTACAAAATTTTTCTTGTTTGTATGAAAATGGCAAATTTGTTTTACCTATTATTGGCAGACCGTCCCCGGAAAATGTAAGGAGTTTTATATTTGTTTGAACTATATTATTTATGTTTAATTTATGAGCTGTACGTTTAGATAAAATATTAGCCTGTGCTCCTGTATCTACTTGAAATAATACCTTATTATTGTTGTCAAAGTTGAGTTAAATATTCCATTCTGGTTTGCATTTTAACATATTAACTTCACTTGTTAATCCAAATGCTTGTGTTGATGATGATTTAGCTATTGATGATGCTAAGGAGCCTATTTTAAAAATTGCATCCAAGAATAAATCCTCACCTTCCCCAGCAGAATCTTGTTCTTGTTGGACGATTTGCTTTACATAAGTATTCTTTAGTCGTTTATTTGACATTTGATTTGACATATTTTGTTGCGATTTATGATAACACATTTTCGCAAAATGGCCAATTTTTTGACAAATATGGCATTTAGCGTTTATTGCAGGACATGACTTTCGATGAATCTGACCACATCGGCTACATATACGTGATTCCCCTCCATTTCTTTGTTCTTTGCTAGACAATTTTAGAATATTAATTTCACTAGTCGATGAATAGCTGCAATGGCTTCAAGTAAATGGGCATTTTATTTTGCCGATACAATGCTCTTAGCAATGTTTAGTGCCTTTTCTAAAGGTACTGTTTTTCTCAGCAGCTTTTCTTTTATTGAAGCGTGTGCTGGTAAAAGACCACAAATAAAAATGTCTCGCACAAGTTCCTCCCTTAATTCACAGCTCATGCTTAAATTTTTCAAACCTGTCATATATTCATCAATTGACTCATGTTCTCTTTGTTTTCTAGTCTAAAAAGTGTGCCTCTCCATAGCTTTATTAACTTTAGGTAAAAAATGTTTATCCAACTCATTAAGCAGTTCTTCGTATTTGATTGTATCAATATCCTTATTAAAAGCGCTGAAGATTTCCAACGATCTAGGACCCATGTGGTAAAGCAGCAAAGCAACTTTTCTTTGGTCATCCTGCTCTTCTAGATTGGATGCCCGCATAAATATTTTAAATTGTGTTTTCCGCATCTTCCACGTGGTTGCTAAATTGTTATTATTGAAATTGAAAGTCTCCATATGAAAAGGTGTAGACATTGCCATAACTTTTATTTTATCATTTGATAAAGACATTTTTTTTTGTTTTGTTTTTATACCCTCCACCTCAGTGATGAGGGTATACTAATTTTGTTCTTCCGTTTGCAACAACCAGAAGGAGGCGTCAGAGACCCTACAAGGTTTATATATTCTTGATCAGCGTCAAAAACTGAGTCGATTTAGACATGTATGTCCGTGTGTCCGTGTGTCCGTCTGTTGTTGGCACTCTCACGAGCGTAAATTTTGAGATATTGAGCTGAAATTTTGTACAGTCACTTTTAGTTTATGCACGCAGGTCGCTACTTAAAATGGGCAAATTCGGTAAAGAGCCACGCCTACAATCAACAAAAATCTATCTATCTGCCACAAACATTAAGCTATAATCTTGAAATTTAGTATGTACATCTATAAATATTAGTTTCATCGATGTGCCGAAAATGGGCGTGGTCCGATAACAAACACGCCCACAACCAATATAAATCCTTATTTTTGCCACAAAAGTTGATCTACGAAGTTGAAATTTGGTGTGCGAATACATAGTTATGCCATCAATTGATGTGCCTAAAATGGGCGTGGTCGGTTAACATACGCGCCCACAATAAACATAAACCTTTATATCTACCACAAAAATTAACCTATGACCCTGAAATTTGGTACACCTATTTATAGAAGTCCCATCCATAAATGTGCCGAAAATGGGCGTAGTCCGATAATATACACGCCCACAATCAATATAAATCTTTATATTTGCCACAAAAGTTGATCTATGAAGTTGAAATTTGGTATGCAAATACATAGTTATCCCATCCATTGATGTGCCTAAAATGGGCGTGGTCGGTTAACATACGCGCCCACAATAAACATAAACCTTTATATCTACCACAAAAATTAACCTATGTCCCTGAAATTTGGTACACCTATTTACAGAAATCCCATCCATCAATGTGTCGAAAATGGGCGTAGTCCGATATTATACACGCCCACAATCAATATAAATCTTTATATTTGCCACAAAAGTTGATCTACGAAGTTGAAATTTGGTATGCAAATACATAGTTATCCCATCCATTGATGTGCCTAAAACGGGCGTGGTCGGTTAACATACGCGCCCACAATAAACATAAACCTTTATATATACCACAAAAATTAACCTATGTCCCTGAAATTTGGTACACGTATTTATAGATATCCTATCCATCAATGTGCTTAAATTGAGCGTGGTCGGTTACTAAGTCCACCCACAATAAACAAAAATCTATTTATCTGCCACAAAAATTAAGCTATAAACTTGAAATTTAGTATGTACATCTATAAATATTAGCTTCATAGATGTGAAAAAATGAGCGTGTTATAATTTTTAAAATTTATAAAACATCAATTTCATCATCACCAATTCAAAAAATTTAAAAAGATCCATAAATATTTAGGCGTTACATGTAAGAGCAATTGTATATAACCAAATAAAAATACATACATATGTATAAACAATAAAAATTTTATAGACAAGGCATCGTGTTTACCGCTTTATATATCTCAGTTTTAAAATTTAGAATATCAAATAAAATTTTTAATGAAAAATACTTAAAATAAAGTAACATGATGCACGATCAGGTACATATACTTATAGTTTGCAAGTGCAGGCTACAGCCTTGTTAGAAATCAGGTACATAAATGACTATTAGGTAAAATAGCCCATGCGAAAGCAGGTAAAATAGTACAATATATAAGTCTTCAACACGAAATATAGACCTCAGAAGTACAACAATAATTGAACTGTTGAGTTCACATTGAAGTGCAAAAAAATATTATATTTACAAACATTATTTCAATATGCCCTTATTACGTATTACATCATCTCGACAAATATATACAATCTGTGAGGAGGTTTCGCGAGCAAAGTTTGGAGAGAGACAGAATTGAAAATTCTCAGCGTATATTAGCACGAAGTAGTGATCCTGAATATCGCGAAGAGAAAAGGCGAAGAGACCAAAGCGCACATATTGTTAGAAGAAGAAGTTCAAGGTATCGCATTATGGAACAACAAAGGAATACTGTACAACACATAAACCGTCACGGCAATGAAAGTTATCGAGTGCTTGAACGTCGGAGAAATGCCTTAACACAAAGGATTAGGAGGGAAGATAATGAAAGACGCAATAGAGAACAACAAGTTAATACTGCCCAGCATAGGCGCCACCGAGAAAACGAAGTCTTTAGAAGGAGTGAAAGGCTGAGAAATGCATTAACACAAAGAAATAGGAGGGAGGATGATGGAACCCGCGCTAGAGAACAACAAATTAATACTGCCCAGCATAGTCGCCACCGCGAAAACGAAGTCTTTAGAAGGAGTGAAAGGCTGAGAAATGCATTAACACAAAGAAATAGGAGGGAGGATGATGGAACCCGCGCTAGAGAACAACAAATTAATACTGCCCAGCATAGGCGCCACCGAGAAAACGAAGTCTTTAGAAGGAGTGAAAGGCTGAAAAATGCCTTAACACAAAGAAATAGGAGGGAGGATGATGGAACCCGCGCTAGAGAACAACAAATTAATACTGCCCAGCATAGGCGCCACCGCGAAAACGAAGTCTTTAGAAGGAGTGAAAGGCTGAGAAATGCATTAACACAAAGAAATAGGAGGAAGGATGATGGAACCCGCGCTAGAGAACAACAAATTAATACTGCCCAGCATAGGCGCCACCGCGAAAACGAAGTCTTTAGAAGGAGTGAAAGGCTGAGAAATGCATTAACACAAAGAAATAGGAGGGAGGATGATGGAACCCGCGCTAGAGAACAACAAATTAATACTGCCCAGCATAGGCGCCACCGAGAAAACGAAGTCTTTAGAAGGAGTGAAAGGCTGAGAAATGCATTAACACAAAGAAATAGGAGGGAGGATGATGGAACCCGCGCTAGAGAACAACAAATTAATACTGCCCAGCATAGGCGCCATCGCGAACATGAAGTGTTTAGGACAATTGAAAGGCTGAGAAATGCTTTAACACAAAGGATACGGAGACAAGATTAGGGAAGACGCGCTAGAGAACAACTAGTTAATACTGAACAGCATAGGCGCCATCGCGAAAAGCAAGTTTATAGGAGAAGTCAAAGACTGAGAAATGCCTTAACACATACGATACGGAGACAAGATGAGGGGAGACGCGCTAGAGAACAACTAGTTAATACTGAACAGCATAGGCGCCATCGCGAAAATGAAGTTTATAGGAGAAGTGAAAGGGTGAGGAATGTATTAACACAAGGGATTAGGAGAGATGACGATGGAAGGCGTGCTTTAGAGCAACATATTAATACTGAACAGCACAGACAACGTCGAGGAAATGAAATATATAGAAGGAGTGAACGCCAGAGATTTGCCATAGCACAAAGAATTAGAAGAGAAGATGGTGAAATGCATGCTAGAGAGGTTAGCTCTAATAGAACACTTCGGTCTAGAACACACCGTGCTAATGAGGTAAATAGGCTCAGAACTAACAAACGACAAAATTTGTTGAATAGACAAAGAATGCAGACCATGACACCTGACACTAGAATTGAATATTTATTAAGTGAAACCCAAAGACACACATCTCGACTATTGAGTGAATATGACAATAGTGTAAAGAATGGTCCGACTTGTGTTTGTGTTTGTTGTGGTGGACTGTGGTTTACGTCACAAGTAACGTTTTTATCTAAAGAAATAGTTACAAGCCAACATGTCCACTTAAGTTGTGTATTCTTCCTGACTGATATTTTTCCATCCGAAGATGATCGTTATACGTTTTGCAAAACATGTCATTCTGCAGTTCGATCTGGTAATATACCGACATTATGTTTATCCAATGGTCTTCACTTTCCCACTATACCAAACGAACTAAAGGACTTGACAACTCTTGAAGAGAGATTCGTTGCTCCCAGAATACCGTTTATGAGAATAGTGTCCTTAGGTTATAACAGACAGTGCGCGATACGAGGTGCAGTCGTGAACGTACCGATTTCACTTGATAGAACAATAACCGTCCTTCCGAGATCTGAAGATCAGACAGAAGTAATACAAGTTTATTTGAAGCGTAGGTTGCAATATGACCGCAGTTTTATGACAAAGACTATACGACCGGCAAAGATATTTAGAGCCGCAGAGTATTTAATTAACACAGACTTATATAGGACGCACAACATTTCTATTTCTAATGAATGACTGAACAGAAGACAGTCGAATGAGATAATGCCGTTTATTACCAACGAAGAAGACAGAAATATAGTTCAAACTTGTTTAAACAATAACACAACCAATGATGACGTAGATGAATTAAATCCACAGGAGACCCTTTTAGACAATTTACAAATAGAAAATGTACCATTAGGTAGGATTTCTATAGCGCCTGCAGAGGGCAACAGACCATTAGACTTACTTATGGATGAAGACGCCGAGGAGTTGTCCTTTCCCACAATTTATTGTGGAATTAAACGAAGTTCAGTTACAATTTTAGGGAGAGTTATAAGATCAGAAGTTAGAAGATATGACAGACGATGCGCCAGAGTAGACAAAATTTTATATTCGTGCAAAAAATTGGAACTATCGCGCATAAAGGATAATATATCGATCTGCTTAAGGAAAAGAATACGTCAAAATTCTATTACTGCGCGAAATATGTTAGACGATCATTTTGTTCAAAACTTAGTGCAGCATGACGACGGGTATCATATTCTCAAAGGACTTAGGTCTTCACCCGCTCATTGGGAATCTGAAAAAAAGAAAGTTCCGGCAATGATTCGGCAATTTGGATTGCCAACTTTTTTTATCACATTGTCCGCAGCCGAATCACAGTGGTCTGAATTAATTGTTATTTTGGTGAAAGTTTTAGAAAAACGGGATATATCAGAAAACGATGTTCATAATTTAACAACGCAAGAAAAGTATAATTTAATAAGGTCCGATCCGATTACATGTTCACGCTACTTCGATCAACGTGTACGCCATTTATACAAACTTTTTAAGTGTGATGGTGGTGTATTTGACTCTCATCAAATTATAAAGTATTATTGGAGAATAGAATTTCAGCAAAGAGGCTCTCCTCATGTACATGGAGTATATTGGTTAAAAGACGCACCACATATAACATTGACAGATGAACGTACATTCCCTGCGGTAACAGAATTTATTGACAAATATATCAGTACAAACTCGTCTGAGTCCGGAATAGAAAATTTCATAAATTATCAAATGCATAGGCATTGTAATACATGCCAAAGAGAAATATCGGGACAAAGGATTTGTAGATTCAAAATGCCTCATCCGCCAATGCCAAGAACAGAAATACTATTTCCGCTGTCCGAAGAATCCGAAAATATTCAAAGACATCGTGTTAATTATGAAAAAGTATTTAATTTTTTAAATACTAGGGAATCTGAGTCAGATATTTATAGTATTGACCAATTTGAACAATTTTTGTCTGACGAACGCATTAATATGAGCTACGAGGACTACATTTTTGCCCTAAGGTTTTCTATTAAAAAACCACGCCGACCGAAGGACATATTTATAAACGCCTTCAATCCAACTATTTTGAAGTTACATCGCGCTAACATGGACATACAGTACATTTTGGACGCTTACGTTTGTGTATCATATATAGTGAACTATATAAATAAGTCAAATAGGGGAGTTTCGCGACTATTGCAGGAGACAATGAGGGAAATTCGTACAGAGAATTATACTGTCCGTCAACGTTTACAGCACATTGGCAATACATTTATAAACGCGACGGAAGTGTCCGCTCAAGAAGCATCCTACAATATTTTAGGTATGCATATGTCCGAATGTAGTAACACAGATGTTTTCATAAATACATTCCATCCAGATAGGAGAGTCCGAATGGTAAAATCTAGGCAAGAATTAGAAAGACTACCAACAGAATTGACTGATATTTTTAAAAGTAATTTATTAGACTATTACCAACATCGTCCTCACAGTCTTGAAGACATCTGTCTAGCTAATTTTGCTGCCAATTATGTGTTTTCAAAAACACGCAGATCTTCGATACGGCAAAGACGAGAAGATGAAGATATAGATGACAACGAAGACGTAACAGAGTATAGTGGAGTTGGTCTCCAACTTTTAAATAACTTTGGATATATTTATAAACGAAGGAATTCAGCTATTCTTCGAATTGCAAAATCAAATCGAATTGGAAAACGCTTTAGAGGAAATTCAGAACGATAACGATGGCAATTCTGAAAATGAACCAACCCGACTAGACAACATTGCTGCATCGCAGTTATTAGATGAAGAATTCAGAGCTCTGGCTATGCCAGAGATTAATAGAGACATAAATATACTTAATATAGACGACGAAGAAAATGACGATCAGAGTGAAGGTGTCCGTTTAATAAAACTCCCTCCATTAGTAAATGTAGAGGATTTGTTAATATCCGTAAGGTCTCTGAATAAAAAGCAACGGATATATTTCCAACATGTACTGTACAAGATAAATAGAAAAGAAGTGCTGTATGAATTTGTGGGAGGTGGCGCGGGTGTAGGTAAAAGTCGCTTGATACAAACAATATATCAGGCAATAACACAACGCTTTAATTCTCTTCCTGGATCCAATCCAGATCTCCCAAAGGTTTTGCTAAATGCACCAACGGGTAAAGCAGCATTTGGAATTGGAGGATATACTCTTAACTCCCTTTTCTCTTTGCCTGTAAATCAGTCGTCCGGAGAAATTCGTCCCTTAAGTAACGATACAGTTAATTCACTTATTGCTAAACTGATTGAAGTAAAACTTATTATTATAGATGAAGTGTCGATGGTTGGTTCTAAAATGTTAGGCTTCCTGGACTCAAGACTAAAACAAATATTTAAAACTACAGAGGCTTTTGGTGGTATTCCAATTATTGTCTTCGGTGATTTAAAACAACTTCCACCTGTAGGTGACCGTTGTATTTTCAATCCAAATCCAAATAATCCCTATGGAGATATAATAGGACGTGGGCTTTGGGATATGTTCGACTTTTATGAATTAGACGAAATAATGCGGCAAAGAGACGACAGGATTTTTGCAATTGCATTAAATAACATGGCAGTTGGACAAATGAATCCTGAAGACATAGATTTAATTATATCAAGGACAGTGAATTTGAACGGAAGCGCATATTTCTAGAAGTTATGACATTATTAAGGCTGACTCTCTAAGTGAACAACAAAAACAGACAATTTTAAATACAATTAAGAATTTTAAAACGTCGGAGACTCAAGGACTTCCCACAGAACTTACGTTAAAGACATCGGCTAAATATATGCTGACAGTAAATATTGACACTGCCGATGGACTCGTTAACGGTGCAACAGGACTTTTAATGGCAGTAGACATAAGTCAGGAAGCCGTATCGACACTTAGGATTCTATTTTCTAATAGGGACGTTGGCTCTCAGGCAAGAAGAAAAAAGCCTCATAATTCTGAACCTCTATGGACTCCTATTGAAAAACATAACAGATTATTTCAATATAGACGTAACGTACAAATTAATACTGAGAGGAGACAATTTCCGGTAGTTCCAGCAGAGGGTATTACGATTCATAAGAATCAGGGAGCTAGTTACAACAAAGTTGTAGTCCATCTTGCAGATAGAATAAATAGAGCTGCAATGTATGTAGCTTGCAGTCGAGCTACTAGTGCATCAGGATTGTTCATAATTGGACGTTTCACCCCTCCAAAACAATTTTCTGACACTGACGTTGTCAAAGTCGAACTTGACCGGCTCCGAACAGAAAGATTTTTATGTCCGTCACCTAATGTATGCGCAAACACAAAAATATATTACCAAAATATACAAAGCCTTAACGCTCACCATGAAGACTTATTCAGTGATAGATATATAAGAGATATAGACGTTTTATGTCTTGTAGAGACATGGACTTTTCTGTTGGACGACTGTTCTGTTGAAGGATTTTGTACTTTAGCAAGAATTAATGGATCCGATAGCTTTCCTCGACAAAAGCGTGGAATAATAGTTTACATAAAGTCCGACCTGAGTAGTCAAGCGAAAGGGTCCACTACTTTACAAATAATAGCTTTCCGTTTTAAAACAATGTGCGTTATCACTTTATATAGAAATTCCACATTTTCCGAAACAACATTTAGTAATTTACTCATGGAGGCAGTAGGTACTGTATATACTATGGGTGAAACATTCGAAAAACTTCTTGTTGCAGTTTAATGGAAAGGAACTTAATTAATGAGGGCTTTTGCTCTATGTTAGAAAAGACGGAAACGACTACAGTTGGATGTACGCAAATAGACTGGGCATTTGGCAAAGTTTTAAGTGGGGCGGTGGAAGCAAACACGTACAATACGGTGCACAGTTACCACGACGGCATTATTTTAGGAATAAGTTAATTTATATTAGGATAAGAATTTTATAGATTTACCCATTATTGTTCATATGTTGTATTGTATATTTTTTAGTTTAGTAAAAAAGGATTCATAAAAACTTAACTAATCAAAATTTTAAATAAAGTGCATATATAATTTTTTTCTAAACATAATAATTATATTTGTGTGTTTCTTTTAAAACTGAAATAGATGAATATGGAAAATATGAAATTTCATTTGTGAAATTAATAGAAAGCCTTATTAGTTCTTGATTTCTTCGGTGCTTATAATAAGGTGGAGGGTATTTAAAATTCGGCCAAAGCCGAATTTAGTTTTTCTACTTGTTGTAGATAAATTTGAAATAAAAGAACCTAAATAATTTACCATCCCTAAAAAACGCTGAAGTTCCTTTAAATTAGTAAGTGATAGTATTTATAGTATAGCTTTGATTTTTTCTGGATCTGGTCTAACACCCTTTTCATCAAAAATATGTCCTAGGAATTTTATTGACGTTTGTAAAAATTTCAGTTTATCTTTATTAAACCCATTTTCCTGTGCGCGTTTCAGAACTTGCTCTAGTATTTTATCATGCTCAAATTGATTTGACGCATATATTAAAAAATCATCAATATAAATTATCAACCCCTCTATATCACCGAATATTCTAACCATTTCTGAATGAATAATTTCAGGGGCAGCGTTGATACCGAATGGTAATCTCAAAAATCGATACCTTCCAAAGGGAGTGTTAAATGTACATAGTTTTGATGAAGTCTCGGACAATGGGATCATCCAGGACCCACTATTAGCATCTAAACAAGTAAAATACTTTGCATTAGTCAATTTGGCTTTGCAATCTTCTATATTTGGAAATGGATAGTGTGGCCTAAAAATTGCTTTATTTAGTTACCGAGGATCTAAACATATATGTAAATTTCCTTTAGATTTTCTTGCTATTACTATAGAATTAACCCATTCAGTCGGTTCTAGTACGGGCGTTATTACATTTAACTTTTCCATTCTGTTTAATTCTTTTTTAAAATCTTCTTGTAATAGAAACGGTATCTTACGAGGTGGTTCGATAACAGGCGTAATGTTTGGTTTTAATATAAATGAACAATTGTTTTTTAAAAGACCTAAGCCAGTAAACACTCCTGAATATTTTTCAATTATGCTATCATGGGAAGCATGTATAGCACGTACATGTCTAAATAAATTCAAATTTATTGCCGTTTCAAGGCCAATTATATCCTTACATTATAAATCTAAAATATAAAACTCTTTACAAAATTTTTCTTGTTTGTATGAAAATGGCAAATTTGTTTTACCTATTATTGGCAGACCGTCCCCGGAAAATGTAAGGAGTTTTATATTTGTTTGAACTATATTATTTATGTTTAATTTATGAGCTGTACGTTTAGATAAAATATTAGCCTGTGCTCCTGTATCTACTTGAAATAATACCTTATTATTGTTGTCAAAGTTGAGTTAAATATTCCATTCTGGTTTGCATTTTAACATATTAACTTCACTTGTTAATCCAAATGATTGTGTTGATGATGATTTAGCTATTGATGATGCTAAGGAGTCTATTTTAAAAATTGCATCCAAGAATAAATCCTCACCTTCCCCAGCAGAATCTTGTTCTTGTTGGACGATTTGCTTTACATAAGTATTCTTTAGTCGTTTATTTGACATTTGATTTGACATATTTTGTTGCGATTTATGATAACACATTTTCGCAAAATGGCCAATTTTTTGACAAATATGGCATTTAGCGTTTATTGCAGGACATGACTTTCGATGAATCTGACCACATCGGCTACATATACGTGATTCCCCTCCATTTCTTTGTTCTTTGCTAGACAATTTTAGAATATTAATTTCACTAGTCGATGAATAGCTGCAATGGCTTCAAGTAAATGGGCATTTTATTTTGCCGATACAATGCTCTTAGCAATGTTTAGTGCCTTTTCTAAAGGTACTGTTTTTCTCAGCAGCTTTTCTTTTATTGAAGCGTGTGCTGGTAAAAGACCACAAATAAAAATGTCTCGCACAAGTTCCTCCCTTAATTCACAGCTCATGCTTAAATTTTTCAAACCTGTCATATATTCATCAATTGACTCATGTTCTCTTTGTTTTCTAGTCTAAAAAGTGTGCCTCTCCATAGCTTTATTAACTTTAGGTAAAAAATGTTTATCCAACTCATTAAGCAGTTCTTCGTATTTGATTGTATCAATATCCTTATTAAAAGCGCTGAAGATTTCCAACGATCTAGGACCCATGTGGTAAAGCAGCAAAGCAACTTTTCTTTGGTCATCCTGCTCTTCTAGATTGGATGCCCGCATAAATATTTTAAATTGTGTTTTCCGCATCTTCCACGTGGTTGCTAAATTGTTATTATTGAAATTGAAAGTCTCCATATGAAAAGGTGTAGACATTGCCATAACTTATTTTATCATTTGATAAAGACATTTTTTTTTTTTTTTTTTTATACCCTCCACTTCAGTGATGAGGGTATACTAATTTTGTTCTTCCGTTTGCAACAACCAGAAGGAGGCGTCAGAGACCCTACAAAGTATATATATTCTTGATCAGCGTCAAAAACTGAGTCGATTTAGAGAACAATAAGTTAATACTGCCCAGCATAGGCCCCACCGAGAAAACGAAGTCTTTAGAAGGAGTGAAAGGCTGAGAAATGCATTAACACAAAGAAATAGGAGGGAGGATGATGGAACCCGCGCTAGAGAACAACAAATTAATACTGCCCAGCACAGGCGCCACCGCGAAAACGAAGTCTTTAGAAGGAGTGAAAGGCTGAGAAATGCATTAACACAAAGAAATAGGAGGGAGGATGATGGAACCCGCGCTAGAGAACAACAAATTAATACTGCCCAGCATAGGCGCCATCGCGAACATGAAGTGTTTAGGACAATTGAAAGGCTGAGAAATGCCTTAACACAAAGGATACGGAGAGAAGATGAGAGTCGACGCGCTAGAGAACAACTAGTTAATACTGAACAGCATAGGCGCCATCGCGAAAACGAAGTTTATAGGAGAAGTGAAAGACTGAGAAACGCCTTAACACAAACGATACGGAAACAAGATGAGGGAAGATGCGCTAGAGAACAAATAGTTAATACTGAACAGCATAGGCGCCATCGCGAAAATGAAGTTTATAGGAGAAGTGAAAGGGTGAGGAATGTATTAACACAAGGGATTAGGAGAGATGACGATGGAAGGCGTGCTTTAGAGCAACATATTAATACTGAACAGCACAGACAACGTCGAGGAAATGAAATATATAGAAGGAGTGAACGCCAGAGATTTGCCATAGCACAAAGAATTAGAAGAGAAGATGGTGAAATGCATGCTAGAGAGGTTAGCTCTAATAGAACACTTCGGTCTAGAACACACCGTGCTAATGAGGTAAATAGGCTCAGAAGTAACAAACGACAAAATTTGTTGAATAGACAAAGAATGCAGACCATGACACCTGACACTAGAATTGAATATTTATTAAGTGAAACCCAAAGACACACATCTCGACTATTGAGTGAATATGACAATAGTGTAAAGAATGGTCCGGCTTGTGTTTGTGTTTGTTGTGGTGGACTGTGGTTTACGTCACAAGTAAAGTTTTTATCTAAAGAAATAGTTACAAGCCAACATGTTTACTTAAGTTGTGTATTCTTCCTGACTGATATTTTTCCATCCGAAGATGACCGTTATACGTTTTGCAAAACATGTCATTCTGCAGTTCGATCTGGTAATATACCGACATTATGTTTATCCAATGGTCTTCACTTTCCCACTATACCAAACGAACTAAAGGACTTGACAACTCTTGAAGAGAGATTCGTTGCTCCCAGAATACCGTTTATGAGAATAGTGTCCTTAGGTTATAACAGACAGTGCGCGATACGAGGTGCAGTCGTGAACGTACCGATTTCAGACAGAGACTATACGACCGGCAAAGATATTTAGAGCCGCAGAGTATTTAATTAACACAGACTTATATAGGACGCACAACATTTCTATTTCTAATGAATGATTGAACAGAAGACAGTCGAATGAGATAATGCCGTTTATTGCCAACGAAGAAGACAGAAATATAGTTCAAACTTGTTTAAACAATAACACAACCAATGATGACGTAGATGAATTAAATCCACAGGAGACCCTTTTAGACAATTTACAAGTAGAAAATGTACCATTAGGTAGGATTTCTATAGCGCCTGCAGAGGGCAACAGACCATTAGACTTACTTATGGATGAAGATGCCGAGGAGTTGTCCTTTCCCACAATTTATTGTGGAATTAAACGAAGTTCAGTTACAATTTTAGGGAAAGTTATAAGATCAGAAGTTAGAAGATATGACAGACGATGCGCCAGAGTAGACAAAGTTTTATATTCGTACAAAAAATTGGAACTATCGCACATAAAGGATAGTATATCGATCTGCTTAAGGAAAATAATAGGTCAAAATTCTGTTACTGCGCGAAATATGTTAGACGATCATTTTGTTCAAAACTTAGTGCAGCATGACGACGGGTATCATATTCTCAAAGGACTTAGGTCTTCACCCGCTCATTGGGAATCTGAAAAAAAGAAAGTTCTGGCAATGATTCGGCAATTTGGATTGCCAACTTTTTTTATCACATTGTCCGCAGCCGAATCACAGTGGTCTGAATTAATAGTTATTTTGGTGAAAGTTTTAGAAAAACGGGATATATCAGAAAACGATGTTCATAATTTAACAACGCAAGAAAAATATAATTTAATAAGGTTCGATCCGATTACATGTTCACGCTACTTCGATCAAGGGGCCGTCATTTATACAAACTTTTTAAGTGTGATGGTGGTGTATTTGACTCTCATCAAATTATAAAGTATTATTGGAGAATAGAATTTCAGCAAAGAGGCTCTCCTCATGTACATGGAGTATATTGGTTAAAAGACGCACCACATATAACATTGACAGATGAACGTACATTCCCTGCGGTAACAGAATTTATTGACAAATATATCAGTACAAACTCGTCTGAGTCCGGAATAGAAAATTTCATAAATTATCAAATGCATAGGCATTGTAATACATGCCAAAGAGAAATATCGGGACAAAGGATTTGTAGATTCAAAATGCCTCATCCGCCAATGCCAAGAACAGAAATACTATTTCCGCTGTCCGAAGAATCCGAAAATATTCAAAGACATCGTGTTAATTATGAAAAAGTATTTAATTTTTTAAATACTAGGGAATCTGAGTCAGATATTTATAGTATTGACCAATTTGAACAATTTTTGTCTGACGAACGCATTAATATGAGCTACGAGGACTACATTTTTGCCCTAAGGTTTTCTATTAAAAAACCACGCCGACCGAAGGACATATTTATAAACGCCTTCAATCCAACTATTTTGAAGTTACATCGCGCTAACATGGACATACAGTACATTTTGGACGCTTACGTTTGTGTATCATATATAGTGAACTATATAAATAAGTCAAATAGGGGAGTTTCGCGACTATTGCAGGAGACAATGAGGGAAATTCGTACAGAGAATTATACTGTCCGTCAACGTTTACAGCATATTGGCAATACATTTATAAACGCGTCCGAAGTGTCCGCTCAAGAAGCATCCTACAATATTTTAGGTATGCATATGTCCGAATGTAGTAACACAGATGTTTTCATAAATACATTCCATCCAGATAGGAGAGTCCGAATGGTAAAATCTAGGCAAGAATTAGAAAGACTACCAACAGAATCGACTGATATTTTTAAAAGTAATTTATTAGACTATTACCAACATCGTCCTCACAGTCTTGAAGACATCTGTCTAGCTAATTTTGCTGCCAATTATGTGTTTTCAAAAACACGCAGATCTTCGATACGGCAAAGACGAGTAGATGAAGATATAGATAACAACGAAGACGTAACAGAGTGTAGTGGAGTTGGTCTCCAACTTTTAAATAACTTTGGATATATTTATAAACGAAGGAATTCAGCTATTCTTCGATTTGCAAAATCAAATATGGATACATCCAGAGCAGACTATTTCAGACAAATGGTTATGTTATATTTTCCGTGGCGTAATGAAGTAATAGACATTTTAGAAAATGACAACGAACAAACATGTTCTTCACATAGAGACTTGATAATGACAAACCAACAACAATTCGAAAAATTTTCGGTAAACGTATTGGAAAACGCTTTAGAGGAAATTCAGAACGATAACGATGGCAATTCTGAAAATGAACCAACCCGACAAGACAACATTGCTGCATCGCAGTTATTAGATGAAGAATCCAGAGCTCTGGCTATGCCAGAGATTAATAGAGACATAAATATACTTAATATAGACGACGAAGAAAATGACGATCAGAGTGAAGGTGTCCGTTTAATAAAACTCTCTCCATTAGTAAATGTAGAGGATTTGTTAATATCCGTAAGGTCTCTGAATAAAAAGCAACGGATATATTTCCAACATGTACTGTACAAGATAAATAGAAAAGAAGTGCTGTATGAATTTGTGGGAGGTGGCGCGGGTGTAGGTAAAAGTCGCTTGATACAAACAATATATCAGGCAATAACACAACGCTTTAATTCTCTTCCTGGATCCAATCCAGATCTCCCAAAGGTTTTGCTAAGTGCACCAACGGGTAAAGCAGCATTTGGAATTGGAGGATATACTCTTCACTCCCTTTTCTCTTTGCCTGTAAATCAGTCGTCCGGAGAAATTCGTCCCTTAAGTAACGATACAGTTAATTCACTTATTGCTAAACTGATTGAAGTAAAACTTATTATTATAGATGAAGTATCGATGGTTGGTTCTAAAATGTTAGGTTTCCTGGACTCAAGACTAAAACAAATATTTAAAACTACAGAGGCTTTTGGTGGTATTCCAATTATTGTCTTCGGTGATTTAAAACAACTTCCACCTGTAGGTGACCGTTGGATTTTCAATCCAAATTCAAATAATCCCTATGGAGATATAATAGGACGTGGGCTTTGGGATATGTTCGACTTTTATGAATTAGACGAAATAATGCGGCAAAGAGACGACAGGACTTTTGCAATTGCATTAAATAACATGGCAGTTGGATAAATGAATCCTGAAGACATAGATTTAATTATATCAAGGACAGTGAATTTACATACAGGAGTCCCTTTGGATGCTATTCATTTACAGCGTTTAGTACAGATATCGACGGAAGCGCATATTTCTAGAAGTTATGACATTATTAAGGCTGACTCTCTAAGTGAACAACAAAAACAGACAATTTTAAATACAATTAAGAATTTTAAAACGTCGGAGACTCAAGGACTTCCCACAGAACTTACGTTAAAGACATCGGCTAAATATATGCTGACAGTAAATATTGACACTGCCGATGGACTCGTTAACGGTGCAACAGGACTTTTAATGGCAGTAGACATAAGTCAGGAAGCCGTATCGACACTTAGGATTCTATTTTCTAATAGGGACGTTGGCTCTCAGGCAAGAAGAAAAAAGCCTCATAATTCTGAACCTCTATGGACTCCTATTGAAAAACATAACAGATTATTTCAATACAGACGTAACGTACATATTAATATTGAGAGGAGACATTTTCCGGTAGTTCCAGCAGAGGGTATTACGATTCATAAGAGTCAGGGAGCTACTTACAACAAAGTTGTAGTCCATCTTGCAGATAGAATAAATAAAGCTGCAATGTATGTAGCTTGCAGTCGAGCTACTAGTGTATCAGGATTGTTCATAATTGGACGTTTCACCCCTCCAAAACAATTTTCTGACACTGACGTTGTCAAAGTCGAACTTGACCGGCTCCGAACAGAAAGATTTTTATGTCCGTCACCTAATGTATGCGCAAACACAAAAATATATTACCAAAATATACAAAGCCTTAACGCTCACCACCAAGACTTATTCAGTGATCCGACCTGAGTAGTCAAGCGAAAGTTTTGTTCAAGCGAGATTATAGTTCTGGGTCCGCTACTTTACAAATAATAGCTTTCCGTTTTAAAACAATGTGCGTTATCACTTTATATAGAAATTCCACATTTTCCGAAACAACATTTAGTAATTTACTCATGGAGGCAGTAGGTACTGTATATACTATGGGTGAAACATTCGAAAAACTTCTTGTTATTGGTGATTTTAATATATGTAGGGAGACAAATAGCAGTTTAATGGAAAGGAACTTAATTAATGAGGGCTTTTGCTCTATGTTAGAAAAGACGGAAACGACTACAGTTGGATGTACGCAAATAGACTGGGCATTTGGCAAAGTTTTAAGTGGGGCGGTGGAAGCAAAAACGTACAATACGGTGCACAGTTACCACGACGGCATTATTTTAGGAATAAGTTAATTTAATATTATAAGTTAATAAGGTGGAGGGTATTTAAAATTCGGCCAAAGCCGAAGTTTTCCTACTTGTTTTAGTTAGACTTTTAATATTATTAATTATGACTTACACCTGACACCATGTTGTAACTTTTATTAAAAGTGTGTAAATTCCAGAACAATTCATTAGAGATGATAGTGATGATACTTATAATATAAAAGTAGAGCAGAGTAACGTAACATAACATAACATAACACTCTCCACTTAATTCTAATTATTCTAGCTTATATACAAAAATATAACAATTAATCTTGACCTACAATTATGTTGACATTGCTTTTTAATCTTGACCTGCTTATAGGTAACTTAAGCTTAATCATCTTACATTACAATTGTTATTGATAAATATAGAACGAATGTATGTGTTAATGAAAGTATTGCTAATTGTATTACTCTACCCTAAAGAAAAAAAAAATTTTTTTTTTATAAAAGTTTTATCGGCCGTGTAATGATTTATTTTTTTATTCTCCTTTTTATAAGTTTTTCGATCCAGGATAAAATTTTTTATTTTTTAATTTTTGTCCCCAACGTTTCGTCCGGGGTATTCGGACATCATCAGTGTTGGTAAATGAGTCATAGTCTTCCTTCTCTAGTTTGTTAATAATTTCTTCTTGGAGATAGTGTATTTTTGATTTCAAGTTTTTAATGTATACTCGTATGTTGGTCTGTGTTATTTCTGAGTTTGTTATTTTATTGTGGAAGAAATTCCCTGTTTTTTTGACTTGTTTGTTTAATTTGTAATTATTGAAAAGTTTGTGTATATTGATTGTTGTGTGTGTAATGTGTTTGGGAATTATGCCATAGCTACGGCATGTTAGTAGAAATTTTAGTCTTTCCTGTTGTTGGATGTATCTTTTGTTTTCTTTGTTTGTTTCATAACTCTGCTTGTGTTGTTGTTGTACTTGTGTATGATGTATTTGAAAAAACTTTCGTATTGTTGTTGCATGGTGTTGTTTAAAGACATATTGAGTTGTAATAGGCTGGCTTCCCGCAGTATATATATAAAAGTTGTATCGGCCGTGTAATGAGCACAACAACGACATAGACAAAGAAAAGAAAACCACAGCTCTAGCTCAACATGCGATTGAGAATAACCATAATATAAATTTCAACAATGTAAAAATTTTACACACGGAAAAAAGAGAGAGAAAAAGGCTCATGTTAGAAAGTCTACAAATTCAAAAAAACAAAAAACATACTGTTAACTTCCAAGAAGATGTGAACAAAACGCACAAAATACATACATTAGCTGTTAATTGACTAAGTTGAACGATTGATTCTAACAGAGTCCACTGACATTTAACACCATCTTCCTTTCCTGACATTTAACACCATCTTTCTATTCACGATTATTACATACACTTAATTTTAATTACGTTTTGCAAAGTGTTAATCCAAACCATCGTCTTTCTATTCAAGACTATTATAACCGTCGAATTCTAATTACGTTCTACAAATTGTGAATTTAAGCCATCCTAATCAAGTAAAACATCTACTAGAGGTTAGTAATAAGTTAATTATAAAACAGACCGTCATTGTTGTATTATTGCAATTAAAGATATAAAAATAAAGACTACCCCCTGATGATGTCCGAATACCCCGGACGAAACGTTGGGGACAAAAATTAAAAATTTTTAAAAATTTTTAAAATTTTTTCCTGGGTCGAAAATCTTATAAAAAGGAGATATATATATTGTTATAACAACATATCTAGCTAGTAGTAAACAGTAGTAAGTTTTTTATACGGTTTTAATTCGTTATTATGTACTTCTTTTAAAGTAATGTCAATGTCTGTTATGGAGTTTACTCCATTTTTGGCTACTATATTGTAGAGTCCTACGTAAGACTTTTGGAGCTTTTTCTTGTTTCTATTTCTTAATGGTACATAGTCTCCTAAGTTTAGTGAGTTTTGGCAATTGTTATTTCAAGAAAGCTTTTGCTTTTCTAGTTCTAGAAGTCTTTTAGCTCTTTTTTGTGAATATTGTAGCCGTGCCTTTAATTCGTTCGAGTAATCTTCCAAATTGTAACATTTTTCTTCTGAATAAAATTATCACTTGGCAAGCATGGTATTTTTCCAAATATTAGTTCAAATGGTGTACAGTTCGTTACTACGTGCGGTGTTGTATTGTATGCAAAACAGTAATAAGGTATTCATTTATCCCAGTTATCGTCTTCTGTAAATGATAACATATATTCGTTTAGTACTCGATGATTTGGTTCTATTGAACCTAGCGTTTGGTGGTGCTACGGTGTTGGAAAAATTTGTCGGATTCATAGGAGCTTGCATATGTTTCTTAAAAGTTCATTTGTAAACTCTGTGCCTTTATAGGATTTTAGTACCTTAAAATGTCCGTATTTTAAGATATGTTGTTCGACAATAGTTTGGGCAATTGTTGTGGCATCTTTATTTGCTATAGGGTATGCAATTACGTACTTGGTTAATGTGCATTGCATAGTGAGATTATACCTGTATCCGTTCGAATTCTACAGTGTATATTTCTACTATTTCAAAATTGGTATCTGGTGTTTTCGTAACGGTTTGTGGTTCTTTGGTGTGTCGTACTTGTTTATATTGTTGCACTTTTTACACTGATTTACAAATTGTTTAACCATTTTGTTCATGTTTTTCCAGACATATCTTTGTTTTAATTTAAAGAGTGTTTTTCTGATACCTAGATATACTCTATGTGGACTACAATATTATGAAATTTTCAATTAGTTTATACTGAGTTACTTTGTCTTTTACTCTGAGAGTCTTTTTCTATAGGCCATCTTTCTTTTTATTTGATTGTAACTTGTTGAATTTTTCTTTAAATGCATTTTCTGTAATAGACTTGAATATTATGTCATTCTTACTTAATGCTATATATCTTTAATTTTTCTAGTTTTGATGTCAGTTTCTCCATAATCGAATCTAAATTCCTACGATTATCACTGCATCTTACAAGTATCTTATTATCTTCAATAGACATCTCGATACACTTTCTTTTTATAAATTCAGATGTTATTATTTTCATATTCTTAATCTCATTAATAGATGTACAATCCCAGCTGTAAAGTTGATCGTCTTTGGAACATTTTCTTCTTCCTGCAATTAATTTATCACTTCCGAAATTTCATCAATATCGTTAATATGTTCATCTGCTCTCAAAATCTTAGGTCTACCTGTTTTACCAGTCCTAAGAATTCTTGGTCGTTTTCTTCTTGATTTTTGTTGTTGAATTTCTTCTCCAAGTTGATCTTGGGTATCATTTTTATCTGTATCAAAACCATCTTCTTCTGATCTTCGAACTATACCACTATTATTATTGTCGATATTTACATTAGTAGTGTGTTCTACAATAAACCAATCATTGTCATTTTCAATATCATTGTTGTTACAATCAAAAGAATTTTCTAACATCTCTTGAGAATACTATGGTTTTTGTTCTTTTATTAAATAGACGATAAAAAAATTTTATTTGATGCATAACCCACGAATATTAACATGGCTCCCTTAGGATCTGACTTGGACCGATTTTATCTAGTACAATTGCATTGTATCCAAATATTTTCATATGACTTACTAACGGTTTATTTCTAAATAACTTTTCATATGGTGTAACATTTTGCAGAAATTTAGTAGACGACCTATTTCTGATGTATACAGCAGTATTCACAGCTTCTGTCCTCAACCATTTAGGAACTTTCGACTCTTCTATCATACAATTAAAGTCCTATTAGCCCTCTCAGCAATGCCTTTCTGCTGAGGTGTGTAAGAGTTTGTCGTCTGATGTAATATTCCTTGTTTTAAAAATTTTTAAAAATTACTGTTGAAATATTCGCTTGTTTTTTAAAAAATACACGGGTGTATATCTCGTATAATCATCTATAAACGTAACGAAATACTTTGAACCACTTGGTGATTGAATTTGCATTGGACCACATAAGTCAGTGTGATTCACTTCCAATGGATTTGAAGTAAATACTTTATTAAATGATATAAATGTTTTAGTTGTTATTTTACAAGTAGCACACGTTATGCAATTATATTCTTTGGAATCTATTTGTAGACCACGAACCATAGAATTTTTCATTATTTTTTTCATGAAAATTTAAATAGCCAAACGTTTGTGCCATATGACTGTTCGTGAATCTTCGTTGCTTAACATAGCGCACTCATTATTAGAGTTTAAATGAACTTTGAATATACCAACATTAAGATGGGCTACAAAAATAACTTCATTTCTGCGCTTTACAAATGCCTTATTGTCAACAAATAGTACAGAATTTCCATTTTTTATTATATTGCTCACCAATAAAAAATTTGATCTTAATTCAGGGATATAAAAAACGTCGGGTAGTCTAATGGTTGCTTGTCCTGATTTGACAATTATATTCCCAATACCTTTCGTTATCACCCAATCAAGCATAACCTGTTATTGATGTTCTTTATTATATTTAAACAAATTCTTGTCACAACACATTTATGTCTAACAGCTATTCACGATTATCAAAATTATCTGCGTTAGAACACAACGCAAAGGACGGACTTTTATCTTGAATGTGTGAATTCTTGCACTGTGCGCGGACGTGCCCTCTCTTCCCACAAGCATAATATTTAAAATTATGTTTACTTACTGGATTTTCATTCGTTGATATAGAACGTTGAATCCTTTTTGAATCATTTTGCATCACGAAGACTTGCTCTTGAAGTGTCATACTTGGTAAATTACTTTTCCGTTGCTCTTCTTCCAAAATTTTTATTTTTAGTTGCTCCAATCGACTTCCTTTAAATCTGCTGCTGTTTAGTTGACCAGCATATATCTGAATGAACAAACTGGAATCGCACTAATCTTTTAAATAGATTCATTTTCCGGGTAGGACATTTGGCTTCATAAATACCACGTAGGGTATCCCAGGCACTCTTGGCTGACTTACAATCCTTGATATGTTGTAATTCTGATGTTTTAACGCCTAACGTTATTGTAGCCAAAGCCTTACTGTCTAATAACTTCCATGCAGCATCTCCATCTTCTTTAAAATCTTCATGCCAATATTCTAGCGTAATCAAAAGGCACAGCATCTGGTCAGACCAAGGTGCATAATTCTCGCCACATAATTTTCCAATTTGCATCACCGAGTAATGTAATAATGAAAAATAAGAACAATAATAATAATGTTAGCATAACAAATTTAATACTTTAATCATAGTAGTTTTTAATGATATGTCAAATGAAATTTTTTCACTTCTTTCTTTTTTGTATATGATTTCTGAATAAACTGTTGAAGAGAACCAATGCGTTTTATTCTTAATAATCCTTGGTTCTCAATTCTCAATAATCTGCCTGCTACCACTTTATGTAAAGGTATAATAAAACTAGATTTCTAGATTTGGGGAAATATATTAAATGAAAGAGACAAATTAAAAAGTATAGACAAAGGTTTGCATAGGACGGTAGCACAATTTATTAAAATACAAGAAGTAAGCCCATCTGGTCCTAGTTTAATAAAAACATCTTCTTCGTAAAAAACAATTCTAGGAAAAATGTCATATGAATCAATATTATAGGGGTAATCAAAACTTTTAAGAGATTGAGCAGAGTACATTGATTGAAAATTAGTCGCAAACATATTAGCAATTTCTGTAGAGTTGAAATATTCATTATTTTTGAAGCGCATAACAGTAGCAAGAATGTTTACTTTACGTTTAGATTCAACAAACTTAAAAAATGACTTTGAATTGCTCCTGAAGTTCAAACGCATTTATTTAATGTTCAATTCCGTATAGGATGCATTAAGATATAGTAGTGTAAGTATTTTAAGTAAAAAAAAAACCAATTTTGTATGTTATCACGATACCACTAACTACAGTCGAAACTTATTATTGCTTTCTCTTAAAGCCTGTAAACAAGAAAGGAAAATTATTTAAAATAGATTTTGATTATGTTATAAAAAATGAAAAAGAAATATTTAGTTTAAAAAAGAAATGTATTGAACTAAACGAAGTAAAAATTTGTAATAGAGATAATCTAATAAATGTAGGAATGTAGGAATGTAGGAAAATGGAGTTAGAAAGGAAAAGGTGATAGTTGAGTAGTTAAAAAGTTGTCTAAGGGTGCAGTAGTTAAAAAGCTGTCTAAGAGTTCAGTTAGGAAATGAAGTAGGAGCAATCGAATAGAGTAAAAGAAATTATATATGATGTCGAACACTTTAAACTAAAACTAATACAAAATTATATATATTCTACTAAAAACTTATTTGAAACTAAAATGTTAAAATATAAACTTAATATTAAACTATGTATGATCACTATTATCTATTTAAAATGTAATTGATTAAAATACAATTAATAAAACCTAAAATTCAATAAAAACTATAAGAAACCTACAATTTTGGCGTCTCAACCGGGATTTTCAAACAAAAAGAAAAGTACCGAAGGATGCCAAATATAGCAACCTGTGAAATTGTACGAGACCGATTTTATCTAGTACAATTGCATTGTATCCAAATATTTTCATATGACTTACTAACGGTTTATTTCTAAATAACTTTTCATATGGTGTAACATTTTGCAGAAATTTAGTAGACGACCTATTTCTGATGTATACAGCAGTATTCACAGCTTCTGTCTTCAACCATTTAGGAACTTTCGACTCTTCTATCATACAATTAAAGTCCTATTAGCCCTCTCAGCAATGCCTTTCTGCTGAGGTGTGTAAGAGTTTGTCGTTTGATGTAATATTCCTTGTTTTAAAAATTTTTAAAAATTACTGTTGAAATATTCGCTTGTTTTTTAAAAAATACACGGGTGTATATCTCGTATAATCATCTATAAACGTAACGAAATACTTTGAACCACTTGGTGATTGAATTTGCATTGGACCACATAAGTCAGTGTGATTCACTTCCAATGGATTTGAAGTAAATACTTTATTAAATGATATAAATGTTTTAGTTGTTATTTTACAAGTAGCACACGTTATGCAATTATATTCTTTGGAATCTATTTGTAGACCACGAACCATAGAATTTTTCATTATTTTTTTCATGAAAATTTAAATAGCCAAACGTTTGTGCCATATGACTGTTCGTGAATCTTCGTTGCTTAACATAGCGCACTCATTATTAGAGTTTAAATGAACTTTGAATATACCAACATTAAGATGGGCTACAAAAATAACTTCATTTCTGCGCTTTACAAATGCCTTATTGTCAACAAATAGTACAGAATTTCCATTTTTTATTATATTGCTCACCAATAAAAAATTTGATCTTAATTCAGGGATATAAAAAACGTCGGGTAGTCTAATGGTTGCTTGTCCTGATTTGACAATTATATTCCCAATACCTTTCGTTATCACCCAAGCAAGCATAACCTGTTGTTGATGTTCTTTATTATATTTAAACAAATTCTTGTCACAACACATTTATGTCCAACAGCTATTCACGATTATCAAAATTATCTGCGTTAGAACACAACGCAAAGGACGGACTTTTATCTTGAATGTGTGAATTCTTGCACTGTGCGCGGACGTGCCCTCTCTTCCCACAAGCATAATATTTAAAATTATGTTTACTTACTGGATTTTCATTCGTTGATATAGAACGTTGAATCCTTTTTGAATCATTTTGCATCACGAAGACTTGCTCTTGAAGTGTCATACTTGGTAAATTACTTTTCCGTTGCTCTTCTTCCAAAATTTTTATTTTTAGTTGCTCCAATCGACTTCCTTTAAATCTGCTGCTGTTTAGTTGACCAGCATATATCTGAATGAACAAACTGGAATCGCACTAATCTTTTAAATAGATTCACTTTCCGGGTAGGACATTTGGCTTCATAAATACCACGTAGGGTATCCCAGGCACTCTTGGCTGACTTACAATCCTTGATATGTTGTAATTCTGATGTTTTAACGCCTAACGTTATTGTAGCCAAAGCCTTACTGTCTAATAACTTCCATGCAGCATCTCCATCTTCTTTAAAATCTTCATGCCAATATTCTAGCGTAATCAAAAGGCACAGCATCTGGTCAGACCAAGGTGCATAATTCTCGCCACATAATTTTCCAATTTGCATCACCGAGTAATGTAATAATGAAAAATAAGAACAATAATAATAATGTTAGCATAACAAATTTAATACTTTAATCATAGTAGTTTTTAATGATATGTCAAATGAAATTTTTTCACTTCTTTCTTTTTTGTATATGATTTCTGAATAAACTGTTGAAGAGAACCAATGCGTTTTATTCTTAATAATCCTTGGTTCTCAATTCTCAATAATCTGCCTGCTACCACTTTATGTAAAGGTATAATAAAACTAGATTTCTAGATTTGGGGAAATATATTAAATGAAAGAGACAAATTAAAAAGTATAGACAAAGGTTTGCATAGGACGGTAGCACAATTTATTAAAATACAAGAAGTAAGCCCATCTGGCCCTAGTTTAATAAAAACATCTTCTTCGTAAAAAACAATTCTAGGAAAAATGTCATATGAATTAATATTATAGGGGTAATCAAAACTTTTAAGAGATTGAGCAGAGTACATTGATTGAAAATTAGTCGCAAACATATTAGCAATTTCTGTAGAGTTGAAATATTCATTATTTTTGAAGCGCATAACAGTAGCAAGAATGTTTACTTTACGTTTAGATTCAACAAACTTAAAAAATGACTTTGAATTGCTCCTGAAGTTCAAACGCATTTATTTAATGTTCAATTCCGTATAGGATGCATTAAGATATAGTAGTGTAAGTATTTTAAGTAAAAAAAAAACCAATTTTGTATGTTATCACGATACCACTAACTACAGTCGAAACTTATTATTGCTTTCTCTTAAAGCCTGTAAACAAGAAAGGAAAATTATTTAAAATAGATTTTGATTATGTTATAAAAAATGAAAAAGAAATATTTAGTTTAAAAAAGAAATGTATTGAACTAAACGAAGTAAAAATTTGTAATAGAGATAATCTAATAAATGTAGGAATGTAGGAATGTAGGAAAATGGAGTTAGAAAGGAAAAGGTGATAGTTGAGTAGTTAAAAAGTTGTCTAAGGGTGCAGTAGTTAAAAAGCTGTCTAAGAGTTCAGTTAGGAAATGAAGTAGGAGCAATCGAATAGAGTAAAAGAAATTATATATGATGTCGAACACTTTAAACTAAAACTAATACAAAATTATATATATTCTACTAAAAACTTATTTGAAACTAAAATGTTAAAATATAAACTTAATATTAAACTATGTATGATCACTATTATCTATTTAAAATGTAATTGATTAAAATACAATTAATAAAACCTAAAATTCAATAAAAACTATAAGAAACCTACAATTTTGGCGTCTCAACCGGGATTTTCAAACAAAAAGAAAAGTACCGAAGGATGCCAAATATAGCAACCTGTGAAATTGTACGAGTACAGCATAGAAGCCGCTAAAAAGAAACTGACGCCAAAAAAGAAAAGGAGAAAGTCCTTTGTGGTGAATATCGCAGTTTATACAAACATTCGCATAGCCGTTTGTAAAGAATCTAAAAAGGGCTGGGGTAGACCCAGGGCCAGCCAGAGTTCAAAGCAAAGAAATTTATTTTTTTTTCAAAATAAAAGGTGATAATTTATTTAAGTCTTTTTTTTATTATAATATGTTGATAATGATTAACTTATGATATGCTGTACATAACAAAGGAAGGTTTGGTGCTTTGCTTAGGCCTTGTGTAATATGATAGGTTAGCTATGTTTATCTTGTATCGTTTGGGTCTTGGCTAGGCGTAATGATGTGTGAGTTGTGTCTTTGCTAAGTTCAAATATAAATGGTGTAGACGATTCTCTTGCGTGTGTACTAGCTAAGGCTAGTTTGCGAGAGCTCAGCCTGTGTTAAAACCTTGTTTATGATTGAGGAGTTAGGTCGACTTTCATGTTTACGCTACTTAAATTGTTTGTAAAGGTCCTAATTGTTTAGAGAGGATTATTCACTCTCTACGCTTCCCTAATATAATAACCCTAGTTGTGTTCGAGAGGAAAGTCTCGTGCTTGTGCTTGCCTAATACAATTATAGCTGTGTTAGAGAGAAAATTCACTCTCGTGCCTGTGCTTGCCTAATATAATTCTAGCTGTGTTAGAGAGGAATTTCACTCTCGTGCCTATGCTTGTCTAATGTAGTAATCCTAACTGTGTTTGAAATGAATGTACACTCTCGTGCCTATGCTTGTCTAATATAATTCTAGCTGTGTTAGAGAGGAATGTCACTCTTGAGCTTATGCTTGTATAGTATAATTCTAGCTGTGTTGGAGAGGAATTTCAATTTCATTTAATAATTCAAAAAAAAAAAATTTATAAAGGAAAAGAAAAAAAAAATGCAAATGATGATTGTGTGATGGAAATTTTATTTCAAAATTCCTCATCACACTACCTCCCCCTTTGGTAGAATCTTCATTAAGGATTACGATTTCGCCATTTCTCCTTATTGTAGCCTGGTATGTTTCCCCTTGAATCGTATAATAACTTCGTGTCCGTGATCGTGTTGGCAATTGAGCATGTTCCCCAAGGAGGCGCGTTTCTAACTCCATATGAATTGCGGCTGATACAGTTGACACATCCGCGACAGTTGCTGGTGATTGGTCACTGGCGTACCCTCACATTGCCTAGATTGCACATAAGAAGGACTTGACGGCTGGAGGTCGTCTGTAACACCCCGCAGGTGTCAATGGCTTGGCTGTTGTCATTCGATATGGTCTGTACGGACTAGACTTCGGCGTCTTGGGAGACTCGGAACTCACGGGACTCGCGCTCCATGGACTTGGAAGGATTCCTCTGATTGGTGACTTGCTGTCTGGTAGTAACGGGCTAAACGTGACCCGTGTTGAAGTGTGACCTCGGAACGACTGTGGAGTGGTACTGTTGCTTGCTTGAGCAATAGGCTGCTTTTCTTGCGTGTAGGTGTTTCTTGCGTAGTTAGGTGTTCGTCTGTCGGTGCAACTATCTCATCTATCTCATCGAGCAAACGTGAAACATCCTCTGGACTGGATATGGGAGTCTGAGTTGTTTTTTCACAGGTTGCTTTTGTGGTAACTGCGCTGTTTGTTTGGATGATTGTGGTAGTGTTAGGCGACTTGAAGAATAAACCTGAGTAGCTTTGAATAGTTTCGTGGCGGTGAATGTTCGTTGCAATCTAGCGCGACGTTTCTCATTGGCTTTGGCTTGTGGACTTTCCTTGCAGCTACTTGTGTGCCGGAATTTTTCGTCGTCTGGATTCATTATACTATTTATCTTTTTTTTCTTTTATGTTATAGGATTTTGTTGTGCTTCTTGTTCTAAATGGAGAAAAAAAAAGAGAAAAAGGATTTATTTAGCGTTATTTTGGGTGTCAAGGCCCCATTTGGAATCTTCTTAAAATATGGCTTGAGGTCCTTTACATGAGCTGCAAGCACAGCCGAGGGCAATCCTATCACCGTAAAAGGACCGGTAAACTTTAATGCCAGTTTTGCTGCGAAGTATTCTTTTGCCTTGGAGAATGGATGCTGGCGTACTAGTACGTGGTCACCAACCTTTAATTTCCATGTCCGTCTTTTTAAATTGTAGTGTCGGCTTTGGTCCTTAGCTGCTTTGGCCAAACTGTTTCGTACTAGCTCCCATACTTCGTTTAGGACTTTCCTCTTGTCTCTGACGTTAATTGCTTGTGTGCCTGTGCCGGCAGTCACTTCGTCATATAAGGTACCGGGTAAGCGTGGCTCGCGCCCAAATAGGATGTATGCTGGTGATAAACTTGTGGAGTCTGAGATACTGGAGTTCAGGGCTAGTGTTATATTTATTTAGATTATCATCCCACCTGCGATGATCGTTGTCAGTGAGTTGAACCATCATTATCTTTAGAGTGCGGTTGATCCTCTCGGAGGGGTTCTCTTGAGGGGCGTATGGTGTTGTGGTTTGATGCTGGACCCCTATCTCCCTTAGATACTGTTACATTGCTTTACTCGTGAATTGGGTACCATTATCCGATACAAGAACTTTGGGTACCCCAAACCGCGCGATGATGTGTGCTCTCATAGCTTTGATCACTCCGTCGATCGTTGCTTTCTTCATTGGGTACAATTCGACCCATTTTGAAAATTTATCCACCATTACCAGTAGCATGGTGTTGCCGTGTGTTGATCTGGGTAAAGGGCCTATGAAATCTGTGCATAGTACTGACCATGGTTCATTTGGTATTTGGGTTAACATCTGACTTACGGTCTGCTGCTGGCTGCTGCTGGCTTACCTTAAATCTTTGGCAGACATCACATTGGAGGACATATCTCCGTATGTCTGACCATACCAGGTCAATAATAGAGTGCGGTGATGCGGGCGGTTGTCTTTCGTATACCGAGGTGCCCTGCCGTGGGATCATCGTGATTTTCACTAAACACTCGTTTCCTCAGTGGAGTAGGTACATATAATTTCCAGGTATTTCCTTTAGCTCCATTGTGCCGTCAGTGGTTGTGAGATTTCCGCAAAGCATGGGACGAAGCGTCTGTACCATGATGTAGTGCCCAAGAAGCTTCTCAACTCTCTTGTGTTTCGTGGAGGATTGAGGTTTGATATTGCGACTACCTGGTCTGGGTTTATTTCTCTGTCTGTGACTATATGCCCTAAATATTTTAGTCCATTTTTGAAGAATTCGCATTTTGATTTTCAAGTTTGCATTGCGTAGTCGTTAACTTCTCCAACTACATAATATCAAAAATGTACTTCCTCCTTTCACATCCTCGAAGGTTCTATGCAGCTGTGTTTCCTTTGCCCTCCCTGTTATTTCCTTCGCACCTATTAAAAAGGGCGCTAAAGTAATGTCTATCTCTGTGACGCGTCTGCAACAAATTAATTAACATTTAATACAGTCGTAGTGCGTCGGTTGCCATATTCGGTTGTGTCCCACGGAAAGAACGTGTTTTTGAAAAAAAATTAACGGATCGCCATTTAAAATTTTTTTTTTTAGATCTAACAGAAATAACTGTCTTTCTAACAATACTTTCAATATTTTGCGTAACGATCCAAATTTTTATATAACAAATTTCAAGATCAACTATGACAATTTGCATCCAGGTCCTGTATGGTATATTTGGATGCCATCAATCCGGATGGTTCAAGAAAGCCTGTCAACGCAATTTCTGTTGCCAAACATCTCTCAAAACTTAATATATCTGATGTAGTAATGGTGTTCAAAATCAGTTTTGGCCGGTGTAAAATCATCTTCAAAACACCAAAGGCTGCCAATGATTTTTGTCTTAATCCGATTCTTGCTCCTCTCAATTTTAAGCCTCAAATTTTTGAACACTTAATTGCCAAAATGGGCATTATTTTCAATATTCCTACCGTTATGCATCAATGAGCGAGTATAATTCCTCCATAATACTCGCTCATTGATGCAACAACTCTTAAAACTTTATCGTGTTACTCGCCGTGTGGAGGACAATGTCATACCCACTGAGCGTGTCAAAATTCTTGTCAAAGGTTGCGACCTCCCTGCTTCGCTCAATATTCTCCATACAAAAGTCAACGCTAAGCATCATATAAACTTTGTTCAATGCGTCAAGTGCTTCAGATATAACCACGCCACTAAATCGTGTAAACAACAAATCCCAAACTGAAAATCTCATCTGCTT
Organism: Crataerina pallida; assembly: GCA_949710015.1. Lineage (NCBI taxonomy): Eukaryota > Metazoa > Arthropoda > Insecta > Diptera > Hippoboscidae > Crataerina > Crataerina pallida. The sequence continues at coordinate 14,590,379 of OX453289.1, forward strand.
TTCCAAACATCCTCCTTCAGTTAATTGTGCCAAGCCACTATGCTCAAATTGCAAAAAAGAAAATCCATGGGATAAGTCGTGTCCTGCTAGAGAGAGAGCATTCCTCATCAAAAAGATGATGTCAATAGAAAATCTCTCTTATAGTGAAGCGAATGATCGATATCCGCATATTTTTTCTAATAAGTTTAGTGCACTGTCAGAGCTAGATGATAATAACTTCCCAGCGCTGCCCCAGTCGAGTCATAATTCTCCTTTGTTTCTCAATAACAACAAGGAACAAGTAGAAAAACTAAATTCGGCTTTGGCCGAATTTTAAATACCCTCCACCTTATTATAAGCACCGAAGAAATCAAGAACTAATAAGGCTTTCTATTAATTTCACAAATGAAATTTCATATTTTCCATATTCATCTATTTCAGTTTTAAAAGAAACACACAAATATAATTATTATGTTTAGAAAAAAATTATATATGCACTTTATTTAAAATTTTGATTAGTTAATTTTTTATGAATCCTTTTTTACTAAACTAAGAAAAATACAATACAACATATGAACAATAATGGGTAAATCTATAAAATTCTTATCCTAATATAAATTAACTTATTCCTAAAATAATGCCGTAGTGGTAACTGTGGACCGTATTGTACGTTTTTGCTTCCACCGCCCCACTTAAAACTTTGCCAAATGCCCAGTCTATTCGCGTACATCCAACTGTAGACGTTTCCGTCTTTTCTAACATAGAGCAAAAGCCCTCATTAATTAATTTCCTTTCCATTAAACTGCTATTTGTCTCCCTACATATATTAAAATCACCAATAACAAGAAGTTTTTCGAATGTTTCACCCATAGAATATACAGTACCTACTGCCTCCATGAGTAAATTACTAAATGTTGTTTCGGAAAATGTGGAATTTCTATATAAAGTGATAACGCACATTGTTTTAAAACGGAAAGCTATTATTTGTAAAGTAGCGGACCCAGAACTATAATCTCGCTTGAACAAAACTTTCGCTTGACTACTCAGGTCGGACTTTATGTAAACTATTATTCCACGCTTTTGTCGAGGAAGGCTATCGGATCCATTAATTCTTGCTAAAGTACAAAATCCTTCAACAGAACAGTCGTCCAACAGAAAAGTCCATGTCTCTACAAGACATAAAACGTCTATATCTCTTATATATCTATCACTGAATAAGTCTTGGTGGTGACCGTTAAGGCTTTGTATATTTTGGTAATATATTTTTGTGTTTGCGCATACATTAGGTGACGGACATAAAAATCTTTCTGTTCGGAGCCGGTCAAGTTCGACTTTGACAACGTCGGTGTCAAAAAATTGTTTTGGAGGGGTGAAACGTCCAATTATGAACAATCCTGATGTACTAGTAGCTCGACTGCAAGCTACATACATTGCAGCTTTATTTATTCTATCTGCAAGATGGACTACAACTTTGTTGTAAGTAGCTCCCTGACTCTTATGAATCGTAATACCCTCTGCTGGAACTACCGGAAAATGTCTCCTCTCAATATTAATATGTACGTTACGTCTGTATTGAAATAATCTGTTATGTTTTTCAATAGGAGTCCATAGAGGTTCAGAATTATGAGGCTTTTTTCTTCTTGCCTGAGAGCCAACGTCCCTATTAGAAAATAGAATCCTAAGTGTCGATACGGCTTCCTGACTTATGTCTACTGCCATTAAAAGTCCTGTTGCACCGTTAACGAGTCCATCGGCAGTGTCAATATTTACTGTCAGCATATATTTAGCCGATGTCTTTAACGTAAGTTCTGTGGGAAGTCCTTGAGTCTCCGACGTTTTAAAATTCTTAATTGTATTTAAAATTGTCTGTTTTTGTTGTTCACTTAGAGAGTCAGCCTTAATAATGTCATAACTTCTAGAAATATGCGCTTCCGTCGATATCTGTACTAAACGCTGTAAATGAATAGCATCCAAAGGGACTCCTGTATGTAAATTCACTGTCCTTGATATAATTAAATCTATGTCTTCAGGATTCATTTGTCCAACTGCCATGTTATTCAATGCAATTGCAAAAGTCCTGTCGTCTCTTTGCCGCATTATTTCGTCTAATTCATAAAAGTCGAACATATCCCAAAGCCCACGTCCTATTATATCTCCATAGGGATTATTTGGATTTGGATTGAAAATGCAACGCTCACCTATAGGTGGAAGTTGTTTTAAATCACCGAAGACAATAATTGGAATACCACCAAAAGCCTCTGTAGTTTTAAATATTTGTTTTAGTCTTGAGTCCAGGAAACCTAACATTTTAGAACCAACCATCGACACTTCATCTATAATAATAAGTTTTACTTCAATCAGTTTAGCAATAAGTGAATTAACTGTATCGTTACTTAAGGGACGAATTTCTCCGGACGACTGATTTACAGGCAAAGAGAAAAGGGAGTGAAGAGTATATCCTCCAATTCCAAATGCTGCTTTACCCGTTGGTGCACTTAGCAAAACCTTTGGGAGATCTGGATTGGATCCAGGAAGAGAATTAAAGCGTTGTGTTATTGCCTGATATATTGTTTGTATCAAGCGACTTTTACCTACACCCGCGCCACCTCCCACAAATTCATACAGCACTTCTTTTCTATTTACCTTGTACAGTACATGTTGGAAATATATCCGTTGCTTTTTATTCAGAGACCTTACGGATATTAACAAATCCTCTACATTTACTAATGGAGAGAGTTTTATTAAACGGACACCTTCACTCTGATCGTCATTTTCTTCGTCGTCTATATTAAGTATATTTATGTCTCTATTAATCTCTGGCATAGCCAGAGCTCTGGATTCTTCATCTAATAACTGCGATGCAGCAATGTTGTCTTGTCGGGTTGGTTCATTTTCAGAATTGCCATCGTTATCGTTCTGAATTTCCTCTAAAGCGTTTTCCAATTCGTTTACCGAAAATTTTTCGAATTGTTGTTGGTTTGTCATTATCAAGTCTCTATGTGAAGAACATGTTTGTTCGTTGTCATTTTCTAAAATGTCTATTACTTCATTACGCCACGGAAAATATAACATAACCATTTGTCTGAAATAGTATCCATATTTGATTTTGCAAATCGAAGAATAGCTGAATTCCTTCGTTTATAAATATATCCAAAGTTATTTAAAAGTTGGAGACCAACTCCACTACACTCTGTTACGTCTTCGTTGTCATCTATATCTTCATCTTCTCGTCTTTAGCGTATCGAAGATCTGTGTGTTTTTGAAAACACATAATTGGCAGCAAAATTGGCTAGACAGATGTCTTCAAGACTGTGAGGACGATGTTGGTAATAGTCTAATAAATTACTTTTAAAAATATCAGTCGATTCTGTTGGTAGTCTTTCTAATTCTTGCCTAGATTTTACCATTCGGACTCTCCTATCTGGATGGAATGTATTTATGAAAACATCTGTGTTACTACATTCGGACATATGCATACCTAAAATATTGTAGGATGCTTCTTGAGCGGACACTTCCGTCGCGTTTATAAATGTATTGCCAATGTGCTGTAAACGTTGACGGACAGTATAATTCTCTGTACGAATTTCCCTCATTGTCTCCTGCAATAGTCGCGAAACTCCCCTATTTGACTTATTTATATAGTTCACTATATATGATACACAACCGTAAGAGTCCAAAATGTACTGTATGTCCATGTTAGCGCGATGTAACTTCAAAATAGTTGGATTGAAGGCATTTATAAATATGTCCTTCGGTCGGCGTGGTTTTTTAATAGAAAACCTTAGGGCAAAAATGTAGTCCTCGTAGCTCATATTAATGCGTTCGTCAGACAAAAATTGTTCAAATTGGTCAATACTATAAATATCTGACTCAGATTCCCTAGTATTTATAAAATTAAATACTTTTTCATAATTAACACGATGTCTTTGAATACTTTCGGATTCTTCGGACAGCGGAAATAGTATTTCTGTTCTTGGCATTGGCGGATGAGGCATTTTGAATCTACAAATCCTTTGTCCCGATATTTCTCTTTGGCATGTATTACTATGCCTATGTATTTGATAATTTATGAAATTTTCTATTCCGGACTCAGACGAGTTTGTACTGATATATTTGTCAATAAATTCTGTTACCGCAGGGAATGTACGTTCATCTGTCAATGTTATATGTGGTGCGTCTTTTACCCAATATACTCCATGTACATGAGGAGAGCCTCTTTGCTGAAATTCTATTCTCCAATAATACTTTATAATTTTATGAGAGTCAAATACACCACCATCACACTTAAAAAGTTTGTATAAATGACGGACACGTTGATCGAAGTAGCGTGAACATGTAATCGGATCGGACCTTATTAAATTATATTTTTCTTGCGTTGTTAAATTATGAACATCGTTTTCTGATATATCCCGTTTTTCTAAAACTTTCACCAAAATAACAATTAATTCAGACCACTGTGATTCGGCTGCGGACAATGTAATAAAAAAGTTGGCAATCCAAATTGCCGAATCATTGCCAGAACTTTCTTTTTTTCAGATTCCCAATGAGCGGGTGAAGACCTAAGTCCTTTGAGAATATGATACCCGTCGTCATGCTGCACTAAGTTTTGAACAAAATGATCATCTAACATATTTCGCGCGGTAACAGAATTTTGACGTATTCTTTTCCTTAAGCAGATCGATATACTATCCTTTATGCGCGATAGTTCCAATTTTTTGTACGAATATAAAACTTTGTCTACTCTGGCGCATCGTCTGTCATATCTTCTAACTTCTGATCTTATAACTTTCCCTAAAATTGTAACTGAACTTCGTTTAATTCCACAATAAATTGTGGGAAAGGACAACTCCTCGGCGTCTTCATCCATAAGTAAGTCTAATGGTCTGTTGCCCTCTGCAGGCGCTATAGAAATCCTACCTAATGGTACATTTTCTATTTGTAAATTGTCTAAAAGGGTCTCCTGTGGATTTAATTCATCTACGTCATCATTGGTTGTGTTATTGTTTAAACAAATTTGAACTATATTTCTGTTTTCTTCGTTGGCAATAAACGGCATTATCTCATTCGACTGTCTTCTGTACAGCCATTCATTAGAAATAGAAATGTTGTGCGTCCTATATAAGTCTGTGTTAATTAAATACTCTGCGGCTCTAAATATCTTTGCCGGTCGTATAGTCCCTGTCATAAAACTGCGGTCATATTGCAACTTACGCTTCAAATAAACTTGTATTACTTCTGTTTGATCTTCAGATCTCGGAAGGACGGCTATTGTTCTATCAAGTGAAATCGGTACGTTCACGACTGCACCTCCTATCGCGCACTGTCTGTTATAACCTAAGGACACTATTCTCATAAACGGTATTCTGAGAGCAACGAATCTCTCTTCAAGAGTTGTAAAGTTCTTTAGTTCGTTTGGTATAGTGGAAAAGTGAAGACCATTGGATAAACATAATCGAACTGCAGAATGACATGTTTTGCAAAACGTGTAACGGTCATCTTCGGATGGAAAAATATCAGTCAGGAAGAATACACAACTTAAGTGGACATGTTGGCTTGTAACTATTTCTTTAGATAAAAACTTTACTTGTGACGTAAACCACAGTCCACCACAACAAACACAAACACAAGTCGGACCATTCTTTATACTATTGTCATATTCACTCAATAGTCGAGATGTGTGTCTTTGGGTTTCACTTAATAAATATTCAATTCTAGTGTCATGTGTCATGGTCTGCATTCTTTGTCGATTGTTAGTTCTGAGCCTATTTACCTCATTAGCACGGTGTGTTCTAGACCGAAGTGTTCTATTAGAGCTAACCTCTCTAGCATGCATTCCACCATCTTCTCTTCTAATTCTTTGTGCTATGGCAAATCTCTGGCGTTCACTCCTTCTATATATTTCATTTCCTCGAAGTTGTCTGTGCTGTTCAGTATTAATATGTTGCTTTAAAGCACGCCTTCCATCGTCATCTCTCCTAATCCCTTGTGTTAATAGAATCCTCACCCTTTCACTTCTCCTATAAACTTCATTTTCGCGATGGCGCCTATGCTGTTCAGTATTAACTTGTTGTTCTCTAGCGCGTCTTCCCTCATCTTGTCTCCGTATCGTTTGTGTTAAGGCGTTTCTCAGTCTTTCACTTCTCCTATAAACTTCGTTTTCGCGATGGCGCCTATGCTGTTCAGTATTAACTAGTTGTTCTCTAGCGCGTCTTCCCTCATCTTGTCTCCGTATCGTTTGTATTAAGGCGTTTCTCAGTCTTTCACTTCTCCTATAAACTTCGTTTTCGCGATGGCACCTATGCTGTTCAGTATTAACTAGTTGTTCTCTAGCGCGTCTTCCCTCATCTTCTCTCCGTATTGTTTTTGTTAAGGCGTTTCTCAGTCCTTCACTTCTCCTATAAACTTCGTTTTCGCGATGGCGCCTATGCTGTTCAGTATTGACTTGTTGTTCTCTAGCGCGTCGACTCTCATCTTCTCTCTGTAGCCTTTGTGTTAAGGCATTTCTTAGCCTTTCAATTGTCCTAAACACTTCATGTTCGCGATGGCGCCTATGCTGGGCAGTATTAATTTGTTGTTCTCTAGCGCGGGTTCCATCATCCTCCCTCCTATTTCTTTGTGTTAATGCATTTCTCAGCCTTTCACTCCTTCTAAAGACTTCGTTTTCTCGGTGGCGCCTATGCTGGGCAGTATTAATTTGTTGTTCTCTAGCGCGGGTTCCATCATCCTCCCTCCTATTTCTTTGTGTTAATGCATTTCTCAGCCTTTCACTCCTTCTAAAGACTTCGTTTTCTCGGTGGCGCCTATGCTGGGCAGTATTAACTTGTTGTTCTCTATTGCGTCTTCCATTATCTTCCCTCCTAATCCTTTGTGTTAAGGCATTTCTCCGACGTTCAAGCACTCGATAACTTTCATTGCCGCGACGGTTTATGTGTTGTACAGTATTCCTTTGTAGTTCCATAATGCGATACCTTGAACTTCTTCTTCTAACAATATGTGCGCTTTGGTCTCTTCGCCTTTCCTCTTCGCGATATTCAGGATCACTTCTTCTTGCTAATATACGCTGAGAATTTTCAATTCTGTCTCTCTTCAAACTTTGCTCGCGAAACCTCCTCACAGATTGTATATTTCTCAGACGTCTTTGCCGAGATGATGTAATACGTAATAAGGGCATATTGAAATAATGTTTGTAAATATAATATTTTTTTGCACTTCAATGTGAACTCAACAGTTCAATTATTGTTGTACTTCTGAGGTCTATATTTCGTGTTGAAGACTTATATACCTTCTTTCGCATGGGCTACTTTACCTAATAGTCATTTATGTACCTGATTTCTAACAAGGCTGTAGCCTGTACTTGCAAACTATAAGTATATGTACCTGATCGTGCATCATGTTACTTTATTTTAAGTATTTTTCATTAAAAATTTTTTTTGATATTCTAAATTTTAAAACTGAGATATATAAAGCGGTAAACACGATGCCTTGTCTATAAAATTTTTATTGTTTATACATATGTATGTATTTTTATTTGGTTATGTACAATTGCTCTTACATGTAACGCCTAAATATTTATGGATCTTTTTAAATTTTTTGAATTGATGATGATGAAATTGATGTTTTATAAATTTTAAAAATTATAACACGCTCATTTTTTCACATCTATGAAGCTAATATTTATAGATGTACATACTAAATTTCAAGTTTATAGCTTAATTTTTGTGGCAGATAAATAGATTTTTGTTTATTGTGGGTGGACTTATAAATTTTAAAAATTATAACACGCTCATTTTTTCACATCTATGAAGCTAATATTTATAGATGTACATACTAAATTTCAAATTTATAGCTTAATTTTTGTGGCAGATAAATAGATTTTTGTTTATTGTGGGTGGACTTATAAATTTTAAAAATTATAACACGCTCATTTTTTCACATCTATGAAGCTAATATTTATAGATGTACATACTAAATTTCAAGTTTATAGCTTAATTTTTGTGGCAGATAAATAGATTTTTGTTTATTGTGGGTGGACTTAGTAACCGACCACGCCCATTTTGAGCACATTGATGGATGGGATATCCATAAATACGTGTACCAAATTTCAGGGTCATAGGTTAATTTTTGTGGTAGATATAAAGGTTTATATTTATTGTGGGCGCGTCTGTTAAACGACCACGCCCATTTTAGGCACATCAATGGATGGGATGTATCAAATGATGGGATGTATTTGCATACCAAATTTCAACTTCGTAGATCAACTTTTGTGGCAAATATAAAGATTTATATTGATTGTGGGCGTGTATATTATCCGACTACGCCCATTTTCGGCACATTGATGGATGGGATTTCTATAAATAGGTGTACCAAATTTCAGGTTAATTTTTGTGGTATATATAAAGTTTTATGTTTATTGTGGGCGCGTATGTTAACCGACCACGCCCATTTTAGGCACATCAATGGATGGGATAACTATGTATTTGCACACCAAATTTCAACTTCGTAGATCAACTTTTGTGGCAAATATATAGATTTATATTGATTGTGGGCGTGTATGTTATCGGACCACGCCCATTTTCGGCGCATCGATGAAACTAACATTTATAGATGTACACACTAAATTTCAAGTTTATAGCTTAATTTTTGTGGCAGATAGATAGATTTTTGTTGATTGTAGGCGTGGCTCTTTACCGAATTTGCCCATTTTAAATAGCGATCTGCGTGCATAAACTAAAAGTGACTCTACAAAATTAAGCTCAATATCTCAAAATTTACGCTCGTGAGAGTGCCAACAACAGACGGACACACGGACACACGGACATACATGTCTAAATCGACTCAGTTTTTGACGCTGATCAAGAATATATATACTTTGTAGGGTCTCTGACGCCTCCTTCTGGGTGTTGCAAACGGAAGAACAAAATTAGTATACCCTCATCACTGAGGTGGAGGGTATAATCAGCAAGTGCTATTCACAATTTTTTCCCGTATGCCTCAGTTGCCAAAAAGGCACCCAACATGGCATATAAACGAAATCGTGCAAGAGAAGCTGCTAATGATGAAAATACAATGAACTCTTGGAAACAAAGTATCCAACCAACAGATTTTTCGTTTTCACGGATTATTCTTAATAACCACTGTGTCAACGAATACGAAAAAACTATTTCAGCCATCAACAAATCTGTCCTTGAGTTTTTAACTGGCAAAGAATATCTTTTTGCTGATCCATCTTTCTGATGCTGTATCCAATCTATAAAAGACAACATTGATAATCTTAACCTTAATCTTAATCTCTAGATCAAAATGATATAGCCTCAATGTCTGTTTCATCCCAAACACAACATTAAACAATAGTTTTCATCTGTCATTATATTGTTCAAAGCTTCAAGCACAATAAGGGCACTCTCGTTTTTGTCCGCAACCATCACAAAATAGATATTTGCGCTCTCTCTGAGATTTTTAGATTTGATGAAGAGCATGCTTCTTGTAAGCTATCCAACTTTAATTCAATCTTCAAAACTAGGCCTAATAACTATGGTGGTGTGGCCATCCTGGTACGTAACTGCATTAAAATTAAGAAACATGCCTTCCGCACTTTAATGCACGTAGCTCCATATTTGGTGATAAATTCGACAGCGTTCGTGGTAACACACTTTCATCACTAATCAACTCACAATTTCGCACCTTAAATGATGGTCAACCAACCTTCCAAAAATTACTTCTCTATGATTCGGGGTCAGTGCTTGACTTATGTTTTACAAATTCCTCCCTACCGTGTACTTGGCATGTTCATGGAATGACGATTGGTGGCAGCCATCAATTTCCTTCAATTATCAATATCTCTTCCTCAAACCCCAAATTTTTGGTCTCCAACAAAATTTTATCTAAACAATTGTCCACAATTGAACTTAAAAATGACTTCATGATTATACTCTCTCAGTTTGATGATATTTTCAACAAAACCACCTTTCGCACCCGCTCTTTGTGGCAACCAAAGAAATGGTGGAATGATGATCTTAACAAACTATTCAGATTAAGAACCGCTGCCCTCAGGAAATTCAACTGCTCTGAAACTTTATTTGCATATCAAATCTTTCACGATGTAAATCAAAAATGGAAATGCGCAATCAAGGAAGCCAAAAGCAAAAGCTTTGCTGAAACAATTGAAGATCTTGCCAGTGGTGGCAAACCACTCTACAATTTCATTCGTGCTTCCAATGCTTCAATTCAATCAAACTTCTCCTCGCATTGGAATGAAGAAAATAATGAATGTTTTTTAATGCACCTCAAAAGCAAGATTCACTCTTTAAACCTCCCAGCACATTGTTCTTCATTAACCAGTTCCCCGGAACCTTTTTGAATTACTGACCTTGAGTTAGCTCTTGATTCCAAGAAAAAAAACTCTGCTGGTGGACATGACAAAGTTACTTATAAACATCTTCAGTCTCTGTCACAGGCAGCACTTGCTAAGCTGTTAATAGCTTTTAACTTCCAATGGTCAACTGGTGTAATTCCAGATTCCTGGCGAATTATTAAAATTGTTCCTATGGCAAGAAAAAAAAAAATCTTGACCATTTTGAAAACTTCAAAACAACGTTCTGCGCATATGCCTTGGATTATGTCCATCTACACCAGTTCACATCATTTATGCTTTAAGTCTATTATTGCCGCCCAAAAAGGGCTATATCTAACGGACAAAGAACTTCTCAAAATCAAACTTCATCACCCCTTGCTTTTCACGAATTTTGTCAACATGGATCCGTCCAATTTCAGCTACAGCCATGTCTACTACCTTTTCAAAGACATCTTTGACCTCTGTATCCAAAAATTTGCACCAAATACTCAAAAAAGCTAACGGTAATTCTGAACATAAACAGTCTGGCTTATAAAAAAAATTGTTCTCCAGCAATTTTCAAATCATTTTACTATGAAAAGATTTCAAATCTCATCAACTCTGGTTTCTCAATAATATCCACTGATGCCTCAATTAACTGTTATTCCACAGGACTTCCGATTTGTAATATTTCGAATAATTACAATTTTTTGCTTAAAATCGAGGAGTCTCTGTCTTCCCATTCGGGTGAATTAGTTGCCCTCGAAAAAGCTATTGATATTATCATTGAGGATGGAATCCAAAAGGCAGGTAATCATACTAAACTATCCATAAAATAAGCCACCTCCATGATCCTTCACAGTCTTAAAAGTCAATGAAATGTCACTTACAGGAATGAATCGGTCTCCAAAGGAAATTCCTTTTTCAAAATTTTTGAGGCTCCTACATCTCATCACTAGTTCAAAAATCAAAAATTTCGGTCTGATTACATTACACTTATAAATAGACTAATGTTGACCACACATACAATAAGTGCTATTTTCACATGATTGGCCTTGAATCCAACAATCTGTGTAACACTTGCCAAGTGAAAAAAGGAAACAATCACCTAATCTTTAAGTGTGCCAAGTATGATTTGTCCAGAAATAATTTTCCTCTTCTTTAACAATTCAACAACCTAGTTGATCTTTTTAAATCTTGGAATTTCAAAGCCTTTCAGCAGCTAGTAGAGTTCATAAATGTTAACCAAATTCATCTGTAAATGGAATTTTCTTGTCATCACTCACATGTTTTTCAACTAACAGCTCACCATTAGTATTCATACTAACATCTATCAACCAATTATCACCTCTATTTGTTTGGCCATATGAATGACTAATCTCAGGCCAATTGCAGTTCCCATATAGGAATTAAAAAAAAAAAATAACACTTAATAAGTTTTGCATTTAAATCTGTGTTTATTTAATTTAAATAAAGTGATTATAACTAATATATAAATAAAATAAAATTAACTAATATATATAATTAAAATAAAGAAAGCCGAAGGAATAGATTTCTGGCCATGGAAGAACTCGCCAATAAAGGCTTCCAAACGAAAAGTAAATTGTACGAAGGTGATAATGGATTTTTACATTATCGTCGAACATGGGATAGACAGCCTCATGGTGATATCCAAGCTAATTGTGAATTATTAAGGACACTACTAACCACCGATGATGCTGATGCGCACAATGTTGAAAAGCTATTAGCTGAAGATATAGAGATTTAGCTCCTTTATCACACAGAGATTTAGAGTTAATGGGCTTTAAAAATTATAAACGAAGAGAAGAATTGCTACAATTTTTTGCACAACTAATCAAGATCCAAGTTATGATGAGTAAGTACATATATAAAAAAAGTGACATAAGATATGAACTAAAGGTAAACGTTTTGTTTGTAGTATATGCCATTTGAAGGAGGCTCTTGGCTATAATTGTCAGATTATGCACCAAGCTAGCAGTCATTTGGAAGCAATGCGTTCAGCTTTAGCGGCTGCCAATTATAAATTACAAATTGCTCCACCCAATGATGTTATTCTAGGTTATAAATCTTTCTCAAGTCGCTTTGTGTTAGAAACTCTCAACAGTTAAGGTTTACCGAGGACATCGATAAACAATTAAATCAATTGAAGATAGTATGGTTGTTTTTTATTTCAATAGCGATTTTAAGTTGACCTCTTATGATAATAACGATTATTTAATTTATCTAACAGGCCTCAATCTATTAGTTAAACTAAAAAATTTTTAGTTTTGGTAGTTTTTTAGTTTTACTAAAATATTGAGGCCTGTTAGCTAAATTAAGTAAGTATTTGTCATTTTTTTGAAACATTTATACTCTACAACGCTGGTAGTAGAGTACATATTAAGATTGTGATATAGTTTGTAATTTGTTATTTTATTATATCTTTTTTCATATGAATTTATACAGCGGAATTTGTATGGAAAAAATCAATATATTTAAATTGATAAAATTGAAGGGGTTTAAATTTGGATGTAATTTGATTTTAATTTAAAATTATTTCTTATATAAAATGTTGGGTATTAAATAGCCGGTCTTGACGCACTTGAACATTTTCTAATGTTTTTTTTTATAACCAGTATTTAAAGCGCAAGTCAATAAATTTTTAGTAATAGGAAAAAACATTGTTACTTATGTCTATTACAATTCTTAAACATTTTTAAAAAATTTTAACCCATACAAAAAGTCTAATAGAAAATAATGTGTTAATGTGTTATTGATCCTATTAAGAGTGTTGAAGTGATTTATTTATATATATTTGCTCATACACTTTATTATTATATACTTGCTATAAAAATTGAATGAGTAGGTGTAGTAAAAACAAACTGGCAATGAATATGAAATGAAATAAATTTTCCTTACTTTGATTTTTCCTCTCAACTAAAAAGTTTTGTTTGTTAATAAAGACCAAAACAGCTTCTGCTTGTGGGTTCTGTAAAATTTTGTTCTAAAGACTTCGTTTTCTCGGTGGCGCCTATGCTGGGCAGTATTAACTTGTTGTTCTCTATTGCGTCTTCCATTATCTTCCCTCCTAATCCTTTGTGTTAAGGCATTTCTCCGACGTTCAAGCACTCGATAACTTTCATTGCCGCGACGGTTTATGTGTTGTACAGTATTCCTTTGTAGTTCCATAATGCGATACCTTGAACTTCTTCTTCTAACAATATGTGCGCTTTGGTCTCTTCGCCTTTCCTCTTCGCGATATTCAGGATCACTTCTTCTTGCTAATATACGCTGAGAATTTTCAATTCTGTCTCTCTTCAAACTTTGCTCGCGAAACCTCCTCACAGATTGTATATTTCTCAGACGTCTTTGCCGAGATGATGTAATACGTAATAAGGGCATATTGAAATAATGTTTGTAAATATAATATTTTTTTGCACTTCAATGTGAACTCAACAGTTCAATTATTGTTGTACTTCTGAGGTCTATATTTCGTGTTGAAGACTTATATATTGTACTATTTTACCTTCTTTCGCATGGGCTACTTTACCTAATAGTCATTTATGTACCTGATTTCTAACAAGGCTGTAGCCTGTACTTGCAAACTATAAGTATATGTACCTGATCGTGCATCATGTTACTTTATTTTAAGTATTTTTCATTAAAAATTTTATTTGATATTCTAAATTTTAAAACTGAGATATATAAAGCGGTAAACACGATGCCTTGTCTATAAAATTTTTATTGTTTATACATATGTATGTATTTTTATTTGGTTATGTACAATTGCTCTTACATGTAACGCCTAAATATTTATGGATCTTTTTAAATTTTTTGAATTGATGATGATGAAATTGATGTTTTATAAATTTTAAAAATTATAACACGCTCATTTTTTCACATCTATGAAGCTAATATTTATAGATGTACATACTAAATTTCAAGTTTATAGCTTAATTTTTGTGGCAGATAAATAGATTTTTGTTTATTGTGGGTGGACTTAGTAACCGACCACGCCCATTTTGAGCACATTGATGGATGGGATATCCATAAATACGTGTACCAAATTTCAGGGTCATAGGTTAATTTTTGTGGTAGATATAAAGGTTTATATTTATTGTGGGCGCGTCTGTTAAACGACCACGCCCATTTTAGGCACATCAATGGATGGGATGTATCAAATGATGGGATGTATTTGCATACCAAATTTCAACTTCGTAGATCAACTTTTGTGGCAAATATAAAGATTTATATTGATTGTGGGCGTGTATATTATCCGACTACGCCCATTTTCGGCACATTGATGGATGGGATTTCTATAAATAGGTGTACCAAATTTCAGGTTAATTTTTGTGGTATATATAAAGTTTTATGTTTATTGTGGGCGCGTATGTTAACCGACCACGCCCATTTTAGGCACATCAATGGATGGGATAACTATGTATTTGCACACCAAATTTCAACTTCGTAGATCAACTTTTGTGGCAAATATATAGATTTATATTGATTGTGGGCGTGTATGTTATCGGACCACGCCCATTTTCGGCGCATCGATGAAACTAACATTTATAGATGTACACACTAAATTTCAAGTTTATAGCTTAATTTTTGTGGCAGATAGATAGATTTTTGTTGATTGTAGGCGTGGCTCTTTACCGAATTTGCCCATTTTAAATAGCGATCTGCGTGCATAAACTAAAAGTGACTCTACAAAATTAAGCTCAATATCTCAAAATTTACGCTCGTGAGAGTGCCAACAACAGACGGACACACGGACACACGGACACACGGACATACATGTCTAAATCGACTCAGTTTTTGACGCTGATCAAGAATATATATACTTTGTAGGGTCTCTGACGCCTCCTTCTGGGTGTTGCAAACGGAAGAACAAAATTAGTATACCCTCATCACTGAGGTGGAGGGTATAATCAGCAAGTGCTATTCACAATTTTTTCCCGTATGCCTCAGTTGCCAAAAAGGCACCCAACATGGCATATAAACGAAATCGTGCAAGAGAAGCTGCTAATGATGAAAATACAATGAACTCTTGGAAACAAAGTATCCAACCAACAGATTTTTCGTTTTCACGGATTATTCTTAATAACCACTGTGTCAACGAATACGAAAAAACTATTTCAGCCATCAACAAATCTGTCCTTGAGTTTTTAACTGGCAAAGAATATCTTTTTGCTGATCCATCTTTCTGATGCTGTATCCAATCTATAAAAGACAACATTGATAATCTTAACCTTAATCTTAATCTCTAGATCAAAATGATATAGCCTCAATGTCTGTTTCATCCCAAACACAACATTAAACAATAGTTTTCATCTGTCATTATATTGTTCAAAGCTTCAAGCACAATAAGGGCACTCTCGTTTTTGTCCGCAACCATCACAAAATAGATATTTGCGCTCTCTCTGAGATTTTTAGATTTGATGAAGAGCATGCTTCTTGTAAGCTATCCAACTTTAATTCAATCTTCAAAACTAGGCCTAATAACTATGGTGGTGTGGCCATCCTGGTACGTAACTGCATTAAAATTAAGAAACATGCCTTCCGCACTTTAATGCACGTAGCTCCATATTTGGTGATAAATTCGACAGCGTTCGTGGTAACACACTTTCATCACTAATCAACTCACAATTTCGCACCTTAAATGATGGTCAACCAACCTTCCAAAAATTACTTCTCTATGATTCGGGGTCAGTGCTTGACTTATGTTTTACAAATTCCTCCCTACCGTGTACTTGGCATGTTCATGGAATGACGATTGGTGGCAGCCATCAATTTCCTTCAATTATCAATATCTCTTCCTCAAACCCCAAATTTTTGGTCTCCAACAAAATTTTATCTAAACAATTGTCCACAATTGAACTTAAAAATGACTTCATGATTATACTCTCTCAGTTTGATGATATTTTCAACAAAACCACCTTTCGCACCCGCTCTTTGTGGCAACCAAAGAAATGGTGGAATGATGATCTTAACAAACTATTCAGATTAAGAACCGCTGCCCTCAGGAAATTCAACTGCTCTGAAACTTTATTTGCATATCAAATCTTTCACGATGTAAATCAAAAATGGAAATGCGCAATCAAAGAAGCCAAAAGCAAAAGCTTTGCTGAAACAATTGAAGATCTTGCCAGTGGTGGCAAACCACTCTACAATTTCATTCGTGCTTCCAATGCTTCAGTTCAATCAAACTTCTCCTCGCATTGGAATGAAGAAAATAATGAATGTTTTTTAATGCACCTCAAAAGCAAGATTCACTCTTTAAACCTCCCAGCACATTGTTCTTCATTAACCAGTTCCCCGGAACCTTTTTGAATTACTGACCTTGAGTTAGCTCTTGATTCCAAGAAAAAAAACTCTGCTGGTGGACATGACAAAGTTACTTATAAACATCTTCAGTCTCTGTCACAGGCAGCACTTGCTAAGCTGTTAATAGCTTTTAACTTCCAATGGTCAACTGGTGTAATTCCAGATTCCTGGCGAATTATTAAAATTGTTCCTATGGCAAGAAAAAAAAAAATCTTGACCATTTTGAAAACTTCAAAACAACGTTCTGCGCATATGCCTTGGATTATGTCCATCTACACCAGTTCACATCATTTATGCTTTAAGTCTATTATTGCCGCCCAAAAAGGGCTATATCTAACGGACAAAGAACTTCTCAAAATCAAACTTCATCACCCCTTGCTTTTCACGAATTTTGTCAACATGGATCCGTCCAATTTCAGCTACAGCCATGTCTACTACCTTTTCAAAGACATCTTTGACCTCTGTATCCAAAAATTTGCACCAAATACTCAAAAAAGCTAACGGTAATTCTGAACATAAACAGTCTGGCTTATAAAAAAAATTGTTCTCCAGCAATTTTCAAATCATTTTACTATGAAAAGATTTCAAATCTCATCAACTCTGGTTTCTCAATAATATCCACTGATGCCTCAATTAACTGTTATTCCACAGGACTTCCGATTTGTAATATTTCGAATAATTACAATTTCTTGCTTAAAATCGAGGAGTCTCTGTCTTCCCATTCGGGTGAATTAGTTGCCCTCGAAAAAGCTATTGATATTATCATTGAGGATGGAATCCAAAAGGCAGGTAATCATACTAAACTATCCATAAAATAAGCCACCTCCATGATCCTTCACAGTCTTAAAAGTCAATGAAATGTCACTTACAGGAATGAATCGGTCTCCAAAGGAAATTCCTTTTTCAAAATTTTTGAGGCTCCTACATCTCATCACTAGTTCAAAAATCAAAAATTTCGGTCTGATTACATTACACTTATAAATAGACTAATGTTGACCACACATACAATAAGTGCTATTTTCACATGATTGGCCTTGAATCCAACAATCTGTGTAACACTTGCCAAGTGAAAAAAGGAAACAATCACCTAATCTTTAAGTGTGCCAAGTATGATTTGTCCAGAAATAATTTTCCTCTTCTTTAACAATTCAACAACCTAGTTGATCTTTTTAAATCTTGGAATTTCAAAGCCTTTCAGCAGCTAGTAGAGTTCATAAATGTTAACCAAATTCATCTGTAAATGGAATTTTCTTGTCATCACTCACATGTTTTTCAACTAACAGCTCACCATTAGTATTCATACTAACATCTATCAACCAATTATCACCTCTATTTGTTTGGCCATATGAATGACTAATCTCAGGCCAATTGCAGTTCCCATATAGGAATTAAAAAAAAAAAATAACACTTAATAAGTTTTGCATTTAAATCTGTGTTTATTTAATTTAAATAAAGTGATTATAACTAATATATAAATAAAATAAAATTAACTAATATATATAATTAAAATAAAGAAAGCCGAAGGAATAGATTTCTGGCCATGGAAGAACTCGCCAATAAAGGCTTCCAAACGAAAAGTAAATTGTACGAAGGTGATAATGGATTTTTACATTATCGTCGAACATGGGATAGACAGCCTCATGGTGATATCCAAGCTAATTGTGAATTATTAAGGACACTACTAACCACCGATGATGCTGATGCGCACAATGTTGAAAAGCTATTAGCTGAAGATATAGAGATTTAGCTCCTTTATCACACAGAGATTTAGAGTTAATGGGCTTTAAAAATTATAAACGAAGAGAAGAATTGCTACAATTTTTTGCACAACTAATCAAGATCCAAGTTATGATGAGTAAGTACATATATAAAAAAAGTGACATAAGATATGAACTAAAGGTAAACGTTTTGTTTGTAGTATATGCCATTTGAAGGAGGCTCTTGGCTATAATTGTCAGATTATGCACCAAGCTAGCAGTCATTTGGAAGCAATGCGTTCAGCTTTAGCGGCTGCCAATTATAAATTACAAATTGCTCCACCCAATGATGTTATTCTAGGTTATAAATCTTTCTCAAGTCGCTTTGTGTTAGAAACTCTCAACAGTTAAGGTTTACCGAGGACATCGATAAACAATTAAATCAATTGAAGATAGTATGGTTGTTTTTTATTTCAATAGCGATTTTAAGTTGACCTCTTATGATAATAACGATTATTTAATTTATCTAACAGGCCTCAATCTATTAGTTAAACTAAAAAATTTTTAGTTTTGGTAGTTTTTTAGTTTTACTAAAATATTGAGGCCTGTTAGCTAAATTAAGTAAGTATTTGTCATTTTTTTGAAACATTTATACTCTACAACGCTGGTAGTAGAGTACATATTAAGATTGTGATATAGTTTGTAATTTGTTATTTTATTATATCTTTTTTCATATGAATTTATACAGCGGAATTTGTATGGAAAAAATCAATATATTTAAATTGATAAAATTGAAGGGGTTTAAATTTGGATGTAATTTGATTTTAATTTAAAATTATTTCTTATATAAAATGTTGGGTATTAAATAGCCGGTCTTGACGCACTTGAACATTTTCTAATGTTTTTTTTTATAACCAGTATTTAAAGCGCAAGTCAATAAATTTTTAGTAATAGGAAAAAACATTGTTACTTATGTCTATTACAATTCTTAAACATTTTTAAAAAATTTTAACCCATACAAAAAGTCTAATAGAAAATAATGTGTTAATGTGTTATTGATCCTATTAAGAGTGTTGAAGTGATTTATTTATATATATTTGCTCATACACTTTATTATTATATACTTGCTATAAAAATTGAATGAGTAGGTGTAGTAAAAACAAACTGGCAATGAATATGAAATGAAATAAATTTTCCTTACTTTGATTTTTCCTCTCAACTAAAAAGTTTTGTTTGTTAATAAAGACCAAAACAGCTTCTGCTTGTGGGTTCTGTAAAATTTTGTTTAGGAAGAACTTTGGAAAAAAAAGTTTATTGGGAAGACTTCTCAAGAGCAACCAAACGACAAAATATGCTTCCCAAGGAACTAATACGATTTTCAACCCAACATCGCGCTTTTTACTGTTATATGATATTAAGTGTATGGATATTTTTGCTTATAGCAGGTATTTACCTAAGAGATGATTACTCTCTCATCTCATTACCATTACTTATATGTATATTTCCAGGCATGTATAAATATATTGGACAAAATTCCAATTTGTTGAATACGAAAATTCAACAAAAACTCCTTTTGGCGGATTTCCAAGCAGTAGCTTCGCATTGGAGCAATTCTGAAAATTTACTGACATATCATAAACACTGTACTCCTTTAACTAGTATACAGCGTTTAAATGATGGCGGACTACTGGAAGGTTGGACATTACAAGGTGTTTTATTAATTTTACGTCATGGTGATCGTGGCCCTATGTCACATGTCCGTACTATATCGGCTTTAAATTGTGGCGTAATTGAAGAGGATTATTTGGTAAACAAGTGCGTTTCGTTAATCACTATCTTGGAATTTATTTATTTTATATATTTTTTATTTTCTTTTTGTAGATATCGAAGTTTTCTTTTTAATGCCACTTCAACTTTCGGTTCAAATCGTATGTATTGGAATAAAATGGGAGCATTTCATGGTTTACCGTTATTACCGTTAAGTGAAAAAGAATGCCTGTTGGGCCAATTAACTTATAAGTAAGTAAATGTTAATAAAAATATTCAAGGGAAGAGAATTCTTTATTATCCTCCCTATTTACATAAAAACAGTAGGCGTGGCAGATTTATGATAACGCCATCTAATAGTGTACGTATTATATAACCACTCGAGCTTAATGCTAAATACTTTTTTTGTAAATTGTGAGCGTACCTCTTATCCGATCATTTTTTCATAAATATAAATATATATAGCAAATTTCATCTTTATAGTTCAATTTTTGTGGCATTTAAAACAAATTATTTCAATTGTGGGCGTAACTGTTAACCGATTTTGCCTAATTTAAATAGCAATCCACGTGTAGATACTATGAAGAAGAATCTAAACACAGTTTCAGGGTAATACATCAAAATTTAAAACTATGAAAGAGCCAAAGATATACAGACTCACAGACAGACATGTTTAGTTCTATTAAAAATTTTACTGTATACAATATTTTAACATAGTTTATAATTTAATTTTGTGTGTGATAAATTCTTTTCTAAAAATATCAGAAAAAAAAAAAACAAGTAAAAAGTATCCAACCCGCTTAAACCAATTTTGGTTGGTATATTTAAGTTATGATTGACAATGACGCTTATGTATTTTGGGCGAGGCCTTAATTCAAATTCGCCATTGATTTTTTTTCTATATTTCATTACAGAGGATTGGCTCAACTTTTACATTTGGGTGAAATTTTACATCATATTTATGCTCTGCCTTTGGGATTATGGTTGAAAAGGACAACAAATCAACTTGGAAAATCATCAATAAACTCTACTTCTTACGCGCAATTATTTAGTTCAGATGAAGTGGTGGTTTACACAACACGAGTGCGTCGTACTTTTCAATCTTCTATGGCCTTCCTTTACACCTTCTTGCCACCGTATAAATGGCTATCGTTGAATATAAAAGAATCTCATAGTATAGCATTTTGCTTCAGTGATTGCGCTTGTCCACAAGCGGATGTTATTCGGAGAAATCTTTTCGGATTGCAGAAACAACAATTATTACATGACAGTTTAGTGATTAAAATAATGCAATGGATTGGCTATAATTTATTGCCTTACAAAACGAATGATATTGCCAGTGATACACATGAAATTGTAGATGCCATATTAATGATTTTATGTCATAAAGCGGAATGGCCATGTCGCTCATTCAATAATAGTGAAGAAGGTGTTACAGCATCCAAAGCTAATGATTTGAAATTAATGGATATCATTAATATTGATCAGGATGATTTAGCGATGAAGAATATAATAGATATAAATGATGAAGAAAAGGAGCAAGCTATTAGGAAAACTCAAGAGCTGAAACAAAAAGCTACCTTGGGTTGTATAGAGGCCAATCAAATAGCAGCGTTATTGTCATTTGCTACAAGGCAATCGATGCAGCAAGCTCATCATCCCTTTTATAAGAGTCTCGGATTGCTGCGAGCCTATGGCATGATTCGCCATATTGTTAGTTATATGTTACGCATGATTTCCGGAGATCGTACAAAGTTTGTACTATATTCCGGTCACGATTGGACTTTACAATATCTCACCGCCGCTTTAGGTATTCAAACGGATACCACTTTTATACCCTACGCCACCCGTTTAGCCATCGAGGTATACAAGAGCGAGACACACGTTGATTTTTATTTTCGTATCGTTTATAATGGTCGCGACGTCACTGAACAAATTGATTTTTGTGCGGGTGGGAAAAGCTTGCGAGTGACCCGAGATTCACATGGCAATAAAGCGGATCTTTGTCCCATAGAAAATATTATACGTTTCCTGCATGAAGACTATTTTGCTTCATTGAATGCCACCAATTTTAAAGATGCCTGCCTAATGCCACCAAAGTTTAATGAATTTTAATTACAGAACACGAAAATAATTCTTTGCACGTTGATACATATCATGAAAAATCTTTCATGTTAGTAAAATTTTTATATATTATCTGTGTGAATTTTAATATGTTGTCTGTTGCAAATTATATGCATTTCCACAAATTTCATATAAAGACGTAACTGTGATAAATGTATTGAAAAGAAGAAACTGAATATTGTGAATATTGTGTTTATAATGATAGGAAAAATGCATACTCTCTCTCCTAGTGTTTGTTTGTTTTTGGTTTTTTACGCATGTGTTACTGTTGTTGTTTTTTCAGTGCTTATAAGCAAAGCAAAGGGAATACGACAGATTGCACATACAAAACTAACGAATGCTCGTGGTTATGGCGCACTCGACTTAGAAACATTTGGGTAGTGATTTTTTACGCTTGTGTTACTGTTTTTTAAAGCGAATACCATAAATTGCAAACATTTGTACGTATGTAATATTATATGTTATGATATAATATTATATATTATGATATATGTATGTAATTTTCTATCCTATGATTTGAATGAATGAATAATGCCCATTATTACAGTCATTACTTAAACAATGACTAATAGTTATCAGCTAACAATTTGTTGATTTCTTTTTCATTATTACAGTGCTTTCAAATATGACTAATGATTATTGGTTTTATATCTGGTAAGACCGTGAAAATCATATGGTTTTATTGTCAAAGTAAATAAATAAATATATTTCAATTTTAAAAAATTGTATGAAAATTTTGTATTTTTTGTTTCAAATACACGTAAAAATAGCATGGAAACCAAAAAAGAAGACAATACAAACAGCAATTTTTATTTGTTTTATATTTCTTTATTTATTTCATGTTTTTATATTAATACGTATATATAGTATTTGTTTTAATATGTTTACAAATTGGGTTTGTCAATTAGATCAGCTGTTTTGCCAACTAATATTTAAACAATGGAACAGCATTGGTTAAGTAATTGATGATATTCGACACTAATAACGAAATGTATGATATCATAATAAACAGTTGTTTAAATAATGACTGTAATAATGGGCATAAATAAATAATTAATAAATGAAAATAAGGCGTTCTTTCTTCGTTCGACTTTTGGACCACTCTTACATTTGTTTCTAATGTTTCGTAAAGTTGCTTTTCATCAACTTTTTTATTGTAATATGGTGTAGAAAAGTCTTAAAAAATATATGAATTTCTTTAAAAAATACATAAAACCAGTAAATACGTGCCACAATGGGAAACACAAATCAGAGTAACAAGTAAAATATTGCGATATTTGTAGTTATGGGATGTATAATGTATGATGTTCATGCATTACGATACGAGCCTGCAATTTGGCTTGAGATTCTGTCGGCAAAATTTAAATGAGCGACACTCCGTCTCTGGTAAAAATATAAAAAATAATTTAGAGTATTATTTATTATTTTGTTCAAACATTTATTTATCTTTAACTGACGCACTTTTTTTTGGCTGGGAAAATCCTCATTTCTACAAAGGAGGACTTTTTTTTAGAAACCAAATTTCAATAAATCATTAACGATATTTCGACTAAATATTTTGAAAACAAATAAAAGAGTCTTGAATTCTCGGCACTTAAGATTATTAAAATAAAACAAGTGAAAATATTATTGTCGGTCAAGCCCGATCATCAAATACCCTACACTACTTGATATATTATTCAATTTAATATTTTTCCTTGAAAAATGAAACATTTTATTTTTGATACCTACTTGTATTTTCAAAAAATTTCAATTTAATAAAAATGTCAGAAATTTTTTTTAATTTTTTCTTTGTTTATGAAATAAAAAATGATTTTTTTATATGGGTCCGATACTATCCATTTTCAAAAGGGTTTATTTTTGGGCTAATACATGTTATTGTACCAAATTTCATGGAAATATCTCAAAAATATAATAGGACTTCATATGGGGAGGGGTTCTAAAAATGGTCCAATCCGGTCTATTTTTAATAGGGTTCCCTTGGGACATGCCTTTGTCCCAAATTTCATCAAAATATCTAAAAAAATGCGATCTGTAGCTTGCGCACAAATTTAGATGGACAGACAGGAGGACAGATGGATATGGTTAAATTCAGATTTTTATTCTGAATCGATCGGTATAATTGAAAGTGGGTTCTTTCTTTCTCTCTCATTCTCATAAATCAACGGCATGATTTTAACGTATTTTATATACTCTCTCCAGAGGGAGGGAGGATTCATGAGGAGGCGTCAGGAACTCTACAAAGTATATATATCAACATAAAAATCTAAGTTGATCTAGATATTTACTTATATTTTTTATTTATTATTGATGAAATTTTGATTTTTAATAGTTCGTTATTTAAATTGGGTAAAATCGTTCAAAAACCAATCGGCAAAAATCTATTCATCTGCCTTAAAAATTGAGATACGAAGTTTAAATTTGTCGGGGTCGGATATCATTTACGCACATAATCGATAAAAATCTATTTATTCGGTACAAAAATTTACCTATGGAATTTGGGTATACATATATGTAATTATTTCATCCCTCGATGAGCCAAATAACAGATTTGCCCACAATTTAAGAAAAACTTAAAAAAGCGTAAAAATCGACTTTTAATATGTTATACATACCCTATTAAAGAAAGTAATCACATGGTACACGCACTTTAAGTACATTAAAATTCTCTAAGTAACATGTATGCCAATTTTTAACCTTTTATCTCTTACCTTTTCTTGATGATAAAAAGAAAAAAATTGGGAAAAACTGCTCAAAAAGAACTGAGTCTTTCTTATTTTTTGTTTAATTGTAATTGATTTTGCTGAATTTCAATAATAATCTTCTTGTAAGAACTATGAATTTTTCGGCCAAGTTTGGAGTTGATATTTCAATTTTTTGCGACCGGGAGAATGTTTAACATCGACAAACACAAAGACGAATAGACAAAGATAATTAAATCGGTTCAGATGATAAGTATATCTATACTAATATTATAAAGAGGAAAGATTTGTATTTTTGTATTTTTGTTTTTTTGTATGTAACGAGTAAACTCAAAAACTACTGGACCGATTTCAAAAATATTTTCGCTATTAGAAAGCTACATTAAGCTTGGGTATCATAGGCTATATTTATTGCCAAAAAATGTTGGGGATCCCTGGACATTCCTACTATTACTAACTCAAGGTGTAAAAAAATTAGTCATAAAATATCTTTCATCGAATACGCTGCGGAAAGTATTGATGTTAAAACAAAAAAATGTTCTACAATATTATAGAACATATCAATACCTACAAAAAACTTTCCGAGACCATATGTCCAACTATTGTACTTATGTCACTATAACCCTTTTTTGTACCCACCATTGATAGTAATATTGCCATACAAACATTGCATTCACTTGTACCCAGCCAATTAAGAAATTAAGTATTCACAATAAGTATTTCACAATATTCAAATAGTATGGAAATCTGACAACGGCATGTGTGGATACCACTCCAGATGCATCACTAGGTTTTGGAGAGGATTTTTGGCCAATAATGGATTTTTGGATCATTTTTTTAATGAATTTGGAATAAAAGAAACATTTATATGGAACTCTGAAAACATATGTTTTGGGTCACACTCCAAATGCACCACCACGTTCTGGAGAGGATTTTTGGCCAATACTGGATTTTCGGACCATTTTTTAATGAATTTGGAATAGAAGCAACATTTATATGGAATTCTAAGAACATATGTTATGGGTCCTACTCCAGACGCAACACAGCAAAAGACGGCCGTAATTTTTGAGATATCGAGCTGAAATTTGATACACATGTGTTAGGTGTCTGCAGGCAGGTTGTAAGTAAAATCGGGCAATATCGGTTTAAAAAATTTCAGAACCTAGGGAAGGGCATAGGCAACGTTTCATTCCGCGAGATAACCGAATTCCACGCGGGTGAAACCGCGGGCAACAGCTAGTATATATATATTTTTTAGGGTCTCTAATGCTTCCTGGTGGCTGTTAGAAACTGAATATACCCTCGGCATCAAGGTGGTTATATACATATAACAAGAACCACTTATATTGTATTATAACACAACACAGTAAAAAAACCAAAACTCCAAAGCATTCTTTTTAAGATTAATGACCAGGAAAAATATTACTCAATATAGAAAAGAATGATCTCCCATCAAAGAAAAGAAAGCAACGTGCTTGTATTCAACGTCAGGCACTCTGCATAATAAAACTTGTTTGGTGTTATGATTCATTATACCCTCCATCTCAGTGATGAGGGTATACTAAGTTTGTTCTTCCGTTTGCAACACCCAGAAGGAGGTGTCAGAGACCCTACGAAGTATATATAATCCAAAATTTCGTACAAGCACTTTTAGCTTTTGCACGCAGATCGCTATTTAAAATGGGCAAAATAGGTCAAGAGCCACACCCACTATCGACAAAAATCTATTTATCTGCCACAAAAACTGAGCTATAAACTTGAAATTTGGTACGTACATCTATAAATATTAGTTTCATCGATATGCCAATAATGGGCGTATTCGGATTAAAGATACGCCCACAATCGACTATATAGATATATATAAAATCTATATATCTGCCACAAAACTTTACTTGTGCACTTGAAATTTAGTGCACTTAATAAAGATTAGCCCATCGATGTAGTAAAAATGGGCATGGTCGGATAACAGACACGCCCACAACTTACAAAAAATCATATTCAACGTAAAATTAGACTTGCATGCTGATACGTAATACATACACTATTAGAGGGCGCAATATATCTATATCTGCCACGCCCACTGTTGTGGAGGTGGAGGGTATTTACGATTTGGTCTAAGCCAAATTTAGTTTTCTTACTTGTTTTTATTATATTTTAGCATTTTTAAGCGGGTTACTGTGAGGGGCTAGCTATACTTGCGAATATAAATTAAAAATGTGCTGAGGCTGGTGTTTTTTTTTAACTTGTATGTATTTATAAACCAACACACACACACACACACAAATATTATCAAAAGTACTTCATGTAAAGGCACTCTCTCAATAATGCTGAATGCCTGTTAACCTTCAGTACACTTTGTTACTTGCGTAAACGGAGTGTAGTTTGGCACAAAAAAAATTAACCCCCCTGCTGATATTAATTAGGCAATAATAATAATAATAACAACAACAAAAACAACAATAACAGAATAGTCTGTTGTTCCAATCTTCTACAGAAACATGAGGAGGGAGGGGGTTTATATCTTTATAATTATTATACCCACCACCTTGGTGATAAAGGTATACTAAGTTGTTCTTCAGTTTGCAACACCCAGAAGGAGGCGTCAGAAACCCTACGAAGTATATATACATATATTCTTAATCAGCGTCAAAAACTGAGTCGATTTAGACATGTATGTCCGTGTCTCTATCTGTTGTAGGCATTCTCACTGGCGTAAATTGTGAGATATTGATCCAAAATTTTGTGCAGGCTTTTAGTTTTTCCACGCAGATCGCTCTATAAAATGAACAAAATCGGTGAAGAGCCACGCCCACAATCGACAAAAATGTATTTATTTGCCACAAAAACTGAGCTATAAACTTTAAATTTGGTATCTACATCTATAAATGTTAGCTTTATCGATTTGCGTATTCAGATTACAGATACGCCCACAATCAATAAAAATCTTAATATCTGCCACAAAAGTTGACCTGGTAACTTTAAATTTGATATGCGTATACATAGTTATCCCAAAAATGGGCATGATCAAATAACAGACCCGCCTACAATCAAAAAAAATCTTTATATCTGCCACAAAAATTGACCTGTGAACTTGAAATTTAGTACACTTATTAAAGTTAGCGCTTTCATCGATGTACCAAAAATGGGCACGGTAAGATAACAGACACGTCCACAACTTGCATGCTGATACGTAATACGTACACTATAAGAGGGCGCAATATATCTATATTTGCCACGCCCGCCGCTGTGGAGGTGGAGGGTATTTACGATTTGAACTAGGCCAAATTCAGTTGTTATACCCTGCACCACAATGTGGAAAACGGTATATTAAGTTTGTGCGGTTGTGCTTTCCTAAACGGCAAGTGCTACACCCACCTTCAATACCGAACGATTCAGAATCTAAATCTAAACCATTTTTAGAACCCCTCCCCATGTGAAGTTCTATTATTTTTTGAGATATTTCGATGCAATTTGGTACAAGGACGTGTATTGGCCCAAAGAGAAAACCCTTTGAAAATGGATAGGATCGGACCATTTCCTTAAAATTTTTTTTTTGATTTCATAAACAAACAATAAATAAAGAAATTTTCCTCAGTTGTGTATCATTTTGAAATTTTGAAAATACAAGTAATTATAAAAAAATAAATATTTTCATATTTCAAAGAAAAAAATTAAATTGAATAATATATTAAGTGGTGTTATATATGGTATATGATGGTCGGGCTTGACCGACTATAATATTTTCACGTGTTTTTTATTGTTGTTGATTTTCACAAAGATAGAAAGGGATGGGGGAGGGAAGGCACTATGTATGTATGACAGCTGAATGAACAGCGGCATTAGGAGAAATTGGTGAAAACTATGTAAGTGTGTGTTGAAATACAATTCGTGTGTGCATGTGTGTGTGAAGTACTTACATTTGAAGAGAGGTATAGCAGTGTTTGACTTTTTTATTTATTTGTAACCGCGTGCATTACCCCCTATACACATATATATATGTCTCTCTCTCACCCATTATTTTTTATAGACAAACAAACAAAAAGTAATAACAAAAAGTATTTATTGTTCGTTGTAATACATTTATCAATTGTTAAAAATGTGTATACGCATGAATGTGTACTTGTGTGTGTGTATGTGTGTGTGTGTGCTCTTATAAGCACTTGGTTAGGAACTTATATGTATGTGTTGAGGATTTAATGCTTAGTGCACTCGCACTGCATGTTTGCGTTACATAGGCATAAGGAGCCCAGATTTGTTAGGTTGCAACTTTTACGAAAGTAATATTGTATTTTTCGAAATTATGCAAGTACATACATTCACACATACATAGATACACTGTCGCACACACAAATTAAAATCATTCATCTCTACCTACCACCGTACCATTCATGCATATTTTTAGCTTCACAGTATTTGCCTTGCATTTTGTCAGTTATTCCGCTCCATTCACTCACTAATATACTCACTTATTTGCTTATCTGCAATATAATGCAATTTAAAACAAAGCAAACGAACGAACAAACCTGTACATGTCCCGGTTACGTTTATTTTCGATGCACATACTTAGCTACTTGCATACAATTGTGAAATGATTGCACTCTCTCTTTCTCTTTCTCTGTCTAACAAGCTTTAAGTAAGAAATCATGGAGAATTGCTATTCTTTTTATTTTTTATTATATATAAATATGTGTGAGTATTTGAGTTTGCATTTTATTTTCTTTGAAAAGTTTTTTCTCCTGCTACACTATTAGATGAAGTACTTTCTTTCTTTAGAAAACTAACGGTTTACATTCTAAATGTTTTTCTCCAGAAGGAGTATGGTGGGAGAGTAATAATGAAATATGTAGTTCCTGAGTTTTTGTTAGTAAAAATTCTACAATACCCAGACAAGCTTCAAAGATTTAAAATCAAAATTTAAATTGACCTAGTCATGAATGTGCGTGTGACCACCGATTGTTATTACTCTCTCAATCGAAAATTTCGAGTAATTCTTCTGAATAAAGCATTTCTATTTACTGTACATATATATCTATCTTAAGAGGGCAACAGCCAGCCCACAATATATCTCTATATCTAACACAAAAATTATCCTAAAAACTTCATATATGACACGTATATTAAAACGAGTGAAAGTATTATAGTCGATCAAGGCCGATTATTTAATACCCTTCAGCACTTAGGCCCTTAAATTATGCAACCATTAGTTTAGTTGTATTTGTATACGCAATGTTTTGTCATAAAAGTCTCTGCGTGAAATATCATGGAAAGGACTATAAAATTGGTCCGATCGTGCCCAAATTTGGCACAGCCAATTATAAGCTTTCAGATTTTTGGAAAAAATTTGAGAGAAGCTTATTTTTATAACGTACACCCCTTATGGCAAAGGGTATATTAAGTTGGTGCGTAGTCGTACGCCCACAATGTACAAAAAACTTTATTCAATGTAGAATTCGATTTAATAGTGGATACATAATATAAAAACAACAGAGAACAAAAAACAAGGTATATGCTACGTCTTATATTTATACATATGTTTAGTTTTTTACTTAGTTTTTTTTTCAGGAAAAAGGAAGACAATTATTTGATAAATTAACTTAAAAATTTTAACCACAACCACCTACCATTTTAGAATCAAAATCGCATTTCTTAATATTTTTTTAAGAAAAACTTAGTAAAGAATAGGTAATTAACTTAATAATTGGGTGTAACAAATTTGTACGGGATCGGACCATTTTTAGAACTCCTGTTCATATAATGATATTTCACGAATTTATTTAATCAAAATTCGTCCAATTGTCTGTTAGTTTATGTAAATTTATATTCATCATGATTTTTGTAATATTTTGAAACAAATTGTGTTGCACAATACGTTTCAAATGAATAAAATAATTTTTATCCGTACATCCGTCAATTTATTGTAATTAGAAGCCAAAGCAGACAACTGATTGATCTAAAATTTTTTATACCTATTCATTTTGGTATTAAGATTTGTGTAGTAAATTTTATATTTATCGCATTAACATTATGGCTGTTAGTTACAAATTTTCTAATTTCTAAAGGACGGACGTACAGACATACGTGTATCAAAATTCTATTAAAATTATTTTAACATTTATATATGTATAATATAATATATATATATTTTTTTTTATATTGTAGATGGGTATATATAGGAGTTGGCGTGTCAAATTTGAATATATTAACGGGAAATCTATCTATCTGAGAGAAGAGCTATCTACATACCTGTGTATGCGTGTGTGTGTGTGGTATAAAAAGTGCATTTCACTCACGTTCTCATACTCATTTTTCTGTTCTTCCTTATGACTACTTAACGTTAGTTTAGTTCAATAATAAAACGAAAAAGAGACAGCAATCAATACAATTGACGTAATATGACGGTGACGACGGTTTACGGTTTACTTTCGTCAAAGCAGACGCGCATCTACTTATTACACACAAAATAATAATTCGCAAATTTTTTTTTATATTTTCATTTTTTTTTTTATAATCTTGCAAATATTTACTTGCCTGACGTTGCTGAGGCTCTGTTACAAAATGTTGAGGAAGAAAAATCCGGTGAATATGAAAACAACTTTTTTCATTGCCATTTTCATCAACGTCAGTGTGCAAAATTATTATAATTTTTTATCTGTTCTTCTTGTTCGTATTGTTGTTGTTGCTGTTAAAAGCGTTGGCTATAAGCTTGAAAAAGAGAAAAAAGATAGAGATAAAGAGAAACATATTTTTTCTTTATTTTATATACTTTAAAGTATATAATTATTATATAATAAAAAAAAAAATTAACTAATAACAATAACAACATTATTGTTTAAAATTTAGAGCTACTGTTTTTACTATTTCTCATTCTCTCCAACTCTCTTGCCCTTTATCTATTTCAACACATAGAAGACTTCTTAACAGCTCCTTGTTGAGAGGCTAAGATAAAAAAGAAAAAAGCAGAAAAAAAAACTAAAAACAAATCTGAGTCAAACTAATAGTTTTCTAACGTGTATGGAAAATAGACAACTAGGCAAACATAATTCGTGGAAAATTCAGACCATATGCACACTGACTGACTATATTTTTCTCATCTAAAGACACTAATTCTGCTTCTGTTGCTGCCATTATCGCCACATGTGTCATAACTATAGCTCTAGTTGCTATTGTAGCGCTATGGCCACCTTTATGTTTAACTAGGCTCTCTGTGCAGCTGGCTACTAGTGAGGATGAATGGTAGATGGTAGGCTTGCTGCATGGTTGGTTGAGTTGATGCTTGCTTGTGGTTTGCCACAACAAAGACTGTCGTTAACATACCATGCAGTTTTACAATAGTGTACATCATACCCGTTTGACCAACACTACCCGAGAGATTGTCTAATATTGTTTTTTACACATATATACATATATATACATTAAATGCATTGTTGCAGTAGTTGTTTACTTGCTAGGTGCTGCTGATACGGCATCATTGCCCAGAGAAACCTGTGTATGCCTATATAAAAAATATCTGGTTGTTTCTATAAGGTATAGTTCACTGAATGTTATAACGGGATATATGTTGTAGCCATTTATATATAATATGGAAGGTTTTCTTCAGTTGTAAAACAATTTTTGTTCAATAACAAAATTCTCCCGTTTGTATAACGTATCTTACTCTTTGAAATGTTTGAGTCTTTCTCTCGTTGTGTTTTCCGTTTACAACATCTAGAAGAAACCAATATCTAGCCAGAAACCCTACAAAGTATATATATTCTTGATCAGTAACAAAAACTGAGTCAATCTAGATATGAATGTCCGTGTGTATGTCTGTTGCTAGCATTCTCACGTGCGTAAATTTTAAAATATTGAGCTGAAATTTTGTAAAGACTTTTACACAGATCACTATTTAAAATGGGCCAAATCGGTCAAAAGCTACGCCTACAATCGACAAAAATCTATTTATCTGCCCCAAATATTAAGCTACTAGGTTGAAATTTGGGGTGAGTATGGTATTTGAGGACACTCATATAAATGATTGTGATTTACGGAGAACAATTTTGTTTGTTTTTTTCTTGTCAGATCATCAACTATAAAATAACGCAAAATATGAAGAGACATGCAGTTATAGTCGCTATATGCGCTAAACACACCGATTTAGAAATCCCCAATTTTCTGAATTGCGCCCGATTATTCGTACATAAGGTTCGTGAATTGGAAGATCAGCTGGCGATCTTCGGAAACAGACTTATCCAATGAAAACTACTCAGCTAGAGTCGTGCTGCATACATTTGGAGATGATTCCAATAATCTCTAAT
Organism: Crataerina pallida; assembly: GCA_949710015.1. Lineage (NCBI taxonomy): Eukaryota > Metazoa > Arthropoda > Insecta > Diptera > Hippoboscidae > Crataerina > Crataerina pallida. The sequence continues at coordinate 14,623,599 of OX453289.1, forward strand.
AATATAATATATATATCAACATGAATAACGTTTGCTTTTAGCAGTAATAATTTTCAGTGCCAGACAATCATTATATACGAGTATGTCAATGTTGAAACGGTAAAATCATTTATTCTCAATTGAGATAAATTATTAAAACGTTTTGTATTGGGAAAATGTTTTTTGAAAATTTCGTAACCTTCTCATAGTTATTCCATACACTGATGTGCCAAAAATGAGCGTGGTCGAATAATAGACACGCTTCCAATCGACAAAAATCTATATATCTGCCACAAAAGTTTACCTGTGTACTTGAAATTTAGTACACTTATTAAAGGTTATCCCATCCATAGATGCAGTAAAAATGGGCATGGTCGAATAACAGACACGCTTACAAAAAACCATATTCAACGTAAAAGTAGACTTGCATGCTTATACGTAGTACGTACACTATTAGAGGTCGAAATATATCTATATTTGCCACGCCCACCGTTGTGAAGGTGGAGGGTATTTGGCCTACACCAAATTCGGTATTCTTACTGGTTCAATATTAAAACAAAAATGGGTATGGTCGGATAACAAACACGCTCACAATTTATAAAAAACTTTATTCCCCGTTGTCAACTTTTAAGGTAATACATAATATAGACACTAATAAAGGAAGTAAGTATATACCGGCCACGCCGACTATTTGTGTAATAGATGTAGAGGATATTTAAGATTCAAAATGTGGCCTAAGCAATATTTTGTATTTTATTAATTTAATTTAAATAAAATCGAATTTTGAAAAAAAAATGCTTTAGTGGCTTTAAAAAACGAAGCGTTTACATAATGAAAACACTGAACGGTCATTGACCTAGACACTCTTTCTCTGCATTTGTTTACATGAGAATATAGAATATTGTGGCTGGTGTGCATAATGTAAGAGAGGTCTTTGCACTTGCCTTAATATGTCATTGAACTCTAAACAAAAGTATAAACATAAAACCAGTTCAATAATAATAACAACAAAAACACTGTTAATATTGCAAACTAACATGCGAACGACATCAACGACCTTCAGACGTAATCTTAAGCATATACGCATACACACATTGGTATTTATGGTTATGTTTTGCTGAATAAAGTGTGTGTTCAAATAAAATGGAATAATAATAATAACAAAATGAATACGTGTACCTATGTGTACGTGTGATGTAATAATCGTATACACACATGTGTAAATGCTGTCACCCTGTTCAAATAGCACGAAATGACGCAAACGCTGGAATTTCAATTTATGTTGGGATCGGGTTGTTCGGTTTTTTTAAATTTTTTTTTGTTGTGTGCGCATAAAAAATGTTTCGCTCTGCTTATCTGATAAGACTCCACCCCACTGATAATTAATTATACATATAAATTTAGTTATATAAAAAATAAGCTGGTTTCCTATAACTTTAGAGTATAAATATCTCTTTTATTAGGTAAACAGAAAATATTTATTAGTGTTTTGCTAAAATGAGCAAAAGGTATTAACAAGTGAGAAAACTAAATTTGGCTCAGACCAAATCTTAAATACCCTCCACATCTACAAAAGTGGTTGTGTGATTACATCCTCTCGTAGTGTATATATATTACGTACCACTTTGAAAGTCCAGTCGAATATGGTTTTTTGTAAATTGTGGATTACAGGCGTCGCTTTTGAAAATTGTGTCCATTTTAAATAGAAATCTGAAAATGCCTGTAAAAAATTCCAGTTCAATATGTAAAATTTAGGCCAGCGATAATGCCAACAGCAGACGGACATACGGTCATACATTTCTAGATAGATTCAGTTTTTGATGCTGATCAAAAATTTATATACCTTGTGAGGTCTCTGACGCCTTCTTCTGGGTGTTGCAAACGGAAGAACAAACTTAACATTTTTATGTGGAGGGTATAATAATAATAAATATTTGAGTTTTTCCAATAGATTTAATAAGATAAGTAAAAACATACATAACTTTTAACAATATTAAAAAAACTCACTCGGCTTTTATAGTAATATTCATAAGTGTTCAATGCGACACATGAGTTACAATTGAAAAACTATTTTATCTTTTTCCTCAGCTAGATTTGAACCTGTGCTTCACAGCGTTCACAGCTTAGCTGTTATTTAAATTGTTGAGAATATCAAAACTGGCAATACTTTATCTTTATCGAACAAATTATATATTTGTTACATCTAAAGAAATTTACCAACCGAAAGGTCCAGCTTGAAAGGTGACGTTGCATAAAAAGTTGTTACAATTGGAAATGAAATGGATGAAAGTTAAAGCGCTGGAAAATATGTTTTTTTCTTATATTGCAGTGACTTTACTTGGTATATTATTTCTTTGAATTACTCATAGTTGGTTTAATTAGAGAATTTTTCTCTATTTGGTTGGTATTATTTTTTCATTTCATCTTACCTTCTATTTCGTATTTTTAATCATCTTTTAATTATTCATTTTCTTTTGTTGACCCTGTTTCTTACTCTCACCGCTAAGTGAGTGTTACTTTTCTTACACATATTCCTGTTTTTTGTATACTGGTACCAACCTTATTCTACTTCAGAGTTACCCTAACTTAATATAACATCTTTCTGCTAAGTATGATGATGGATAAGTGTTGTTAAACTAACTGTAAAGAAACTCAAAACGATCGCTTTCTGCTATGTTGGTCATCCTCAATGTGCCGGTTTTACTAGTCGGGATTTAGATTATATTACCAACAAAAATAAAGGGCTTCGTTGGACTTGCCGAAACTGCAGAAAAATTTATGTTGATTTTCATAATCTGTTTAAGCAAACCCAAAACGGTTTTTCAGAACTTCTCAAAGAACTCAAAAAACTGACCGATAAGTTTTCCAAGTGAATTCTACCTTATCGATTTCACGTCCTTCCATTGATACGGTCAGTGGCAATGAGGGTAATATAAGTCAGGCACAGCCCGCCGACGATGGTTGGACATCGCGTTAACGTTTGTCCATTATAACTATTTTATGTAAGCATTATTCAAGTGGGGCAAATATTGTCAAATATTCTTTACTTAAGCATTATTTCAGTAGGTTTAAATATTGTTCGATATTTTTTTGGTTAAGCTTTATTTTTAAGTAGGCCAAAATATTGTACGATACCTTTTTTTATAAGCATTGTTTTAATCAGCTCAAGGTATCGTACAATGTTTTGATGAGGTCTTTCACTGGTTATAAAAAGTCAGTGAATCAACTCTCAGCGGAGTTTTTCATAATTAATATTGTAAAGGTAGTGTTTGAACAATTATTGAAATCCTAAAAAATAATATTGTAATTGAAATTCTAAAGAATTATATTGTAATAGTATTGTGTTTGCAAAAGAAGTGTTGATCAATAAATATGGAACAAATGGCCATATTTAACTGGCGCCCAACATTTGTAATGTAAGTATTGGATCTGTGGTAAGTCTGTTTTTGTATTTTCTCTGGCAACTATTGTCTGATATTAAAGTCGTGTTTTTGGTGCGCGCGTATATTTTATTGTTGTTTCGCGGTGGATAAAAGTAATAATTCTTAATTTCTGCTTTATTGTGAATATTTTTATTTGCGGGTTGTTTAGCATAAATTATATTTGGATAATCTTTGATTTTATAGTGCATTTACTTAGGTTCAAGTTGGTTTGATCCTATTTTCGCACTTTCCTCTTCATATTATATTTTGTCATTTTCTTTATATGCTGTTTTCCTTTATTCATTTATACAGCTCTGCACTGTTTTATGTTAATCGGTATAAAGCAGTGATCTTTCTTGCATACTTTTGGGCTCTACCTGTTGCCGTTACAGGCTCTGTTAACCTTCTTTAAGATTTTTCGTTGACAGTGATCAAGATTTTGCGTTAACATACAAATATTTATAACTAATATATAAAGTACTCCTAAAAAGTACACCTTTTATTTTCTTCATTTTCTTTATACTTTTGTTGATTATTGTGTACTTAATCTTTTATTGTAAAGGATCCTAATAATTGAAAAATGGAAGATGAAGACTTGAAAATTTGTACTTATTCATCTTAACGTTATCGATGATAAATATTTGTATTGTTGGTTATGCGATTCTGCTTTTCATGCTAAGTGTGCTGGTTTTAATGGGCGGCAATTTAACCAAATTTCAAATAGAGGTATTGGTCATGTCGTAAATGCCGTGAAATTGACCTGGATTTTTAAAGTTATTTAAACATACTCAACTTAATTTTAATGAATTGTCAAAAGACCTTAAAAAATTGCTTGATAAATTTTTATTGCTTCAAGACCATTTTAATAAATGTAAAGTTTTAGAATCATCGAATGTGGGTATTAATACTAATAGGTCACTAATTTTCGACTTTATCGATAAATGTTTCAACTCATTCTCATGATTTGCTCTCACCTTATGTTACATCACCGGCTAGGGCATCGATGGTATCAAATGAAGGTTCAGTTGATATACCATTGATGACCAATACAGAGAATCTTTATAACGTGTCATCTGTAGTTATCCATCTTCCAGTGAGTGGTGATAATAATAATGTAATGTCTAATAAGCATAATGGTTCAGTTGATTCTAACTCCAATCAGTCAGTATCTCGCACCTTGTCTGTTGATGTACCTAGTACTAATAATATTACAACTTCTATTCTTAATCCTACTTCGGATGTATCAGTTGTTAATAATATTGGTTCATCCCATGTAAATCTAAATGATAATATTCCAAGTGTTTCAACGGTGGCACCTGTTATATCTGATGATGACTTGATTGTTGTTCCGGCACGGAAAAGGTATTTTATTGTCACGCCTGACAGCAAATACAACAACTGAAGCTGTTATGAAATATATTAGGCGTAATATTCCGGATGCCGACGTAAATAGAATAAACATTTTTAAATTTAATAATTCTAATATTAGAGAAATCTGTTCTTTTAAAATTCTGCTTCCTCATTTGTTATTTGAGCGTATATTGAATAAGCAATTCTGGCCGGATGTTGTCCTTGTAAAAAAATGTATACCTCGCAATAGAAAAACTGTGCCTATTGAACTTAATGTTCCTTCTGATTTACCAAAAAACTAAATAATAATCTTACAGTACTTTATCAAAATGTTCGAGGCCTAAATACTATTGCAAAATACTGTATTAAAATCTATTGACTGTGATTATCATGTTGTTGTGTTTACAGAAACTTGTCTGAAGCCGGTGATTTTTGATGCTGTAGTTTTAAGTCCTGATTTATACATTTATAGAAATGATAGAATTGTGTTAATTGGTGTGCACTGTTCTTTATCTTCAAGCTTAGTGTTTTTTACTGAACCACTAGATGTGGAATTGATTTGTGTGAAAATTAGATTAAATAATGTCGATTTATATAATCATCTTATATTCCTCCGTGTTCTGAGTCGTCAATTTTATTTGAAACATTTACATTTTATTAAATCAGTTGCATTACGTCTTAAGCCTCCATATTACTACTGGGTGACTTTAATCTACCAAACGTTTGTTGGACTCTTGATGGAAATCTTGGTTATTATATTCCATCTGATTATTCTCAGTTATTTGATCAATTTTTTATGGAAATTTGCGACTTATGTTTGAATCAGCTTAATGGCATTCTGAATATAAATAATAAATTGTTTGATTAAGTTTTCTATAGTGATATAGATACTGAAATTTGTCGTGTTGACCCATTTGTTCATCCTGAGGACCAGTATCATCCAACTTTGCTTATTACGTTAAAAAATATTAATATCAATCATAAAAAAGCTATGAGTAATGTCAATAAATTTAATTACCGATATACCAATTTTGATAATCTTAGACATGTCTTATTAGAATTGCAATGGAATCTTAATTTTCATGATATTGATGATTCGTTATCAGCTATTTATAACAATCTTTTCATGGCTATATCTGTTTCGGTCCCAATTGTGGCTTATAACTCATCTACTGCTGCTTCTACCTGTCTCATGTGGTTCAATAAGCACCTACGTAGCGTGCGTAATAAGAAGAATAAGCTTTTTAAGAAATATAAAATTAGTAGTTCTCTTGCTGATTATTCGAACTATTCCAAAGTTAGGCGTGAATTTAATCATTAAATAATAAATGTTATTCTAACTATTTGTCATCTATAAAGAGTGGCCTTTTTAGAGATCCTAAAAAGTTTTATAGTTTTGTGAACTCTAAACGCAAAGTTGATGTTTTTCCTTCGCCTTTGGGATATGATAATTCGATATCTTCAAATGACTCTGTTATTGCCGATATGTTTCCAGAATTTTTCGAAAAATCTTACTCTGTGTCGAATATTCAGAGTGGCATGTACCAATACTCAATAAATTCCTTTTATTTATTTCCATTCATTTCATTTTCTGAAATTAATATTTATGAGGCTTTTTCTCGTGTTAAATATTCTAATATTCCGGGCCCAAATGGTATACCTTCTTGTGTATTACGAAATTATGCAGATATACTTGGGAGCACTAAGTTAGTTCAATAAATCTCTTCAAAAGGGTTACTTTCCTACTGCTTGGAAATCTTGCTTAATTACTCCTTTATATAAAAATGGTGCTAGGGATAACATTGAGAATTATAGGGGAATAGCTAAATTTAGTGTATTGCCCAAACTCTTTGAACTTCTTCTTGTAGAAAGGCTATCACCACCATTAAGATCTATTATCACTCCTTATCAGCATGGCTTTTCTAAGGGTAAATCCACGTCTTCCAATTTACTTGAACTTACTTGTAATATTTCTTCAGCATTTTCTTTACATAAACGAACTGATGTGATTTATTTGGATTTCTCTAAAGCTTTTGATAGAGTTAATCATAATCATCTTTTGTATAAGCTACAACGATTGGGTTTTCCTAAGTATTTGTAAACATGGTTTGGAAGCTCTCTATCTAATCGCACTCAAAGAGTTTTGTTTAACTCTTCTTATTCTAGACAAATTCATGTTTCATCAAATGTGCCACAAGGAAGTCATTTGGGGCCTCTATTATTTTTAATATTCGTTAATGATCTTCCTTTAAGTGTAAAGTTTTCCAAGGTTCTTATGTTGGCTCATTATGTTAATATATACAAATAATTTGATTCTAATAATGTTGCAAAATTACTTCAACGTGACTTATTGAGTATTAACAAGTGGTGTTAAAAAATATGGTATGTTACTTAAACTTAAAGAAATGTGAGAAATTGTCATTCCATTGGATATCTCCTATTCATACATCTTATTCAATACATGATTTTGTTTTAGAAAATGTAAATTTTTTCAAAAATTTGGGTGTTGTCTTTTATTCGAAACTTAAATTTAATAGCCATATTGATGCTACAATAAATAAAGCCATGTCGCTGTTAGGACTTATGAAAAGGAGATCAAGAGAATTTAATGATTCGTACATTTGCAAAAGGCTTTTTTCATCCTTGGTTAGGCCGACATTGGAATATTGTATCGTCGCCTGGGCTCCTATGTACCAATGTCATATTGACCGTTTAGAATCAGTGCAAAAATTTTTTTTGATATTTGCTCTACGTTGACTGGGGCGGGATCATAACAAATTACTTCCACCTTATGAAAATAGGCTTATGTTGATAAGTTCTTGGTGTATATAGATATATTATGAATATTATTTTCATTTTGACTATATTTGAAAGCTGTAATGAAATGAAAATGATAGAAATTATGAAAAATTAACTTAACAACTTATCAACATACCACGCATGACCCGGCGAATCACACATATAGGTAGTGAAATATTAACATCAATGTACTAGGTTGACGGTATTCAAACATATAAGCTTTGGCTACTGTGTTTACAAACAATAAAAGTTTGTCAGGTAGTTGATTTGATACGGTTAAACATAGTGTATAACGTAGCTTAATTTCCATTTATATAAAGTGCAACACAAATGGTGTAGGGCTGTAATATTGTTAGTGTGAATTATTGATACAAACCAAGTTCGAGTTCGAAACCGGTCCGGGTCCTACCCTTCTAGTCGCCAAGTATTAATTTTTCACAATTTCTAACATTTTCATTTCATTACAGCTTTCAAATATAGTCAAAATGAAAATAATATTCAAAATAGGCTTATGCTTATAGATTTGCCATCATTAAAGAAGAGGCGAGATATGCTAAGCATACTCTTTATTGTAAAATAAATTCGAGGTGTTGTTTGCTCACCATATCTTTTGAATTGTATTAACTTTAACGAGTGTCTCGTAACTTTATTCCAATAAGATTATCGCTTTGTCGCACAAATTACGAATTATTTGATCCATTTCGGTCGCTTTGTAAACTATATAACGAAAATGTTCATCGTTTTGATGAATCAATTGAATCATTTGCCATTATTAAGAAAAAAATGTTAGTTGTTGGGTTGCCAAGCTGATCTGTGTATGCATTTTCTACGTCTGTGACGTACTTGTTACAGTTATATGCGTGCGGAATGTATACTCACTTCTACAGCAGTCACATACTCGTATATACTTTATCTTGTAAATGTATGCGACTGTAATATTATATTCTTATATTGTACTGTAATATATTTTTTTTCCTCTTTTTTTGGTATTTTACTTATACATATATTTTTTTGTAACATCTAATTATTGTAATTTCTTTTTTATTTCTAATTAATAATTAATATTAATTTTAATTAAATTGTAATTTTATTCAAGTCAACTTATTTTAAGCAATATTATTAATTATTTTTGGTTTAAGTTCCATTAGTTATTCCAGTAAATTTCAGTGGCTGCTGTTGCAGTGGGTGTTGTTGTTGTTGTTGTTGTTGTGGAAGCTGGTTCCGGTTATTTTTAAGTTTACTTTACTGATTATTATATAGTTTTATTATATTTATTTATTGTTATTACTTGTTCTTCTTTACGTGGGCTGATTTTCAATGTAGCCAACTACTTTATAAATACAAATACAAATACAAATTCTCCCTTTTATAAACCCTTGATAGACGGCACAACATTGTAACATGAATAGGGATCAAGTCATTGAATTAGTAGGTGTAGCCGTTGACGCCTTAACGGGCAACCTTACGGAACAATTAACAACTCTGTCCGAAAAACTGAACAGTGTGACGCCTGAATCAGGCCAATCCTTCCATTAAGTAGCAATAAATCCGGATGTGCTCAATGGATCGACTACATTGGAACTTATAAAATCGTTGCCCGAATTTAAAGGCAATGCTCAAGGCTATCCCGCATGGCGAAATCTTAGAAAACGAACTTAGTGCTCTAAGACAAGGAAACAAGTCAATTACAGAATTCTATGTCGCAGTAGATAGACAATTAACACTAATTAATAATAAAAATAGAATGGATAATACCAGTAATGAATCGGTAGTTACTGCCCTAAATAATAGAGCACGAGAAACGCTCTGAGAGTTTTTATATCTGGTTTAAAGCGACCATTATGCGACATTTTATTTTCGTCACGACCTTCTAATTTACCTTCAGCCTTGGCTGCGGCTCAAGAACTTGAAGCTAATCAACACCGGCACGAATTTGCCAGAATATTTGCTTCCGGTGGAACACATAAACAACCGCATCAGACACATTCGCGAGCTCCTAATAATAATAATAGTAATAATAATAATAATTACTATAACAGTAATCATAGTGGCAATCACAATCGGACTAACAATCACCATAATAACAATAATCGCAATATCAACAGTAATCAATTTTTTAACAACCCAAGCAATCAGTCTCGTAGAAGATCGACAAGGATTAACGAAAATCCTATTTCTATGGATACCGACGCGGGATCGTCGGTATTTAGAAGACCACCCAATAACCACAACCCACCTAACGATCACACTTAATCAAACATAAACCAAAGAGTAAACTTAGTCAATTTTGGTCCAACGGGAGAGTCTCATTCGCCTTTTCTGGTTAAGCCCCACCTGCCAGTCATTTACAAAACGTTAAATGGTAGGATTTCAAAATTTTTAATTGACACCGGCACATCTGCCAAATAAATTAAAAAATTAAAAGACAATAAATTTGTTAAACTTAATAAATCATTCAACATTCAAACAGTAAACGCAATCAGTACTGTTAGTTTCAAATGTCAACTAACTTTGTTTGAACGTACTGCAATTTTTTTCTATTACCCAACCTTCATGAATTCGATGGAATTACAGGGTACGATCTAATTAAAGAAGCCAACGCACTCATAGACGTTGGGAAAGGCATTCTCAGTTGTGGGAATGAGAAAAACCGCCTTGATTATGAGCAAAAAGTGCAAATAATTAACACCATAGAAGCAAATATTTTTGGGACTGTGAAAGATGAAGTCGAAGATATGCTGGCAAGAAACTGGTTTGCTTTTGCCGATTCTGATAGGGCACTACCCTACAATGCAAACGTCCGTGCCGAGATACGCACTAAACATGACAATCCTATATATTCTAAGTCGTATGCGTACCCAACTTCGGTAAGGGAATTCGTTAATAAAGAGATATAATCTCTTCTAACAGACGGAATAATCAGAAAGTCTTATTCTGTTTATAATTCTCCTATATATGTAGTGAAAAAAAGGGGTTCGATCAAGACGGAAAACCTAAACATAGACTAGTGATAGATTTTAGAAAACTAAACGAACATACTTATGAGATATCCAATACCTGAAATATTTCACTACATTGGACCTCAAATCAGGCTTCCATCAAATCACCCTAAAAGAGTCGAACAGGAAAAAGACAGCTTTTAGTATAAATAATGCCAAATACGAATTTTGTCGCTTGCCATTTGGTCTAAAAAATGCACCCAGTATCTTCCAAATGGCAATCGACGACATATTGAGGGATGACATAGGCAAAACATGTCAAGTTTATATTGATGACAAAATAATTTACTCTCCTGACGAAAATAAACATTTACAGGATATAGAAAATATCATTCAAAAATTAGGAAAAGCTGGAATGAGAATTTCAGTAGAAAAACCTAAATTTTTTGAGAAAGAAGTGGACTTTTTAGGTTTTAAAGTGTCAAAAAAGGGCATATCAACATGCCCTTCAAAAGTTAAAGATATAACCGAATATGAAGAGCCAAAATCATTAAAGTCTCTAAGATCATTTTTAGGACTTTCAGGGTATTATAGGCGATTTATTAAAGACTATGCCCGTATTGCCAAACCTCTCACTAAGTATTTACCATGAGATAACGGACATGTAGGAGCAAAATTCTCGAAAAAGGTAAAAATTGAATTTGATCAGGAAGCGCGATCATAGGCGCGGTTCTCTCGCAAAATGGGAAACCTATAACAATGATATCTCGAATACTTACTAGACAAGAACAGAATTATGCTACTAAACTTCTGCTAGGGAACTTCTTGCAATTGTATAGGCTTTGAAGAGCCTTAAACATTTTCTTTACGGAGTCTCAGGTATCCATATATTTACGGATCACCAGTCATTAACATTCGCTATGTCAGAAAGAAATCATAGTTGTAAAATTAAACGTTGGAAGCACTTTATAGAAGAGTTTTCACCCAAATTTTACTACAAGCCCGGCAAAGAAAACTTAGTCGCTGATGCCTTGACTAGACAGAACAGTGATAATATATCGAATACCTTGGACACAGCACATAGCGGAGTGTCTGTGTCAGAAACAATTAAAACAATCGACTATCCTGTAAACCAGTACAAAAGTCAACTAACTTTTAGTTATTCTAAAAGCGAAAACGACAAGAGCTGCTTCAAAATTTACTTTCAAAAATTTACCCAACACTACATAGAATATTCTTCTGTGAATGGCTTATTAACACAGACATCGTTAATGTGATTCAATACGACCTGCCTACCTTGGCCTTTCTAATCAATAATAGCAAATTGCCGAATATGTACAGAGAATAAATATAAGAGGAAACCGCCTCAAAATCTAATGAACCCCACACCTTTACCCAATTGTCCAGGGGAAATATTTCATATAGATATTCTAATAATAAACTAACAACATTTTCTAACATGCATAGACAAATTCACTAAATTAGCCACTATTATATCAATTGCGTCAAGATCAACAATTGATATAAGTGCAGCCTCACTACAAATATTAACAAAATTTAACAGTGTAAAATTAATAGTGTCGATAATGAAAAAGCTTTTAAATCAGGTACTATAAGCACCTTGATTCGTGACCACTTTGGAGCACAGCAACTTTTTGTGCCAACTATGCACAGCGAAAGTAATGGTCAAGTGGAAAGATTTCACTCAACATTACTAGAAATCGCTCGCTGCATAAAGGAACAGCAAAGTATAGTCGACCCTATCGAACTCTTATTATTAGCTACATATAAATATAATCACAGTATTCATTCGTACTAATTGGAGAAACTCCTATCCCCGAAAACATAGTATGGCACATGCTCATTTCCAGTAGCCGATGGCAAACAATGCAAGAACTGGCGGCAGTGGTAATGAAGAGGCTCCGAGTCCTGGAAAGGAGTCGAGCAAACGCAGATTTCTGTGGCATCATTGGGTAGAGGTTTGTTTGTCCAGATAGGTTTTTGGGCCCCGCCCTGAAACGGAGTACCGGCATAGGTGCTTCGTCCAAGGATCACGGGGCCAAAACAATATGGAAAAAGCAATTTATATAAGATCCCCTGGATAAATTCCTAGGGATCAATAACCTTTTAGCAAACATAACACCAATGTGATACCAACCCATGGGCAATAGGCTGTCCGAAGTTGGGAGATCAAGTGATCGACAGTCCTACCAAAGACTAAGTTTGGTACCGCGGGGTACTGGAGCCCCAAGAACTAAGGTTCTTGCCAGTACGTACTCTTGGGTAGGCCCCCTTGTGGGAGCTTCGCGGGGGCTGTAAAATCGCTGGTAGTGCTTGGCAATTATGTAAGTTCTAAAGTTGGGACCTCCTTCGGGGGGGCGTAGGGACGCTTAATTCTTTACAAACGTCTAATAGAGTCTCTTCGACGGGTATAGACGTAAAACACAAACTTAATGTCCAGATAGGTTGTTGACATAGGTGTTGTCATAATAGTTGTAGCCCAGTCAACGGCCTTTCCCCCTGTGAAGGAATACCTAACGGTGGTGCCACAGGGACCCGGGAATTGACGCAGAGGTAGTTTTAGCGGGTTAAAGTCTCGCACCCCAGGCTTTCAAAGCTTTCCACTTATCGCAAAAAAAAAAAAGAAAAACAGTATTCATTCGGTTACCAACACTAAACCCTTTGATGCTCTGTCTCTTGGATCCAAGAGTCTAAAGAAATATTGAAAAGCGTTACAAAACCACAGATTAAAGAAATACAACGCACCCGCAGTGGACACCGGCAGACCTGGAAGCAGCAGTGACGTCCATCATAAATCGCAACGGGACGTCACGGAATTAAGAGGGGGACAGTTAGGCACAGCCTAAATGAGCCCGCAGACGATGGTTGGATATCGCGTTAACGTTTTTCCATTATTACTATTTTATCTAAGCATTATTCAAGTGGGGCAAATATTGTCAAATATTCTTTACTTAAGCATTATTTCAGTAGGTTAAATATTGTACGATACCTTTTTTTATAAGCATTGTTTTAATCAGCTCAAGGTATCGTAAAATGTTTTGATGCGTTCTTTCACTGGTTATAAAAAGCCAGTAAATCAACTCTCAACGGGCTTTTTCATAATTAATATTGTAAAGGTAGTGTTTGATCAATTAATGACATCCTAAAAAATAATATTGTAATTAATATTGTAAAAGCTATTGTTTGATCAATTATGAAATCCTAATAAATAATATAGTAATTGAAATTCTAAAGAATTATATTGTAATATTGCGTTTGCAAAAGTAGTGTTGACCAATAAATGGTGAGAATTATCATATGTGCTGCGACCGCAACATGTATCAAATAAATTGAAGCTTGTGGTATATTTTTGTGAAATAAATAAGTATGGATGAATAAAAAACCTAAAATAAAACACTTTCATGTTTTTGGGTGCAATGCTATAGAGCTAGATAAGACACAAAAGCGAAAATTCGAAAAAAAAAGTGCTGATAATGCATTAAACAGTTATTATGCGGATCAATGGAAATTGCCAATGTAAGATGTATATGAAACGTTGAAGAAAAATTATTCGTGGCGTCTGGTAAAATTGGTTAAGGATAAAAAAGCCATTGGGTGCAAATGGGTTTATGACGTGAAAAGAAACAGAGATGGACATATTGAACGTTTTAAGTCTCATTTAGCTCAAGGATGTGAACAAACTTGTGGAGTAGATTACATTGATACGTTCTCTCCAGTGGTAAGACACAAAACAATAAGAATGATGATTACATTAGTAGCAGAACATCGTTTACATTTTGTAATGACAAAATTTTGCGGAGAAAATTTCCATCACACAATCCTATTATACTATATACTTTATCAATCATATTATTCTTTCCAATGAAGTTGAATATTTTTTTTGTTTATATTTTTATCATATCTCTTTATACCATACATTGTTTTACTTTCATGAAGTTGAGATATTTTGTTTCATATTTTTTTTTCCTTTTTTTTTTTCTAATGAATATACTTTGTTTTATTTATTTTTTTTTGAATACGTTTAATTTTCATTTAAAGAGAAGAAAATGTAAAAGTTACTCTGTATTAATTATAAGCCATATGTAACAAGTTCAGCTGTAAATGGTGAAAAGCTTTTAACAAAGCTCTTACAAGCAACATGCAAAAGATCAGCCACTAACCTCGTCCTCTCTACCTTAGCTAATATTACGCTAGGCAGAAAAGGCACAAGAGTCGATTCGTCCTCTCTGATAAAGCTAAGATTTACGCAGGCAGCATAGGCACGAAAGTTGATTGATCTTATCTGACATAGCTAAGACTTATGCTAGAAGCATAGGCACGAGAGTTGATTCGTCTTCTCTAACATAGCTGAGGTACATGCAAGTTTACACAGGCAAGCGTAGGCACGAGAGTTGATTTGTCCTCTCTGACATAGTTAAAATTTGCGCAAGAAGCATAGGCACGAGAGTTGATTCGTCCTCTCTGACGTAGCTATGGTTTACACAGGCAGCATAGGCACGAGTGTTGATGTGTCCTCTCTGGCATAGCTAAGGTTTACGCAGGCAGCATAGGCATGAAAGTTGATTCGTCCTCTCCAACATAGCTAAGGTTCACGCAGGTTTACACAGGCAACATAGCCACCACGAGAGTTGATTCGTCCTCTCCGATATGGCTAAGGCATTGGCAAGATGGTTTATTCGTCCTCTCTGACATAGCTAGGGTTTACGCAACAGCATAGACACGAGAATTGATTCGTCCTCTTTGACATAGCTGAGGTTCACGCAGGTATACGCAGGCAGCATAGCAACGAGAGTTGCTTCGTCCTCTCCAACATTGCTAAGGTACATGCAGGTTTACACAGGCAAACATAGGCACGAGGGTTGATTCGTCCTATCTAACATAGCTAAGGTTCACGAAGGTTTACACAGGCAGCATAGGCACGAGAGATGACTATTCCTTTCTGCCGTAGCTAAGATTTACGCAGGTAGCATTAGCACGAGAGTTGATTTGTCCTATCTGACATGGCTAAGGCTTACGCAGGTTTACACAGGCAGCATAGTCACGAGTGTTAATTTGTCCTCTCTGACATAGCCAAGTTTTACACAGGCATAGGCACGAGAGATGATTTGTCCTCTCTGACATAGCCAAGATTTACCCAGGCATAGGCACGAGAGATGATTCGTCCTCTCTGATATAGCTAAAGTTTACACAGGCAGCATAGGCGTCGTCTAACATAGCTAAGCTACACGCAGGATTACACAAGCAGCATAGCACGAGAGTTGATTCGACCTCTCTAACAAAGCTAATGTTCATGCAGGTTTATAAGAAAGCATAGGCAGGAGAGTTGATTCGTCCTTTCTGACATAGCTAAGATTTACGCAGGTAGCATAGGTACAAGAGTTGATTCGTCCTCTCTAACCTAGCTAAGGTTCAAGCCGGTTTACACAGGCAGCATAAGCACGAGGGTTGATTCGCCCTCTCTGATATAGCTAGGATTTACGCAAGCAGCGTATGCATGAGAGTTGATTCGTCCTTTTTGACACTGCTAAGGCTTATGCAGGCAGCATAGGTACGAGAGTTGTTCGTCCTTTCCAACATAGCTAAGGTTCACGCAGTTTTACACAGGCAGCAGAGACACGAGAGTTGATTCGTCCTCTCTACCTTAGGTAATATTACGCTAGGAAGCTTACGTTTGAGTTGATTAGTCCCCTCTACCTTAGCTAATATTACGCTAGGCAGCATAGGTACGAGAGTCGATTCGTTTTCTCTGACATAGCTAATATTTACGCAGGCAGCATTGGCACGAGAGTTAATTCCTCCTATTTGACATAGATAGGTTTACGCAAGCAGCATAGGCACAAGAGTTGATTCGTCCTCTCTGACATAGTTAAGGTTTATGCAGGCAGCATAGGCATGAGAGTTGAGCCGTCCTGTCCAACATAGCTAAGGTTCACGCAGGTTTACACAGGCAGCATAGGCTCGAGAGTTGATTCGTCTTCTCTAACATAGCTAAGGTTCCTTTCTGACATAGCTACGATTTACGCAAGCAGCATAGGCACGAGAGGTAATTCGTCCTCTCTGACATAGCTAAGATTTACGCAAGCAGCATAGGCACGAGAGTTGATTCGTCCTCTCTGACATAGCTATGGTTTACACAGGCAGCATAGGCACGAATGTTGATTTGTCCTCTCTGGCATAGCTAAGGTTTACGCAGGCAGCATAGGCATGAAAGTTGATTCGTCCTCTCCAACATAGCTAAGGTTCACGCAGGTTTACACAGGCAACATAGCCACCACGAGAGTTGATTCGTCCTCTCCGATATGACTAAGGTTTACGCAAGCACCTTAGGTACGAGAGTTGATTCGTTCTCTCTGACATATCTAAAGTTCACGCAGGTTTGCACAGACAACATATTGTAGCTTAAACATAGGCAGCACGTCCTCTCAAACCCAAATTAGCTCTTACATAAACATAGGCAATGCTTATCACACCCATTACGATTGGCTTTTACATATACATAAGTGATATTTATTGCATCAATTACAATTAACTCTTACATAGACATAGGCAACGATCATTGTACCCATTACCATTCACAGAATATAACAAGTGCCAAACTCTTTGTAATAGTATAACATAAGGTTAAATAAAATAAAATTGCCAGCTTTTATTTTAAAAATATAAATTGTCTTTGAATTGAACTCTGGCTGGCCTTGGCTCTAGCCCGGCACCCCTCAGATTCTTTACAATTTGCATCAAATGAATGTGTCTACAGCACATCTAAATAGTGATTTAAATGATGAAATATATATGAGACAACCCAACCACTTTGTAGATGAGAAAAATTCAGACCATGTATTGAAAAGGAATAGAGCTATTTATAACAGTCAGACGTTAAACTTGATTCAGTATTGAAAAGAATTCATTTTTTAACAACTGCCAGTGAACTCTATATTATAAAAATCACAATGTCATTTATAATTTACTTGCAATATATGTGGATGATATTATTTTGGCAAGCAATATCTTCGAAGAGTAGTGCGACATCAAATAACAAATAGCATCTCATTTTGAAATTGTTGACAAAGAAAGCTTAAATCATATATTGGATACGAGAGTTGATCGGGATCATGATACAGGAACTATAAGTGTAAATCACCAACGATATATTGAAAATCTATTAAAGCAATATAACATGCAAAACTGTTGCCCTCTAAGTACACCGTTGGATCCTGGATTACAAATAAAGTATGATAAAGCTGATTGTCCTAAGGTAGATAGCAAGCAGTATAAAGCTTAAATCTGATCGTTAATGTATCTCGCTGTATCCACATGACCTGATATACTTCATTCGGTGTGTAAGCTGGCTCAAAAGTGTTAATCATATATACCTATAAATGTTGTATCAAACAAAGCAATAGGTTATGAACCAGCTCTCTGATGTTACTGCCAAATAAAATAAAAGAGAAAAAATTTCTCCAACAAATTTCTCTTACAAGAGAAAACTGCGAAAAAAATAGAAAATCCAGGTGAAAGTTTTACTCATAAAAAACGAATAATGGAAATAGATATCCGATAAATGTATCAAACTAATCGAACCACCTGAAGATGTAATGCGTTGGAAAGAAAACGATGGAAAGGCCAAAGCAGACCTTATTCTTGCAATAAGCCCATCCGAACTCCAACAAATTAAAAAGTGGATACATCGAAAAATGTATGTGATAAACTACAATTAATCTATCAATATATTATTCATTTTATCAAAAATGCAATGAGGGGATGACGTAGGTGAACACATCCAAAAAATTTTGGAATAATGGACAAATTGAAAAAGAAGAGTAACCCTAAAATATTCAATTGCTAAAAATTTTCTTACGGGAGATTTTTAATAAATTTTACTGTTCTACTACACAATCTAATAAAAATTACGATTCTGATAATTAAAAATTTTTTCATATTATAATAACACAATTCTTAAGAAAAGTGCAGTACTGTCTAATATAAAATAAATTGAATATATTAAGTGCATTACATCGCGTTTTTTGTCAGCTGTTTTTACATTTTTACTTTTATTTAATTGATTTTTTTGGCGCCTGTACTACAATTTTTGGCTACCTATAGAATTTTATTATCATGGCAAGTTATGCTGGTTTACGCGCATCTCGTGAAAAGGCACCTAAACGTAGTCATCGTAGTATTTGCTGTACTTTATGACTTGATTATCATCATATTGAATTTGTGAACGTATCTGCAGTGGACCATTCTTTAATGAAATGCAATAAATATGTTCGCTTTATTTGCACTAACTGTAAGGAAAGTTCTAGCTCTGCTGCTCTACCGGAACAATTAAAAAAAGTTATACAAGAAATCAACTGTAACTTAAGTAAGATCCAACAATTTGTGGTTGACGTTGAGTTTCTGAAGCAGAAAAAAAATTTCGGATGTTGAAAATAAAATAGCCATAATGGATGGTGCCATAATTGAAGTCTGAGAAAACGATCAAAGAAGCAGTTAAGAATATGGGAAAATTTAATAATATTCTTTTCAAGCGCTAAAACAGTCTGACCTGGTAATCTTTGGCATTTCAGAGTCCAGAAAATGCTGTCATCAAAATTGCTGCACACTATAATATGACTACTTCATCAGCTGATATTCAACAATGTGTTTACGTACGTAGAGAGAATCATCTTGTTAAATTTAATAATATTACGGCAAAGGATTTGATTTTGAAATAATAATTTGCTAAACGTGATTTTAAACTTTGTGATGTTATTACTTGATTTCTGACATAGCTAAGATTTACGCAGGTTTACACAGGCAGCATAGGCACGAGAGTTGATTCGTCCTCTCCAACACAGCAAAGGTTCACGCAGGTTTACACAGACAACACAGAAACGAGAGTTGATCCGTCCTCTCTGACATAGCTAAGGTTTACACAGGCAGCATAGGCACGAGGGGTGATTCGTCCTCTCTGCCTTATCTAATATTACGCTAGGCAGCTTAGGTACGAGTTGACTCGTCCCCTCTACCTTAGCTAATATTGCGCTAGGCAGCTAGGTATGAGAGTTGATTCGTTCTTTCTACCTTAGCTAATATTACGCTAGGCAGCATAGGCACGACAGTCGATTCGTTTTCTCTGATATAGCTAAGACTTACGCAGGCAGCATAGGCATGGTAGTTGTTTCGTCCTCTCTCTAACATAGCTAAGGTTCACGCAGGTTTACACAGGCAGCATAGGCACGAGAGTTGATTAGTCCTCTTTAACATAGCTAAAGCTTACGTAGGCAGCATAGGCATGGGAGTTGATTCGTCCTCTCTAACATAGCTAAGGTTCACACAGGTTTACACATGCAGCATAGGCACAAGAGTTGATTCGTCACATTTTAATATATTATCATAATAATTGGATGAAATGCCAAATTTAAAATTAATCTTATTTAATGATTTAGTATCCACGGCTTTTTTAACTAGTGGAAAACACGACTGTAGCGTATCTACATGTTTTCAATTTTTAATACATAAATATAAAAAAAGAAAGATTAGAGTTTTATGTCAACAATTAAAAATATAACAAATTAAAATTTCTCTATTATTATTAAAAATAAAATTTTAATAAAAATTATTAAAAATATAAAAATTGATATAATTGGCGATCCTGCGATCCTACAATTTTCAATATCAGTAAATTTATACTCAAAAAAAAAGTGCTAGTTTCAATAACTAGCGGCAGCGACAACGCATCAGCAGTAACAATAATAATAATAACGGAAGTACAATAACAACTATAACAATAAAAACAACAAAGCAACGGCAATTGCAGCAATAATAATAACAACAACAGTTATAAATCAAGAACGGATAAATCAACAGAGAAATGTCTACGTTGATAAAGAGAATATAGGTGTATACATTCGGAATATATATATGTAAGTTTGCACTCATAAAAATATATGTCATAAAAAGGATATTGACATATATATATATAAGGATATTTTTTATAAGAAAAATCAAAAAGACTTCAAAAAAAAATAACAAAAAAAAAACAAATTTCAAAATTTTTCATCCAAAAAATAAATAATCAAAACGGAACGTTTCAATTGTTTCCCAAACCTTTAAAATTATAATTTAAATTTAAATTAAAAATTATTAAAAAAAAAAAATTACTAATCGACGTAAAACGCAAACGATTAGTAGATCCTTTAACCAATTTATTCGTTGATACCATTATGGCTTATTGTAAAATAGAGTTACCCAAATTATTCCTCATAGAAAATAAATATTTGGAACTATTAAAGAAATATCCAAGTTTTACCTCTGAACCCGATTACACCAAACCGATTAAACACAATAGTGTACACAGACTAGCAACTGAAGAAGTCCTTTCGTTCTCAAAACCAAGACGACTATATCCTATCAAATATAAAGTCGCCAAGACAGAATTCGATTTTTTAGTCAAATAAGGTATTTGTAGGCCATCCAATTCTTCTGTGGCTTCACCTCTTCATTTAGTAGCCAAAAAGAACCCTAATGAATAGTCCTTGTGGTGATTTTAGACGTACAAATTGTGTCACTATTCCAGATTGCTATCCCTTGCCTTGCATTCATGATTTTAGTATAAATGTACGGAACAAATCTATATTTTCCAAATTAGATTTAGTAAATGCTTACCATCATACCCCTATGGCTGAAGCCGACATATACAAAACAGCCATTACAACTCCATTTGGCATGTTTGAATTTGTTAGAATGCCATTTGGGTTATGGAATTCGGCACAAACGTTTCAAAGGTTTGTGAACGAAGTATTTAGTGGATTAGATTTTACTTTTGTATACATTGACGATGTTTTAATTGCAAGTGAATCGGAATCTGATCATTTAAAACATTTAAAAATCGTTTTTGATCGACTTGAGGAATATGGTTTAAATATTAAACCATCTAAATGTGCTTTCGGCATTACATCTATTGACTTTTTAAGTCACAATATTTCAAAAGACGGCATTAGACCTTCTGAAGACAAAGTATCCGCCATAAAATACTTTCAACGTCCCAAGTCCGTCAAACAAGCTCAAAAATTTGTTGGAATGATCAATTATTATCATAGATACATTCCAAAATGGGCAGAGCTGACATGTCCGATACATGCTATAATTAATAAGGCTTTTAAGACTAAAGAAAAAGCTTTAATTTGGGATGATGAATCCGTCAAATCATTTGACCGTATTAAAGAAAATTTTACTCCAAGGATTCTGTTGAGTCATTTCAATAGTGAAGCAAAATTGTCTTTAACCGTAGGCGCTTCAAACATTGCAATTGGTGGTGTTCTTCAACAGTGCTCGAATGGTTCAACGGAACCATTAGCCTTCTTTTCAAAAAAGCTTTCTCCGTCTGAAATTAAATATAGTACGTTCGATCGAGAACTTTTAGCTATTTATTTATGCATCAAAAACTTTAAATACATACTTGAAGGAAGACAGTTCACAGTCTTTACGGATCATAAACCATTAACAATGGCATTAAATTCCAAAACAGAGAGAAGTCCAAGACAGACTCGGCATCTAGAATATATCTCTCAATTTACCTATGACATACAGTACATACGAGGAGACGCAAACATTGTGGCAGACACCTTTTCTAGAGCTTTTGAAATTGGCGCACTTCATTGTACTGATTTAAATATGAAAGTTCTATATAAGGAACAAGAAAATGACGCCGAATTAAAAAATTCTATCCCCAAGTCGAACAGCAATTTAAAACTTTACAAAATTCCCGTACTTAATTGAATTGAATTGAAATTGTCTGCGAAATGTCAGGGACATGTCCAAGACCATATGTACCTCCCAGTCTGAGGAAAATTATATTTGAAAAATTACATAATATATCACACCCTGGTACAAAAGCTACAAGAAGACTTATTAGCACAAGATATTTTTGGCCTGGTATGAGTAAAGAATTCAATACCTGGTCCAGTCAATATTTACAATGCCAAAAATCTAAAATCAACTGTCATACTAAATCATCTGTTTTTCCAATTCCTACACCCAAGGGCAGGTTTGAACACATCCTTATAGATTTGGTAGGTCCTTTACCTCCTTCCAAAGGTCACCGCTACCTTTTAACTGTCATTTATAGATTTACTAGATGGCCCGAAGTTTATCCATTAAGCGATATTAATTCAAAAACTATAAGTCAAACATTTTTCAATAATTATATCTCTCGCTTCGGTGTTCCATTAAAGGTAACTAGCGATCAGGGAACACAGTTTACGTCGGAATTATTTTCTGAGTTGTCCAGGTTTCTTGGTTATCATAGGATTGTCACTTCCCCATATCATCCACAATCAAACGGAATGATTGAACGTTTCCACAGACAACTTAAGGTCTCTCTCACGGCTAAAAATGATCCAAACAAATGGTTTGATGAGTTACCGATTGTGTTCCTTAGTTTAAGATCAACTCATAAACAAGATATTTCGGCCCGCTGAAATGGTTTACGGAAAGAATTTACGTCTACCTGCTGAGCTCTTAACTCAAGGATCTAGTGTCAGAGGTTTTGGATAATCTCAAAATTAAAATTGTCCGATCGTCCATCAGTCATCATAATAATCCTAATACTCAGATGTATATTCCGAAGCAATTGAAAGATTGCAAGTTCGTCTTTGTCCGTTGCATAAATAAAAGGAATCTTCAACGTCCATTTCAAGTCGTCGAAAAAGAGCCCAAATTTTTCAAAGTCCTGATTGATGGCATAATTAAAACAATTTCTATTGATAGACTTAAACCAGCCATTATTGAAACACCTATCACCAACACAAACACCACCACTAAAACTAACAAGAAACGTGTAACATTTAATTTATTAAGCTTATAATCTTTCGGAGGGGGAGTGATGTAGGGTATCTACGTGTTTTAAATTTTTAATAAAAATAAAAAAATAAAGATTAGAGTTTTATGTCAACTATTAAAAATATAACAATTTATAATTTCTCTATTATTATTGAAAATAAAATTTTAATAACAATCATTAAAAATATAAAAATTGATTATTATTATAATTTGAAATAACCATCATCTATACACGTGATGTTGACTTATTTTCCATTTTGAGAAAAGATAGTGGAGCCAATCAAAAATATGTTTTTGTTTATTAAGTGTATGTTACATGCATTGAAGTTTGGTTAAGAAAGCAAATGCAAGAACCTTAATATTGTTTGAAAAAGTCTGTGTAAGATTTGTATCAACGATTTGCATGAAATTAGTAAAATTATTGACGCAGTTTTCATATTTTAAATTGCGTTTTTAAACAATAATCTGAACCTTAAACTACATAAATATTTTTAAGTTAATTCCTTATTGCAAACTTAAAATTTAAAATATGTTCTCAAGGTTGAAAATTTTTGTATATAATTTCCATATAACATATTGTTAGGAAATTCTTATTCTTATTTGCAAAATTAAGTAAGACTTTGAGGAAAGTAAAACGTGTGGTGAGTAAAAATGTTATATGTTTATATATATACAAGACACCGATAAAATACAAAAAAAAGTTCAAATTTAAATTTATACAAAAGTGTTTCTGTACATATGTTAAAGACGAGCCAAAGCTCATTATATTGTAATTGTAAGTAAGTAAGTATATAGATATAGAAATGTTTGAAATATTGCATTCTTAAATGAAACAGTAGTTCAGTTGCAGGCAACGCTGCAACGGGTAAGCTAGTATTAATATAAAAAAAAAAAAAATTACATATAAATTTATCTGGATTTTAATAAAATACTCTTAGGCTGTGTTTACAGACCAAATAACAATATTGATCCTACCCTACTGTCCGATTAATTCATGACCTGGCTCTTGGCTACTCCGATGTTATTATAGGTGGTGACTTTAATAGCAATATCCTTAATGACGATAGGTTAACCGATGCTATGCAAACCGTTGATTTATTACCGGTTAACCACACTATGACCACACACTTTACACAAACATCTACCACTCTTCTAGACATTTTTTACACAAATAATTTAAATAATATACTTCACTATGATCAAATCTCCGTTCCAATTTTTTCCAAACACGATTTAATTTTCCTATCTTACCACATTCAGGTGGAGACGCCTATCGAACAATTTATTTTAATAATATTTCTTATCCGGACTTACATAACGCAATTAATAATATCGATTGGAACATGTGTAAACTATCTTATTTAAATTACCATATTTTTTGGCTATTTAACAGGTTTGTCCCCGCAAAGTTAAAAGTAATTAGACACAACCAACCACCTTGGTTTAACGATCGCATTGGTGATTTAATTAAAATCAGAGATGCCTGTTACAAAAGAGGGAAAAGTTTTAGAACACCTGAGTTATATGAGGTTTTTAAAAGAGCGAGAAGGTCCGTTACTTACAATATTAGGACTTCTAAAACTAAATATTATGATTATAAATTTCGTTCTTGCGCTAGTACTAAACACAAATGGGATATTATCCGAAATATTGGCATCGGAAAAAAATGTGCACCTAATGACGTTGATCTAGATTCTAACCACATTAATAAAAAATTTATGTATTTCTTGGCACCTACTGCAAATCCACTTCATTATTCCGAAAGACAATATGAACATAATTTTTCTGCTTTTAATTTTTCTTATGTCGATTAGATGTTGATCATTATATCATACATTTTGTTATTACAGTGTCGAATATCGTCAATTACTTAACCAATGCTGTTCCATTGTTTAAATATTAGTTGGCAAAACAGCTGATCTAATTGACAAACCCAATTTGTAAACATATTAAAACAAATACTATATATACGTATTAATATAAAAACATGAAATAAATAAAGAAATATAAAACAAATAAAAATTGCTGTTTGTATTTTCTTCTTTTTTGCTTACTACTTCTTTTTTTCTTCTTTTTTCCATACTATTTTTACGTTTATTTGAAACAAAAAATACAAAATTTTCATACAATTTTTTAAAATTGAAATATATTTATTTATTTGTTTTGACAATAACAGTTTTATTTTGACAATAAAACCATATGATTTCCACGGTATTACCAGATATAAAACCAATAATCATTAGACATATTTGAAAGCACTGTAATAATGAAAAAAATCAACAAATTATTAACTGATAACTATTAGTCATTGTTTAAGTAATGACTGTAATAATGGGCATAAGCCAATCACTCACATATTTAATGACATTTTGATGAGATCTACCTTCCCTTCATGTTGGAAAATGGCTAATATTATCCCACTGCGTAAGCGCAATGACGAATATCGACCTATTGCCATTTTGCCTTTTTTATCCAAAACCTTCGAACGTTTAATACAACGACAGATGCTCCCTCTCTTAAACATCAATAAGCTCTTATCCGTTCATCAGTCTGGCTATCGTCCGAATAGATCGTGCACTATATACTACATTAATCAACGTGATCGAGCAAATTAGATTGAACCTGAACAAAGGCCCGATTTCTCTTCTAGTTCTTCTTGACCATACCAAAGCCTCGAACATGAGGTCCTACGTCTCAAACTTAAGCTATGATTTAATTTCTCCTCTTCTGCAAATAACTTAATTCGATCGTATCTTTCACGTAGATTCCAGCGTGTGTTTGTTAATAGTTCTTATTCTAATGATCGACCTGTTATTCGCGGAGTGCCACATTAATTTTATCGAAATATCTCAAAAAATAATAGGACCTCATATGGGGAGGGGTTCTAAAAATGGTCCAATCCGGTCCATTTTTAATATAGTTCCCCTCTGGGCCAATACATGTCCCCGTACAAAATTTCACCGAAATATCTCAAAAAATGTGACCTATAGCTTGCGCACAAACAGGAGAACAGACGGACCTGGTTAAATCGATTCAAATTTTGATTCTAAATCGATCGGTAATAATTCTTCTAATAATAAATAATAAATTATACATATATGTAACATTGTATGTCGCGTAATGTGTAATTATTACACCCTACTACCTGGGTCACATATTTTAATATAAAATTTCGAATGTATATGTATTGTGCAAAGGGTGCTAAAGAGAAACCCACCGATCGATAGAGAATCACTTTCTGAAACCACTTAAGTACGTGCGTTCTTCGTCTATCTGTTGTCTGTCTATGTGTTGTGTTTTTTAAACATTTAAATTAAATTTGGTACAAAGATGCGTATTGGCTTAAGGGGGTTCACTATTTGAATTGGAAATTTTTAGTACCCTCCCCATCTAAATGATGCAACTTGCAATACCTAATACCTTTAGACAAAATTGTTCATCGCCTTAATTTACTGTTATATAGAAACTGCTTAAACCTATTGCAATTTAATTTGTGTATCTAAGTGGTTTAAAATTCTAAATATTGCATTATAAGCTATAACACTTTCATTTATTTTTGGGATACCTTTATTATATACTGTACAATTTGCAGGATTTGAGGTATTTTCTCTATGTTTTTCATATAGGGTTCTAGCATCCATTTATGGAAAGTCCCACACGTCTTCTGGTTTCGAAAAATATTCCAGATTTACCTCCAAATTCTTTAATTTGAAATTGTGACACGACAATTTTAAAAGAGTAAAGTATCACATATATTAATATTAAATTTGTGGAACTAGATGGTGTAGAATTCTAAATATTGCATTTTATCATTTTCATTTATTGGATTTCATGTTTGATTTTATTTATTTAGTCTAGATAAATGGACTAAATATAAAATTAAACTAAATAAGCATCTTGTCCTTTTCTAAGTAAAAGGAGAAGAAAATATAAGATACGAATTTGAGTATGTAATTAGGATAAATATACATTAAAATAACAAGTGAACATTTAGATAGTGAATCGCTACTATTTAATATTAAGGTAACCAACTATTTTTTGTTCAAAAAGAGTACACTTTGCAAGTATTTCATGGGTGAATAAAAAAGAAGAAAGAACGATAAAAACTTTATTTTCTTTTAAAACATATTTTTCTTCGGAGTGGATTTTTTTTGGTAAATGGGGATGTTCGTCTAATAATGTAGCCATATCTGAACAACTTTCATTTTGCATATTAAACGGCAGATAATGTTTTTACAGAAAGTTGCGACTTCTCACTGCTCCAATAATCATTCCCTAGTTAAAATACCCTTTCAACAGCAGCATTAGTGCCTGGACAACATAAGGAAATTTCTATTAAAACTTTTAAATTTTTATGTGGGATATGTTCCACTCTAAAATGCCGAAAGATTTCTACCCATCTTTTGTTAAGTTCTATTTTCTCATCGTTCCATTTCTTCAATTTTTCTTACTACGCATGCGTCAAGACTGTCAAGCATGCCGTACATACTGTACATCAAACATCAGCCTGGGGATTACGTACCCAAATATTGGAGAGATATAATATATCCATTTCTTTTCACAAATGTAATTTGGACGTTGTTAGAAAAAGAGACCTGTAGTCTCTCCAGGTATATAATACGGCGCGCGTTAAATTCAAATCACTGTCAAAATAATTTTAAATATTTAATTAATGAAATTTAAATAAAACAATGTAAAAAAATGTTTTAGAAATACAAATGAGTATAGAATTATACAAATGAGTACTTTCAGAGTACAGGTTTTGAAAAGAGTGCGGTTTGCGAAAAAAGAGTACAAAACTCATTAAATAAGTACAATTGGTCACTTTATTAATATGCTACACCACTTAGCTTCACAAATTATGCTACAATTAGTTTCGTTGCATCTGTACACGCGAGGCGTTGCCTTTTTTTCCGTTTAGGAGTTACAAACTTCCGCACAAACTTAATATAACTTTTTACACAGGGTGGTGCAGGGTATAATAAATCAATATAATGCATAGAAAATCTTAAAATAAATACATAACAAAGTAGCCTTAAACCCTCAAAATTGAAATTACAGAATCATCATTTATAGTCCACAAGCAATTGTTATATAGTAAATTACAATGCACAATACAATGTATAAAAGTACACTATAGCGAGAGCACTTAACACACCCCGAATTAAATAAATATTATAATATTGCTAAGTTTAATGTGTTCTGTGGTATATGTATTATTATATTTGATAAAGAAATGTAATATATTAACTTTATATTATTTTGTGTAAGTGTAAACAGAGAAATTTCTTATTATATATTACTACATAGGTTAACTATAGTATTTTAATCTACGGTTTTCATTTTAATGTCTAAAATGTTTTTTTTTTATTGAAAATTTTATATTAAAAAATATTTTCATTAGTTGAGATTGATTGATTAATTTCGTAAATTTTATATGTTCTAAATAAATACTAACTAATAAATCAGAAATCAAAAGATTAAATGTGTTCTATAAATTGTTCTTAATATTTAGTAAATTTTAGTGAAATTTTTAAAATATACAAAAATTTTATATATTATTTCAGGTTATGGGTGTGAGATTAATTTTACATTACATTTACATTTTATATATTCTTAGGTGTGTTAGGAAACATATATGAAAAATTCAGGATATGAAAATTTTCCAAAAATTTTTTATAATAATTCCGTCCTGTAAAGTTAGCCCAAAAAGTGTGCAGATGGTCCACAATTTGTGAAGTTAGCCCACAATATCCAAGACACATACCCTATCAGAGACAATCAAACTGTGGGCTATTTTTCTGGGCTAACTTCAAGCTAGTTCATAAAAATGCTGCCAACTAAAATTAGAAACTATTTATAAAAAAGTAAGAAAACCAAATTTGGCTTAGGCCAAATCTTAAATACCCTCCACATCCATAACAGGTGGGCGTCGTAAATACATATGTATTGCGCCCTCTAATTGTGTATGTTTTACGTATCAGCTTGGAAGTCTAGTTTTATGGTGAATATAGTTTTTTGTAAATTGTAGGCATGTCCGTTATTCAACAATTTTTGTCACATCGATTGATGGAACATATATATTTATTTTTTTATATAGATATACGTACCAAATTTTAAGTTTATAGCTCAAATTTTGTGGCAGATGCATAGACTTTTGTCGATTGTGGGCGTGGGTATTGATCGAATCAGCCCATTTTAAATAGAGATCTCCGTGCAAGAACTAAAAGTACCTGTACAAAATTTCAGTTTAATATCTTAAAATTTACGCCCGTGAGAATGACAGACGAAAACGTGTCTCGATCGAGTCAGTTTTTGATGCTGGTCAAGAATATATAAACTTTGTAAGGTCTCTGACGTCCCCTTTTGTGTGTTGCAAACGGAAGAACGAACTTAGAATACCCCCCATCTTATGTGAAGGGTATACTAAAAGAAAAACTTTTTTGTGACATTTCTCTTTGTTCACATAGAATAGAAGCAGTTTATTTTTAACTTTAACAACATATTG
Organism: Crataerina pallida; assembly: GCA_949710015.1. NCBI lineage: Eukaryota > Metazoa > Arthropoda > Insecta > Diptera > Hippoboscidae > Crataerina > Crataerina pallida. Next base: position 14,653,439 of record OX453289.1, read on the forward strand.
TACAAAAACTTTCTAAAGTAACATAATTCTTTATCTCTTAAAAAAGGTATAATTTTTATTCAAATTTTTTTATTAAATTCACCTTATAAGAAAGAAGTATTTCTTTTATACGTATACTATAATAATAAAAAGTTGTAACGTAAATTTTTCTTTTTTCCACATTTATTGCATAATTTATTTTTTCTTGTATATTTTAGCATACAAAAAATGGCTTTACCCGAAAGTTTAGCGAAAAAAATGAAAATATTTCAGGTTTGTTGCAAATTTTTAAAAATAATTTATATAATTATTTATTTATTTAATAATATTAATTATTTTTTAGGCTCCCAATGATTTGCCTGTCTTTTTAAAAGGTGGCCCTTTTGATCGCGTCTTATTCGGCATTACTGTGGGTTTGTGCGGTTTGGGTTTATTGAGTTTCGTGAAACTTTCTTATGATTTGGGGTTTAAAAAGAAAACTGGTTAATTTATATGTAACTATATAAGAATAATATAATTTCGTTTTACTTACATATATAAAGAATGTGTAATTAAGAAAAATAAAGAAATTTGAGGGATTTTAAAAGTGAAACGTGATGTTTTAATTTACTAACAGGTAACAGAATATTTTAAGATATGTTAATGTTTTTTTAATACTCTCCCCTTAAGGCATGGGGTATACGAATTTGTTGTCTTGTTTCCAATATCCATATGTATGTATATGATGAATATCTGTTTGTCGGTGTGAAGTTGGCCCACAACACTTTAGCTCAAAAAAAGGAAGGTGCGCGGCTTGACTAAAATATTTATTTACCAAATAATATAAAATTATATGTATTAATGTCCTTCCAAGGCTGATTGTCAAATGAAAGCTCCTACTTAGGGACTTGGAAATAATTTTAAAATATTCGTAGTTGTATTGGTAAACATATATGAAAAATTCAGGAGGTGAAAATTTTCCAACGATTTTTTATAACAATTTTTGTAAAAACTTAACACATGGAATATATTAAAGTAGTTTTTTTTTTTAAAGAAATAAAAAATGGTTTTTCTTTCGATTCTAATTATTTTTTTGTCAAAATTTTTATTTTAGGTCATTTTTTCGTCCTGTGAAGTTAACCCAAAAAGTGTGAAGTTAGCCCACAATATCCAAGACACATAACGTATCAGTTTCTGGGTTAACTTCACACTATACCATATTCAATTGAAATTGGAAGAAAGGCAATTGAAATTGAGAAACCGCGTTTGTAATTGAAAAATCGCATTTGAAAATTAGAAATCGTATTTGTAATTGAGAAAAATGCATTTGAAATTGATAAAAACACATTTGGAATTGGAAAAAAATTTTATTAGCTACAAAGCTATAATTGTTGTATATTAGTACTAGTTCATTATATATATATTGTACTTAGACCTTAAGAGGTCTATTACGAACATCAATTCAACTTTGACTTTCAATTCAACTCGTACATCAACTCAATTCTCGTGTGGTATTATGAATTTCAACTTGTGAAAGTTGATGGTAATTTTAACCGTATGGTAGTTTTGGTTAAATTTGTGGCAACTCTATTAAAAAATATATGTTTTCTGTTGTTTTGTTATATATTCCTTTGTTTGGAATAATTCTGTTTTTAAGGAGGAGTTTTCATTACATAATGAAGAAAAAACATGGATTCTTGGTAAACAAAGTTTTCCTACTTTTTCGCCTACTTTTGTTAACTACTTTTTATTATTCAGGTGATGCTGGATATCCGCTAGAAACTTATTTGATGACTCCCTATCGCATGACCGAAAACAATTCTCCAGAAGCTCACTATAATTTAATTCACGCTAGAGCAAAAACATAGTAGAAAGAACCATAGGGATAATTAAAGAGCGATTTAGATGTCTGTTATCTGATTGGTCGTTGCATTATAAGCCCGAAAAAGCAAAACAAATTATAAATGTATGTTGCGCCTTTCACAAGTGGAATAACCACTGATGAAATAAATACGATTAAAAAGTCTCCAAAGGGAATACGGAACTACAATTAGTCATATCCTAACAAATACCAGTCTTACAAAAAAAATACGGATACTAAGCAAGAGATGTTTTGTCAAAGGTGTGGTCAAATACATAAGTCCAAGTGTCTAGCAATGGGAAAAAAGTGCTTCAATTGTTAAGGTATAAATCATTTTGCAAAATATTGTAAAGTTAAAACTGTTAAGTCTTTTAAAAAAGTAATGTCATTAACTACCGAAGAAAATGAGTTTTTTATTGGAGTAGTGAAAACTACAAATATTAGCTCCATAAAAGTCTCAATTTCTTCTTTTTCAAAAAATATATTTATCAATAATCAAAAAATTCTTTGTGAACTAGTTACGGGAGCAGATGTTAATGTTATGTCGCTAAAAACTTTTAAAAATATTAACCACAACAAGAAAGTAAAAATTGTAAAAACAAATGGCTCATTAACAGCATTTGGTAGCTCCAAAATTGACTTACATGGAAAATGTACGTTAGATGTTAATGAAAGGTATTGTTCATTAAATTTCTTTGTAGTTAAAGAAGATGTACAAACAATTATAGGAAAAGGTGATGTATTAAAATTGAATCTTATAAAAGTTCACAATGTACAAAGTTTAACAACTGATGTTGACGAAAGATATTCGGATGTCTTTATAGGCCTCGGTTGTATTCGTGGGGAACCCATTAGTTTAAAAATGAACCCAAGTTCCGTACAAAATTTTAGATAAACTTAAAGAAGAACTTGAAAATATGCAAGAGTCACATGTTATTGAAAAAGTTACGAAACTTACACCGTGGGTAAATTCAATTGTAGTTGTTGAAAAACCTAATAAATCACTTAGAATATGTTTAGATCCTAGGAATTTAAATAGGGCATTAGTGCGTGAACATTATCCATTTCCTGATCTAGAAAGTAATAAAACTAAATTGGCGGGCGCTAAATATTTTTCAACGTTAGATGCAAACAATGGATTTTGGATGCTTAAATTAGAAGCAAAAAGTTCCGCCTTGTGTACTTTTCAAACCCCGTTTGGAAGATACAAATTTTTGAGAATGTCTTATGGCTTAAATGTGGCACCAGAAATTTTTGATTGAGTCATGACAGACATATTTCTAGATTGCGAAGTTATTGTTTACATAGATAATATATTAGTCTATGGTAGTACTATTGAGGAGCGTAATAAAAAATTAATACGTGTTTTAGAAAAGTGCAAATTTGCAAATATCAAATTAAATAAAAGTAAATATCATTTTGGTTTAGAACATGTTAAATTTTTTGGTCATATCTTTAATTTAGATGGAATTAAGCCTGGTCCTAGTAAAGTTAAAGCCATATCAGAAATGCCAGCACCTAGAAATATAAAAGATTTACAACGTTTTCTTGGCACGATAAATTATTTTGGTCCTTTTATTCAAAATTTGTCAAAAACAGTAACACCATTTAGAAATTTACTTTAAAAAAACCTTAATTTTGAATGGAACGAATCTTATTAAAAAGTCTTTGAAAAATTAAAAGAGTTTTTAGTTAATCCACTGGGTCTTTCATTTTTGGACACAATTAAACCAACTGTATTGTCATGCGATTCGTCACAATTTGCTGCCGGTACTGTCTTATTACAAAACAATAAACCAATCGCTTGTGCCTCTAAAATGCTTACTAAGTCACAGCAAAATTAAGCTCAAATCGAAAAAGAGTTGTATGCCATTCTTTTTGGTGTTTCAAAATTTCACAATTTTGTTTATGGTCAGAATATTGTTGTTGAGACTGATCATAAACCATTAGTTCCATTATTTAAAAAGTCATTAAATTCAGTCCCACCACGTCTACAAAGAATGATGTTGTCGCTTCAAGCATATAATTAAAATGTAATATACAAATCTGGTAGAGATTTAATAGTCGCGGGTGCTTTGTCGAGAGCACCTTTACAGGAAGTAGAAAAAGATTCCATTAAAACGAATATACAAGTGCATGTTTGTGCATTTAAGAAAAACTTGCCTGTTTCTGATTTAATTTTAGAATAAATTAAAAGTAGTACACAGAGCGACCCTCATATGAAAGTCCTAAAAGAGTATATAAGGTTGGCCAGAAAATCCTAAAAAATTGTCGCCAGAATTTAGGCCATATTGGAATTTTCGATACGAATTTCATATAATAGAGGACATTATATTTAAAAATTGTGCTATTTTTATTCCAAATGAATTGAGAAAGCAAATGCTTGAATTCATTTGATGGCCATTTTGGCGTTGAAAAGTGTAAAAGTAAAGCCAGAGGTTTGATTTATTGACCACAACTTAGTGCAGATATAGAAAACTATATTGCAAAATGTATAACATGACAACAAAATCAAAAAACTAATACAAAACAGTTTCTAATGCCACATGAGTTACCAAATTTACTATTTGAAAAAGTCGGTACAGATATTTTTGAATGGAGGAAAAATCTGTATATTCTTATAGTTGACTATTCTGCAAAATTTGTTGAAATAGCTTAAATGTCGTCTACAAGTTATGAAAGTGTTGTCATTCAATTGAAATCCATCTTCGCTCGGTATGGTATTCCAAAAGTTTTAATCTCAGATGGAAGTCCGCCCTTTAATTCAAAAATTTTAAGGAGTTTGCTTCAACTTGGAGATTTCAACATATAAAAACAAGTCCGAAATACCCTCAGTCAAATGGACTTGCAGAAAGAGCAATCGGTACGGCACGGCTGTACGGTAAGAAAATGCTTACAATATGCTATGAGGAAGTGATCCTTATTTGGAATTACTCGCACTTCGAACAAATAAATTTTTGAATTTTTCACCAACTCAATTATTAATGTCCAAAAATTTACGTACAAGAATTCCAATTACAGATGACGATTTACGTCCTACAGTCATAAATAAAAATGCTTACAAACAGTACCATGAAGATTTCGTATAAAAAATGCAAATGTACTATAATAAGAATGCTACAATAGAATACTCGTACGTTCTTTAAAAAGTCACCAGCAAATCCTAAATGGGAGAAAGGGGTACTGTGAGGGGATGCAGAAGAACCAAGGTCATTGTTCATTAAAGACAAAAATGGAGACAAATTTAGAAGAAATGAGATTCATGTAAAATTTGATAAAACTGAAAATGAAGATCGGCATGTTAAACAGGATAAGAATTTTGAAAATGAACCATTTCTTCCACATAATAATACTGAACCAATGCTTTTAAGATCTAGACGCCAGATACCAAAATAGCCCTCTCATTTCTAGTATATTTACAAATTATATTTGTAAATTGTTAATGCTAAAAAAGGGGGCATGTTGTTTATTAGTAATAGTTTATTATATATATATTGTACCTTAAGTGAATTACTTTGTGAAATGTATTGAGACCTTTAGCATAATAAAATGAATGCCACTTTGCTAAGATCATTTTTAATGGTCTTAACATTTTTTATAACATTTTTAACATTACAATGATACAACATTTTATTAAGTAAAAATAATTAATTGCGATTTTCCCAATTTTATTTGAGGATGTTTTCTTATTTTTCAATGCGTTTTTCTCAATTACAAATTCGATTATATCAATTTAATTTGAGGACTGTTTTCTCAATTTCAAATGCGTTTTTCTAAATTACAAATACGATTTCTCAATTTCAAATGCCTTTCTTCCAATTTCAATTGAATATGGTATAGTGTGAAGTTAACCCAGAAACTGATACGTTATGTGTCTTGGATATTGTGGGCTAACTTCACACTTTTTGGGTTAACTTCACAGGACGAAAAAAGGACATAAAATAAAAATTTTGACAAAAAAAATTATTAGAATCGATTTCAAATGAGTTTTTTCCAATTCCAAATGCGTTTTTCTCAATTACAAATACGATTTCTTAATTTCAAATGCGATTTCTCAATTTCAAATGTGGTTCCAAATTTCAAATTCGGTATTTCCAATTTCAAATGCGATTTCTCAATTACAAATGCGATTTCTCAATATCAATTGCCTTTCCACCAATTTCAATTGAAAATTGTGTAGTTTTATGGTAAATATGTTTTTTGTAAATTGTATCTGCTATGCGACCATGCCAATCTTTGCACATCAATGGATAGGATAATCATAAATATGTGCATTAAAAATGTTCATGTGTCAATTATTGTGGCAGATGAAAAATTTTTGCTGATTGAGCGCGCGTCTGTTAACAACTTCCGTTTGCACATCGGGTGATATGCATGCTAAATGTCAAGTTCATGTGTCAATGTTTGGACATGTATAAAGATTTTAGTCAATTGTGGCCATGTCAGTTATCAGATCCCGCCCATTTTAGGCACATACTTGAAGGGAGTATTTATAGATGTACATACGAAATTTTAAGTTACTTATCATGAAAATTTTAAGTTTATAGCTCAATTTTTGTGACAGATAAAATTTTTTGTGGATTGTGGGCGCCGCTCTTGATCAGTGAGAATGTCAACCACAGACAGAAACGGACATGTCTAAATCGACTCACGCTTTGATGCTGATTAAGAATATATATACTTTGTAGGGTTCTCGTCCTTCTGGGTGTTGCAAATGGAAGAACAAACTTAGTATCTTTTTTGGTGGGTAAAAAAATAAAAGATAATTCAATTGAGAAGAAATTAATATTAAGAAAATATATATAAGTGCTCGAACACAATAGAGCAGCAGCCGCAAAAAATGACTCTTTTTTGACACTGCAAAAAAAAAAATTAATAAAAAAAAATTTGCTGCTGCTGCTCTATTGTGTTCGAGCTATACATATATAATTCTCCAAGTTAATATATGAAAGTAAGTAAATACATTTATTGTGCATGCAGACCTATTATTTCCTTTTTAGGTATATACTTTATATATATTATCTTTATCTTTGACAATTTTTTTTTTTTGACAAGAAAATATACAAAAAATGTTTATCATTGCGAAAGTTTATATTTCTCTTAAAACAATTCAGTGTTGGTGAGGTTTTCTTCTCGTGTAATAAATAGAAATATTTATATTAACTACTACTATTACTTACATTAGTAAGAAGAAGCATCAAATTAAAAACTGGGTGTTTTTTCGTCATTTATAAAATCAACAAATATGTATATAAGTAATATTTTCGTGTTTTTAAATAAAGAACACATTAATTAAATTTGTCTTAAAAGGATTCAAATGGAAAAATTTAGCAAACAAATGCAATAATAATAAAGAAATGTAATAGTAAAAGGAAATTTTTTTTAAAAAATTGAAACTAAAAAAAAAGTTTATATATAAGTATAATAATTAGTGAAATTAAAAAAAAACATGGAAGCCAACGATGAGGTGGTGGAACGTCAAAAATTGGTGGATGTTGAAACCGAAGAAGATGTAACAACCAGTGCTCTCAAGTCAGTACCAACACCTGCCTCACCCGTAACTGTGCCGAAAATTAATGTAAACTTTATTTTATGTATACAATTTTTATATTTAATTTTTTAAATCAATACAATTAAAGGTTAAAAGTTTATCAAGTGGTGATACAACACGTAGTCGTAATTCTGCTTCCTGTTCTATAGAACGCACAACCGTTATTTCAGATAAAATGGGTGCTCGTGGTGGTGGTGGCAGCGGCACTGGTGACATTGGTCAAACGTCCGCCAAAGTTACCTATATTAATGAACGACGGACACGCCCCCATTTGCACGGTACTGCCGATGAACGTTTTGAATTCAAATCACGTCCTAGAAAGTTATTGAAAGGTAGGATTAATATTTATAATAGAAAGAAATTAATATTTTTTTGCGACTTGGCATTATATGATATTTTTTATAAGTACATACCATTGCTGGGGTTGTCTTCTTGGTGTTCAGGAAGATGATTTTATGTGATTTTATATATATATCATACATACTTTATCATACTTTATGCTATAATATTAAGTTTTTGAAATTTTGGCCATATTTATATATATTTAAATATTTAAAAAAATTTATATATATTTAAAAAAAGCCTTTTCTCTCTATATAATTATGCCCGTTTATCTGTCCATACTTACAGATTGAAGAAATTGAAAGAAATTTTATTTATGAACATATTCAAGTATTAATGATTTTAAAAAATCTGTGCGCGGCATTTACCCGATTATGCCTTTTAATTGTATATATAATTTGCACAAAATGGCGAATGCTTACTTGACTTATAAACAAATGAAGAAGAAGTTTGAATTGTATTGAACTAAATAGAAATACTTATGTTTGAATGTCATTTGTAAAGAACGAAAATTAACTGTATGGAGTTTATTTGCTATAGTACTCTCATTAAGACCCATGTCCCTAAATGGATTATGTTTAGGAATATGTACTGTAATATGCTCATGTTGGCGTAGGTGTTAACCGATTGAATTATTTTTATTTTTATACCCTCCACCTTAGGGAAGAGGGTATATTCTTTTTGATCATCCGTTTGCAACACATCGAAGGAAGCGTCGGAGACCCCACAAACCATATATATTCTTAATCAGCTTGAAAAGAGAAACCGTTTGAGACATGTCCGCGCGTGTGTTCGTGTGTCCGTCTGTTGTTGGCACTCTCACGGTCGTAATTTTTGAGGTATCAAATTGAAACATTGCATAATTATTCTTAGTTCAATTTCGCCATTCCTTATTGAAATTGGGCAAAATCGGTTAAGAAACACGCCCACAATAAACGAAAGTCTCAACATACCTCGAAAAAATTGTATCTCTAAAAAATTATATATCGCACAATACTATGTTTATTAAGTTGAAATTTGGTATATATATAAGTGGTACCGTTATCCAACACTATGCCAAAAATGGGCGTGATTGAATAACGTAAACGCCTATAATTAAAAAAAACTATTTGTTGTTTAATAATGACCTCAATAATAATATGTACGCAACAATTTAATGCATATTAAGTTGTAATTTAATACACATTTCAATTATTATAAAAGGTGGAGGGCATTTAAGCTTCGGTCTTAACCGAACTTTTCTATCTTGTTTAATTTTATTTTCCATAACTTTCCCATATCATTTACATTGTAAATATTGATAAGTAAAAAAAATTTTTTTTAAATTAATTTTTGTTGTATTTTATAAAATTTTTTATTGTTAAATTTTTTTATGCGCTCTTTCATTCCTTCTACCCGTTCCTACATCATCTATATAAAATGTTCAATGCTGATAATGGTTGTAATTGCAAATATTATTATTATTATTGTTGTATAATAATAATAATAATAATAATAATAATAATAACAATAACAATAATAATAACAATAATAATAATAATAATAATAATAATAATAATGACTTTAGAGGATGCTGGTAATGGTGATGATGATGAAATTAAAGAAGACAATATAATTTGCATAAAAGAATTAAGCAACGAAACGTTAACGGATGACAATATTAGTGATAACAATTTACAACAACAAACTATACATTTATCATACACAACACGTGCAATGACAACGGCAATATCATTAACGGACACAATAAAATCGACTAAACAACGGTTAATAACAGTGACAGACATGATTAGCAATCAAAGTGTTGGCATTGAACAAAAAATTAATCATTATCAGCAACAACGACAACATTACGAGAATCATCAGCCATCATTACATACACTATATACGCCAAAAATCGCCATAAATCGTTATAAAACCAATGCTGCCATAGGAATGAGTTTTAGTACTGGTTATCCCGGTTTGTTATCATCATCACAGAACACTAGCAACAATCTTAGCGGTGGTGATAAATTTCATGAACGTCCAATTAAACATCACTCTTTTGTCTCAGAAGTGCCCGACGTTAAACATATGGAACGTGCCCTCTTGGGTCTATTAAATGATTTTCATTCTGGCAAATTAAAAGCGTTTGGTAAGTTTTTATAAAAAAAGTTACAACAAAGAAATGTATGGAAAATAAATTTAAATAAAATATTTTTTTAAATAAGGTTCGGGTTGTACTATGGAACAAATGACCAAAATACGCGAACAACAGGAAAGTCTGGCTAAACTGCATTTCGAATTGGCCGCAGCAGAGGAAGATGCTTTGGAGAATGGTAATGATATTAATGCAGCCAAAGCTCAGGAGAATATGTTGCAATTAATGCAACGTTTGGAGGAATTATCCATTTCCATTGAACAACTACAAACCAGTCATACCGGACTCTGAGACTTATTACAAACAACGCATACCATTCATTTGCCTGCCTTAATTATCAAATGGCAGCTGCGTGTCTACAACAGTCTAATTCGTGTAAGGGGTGATGAAGTGTTTTTTAATTTTTTTTAAGTGGGAGTCATTTTTATACGTCCGAGTATCGATCTTTACAAAATATATATATATATATATATATATTTGTAGTACACCTATAGTAACAACTTTTGGTCCTATGAAGGGTTAAAAGTAATGAACATATACTTTACTACACTATCTAAAACAGAGAAAAATTTTCTCTTTTATGATATTTGTTTATAAAATTGTTTAAATTTTTTACGCCCTTCACATAAGATGCCCACCATCGACAAAAACCTTTATATCTGCCACAGAAATTGACCTATGAACTTGAAAAGCTAAATTCAGTTTTCTTACTTGTTTGTAACTGTCATTAATTTTGTAAAGAAATAATTCAGAAAAAAATTAAATTTTATTATGAGTTTTTTTAAGTATATAAGTGATTATATACATAAAATATAGATTTGTAATGTAACATTATGTAAAACTGTTCCTTTTTAATTATATATGTATGTATTTTAAACATATTTCCAATAAAAACTTCCTAATGTTCACTCGTTATACTCACCTCAGTGATGAGGGTATACTAAGTTTGTTCTTCCGTTTGCAACACCCAGAAGTAGGCGTCAGATACCCTACAAAGAATATATATTCTTAAACAGCACCAATAACTAAGTCGATTTAGACATGTAATCCACATAAAAATTTTTAAAATCTATCGTTTATTATACCCTCCACCTTAGAGAAGAGGGTATATTTATTTTGATCATCCGTTTACAACACATCGAAGGAAGCCTCAGAGACCCCACAAACCATATGTATTCTTAATCAAAATGAAAAAAAAAATTGTTTGAGACTTGTCCGTCCGTTTGAGCGTATGCCCTTCTGTTGTGGCCCTCTCACGGTCGTAATTTTTTAGACATCAAATTAAAACTTCGCATACTTATTCTTAGTTTAATTTCGCTGTTCCGTATTGAAATTGGGCAAAATCGGTTAAGAGACACGCCCACAATAAAAAAAACTCAACATACCTCGAAAAAATTGTGCATGTGCGTGAACGTTTTTTTGTTTGGGCGCACCAACTTTACCTAATACAGCCTCATATGGTAAATTTTGAAAATTGAAATTTAAATAAACAAACAACCCAGGATCAAATTTGTCATTTGGGTTCGTCCTCATACCAAGTAGGTTCCAATGGTACATAGCATGTACGTGTACCCTTTTTTGTTTTGGCGTACTAACTTCACGTAATATAGCCTCATATGGTAAATTTTGAAAATTGAATTTTATATAAAAAAACAACTTAGGATCAAATTTTTCATGTGGGTTCGTTCTCATCCCAAGTAGGTTCACATGGTATATAGCATGTGCGTGCACGCTTTTTTGTTTGGGAGCACCAACTTTACCTAATACAGCCTCATATGGCAAATTTTGAAAATTGAATTTTGAATAAAAAAAAAAACCCAGGATCAAATTTGTCATTTGGGTTCGTCCTCATCCCAAGTAGGTTCCAAAGGTATAAAGCATATGCGCGCACCCTTTTTTGTTTCGGCGTACTAACTTCACGTAATATAGCCTCATATGGTAAATTTTGAAAATTGAATTTTAAATAAAAAAACAACCAAGAATCAAATTTTTCATGTGGGTTAGTCCTCATCCCAAGTAGGTTCCAATGGTATATAGCATGTACGTGCACCCTTTTTTGTTTTGGCGTACTAACTTCAGGTAATATATCCTCATATGGTAAATTTTGAAAATTGAATTTTAAATAAAAAACCAACCCAGGATTAAATTTTTCATGTGGGTTAGTCCTCATCCCAAGTAGGTTCCAATGGTATATAGCATGTACGTGTGCCCTTTTTTGTTTCGGCGTACTAACTTCACGTAATATAGCCTCATATGGTAAATTTTGAAAATTGAATTTTATATAAAAAAAAAACTTAGGATCAAATTTGTCATTTGGGTTCGTTCTCATACCAAGTAGGTTCACATGGTATATAGCATGTGCGTGCACGCTTTTTTGTTTGGGACCACCAACTTTACCTAATACAGCCTCATATGGTAAATTTTGAAAATTGAATTTTAAATAAACAAACAACCCAGGATCAAATTTGTCATTTGGGTTCGTCCTCACCCCAAGTAGGTTCCAATGGTACATAGCATGTACGTGCACCCTTTTTTGTTTCGGCGTACTAACTTCACGTAATATAGCCTCATATGGTAAATTTTTAAAATTGAATTTTATATAAAAAAACAACTTAGGATCAAATTTGTCATTTGGGTTCGTTCTCATCCCAAGTAGGTTCACATGGTATATAGCATGTACGTGCACGCTTTTTTGTTTGGGCGCAGCAACTTTACCTAATACAGCCTCATATGGCAAATTTTGAAAATTGAATTTTGAATAAAAAAAAAAACCCAGGATCAAATTTGTCATTTGGGTTCGTCCTCATCCCAAGTAGGTTCCAAAGGTATAAAGCATGTGCGTGCACCCTTTTTTGTTTCGGCGTACTAACTTCACGTAATATAGCCTCATATGGTAAATTTTTAAAATTGAATTTTAAATAAAAAAACAACCAAGAATCAAATTTGTCATTTGGGTTAGTCCTCATCCCAAGTAGGTTCCAATGGTATATAGCATGTGCGTGCACGATTTTTTGTTTCGGCGTGCTAACTTCACGTAATATATCCTCATATGGTAAATTTTGAAAATTGAATTTTAAATAAAAAACCAACCCAGGATTAAATTTTTCATGTGGGTTAGTCCTCATCCCAAGTAGGTTCCAATGGTATATAGCATGTACGTGTGCCCTTTTTTGTTTCGGCGTACTAACTTCACGTAATATAGCCTCATATGGTAAATTTTTAAAATTGAATTTTAAATAAAAAAACAACCCAGGATCAAATTTTTCATGTGGGTTCGTCCTCATCCCAAGTAGGTTCCAATGGTATGTAGCATGTACGTGCACCCTTTTTTGTTTCGGCGTACTAACTTCACGTAATATAGCCTCATATGGAAAATTTTGAAAATTGAATTTTAAATAAACAAACAACCCAGGATCAAATTTGTCATTTGGGTTCGTCCTCATTCCAAGTAGGTTCCAATGGTCCATAGCATGTACGTGCACCCTTTTTTGTTTCGGCGTACTAACTTCACATAAATAGCCTCATATGATAAATTTTTAAAATTGAATTTTATATAAAAAAACAACTTAGGATCAAATTTTTCATGTGGGTTAGTCCTCATTTTAAGTAGGTTTCAAAGGTATAAAGCATGTGCGTGCACCCTTTTTTGTTTCGGCGTACTAACTTCACGTAATATAGCCTCATATGGTAAATTTTGAAAATTGAATTTTAAATAAAAAAACAACCCAGGATCAAATTTGTCATTTGCGTTCGTCCTCATTCCAAGTAGGTTCCAATGGTACATAGCATGTACGTGCACCCTTTTTTGTTTCGGCGTACTAACTTCACGTAAAATAGCCTCATATGGTAAATTTTTAAAATTGAATTTTATATAAAAAAACAACTTAGGATCAAATTTTTCATGTGGGTTAGTCCTCATTTTAAGTAGGTTTCAAAGGTATAAAGCATGTGCGTGCACCCTTTTTTGTTTCGGCGTACTAACTTCACGTAATATAGCCTCATATGGTAAATTTTTAAAATTGAATTTTAAATAAAAAAACAAACCAAAATCAAATTTTTCATGTGGGTTAGTCCTCATTTTAAGTAGGTTTCAAAGGTATAAAGCATGTGCGTGCACCCTTTTTTGTTTCGGCGTACTAACTTCACGTAATATAGCCTCATATGGTAAATTTTGAAAATTGAATTTTAAATAAAAAAACAACCCAGGATCAAATTTTTCATGTGGGTTAGTCCTCATTTTAAGTAGGTTTCAAAGGTATAAAGCATGTGCGTGCACCCTTTTTTGTTTCGGCGTACTAACTTCACGTAATATAGCCTCATATGGAAAATTTTGAAAATTGAATTTTAAATAAACAAACAACCCAGGATCAAATTTGTCATTTGGGTTCGTCCTCATCCCAAGTAGGTTCCAATGGTACATAGCATGTACGTGCACCCTTTTTTGTTTTGGCGTACTAACTTCACGTAATATAGCCTCATATGGCAAATTTTGAAAATTGAATTTTGAATAAAAAAAAAAACCCAGGATCAAATTTGTCATTTGGGTTCGTCCTCATCCCAAGTAGGTTCCAAAGGTATAAAGCATGTGCGTGCACCCTTTTTTGTTTCGGCGTAGTAACTTCACGTAAAATAGCCTCATATGGTAAATTTTTAAAATTGAATTTTATATAAAAAAACAACTTAGGATCAAATTTTTCATGTGGGTTAGTCCTCATTTTAAGTAGGTTTCAAAGGTATAAAGCATGTGCGTGCACCCTTTTTTGTTTCGGCGTACTAACTTCACGTAATATAGCCTCATATGGTAAATTTTTAAAATTGAATTTTAAATAAAAAAACAAACCAAAATCAAATTTTTCATGTGGGTTAGTCCTCATTTTAAGTAGGTTTCAAAGGTATAAAGCATGTGCGTGCACCCTTTTTTGTTTCGGCGTACTAACTTCACGTAATATAGCCTCATATGGTAAATTTTGAAAATTGAATTTTAAATAAAAAAACAACCAAGAATCAAATTTTTCATGTGGGTTAGTCCTCATCCCAAGTAGGTTCCAATGGTATATAGCATGTACGTGCACCCTTTTTTGTTTTGGCGTACTAACTTCAGGTAATATAGCCTCATATGGTAAATTTTGAAAATTGAATTTTAAATAAAAAAACAACCCAGGATCAAATTTGTCATTTGGGTTCGTCCTCATCCCAAGTAGGTTCCAATGGTACATAGCATGTACGTGCACCCTTTTTTGTTTTGGCGTACTAACTTCACGTAATATAGCCTCATATGGTAAATTTTGAAAATTGAATTTTATATAAAAAAAAAACTTAGGATCAAATTTGTCATTTGGGTTCGTTCTCATCCCAAGTAGGTTCACATGGTATATAGCATGTGCGTGCACGCTTTTTTGTTTGGGAGCACCAACTTTACCTAATACAGCCTCATATGGTAAATTTTGAAAATTGAATTTTAAATAAACAAACAACCCAGGATCAAATTTGTCATTTGGGTTCGTCCTCACCCCAAGTAGGTTCCAATGGTACATAGCATGTACGTGCACCCTTTTTTGTTTCGGCGTACTAACTTCACGTAATATAGCCTCATATGGTAAATTTTTAAAATTGAATTTTATATAAAAAAACAACTTAGGATCAAATTTGTCATTTGGGTTCGTTCTCATCCCAAGTAGGTTCACATGGTATATAGCATGTACGTGCACGCTTTTTTGTTTGGGCGCAGCAACTTTACCTAATACAGCCTCATATGGCAAATTTTGAAAATTGAATTTTGAATAAAAAAAAAAACCCAGGATCAAATTTGTCATTTGGGTTCGTCCTCATCCCAAGTAGGTTCCAAAGGTATAAAGCATGTGCGTGCACCCTTTTTTGTTTCGGCGTACTAACTTCACGTAATATAGCCACATATGGTAAATTTTTAAAATTGAATTTTAAATAAAAAAACAACCAAGAATCAAATTTGTCATTTGGGTTAGTCCTCATCCCAAGTAGGTTCCAATGGTATATAGCATGTGCGTGCACGATTTTTTGTTTCGGCGTGCTAACTTCACGTAATATATCCTCATATGGTAAATTTTGAAAATTGAATTTTAAATAAAAAACCAACCCAGGATTAAATTTTTCATGTGGGTTAGTCCTCATCCCAAGTAGGTTCCAATGGTATATAGCATGTACGTGTGCCCTTTTTTGTTTCGGCGTACTAACTTCACGTAATATAGCCTCATATGGTAAATTTTTAAAATTGAATTTTAAATAAAAAAACAACCCAGGATCAAATTTTTCATGTGGGTTCGTCCTCATCCCAAGTAGGTTCCAATGGTATGTAGCATGTACGTGCACCCTTTTTTGTTTCGGCGTACTAACTTCACGTAATATAGCCTCATATGGAAAATTTTGAAAATTGAATTTTAAATAAACAAACAACCCAGGATCAAATTTGTCATTTGGGTTCGTCCTCATTCCAAGTAGGTTCCAATGGTCCATAGCATGTACGTGCACCCTTTTTTGTTTCGGCGTACTAACTTCACGTAAAATAGCCTCATATGATAAATTTTTAAAATTGAATTTTATATAAAAAAACAACTTAGGATCAAATTTTTCATGTGGGTTAGTCCTCATTTTAAGTAGGTTTCAAAGGTATAAAGCATGTGCGTGCACCCTTTTTTGTTTCGGCGTACTAACTTCACGTAATATAGCCTCATATGGTAAATTTTGAAAATTGAATTTTAAATAAAAAAACAACCCAGGATCAAATTTTTCATGTGGGTTAGTCCTCATTTTAAGTAGGTTTCAAAGGTATAAAGCATGTGCGTGCACCCTTTTTTGTTTCGGCGTACTAACTTCACGTAATATAGCCTCATATGGAAAATTTTGAAAATTGAATTTTAAATAAACAAACAACCCAGGATCAAATTTGTCATTTGGGTTCGTCCTCATCCCAAGTAGGTTCCAATGGTACATAGCATGTACGTGCACCCTTTTTTGTTTAGGCGTACTAACTTCACGTAATATAGCCTCATATGGTAAATTTTTAAAATTGAATTTTAAATAAAAAAACAACCCAAGATCAAATTTTTCATGTGGGTTAGTCCTCATTTTAAGTAGGTTTCAAAGGTATAAAGCATGTGCGTGCACCCTTTTTTGTTTCGGCGTACTAACTTCACGTAATATAGCCTCATATGGTAAATTTTGAAAATTGAATTTTAAATAAAAAAACAACCCAGGATCAAATTTTTCATGTGGGTTAGTCCTCATTTTAAGTAGGTTTCAAAGGTATAAAGCATGTACGTGCACCCTTTTTTGTTTCGGCGTACTAACTTCACGTAATATAGCCTCATATGGAAAATTTTGAAAATTGAATTTTAAATAAACAAACAACCCAGGATCAAATTTGTCATTTGGGTTCGTCCTCATTCCAAGTAGGTTCCAATGGTACATAGCATGTACGTGCACCCTTTTTTGTTTCGGCGTACTAACTTCACGTAAAATAGCCTCATATGGTAAATTTTTAAAATTGAATTTTATATAAAAAAACAACTTAGGATCAAATTTTTCATGTGGGTTAGTCCTCATTTTAAGTAGGTTTCAAAGGTATAAAGCATGTGCGTGCACCCTTTTTTGTTTCGGCGTACTAACTTCACGTAATATAGCCTCATATGGTAAATTTTTAAAATTGAATTTTAAATAAAAAAACAAACCAAAATCAAATTTTTCATGTGGGTTAGTCCTCATTTTAAGTAGGTTTCAAAGGTATAAAGCATGTGCGTGCACCCTTTTTTGTTTCGGCGTACTAACTTCACGTAATATAGCCTCATATGGTAAATTTTGAAAATTGAATTTTAAATAAAAAAACAACCCAGGATCAAATTTTTCATGTGGGTTAGTCCTCATTTTAAGTAGGTTTCAAAGGTATAAAGCATGTGCGTGCACCCTTTTTTCTTTCGGCGTACTAACTTCACGTAATATAGCCTCATATGGAAAATTTTGAAAATTGAATTTTAAATAAACAAACAACCCAGGATCAAATTTGTCATTTGGGTTCGTCCTCATCCCAAGTAGGTTCCAATGGTACATAGCATGTACGTGCACCCTTTTTTGTTTAGGCGTACTAACTTCACGTAATATAGCCTCATATGGCAAATTTTGAAAATTGAATTTTGAATAAAAAAAAAACCCAGGATCAAATTTGTCATTTGGGTTCGTCCTCATCCCAAGTAGGTTCCAAAGGTATAAAGCATGTGCGTGCACCCTTTTTTGTTTCGGCGTACTAACTTCACGTAATATAGCCTCATATGGTAAATTTTGAAAATTGAATTTTATATAAAAAAACAACTTAGGATCAAATTTGTCATTTGGGTTCGTTCTCATCCCAAGTAGGTTCACATGGTATATAGCATGTACGTGCACGCTTTTTTGTTTGGGCGCAGCGACTTTACCTAATACAGCCTCATATGGCAAATTTTGAAAATTGAATTTTGAATAAAAAAAAAAACCCAGGATCAAATTTGTCATTTGGGTTCGTCCTCATCCCAAGTAGGTTCCAAAGGTATAAAGCATGTGCGTGCACCCTTTTTTGTTTCGGCGTACTAACTTCACGTAATATAGCCTCATATGGTAAATTTTTAAAATTGAATTTTATATAAAAAAAAAACTTAGGATCAAATTTGTCATTTGGGTTCGTTCTCATCCCAAGTAGGTTCACATGGTATATAGCATGTGCGTGCACGCTTTTTTGTTTGGGAGCACCAACTTTACCTAATACAGCCTCATATGGTAAATTTTGAAAATTGAATTTTAAATAAACAAACAACCCAGGATCAAATTTGTCATTTGGGTTCGTCCTCACCCCAAGTAGGTTCCAATGGTACATAGCATGTACGTGCACCCTTTTTTGTTTCGGCGTACTAACTTCACGTAATATAGCCTCATATGGTAAATTTTTAAAATTGAATTTTATATAAAAAAACAACTTAGGATCAAATTTGTCATTTGGGTTCGTTCTCATCCCAAGTAGGTTCACATGGTATATAGCATGTACGTGCACGCTTTTTTGTTTGGGCGCAGCAACTTTACCTAATACAGCCTCATATGGCAAATTTTGAAAATTGAATTTTGAATAAAAAAAAAAACCCAGGATCAAATTTGTCATTTGGGTTCGTCCTCATCCCAAGTAGGTTCCAAAGGTATAAAGCATGTGCGTGCACCCTTTTTTGTTTCGGCGTACTAACTTCACGTAATATAGCCTCATATGGTAAATTTTTAAAATTGAATTTTAAATAAAAAAACAACCAAGAATCAAATTTGTCATTTGGGTTAGTCCTCATCCCAAGTAGGTTCCAATGGTATATAGCATGTGCGTGCACGATTTTTTGTTTCGGCGTGCTAACTTCACGTAATATATCCTCATATGGTAAATTTTGAAAATTGAATTTTAAATAAAAAACCAACCCAGGATTAAATTTTTCATGTGGGTTAGTCCTCATCCCAAGTAGGTTCCAATGGTATATAGCATGTACGTGTGCCCTTTTTTGTTTCGGCGTACTAACTTCACGTAATATAGCCTCATATGGTAAATTTTGAAAATTGAATTTTAAATAAACAAACAACCCAGGATCAAATTTGTCATTTGGGTTCGTCCTCATTCCAAGTAGGTTCCAATGGTCCATAGCATGTACGTGCACCCTTTTTTGTTTCGGCGTACTAACTTCACGTAAAATAGCCTCATATGATAAATTTTTAAAATTGAATTTTATATAAAAAAACAACTTAGGATCAAATTTTTCATGTGGGTTAGTCCTCATTTTAAGTAGGTTTCAAAGGTATAAAGCATGTGCGTGCACCCTTTTTTGTTTCGGCGTACTAACTTCACGTAATATAGCCTCATATGGTAAATTTTGAAAATTGAATTTTAAATAAAAAAACAACCCAGGATCAAATTTTTCATGTGGGTTAGTCCTCATTTTAAGTAGGTTTCAAAGGTATAAAGCATGTGCGTGCACCCTTTTTTGTTTCGGCGTACTAACTTCACGTAATATAGCCTCATATGGAAAATTTTGAAAATTGAATTTTAAATAAACAAACAACCCAAGATCAAATTTTTCATGTGGGTTAGTCCTCATTTTAAGTAGGTTTCAAAGGTATAAAGCATGTGCGTGCACCCTTTTTTGTTTCGGCGTACTAACTTCACGTAATATAGCCTCATATGGTAAATTTTGAAAATTGAATTTTAAATAAAAAAACAACCCAGGATCAAATTTTTCATGTGGGTTAGTCCTCATTTTAAGTAGGTTTCAAAGGTATAAAGCATGTACGTGCACCCTTTTTTGTTTCGGCGTACTAACTTCACGTAATATAGCCTCATATGGAAAATTTTGAAAATTGAATTTTAAATAAACAAACAACCCAGGATCAAATTTGTCATTTGGGTTCGTCCTCATTCCAAGTAGGTTCCAATGGTACATAGCATGTACGTGCACCCTTTATTGTTTCGGCGTACTAACTTCACGTAAAATAGCCTCATATGGTAAATTTTTAAAATTGAATTTTATATAAAAAAACAACTTAGGATCAAATTTTTCATGTGGGTTAGTCCTCATTTTAAGTAGGTTTCAAAGGTATAAAGCATGTGCGTGCACCCTTTTTTGTTTCGGCGTACTAACTTCACGTAATATAGCCTCATATGGTAAATTTTTAAAATTGAATTTTAAATAAAAAAACAAACCAAAATCAAATTTTTCATGTGGGTTAGTCCTCATTTTAAGTAGGTTTCAAAGGTATAAAGCATGTGCGTGCACCCTTTTTTGTTTCGGCGTACTAACTTCACGTAATATAGCCTCATATGGTAAATTTTGAAAATTGAATTTTAAATAAAAAAACAACCCAGGATCAAATTTTTCATGTGGGTTAGTCCTCATTTTAAGTAGGTTTCAAAGGTATAAAGCATGTGCGTGCACCCTTTTTTGTTTCGGCGTACTAACTTCACGTAATATAGCCTCATATGGAAAATTTTGAAAATTGAATTTTAAATAAACAAACAACCCAGGATCAAATTTGTCATTTGGGTTCGTCCTCATCCCAAGTAGGTTCCAATGGTACATAGCATGTACGTGCACCCTTTTTTGTTTTGGCGTACTAACTTCACGTAATATAGCCTCATATGGCAAATTTTGAAAATTGAATTTTGAATAAAAAAAAAAACCCAGGATCAAATTTGTCATTTGGGTTCGTCCTCATCCCAAGTAGGTTCCAAAGGTATAAAGCATGTGCGTGCACCCTTTTTTGTTTCGGCGTACTAACTTCACGTAATATAGCCTCATATGGTAAATTTTGAAAATTGAATTTTATATAAAAAAACAACTTAGGATCAAATTTGTCATTTGGGTTCGTTCTCATCCCAAGTAGGTTCACATGGTATATAGCATGTACGTGCACCCTTTTTTGTTTGGGCGCAGCGACTTTACCTAATACAGCCTCATATGGCAAATTTTGAAAATTGAATTTTGAATAAAAAAAAAACCCAGGATCAAATTTGTCATTTGGGTTCGTCCTCATCCCAAGTAGGTTCCAAAGGTATAAAGCATGTGCGTGCACCCTTTTTTGTTTCGGCGTACTAACTTCACGTAATATAGCCTCATATGGTAAATTTTTAAAATTGAATTTTAAATAAAAAAACAACCAAGAATCAAATTTGTCATTTGGGTTAGTCCTCATCCCAAGTAGGTTCCAATGGTATATAGCATGTGCGTGCACGATTTTTTGTTTCGGCGTGCTAACTTCACGTAATATATCCTCATATGGTAAATTTTGAAAATTGAATTTTAAATAAAAAACCAACCCAGGATTAAATTTTTCATGTGGGTTAGTCCTCATCCCAAGTAGGTTCCAATGGTATATAGCATGTACGTGTGCCCTTTTTTGTTTCGGCGTACTAACTTCACGTAATATAGCCTCATATGGTAAATTTTTAAAATTGAATTTTAAATAAAAAAACAACCCAGGATCAAATTTTTCATGTGGGTTCGTCCTCATCCCAAGTAGGTTCCAATGGTATGTAGCATGTACGTGCACCCTTTTTTGTTTCGGCGTACTAACTTCACGTAATATAGCCTCATATGGAAAATTTTGAAAATTGAATTTTAAATAAACAAACAACCCAGGATCAAATTTGTCATTTGGGTTCGTCCTCATTCCAAGTAGGTTCCAATGGTACATAGCATGTACGTGCACCCTTTTTTGTTTCGGCGTACTAACTTCACGTAATATAGCCTCATATGGTAAATTTTGAAAATTGAATTTTAAATAAAAAAACAACCCAGGATCAAATTTTTCATGTGGGTTAGTCCTCATTTTAAGTAGGTTTCAAAGGTATAAAGCATGTGCGTGTACCCTTTTTTGTTTCGGCGTACTAACTTCACGTAATATAGCCTCATATGGAAAATTTTGAAAATTGAATTTTAAATAAACAAACAACCCAGGATCAAATTTGTCATTTGGGTTCGTCCTCATCCCAAGTAGGTTCCAATGGTACATAGCATGTACGTGCACCCTTTTTTGTTTAGGCGTACTAACTTCACGTAATATAGCCTCATATGGTAAATTTTTAAAATTGAATTTTAAATAAAAAAACAACCCAAGATCAAATTTTTCATGTGGGTTAGTCCTCATTTTAAGTAGGTTTCAAAGGTATAAAGCATGTGCGTGCACCCTTTTTTGTTTCGGCGTACTAACTTCACGTAATATAGCCTCATATGGTAAATTTTGAAAATTGAATTTTAAATAAAAAAACAACCCAGGATCAAATTTTTCATGTGGGTTAGTCCTCATTTTAAGTAGGTTTCAAAGGTATAAAGCATGTGCGTGCACCCTTTTTTGTTTCGGCGTACTAACTTCACGTAATATAGCCTCATATGGAAAATTTTGAAAATTGAATTTTAAATAAACAAACAACCCAGGATCAAATTTGTCATTTGGGTTCGTCCTCATCCCAAGTAGGTTCCAATGGTACATAGCATGTACGTGCACCCTTTTTTGTTTTGGCGTACTAACTTCACGTAATATAGCCTCATATGGCAAATTTTGAAAATTGAATTTTGAATAAAAAAAAAAACCCAGGATCAAATTTGTCATTTGGGTTCGTCCTCATCCCAAGTAGGTTCCAAAGGTATAAAGCATGTGCGTGCACCCTTTTTTGTTTCGGCGTACTAACTTCACGTAATATAGCCTCATATGGTAAATTTTGAAAATTGAATTTTAAATAAAAAAACAACCAAGAATCAAATTTTTCATGTGGGTTAGTCCTTATCCCAAGTAGGTTCCAATGGTATATAGCATGTGCGTGCACGATTTTTTGTTTCGGCGTGCTAACTTCACGTAATATATCCTCATATGGCAAATTTGAAAATTGAATTTTAAATAAAAAACCAACCCAGGATTAAATTTTTCATGTGGGTTAGTCCTCATCCCAAGTAGGTTCCAATGGTATATAGCTTGTGCGTGCACGATTTTTTGTTTCGGCGTACTAACTTCACGTAATATAGCCTCATATGGAAATTTTTAAAATTGAATTTTAAATAAAAAAACAACCCAGGATCAAATTTTTCATGTGGGTTCGTCCTCATCCCAAGTAGGTTCCAATGGTATATAGCATGTACGTGCACCCTTTTTTGTTTCGGCGTACTAACTTCACGTAATATAGCCTCATATGGAAAATTTTGAAAATTGAATTTTAAATAAACAAACAACCCAGGAACAAATTTGTCATTTGTGTTCTTCCTCATCCCAAGTAGGTTCCAATGATACATAGCATGTACGTGCACCCTTTTTTGTTTCGGCGTACTAACTTCACGTAATATAGCCTCATATGGCAAATTTTGAAAATGGAATTTTAAATAAAAAACCAACCCATCATTAAATTTTTCACGTGGGTTCGTCCTCATCCCAAGTAGGTTCCAATGGTATATAGCATGTACGTGCACCCTTTTTTGTTTATGGCAAATTTTGAAAATTGAATTTTAAATAAAAAAACAACCCAGCATCAAATTTTTCATGTGGGTTCGTCGTCAACCCAAGTAGTTTCCAATGGTATTTTGACGAGGAAAGTCGTCCCTCGTTTTCCCCGTCAACTAATTTCTTAAAAAATATAATTGTAACCATATATATAAGGTAGATAGTAGGAAACTTAGTATTAAAAATAATGTAAATCTGGTTACCACTCGTTGCCACGTCATCGTGTACCGACCGAGTACTGTCGGGACGCGATTCCAATAATTTCTAACGAAAAAACATCCAGCTTAGCGATGTTAGGAGATTGTTCGTTCTTCTTTGGCGAGCGGACTGTCAAGGTGATCGGTCGTAAAACAAATCATTCAGCTACTGTGAGTATTGTTCGACTTGGAAATTATAAAGGTACAGGACGAAAGTCTCTACAGTGATATATATAAAGGTGTAGTAACAAAGGTACAGGACGAAAGTCTATACATTGAGATAAATAAAAGGAGTAGTAGCAAAGGTACAGGACGAAAGTCTGTACACCCCGTTTACATATATAAAGTGTGCGAGCTAGGGTACAGGACGTACCGTCTGCACATTTGTGCTAGGGACGAATAGGACAGGGTGTACAATCTGTTAACAGCAGCGAGTATGGCCAGAGTGGTAGGGGGAAGCATCAAAATATCAAAAGTAATTTTAGAGTTATAACAATAAAGATAAAAGAGATATCGGTTATAATAACTAGAACGTTTTCCTTACTTTAAATAAAAAATTAATGGACGAGATACCCTACGCCGACGGCTTAACCCGACCGTAGCGGAGAAATCTCGTCACATTTGGCGCCCGAGCAGTTACTCTCGTCCCAAGGGAAATGTTTAGTTTGCTTATAGTGTAACAAAAAGGAAAAAAAAAATGATATAAGACTAACATTCATATGTATATGACATAAAATTAACAAGTTTTAATAAGTGTAGAAAGTACTGCAAATCACTTTTCTTAAAATGTTTTAAAAAGACATAACGGTACAGAAATTCCTCACGGTACCCAAGCACATAACTTATAATATATAGAAAACAATAAGATTGGAAAATTACGGTACTCTTTTTATATACTTTAACAATATTGCTTAAGCATAGCTTTGCTATGTATGAAATTGTCATTCGGTGACCTAACGTTGTTACACAAAGTTGGGTGCGTGGATTTTTTTTTTCCTTTTGGGTTTGCTTGTTGCAAAAAAAAAAATAAAGTTAAACAAAGGCGGCTTTAATGTGTTTAATTAAATTAAAGAATTTTCTTTTAAAGAAAAAATAAAATAAAATCAAATATAGGAGGCTTTTTGGAGAACGTCCGAAAGTCCCACCTAATAACTAGGGATTGGTTCCGCCATACTTCGATCGACGTAAAAGAAACTTTCAATAGGAGGAAAATAATTAAAAAAAAAAAAAAAGAAGAAAAAAAAGGTAAATGATATTTTTTTACAAAAGGTTGATTGGGAGCGTATACTTTATTTTCACGTAAATGGGTAATTGAGCAAAACTCAAAAACAACTACCATTGGCTGTGCGTGTGCAATAATTAAACGATACGCAATAGTGATCAAATTGTAAATAGTGATTTATAAGAAAAAATTTTGAATTCAAATAAAAAGGGATAGTCCGAGAATATATTAAAAAAAAAAATAATAAAACAAAATAAAATAAAAATAAAATAACAACAAATAAATAAAAAATTGAAAAATCGGAAGTATTAAAAAAAAAAAACCTTGGATATTATGCAATAAATTGTGGAAAAGTAAAATTACTGACAGAAAACAAAAGGGAAAAAAATCAACCAAAATTACAGGGTGAAAGGAAAAGAAAGTCTCTTGGGAGAAGATTCGAAGGACTATTTAACAATAAATATATGTAAAATAGAATTGACATTGAAATTGAAAATATTAAAAACAGTGCGCCACCGTACAGGAAAATTAATAAGAGCGGAAAAGGTGAACAGTGTGATTATTAAAAAAAAAAGAGAAAAGAGAGAACCCAACCAAACAGTGCGTTGAATATCAAAATAAGTGAAAAAAGAGGAAGAAAAAAAAAACATACCTATATATCCACAACTAATGTTAAAATAAAAATAAAAATAAAACTTGAAATACAAACAAAAAAAAACAGCATTGTCAAAAATAAAGAAACAACAACAATAACAAAACAAGCAAACGAAACAAACAAACAACAACAACAACCTCATCAGAACTGTAACCTCAACAAGAGTAAGGTACGTACTTTGGCATTATAAAGTTTTTCTTTGTATTATTCCATCACATAGAATGGCCAACCCGGAGTTCCGAACCTCTTGGATATATCCGCTTCGTAAAGAGGAACTCGCGGAATATCTAGGGGAATTCGGCGTCGACTCTTCAGGCACTACGGAAGAGCTACGTCAACGCTTTAAGAAATTTTTGTTCTCCAACCATACAGCAGAGGAATTTAAAAAACTCCTTACGATACAAGCGTACCACGAAGGAACCAAACAATCCTCCATCCTCCCGCGATTCAGAGGAAGAGGAAGTCAACTCAATCAAGGCAGCGGTACCGCCAGCAAATACCTCTAGGGAAATACAAAGTGCCCGAGTGGTTGAAAATAAACGCTCGGAGGCACAAAAACGTGAAGTTATGGAGACGGTAAGGAAATGGGAAATCATCTTCAGCGGCGCGCCCAAACCATTCGAATTCATCGAACGGGTAGAGGAAATGGCCGAAACGTACGGCCTAGAGCTTTCAATGTTGCCAACGACCATGCCCCAATTTTTGCGCGACAAAGCGCTGACATGGTATAGGAACAATAACACGCTGGGACAACTGGAACCATTTTAAAGAAGACCTCTTGAAGTTCTTTTTACCTCCGAGGTACTTAGAGAGGGTAGAGGATGAGGTCAAGGCACGTGTCCTGGATATTCAGGCCAAAATGAGGCATACGTTAATGAACGAGGAGGAGAAATTAAATAGGATATACCGCAACGCTCTACCCGATTACCCCCGCTACATTCGTCGCCACGATTTCAAAAATCTGGCGGGATTATTAGAGTTGGCAGGGGATTACGGACGTTACACCTCGAATGCCACCCCCTCGTGAAAATCATCGGCTGGTGAATGACCGCCCGAAGAACAAGTGTAATCCCCAAACAGCTTGCCACCGTTGCGCGGAGTATGGCCATTTCGTTCGTGAATGTAAAAACCCCCGCAAACTGTTTTGTTGGGATTGCGGACGTATGGGAATCCGCACAAACGACTGTTGTCGCCGCCGACAAATATGGGGAAACGCCAATGGGGCCCGAGCTCAACGAGGGGTGGCCGGGTCCCCACAACAAACCCCTACGTCTCAAAAGAGATTTTAAATGTCCAGGAGAACCGATTAACCGCCACCGTTCGTATAAATGGAATCGAAGTTTCGGCTATTGTCGATACTGGGGCATCAAGTTGTTTCCTCAGTGAGGAGTATGCACTACAATGTGGTAATTCGGACATACGGGAGAGCGGGGTAAACGAAATAATACTTGCTGATGGCTCCCGCCGCAGATTAACGCAGGAGCTCATGTGCACCGTACAATTTGGCAATGTGAGGCATAACATCAAATTTAGGGTCATGCCAGGGTCTTGCGAGGACGTCATCCTAGGTTTTAGCTTTCTGGCAGTTTTCCAAGCCATACTCACCTGTGCAGGCGTATCCATTCCATTTAACCAGCCTGCCACAACCACCGAAAATGGACTTATTGCTTTGGAAGCAAAGCGTGCGCCTGGTTTGGCCAGAAGATTAATGCCACGCCATTCTGTCTGGACGCACAGGTCGGACAGCAAGGAAGTGAGTGCACCTAACACAGGGGCTCGGACCTTAAAGTCGAGCAAAACGCTAACACAATACAATTCGGGCCCACCCAAAGCTGGGGCGGATATGCCGTGCTCGTCAAATTCGAACATAACACACGATTCCTCATCGGTGAAACCCGACGAAAACAATACTAGTTGTGTAACCCAAACCCTAAATAAGAATTTGAATATTGATTTTTCGCAACAACGTACTGTCCGGACGGTAATGTCGGATAGCAGTGTAACGAGTGTACGTAGTACTGATGCTCGGACGTTAAAGTCGAGCAAGTGCCCAATTAAATGTTATTCTCATCAACCACAGGTCAATCAGTTTATCGCACAGCGCGAAAGCTCAACAGTGAAGATCGACAGTGGTGCACCTGTGTCCAAAGTCGGGTCAGAAACGAACGAGGGGAAAGAGCTAATTGCCGAATTTCTTGAAAGGGAACTCGCTAAATTCCAAGATGTGAGGGGCCTCACACACATTGATGAACATCATATTAAGATAACCGATGATCGGCCTGTCAAGGTTAGGTATAAGACCCGTAACCCGGCCATGCAAAAAGTGATTAACAATGAGGTCGATAAATTACTCCAGAAAGGCTGCATCGAACCCTCTAATAGCCCTTATAGCTTTCCAGAACCCGACGCATACCCATTGCCGCGTATAACACATATTTTGGAAAAGCTGAAAGAAGCTAAATTTATCAGTACCATCGATCTCGAGAATGGGTACTGGCAAGTACCGGTGGCAGAGGGAAGCAGGAAATATACAGCTTTCACCGTAGCCGGACGCGGTTTGTTTCAATGGAAAGTAATGTCTTTTGAACTCCATTCAGCACCGGCAACTTTCCAGCGGGTCCTAGACACCATAATTGGCCCCGAACTTGAACTGCAAGAACACATGAAGAATCTAAGCGAGGTATTCAGACGGCTCAGAATGGCGGATTTGAAAATAAATGCGGCCAAGTGTGAGTTTTTCAAACAAGAGGTGTGATATCTGGGTCATTTGGTCACGAAAGATGGAATAAAAACGGACCCAGACAAAATTAGCGCAATTTTGGGCATACGACCTCCACAAAATCTCAAACAGCTACGTCAGTTCTTGGGCACCACTTCATGGTACCGTCGATTTGTACCGGATTTTTCTCAAATATCTCAGCCATTAATCGCGCTACTGAAAAAGGGTCGTCTTTGGAAATGGACGGAGGCCCAACAGATAGCATTTGATACCCTAAAGCGCAAATTAACAGAGGCTCCAGTTCTAACATACCCGGATTTTACTCACACTTTCAAACTCCAAACGGATGCGAGCGAAGTTGGCTTGGGTGCGGTGCTCACTCAAGATATAGACGGTAATGAACGGGTGATTGCTTATGCAAGCCGCCACCTAAATCGGGCTGAAAAGAATTACAGCACCACGGAGAAGGAATGTTTGGCGATAGTGTGGAGTATAAGGAAAATGCGCCCTTACTTGGAAGGATACAAGTTTGTGGTCATCACCTACCATCTTGCTCTCAAATGGTTGAATTCTTTGGACAACCCCTCCTGCCGCCTAGCAAGGTGGGCACTGGAGCTCCAACAGTATAATGTCACCATTGAATATCGCAAGGGCAAACAGTATATAGTCGCTGACGCCCTCTCCGTCAACCGGCTGAGGGATGCCAAATAGCCGCAGTGGGCGAAACTAATAAAAAACAGGTAGAAGTTGTTTGTCCGTGGATTAGCAAACGCATCACGGAGATACAGAATCAACCAGAAAAATATCCGGACTACGCCATCATAGAAGGTCAACTTTACCGACATTTTTGTACGTCGTTTCACGAGGACGATGAAGTCTCGTGGAAATTGTGCGTCCCAACGAACATGAAACGTCAAGTAATCAGCGAAAACCATGACCAACCTGCCGCAGGTCATCTGGGGGTCCGCAAAACGATACCTCGTCTGGTAAACCGTTATTACTGGCCTGGGATGGCGAGGGATGTTAAGAAATATATCCAAAAATGTGAGTCCTGCCAACGCTTTAAAATTGCACAGAGACAACCAGCTGGGGAGATGTTAACTCACATACCGGAGGAGCCATGGGCCACGGTATGTGCCGATTTCGTCGGGCCCCTACCTCGTTCACGTCACGGACATACGACACTTCTGGTCATTGTAGACAAATTCTCTAAATGGGTGGAATTGACTCCCATGAGTAAGGCTACCGCTGAAGGGGTGTTGAAAGTTTTCAGGGAAAAAATCGTGGCTAGATATGGAGTTCCCAAAATGTTTATAACCAACAATGGCACTCAATTCAAAAGTAAAATCTTAACAAAATATCTGGATGGTATTGGTGTCAAACAACGGTTCACGGCACCGTACACACCACAGGAGAATCCCACGGAGAGGGTAAATAGAACAATTAAAACCATCATCGC
The DNA here is from genome assembly GCA_949710015.1 of Crataerina pallida. NCBI lineage: Eukaryota > Metazoa > Arthropoda > Insecta > Diptera > Hippoboscidae > Crataerina > Crataerina pallida. The sequence continues at coordinate 14,683,553 of OX453289.1, forward strand.
GCAGTTGGCCAATAATGAACATAGACTCTGGGACAAGTACATCCCAGAAGTAATGCTGGCAATAAATTCGAGTGTGGCAGAGTCCACAGGTTTCACCCGGCTTACTTAACCCAGGCACGCGAACCTCGTCTCTTGAATTCCCTCTATGATAAGGTTACGACGGGCACGGGAGCTGGAGGAGGTAATATAGCGCGCAGGGCGAAAAGTCTGCGGGATGCATGGAAAGTAGCACATCACAATCTCAGCAAAGCCTCGAAAGAGCAGGGTAGGCATTATAATCTACGACGACGCGCTTGGGTACCCAAGGTTGGCGGTCGCGTGCGTCAGCATCCACTTTCCAAGGCTATTGACAGTCACGCAGCTAAACTTGCCCCGAAGTTTGATGGTCCATACACTGTTATTAATCTACCGTCAAAGGTCATTACTGAGGTCGAAGGCTTGGGCCACAAACGAACGTGTCATGTGCGGGATCTTAAACCTTACTTCACGTCAAGAGGGAGTTCATCCTCTTAAATACGATCGATAATAACACTAATACATAGAAATACTTCCATCTTTTATTTCACAGGTCCCATGTCAAAACAACCGAAGAGCCCAAACGAGGAAACCCAGGAGCGGGTGCGAGAGTGGCAACGCTCGGTGGGGGAGGCAATGGCGATGTTCGCCATAGTCGAACATCGTCCCCAAAGACCATCTCCTCCGACTCTAGGTTGGGATGTAGACCGATTAAGCGGTATGGGTGTGTGGCCTATGAGGTGGAGGAGTCGGAGGAGATGGTCTTTGGGGACCATATCAAATTGGAGCTCACCATGAGGGTGACATTAATATTGACGCCTGGAAGTTACTGCCGACCCATGAAACCCCAACACTTTATCGAGACCGCACGCGAGGGTGTACAGGAGGACGTAATGTCACCTGCAACATACGACGACGGCAGCTCTCCAACACGCAGGGTTCCTATGCTCCAACAGATTATCGAGGTTGAGGACGGAGGTCTGCAGGAGAACGTAATGTCTCCTGCTACATTTGAGGAAAACAGTTCCCTCGCATGGTCGACGCAGGGATCTCAACACGACATCAAGGCTGGGGATGGAAGGAGTCCGGAGGGCGTAAAGTCTCCTGTTTCATGCGGAGACGACAAGACAATTTTTAATGAGCGTATGGAGAACACTCCTCCCCAAACCACGCAGCATACGGCATACTTGGTGAGAGAATTTGCCCTCTCGGCCAGCAACCACAGTTTACAGGGGTCGTCTCCGGTACTGAAGTGCAATGCGTCTCCGATATCGGATGTTCATCGAACGATCGAGGAGTTGATAGAGGAGCTTTTGGCTGACAAGGAAGATATCGGTCGGCGTACCTGCCGGGGAATTCCAACTCAAGACGCCATCTCACCACCAAGGCGCACGTCGGAGAAACCGCCTGCTAACAACCGGTTCCGAACTACTCCAGTTGAGTCCACTCCGCAAGAAAGTCGTGCTCCCCACACTTACAGTATAGAATGACCCAGCATGTACGACAACCGAGGAAAATGCCGGAAGACAAGAGACAGCCCTCATTTCGTCATCCGTCGCCACACTGGCAACGTCGTGAGCAAGGCCGACAAAACCAGCCCCAACAGGACCCACAGCCGGGATCCACCATTTACAGCGACCAGCGTCAACGACCGAAGGAATCGCCGCTAAAAAGATCACCCGACCATTACGTTCACCGACATCCGGAACGCCCGGTAACAACACCCCATGGCTGGCACGTAGCGGGAATACCGCCGGTTGTACTACGGCAGTTAGTGCTGCGCATTGAGGAGCTCCTTAAGCAACTGCCAAAGGCGAAAAGGCACAAGCGGCGTTATGACCTCAAAGAGGGCTCATTTAGGGTGGTCGTAACGCGCAACGGCAAGGTTACAATATACCAAATTTAGGGGGACGCCACTACCTATCACCACCGAGGGACGGCTGCCACCCATTATAATTCTTTTTTTATTTTTCTTTCTGTTAATGTAATATGAATCTGAATTACTGAATTACATAAAATTTTACGTGAATTGTATTTATCCTAGAAGAATGTACTAGTAGTTAAATGTTGAATTACATTTCATTGGATTAACATATTTAAACTATTTAAGTAAGAAGAGAAAAAATTTTCAATGCTTATTATACGAAGGGGGGAGGACGTGTGACGAGGAAAGTCGTCCCTCGTTTTCCCCGTCAACTAATTTCTTAAAAAATATAATTGTAACCATATATATAAGGTAGATAGTAGGAAACTTAGTCTTAAAAATAATGTAAATCTGGTTACCACTCGCTGCCACGTCATCGTGTACCGACCGAGTACTGTCGGGACGCGATTCCAATAATTTCCAACGAAAAAACATCCATCTTAGCAATGTTAGGAGATTGTTCGTTCTTCTTTGGCGAGCGGACTGTCAAGGTGATCGGTCGTAAAACAAATCATTCAGCTACTGTGAGTATTGTTCGACTTGGAAATTATAAAGGTACAGGACGAAAATCTCTACAGTGATATATATAAAGGTGTAGTAACAAAGGTACAGGACGAAAGTCTATACATTGAGATAAATAAAGGAGTAGTAGCAAAGGTACAGGACAAAAGTCTGTACACCCCGTTTACATATATAAAGTGTGCGAGCTAGGGTACAGGACGTACCGTTTGTACATTTGTGCTAGGGACGAATAGGATAGGGTGTACAATCTGTTAATAGCAGCGAGTATGGCCAGAGTGGTAGGGGGAAGCATCAAAATATCAAGAGTAGTACATAAATTGCATATGTGAGTGCCGGTATAATTTTAGATTTATAACAATAAAGATAAAAGAGATATCGGTTATAATAACTAGAACGTTTTCCTTTCTTTAAATAAAAAAATTAATGGACGAGATACCCTACGCCGACGGCTTAACCCGAGCGTAGCGGAGAAATCTCGTCACAGTATATATCATGGACGTGCACCCTTTTTTGTGTCGGCGTACTAACTTCACGTAATATAGCCTCATATGGTAAAGTTTGAAAATTGAATTTTAAATAAAAAAACAACCCAGGATCAAATTTGTCATTTGGGTTCGTCCTCATCCCAAGTAGGTTCCAATGGTATATAGCATGTGCGTGCACTCTTTTTTGTTTCGGCGTACTAACTTCACGTCATATAGCCTCATATGGTAAATTTTTAAAATTGAATTTTAAATAAAAAAAAAACCCAGGATCAAGTTTTTCATGTGGGTTCGTCCTCATCCCAAGTAGGTTCCAATGGTATATAGCTAGTGCGTGCACGATTTTTTGTTTCGGCGTACTAACTTCACGTCATATAGCCTCATATGGTAAATTTTTAAAATTGAATTTTAAATAAAAAAAAAACCCAGGATCAAGTTTTTCATGTGGGTTCGTCCTTATCCCAAGTAGGTTCCAATGGTATATAGCTAGTGCGTGCACGATTTTTTGTTTCGGCGTACTAACTTCACGTAAGGTAGCCTCATATGGTAAATTTTTAAAATTGAATTTTAAATAAAAAAAAAAACCCAGGATCAAGTTTTTCATGTGGGTTCGTCCTCATCCCAAGTAGGTTCCAATGGTATATAGCATGTGCGTGCACGATTTTTTGTTTCGGCGTACTAACTTCACGTAAGGTAGCCTCATATGGTAAATTTTTAAAATTGAATTTTAAATAAAAAAAAAAACCCAGGATCAAGTTTTTCATATGGGTTCCTCCTCATTCCAAGGAGGTTCCAATGGTATATAGCATGTGCGTGCACGATTTTTTGTTTCGGCGTACTAACTTCACGTAGTATAGCCTCATATGGTAAATTTTGAAAATTGAATTTTAAATAAAAAAAGAACCCAGGATCAAATTTTTCATGTGGGTTAGTCCTCATCCCAAGTAGGTTCCAATGGTATATAGCATGTGCGTGCACAATTTTTTGTTTCGGCGTACTAACTTCACGTAAGGTAGCCTCATATGGTAAATTTTTAAAATTGAATTTAAAAAAAAAAACCCAGGATCAAGTTTTTCATGTGGGTTCGTCCTCATCCCAAGTAGGTTCCAATGGTATATAACATGTGCGTGCCCGATTTTTTGTTTCGGCGTCTAACTTCACGTAATATAGCCTCATATGGTAAATTTTTAAAATTGAATTTTAAATAAAAAAAAAACCCAGGATCAAGTTTTTCATGTGGGTTCGTCCTCATCCCAAGTAGGTTCCAATGGTATATAGCTAGTGCGTGCACGATTTTTTGTTTCGGCGTACTAACTTCACGTCATATAGCCTCATATGGTAAATTTTTAAAATTGAATTTTAAATAAAAAAAAAACCCAGGATCAAGTTTTTCATGTGGGTTCGTCCTCATCCCAAGTAGGTTCCAATGGTATATAGCTAGTGCGTGCACGATTTTTTGTTTCGGCGTACTAACTTCACGTAAGGTAGCCTCATATGGTAAATTTTTAAAATTGAATTTTAAATAAAAAAAGAACCCAGGATCAAATTTTTCATGTGGGTTAGTCCTCATCCCAAGTAGGTTCCAATGGTATATAGCATGTGCGTGCACAATTTTTTGTTTCGGCGTACTAACTTCACGTAAGGTAGCCTCATATGGTAAATTTTTAAAATTGAATTTAAAAAAAAAAACCCAGGATCAAGTTTTTCATGTGGGTTCGTCCTCATCCCAAGTAGGTTCCAATGGTATATAGCATGTGCGTGCACGATTTTTTGTTTCGGCGTACTAACTTCACGTAAGGTAGCCTCATATGGTAAATTTTTAAAATTGAATTTTAAATAAAAAAAAAAACCCAGGATCAAGTTTTTCATATGGGTTCCTCCTCATCCCAAGTAGGTTCGAATAGTATATAGCATGTACGTGCACCCTTTTTTGTCTTGGCGTACTTACCTCACGTAATATAACTTCATATGGCAAATTTTGAAAATTGAATTTAAAATAAAAAAACAACCCAGGATCAAATTTGTCACATGGGTTAGTCCTCATCCCAAGTAGGTTCCAATGGTATATAGCATGTGCGTGCCCGATTTTTTGTTTCGGCGTCTAACTTCACGTAATATAGCCTCATATGGTAAATTTTTAAAATTGAATTTTAAATAAAAAAAAAAACCCAGGATCAAGTTTTTCATGTGGGTTCGTCCTCATCCCAAGTAGGTTTCAATAGTATATAGCATGTGCGTGCTCGATTTTTTGTTTCGGCGTCTAACTTCACGTAATATAGCCTCATATGGTAAATTTTTAAAATTGAATTTTAAATAAAAAAAGAACCCAGGATCAAATTTTTCATGTGGGTTAGTCCTCATCCCAAGTAGGTTCCAATGGTATATAGCATGTGCGTGCACAATTTTTTGTTTCGGCGTACTAACTTCACGTAATATAGCCTCATATGGTAAAGTTTGAAAATTGAATTTTAAATAAAAAAACAACCCAGGATTAAATTTTTCATTTCGGTTAGTCCTCATCCCAAGTAGGTTCTAATGGTATATAGCATGTGCGTGCACGATTTTTTGTTTCGGCGTCTAACTTCACGTAATATAGCCTCATATGGTAAATTTTTAAAATTGAATTTTAAATAAAAAAAAAACCCAGGATCAAATTTTTCATGTGGGTTCGTCCTCATCCCAAGTAGGTTCGAATGGTATATAGCATGTACGTGCACCCTTTTTTGTTTTGGCGTACTTACCTCACGTAATATAGCCTCATATGGTAAATTTTTAAAATTGAATTTTAAATAAAAAAAAAACCCAGGATCAAATTTTTCATGTGGGTTCGTCCTCATCCCAAGTAGGTTCGAATGGTATATAGCATGTACGTGCACCCTTTTTTGTTTTGGCGTACTTACCTCACGTAATATAGCTTCATATGGTAAATTTTGAAAATTGAATTTTAAATAAAAAAACAACCCAGGATCAAATTTGCCATTTAGGTTAGTCCTCATGCCAAGTAGGTTCCAATGGTATATAGCATGTGCGTGCACGATTTTTTGTTTCGGCGTACTAACTTCACGTAATATAGCCTCATATGGCAAATTTTTAAAATTGAATTTTAAATAAAAAAAAAAACCAGGATCAAGTTTTTCATGTGGGTTCGTCCTCATCCCAAGTAGGTTCCAATGGTATATAGCTTGTGCGTGCACGATTTTTTGTTTCGGCGTACTAACTTCACGTAATATAGCCTCATATGGTAAATTTTAAATATTGAATTAAAAAAAAAAAAAAAACCCAGGATCAAGTTTTCATGTGGGTTCCTCCTCATCCCAAGTAGGTTCTAATGGTATATAGCATGTGCGTGCACGATTTTTTGTTTCGGCGTACTAACTTCATGTAATATAGCCTCATATGGTAAATTTTTAAAATTGAATTTTAAATAAAAAAACAACCCAGGATCAAATTTTTTATGTGGGTTAGTCCTCATCCCAAGTAGGTTCCAATGGTATATAGCATGTGCGTGCACGATTTTTTGTTTCGGCGTCTAACTTCACGTAATATAGCCTCATATGGTAAATTTTTAAAATTGAATTTTAAATAAAAAAACAACCCAGGATCAAATTTTTCATGTGGGTTAGTCCCCATCCCAAGTAGGTTCCAATGGTATATAGCATGTGCGTGCACGATTTTTTGTTTCGGCGTACTAACTTCACGTAATATAGCCTCATATGGTAAATTTTTAATATTGAATTAAAAAAAAAACCCAGGATCAAGTTTTTCATGTGGGTTCGTCCTCATCCCAAGTAGGTTCTAATGGTAAATAGCATGTGCGTGCACGATTTTTTGTTGCGGCGTACTAACTTCATGTAATATAGCCTCATATGGTAAATTTTTAAAATTGAATTTTAAATAAAAAAACAACCCAGGATCAAAATTTTTATGTGGGTTAGTCCTCATCCCAAGTAGGTTCCAATGGTATATAGCATGTGCGTGCACGATTTTTTGTTTCGGCGTCTAACTTCACGTAATATAGCCTCATATGGCAAATTTTTAAAATTGAATTTTAAATAAAAAAACAACCCAGGATCAAATTTTTCATGTGGGTTAGTCCCCATCCCAAGTAGGTTCCAATGGTATATAGCATGTGCGTGCACGATTTTTTGTTTCGGCGTACTAACTTCACGTAATATAGCCTCATATGGTAAATTTTTAATATTGAATTAAAAAAAAAAAAAAACCCAGGATCAAGTTTTTCATGTGGGTTCGTCCTCATCCCAAGTAGGTTCTAATGGTATATAGCATGTGCGTGCACGATTTTTTGTTTCGGCGTACTAATTTCATGTAATATAGCCTCATATGGTAAATTTTTAAAATTGAATTTTAAATAAAAAAACAACCCAGGATCAAATTTTTTATGTGGGTTAGTCCTCATCCCAAGTAGGTTCCAATGGTATATAGCATGTGCGTGCACGATTTTTTGTTTCGGCGTACTAACTTCACGTAATATAGCCTCATATGGTAAATTTTTAATATTGAATTAAAAAAAAAAAAAAACCCAGGATCAAGTTTTTCATGTGGGTTAGTCCTCATCCCAAGTAGGTTCTAATGGTATATAGCATGTGCGTGCACGATTTTTTGTTTCGGCGTACTAACTTCATGTAATATAGCCTCATATGGTAAATTTTTAAAATTGAATTTTAAATAAAAAAACAACCCAGGATCAAATTTTTCATGTGGGTTAGTCCCCATCCCAAGTAGGTTCCAATGGTATATAGCATGTGCGTGCACGATTTTTTGTTTCGGCGTACTAACTTCACGTAATATAGCCTCATATGGTAAATTTTTAATATTGAATTAAAAAAAAAACCCAGGATCAAGTTTTTCATGTGGGTTCGTCCTCATCCCAAGTAGGTTCCAATGGTATATAGCATGTGCGTGCACGATTTTTTGTTTCGGCGTACTAACTTCACGTAATATAGCCTCATATGGTAAATTTTTAATATTGAATAAAAAAAAAAAAAAACCAGGATCAAGTTTTTCATGTGGGTTCGTCCTCACCCCAAGTAGGTTCTAATGGTATATAGCATGTGCGTGCACGATTTTTTGTTTCGGCGTACTAACTTCATGTAATATAGCCTCATATGGTAAATTTTTAAAATTGAATTTTAAATAAAAAAACAACCCAGGATCAAATTTTTTATGTGGGTTAGTTCTCATCCCAAGTAGGTTCCAATGGTATATAGCATGTGCGTGCACGATTTTTTGTTTCGGCGTCTAACTTCACGTAATATAGCCTCATATGGTAAATTTTTAAAATTGAATTTTAAATAAAAAAAAAACCCAGGATCAAATTTTTCATGTGGGTTCGTCCTCATCCCAAGTAGGTTCGAATGGTATATAGCATGTACGTGCACCCTTTTTTGTTTTGGCGTACTTACCTCACGTAATATAGCTTCATATGGCAAATTTTGAAAATTGAATTTTAAATAAAAAAACAACCCAGGATCAAATTTGCCATTTAGGTTAGTCCTCATGCCAAGTAGGTTCCAATGGTATATAGCATGTGCGTGCACGATTTTTTGTTTCGGCGTACTAACTTCACGTAATATAGCCTCATATGGTAAATTTTAAATATTGAATTAAAAAAAAAAAAAAAACCCAGGATCAAGTTTTCATGTGGGTTCGTCCTCATCCCAAGTAGGTTCTAATGGTATATAGCATGTGCGTGCACGATTTTTTGTTTCGGCGTACTAACTTCATGTAATATAGCCTCATATGGTAAATTTTTAAAATTGAATTTTAAATAAAAAAACAACCCAGGATCAAATTTTTTATGTGGGTTAGTCCTCATCCCAAGTAGGTTCCAATGGTATATAGCATGTGCGTGCACGATTTTTTGTTTCGGCGTCTAACTTCACGTAATATAGCCTCATATGGTAAATTTTTAAAATTGAATTTTAAATAAAAAAACAACCCAGGATCAAATTTTTCATGTGGGTTAGTCCCCATCCCAAGTAGGTTCCAATGGTATATAGCATGTGCGTGCACGATTTTTTGTTTCGGCGTACTAACTTCACGTAATATAGCCTCATATGGTAAATTTTTAATATTGAATTAAAAAAAAAACCCAGGATCAAGTTTTTCATGTGGGTTCGTCCTCATCCCAAGTAGGTTCTAATGGTATATAGCATGTGCGTGCACGATTTTTTGTTGCGGCGTACTAACTTCATGTAATATAGCCTCATATGGTAAATTTTTAAAATTGAATTTTAAATAAAAAAACAACCCAGGATCAAATTTTTTATGTGGGTTAGTCCTCATCCCAAGTAGGTTCCAATGGTATATAGCATGTGCGTGCACGATTTTTTGTTTCGGCGTCTAACTTCACGTAATATAGCCTCATATGGCAAATTTTTAAAATTGAATTTTAAATAAAAAAACAACCCAGGATCAAATTTTTCATGTGGGTTAGTCCCCATCCCAAGTAGGTTCCAATGGTATATAGCATGTGCGTGCACGATTTTTTGTTTCGGCGTACTAACTTCACGTAATATAGCCTCATATGGTAAATTTTTAATATTGAATTAAAAAAAAAAAAAAACCCAGGATCAAGTTTTTCATGTGGGTTCGTCCTCATCCCAAGTAGGTTCTAATGGTATATAGCATGTGCGTGCACGATTTTTTGTTTCGGCGTACTAATTTCATGTAATATAGCCTCATATGGTAAATTTTTAAAATTGAATTTTAAATAAAAAAACAACCCAGGATCAAATTTTTTATGTGGGTTAGTCCTCATCCCAAGTAGGTTCCAATGGTATATAGCATGTGCGTGCACGATTTTTTGTTTCGGCGTACTAACTTCACGTAATATAGCCTCATATGGTAAATTTTTAATATTGAATTAAAAAAAAAAAAAAACCCAGGATCAAGTTTTTCATGTGGGTTAGTCCTCATCCCAAGTAGGTTCTAATGGTATATAGCATGTGCGTGCACGATTTTTTGTTTCGGCGTACTAACTTCATGTAATATAGCCTCATATGGTAAATTTTTAAAATTGAATTTTAAATAAAAAAACAACCCAGGATCAAATTTTTCATGTGGGTTAGTCCCCATCCCAAGTAGGTTCCAATGGTATATAGCATGTGCGTGCACGATTTTTTGTTTCGGCGTACTAACTTCACGTAATATAGCCTCATATGGTAAATTTTTAATATTGAATTAAAAAAAAAACCCAGGATCAAGTTTTTCATGTGGGTTCGTCCTCATCCCAAGTAGGTTCCAATGGTATATAGCATGTGCGTGCACGATTTTTTGTTTCGGCGTACTAACTTCACGTAATATAGCCTCATATGGTAAATTTTTAATATTGAATAAAAAAAAAAAAAAACCAGGATCAAGTTTTTCATGTGGGTTCGTCCTCATCCCAAGTAGGTTCTAATGGTATATAGCAGGTGCGTGCACGATTTTTTGTTTCGGCGTACTAACTTCATGTAATATAGCCTCATATGGTAAATTTTTAAAATTGAATTTTAAATAAAAAAACAACCCAGGATCAAATTTTTTATGTGGGTTAGTTCTCATCCCAAGTAGGTTCCAATGGTATATAGCATGTGCGTGCACGATTTTTTGTTTCGGCGTCTAACTTCACGTAATATAGCCTCATATGGTAAATTTTTAAAATTGAATTTTAAATAAAAAAAAAACCCAGGATCAAATTTTTCATGTGGGTTCGTCCTCATCCCAAGTAGGTTCGAATGGTATATAGCATGTACGTGCACCCTTTTTTGTTTTGGCGTACTTACCTCACGTAATATAGCTTCATATGGCAAATTTTGAAAATTGAATTTTAAATAAAAAAACAACCCAGGATCAAATTTGCCATTTAGGTTAGTCCTCATGCCAAGTAGGTTCCAATGGTATATAGCATGTGCGTGCACGATTTTTTGTTTCGGCGTACTAACTTCACGTAATATAGCCTCATATGGTAAATTTTAAATATTGAATTAAAAAAAAAAAAAAAACCCAGGATCAAGTTTTCATGTGGGTTCGTCCTCATCCCAAGTAGGTTCTAATGGTATATAGCATGTGCGTGCACGATTTTTTGTTTCGGCGTACTAACTTCATGTAATATAGCCTCATATGGTAAATTTTTAAAATTGAATTTTAAATAAAAAAACAACCCAGGATCAAATTTTTTATGTGGGTTAGTCCTCATCCCAAGTAGGTTCCAATGGTATATAGCATGTGCGTGCACGATTTTTTGTTTCGGCGTCTAACTTCACGTAATATAGCCTCATATGGTAAATTTTTAAAATTGAATTTTAAATAAAAAAACAACCCAGGATCAAATTTTTCATGTGGGTTAGTCCCCATCCCAAGTAGGTTCCAATGGTATATAGCATGTGCGTGCACGATTTTTTGTTTCGGCGTACTAACTTCACGTAATATAGCCTCATATGGTAAATTTTTAATATTGAATTAAAAAAAAAACCCAGGATCAAGTTTTTCATGTGGGTTCGTCCTCATCCCAAGTAGGTTCTAATGGTATATAGCATGTGCGTGCACGATTTTTTGTTGCGGCGTACTAACTTCATGTAATATAGCCTCATATGGTAAATTTTTAAAATTGAATTTTAAATAAAAAAACAACCCAGGATCAAATTTTTTATGTGGGTTAGTCCTCATCCCAAGTAGGTTCCAATGGTATATAGCATGTGCGTGCACGATTTTTTGTTTCGGCGTCTAACTTCACGTAATATAGCCTCATATGGCAAATTTTTAAAATTGAATTTTAAATAAAAAAACAACCCAGGATCAAATTTTTCATGTGGGTTAGTCCCCATCCCAAGTAGGTTCCAATGGTATATAGCATGTGCGTGCACGATTTTTTGTTTCGGCGTACTAACTTCACGTAATATAGCCTCATATGGTAAATTTTTAATATTGAATTAAAAAAAAAAAAAAACCCAGGATCAAGTTTTTCATGTGGGTTCGTCCTCATCCCAAGTAGGTTCTAATGGTATATAGCATGTGCGTGCACGATTTTTTGTTTCGGCGTACTAATTTCATGTAATATAGCCTCATATGGTAAATTTTTAAAATTGAATTTTAAATAAAAAAACAACCCAGGATAAAATTTTTTATGTGGGTTAGTCCTCATCCCAAGTAGGTTCCAATGGTATATAGCATGTGCGTGCACGATTTTTTGTTTCGGCGTACTAACTTCACGTAATATATCCTCATATGGTAAATTTTTAATATTGAAATAAAAAAAAAAAAAACCCAGGATCAAGTTTTTCATGTGGGTTAGTCCTCATCCCAAGTAGGTTCTAATGGTATATAGCATGTGCGTGCACGATTTTTTGTTTCGGCGTACTAACTTCATGTAATATAGCCTCATATGGTAAATTTTTAAAATTGAATTTTAAATAAAAAAACAACCCAGGATCAAATTTTTCATGTGGGTTAGTCCCCATCCCAAGTAGGTTCCAATGGTATATAGCATGTGCGTGCACGATTTTTTGTTTCAGCGTACTAACTTCACGTAATATAGCCTCATATGGTAAATTTTTAATATTGAATTAAAAAAAAAAAAAACCAGGATCAAGTTTTTCATGTGGGTTCGTCCTCACCCCAAGTAGGTTCTAATGGTATATATCATGTGCGTGCACGATTTTTTGTTTCGGCGTACTAACTTCATGTAATATAGCCTCATATGGTAAATTTTTAAAATTGAATTTTAAATAAAAAAACAACCCAGGATCAAATTTTTTATGTGGGTTAGTTCTCATCCCAAGTAGGTTCCAATGGTATATAGCATGTGCGTGCACGATTTTTTGTTTCGGCGTCTAACTTCACGTAATATAGCCTCATATGGTAAATTTTTAAAATTGAATTTTAAATAAAAAAAAAACCCAGGATCAAGTTTTTCATGTGGGTTAGTTCCCATCCCAAGTAGGTTCCAATGGTATATAGCATGTGCGTGCACGATTTTTTGTTTCGGCGTACTAACTTCACGTAATATAGCCTCATATGGTAAATTTTTAATATTGAATTAAAAAAAAAAAAACCCAGGATCAAGTTTTTCATGTGGGTTCGTCCTCATCCCAAGTAGGTTCCAATGGTATATAGCATGTGCGTGCACGATTTTTTGTTTCGGCGTACTAACTTCACGTAATGTAGCCTCATATGGTAAATTTTTAAAATTGAATTTTAAATAAAAAAACAACCCAGGATCAAATTTTTCATGTGGGTTAGTCCCCATCCCAAGTAGGTTCCAATGGTATATAGCATGTGCGTGCACGATTTTTTGTTTCGGCGTACTAACTTCACGTAATATAGCCTCATATGGTAAATTTTTAATATTGAATTAAAAAAAAAAAACCCAGGATCAAGATTTTCATGTGGGTTCGTCCTCATCCCAAGTAGGTTCCAATGGTATATAGCATGTGCGTGCACGATTTTTTGTTTCGGCGTACTAACTTCACGTAATATAGCCTCATATGGTAAATTTTTAATATTGAATTAAAAAAAAAAAAACCCAGGATCAAGTTTTTCATGTGGGTTCGTCCCCATCCCAAGTAGGTTCCAATGGTATATAGCATGTGCGTGCACGATTTTTTGTTTCGGCGTACTAACTTCACGTAATATAGCCTCATATGGTAAATTTTTAATATTGAATTAAAAAAAAAAAAAAACCAGGATCAAGTTTTTCATGTGGGTTCGTCCTCATTGCAAGTAGGTTCTAATGGTATATAGCATGTGCGTGCACGATTTTTTGTTTCGGCGTACTAACTTCATGTTATATAGCCTCATATGGTAAATTTTTAAAATTGAATTTTAAATAAAAAACAACCCAGGATCAAATTTTTTATGTGGTTTAGTTCTCATCCCAAGTAGGTTCCAATGGTATATAGCATGTGCGTGCACGATTTTTTGTTTCGGCGTGTAACTTCACGTAATATAGCCTCATATGGTAAATTTTTAAAATTGAATTTTAAATAAAAAAAAAACCCAGGATCAAGTTTTTCATGTGGGTTAGTCCCCATCCCAAGTAGGTTCCAATGGTATATAGCATGTGCGTGCACGATTTTTTGTTTCGGCGTGTAACTTCACGTAATATAGCCTCATATGGTAAATTTTTAAAATTGAATTTTAAATAAAAAAACAACCCAGGATCAAATTTTTTATGTGGTTTAGTTCTCATCCCAAGTAGGTTCCAATGGTATATAGCATGTGCGTGCACGATTTTTTGTTTCGGCGTGTAACTTCACGTAATATAGCCTCATATGGTAAATTTTTAAAATTGAATTTTAAATAAAAAAAAAACCCAGGATCAAGTTTTTCATGTGGGTTAGTCCCCATCCCAAGTAGGTTCCAATGGTATATAGCATGTGCGTGCACGATTTTTTGTTTCGGCGTACTAACTTCACGTAATATAGCCTCATATGGTAAATTTTTAATATTGAATTAAAAAAAAAAAACCCAGGATCAAGATTTTCATGTGGGTTCGTCCTCATCCCAAGTAGGTTCCAATGGTATATAGCATGTGCGTGCACGATTTTTTGTTTCGGCGTACTAACTTCACGTAATATAGCCTCATATGGTAAATTTTTAATATTGAATTAAAAAAAAAAAAACCCAGGATCAAGTTTTTCATGTGGGTTCGTCCCCATCCCAAGTAGGTTCCAATGGTATATAGCATGTGCGTGCACGATTTTTTGTTTCGGCGTACTAACTTCACGTAATATAGCCTCATATGGTAAATTTTTAATATTGAATTAAAAAAAAAAAAAAACCAGGATCAAGTTTTTCATGTGGGTTCGTCCTCATTGCAAGTAGGTTCTAATGGTATATAGCATGTGCGTGCACGATTTTTTGTTTCGGCGTACTAACTTCATGTAATATAGCCTCATATGGTAAATTTTTAAAATTGAATTTTAAATAAAAAACAACCCAGGATCAAATTTTTTATGTGGTTTAGTTCTCATCCCAAGTAGGTTCCAATGGTATATAGCATGTGCGTGCACGATTTTTTGTTTCGGCGTGTAACTTCACGTAATATAGCCTCATATGGTAAATTTTTAAAATTGAATTTTAAATAAAAAAACAACCCAGGATCAAATTTTTTATGTGGGTTAGTCCTCATCCCAAGTAGGTTCCAATGGTATATAGCATGTGCGTGCACGATTTTTTGTTTCGGCGTACTAACTTCATGTAATATAGCCTCATATGGTAAATTTTTAAAATTGAATTTTAAATAAAAAAACAACCCAGGATCAAATTTTTTATGTGGGTTAGTCCTCATCCCAAGTAGGTTCCAATGGTATATAGCATGTGCGCGCACGATTTTTTGTTTCGGCGTACTAACTTCACGTAATATAGCCTCATATGGTAAATTTTTAAAATTGAATTTTAAATAAAAAAACAACCCAGGATCAAATTTTTTATGTGGGTTAGTCCTCATCCCAAGTAGGTTCCAATGGTATATAGCATGTGCGTGCACGATTTTTTGTTTCGGCGTACTAACTTCACGTAATATAGCCTCATATGGTAAATTTTTAATATTGAATTTAAAAAAAAAAAAACCCAGGATCAAGTTTTTCATGTGGGTTCGTCCTCATTCCAAGTAGGTTCTAATGGTATATAGCATGTGCGTGCACGATTTTTTGTTTCGGCGTACTAACTTCATGTAATATAGCCTCATATGGTAAATTTTTAAAATTGAATTTTAAATAAAAAAACAACCCAGGATCAAATTTTTTATGTGGGTTAGTTCTCATCCCAAGTAGGTTCCAATGGTATATAGCATGTGCGTGCACGATTTTTTGTTTCGGCGTCTAACTTCACGTAATATAGCCTCATATGGTAAATTTTTAAAATTGAATTTTAAATAAAAAAAAAACCCAGGATCAAGTTTTTCATGTGGGTTAGTCCCCATCCCAAGTAGGTTCCAATGGTATATAGCATGTGCGTGCACGATTTTTTGTTTCGGCGTACTAACTTCACGTAATATAGCCTCATATGGTAAATTTTTAAAATTGAATTTTAAATAAAAAAACAACCCAGGATCAAACTTTTTATGTGGGTTAGTCCTCATCCCAAGTAGGTTCCAATGGTATATAGCATGTGCGTGCACGATTTTTTGTTTCGGCGTCTAACTTCACGTAATATAGCCTCATATGGTAAATTTTTAAAATTGAATTTTAAATAAAAAAAAAACCCAGGATCAAGTTTTTCATGTGGGTTAGTCCCCATCCCAAGTAGGTTCCAATGGTATATAGCATGTGCGTGCACGATTTTTTGTTTCGGCGTACTAACTTCACGTAATATAGCCTCATATGGTAAATTTTTAAAATTGAATTTTAAATAAAAAAACAACCCAGGATCAAATTTTTTATGTGGGTTAGTCCTCATCCCAAGTAGGTTCCAATGGTATATAGCATGTGCGTGCACGATTTTTTGTTTCGGCGTACTAACTTCATGTAATATAGCCTCATATGGTAAATTTTTAAAATTGAATTTTAAATAAAAAAACAACCCAGGATCAAATTTTTCATGTGGGTTAGTCCCCATCCCAAGTAGGTTCCAATGGTATATAGCATGTGCGTGCACGATTTTTTGTTTCGGCGTACTAACTTCACGTAATATAGCCTCATATGGTAAATATTTAATATTGAATTAAAAAAAAAAGAAACCCAGGATCAAGTTTTTCATGTGGGTTCGTCCTCATCCCAAGTAGGTTCTAATGGTATATAGCATGTGCGTGCACGATTTTTTCTTTCGGCGTACTAACTTCACGTAATATAGCCTCATATGGTAAATTTTTAATATTGAATTAAAAAAAAAACCCAGGATCAAGTTTTTCATGTGGGTTCGTCCTCATCCCAAGTAGGTTCTAATGGTATATAGCATGTGCGTGCACGATTTTTTGTTTCGGCGTACTAACTTCATGTAATATAGCCTCATATGGTAAATTTTTAAAATTGAATTTTAAATAAAAAAACAACCCAGATCAAATTTTTTATGTGGGTTAGTCCTCATCCTAAGTAGGTTCCAATGGTATATAGCATGTGCGTGCACGATTTTTTGTTTCGGCGTACTAACTTCATGTAATATAGCCTCATATGGTAAATTTTTAAAATTGAATTTTAAATAAAAAAACAACCCAGGATCAAATTTTTCATGTGGGTTAGTCCCCATCCCAAGTAGGTTCCAATGGTATATAGCATGTGCGTGCACGATTTTTTGTTTCGGCGTACTAACTTCACGTAATATAGCCTCATATGGTAAATATTTAATATTGAATTAAAAAAAAAAGAAACCCAGGATCAAGTTTTTCATGTGGGTTCGTCCTCATCCCAAGTAGGTTCTAATGGTATATAGCATGTGCGTGCACGATTTTTTCTTTCGGCGTACTAACTTCACGTAATATAGCCTCATATGGTAAATTTTTAATATTGAATTAAAAAAAAAACCCAGGATCAAGTTTTTCATGTGGGTTCGTCCTCATCCCAAGTAGGTTCTAATGGTATATAGCATGTGCGTGCACGATTTTTTGTTTCGGCGTACTAACTTCATGTAATATAGCCTCATATGGTAAATTTTTAAAATTGAATTTTAAATAAAAAAACAACCCAGGATCAAATTTTTCATGTGGGTTAGTCCCAATCCCAAGTAGGTTCCAATGGTATATAGCATGTGCGTGCACGATTTTTTGTTTCGGCGTACTAACTTCACGTAATATAGCCTCATATGGTAAATTTTTAATATTGAATTAAAAAAAAAACCCAGGATCAAGTTTTTCATGTGGGTTCGTCCTCATCCCAAGTAGGTTCTAATGGTATATAGCATGTGCGTGCACGATTTTTTGTTTCGGCGTACTAACTTCATGTAATATAGCCTCATATGGTAAATTTTTAAAATTGAATTTTAAATAAAAAAACAACCCAGATCAAATTTTTTATGTGGGTTAGTCCTCATCCCAAGTAGGTTCCAATGGTATATAGCATGTGCGTGCACGATTTTTTGTTTCGGCGTACTAACTTCATGTAATATAGCCTCATATGGTAAATTTTTAAAATTGAATTTTAAATAAAAAAACAACCCAGGATCAAATTTTTCATGTGGGTTAGTCCCCATCCCAAGTAGGTTCCAATGGTATATAGCATGTGCGTGCACGATTTTTTGTTTCGGCGTACTAACTTCACGTAATATAGCCTCATATGGTAAATATTTAATATTGAATTAAAAAAAAAAGAAACCCAGGATCAAGTTTTTCATGTGGGTTCGTCCTCATCCCAAGTAGGTTCTAATGGTATATAGCATGTGCGTGCACGATTTTTTCTTTCGGCGTACTAACTTCACGTAATATAGCCTCATATGGTAAATTTTTAATATTGAATTAAAAAAAAAACCCAGGATCAAGTTTTTCATGTGGGTTCGTCCTCATCCCAAGTAGGTTCTAATGGTATATAGCATGTGCGTGCACGATTTTTTGTTTCGGCGTACTAACTTCATGTAATATAGCCTCATATGGTAAATTTTTAAAATTGAATTTTAAATAAAAAAACAACCCAGGATCAAATTTTTCATGTGGGTTAGTCCCCATCCCAAGTAGGTTCCAATGGTATATAGCATGTGCGTGCACGATTTTTTGTTTCGGCGTACTAACTTCATGTAATATAGCCTCATATGGTAAATTTTTAAAATTGAATTTTAAATAAAAAAACAACCCAGGATCAAATTTTTCATGTGGGTTAGTCCCCATCCCAAGTAGGTTCCAATGGTATATAGCATGTGCGTGCACGATTTTTTGTTTCGGCGTACTAACTTCACGTAATATAGCCTCATATGGTAAATTTTTAATATTGAATTAAAAAAAAAACCCAGGATCAAGTTTTTCATGTGGGTTCGTCCTCATCCCAAGTAGGTTCTAATGGTATATAGCATGTGCGTGCACGATTTTTTGTTTCGGCGTACTAACTTCATGTAATATAGCCTCATATGGTAAATTTTTAAAATTGAATTTTAAATAAAAAAACAACCCAGATCAAATTTTTTATGTGGGTTAGTCCTCATCCCAAGTAGGTTCCAATGGTATATAGCATGTGCGTGCACGATTTTTTGTTTCGGCGTACTAACTTCATGTAATATAGCCTCATATGGTAAATTTTTAAAATTGAATTTTAAATAAAAAAACAACCCAGGATCAAATTTTTCATGTGGGTTAGTCCCCATCCCAAGTAGGTTCCAATGGTATATAGCATGTGCGTGCACGATTTTTTGTTTCGGCGTACTAACTTCACGTAATATAGCCTCATATGGTAAATTTTTAAAATTGAATTTTAAATAAAAAAACAACCCAGGATCAAATTTTTCATGTGGGTTAGTCCCCATCCCAAGTAGGTTCCAATGGTATATAGCATGTGCGTGCACGATTTTTTGTTTCGGCGTACTAACTTCACGTAATATAGCCTCATATGGTAAATATTTAATATTGAATTAAAAAAAAAAACCCAGGATCAAGTTTTTCATGTGGGTTCGTCCTCATCCCAAGTAGGTTCCAATGGTATATAGCATGTGCGTGCACGATTTTTTGTTTCGGCGTCTAACTTCACGTAATATAGCCTCATATGGTAAATTTTTAAAATTGAATTTTAAATAAAAAAACAACCCAGGATCAAATTTTTCATGTGGGTTAGTCCCCATCCCAAGTAGGTTCCAATGGTATATAGCATGTGCGTGCACGATTTTTTGTTTCGGCGTACTAACTTCACGTAATATAGCCTCATATGGTAAATTTTTAATATTGAATTAAAAAAAAAAACCCAGGATCAAGTTTTTCGTGTGGGTTCGTCCTCATCCCAAGTAGGTTCCAATGGTATATAGCATGTGCGTGCACGATTTTTTGTTTCGGCGTACTAACTTCACGTAATATAGCCTCATATGGTAAATTTTTAATATTGAATTAAAAAAAAAAAAAAACCAGGATCAAGTTTTTCATGTGGGTTCGTCCTCACCCCAAGTAGGTTCTAATGGTATATAGCATGTGCGTGCACGATTTTTTGTTTCGGCGTACTAACTTCATGTAATATAGCCTCATATGGTAAATTTTTAAAATTGAATTTTAAATAAAAAAACAACCCAGGATCAAATTTTTTATGTGGGTTAGTCCTCATCCCAAGTAGGTTCCAATGGTATATAGCATGTGCGTGCACGATTTTTTGTTTCGGTGTACTAACTTCACGTAATATAGCCTCATATGGTAAATTTTTAATATTGAATTAAAAAAAATAAAACCCAGGATCAAGTTTTTCATGTGGGTTCGTCCTCATCCCAAGTAGGTTCCAATGGTATATAGCATGTGCGTGCACGATTTTTTGTTTCGGCGTACTAACTTCACGTAATATAGCCTCATATGGTAAATTTTTAATATTGAATTAAAAAAAAAAAAAAACCAGGATCAAGTTTTTCATGTGGGTTCGTCCTCACCCCAAGTAGGTTCTAATGGTATATAGCATGTGCGTGCACGATTTTTTGTTTCGGCGTACTAACTTCATGTAATATAGCCTCATATGGTAAATTTTTAAAATTGAATTTTAAATAAAAAAACAACCCAGGATCAAATTTTTTATGTGGGTTAGTCCTCATCCCAAGTAGGTTCCAATGGTATATAGCATGTGCGTGCACGATTTTTTGTTTCGGTGTACTAACTTCACGTAATATAGCCTCATATGGTAAATTTTTAATATTGAATTAAAAAAAAATAAAACCCAGGATCAAGTTTTTCATGTGGGTTCGTCCTCATCCCAAGTAGGTTCCAATGGTATATAGCATGTGCGTGCACGATTTTTTGTTTCGGCGTACTAACTTCACGTAATATAGCCTCATATGGTAAATTTTTAATATTGAATTAAAAAAAAAAAACCCAGGATCAAGTTTTTCATGTGGGTTCGTCCTCATCCCAAGTAGGTTCCAATGGTATATAGCATGTGCGTGCACGATTTTTTGTTTCGGTGTACTAACTTCACGTAATATAGCCTCATATGGTAAATTTTTAATATTGAATTAAAAAAAATAAAACCCAGGATCAAGTTTTTCATGTGGGTTCGTCCTCATCCCAAGTAGGTTCCAATGGTATATAGCATGTGCGTGCACGATTTTTTGTTTCGGCGTCTAACTTCACGTAATATAGCCTCATATGGTAAATTTTTAAAATTGAATTTTAAATAAAAAAACAACCCAGGATCAAATTTTTCATGTGGGTTAGTCCCCATCCCAAGTAGGTTCCAATGGTATATAGCATGTGCGTGCACGATTTTTTGTTTCGGCGTACTAACTTCACGTAATATAGCCTCATATGGTAAATTTTTAATATTGAATTAAAAAAAAAAACCCAGGATCAAGTTTTTCGTGTGGGTTCGTCCTCATCCCAAGTAGGTTCCAATGGTATATAGCATGTGCGTGCACGATTTTTTGTTTCGGCGTACTAACTTCACGTAATATAGCCTCATATGGTAAATTTTTAATATTGAATTAAAAAAAAAAAAACCAGGATCAAGTTTTTCATGTGGGTTCGTCCTCATCCCAAGTAGGTTCTAATGGTATATAGCATGTGCGTGCACGATTTTTTGTTTCAGCGTACTAACTTCATGTAATATAGCCTCATATGGTAAATTTTTAAAATTGAATTTTAAATAAAAGAACAACCCAGGATCAAATTTTTTATGTGGGTTAGTTCTCATCCCAAGTAGGTTCCAATGGTATATAGCATGTGCGTGCACGATTTTTTGTTTCGGCGTCTAACTTCACATAATATAGCCTCATATGGTAAATTTTTAAAATTGAATTTTAAATAAAAAAAAAAAACCCAGGATCAAGTTTTTCATGTGGGTTAGTCCCCATCCCAAGTAGGTTCCAATGGTATATAGCATGTGCGTGCACGATTTTTTGTTTCGGCGTACTAACTTCACGTAATATAGCCTCATATGGTAAATTTTTAATATTGAATTAAAAAAAAAAAAACCCAGGATCAAGTTTTTCATGTGGGTTCGTCCTCATCCCAAGTAGGTTCCAATGGTATATAGCATGTGCGTGCACGATTTTTTGTTTCGGCGTACTAACTTCACGTAATGTAGCCTCATATGGTAAATTTTTAAAATTGAATTTTAAATAAAAAAACAACCCAGGATCAAATTTTTCATGTGGGTTAGTCCTCATCCCAAGTAGGTTCCAATGGTATATAGCATGTGCGTGCACGATTTTTTGTTTCGGCGTACTAACTTCACGTAATATAGCCTCATATGATAAATTTTTAAAATTGAATTTTAAATAAAAAAACAACCCAGGATCAAATTTTTCATGTGGGTTAGTCCCCATCCCAAGTAGGTTCCAATGGTATATAGCATGTGCGTGCACGATTTTTTGTTTCGGCGTACTAACTTCACGTAATATAGCCTCATATGGTAAATTTTTAATATTGAATTAAAAAAAAAAGAAACCCAGGATCAAGTTTTTCATGTGGGTTCGTCCTCATCCCAAGTAGGTTCTAATGGTATATAGCATGTGCGTGCACGATTTTTTGTTTCGGCGTACTAACTTCATGTAATATAGCCTCATATGGTAAATTTTTAAAATTGAATTTTAAATAAAAAAACAACCCAGGATCAAATTTTTTATGTGGGTTAGTCCTCATCCCAAGTAGGTTCCAATGGTATATAGCATGTGCGTGCACGATTTTTTGTTTCGGCGTACTAACTTCACGTAATATAGCCTCATATGGTAAATTTTTAATATTGAATTAAAAAAAAAAAAAAACCCAGGATCAAGTTTTTCATGTGGGTTCGTCCTCATCCCAAGTAGGTTCCAATGGTATATAGCATGTGCGTGCACGATTTTTTGTTTCGGCGTACTAACTTCACGTAATATAGCCTCATATGGTAAATTTTTAATATTGAATTAAAAAAAAAAAAAAACCAGGATCAAGTTTTTCATGTGGGTTCGTCCTCACCCCAAGTAGGTTCTAATGGTATATAGCATGTGCGTGCACGATTTTTTGTTTCGGCGTACTAACTTCATGTAATATAGCCTCATATGGTAAATTTTTAAAATTGAATTTTAAATAAAAAAACAACCCAGGATCAAATTTTTTATGTGGGTTAGTCCTCATCCCAAGTAGGTTCCAATGGTATATAGCATGTGCGTGCACGATTTTTTGTTTCGGTGTACTAACTTCACGTAATATAGCCTCATATGGTAAATTTTTAATATTGAATTAAAAAAAAATAAAACCCAGGATCAAGTTTTTCATGTGGGTTCGTCCTCATCCCAAGTAGGTTCCAATGGTATATAGCATGTGCGTGCACGATTTTTTGTTTCGGCGTACTAACTTCACGTAATATAGCCTCATATGGTAAATTTTTAATATTGAATTAAAAAAAAAAAACCCAGGATCAAGTTTTTCATGTGGGTTCGTCCTCATCCCAAGTAGGTTCCAATGGTATATAGCATGTGCGTGCACGATTTTTTGTTTCGGTGTACTAACTTCACGTAATATAGCCTCATATGGTAAATTTTTAATATTGAATTAAAAAAAATAAAACCCAGGATCAAGTTTTTCATGTGGGTTCGTCCTCATCCCAAGTAGGTTCCAATGGTATATAGCATGTGCGTGCACGATTTTTTGTTTCGGCGTCTAACTTCACGTAATATAGCCTCATATGGTAAATTTTTAAAATTGAATTTTAAATAAAAAAACAACCCAGGATCAAATTTTTCATGTGGGTTAGTCCCCATCCCAAGTAGGTTCCAATGGTATATAGCATGTGCGTGCACGATTTTTTGTTTCGGCGTACTAACTTCACGTAATATAGCCTCATATGGTAAATTTTTAATATTGAATTAAAAAAAAAAACCCAGGATCAAGTTTTTCGTGTGGGTTCGTCCTCATCCCAAGTAGGTTCCAATGGTATATAGCATGTGCGTGCACGATTTTTTGTTTCGGCGTACTAACTTCACGTAATATAGCCTCATATGGTAAATTTTTAATATTGAATTAAAAAAAAAAAAACCAGGATCAAGTTTTTCATGTGGGTTCGTCCTCATCCCAAGTAGGTTCTAATGGTATATAGCATGTGCGTGCACGATTTTTTGTTTCAGCGTACTAACTTCATGTAATATAGCCTCATATGGTAAATTTTTAAAATTGAATTTTAAATAAAAGAACAACCCAGGATCAAATTTTTTATGTGGGTTAGTTCTCATCCCAAGTAGGTTCCAATGGTATATAGCATGTGCGTGCACGATTTTTTGTTTCGGCGTCTAACTTCACATAATATAGCCTCATATGGTAAATTTTTAAAATTGAATTTTAAATAAAAAAAAAAAACCCAGGATCAAGTTTTTCATGTGGGTTAGTCCCCATCCCAAGTAGGTTCCAATGGTATATAGCATGTGCGTGCACGATTTTTTGTTTCGGCGTACTAACTTCACGTAATATAGCCTCATATGGTAAATTTTTAATATTGAATTAAAAAAAAAAAAACCCAGGATCAAGTTTTTCATGTGGGTTCGTCCTCATCCCAAGTAGGTTCCAATGGTATATAGCATGTGCGTGCACGATTTTTTGTTTCGGCGTACTAACTTCACGTAATGTAGCCTCATATGGTAAATTTTTAAAATTGAATTTTAAATAAAAAAACAACCCAGGATCAAATTTTTCATGTGGGTTAGTCCTCATCCCAAGTAGGTTCCAATGGTATATAGCATGTGCGTGCACGATTTTTTGTTTCGGCGTACTAACTTCACGTAATATAGCCTCATATGATAAATTTTTAAAATTGAATTTTAAATAAAAAAACAACCCAGGATCAAATTTTTCATGTGGGTTAGTCCCCATCCCAAGTAGGTTCCAATGGTATATAGCATGTGCGTGCACGATTTTTTGTTTCGGCGTACTAACTTCACGTAATATAGCCTCATATGGTAAATTTTTAATATTGAATTAAAAAAAAAAGAAACCCAGGATCAAGTTTTTCATGTGGGTTCGTCCTCATCCCAAGTAGGTTCTAATGGTATATAGCATGTGCGTGCACGATTTTTTGTTTCGGCGTACTAACTTCATGTAATATAGCCTCATATGGTAAATTTTTAAAATTGAATTTTAAATAAAAAAACAACCCAGGATCAAATTTTTTATGTGGGTTAGTCCTCATCCCAAGTAGGTTCCAATGGTATATAGCATGTGCGTGCACGATTTTTTGTTTCGGCGTACTAACTTCACGTAATATAGCCTCATATGGTAAATTTTTAATATTGAATTAAAAAAAAAAAAAAACCCAGGATCAAGTTTTTCATGTGGGTTCGTCCTCATCCCAAGTAGGTTCCAATGGTATATAGCATGTGCGTGCACGATTTTTTGTTTCGGCGTACTAACTTCACGTAATATAGCCTCATATGGTAAATTTTTAATATTGAATTAAAAAAAAAAAAAACCCAGGATCAAGTTTTTCATGTGGGTTCGTCCTCATCCCAAGTAGGTTCCAATGGTGTACAGCATGTGCGTGCACGATTTTTTGTTTCGGCGTACTAACTTCATGTAATATAGCCTCATATGGTAAATTTTTAAAATTGAATTTTAAATAAAAAAACAACCCAGGATCAAATTTTTCATGTGGGTTAGTCCCCATCCCAAGTAGGTTCCAATGGTATATAGCATGTGCGTGCACGATTTTTTGTTTCGGCGTACTAACTTCACGTAATATAGCCTCATATGGTAAATTTTTAATATTGAATTAAAAAAAAAAAAAACCCAGGATCAAGTTTTTCATGTGGGTTCGTCCTCATCCCAAGTAGGTTCTAATTGTATATAGCATGTGCGTGCACGATTTTTTGTTTCGGCGTACTAACTTCACGTAATGTAGCCTCATATGGTAAATTTTTAAAATTGAATTTTAAATAAAAAAAAAACCCAGGATCAAGTTTTTCATGTGAGTTCGTCCTCATCCCAAGTAGGTTCCAATGGTATATAGCATGTGCGTGCACGATTTTTTGTTTCGGCGTACTAACTTCACGTAATGTAGCCTCATATGGTAAATTTTTAAAATTGAATTTTAAATAAAAAAAAACCCAGGATCAAGTTTTTCATGTGGGTTCGTCCTCATGCCAAGTAGGTTCCAATGGTATATAGCATGTGCGTGCACGATTTTTTGTTTCGGCGTACTAACTTCACGTAATATAGCCTCAAATGATAAATTTTTAAAATTGAATTTTAAATAAAAAAACAACCCAGGATCAAATTTTTCATGTGGGTTAGTCCTCATAACAAGTAGGTTCCAATGGTATATAGCATGTGCGTGCACGATTTTTTGTTTCGGCGTACTAACTTCACGTAATATAGCCTCAAATGATAAATTTTTAAAATTGAATTTTAAATAAAAAAACAACCCAGGATCAAATTTTTCATGTGGGTTAGTCCTCATCCCAAGTAGGTTCCAATGGTATATAGCATGTGCGTGCACGATTTTTTGTTTCGGCGTACTAACTTCACGTAATATAGCCTCAAATGATAAATTTTTAAAATTGAATTTTAAATGAAAAAAAAACCAGGATCAAGTTTTTCATGTGGGTTCGTCCTCATGCCAAGTAGGTTCCAATGGTATATAGCATGTGCGTGCACGATTTTTTGTTTCGGCGTACTAACTTCACGTAATATAGCCTCAAATGATAAATTTTTAAAATTGAATTTTAAATAAAAAAACAACCCAGGATCAAATTTTTCATGTGGGTTAGTCCTCATCCCAAGTAGGTTCCAATGGTATATAGCATGTGCGTGCACGATTTTTTGTTTCGGCGTACTAACTTCACGTAATATAACCTCAAATGATAAATTTTTAAAATTGAATTTTAAATAAAAAAACAACCCAGTATCAAATTTTTCATGTGGGTTAGTCCTCATCCCAAGTAGGTTCCAATGGTATATAGCATGTGCGTGCACGATTTTTTGTTTCGGCGTACTAACTTCACGTAATGTAGCCTCATATGGTAAATTTTTAAAATTGAATTTTAAATAAAAAAAAAACCCAGGATCAAGTTTTTCATGTGAGTTCGTCCTCATCCCAAGTAGGTTCCAATGGTATATAGCATGTACGTGCACGATTTTTTGTTTCGGCGTACTAACTTCACGTAATATAGCCTCATATGGTAAATTTTTAATATTGAATTAAAAAAAAAAAAAAACCCAGGATCAAGTTTTTCATGTGGGTTCGTCCTCATCCCAAGTAGGTTCCAATGGTATATAGCATGTGCGTGCACGATTTTTTGTTTCGGCGTACTAACTTCACGTAATATAGCCTCATATGGTAAATTTTTAATATTGAATTAAAAAAAAAACCCAGGATCAAGTTTTTCATGTGGGTTCGTCCTCATCCCAAGTAGGTTCTAATGGTATATAGCATGTGCGTGCACGATTTTTTGTTTCGGCGTACTAATTTCATGTAATATAGCCTCATATGGTAAATTTTTAAAATTGAATTTTAAATAAAAAAACAACCCAGGATCAAATTTTTTATGTGGGTTAGTCCTCATTTTAAGTAGGTTCCAATGGTATATAACATGTGCGTGCACGATTTTTGTTTCGGCGTCTAACTTCACGTAATATAGCCTCATATGGTAAATTTTTAAAATTGAATTTTAAATAAAAAAACAACGCAGGATCAAATTTTTCATGTGGGTTCGTCCTCATCCCAAGTAGGTTCCAATGGTATATAGCATCTGCGTGCACGATTTTTTGTTTCGGCGTACTAACTTCACGTAATGTAGCCTCATATGGTAAATTTTTAAAATTGAATTTTAAATAAAAAAAAAACCCAGGATCAAGTTTTTCATGTGAGTTCGTCCTCATCCCAAGTAGGTTCCAATGGTACATAGCATGTACGTGCACGATTTTTTGTTTCGGCGTACTAACTTCACGTAATATAGCCTCATATGGTAAATTTTTAATATTGAATTAAAAAAAAAAAAAAACCCAGGATCAAGTTTTTCATGTGGGTTCGTCCTCATCCCAAGTAGGTTCCAATGGTATATAGCATGTGCGTGCACGATTTTTTGTTTCGGCGTACTAACTTCACGTAATATAGCCTCATATGGTAAATTTTAAATATTGAATTAAAAAAAAAACCCAGGATCAAGTTTTTCATGTGGGTTCGTCCTCATCCCAAGTAGGTTCTAATGGTATATAGCATGTGCGTGCACGATTTTTTGTTTCGGCGTACTAATTTCATGTAATATAGCCTCATATGGTAAATTTTTAAAATTGAATTTTAAATAAAAAAACAACCCAGGATCAAATTTTTTATGTGGGTTAGTCCTCATCCCAAGTAGGTTCCAATGGTATATAACATGTGCGTGCACGATTTTTTGTTTCGGCGTCTAACTTCACGTAATATAGCCTCATATGGTAAATTTTTAAAATTGAATTTTAAATAAAAAAACAACGCAGGATCAAATTTTTCATGTGGGTTCGTCCTCATCCCAAGTAGGTTCCAATGGTATATAGCATCTGCGTGCACGATTTTTTGTTTCGGCGTACTAACTTCACGTAATATAGCCTCATATGGTAAATTTTTAAAATTGAATTAAAAAAAAAAAACCCAGGATCAAGTTTTTCATGTGGGTTCGTCCTCATCCCAAGTAGGTTCCAATGGTATATAGCATGTGCGTGCACGATTTTTTGTTTCGGCGTACTAACTTCACGTAATATAGCCTCATATGGTAAATTTTTAATATTGAATTAAAAAAAAAAAAACCCAGGATCAAGTTTTTCATGTGGGTTCGTCCTCATCCCAAGTAGGTTCCAATGGTATATAGCATGTGCGTGCACGATTTTTTGTTTCGGCGTACTAACTTCACGTAATATAGCCTCATATGGTAAATTTTAAATATTGAATTAAAAAAAAAACCCAGGATCAAGTTTTTCATGTGGGTTCGTCCTCATCCCAAGTAGGTTCTAATGGTATATAGCATGTGCGTGCACGATTTTTTGTTTCGGCGTACTAATTTCATGTAATATAGCCTCATATGGTAAATTTTTAAAATTGAATTTTAAATAAAAAAACAACCCAGGATCAAATTTTTTATGTGGGTTAGTCCTCATCCCAAGTAGGTTCCAATGGTATATAACATGTGCGTGCACGATTTTTTGTTTCGGCGTCTAACTTCACGTAATATAGCCTCATATGGTAAATTTTTAAATTTGAATTTTAAATAAAAAAACAACGCAGGATCAAATTTTTCATGTGGGTTCGTCCTCATCCCAAGTAGGTTCCAATGGTATATAGCATCTGCGTGCACGATTTTTTGTTTCGGCGTACTAACTTCACGTAATATAGCCTCATATGGTAAATTTTTAATATTGAATTAAAAAAAAAAAAACCCAGGATCAAGTTTTTCATGTGGGTTCGTCCTCATCCCAAGTAGGTTCCAATGGTATATAGCATGTGCGTGCACGATTTTTTGTTTCGGCGTACTAACTTCACGTAATATAGCCTCATATGGTAAATTTTTAAAATTGAATTAAAAAAAAAAAACCCAGGATCAAGTTTTTCATGTGGGTTCGTCCTCATCCCAAGTAGGTTCCAATGGTATATAGCATGTGCGTGCACGATTTTTTGTTTCGGCGTACTAACTTCACGTAATATAGCCTCATATGGTAAATTTTAAATATTGAATTAAAAAAAAAACCCAGGATCAAGTTTTTCATGTGGGTTCGTCCTCATCCCAAGTAGGTTCTAATGGTATATAGCATGTGCGTGCACGATTTTTTGTTTCGGCGTACTAATTTCATGTAATATAGCCTCATATGGTAAATTTTTAAAATTGAATTTTAAATAAAAAAACAACCCAGGATCAAATTTTTTATGTGGGTTAGTCCTCATCCCAAGTAGGTTCCAATGGTATATAACATGTGCGTGCACGATTTTTTGTTTCGGCGTCTAACTTCACGTAATATAGCCTCATATGGTAAATTTTTAAAATTGAATTTTAAATAAAAAAACAACGCAGGATCAAATTTTTCATGTGGGTTCGTCCTCATCCCAAGTAGGTTCCAATGGTATATAGCATCTGCGTGCACGATTTTTTGTTTCGGCGTACTAACTTCACGTAATATAGCCTCATATGGTAAATTTTTAAAATTGAATTAAAAAAAAAAAACCCAGGATCAAGTTTTTCATGTGGGTTCGTCCTCATCCCAAGTAGGTTCCAATGGTATATAGCATGTGCGTGCACGATTTTTTGTTTCGGCGTACTAACTTCACGTAATATAGCCTCATATGGTAAATTTTTAATATTGAATTAAAAAAAAAAAAACCCAGGATCAAGTTTTTCATGTGGGTTCGTCCTCATCCCAAGTAGGTTCCAATGGTATATAGCATGTGCGTGCACGATTTTTTGTTTCGGCGTACTAACTTCACGTAATGTAGCCTCATATGGTAAATTTTTAAAATTGAATTTTAAATAAAAAAACAACCCAGTATCAAATTTTTCATGTGGGTTAGTCCTCATCCCAAGTAGGTTCCAATGGTATATAGCATGTGCGTGCACGATTTTTTGTTTCGGCATACTAACTTCACGTAATGTAGCCTCATATGGTAAATTTTTAAAATTGAATTTTAAATAAAAAAAAAACCCAGGATCAAGTTTTTCATGTGAGTTCGTCCTCATCCCAAGTAGGTTCCAATGGTATATAGCATGTACGTGCACGATTTTTTGTTTCGGCGTACTAACTTCACGTAATATAGCCTCATATGGTAAATTTTTAAAATTGAATTAAAAAAAAAAAAACCCAGGATCAAATTTTTCATGTGGGTTAGTCCTCATCCCAAGTAGGTTCCAATGGTATATAGCATGTACGTGCACGATTTTTTGTTTCGGCGTCTAACTTCACGTAATATAGCCTCATATGGTAAATTTTTAAAATTGAATTTTAAATAAAAAAAAACCCAGGATCAAGTTTTTCATGTGGGTTCGTCCTCATGCCAAGTAGGTTCCAATGGTATATAGCATGTGCGTGCACGATTTTTTGTTTCGGCGTACTAACTTCACGTAATATAGCCTCATATGGTAAATTTTTAAAATTGAATTTTAAATAAAAAAAAACCCAGGATCAAGTTTTTCATGTGGGTTCGTCCTCATGCCAAGTAGGTTCCAATGGTATATAGCATGTGCGTGCACGATTTTTTGTTTCGGCGTACTAACTTCACGTAATATAGCCTCATATGGTAAATTTTTAAAATTGAATTTTAAATAAAAAAATAACCCAGGATCAAATTTTTCAGTGGGTTCGTCCTCATCCCAAGTAGGTTCTAATGGTATATAGCATGTGCGTGCACGATTTTTTGTTTCGGCGTACTAATTTCATGTAATATAGCCTCATATGGTAAATTTTTAAAATTGAATTTTAAATAAAAAAACAACCCAGGATCAAATTTTTTATGTGGGTTAGTCCTCATCCCAAGTAGGTTCCAATGGTATATAACATGTGCGTGCACGATTTTTGTTTCGGCGTCTAACTTCACGTAATATAGCCTCATATGGTAAATTTTTAAAATTGAATTTTAAATAAAAAAACAACGCAGGATCAAATTTTTCATGTGGGTTCGTCCTCATCCCAAGTAGGTTCCAATGGTATATAGCATCTGCGTGCACGATTTTTTGTTTCGGCGTACTAACTTCACGTAATGTAGCCTCATATGGTAAATTTTTAAAATTGAATTTTAAATAAAAAAACAACCCAGTATCAAATTTTTCATGTGGGTTAGTCCTCATCCCAAGTAGGTTCCAATGGTATATAGCATGTGCGTGCACGATTTTTTGTTTCGGCGTACTAACTTCACGTAATGTAGCCTCATATGGTAAATTTTTAAAATTGAATTTTAAATAAAAAAAAAACCCAGGATCAAGTTTTTCATGTGAGTTCGTCCTCATCCCAAGTAGGTTCCAATGGTATATAGCATGTACGTGCACGATTTTTTGTTTCGGCGTACTAACTTCACGTAATATAGCCTCATATGGTAAATTTTTAATATTGAATTAAAAAAAAAAAAAAAACCCAGGATCAAGTTTTTCATGTGGGTTCGTCCTCATCCCAAGTAGGTTCCAATGGTATATAGCATGTGCGTGCACGATTTTTTGTTTCGGCGTACTAACTTCACGTAATATAGCCTCATATGGTAAATTTTAAATATTGAATTAAAAAAAAAACCCAGGATCAAGTTTTTCATGTGGGTTCGTCCTCATCCCAAGTAGGTTCTAATGGTATATAGCATGTGCGTGCACGATTTTTTGTTTCGGCGTACTAATTTCATGTAATATAGCCTCATATGGTAAATTTTTAAAATTGAATTTTAAATAAAAAAACAACCCAGGATCAAATTTTTTATGTGGGTTAGTCCTCATCCCAAGTAGGTTCCAATGGTATATAACATGTGCGTGCACGATTTTTTGTTTCGGCGTCTAACTTCACGTAATATAGCCTCATATGGTAAATTTTTAAAATTGAATTTTAAATAAAAAAACAACGCAGGATCAAATTTTTCATGTGGGTTCGTCCTCATCCCAAGTAGGTTCCAATGGTATATAGCATCTGCGTGCACGATTTTTTGTTTCGGCGTACTAACTTCACGTAATATAGCCTCATATGGTAAATTTTTAAAATTGAATTAAAAAAAAAAAACCCAGGATCAAGTTTTTCATGTGGGTTCGTCCTCATCCCAAGTAGGTTCCAATGGTATATAGCATGTGCGTGCACGATTTTTTGTTTCGGCGTACTAACTTCACGTAATATAGCCTCATATGGTAAATTTTTAATATTGAATTAAAAAAAAAACCCAGGATCAAGTTTTTCATGTGGGTTCGTCCTCATCCCAAGTAGGTTCCAATGGTATATAGCATGTGCGTGCACGATTTTTTGTTTCGGCGTACTAACTTCACGTAATGTAGCCTCATATGGTAAATTTTTAAAATTGAATTTTAAATAAAAAAAAACCCAGGATCAAGTTTTTCATGTGGGTTCGTCCTCATGCCAAGTAGGTTCCAATGGTATATAGCATGTGCGTGCACGATTTTTTGTTTCGGCGTACTAACTTCACGTAATATAGCCTCATATGGTAAATTTTTAAAATTGAATTTTAAATAAAAAAACAACCCAGGATCAAATTTTTCAGTGGGTTCGTCCTCATCCCAAGTAGGTTCCAATGGTATATAGCATGTGCGTGCACGATTTTTTGTTTCGGCGTACTAACTTCACGTAATATAGCCTCATATGGTAAATTTTTAAAATTGAATTAAAAAAAAAAAACCCAGGATCAAGTTTTTCATGTGGGTTCGTCCTCATCCCAAGTAGGTTCTAATGGTATATAGCATGTGCGTGCACGATTTTTTGTTTCGGCGTACTAATTTCATGTAATATAGCCTCATATGGTAAATTTTTAAAATTGAATTTTAAATAAAAAAACAACCCAGGATCAAATTTTTTATGTGGGTTAGTCCTCATCCCAAGTAGGTTCCAATGGTATATAACATGTGCGTGCACGATTTTTGTTTCGGCGTCTAACTTCACGTAATATAGCCTCATATGGTAAATTTTTAAAATTGAATTTTAAATAAAAAAACAACGCAGGATCAAATTTTTCATGTGGGTTCGTCCTCATCCCAAGTAGGTTCCAATGGTATATAGCATCTGCGTGCACGATTTTTTGTTTCGGCGTACTAACTTCACGTAATGTAGCCTCATATGGTAAATTTTTAAAATTGAATTTTAAATAAAAAAACAACCCAGGATCAAATTTTTTATGTGGGTTAGTCCTCATCCCAAGTAGGTTCCAATGGTATATAGCATGTACGTGCACGATTTTTTGTTTCGGCGTACTAACTTCACGTAATATAGCCTCATATGGTAAATTTTTAATATTGAATTAAAAAAAAAAAAAAACCCAGGATCAAGTTTTTCATGTGGGTTCGTCCTCATCCCAAGTAGGTTCCAATGGTATATAGCATGTGCGTGCACGATTTTTTGTTTCGGCGTACTAACTTCACGTAATATAGCCTCATATGGTAAATTTTAAATATTGAATTAAAAAAAAAACCCAGGATCAAGTTTTTCATGTGGGTTCGTCCTCATCCCAAGTAGGTTCTAATGGTATATAGCATGTGCGTGCACGATTTTTTGTTTCGGCGTACTAATTTCATGTAATATAGCCTCATATGGTAAATTTTTAAAATTGAATTTTAAATAAAAAAACAACCCAGGATCAAATTTTTTATGTGGGTTAGTCCTCATCCCAAGTAGGTTCCAATGGTATATAACATGTGCGTGCACGATTTTTTGTTTCGGCGTCTAACTTCACGTAATATAGCCTCATATGGTAAATTTTTAAAATTGAATTTTAAATAAAAAAACAACGCAGGATCAAATTTTTCATGTGGGTTCGTCCTCATCCCAAGTAGGTTCCAATGGTATATAGCATCTGCGTGCACGATTTTTTGTTTCGGCGTACTAACTTCACGTAATATAGCCTCATATGGTAAATTTTTAAAATTGAATTAAAAAAAAAAAACCCAGGATCAAGTTTTTCATGTGGGTTCGTGCTCATCCCAAGTAGGTTCCAATGGTATATAGCATGTGCGTGCACGATTTTTTGTTTCGGCGTACTAACTTCACGTAATATAGCCTCATATGGTAAATTTTTAATATTGAATTAAAAAAAAAAAAAACCCAGGATCAAGTTTTTCATGTGGGTTCGTCCTCATCCCAAGTAGGTTCCAATGGTATATAGCATGTGCGTGCACGATTTTTTGTTTCGGCGTACTAACTTCACGTAATGTAGCCTCATATGGTAAATTTTTAAAATTGAATTTTAAATAAAAAAACAACCCAGTATCAAATTTTTCATGTGGGTTAGTCCTCATCCCAAGTAGGTTCCAATGGTATATAGCATGTGCGTGCACGATTTTTTGTTTCGGCGTACTAACTTCACGTAATGTAGCCTCATATGGTAAATTTTTAAAATTGAATTTTAAATAAAAAAAAAACCCAGGATCAAGTTTTTCATGTGAGTTCGTCCTCATCCCAAGTAGGTTCCAATGGTATATAGCATGTACGTGCACGATTTTTTGTTTCGGCGTACTAACTTCACGTAATATAGCCTCATATGGTAAATTTTTAAAATTGAATTAAAAAAAAAAAAACCCAGGATCAAATTTTTCATGTGGGTTAGTCCTCATCCCAAGTAGGTTCCAATGGTATATAGCATGTACGTGCACGATTTTTTGTTTCGGCGTCTAACTTCACGTAATATAGCCTCATATGGTAAATTTTTAAAATTGAATTTTAAATAAAAAAAAACCCAGGATCAAGTTTTTCATGTGGGTTCGTCCTCATGCCAAGTAGGTTCCAATGGTATATAGCATGTGCGTGCACGATTTTTTGTTTCGGCGTACTAACTTCACGTAATATAGCCTCATATGGTAAATTTTTAAAATTGAATTTTAAATAAAAAAAAACCCAGGATCAAGTTTTTCATGTGGGTTCGTCCTCATGCCAAGTAGGTTCCAATGGTATATAGCATGTGCGTGCACGATTTTTTGTTTCGGCGTACTAACTTCACGTAATATAGCCTCATATGGTAAATTTTTAAAATTGAATTTTAAATAAAAAAACAACCCAGGATCAAATTTTTCAGTGGGTTTGTCCTCATCCCAAGTAGGTTCCAATGGTATATAGCATGTGCGTGCACGATTTTTTGTTTCGGCGTACTAACTTCACGTAATATAGCCTCATATGGTAAATTTTTAAAATTGAATTAAAAAAAAAAAACCCAGGATCAAGTTTTTCATGTGGGTTCGTCCTCATCCCAAGTAGGTTCCAATGGTATATAGCATGTGCGTGCACGATTTTTTGTTTCGGCGTACTAACTTCACGTAATGTAGCCTCATATGGTAAATTTTTAAAATTGAATTTTAAATAAAAAAACAACCCAGTATCAAATTTTTCATGTGGGTTAGTCCTCACCCCAAGTAGGTTCCAATGGTATATAGCATGTGCGTGCACGATTTTTTGTTTCGGCGTACTAACTTCACGTAATGTAGCCTCATATGGTAAATTTTTAAAATTGAATTTTAAATAAAAAAAAAACCCAGGATCAAGTTTTTCATGTGAGTTCGTCCTCATCCCAAGTAGGTTCCAATGGTATATAGCATGTACGTGCACGATTTTTTGTTTCGGCGTACTAACTTCACGTAATATAGCCTCATATGGTAAATTTTTAAAATTGAATTAAAAAAAAAAAAACCCAGGATCAAATTTTTCATGTGGGTTAGTCCTCATCCCAAGTAGGTTCCAATGGTATATAGCATGTACGTGCACGATTTTTTGTTTCGGCGTCTAACTTCACGTAATATAGCCTCATATGGTAAATTTTTAAAATTGAATTTTAAATAAAAAAAAACCCAGGATCAAGTTTTTCATGTGGGTTCGTCCTCATGCCAAGTAGGTTCCAATGGTATATAGCATGTGCGTGCACGATTTTTTGTTTCGGCGTACTAACTTCACGTAATATAGCCTCATATGGTAAATTTTTAAAATTGAATTTTAAATAAAAAAAAACCCAGGATCAAGTTTTTCATGTGGGTTCGTCCTCATGCCAAGTAGGTTCCAATGGTATATAGCATGTGCGTGCACGATTTTTTGTTTCGGCGTACTAACTTCACGTAATATAGCCTCATATGGTAAATTTTTAAAATTGAATTAAAAAAAAAAAAACCCAGGATCAAGTTTTTCATGTGGGTTCGTCCTCATCCCAAGTAGGTTCCAATGGTATATAGCATGTACGTGCACGATTTTTTGTTTCGGCGTCTAACTTCACGTAATATAGCCTCATATGGTAAATTTTTAAAATTGAATTTTAAATAAAAAAAAACCCAGGATCAAGTTTTTCATGTGGGTTAGTCCTCATCCCAAGTAGGTTCCAATGGTATATAGCATGTACGTGCACGATTTTTTGTTTCGGCGTCTAACTTCACGTAATATAGCCTCATATGGTAAATTTTTAAAATTGAATTTTAAATAAAAAAAAACCCAGGATCAAGTTTTTCATGTGGGTTCGTCCTCATGCCAAGTAGGTTCCAATGGTATATAGCATGTGCGTGCACGATTTTTTGTTTCGGCGTACTAACTTCACGTAATATAGCCTCATATGGTAAATTTTTAATATTGAATTAAAAAAAAAAGAAACCCAGGATCAAGTTTTTCATGTGGGTTCGTCCTCATCCCAAGTAGGTTCTAATGGTATATAGCATGTGCGTGCACGATTTTTTGTTTCGGCGTACTAACTTCATGTAATATAGCCTCATATGGTAAATTTTTAAAATTGAATTTTAAATAAAAAAACAACCCAGGATCAAATTTTTTATGTGGGTTAGTCCTCATCCCAAGTAGGTTCCAATGGTATATAGCATGTGCGTGCACGATTTTTTGTTTCGGCGTACTAACTTCACGTAATATAGCCTCATATGGTAAATTTTTAATATTGAATTAAAAAAAAAAAAAAACCCAGGATCAAGTTTTTCATGTGGGTTCGTCCTCATCCCAAGTAGGTTCCAATGGTATATAGCATGTGCGTGCACGATTTTTTGTTTCGGCGTACTAACTTCACGTAATATAGCCTCATATGGTAAATTTTTAATATTGAATTAAAAAAAAAAAAAACCCAGGATCAAGTTTTTCATGTGGGTTCGTCCTCATCCCAAGTAGGTTCCAATGGTGTACAGCATGTGCGTGCACGATTTTTTGTTTCGGCGTACTAACTTCATGTAATATAGCCTCATATGGTAAATTTTTAAAATTGAATTTTAAATAAAAAAACAACCCAGGATCAAATTTTTCATGTGGGTTAGTCCCCATCCCAAGTAGGTTCCAATGGTATATAGCATGTGCGTGCACGATTTTTTGTTTCGGCGTACTAACTTCACGTAATATAGCCTCATATGGTAAATTTTTAATATTGAATTAAAAAAAAAAAAAACCCAGGATCAAGTTTTTCATGTGGGTTCGTCCTCATCCCAAGTAGGTTCTAATTGTATATAGCATGTGCGTGCACGATTTTTTGTTTCGGCGTACTAACTTCACGTAATGTAGCCTCATATGGTAAATTTTTAAAATTGAATTTTAAATAAAAAAAAAACCCAGGATCAAGTTTTTCATGTGAGTTCGTCCTCATCCCAAGTAGGTTCCAATGGTATATAGCATGTGCGTGCACGATTTTTTGTTTCGGCGTACTAACTTCACGTAATGTAGCCTCATATGGTAAATTTTTAAAATTGAATTTTAAATAAAAAAAAACCCAGGATCAAGTTTTTCATGTGGGTTCGTCCTCATGCCAAGTAGGTTCCAATGGTATATAGCATGTGCGTGCACGATTTTTTGTTTCGGCGTACTAACTTCACGTAATATAGCCTCAAATGATAAATTTTTAAAATTGAATTTTAAATAAAAAAACAACCCAGGATCAAATTTTTCATGTGGGTTAGTCCTCATAACAAGTAGGTTCCAATGGTATATAGCATGTGCGTGCACGATTTTTTGTTTCGGCGTACTAACTTCACGTAATATAGCCTCAAATGATAAATTTTTAAAATTGAATTTTAAATAAAAAAACAACCCAGGATCAAATTTTTCATGTGGGTTAGTCCTCATCCCAAGTAGGTTCCAATGGTATATAGCATGTGCGTGCACGATTTTTTGTTTCGGCGTACTAACTTCACGTAATATAGCCTCAAATGATAAATTTTTAAAATTGAATTTTAAATGAAAAAAAAACCAGGATCAAGTTTTTCATGTGGGTTCGTCCTCATGCCAAGTAGGTTCCAATGGTATATAGCATGTGCGTGCACGATTTTTTGTTTCGGCGTACTAACTTCACGTAATATAGCCTCAAATGATAAATTTTTAAAATTGAATTTTAAATAAAAAAACAACCCAGGATCAAATTTTTCATGTGGGTTAGTCCTCATCCCAAGTAGGTTCCAATGGTATATAGCATGTGCGTGCACGATTTTTTGTTTCGGCGTACTAACTTCACGTAATATAACCTCAAATGATAAATTTTTAAAATTGAATTTTAAATAAAAAAACAACCCAGTATCAAATTTTTCATGTGGGTTAGTCCTCATCCCAAGTAGGTTCCAATGGTATATAGCATGTGCGTGCACGATTTTTTGTTTCGGCGTACTAACTTCACGTAATGTAGCCTCATATGGTAAATTTTTAAAATTGAATTTTAAATAAAAAAAAAACCCAGGATCAAGTTTTTCATGTGAGTTCGTCCTCATCCCAAGTAGGTTCCAATGGTATATAGCATGTACGTGCACGATTTTTTGTTTCGGCGTACTAACTTCACGTAATATAGCCTCATATGGTAAATTTTTAATATTGAATTAAAAAAAAAAAAAAACCCAGGATCAAGTTTTTCATGTGGGTTCGTCCTCATCCCAAGTAGGTTCCAATGGTATATAGCATGTGCGTGCACGATTTTTTGTTTCGGCGTACTAACTTCACGTAATATAGCCTCATATGGTAAATTTTTAATATTGAATTAAAAAAAAAACCCAGGATCAAGTTTTTCATGTGGGTTCGTCCTCATCCCAAGTAGGTTCTAATGGTATATAGCATGTGCGTGCACGATTTTTTGTTTCGGCGTACTAATTTCATGTAATATAGCCTCATATGGTAAATTTTTAAAATTGAATTTTAAATAAAAAAACAACCCAGGATCAAATTTTTTATGTGGGTTAGTCCTCATTTTAAGTAGGTTCCAATGGTATATAACATGTGCGTGCACGATTTTTGTTTCGGCGTCTAACTTCACGTAATATAGCCTCATATGGTAAATTTTTAAAATTGAATTTTAAATAAAAAAACAACGCAGGATCAAATTTTTCATGTGGGTTCGTCCTCATCCCAAGTAGGTTCCAATGGTATATAGCATCTGCGTGCACGATTTTTTGTTTCGGCGTACTAACTTCACGTAATGTAGCCTCATATGGTAAATTTTTAAAATTGAATTTTAAATAAAAAAAAAACCCAGGATCAAGTTTTTCATGTGAGTTCGTCCTCATCCCAAGTAGGTTCCAATGGTACATAGCATGTACGTGCACGATTTTTTGTTTCGGCGTACTAACTTCACGTAATATAGCCTCATATGGTAAATTTTTAATATTGAATTAAAAAAAAAAAAAAACCCAGGATCAAGTTTTTCATGTGGGTTCGTCCTCATCCCAAGTAGGTTCCAATGGTATATAGCATGTGCGTGCACGATTTTTTGTTTCGGCGTACTAACTTCACGTAATATAGCCTCATATGGTAAATTTTAAATATTGAATTAAAAAAAAAACCCAGGATCAAGTTTTTCATGTGGGTTCGTCCTCATCCCAAGTAGGTTCTAATGGTATATAGCATGTGCGTGCACGATTTTTTGTTTCGGCGTACTAATTTCATGTAATATAGCCTCATATGGTAAATTTTTAAAATTGAATTTTAAATAAAAAAACAACCCAGGATCAAATTTTTTATGTGGGTTAGTCCTCATCCCAAGTAGGTTCCAATGGTATATAACATGTGCGTGCACGATTTTTTGTTTCGGCGTCTAACTTCACGTAATATAGCCTCATATGGTAAATTTTTAAAATTGAATTTTAAATAAAAAAACAACGCAGGATCAAATTTTTCATGTGGGTTCGTCCTCATCCCAAGTAGGTTCCAATGGTATATAGCATCTGCGTGCACGATTTTTTGTTTCGGCGTACTAACTTCACGTAATATAGCCTCATATGGTAAATTTTTAAAATTGAATTAAAAAAAAAAAACCCAGGATCAAGTTTTTCATGTGGGTTCGTCCTCATCCCAAGTAGGTTCCAATGGTATATAGCATGTGCGTGCACGATTTTTTGTTTCGGCGTACTAACTTCACGTAATATAGCCTCATATGGTAAATTTTTAATATTGAATTAAAAAAAAAAAAACCCAGGATCAAGTTTTTCATGTGGGTTCGTCCTCATCCCAAGTAGGTTCCAATGGTATATAGCATGTGCGTGCACGATTTTTTGTTTCGGCGTACTAACTTCACGTAATATAGCCTCATATGGTAAATTTTAAATATTGAATTAAAAAAAAAACCCAGGATCAAGTTTTTCATGTGGGTTCGTCCTCATCCCAAGTAGGTTCTAATGGTATATAGCATGTGCGTGCACGATTTTTTGTTTCGGCGTACTAATTTCATGTAATATAGCCTCATATGGTAAATTTTTAAAATTGAATTTTAAATAAAAAAACAACCCAGGATCAAATTTTTTATGTGGGTTAGTCCTCATCCCAAGTAGGTTCCAATGGTATATAACATGTGCGTGCACGATTTTTTGTTTCGGCGTCTAACTTCACGTAATATAGCCTCATATGGTAAATTTTTAAATTTGAATTTTAAAT
This sequence comes from Crataerina pallida, assembly GCA_949710015.1. Lineage (NCBI taxonomy): Eukaryota > Metazoa > Arthropoda > Insecta > Diptera > Hippoboscidae > Crataerina > Crataerina pallida. Next base: position 14,725,014 of record OX453289.1, read on the forward strand.
AAAAAAACAACGCAGGATCAAATTTTTCATGTGGGTTCGTCCTCATCCCAAGTAGGTTCCAATGGTATATAGCATCTGCGTGCACGATTTTTTGTTTCGGCGTACTAACTTCACGTAATATAGCCTCATATGGTAAATTTTTAATATTGAATTAAAAAAAAAAAAACCCAGGATCAAGTTTTTCATGTGGGTTCGTCCTCATCCCAAGTAGGTTCCAATGGTATATAGCATGTGCGTGCACGATTTTTTGTTTCGGCGTACTAACTTCACGTAATATAGCCTCATATGGTAAATTTTTAAAATTGAATTAAAAAAAAAAAACCCAGGATCAAGTTTTTCATGTGGGTTCGTCCTCATCCCAAGTAGGTTCCAATGGTATATAGCATGTGCGTGCACGATTTTTTGTTTCGGCGTACTAACTTCACGTAATATAGCCTCATATGGTAAATTTTAAATATTGAATTAAAAAAAAAACCCAGGATCAAGTTTTTCATGTGGGTTCGTCCTCATCCCAAGTAGGTTCTAATGGTATATAGCATGTGCGTGCACGATTTTTTGTTTCGGCGTACTAATTTCATGTAATATTGCCTCATATGGTAAATTTTTAAAATTGAATTTTAAATAAAAAAACAACCCAGGATCAAATTTTTTATGTGGGTTAGTCCTCATCCCAAGTAGGTTCCAATGGTATATAACATGTGCGTGCACGATTTTTTGTTTCGGCGTCTAACTTCACGTAATATAGCCTCATATGGTAAATTTTTAAAATTGAATTTTAAATAAAAAAACAACGCAGGATCAAATTTTTCATGTGGGTTCGTCCTCATCCCAAGTAGGTTCCAATGGTATATAGCATCTGCGTGCACGATTTTTTGTTTCGGCGTACTAACTTCACGTAATATAGCCTCATATGGTAAATTTTTAAAATTGAATTAAAAAAAAAAAACCCAGGATCAAGTTTTTCATGTGGGTTCGTCCTCATCCCAAGTAGGTTCCAATGGTATATAGCATGTGCGTGCACGATTTTTTGTTTCGGCGTACTAACTTCACGTAATATAGCCTCATATGGTAAATTTTTAATATTGAATTAAAAAAAAAAAAACCCAGGATCAAGTTTTTCATGTGGGTTCGTCCTCATCCCAAGTAGGTTCCAATGGTATATAGCATGTGCGTGCACGATTTTTTGTTTCGGCGTACTAACTTCACGTAATGTAGCCTCATATGGTAAATTTTTAAAATTGAATTTTAAATAAAAAAACAACCCAGTATCAAATTTTTCATGTGGGTTAGTCCTCATCCCAAGTAGGTTCCAATGGTATATAGCATGTGCGTGCACGATTTTTTGTTTCGGCATACTAACTTCACGTAATGTAGCCTCATATGGTAAATTTTTAAAATTGAATTTTAAATAAAAAAAAAACCCAGGATCAAGTTTTTCATGTGAGTTCGTCCTCATCCCAAGTAGGTTCCAATGGTATATAGCATGTACGTGCACGATTTTTTGTTTCGGCGTACTAACTTCACGTAATATAGCCTCATATGGTAAATTTTTAAAATTGAATTAAAAAAAAAAAAACCCAGGATCAAATTTTTCATGTGGGTTAGTCCTCATCCCAAGTAGGTTCCAATGGTATATAGCATGTACGTGCACGATTTTTTGTTTCGGCGTCTAACTTCACGTAATATAGCCTCATATGGTAAATTTTTAAAATTGAATTTTAAATAAAAAAAAACCCAGGATCAAGTTTTTCATGTGGGTTCGTCCTCATGCCAAGTAGGTTCCAATGGTATATAGCATGTGCGTGCACGATTTTTTGTTTCGGCGTACTAACTTCACGTAATATAGCCTCATATGGTAAATTTTTAAAATTGAATTTTAAATAAAAAAAAACCCAGGATCAAGTTTTTCATGTGGGTTCGTCCTCATGCCAAGTAGGTTCCAATGGTATATAGCATGTGCGTGCACGATTTTTTGTTTCGGCGTACTAACTTCACGTAATATAGCCTCATATGGTAAATTTTTAAAATTGAATTTTAAATAAAAAAATAACCCAGGATCAAATTTTTCAGTGGGTTCGTCCTCATCCCAAGTAGGTTCTAATGGTATATAGCATGTGCGTGCACGATTTTTTGTTTCGGCGTACTAATTTCATGTAATATAGCCTCATATGGTAAATTTTTAAAATTGAATTTTAAATAAAAAAACAACCCAGGATCAAATTTTTTATGTGGGTTAGTCCTCATCCCAAGTAGGTTCCAATGGTATATAACATGTGCGTGCACGATTTTTGTTTCGGCGTCTAACTTCACGTAATATAGCCTCATATGGTAAATTTTTAAAATTGAATTTTAAATAAAAAAACAACGCAGGATCAAATTTTTCATGTGGGTTCGTCCTCATCCCAAGTAGGTTCCAATGGTATATAGCATCTGCGTGCACGATTTTTTGTTTCGGCGTACTAACTTCACGTAATGTAGCCTCATATGGTAAATTTTTAAAATTGAATTTTAAATAAAAAAACAACCCAGTATCAAATTTTTCATGTGGGTTAGTCCTCATCCCAAGTAGGTTCCAATGGTATATAGCATGTGCGTGCACGATTTTTTGTTTCGGCGTACTAACTTCACGTAATGTAGCCTCATATGGTAAATTTTTAAAATTGAATTTTAAATAAAAAAAAAACCCAGGATCAAGTTTTTCATGTGAGTTCGTCCTCATCCCAAGTAGGTTCCAATGGTATATAGCATGTACGTGCACGATTTTTTGTTTCGGCGTACTAACTTCACGTAATATAGCCTCATATGGTAAATTTTTAATATTGAATTAAAAAAAAAAAAAAAACCCAGGATCAAGTTTTTCATGTGGGTTCGTCCTCATCCCAAGTAGGTTCCAATGGTATATAGCATGTGCGTGCACGATTTTTTGTTTCGGCGTACTAACTTCACGTAATATAGCCTCATATGGTAAATTTTAAATATTGAATTAAAAAAAAAACCCAGGATCAAGTTTTTCATGTGGGTTCGTCCTCATCCCAAGTAGGTTCTAATGGTATATAGCATGTGCGTGCACGATTTTTTGTTTCGGCGTACTAATTTCATGTAATATAGCCTCATATGGTAAATTTTTAAAATTGAATTTTAAATAAAAAAACAACCCAGGATCAAATTTTTTATGTGGGTTAGTCCTCATCCCAAGTAGGTTCCAATGGTATATAACATGTGCGTGCACGATTTTTTGTTTCGGCGTCTAACTTCACGTAATATAGCCTCATATGGTAAATTTTTAAAATTGAATTTTAAATAAAAAAACAACGCAGGATCAAATTTTTCATGTGGGTTCGTCCTCATCCCAAGTAGGTTCCAATGGTATATAGCATCTGCGTGCACGATTTTTTGTTTCGGCGTACTAACTTCACGTAATATAGCCTCATATGGTAAATTTTTAAAATTGAATTAAAAAAAAAAAACCCAGGATCAAGTTTTTCATGTGGGTTCGTCCTCATCCCAAGTAGGTTCCAATGGTATATAGCATGTGCGTGCACGATTTTTTGTTTCGGCGTACTAACTTCACGTAATATAGCCTCATATGGTAAATTTTTAATATTGAATTAAAAAAAAAACCCAGGATCAAGTTTTTCATGTGGGTTCGTCCTCATCCCAAGTAGGTTCCAATGGTATATAGCATGTGCGTGCACGATTTTTTGTTTCGGCGTACTAACTTCACGTAATGTAGCCTCATATGGTAAATTTTTAAAATTGAATTTTAAATAAAAAAAAACCCAGGATCAAGTTTTTCATGTGGGTTCGTCCTCATGCCAAGTAGGTTCCAATGGTATATAGCATGTGCGTGCACGATTTTTTGTTTCGGCGTACTAACTTCACGTAATATAGCCTCATATGGTAAATTTTTAAAATTGAATTTTAAATAAAAAAACAACCCAGGATCAAATTTTTCAGTGGGTTCGTCCTCATCCCAAGTAGGTTCCAATGGTATATAGCATGTGCGTGCACGATTTTTTGTTTCGGCGTACTAACTTCACGTAATATAGCCTCATATGGTAAATTTTTAAAATTGAATTAAAAAAAAAAAACCCAGGATCAAGTTTTTCATGTGGGTTCGTCCTCATCCCAAGTAGGTTCTAATGGTATATAGCATGTGCGTGCACGATTTTTTGTTTCGGCGTACTAATTTCATGTAATATAGCCTCATATGGTAAATTTTTAAAATTGAATTTTAAATAAAAAAACAACCCAGGATCAAATTTTTTATGTGGGTTAGTCCTCATCCCAAGTAGGTTCCAATGGTATATAACATGTGCGTGCACGATTTTTGTTTCGGCGTCTAACTTCACGTAATATAGCCTCATATGGTAAATTTTTAAAATTGAATTTTAAATAAAAAAACAACGCAGGATCAAATTTTTCATGTGGGTTCGTCCTCATCCCAAGTAGGTTCCAATGGTATATAGCATCTGCGTGCACGATTTTTTGTTTCGGCGTACTAACTTCACGTAATGTAGCCTCATATGGTAAATTTTTAAAATTGAATTTTAAATAAAAAAACAACCCAGGATCAAATTTTTTATGTGGGTTAGTCCTCATCCCAAGTAGGTTCCAATGGTATATAGCATGTACGTGCACGATTTTTTGTTTCGGCGTACTAACTTCACGTAATATAGCCTCATATGGTAAATTTTTAATATTGAATTAAAAAAAAAAAAAAACCCAGGATCAAGTTTTTCATGTGGGTTCGTCCTCATCCCAAGTAGGTTCCAATGGTATATAGCATGTGCGTGCACGATTTTTTGTTTCGGCGTACTAACTTCACGTAATATAGCCTCATATGGTAAATTTTAAATATTGAATTAAAAAAAAAACCCAGGATCAAGTTTTTCATGTGGGTTCGTCCTCATCCCAAGTAGGTTCTAATGGTATATAGCATGTGCGTGCACGATTTTTTGTTTCGGCGTACTAATTTCATGTAATATAGCCTCATATGGTAAATTTTTAAAATTGAATTTTAAATAAAAAAACAACCCAGGATCAAATTTTTTATGTGGGTTAGTCCTCATCCCAAGTAGGTTCCAATGGTATATAACATGTGCGTGCACGATTTTTTGTTTCGGCGTCTAACTTCACGTAATATAGCCTCATATGGTAAATTTTTAAAATTGAATTTTAAATAAAAAAACAACGCAGGATCAAATTTTTCATGTGGGTTCGTCCTCATCCCAAGTAGGTTCCAATGGTATATAGCATCTGCGTGCACGATTTTTTGTTTCGGCGTACTAACTTCACGTAATATAGCCTCATATGGTAAATTTTTAAAATTGAATTAAAAAAAAAAAACCCAGGATCAAGTTTTTCATGTGGGTTCGTGCTCATCCCAAGTAGGTTCCAATGGTATATAGCATGTGCGTGCACGATTTTTTGTTTCGGCGTACTAACTTCACGTAATATAGCCTCATATGGTAAATTTTTAATATTGAATTAAAAAAAAAAAAAACCCAGGATCAAGTTTTTCATGTGGGTTCGTCCTCATCCCAAGTAGGTTCCAATGGTATATAGCATGTGCGTGCACGATTTTTTGTTTCGGCGTACTAACTTCACGTAATGTAGCCTCATATGGTAAATTTTTAAAATTGAATTTTAAATAAAAAAACAACCCAGTATCAAATTTTTCATGTGGGTTAGTCCTCATCCCAAGTAGGTTCCAATGGTATATAGCATGTGCGTGCACGATTTTTTGTTTCGGCGTACTAACTTCACGTAATGTAGCCTCATATGGTAAATTTTTAAAATTGAATTTTAAATAAAAAAAAAACCCAGGATCAAGTTTTTCATGTGAGTTCGTCCTCATCCCAAGTAGGTTCCAATGGTATATAGCATGTACGTGCACGATTTTTTGTTTCGGCGTACTAACTTCACGTAATATAGCCTCATATGGTAAATTTTTAAAATTGAATTAAAAAAAAAAAAACCCAGGATCAAATTTTTCATGTGGGTTAGTCCTCATCCCAAGTAGGTTCCAATGGTATATAGCATGTACGTGCACGATTTTTTGTTTCGGCGTCTAACTTCACGTAATATAGCCTCATATGGTAAATTTTTAAAATTGAATTTTAAATAAAAAAAAACCCAGGATCAAGTTTTTCATGTGGGTTCGTCCTCATGCCAAGTAGGTTCCAATGGTATATAGCATGTGCGTGCACGATTTTTTGTTTCGGCGTACTAACTTCACGTAATATAGCCTCATATGGTAAATTTTTAAAATTGAATTTTAAATAAAAAAAAACCCAGGATCAAGTTTTTCATGTGGGTTCGTCCTCATGCCAAGTAGGTTCCAATGGTATATAGCATGTGCGTGCACGATTTTTTGTTTCGGCGTACTAACTTCACGTAATATAGCCTCATATGGTAAATTTTTAAAATTGAATTTTAAATAAAAAAACAACCCAGGATCAAATTTTTCAGTGGGTTTGTCCTCATCCCAAGTAGGTTCCAATGGTATATAGCATGTGCGTGCACGATTTTTTGTTTCGGCGTACTAACTTCACGTAATATAGCCTCATATGGTAAATTTTTAAAATTGAATTAAAAAAAAAAAACCCAGGATCAAGTTTTTCATGTGGGTTCGTCCTCATCCCAAGTAGGTTCCAATGGTATATAGCATGTGCGTGCACGATTTTTTGTTTCGGCGTACTAACTTCACGTAATGTAGCCTCATATGGTAAATTTTTAAAATTGAATTTTAAATAAAAAAACAACCCAGTATCAAATTTTTCATGTGGGTTAGTCCTCACCCCAAGTAGGTTCCAATGGTATATAGCATGTGCGTGCACGATTTTTTGTTTCGGCGTACTAACTTCACGTAATGTAGCCTCATATGGTAAATTTTTAAAATTGAATTTTAAATAAAAAAAAAACCCAGGATCAAGTTTTTCATGTGAGTTCGTCCTCATCCCAAGTAGGTTCCAATGGTATATAGCATGTACGTGCACGATTTTTTGTTTCGGCGTACTAACTTCACGTAATATAGCCTCATATGGTAAATTTTTAAAATTGAATTAAAAAAAAAAAAACCCAGGATCAAATTTTTCATGTGGGTTAGTCCTCATCCCAAGTAGGTTCCAATGGTATATAGCATGTACGTGCACGATTTTTTGTTTCGGCGTCTAACTTCACGTAATATAGCCTCATATGGTAAATTTTTAAAATTGAATTTTAAATAAAAAAAAACCCAGGATCAAGTTTTTCATGTGGGTTCGTCCTCATGCCAAGTAGGTTCCAATGGTATATAGCATGTGCGTGCACGATTTTTTGTTTCGGCGTACTAACTTCACGTAATATAGCCTCATATGGTAAATTTTTAAAATTGAATTTTAAATAAAAAAAAACCCAGGATCAAGTTTTTCATGTGGGTTCGTCCTCATGCCAAGTAGGTTCCAATGGTATATAGCATGTGCGTGCACGATTTTTTGTTTCGGCGTACTAACTTCACGTAATATAGCCTCATATGGTAAATTTTTAAAATTGAATTAAAAAAAAAAAAACCCAGGATCAAGTTTTTCATGTGGGTTCGTCCTCATCCCAAGTAGGTTCCAATGGTATATAGCATGTGCGTGCACGATTTTTTGTTTCGGCGTACTAACTTCACGTAATATAGCCTCATATGGTAAATTTTTAATATTGAATTAAAAAAAAAAAAAACCCAGGATCAAGTTTTTCATGTGGGTTCGTCCTCATCCCAAGTAGGTTTCAATGGTATATAGCATGTGCGTGCACGATTTTTTGTTTCGGCGTACTAACTTCACGTAATATAGCCTCATATGGTAAATTTTTAAAATTGAATTTTAAATAAAAAAACAACCCAGGATCAAATTTTTCAGTGGGTTCGTCCTCATCCCAAGTAGGTTCCAATGGTATATAGCATGTGCGTGCACGATTTTTTGTTTCGGCGTACTAACTTCACGTAATATAGCCTCATATGGTAAATTTTTAAAATTGAATTAAAAAAAAAAAACCCAGGATCAAGTTTTTCATGTGGGTTCGTCCTCATCCCAAGTAGGTTCCAATGGTATATAGCATGTGCGTGCACGATTTTTTGTTTCGGCGTACTAACTTCACGTAATATAGCCTCATATGGTAAATTTTTAATATTGAATTAAAAAAAAAAAAAACCCAGGATCAAGTTTTTCATGTGGGTTCGTCCTCATCCCAAGTAGGTTCTAATGGTATATAGCATGTGCGTGCACGATTTTTTGTTTCGGCGTACTAACTTCATGTAATATAGCCTCATATGGTAAATTTTTAAAATTGAATTTTAAATAAAAAAACAACCCAGGATCAAATTTTTTATGTGGGTTAGTCCTCATCCCAAGTAGGTTCCAATGGTATATAGCATGTGCGTGCACGATTTTTTGTTTCGGCGTACTAACTTCACGTAATATAGCCTCATATGGTAAATTTTTAAAATTGAATTTTAAATAAAAAAACAACGCAGGATCAAATTTTTCATGTGGGTTAGTCCCCATCCCAAGTAGGTTCCAATGGTATATAGCATGTGCGTGCACGATTTTTTGTTTCGGCGTACTAACTTCACGTAATATAGCCTCATATGGTAAATTTTTAAAATTGAATTTTAAATAAAAAAACAACCCAGGATCAAATTTTTCATGTGGGTTAGTCCCCATCCCAAGTAGGTTCCAATGGTATATAGCATGTGCGTGCACGATTTTTTGTTTCGGCGTACTAACTTCACGTAATATAGCCTCATATGGTAAATTTTTAAAATTGAATTTTAAATAAAAAAACAACCCAGGATCAAATTTTTTATGTGGGTTAGTTCTCATCCCAAGTAGGTTCCAATGGTATATAGCATGTGCGTGCACGATTTTTTGTTTCGGCGTACTAACTTCACGTAATATAGCCTCATATGGTAAATTTTTAAAATTGAATTTTAAATAAAAAAACAACCCAGGATCAAATTTTTCATGTGGGTTAGTCCCCATCCCAAGTAGGTTCCAATGGTATATAGCATGTGCGTGCACGATTTTTTGTTTCGGCGTACTAACTTCATGTAATATAGCCTCATATGGTAAATTTTTAAAATTGAATTTTAAATAAAAAAACAACCCAGGATCAAATTTTTCATGTGGGTTAGTCCCCATCCCAAGTAGGTTCCAATGGTATATAGCATGTGCGTGCACGATTTTTTGTTTCGGCGTACTAACTTCACGTAATATAGCCTCATATGGTAAATATTTAATATTGAATTAAAAAAAAAAGAAACCCAGGATCAAGTTTTTCATGTGGGTTCGTCCTCATCCCAAGTAGGTTCTAATGGTATATAGCATGTGCGTGCACGATTTTTTCTTTCGGCGTACTAACTTCACGTAATATAGCCTCATATGGTAAATTTTTAATATTGAATTAAAAAAAAAACCCAGGATCAAGTTTTTCATGTGGGTTCGTCCTCATCCCAAGTAGGTTCTAATGGTATATAGCATGTGCGTGCACGATTTTTTGTTTCGGCGTACTAACTTCATGTAATATAGCCTCATATGGTAAATTTTTAAAATTGAATTTTAAATAAAAAAACAACCCAGGATCAAATTTTTCATGTGGGTTAGTCCCCATCCCAAGTAGGTTCCAATGGTATATAGCATGTGTGTGCACGATTTTTTGTTTCGGCGTACTAACTTCATGTAATATAGCCTCATATGGTAAATTTTTAAAATTGAATTTTAAATAAAAAAACAACCCAGGATCAAATTTTTCATGTGGGTTAGTCCCCATCCCAAGTAGGTTCCAATGGTATATAGCATGTGCGTGCACGATTTTTTGTTTCGGCGTACTAACTTCACGTAATATAGCCTCATATGGTAAATTTTTAATATTGAATTAAAAAAAAAACCCAGGATCAAGTTTTTCATGTGGGTTCGTCCTCATCCCAAGTAGGTTCTAATGGTATATAGCATGTGCGTGCACGATTTTTTGTTTCGGCGTACTAACTTCATGTAATATAGCCTCATATGGTAAATTTTTAAAATTGAATTTTAAATAAAAAAACAACCCAGATCAAATTTTTTATGTGGGTTAGTCCTCATCCCAAGTAGGTTCCAATGGTATATAGCATGTGCGTGCACGATTTTTTGTTTCGGCGTACTAACTTCATGTAATATAGCCTCATATGGTAAATTTTTAAAATTGAATTTTAAATAAAAAAACAACCCAGGATCAAATTTTTCATGTGGGTTAGTCCCCATCCCAAGTAGGTTCCAATGGTATATAGCATGTGCGTGCACGATTTTTTGTTTCGGCGTACTAACTTCACGTAATATAGCCTCATATGGTAAATTTTTAAAATTGAATTTTAAATAAAAAAACAACCCAGGATCAAATTTTTCATGTGGGTTAGTCCCCATCCCAAGTAGGTTCCAATGGTATATAGCATGTGCGTGCACGATTTTTTGTTTCGGCGTACTAACTTCACGTAATATAGCCTCATATGGTAAATATTTAATATTGAATTAAAAAAAAAAACCCAGGATCAAGTTTTTCATGTGGGTTCGTCCTCATCCCAAGTAGGTTCCAATGGTATATAGCATGTGCGTGCACGATTTTTTGTTTCGGCGTCTAACTTCACGTAATATAGCCTCATATGGTAAATTTTTAAAATTGAATTTTAAATAAAAAAACAACCCAGGATCAAATTTTTCATGTGGGTTAGTCCCCATCCCAAGTAGGTTCCAATGGTATATAGCATGTGCGTGCACGATTTTTTGTTTCGGCGTACTAACTTCACGTAATATAGCCTCATATGGTAAATTTTTAATATTGAATTAAAAAAAAAAACCCAGGATCAAGTTTTTCGTGTGGGTTCGTCCTCATCCCAAGTAGGTTCCAATGGTATATAGCATGTGCGTGCACGATTTTTTGTTTCGGCGTACTAACTTCACGTAATATAGCCTCATATGGTAAATTTTTAATATTGAATTAAAAAAAAAAAAAAACCAGGATCAAGTTTTTCATGTGGGTTCGTCCTCACCCCAAGTAGGTTCTAATGGTATATAGCATGTGCGTGCACGATTTTTTGTTTCGGCGTACTAACTTCATGTAATATAGCCTCATATGGTAAATTTTTAAAATTGAATTTTAAATAAAAAAACAACCCAAGATCAAATTTTTTATGTGGGTTAGTCCTCATCCCAAGTAGGTTCCAATGGTATATAGCATGTGCGTGCACGATTTTTTGTTTCGGTGTACTAACTTCACGTAATATAGCCTCATATGGTAAATTTTTAATATTGAATTAAAAAAAATAAAACCCAGGATCAAGTTTTTCATGTGGGTTCGTCCTCATCCCAAGTAGGTTCCAATGGTATATAGCATGTGCGTGCACGATTTTTTGTTTCGGCGTACTAACTTCACGTAATATAGCCTCATATGGTAAATTTTTAATATTGAATTAAAAAAAAAAAACCCAGGATCAAGTTTTTCATGTGGGTTCGTCCTCATCCCAAGTAGGTTCCAATGGTATATAGCATGTGCGTGCACGATTTTTTGTTTCGGCGTACTAACTTCACGTAATATAGCCTCATATGGTAAATTTTTAATATTGAATTAAAAAAAAAAAAACCAGGATCAAGTTTTTCATGTGGGTTCGTCCTCATCCCAAGTAGGTTCTAATGGTATATAGCATGTGCGTGCACGATTTTTTGTTTCAGCGTACTAACTTCATGTAATATAGCCTCATATGGTAAATTTTTAAAATTGAATTTTAAATAAAAGAACAACCCAGGATCAAATTTTTTATGTGGGTTAGTTCTCATCCCAAGTAGGTTCCAATGGTATATAGCATGTGCGTGCACGATTTTTTGTTTCGGCGTCTAACTTCACGTAATATAGCCTCATATGGTAAATTTTTAATATTGAATTAAAAAAAAAAAAACCCAGGATCAAGTTTTTCATGTGGGTTCGTCCTCATCCCAAGTAGGTTCCAATGGTATATAGCATGTGCGTGCACGATTTTTTGTTTCGGCGTACTAACTTCACGTAATGTAGCCTCATATGGTAAATTTTTAATATTGAATTAAAAAAAAAAAAACCAGGATCAAGTTTTTCATGTGGGTTCGTCCTCATCCCAAGTAGGTTCTAATGGTATATAGCATGTGCGTGCACGATTTTTTGTTTCAGCGTACTAACTTCATGTAATATAGCCTCATATGGTAAATTTTTAAAATTGAATTTTAAATAAAAAAAAAAAACCCAGGATCAAGTTTTTCATGTGGGTTAGTCCCCATCCCAAGTAGGTTCCAATGGTATATAGCATGTGCGTGCACGATTTTTTGTTTCGGCGTACTAACTTCACGTAATATAGCCTCATATGGTAAATTTTTAATATTGAATTAAAAAAAAAAAAACCCAGGATCAAGTTTTTCATGTGGGTTCGTCCTCATCCCAAGTAGGTTCCAATGGTATATAGCATGTGCGTGCACGATTTTTTGTTTCGGCGTACTAACTTCACGTAATGTAGCCTCATATGGTAAATTTTTAAAATTGAATTTTAAATAAAAAAACAACCCAGGATCAAATTTTTCATGTGGGTTAGTCCTCATCCCAAGTAGGTTCCAATGGTATATAGCATGTGCGTGCACGATTTTTTGTTTCGGCGTACTAACTTCACGTAATATAGCCTCATATGATAAATTTTTAAAATTGAATTTTAAATAAAAAAACAACCCAGGATCAAATTTTTCATGTGGGTTAGTCCCCATCCCAAGTAGGTTCCAATGGTATATAGCATGTGCGTGCACGATTTTTTGTTTCGGCGTACTAACTTCACGTAATATAGCCTCATATGGTAAATTTTTAATATTGAATTAAAAAAAAAAGAAACCCAGGATCAAGTTTTTCATGTGGGTTCGTCCTCATCCCAAGCAGGTTCTAATGGTATATAGCATGTGCGTGCACGATTTTTTGTTTCGGCGTACTAACTTCACGTAATATAGCCTCATATGGTAAATTTTTAATATTGAATTAAAAAAAAAAAAAACCCAGGATCAAGTTTTTCATGTGGGTTCGTCCTCATCCCAAGTAGGTTCCAATGGTGTACAGCATGTGCGTGCACGATTTTTTGTTTCGGCGTACTAACTTCATGTATTATAGCCTCATATGGTAAATTTTTAAAATTGAATTTTAAATAAAAAAACAACCCAGGATCAAATTTTTCATGTGGGTTAGTCCTCATCCCAAGTAGGTTCCAATGGTATATAGCATGTGCGTGCACGATTTTTTGTTTCGGCGTACTAACTTCACGTAATATAGCCTCATATGGTAAATTTTTAATATTGAATTAAAAAAAAAAAAAAACCCAGGATCAAGTTTTTCATGTGGGTTTGTCCTCATCCCAAGTAGGTTCCAATGGTATATAGCATGTGCGTGCACGATTTTTTGTTTCGGCGTACTAACTTCACGTAATATAGCCTCATATGGTAAATTTTTAATATTGAATTAAAAAAAAAAAAAACCCAGGATCAAGTTTTTCATGTGGGTTCGTCCTCATCCCAAGTAGGTTCTAATTGTATATAGCATGTGCGTGCACGATTTTTTGTTTCGGCGTACTAACTTCACGTAATGTAGCCTCATATGGTAAATTTTTAAAATTGAATTTTAAATAAAAAAAAAACCCAGGATCAAGTTTTTCATGTGAGTTCGTCCTCATCCCAAGTAGGTTCCAATGGTATATAGCATGTGCGTGCACGATTTTTTGTTTCGGCGTACTAACTTCACGTAATGTAGCCTCATATGGTAAATTTTTAAAATTGAATTTTAAATAAAAAAAAACCCAGGATCAAGTTTTTCATGTGGGTTCGTCCTCATGCCAAGTAGGTTCCAATGGTATATAGCATGTGCGTGCACGATTTTTTGTTTCGGCGTACTAACTTCACGTAATATAGCCTCAAATGATAAATTTTTAAAATTGAATTTTAAATAAAAAAACAACCCAGGATCAAATTTTTCATGTGGGTTCGTTCTCATAACAAGTAGGTTCCAATGGTATATAGCATGTGCGTGCACGATTTTTTGTTTCGGCGTACTAACTTCACGTAATATAGCCTCAAATGATAAATTTTTAAAATTGAATTTTAAATAAAAAAACAACCCAGGATCAAATTTTTCATGTGGGTTAGTCCTCATCCCAAGTAGGTTCCAATGGTATATAGCATGTGCGTGCACGATTTTTTGTTTCGGCGTACTAACTTCACGTAATATAGCCTCAAATGATAAATTTTTAAAATTGAATTTTAAATGAAAAAAAAACCAGGATCAAGTTTTTCATGTGGGTTCGTCCTCATGCCAAGTAGGTTCCAATGGTATATAGCATGTGCGTGCACGATTTTTTGTTTCGGCGTACTAACTTCACGTAATATAGCCTCAAATGATAAATTTTTAAAATTGAATTTTAAATAAAAAAACAACCCAGGATCAAATTTTTCATGTGGGTTAGTCCTCATACCAAGTAGGTTCCAATGGTATATAGCATGTGCGTGCACGATTTTTTGTTTCGGCGTACTAACTTCACGTAATATAGCCTCAAATGATAAATTTTTAAAATTGAATTTTAAATAAAAAAACAACCCAGGATCAAATTTTTCATGTGGGTTAGTCCTCATCCCAAGTAGGTTCCAATGGTATATAGCATGTGCGTGCACGATTTTTTGTTTCGGCGTACTAACTTCACGTAATATAACCTCAAATGATAAATTTTTAAAATTGAATTTTAAATAAAAAAACAACCCAGTATCAAATTTTTCATGTGGGTTAGTCCTCATCCCAAGTAGGTTCCAATGGTATATAGCATGTGCGTGCACGATTTTTTGTTTCGGCGTACTAACTTCACGTAATGTAGCCTCATATGGTAAATTTTTAAAATTGAATTTTAAATTAAAAAAAAACCCAGGATCAAGTTTTTCATGTGAGTTCGTCCTCATCCCAAGTAGGTTCCAATGGTATATAGCATGTACGTGCACGATTTTTTGTTTCGGCGTACTAACTTCACGTAATATAGCCTCATATGGTAAATTTTTAATATTGAATTAAAAAAAAAAAAAAACCCAGGATCAAGTTTTTCATGTGGGTTCGTCCTCATCCCAAGTAGGTTCCAATGGTATATAGCATGTGCGTGCACGATTTTTTGTTTCGGCGTACTAACTTCACGTAATATAGCCTCATATGGTAAATTTTTAATATTGAATTAAAAAAAAAACCCAGGATCAAGTTTTTCATGTGGGTTCGTCCTCATCCCAAGTAGGTTCTAATGGTATATAGCATGTGCGTGCACGATTTTTTGTTTCGGCGTACTAATTTCATGTAATATAGCCTCATATGGTAAATTTTTAAAATTGAATTTTAAATAAAAAAACAACCCAGGATCAAATTTTTTATGTGGGTTAGTCCTCATCCCAAGTAGGTTCCAATGGTATATAACATGTGCGTGCACGATTTTTGTTTCGGCGTCTAACTTCACGTAATATAGCCTCATATGGTAAATTTTTAAAATTGAATTTTAAATAAAAAAACAACGCAGGATCAAATTTTTCATGTGGGTTCGTCCTCATCCCAAGTAGGTTCCAATGGTATATAGCATCTGCGTGCACGATTTTTTGTTTCGGCGTACTAACTTCACGTAATGTAGCCTCATATGGTAAATTTTTAAAATTGAATTTTAAATAAAAAAACAACCCAGTATCAAATTTTTCATGTGGGTTAGTCCTCATCCCAAGTAGGTTCCAATGGTATATAGCATGTGCGTGCACGATTTTTTGTTTCGGCGTACTAACTTCACGTAATGTAGCCTCATATGGTAAACTTTTAAAATTGAATTTTAAATAAAAAAAAAACCCAGGATCAAATTTTTCATGTGAGTTCGTCCTCATCCCAAGTAGGTTCCAATGGTATATAGCATGTACGTGCACGATTTTTTGTTTCGGCGTACTAACTTCACGTAATATAGCCTCATATGGTAAATTTTTAATATTGAATTAAAAAAAAAAAAAAACCCAGGATCAAGTTTTTCATGTGGGTTCGTCCTCATCCCAAGTAGGTTCCAATGGTATATAGCATGTGCGTGCACGATTTTTTGTTTCGGCGTACTAACTTCACGTAATATAGCCTCATATGGTAAATTTTAAATATTGAATTAAAAAAAAAACCCAGGATCAAGTTTTTCATGTGGGTTCGTCCTCATCCCAAGTAGGTTCTAATGGTATATAGCATGTGCGTGCACGATTTTTTGTTTCGGCGTACTAATTTCATGTAATATAGCCTCATATGGTAAATTTTTAAAATTGAATTTTAAATAAAAAAACAACCCAGGATCAAATTTTTTATGTGGGTTAGTCCTCATCCCAAGTAGGTTCCAATGGTATATAACATGTGCGTGCACGATTTTTTGTTTCGGCGTCTAACTTCACGTAATATAGCCTCATATGGTAAATTTTTAAAATTGAATTTTAAATAAAAAAACAACGCAGGATCAAATTTTTCATGTGGGTTCGTCCTCATCCCAAGTAGGTTCCAATGGTATATAGCATCTGCGTGCACGATTTTTTGTTTCGGCGTACTAACTTCACGTAATATAGCCTCATATGGTAAATTTTTAAAATTGAATTAAAAAAAAAAAACCCAGGATCAAGTTTTTCATGTGGGTTCGTCCTCATCCCAAGTAGGTTCCAATGGTATATAGCATGTGCGTGCACGATTTTTTGTTTCGGCGTACTAACTTCACGTAATATAGCCTCATATGGTAAATTTTTAATATTGAATTAAAAAAAAAAAAACCCAGGATCAAGTTTTTCATGTGGGTTCGTCCTCATCCCAAGTAGGTTCCAATGGTATATAGCATGTGCGTGCACGATTTTTTGTTTCGGCGTACTAACTTCACGTAATGTAGCCTCATATGGTAAATTTTTAAAATTGAATTTTAAATAAAAAAACAACGCAGGATCAAATTTTTCATGTGGGTTCGTCCTCATCCCAAGTAGGTTCCAATGGTATATAGCATCTGCGTGCACGATTTTTTGTTTCGGCGTACTAACTTCACGTAATATAGCCTCATATGGTAAATTTTTAAAATTGAATTAAAAAAAAAAAACCCAGGATCAAGTTTTTCATGTGGGTTCGTCCTCATCCCAAGTAGGTTCCAATGGTATATAGCATGTGCGTGCACGATTTTTTGTTTCGGCGTACTAACTTCACGTAATATAGCCTCATATGGTAAATTTTTAATATTGAATTAAAAAAAAAAAAACCCAGGATCAAGTTTTTCATGTGGGTTCGTCCTCATGCCAAGTAGGTTCCAATGGTATATAGCATGTGCGTGCACGATTTTTTGTTTCGGCGTACTAACTTCACGTAATATAGCCTCATATGGTAAATTTTTAAAATTGAATTTTAAATAAAAAAACAACCCAGGATCAAATTTTTCAGTGGGTTCGTCCTCATCCCAAGTAGGTTCCAATGGTATATAGCATGTGCGTGCACGATTTTTTGTTTCGGCGTACTAACTTCACGTAATGTAGCCTCATATGGTAAATTTTTAAAATTGAATTTTAAATAAAAAAAAAACCCAGGATCAAATTTTTCATGTGAGTTCGTCCTCATCCCAAGTAGGTTCCAATGGTATATAGCATGTACGTGCACGATTTTTTGTTTCGGCGTCTAACTTCACGTAATATAGCCTCATATGGTAAATTTTTAAAATTGAATTTTAAATAAAAAAAAACCCAGGATCAAGTTTTTCATGTGGGTTCGTCCTCATGCCAAGTAGGTTCCAATGGTATATAGCATGTGCGTGCACGATTTTTTGTTTCGGCGTACTAACTTCACGTAATATAGCCTCATATGGTAAATTTTTAAAATTGAATTTTAAATAAAAAAACAACCCAGGATCAAATTTTTCAGTGGGTTCGTCCTCATCCCAAGTAGGTTCCAATGGTATATAGCATGTGCGTGCACGATTTTTTGTTTCGGCGTACTAACTTCACGTAATATAGCCTCATATGGTAAATTTTTAAAATTGAATTAAAAAAAAAAAACCCAGGATCAAGTTTTTCATGTGGGTTCGTCCTCATCCCAAGTAGGTTCTAATGGTATATAGCATGTGCGTGCACGATTTTTTGTTTCGGCGTACTAATTTCATGTAATATAGCCTCATATGGTAAATTTTTAAAATTGAATTTTAAATAAAAAAACAACCCAGGATCAAATTTTTTATGTGGGTTAGTCCTCATCCCAAGTAGGTTCCAATGGTATATAACATGTGCGTGCACGATTTTTGTTTCGGCGTCTAACTTCACGTAATATAGCCTCATATGGTAAATTTTTAAAATTGAATTTTAAATAAAAAAACAACGCAGGATCAAATTTTTCATGTGGGTTCGTCCTCATCCCAAGTAGGTTCCAATGGTATATAGCATCTGCGTGCACGATTTTTTGTTTCGGCGTACTAACTTCACGTAATGTAGCCTCATATGGTAAATTTTTAAAATTGAATTTTAAATAAAAAAACAACCCAGTATCAAATTTTTCATGTGGGTTAGTCCTCATCCCAAGTAGGTTCCAATGGTATATAGCATGTGCGTGCACGATTTTTTGTTTCGGCGTACTAACTTCACGTAATGTAGCCTCATATGGTAAATTTTTAAAATTGAATTTTAAATAAAAAAAAAACCCAGGATCAAGTTTTTCATGTGAGTTCGTCCTCATCCCAAGTAGGTTCCAATGGTATATAGCATGTACGTGCACGATTTTTTGTTTCGGCGTACTAACTTCACGTAATATAGCCTCATATGGTAAATTTTTAATATTGAATTAAAAAAAAAAAAAAACCCAGGATCAAGTTTTTCATGTGGGTTCGTCCTCATCCCAAGTAGGTTCCAATGGTATATAGCATGTGCGTGCACGATTTTTTGTTTCGGCGTACTAACTTCACGTAATATAGCCTCATATGGTAAATTTTAAATATTGAATTAAAAAAAAAACCCAGGATCAAGTTTTTCATGTGGGTTCGTCCTCATCCCAAGTAGGTTCTAATGGTATATAGCATGTGCGTGCACGATTTTTTGTTTCGGCGTACTAATTTCATGTAATATAGCCTCATATGGTAAATTTTTAAAATTGAATTTTAAATAAAAAAACAACCCAGGATCAAATTTTTTATGTGGGTTAGTCCTCATCCCAAGTAGGTTCCAATGGTATATAACATGTGCGTGCACGATTTTTTGTTTAGGCGTCTAACTTCACGTAATATAGCCTCATATGGTAAATTTTTAAAATTGAATTTTAAATAAAAAAACAACGCAGGATCAAATTTTTCATGTGGGTTCGTCCTCATCCCAAGTAGGTTCCAATGGTATATAGCATCTGCGTGCACGATTTTTTGTTTCGGCGTACTAACTTCACGTAATATAGCCTCATATGGTAAATTTTTAAAATTGAATTAAAAAAAAAAAACCCAGGATCAAGTTTTTCATGTGGGTTCGTCCTCATCCCAAGTAGGTTCCAATGGTATATAGCATGTGCGTGCACGATTTTTTGTTTCGGCGTACTAACTTCACGTAATATAGCCTCATATGGTAAATTTTTAATATTGAATTAAAAAAAAAAACCCAGGATCAAGTTTTTCATGTGGGTTCGTCCTCATGCCAAGTAGGTTCCAATGGTATATAGCATGTGCGTGCACGATTTTTTGTTTCGGCGTACTAACTTCACGTAATATAGCCTCATATGGTAAATTTTTAAAATTGAATTTTAAATAAAAAAACAACCCAGGATCAAATTTTTCAGTGGGTTCGTCCTCATCCCAAGTAGGTTCCAATGGTATATAGCATGTGCGTGCACGATTTTTTGTTTCGGCGTACTAACTTCACGTAATATAGCCTCATATGGTAAATTTTTAAAATTGAATTAAAAAAAAAAAACCCAGGATCAAGTTTTTCATGTGGGTTCGTCCTCATCCCAAGTAGGTTCTAATGGTATATAGCATGTGCGTGCACGATTTTTTGTTTCGGCGTACTAATTTCATGTAATATAGCCTCATATGGTAAATTTTTAAAATTGAATTTTAAATAAAAAAACAACCCAGGATCAAATTTTTTATGTGGGTTAGTCCTCATCCCAAGTAGGTTCCAATGGTATATAACATGTGCGTGCACGATTTTTGTTTCGGCGTCTAACTTCACGTAATATAGCCTCATATGGTAAATTTTTAAAATTGAATTTTAAATAAAAAAACAACGCAGGATCAAATTTTTCATGTGGGTTCGTCCTCATCCCAAGTAGGTTCCAATGGTATATAGCATCTGCGTGCACGATTTTTTGTTTCGGCGTACTAACTTCACGTAATGTAGCCTCATATGGTAAATTTTTAAAATTGAATTTTAAATAAAAAAACAACTCAGTATCAAATTTTTCATGTGGGTTAGTCCTCATCCCAAGTAGGTTCCAATGGTATATAGCATGTGCGTGCACGATTTTTTGTTTCGGCGTACTAACTTCACGTAATGTAGCCTCATATGGTAAATTTTTAAAATTGAATTTTAAATAAAAAAAAAACCCAGGATCAAGTTTTTCATGTGAGTTCGTCCTCATCCCAAGTAGGTTCCAATGGTATATAGCATGTACGTGCACGATTTTTTGTTTCGGCGTACTAACTTCACGTAATATAGCCTCATATGGTAAATTTTTAATATTGAATTAAAAAAAAAAAAAAACCCAGGATCAAGTTTTTCATGTGGGTTCGTCCTCATCCCAAGTAGGTTCCAATGGTATATAGCATGTGCGTGCACGATTTTTTGTTTCGGCGTACTAACTTCACGTAATATAGCCTCATATGGTAAATTTTAAATATTGAATTAAAAAAAAAACCCAGGATCAAGTTTTTCATGTGGGTTCGTCCTCATCCCAAGTAGGTTCTAATGGTATATAGCATATGCGTGCACGATTTTTTGTTTCGGCGTACTAATTTCATGTAATATAGCCTCATATGGTAAATTTTTAAAATTGAATTTTAAATAAAAAAACAACCCAGGATCAAATTTTTTATGTGGGTTAGTCCTCATCCCAAGTAGGTTCCAATGGTATATAACATGTGCGTGCACGATTTTTTGTTTCGGCGTCTAACTTCACGTAATATAGCCTCATATGGTAAATTTTTAAAATTGAATTTTAAATAAAAAAACAACGCAGGATCAAATTTTTCATGTGGGTTCGTCCTCATCCCAAGTAGGTTCCAATGGTATATAGCATCTGCGTGCACGATTTTTTGTTTCGGCGTACTAACTTCACGTAATATAGCCTCATATGGTAAATTTTTAAAATTGAATTAAAAAAAAAAAACCCAGGATCAAGTTTTTCATGTGGGTTCGTGCTCATCCCAAGTAGGTTCCAATGGTATATAGCATGTGCGTGCACGATTTTTTGTTTCGGCGTACTAACTTCACGTAATATAGCCTCATATGGTAAATTTTTAATATTGAATTAAAAAAAAAAAAAACCCAGGATCAAGTTTTTCATGTGGGTTTGTCCTCATCCCAAGTAGGTTCCAATGGTATATAGCATGTGCGTGCACGATTTTTTGTTTCGGCGTACTAACTTCACGTAATGTAGCCTCATATGGTAAATTTTTAAAATTGAATTTTAAATAAAAAAACAACCCAGTATCAAATTTTTCATGTGGGTTAGTCCTCATCCCAAGTAGGTTCCAATGGTATATAGCATGTGCGTGCACGATTTTTTGTTTCGGCGTACTAACTTCACGTAATGTAGCCTCATATGGTAAATTTTTAAAATTGAATTTTAAATAAAAAAAAAACCCAGGATCAAGTTTTTCATGTGAGTTCGTCCTCATCCCAAGTAGGTTCCAATGGTATATAGCATGTACGTGCACGATTTTTTGTTTCGGCGTACTAACTTCACGTAATATAGCCTCATATGGTAAATTTTTAAAATTGAATTAAAAAAAAAAAAACCCAGGATCAAATTTTTCATGTGGGTTAGTCCTCATCCCAAGTAGGTTCCAATGGTATATAGCATGTACGTGCACGATTTTTTGTTTCGGCGTCTAACTTCACGTAATATAGCCTCATATGGTAAATTTTTAAAATTGAATTTTAAATAAAAAAAAACCCAGGATCAAGTTTTTCATGTGGGTTCGTCCTCATGCCAAGTAGGTTCCAATGGTATATAGCATGTGCGTGCACGATTTTTTGTTTCGGCGTACTAACTTCACGTAATATAGCCTCATATGGTAAATTTTTAAAATTGAATTTTAAATAAAAAAAAACCCAGGATCAAGTTTTTCATGTGGGTTCGTCCTCATGCCAAGTAGGTTCCAATGGTATATAGCATGTGCGTGCACGATTTTTTGTTTCGGCGTACTAACTTCACGTAATATAGCCTCATATGGTAAATTTTTAAAATTGAATTTTAAATAAAAAAACAACCCAGGATCAAATTTTTCAGTGGGTTCGTCCTCATCCCAAGTAGGTTCCAATGGTATATAGCATGTGCGTGCACGATTTTTTGTTTCGGCGTACTAACTTCACGTAATATAGCCTCATATGGTAAATTTTTAAAATTGAATTAAAAAAAAAAAACCCAGGATCAAGTTTTTCATGTGGGTTCGTCCTCATCCCAAGTAGGTTCCAATGGTATATAGCATGTGCGTGCACGATTTTTTGTTTCGGCGTACTAACTTCACGTAATGTAGCCTCATATGGTAAATTTTTAAAATTGAATTTTAAATAAAAAAACAACCCAGTATCAAATTTTTCATGTGGGTTAGTCCTCATCCCAAGTAGGTTCCAATGGTATATAGCATGTGCGTGCACGATTTTTTGTTTCGGCGTACTAACTTCACGTAATGTAGCCTCATATGGTAAATTTTTAAAATTGAATTTTAAATAAAAAAAAAACCCAGGATCAAGTTTTTCATGTGAGTTCGTCCTCATCCCAAGTAGGTTCCAATGGTATATAGCATGTACGTGCACGATTTTTTGTTTCGGCGTACTAACTTCACGTAATATAGCCTCATATGGTAAATTTTTAAAATTGAATTAAAAAAAAAAAAACCCAGGATCAAATTTTTCATGTGGGTTAGTCCTCATCCCAAGTAGGTTCCAATGGTATATAGCATGTACGTGCACGATTTTTTGTTTCGGCGTCTAACTTCACGTAATATAGCCTCATATGGTAAATTTTAAAAATTGAATTTTAAATAAAAAAAAACCCAGGATCAAGTTTTTCATGTGGGTTCGTCCTCATGCCAAGTAGGTTCCAATGGTATATAGCATGTGCGTGCACGATTTTTTGTTTCGGCGTACTAACTTCACGTAATATAGCCTCATATGGTAAATTTTTAAAATTGAATTTTAAATAAAAAAAAACCCAGGATCAAGTTTTTCATGTGGGTTCGTCCTCATGCCAAGTAGGTTCCAATGGTATATAGCATGTGCGTGCACGATTTTTTGTTTCGGCGTACTAACTTCACGTAATATAGCCTCATATGGTAAATTTTTAAAATTGAATTAAAAAAAAAAAACCCAGGATCAAGTTTTTCATGTGGGTTCGTCCTCATCCCAAGTAGGTTCCAATGGTATATAGCATGTGCGTGCACGATTTTTTGTTTCGGCGTACTAACTTCACGTAATATAGCCTCATATGGTAAATTTTTAATATTGAATTAAAAAAAAAAAAAACCCAGGATCAAGTTTTTCATGTGGGTTCGTCCTCATCCCAAGTAGGTTCCAATGGTATATAGCATGTGCGTGCACGATTTTTTGTTTCGGCGTACTAACTTCACGTAATATAGCCTCATATGGTAAATTTTTAAAATTGAATTTTAAATAAAAAAACAACCCAGGATCAAATTTTTCAGTGGGTTCGTCCTCATCCCAAGTAGGTTCCAATGGTATATAGCATGTGCGTGCACGATTTTTTGTTTCGGCGTACTAACTTCACGTAATATAGCCTCATATGGTAAATTTTTAAAATTGAATTAAAAAAAAAAAACCCAGGATCAAGTTTTTCATGTGGGTTCGTCCTCATCCCAAGTAGGTTCCAATGGTATATAGCATGTGCGTGCACGATTTTTTGTTTCGGCGTACTAACTTCACGTAATATAGCCTCATATGGTAAATTTTTAATATTGAATTAAAAAAAAAAAAAACCCAGGATCAAGTTTTTCATGTGGGTTCGTCCTCATCCCAAGTAGGTTCTAATGGTATATAGCATGTGCGTGCACGATTTTTTGTTTCGGCGTACTAACTTCATGTAATATAGCCTCATATGGTAAATTTTTAAAATTGAATTTTAAATAAAAAAACAACCCAGGATCAAATTTTTTATGTGGGTTAGTCCTCATCCCAAGTAGGTTCCAATGGTATATAGCATGTGCGTGCACGATTTTTTGTTTCGGCGTACTAACTTCACGTAATATAGCCTCATATGGTAAATTTTTAAAATTGAATTTTAAATAAAAAAACAACGCAGGATCAAATTTTTCATGTGGGTTAGTCCCCATCCCAAGTAGGTTCCAATGGTATATAGCATGTGCGTGCACGATTTTTTGTTTCGGCGTACTAACTTCACGTAATATAGCCTCATATGGTAAATTTTTAAAATTGAATTTTAAATAAAAAAACAACCCAGGATCAAATTTTTCATGTGGGTTAGTCCCCATCCCAAGTAGGTTCCAATGGTATATAGCATGTGCGTGCACGATTTTTTGTTTCGGCGTACTAACTTCACGTAATATAGCCTCATATGGTAAATTTTTAAAATTGAATTTTAAATAAAAAAACAACCCAGGATCAAATTTTTTATGTGGGTTAGTTCTCATCCCAAGTAGGTTCCAATGGTATATAGCATGTGCGTGCACGATTTTTTGTTTCGGCGTACTAACTTCACGTAATATAGCCTCATATGGTAAATTTTTAAAATTGAATTTTAAATAAAAAAACAACCCAGGATCAAATTTTTCATGTGGGTTAGTCCCCATCCCAAGTAGGTTCCAATGGTATATAGCATGTGCGTGCACGATTTTTTGTTTCGGCGTACTAACTTCACGTAATATAGCCTCATATGGTAAATTTTTAATATTGAATTAAAAAAAAAACCCAGGATCAAGTTTTTCATGTGGGTTCGTCCTCATCCCAAGTAGGTTCTAATGGTATATAGCATGTGCGTGCACGATTTTTTGTTTCGGCGTACTAATTTCATGTAATATAGCCTCATATGGTAAATTTTTAAAATTGAATTTTAAATAAAAAAACAACCCAGGATCAAATTTTTTATGTGGGTTAGTCCTCATCCCAAGTAGGTTCCAATGGTATATAACATGTGCGTGCACGATTTTTTGTTTCGGCGTCTAACTTCACGTAATATAGCCTCATATGGTAAATTTTTAAAATTGAATTAAAAAAAAAAAACCCAGGATCAAGTTTTTCATGTGGGTTCGTCCTCATCCCAAGTAGGTTCCAATGGTATATAGCATGTGCGTGCACGATTTTTTGTTTCGGCGTACTAACTTCACGTAATATAGCCTCATATGGTAAATTTTTAATATTGAATTAAAAAAAAAAAAACCCAGGATCAAGTTTTTCATGTGGGTTCGTCCTCATCCCAAGCAGGTTCCAATGGTATATAGCATGTGCGTGCACGATTTTTTGTTTCGGCGTACTAACTTCACGTAATGTAGCCTCATATGGTAAATTTTTAAAATTGAATTTTAAATAAAAAAACAACCCAGTATCAAATTTTTCATGTGGGTTAGTCCTCATCCCAAGTAGGTTCCAATGGTATATAGCATGTGCGTGCACGATTTTTTGTTTCGGCGTACTAACTTCACGTAATGTAGCCTCATATGGTAAATTTTTAAAATTGAATTTTAAATAAAAAAAAAACCCAGGATCAAGTTTTTCATGTGAGTTCGTCCTCATCCCAAGTAGGTTCCAATGGTATATAGCATGTACGTGCACGATTTTTTGTTTCGGCGTACTAACTTCACGTAATATAGCCTCATATGGTAAATTTTTAAAATTGAATTAAAAAAAAAAAAACCCAGGATCAAATTTTTCATGTGGGTTAGTCCTCATCCCAAGAAGGTTCCAATGGTATATAGCATGTACGTGCACGATTTTTTGTTTCGGCGTCTAACTTCACGTAATATAGCCTCATATGGTAAATTTTTAAAATTGAATTTTAAATAAAAAAAAACCCAGGATCAAGTTTTTCATGTGGGTTCGTCCTCATGCCAAGTAGGTTCCAATGGTATATAGCATGTGCGTGCACGATTTTTTGTTTCGGCGTACTAACTTCACGTAATATAGCCTCAAATGATAAATTTTTAAAATTGAATTTTAAATAAAAAAACAACCCAGGATCAAATTTTTCAGTGGGTTCGTCCTCATCCCAAGTAGGTTCCAATGGTATATAGCATGTGCGTGCACGATTTTTTGTTTCGGCGTACTAAATTCACGTAATATAGCCTCATATGGTAAATTTTTAAAATTGAATTTTAAATAAAAAAAAACCCAGGATCAAGTTTTTCATGTGGGTTCGTCCTCATGCCAAGTAGGTTCCAATGGTATATAGCATGTGCGTGCACGATTTTTTGTTTCGGCGTACTAACTTCACGTAATATAGCCTCAAATGATAAATTTTTAAAATTGAATTTTAAATAAAAAAACAACCCAGGATCAAATTTTTCAGTGGGTTCGTCCTCATCCCAAGTAGGTTCCAATGGTATATAGCATGTGCGTGCACGATTTTTTGTTTCGGCGTACTAACTTCACGTAATATAGCCTCATATGGTAAATTTTTAAAATTGAATTTTAAATAAAAAAAAAACCCAGGATCAAGTTTTTCATGTGAGTTCGTCCTCATCCCAAGTAGGTTCCAATGGTATATAGCATGTACGTGCACGATTTTTTGTTTCGGCGTACTAACTTCACGTAATATAGCCTCATATGGAAAATTTTGAAAATTGAATTTTAAATAAAAAAAAACCCAGGATCAAGTTTTTCATGTGGGTTCGTCCTCATGCCAAGTAGGTTCCAATGGTATATAGCATGTGCGTGCACGATTTTTTGTTTCGGCGTACTAACTTCACATAATATAGCCTCATATGGTAAATTTTTAAAATTGAATTTTAAATAAAAAAACAACCCAGGATTAAATTTTTCATGTGGGTTCGTCCTCATCCCAAGTAGGTTCCAATGGTATATAGCATGTGCGTGCACGATTTTTTGTTTCGGCGTACTAAATTCACGTAATATAGCCTCATATGGTAAATTTTTAAAATTGAATTTTATATAAAAAAAAAACCCAGGATCAAGTTTTTCATGTGAGTTCGTCCTCATGCCAAGTAGGTTCCAATGGTATATAGCATGTGCGTGCACGATTTTTTGTTTCGGCGTACTAACTTCACGTAATATAGCCTCATATGGTAAATTTTTAAAATTGAATTTTAAATAAAAAAAAACCCAGGATCAAGTTTTTCATGTGGGTTCGTCCTCATGCCAAGTAGGTTCCAATGGTATATAGCATGTGCGTGCACGATTTTTTGTTTCGGCGTACTAACTTCACGTAATATAGCCTCATATGGTAAATTTTTAAAATTGAATTTTAAATAAAAAAAAACCCAGGACCAAGTTTTTCATGTGGGTTCGTCCTCATCCCAAGTAGGTTCCAATGGTATATAGCATGTGCGTGCACGATTTTTTGTTTCGGCGTACTAACTTCACGTAATATAGCCTCATATGGTAAATTTTTAAAATTGAATTAAAAAAAAAAAAACCCAGGATCAAGTTTTTCATGTGGGTTCGTCCTCATCCCAAGTAGGTTCCAATGGTATATAGCATCTGTTGTGCACGATTTTTTGTTTCGGCGTACTAACTTCACGTAATATAGCCTCATATGGTAAATTTTTAAAATCGAATTAAAAAAAAAAAACCCAGGATCAAGTTTTTCATGTGGGTTCGTCCTCATCCCAAGTAGGTTCCAATGGTATATAGCATCTGCGTGCACGATTTTTTGTTTCGGCGTACTAACTTCACGTAATATAGCCTCATATGGTAAATTTTGAAAATTGAATTTTAAATAAAAAAAAACCCAGGATCAAGTTTTTCATGTGGGTTCGTCCTCATCCCAAGTAGGTTCCAATGGTATATAGCATGTGCGTGCACGATTTTTTGTTTCGGCGTACTAACTTCACGTAATATAGCCTCATATGGTAAATTTTTAAAATTGAATTTTAAATAAAAAAAAACCCAGGATCAAGTTTTTCATGTGGGTTCGTCCTCATCCCAAGTAGGTTCCAATGGTATATAGCATGTGCGTGCACGATTTTTTGTTTCGGCGTACTAACTTCACGTAATATAGCCTCATATGGTAAATTTTTAAAATTGAATTTTAAATAAAAAAAAACCCAGGATCAAGTTTTTCATGTGGGTTCGTCCTCATCCCAAGTAGGTTCCAATGGTATATAGCATGTGCGTGCACGATTTTTTGTTTCGGCGTACTAACTTCACATAATATAGCCTCATATGGTAAATTTTTAAAATTGAATTTTAAATAAAAAAACAACCCAGGATCAAATTTTTCATGTGGGTTAGTCCCCATCCCAAGTAGGTTCCAATGGTATATAGCATGTGCGTGCACGATTTTTTGTTTCGGCGTACTAACTTCACGTAATATAGCCTCATATGGTAAATTTTTAAAATTGAATTTTAAATAAAAAAACAACCCAGGATCAAATTTTTTATGTGGGTTAGTTCTCATCCCAAGTAGGTTCCAATGGTACATAGCATGTGCGTGCACGATTTTTTGTTTCGGCGTACTAACTTCACGTAATATAGCCTCATATGGTAAATTTTTAAAATTGAATTTTAAATAAAAAAACAACCCAGGATCAAATTTTTCATGTGGGTTAGTCCCCATCCCAAGTAAGTTCCAATGGTATATAGCATGTGCGTGCACGATTTTTTGTTTCGGCGTACTAACTTCACGTAATATAGCCTCATATGGTAAATTTTTAATATTGAATTAAAAAAAAAACCCAGGATCAAGTTTTTCATGTGGGTTCGTCCTCATCCCAAGTAGGTTCTAATGGTATATAGCATGTGCGTGCACGATTTTTTGTTTCGGCGTACTAATTTCATGTAATATAGCCTCATATGGTAAATTTTTAAAATTGAATTTTAAATAAAAAAACAACCCAGGATCAAATTTTTTATGTGGGTTAGTCCTCATCCCAAGTAGGTTCCAATGGTATATAGCATGTGCGTGCACGATTTTTTGTTTCGGCGTACTAACTTCACGTAATGTAGCCTCATATGGTAAATTTTTAAAATTGAATTTTAAATAAAAAAACAACCCAGGATCAAATTTTTCAGTGGGTTCGTCCTCATCCCAAGTAGGTTCCAATGGTATATAGCATGTGCGTGCACGATTTTTTGTTTCGGCGTACTAATTTCATGTAATATAGCCTCATATGGTAAATTTTTAAAATTGAATTTTAAATAAAAAAACAACCCAGGATCAAATTTTTTATGTGGGTTAGTCCTCATCCCAAGTAGGTTCCAATGGTATATAACATGTGCGTGCACGATTTTTTGTTTCGGCGTCTAACTTCACGTAATATAGCCTCAAATGATAAATTTTTAAAATTGAATTTTAAATAAAAAAACAACCCAGGATCAAATTTTTCAGTGGGTTCGTCCTCATCCCAAGTAGGTTCCAATGGTATATAGCATGTGCGTGCACGATTTTTTGTTTCGGCGTACTAATTTCATGTAATATAGCCTCATATGGTAAATTTTTAAAATTGAATTTTAAATAAAAAAACAACCCAGGATCAAATTTTTTATGTGGGTTAGTCCTCATCCCAAGTAGGTTCCAATGGTATATAACATGTGCGTGCACGATTTTTTGTTTCGGCGTCTAACTTCACGTAATATAGCCTCAAATGATAAATTTTTAAAATTGAATTTTAAATAAAAAAACAACCCAGGATCAAATTTTTCAGTGGGTTCGTCCTCATCCCAAGTAGGTTCCAATGGTATATAGCATGTGCGTGCACGATTTTTTGTTTCGGCGTACTAACTTCACGTAATATAGCCTCATATGGTAAATTTTTAAAATTGAATTAAAAAAAAAAAACCCAGGATCAAGTTTTTCATGTGGGTTCGTCCTCATCCCAAGTAGGTTCCAATGGTATATAGCATGTGCGTGCACGATTTTTTGTTTCGGCGTACTAACTTCACGTAATATAGCCTCATATGGTAAATTTTTAATATTGAATTAAAAAAAAAAAAACCCAGGATCAAGTTTTTCATGTGGGTTCGTCCTCATCCCAAGTAGGTTCCAATGGTATATAGCATGTGCGTGCACGATTTTTTGTTTCGGCGTACTAACTTCACGTAATGTAGCCTCATATGGTAAATTTTTAAAATTGAATTTTAAATAAAAAAACAACCCAGTATCAAATTTTTCATGTGGGTTAGTCCTCATCCCAAGTAGGTTCCAATGGTATATAGCATGTGCGTGCACGATTTTTTGTTTCGGCGTACTAACTTCACGTAATGTAGCCTCATATGGTAAATTTTTAAAATTGAATTTTAAATAAAAAAAAAACCCAGGATCAAGTTTTTCATGTGAGTTCGTCCTCATCCCAAGTAGGTTCCAATGGTATATAGCATGTACGTGCACGATTTTTTGTTTCGGCGTACTAACTTCACGTAATATAGCCTCATATGGTAAATTTTTAAAATTGAATTAAAAAAAAAAAAACCCAGGATCAAATTTTTCATGTGGGTTAGTCCTCATCCCAAGAAGGTTCCAATGGTATATAGCATGTACGTGCACGATTTTTTGTTTCGGCGTCTAACTTCACGTAATATAGCCTCATATGGTAAATTTTTAAAATTGAATTTTAAATAAAAAAAAACCCAGGATCAAGTTTTTCATGTGGGTTCGTCCTCATGCCAAGTAGGTTCCAATGGTATATAGCATGTGCGTGCACGATTTTTTGTTTCGGCGTACTAACTTCACGTAATATAGCCTCAAATGATAAATTTTTAAAATTGAATTTTAAATAAAAAAACAACCCAGGATCAAATTTTTCAGTGGGTTCGTCCTCATCCCAAGTAGGTTCCAATGGTATATAGCATGTGCGTGCACGATTTTTTGTTTCGGCGTTCTAAATTCACGTAATATAGCCTCATATGGTAAATTTTTAAAATTGAATTTTAAATAAAAAAAAACCCAGGATCAAGTTTTTCATGTGGGTTCGTCCTCATGCCAAGTAGGTTCCAATGGTATATAGCATGTGCGTGCACGATTTTTTGTTTCGGCGTACTAACTTCACGTAATATAGCCTCAAATGATAAATTTTTAAAATTGAATTTTAAATAAAAAAACAACCCAGGATCAAATTTTTCATGTGGGTTCGTCCTCATCCCAAGTAGGTTCCAATGGTATATAGCATGTGCGTGCACGATTTTTTGTTTCGGCGTACTAACTTCACGTAATATAGCCTCATATGGTAAATTTTTAAAATTGAATTTTAAATAAAAAAAAAACCCAGGATCAAGTTTTTCATGTGAGTTCGTCCTCATCCCAAGTAGGTTCCAATGGTATATAGCATGTGCGTGCACGATTTTTTGTTTCGGCGTACTAACTTCACGTAATGTAGCCTCATATGGTAAATTTTTAAAATTGAATTTTAAATAAAAAAACAACCCAGTATCAAATTTTTCATGTGGGTTAGTCCTCATCCCAAGTAGGTTCCAATGGTATATAGCATGTGCGTGCACGATTTTTTGTTTCGGCGTACTAACTTCACGTAATGTAGCCTCATATGGTAAATTTTTAAAATTGAATTTTAAATAAAAAAAAAACCCAGGATCAAGTTTTTCATGTGAGTTCGTCCTCATCCCAAGTAGGTTCCAATGGTATATAGCATGTACGTGCACGATTTTTTGTTTCGGCGTACTAACTTCACGTAATATAGCCTCATATGGTAAATTTTTAAAATTGAATTTTAAATAAAAAAACAACCCAGGATCAAATTTTTCAGTGGGTTCGTCCTCATCCCAAGTAGGTTCCAATGGTATATAGCATGTGCGTGCACGATTTTTTGTTTCGGCGTACTAACTTCACGTAATATAGCCTCATATGGTAAATTTTTAAAATTGAATTTTAAATAAAAAAACAACCCAGGATCAAATTTTTCAGTGGGTTCGTCCTCATCCCAAGTAGGTTCCAATGGTATATAGCATGTGCGTGCACGATTTTTTGTTTCGGCGTACTAACTTCACGTAATATAGCCTCATATGGTAAATTTTTAAAATTGAATTTTAAATAAAAAAAAAACCCAGGATCAAGTTTTTCATGTGAGTTCGTCCTCATCCCAAGTAGGTTCCAATGGTATATAGCATGTGCGTGCACGATTTTTTGTTTCGGCGTACTAACTTCACGTAATATAGCCTCAAATGATAAATTTTTAAAATTGAATTTTAAATAAAAAAACAACCCAGGATCAAATTTTTCATGTGGGTTAGTCCTCATCCCAAGTAGGTTCCAATGGTATATAGCATGTGCGTGCACGATTTTTTGTTTCGGCGTACTAACTTCACGTAATATAGCCTCAAATGATAAATTTTTAAAATTGAATTTTAAATAAAAAAAAAACCCAGGATCAAGTTTTTCATGTGAGTTCGTCCTCATCCCAAGTAGGTTCCAATGGTATATAGCATGTGCGTGCACGATTTTTTGTTTCGGCGTCTAACTTCACGTAATATAGCCTCATATGGTAAATTTTTAAAATTGAATTTTAAATAAAAAAACAACCCAGGATCAAATTTTTCATGTGGGTTAGTCCCCATCCCAAGTAGGTTCCAATGGTATATAGCATGTGCGTGCACGATTTTTTGTTTCGGCGTACTAACTTCACGTAATATAGCCTCATATGGTAAATTTTTAATATTGAATTAAAAAAAAAACCCAGGATCAAGTTTTTCATGTGGGTTCGTCCTCATCCCAAGTAGGTTCTAATGGTATATAGCATGTGCGTGCACGATTTTTTGTTTCGGCGTACTAACTTCACGTAATGTAGCCTCATATGGTAAATTTTTAAAATTGAATTTTAAATAAAAAAACAACGCAGGATCAAATTTTTCATGTGGGTTAGTCCCCATCCCAAGTAGGTTCTAATGGTATATAGCATGTGCGTGCACGATTTTTTGTTTCGGCGTACTAACTTCACGTAATATAGCCTCATATGGTAAATTTTTAAAATTGAATTTTAAATAAAAAAAAAACCCAGGATCAAGTTTTTCATGTGAGTTCGTCCTCATCCCAAGTAGGTTCCAATGGTATATAGCATGTGCGTGCACGATTTTTTGTTTCGGCGTACTAACTTCACGTAATGTAGCCTCATATGGTAAATTTTTAAAATTGAATTTTAAATAAAAAAACAACCCAGTATCAAATTTTTCATGTGGGTTAGTCCTCATCCCAAGTAGGTTCCAATGGTATATAGCATGTGCGTGCACGATTTTTTGTTTCGGCGTACTAACTTCACGTAATGTAGCCTCATATGGTAAATTTTTAAAATTGAATTTTAAATAAAAAAAAAACCCAGGATCAAGTTTTTCATGTGAGTTCGTCCTCATCCCAAGTAGGTTCCAATGGTATATAGCATGTACGTGCACGATTTTTTGTTTCGGCGTACTAACTTCACGTAATATAGCCTCATATGGTAAATTTTTAAATTGAATTTTAAATAAAAAAACAACCCAGGATCAAATTTTTCAGTGGGTTCGTCCTCATCCCAAGTAGGTTCCAATGGTATATAGCATGTGCGTGCACGATTTTTTGTTTCGGCGTACTAACTTCACGTAATATAGCCTCATATGGTAAATTTTTAAAATTGAATTTTAAATAAAAAAAAAACCCAGGATCAAGTTTTTCATGTGAGTTCGTCCTCATCCCAAGTAGGTTCCAATGGTATATAGCATGTACGTGCACGATTTTTTGTTTCGGCGTACTAACTTCACGTAATATAGCCTCATATGGAAAATTTTGAAAATTGAATTTTAAATAAAAAAAAACCCAGGATCAAGTTTTTCATGTGGGTTCGTCCTCATGCCAAGTAGGTTCCAATGGTATATAGCATGTGCGTGCACGATTTTTTGTTTCGGCGTACTAACTTCACGTAATATAGCCTCATATGGAAAATTTTGAAAATTGAATTTTAAATAAAAAAAAACCCAGGATCAAGTTTTTCATGTGGGTTCGTCCTCATGCCAAGTAGGTTCCAATGGTATATAGCATGTGCGTGCACGATTTTTTGTTTCGGCGTACTAACTTCACATAATATAGCCTCATATGGTAAATTTTTAAAATTGAATTTTAAATAAAAAAACAACCCAGGATTAAATTTTTCATGTGGGTTCGTCCTCATCCCAAGTAGGTTCCAATGGTATATAGCATGTGCGTGCACGATTTTTTGTTTCGGCGTACTAACTTCACGTAATATAGCCTCATATGGTAAATTTTTAAAATTGAATTTTAAATAAAAAAACAACCCAGGATCAAATTTTTCAGTGGGTTCGTGCTCATCCCAAGAAGGTTCCAATGGTATATAGCATGTGCGTGCACGATTTTTTGTTTCGGCGTACTAACTTCACGTAATATAGCCTCATATGGAAAATTTTGAAAATTGAATTTTAAATAAAAAAAAACCCAGGATCAAGTTTTTCATGTGGGTTCGTCCTCATGCCAAGTAGGTTCCAATGGTATATAGCATGTGCGTGCACGATTTTTTGTTTCGGCGTACTAACTTCACATAATATAGCCTCATATGGTAAATTTTTAAAATTGAATTTTAAATAAAAAAACAACCCAGGATCAAATTTTTCATGTGGGTTCGTCCTCATGCCAAGTAGGTTCCAATGGTATATAGCATGTGCGTGCACGATTTTTTGTTTCGGCGTACTAACTTCACGTAATATAGCCTCAAATGATAAATTTTTAAAATTGAATTTTAAATAAAAAAAAAACCCAGGATCAAGTTTTTCATGTGAGTTCGTCCTCGTCCCAAGTAGGTTCCAATGGTATATAGCATGTGCGTGCACGATTTTTTGTTTCGGCGTCTAACTTCACGTAATATAGCCTCATATGGTAAATTTTTAAAATTGAATTTTAAATAAAAAAACAACCCAGGATCAAATTTTTCATGTGGGTTCGTCCTCATGCCAAGTAGGTTCCAATGGTATATAGCATGTGCGTGCACGATTTTTTGTTTCGGCGTACTAACTTCACGTAATATAACCTCAAATGATAAATTTTTAAAATTGAATTTTAAATAAAAAAACAACCCAGGATCAAATTTTTCATGTGGGTTAGTCCTCATACCAAGTAGGTTCCAATGGTATATAGCATGTGCGTGCACGATTTTTTGTTTCGGCGTACTAACTTCACGTAATATAGCCTCAAATGATAAATTTTTAAAATTGAATTTTAAATAAAAAAACAACCCAGGATCAAATTTTTCATGTGGGTTAGTCCTCATCCCAAGTAGGTTCCAATGGTATATAGCATGTGCGTGCACGATTTTTTGTTTCGGCGTACTAACTTCACGTAATATAGCCTCAAATGATAAATTTTTAAAATTGAATTTTAAATAAAAAAAAAACCCAGGATCAAGTTTTTCATGTGAGTTCGTCCTCATCCCAAGTAGGTTCCAATGGTATATAGCATGTGCGTGCACGATTTTTTGTTTCGGCGTCTAACTTCACGTAATATAGCCTCATATGGTAAATTTTTAAAATTGAATTTTAAATAAAAAAACAACCCAGGATCAAATTTTTCAGTGGGTTCGTCCTCATCCCAAGTAGGTTCCAATGGTATATAGCATGTGCGTGCACGATTTTTTGTTTCGGCGTACTAACTTCACGTAATATAGCCTCATATGGAAAATTTTGAAAATTGAATTTTAAATAAAAAAAAACCCAGGATCAAGTTTTTCATGTGGGTTCGTCCTCATGCCAAGTAGGTTCCAATGGTATATAGCATGTGCGTGCACGATTTTTTGTTTCGGCGTACTAACTTCACATAATATAGCCTCATATGGTAAATTTTTAAAATTGAATTTTAAATAAAAAAACAACCCAGGATTAAATTTTTCATGTGGGTTCGTCCTCATCCCAAGTAGGTTCCAATGGTATATAGCATGTGCGTGCACGATTTTTTGTTTCGGCGTACTAACTTCACGTAATGTAGCCTCATATGGTAAATTTTTAAAATTGAATTTTAAATAAAAAAACAACCCAGTATCAAATTTTTCATGTGGGTTAGTCCTCATCCCAAGTAGGTTCCAATGGTATATAGCATGTGCGTGCACGATTTTTTGTTTCGGCGTACTAACTTCACGTAATGTAGCCTCATATGGTAAATTTTTAAAATTGAATTTTAAATAAAAAAAAAACCCAGGATCAAGTTTTTCATGTGAGTTCGTCCTCATCCCAAGTAGGTTCCAATGGTATATAGCATGTACGTGCACGATTTTTTGTTTCGGCGTACTAACTTCACGTAATATAGCCTCATATGGAAAATTTTGAAAATTGAATTTTAAATAAAAAAAAACCCAGGATCAAGTTTTTCATGTGGGTTCGTCCTCATGCCAAGTAGGTTCCAATGGTATATAGCATGTGCGTGCACGATTTTTTGTTTCGGCGTACTAACTTCACATAATATAGCCTCATATGGTAAATTTTTAAAATTGAATTTTAAATAAAAAAACAACCCAGGATTAAATTTTTCATGTGGGTTCGTCCTCATCCCAAGTAGGTTCCAATGGTATATAGCATGTGCGTGCATGATTTTTTGTTTCGGCGTACTAACTTCACGTAATGTAGCCTCATATGGTAAATTTTTAAAATTGAATTTTAAATAAAAAAACAACCCAGTATCAAATTTTTCATGTGGGTTAGTCCTCATCCCAAGTAGGTTCCAATGGTATATAGCATGTGCGTGCACGATTTTTTGTTTCGGCGTACTAACTTCACGTAATGTAGCCTCATATGGTAAATTTTTAAAATTGAATTTTAAATAAAAAAAAAACCCAGGATCAAGTTTTTCATGTGAGTTCGTCCTCATCCCAAGTAGGTTCCAATGGTATATAGCATGTACGTGCACGATTTTTTGTTTCGGCGTACTAACTTCACGTAATATAGCCTCATATGGTAAATTTTTAAAATTGAATTAAAAAAAAAAAAACCCAGGATCAAATTTATCATGTGGGTTAGTCCTCATCCCAAGTAGGTTCCAATGGTATATAGCATGTACGTGCAGGATTTTTTGTTTCGGCGTCTAACTTCACGTAATATAGCCTCATATGGTAAATTTTTAAACTTGAATTTTAAATAAAAAAAAACCCAGGATCAAGTTTTTCATGTGGGTTCGTCCTCATGCCAAGTAGGTTCCAATGGTATATAGCATGTGCGTGCACGATTTTTTGTTTCGGCGTACTAACTTCACGTAATATAGCCTCATATGGTAAATTTTTAAAATTGAATTTTAAATAAAAAAAAACCCAGGATCAAGTTTTTCATGTGGGTTCGTCCTCATGCCAAGTAGGTTCCAATGGTATATAGCATGTGCGTGCACGATTTTTTGTTTCGGCGTACTAACTTCACGTAATATAGCCTCAAATGATAAATTTTTAAAATTGAATTTTAAATAAAAAAAAAACCCAGGATCAAGTTTTTTATGTGGGTTAGTCCTCATCCCAAGTAGGTTCCAATGGTATATAACATGTGCGTGCACGATTTTTTGTTTCGGCGTCTAACTTCACGTAATATAGCCTCATATGGTAAATTTTTAAAATTGAATTTTAAATAAAAAAACAACCCAGGATCAAATTTTTCATGTGGGTTAGTCCCCATCCCAAGTAGGTTCCAATGGTATATAGCACGTGCGTGCACGATTTTTTGTTTCGGCGTACTAACTTCACGTAATATAGCCTCATATGGTAAATTTTTAAAATTGAATTTTAAATAAAAAAAAAACCCAGGATCAAGTTTTTCATGTGGGTTCGTCCTCATCCCAAGTAGGTTCCAATGGTATATAGCATGTGCGTGCACGATTTTTTGTTTCGGCGTACTAACTTCACGTAATATAGCCTCATATGGTAAATTTTTAAAATTGAATTTTAAATAAAAAAAAACCCAGGATCAAGTTTTTCATGTGGGTTCGTCCTCATCCCAAGTAGGTTCTAATGGTATATAGCATGTGCGTGCACGATTTTTTGTTTCGGCGTACTAATTTCATGTAATATAGCCTCATATGGTAAATTTTTAAAATTGAATTTTAAATAAAAAAACAACCCAGGATCAAATTTTTTATGTGGGTTAGTCCTCATCCCAAGTAGGTTCCAATGGTATATAACATGTGCGTGCACGATTTTTTGTTTCGGCGTCTAACTTCACGTAATATAGCCTCATATGGTAAATTTTTAAAATTGAATTTTAAATAAAAAAACAACGCAGGATCAAATTTTTCATGTGGGTTAGTCCCCATCCCAAGTAGGTTCCAATGGTATATAGCATGTGCGTGCACGATTTTTTGTTTCGGCGTACTAACTTCACGTAATATAGCCTCAAATGATAAATTTTTAAAATTGAATTTTAAATAAAAAAAAAACCCAGGATCAAGTTTTTCATGTGAGTTCGTCCTCATCCCAAGTAGGTTCCAATGGTATATAGCATGTGCGTGCACGATTTTTTGTTTCGGCGTCTAACTTCACGTAATATAGCCTCATATGGTAAATTTTTAAAATTGAATTTTAAATAAAAAAACAACCCAGGATCAAATTTTTCATGTGGGTTAGTCCCCATCCCAAGTAGGTTCCAATGGTATATAGCATGTGCGTGCACGATTTTTTGTTTCGGCGTACT
Organism: Crataerina pallida; assembly: GCA_949710015.1. Lineage (NCBI taxonomy): Eukaryota > Metazoa > Arthropoda > Insecta > Diptera > Hippoboscidae > Crataerina > Crataerina pallida. Next base: position 14,764,040 of record OX453289.1, read on the forward strand.
AACTTCACGTAATATAGCCTCATATGGTAAATTTTTAATATTGAATTAAAAAAAAAACCCAGGATCAAGTTTTTCATGTGGGTTCGTCCTCATCCCAAGTAGGTTCTAATGGTATATAGCATGTGCGTGCACGATTTTTTGTTTCGGCGTACTAATTTCATGTAATATAGCCTCATATGGTAAATTTTTAAAATTGAATTTTAAATAAAAAAACAACCCAGGATCAAATTTTTTATGTGGGTTAGTCCTCATCCCAAGTAGGTTCCAATGGTATATAACATGTGCGTGCACGATTTTTTGTTTCGGCGTCTAACTTCACGTAATATAGCCTCATATGGTAAATTTTTAAAATTGAATTTTAAATAAAAAAACAACGCAGGATCAAATTTTTCATGTGGGTTAGTCCCCATCCCAAGTAGGTTCCAATGGTATATAGCACGTGCGTGCACGATTTTTTGTTTCGGCGTACTAACTTCACGTAATATAGCCTCATATGGTAAATTTTTAAAATTGAATTTTAAATAAAAAAAAAACCCAGGATCAAGTTTTTCATGTGGGTTCGTCCTCATCCCAAGTAGGTTCCAATGGTATATAGCATGTGCGTGCACGATTTTTTGTTTCGGCGTACTAACTTCACGTAATATAGCCTCATATGGTAAATTTTTAAAATTGAATTTTAAATAAAAAAAAACCCAGGATCAAGTTTTTCATGTGGGTTCGTCCTCATCCCAAGTAGGTTCCAATGGTATATAGCATGTGCGTGCACGATTTTTTGTTTCGGCGTACTAACTTCACGTAATATAGCCTCATATGGTAAATTTTTAAAATTGAATTTTAAATAAAAAAAAACCCAGGATCAAGTTTTTCATGTGGGTTCGTCCTCATCCCAAGTAGGTTCCAATGGTATATAGCATGTGCGTGCACGATTTTTTGTTTCGGCTTACTAACTTCACGTAATATAGCCTCATATGGTAAATTTTTAAAATTGAATTTTAAATAAAAAAAAACCCAGGATCAAGTTTTTCATGTGGGTTAGTCCTCATCCCAAGTAGGTTCCAATGGTATATAGCATGTACGTGCACGATTTTTTGTTTCGGCGTCTAACTTCACGTAATATAGCCTCATATGGTAAATTTTTAAAATTGAATTTTAAATAAAAAAAAAACCCAGGATCAAGTTTTTCATGTGGGTTCGTCCTCATGCCAAGTAGGTTCCAATGGTATATAGCATGTGCGTGCACGATTTTTTGTTTCGGCGTACTAACTTCACGTAATATAGCCTCATATGGTAAATTTTTAAAATTGAATTTTAAATAAAAAAAAAACCCAGGATCAAGTTTTTCATGTGAGTTCGTCCTCATGCCAAGTAGGTTCCAATGGTATATAGCATGTGCGTGCACGATTTTTTGTTTCGGCGTACTAACTTCACGTAATATAGCCTCATATGGTAAATTTTTAAAATTGAATTTTAAATAAAAAAAAACCCAGGATCAAGTTTTTCATGTGGGTTCGTCCTCATCCCAAGTAGGTTCCAATGTTATATAGCATGTGCGTGCACGATTTTTTGTTTCGGCGTACTAACTTCACGTAATATAGCCTCATATGGTAAATTTTTAAAATTGAATTTTAAATAAAAAAAAACCCAGGATCAAGTTTTTCATGTGGGTTCGTCCTCATCCCAAGTAGGTTCCAATGGTATATAGCATGTGCGTGCACGATTTTTTGTTTCGGTGTACTAACTTCACGTAATATAGCCTCATATGGTAAATTTTTAAAATTGAATTTTAAATAAAAAAAAACCCAGGATCAAGTTTTTCATGTGGGTTAGTCCTCATCCCAAGTAGGTTCCAATGGTATATAGCATGTACGTGCACGATTTTTTGTTTCGGCGTCTAACTTCACGTAATATAGCCTCATATGGTAAATTTTTAAAATTGAATTTTAAATAAAAAAAAAACCCAGGATCAAGTTTTTCATGTGAGTTCGTCCTCATGCCAAGTAGGTTCCAATGGTATATAGCATGTGCGTGCACGATTTTTTGTTTCGGCGTACTAACTTCACGTAATATAGCCTCATATGGTAAATTTTTAAAATTGAATTTTAAATAAAAAAAAAACCCAGGATCAACTTTTTCATGTGAGTTCGTCCTCATGCCAAGTAGGTTCCAATGGTATATAGCATGTGCGTGCACGATTTTTTGTTTCGGCGTACTAACTTCACGTAATATAGCCTCATATGGTAAATTTTTAAAATTGAATTTTAAATAAAAAAAAACCCAGGATCAAGTTTTTCATGTGGGTTCGTCCTCATGCCAAGTAGGTTCCAATGGTATATAGCATGTGCGTGCACGATTTTTTGTTTCGGCGTACTAACTTCACGTAATATAGCCTCATATGATAAATTTTTAAAATTGAATTTTAAATAAAAAAAAACCCAGGATCAAGTTTTTCATGTGGGTTCGTCCTCATGCCAAGTGGGTTCCAATGGTATATAGCATGTGCGTGCACGATTTTTTGTTTCGGCGTACTAACTTCACGTAATGTAGCCTCATATGGTAAATTTTGAAAATTGAATTTTAAATAAAAAAAAACCCAGGATCAAGTTTTTCATGTGGGTTCGTCCTCATGCCAAGTAGGTTCCAATGGTATATAGCATGTGCGTGCACGATTTTTTGTTTCGGCGTACTAACTTCACGTAATATAGCCTCATATGGTAAATTTTTAAAATTGAATTTTAAATAAAAAAAAACCCAGGATCAAGTTTTTCATGTGGGTTCGTCCTCATGCCAAGTAGGTTCCAATGGTATATAGCATGTGCGTGCACGATTTTTTGTTTCGGCGTACTAACTTCACGTAATATAGCCTCATATGGTAAATTTTTAAAATTGAATTTTAAATAAAAAAAAAACCCAGGATCAAGTTTTTCATGTGAGTTCGTCCTCATGCCAAGTAGGTTCCAATGGTATATAGCATGTGCGTGCACGATTTTTTGTTTCGGCGTACTAACTTCACGTAATATAGCCTCATATGGTAAATTTTTAAAATTGAATTTTAAATAAAAAAAAACCCAGGATCAAGTTTTTCATGTGAGTTCGTCCTCATGCCAAGTAGGTTCCAATGGTATATAGCATGTGCGTGCACGATTTTTTGTTTCGGCGTACTAACTTCACGTAATATAGCCTCATATGGTAAATTTTTAAAATTGAATTTTAAATAAAAAAAAACCCAGGATCAAGTTTTTCATGTGGGTTAGTCCTCATCCCAAGTAGGTTCCAATGGTATATAGCATGTACGTGCACGATTTTTTGTTTCGGCGTCTAACTTCACGTAATATAGCCTCATATGGTAAATTTTTAAAATTGAATTTTAAATAAAAAAAAAACCCAGGATCAAGTTTTTCATGTGAGTTCGTCCTCATGCCAAGTAGGTTCCAATGGTATATAGCATGTGCGTGCACGATTTTTTGTTTCGGCGTACTAACTTCACGTAATATAGCCTCATATGGTAAATTTTTAAAATTGAATTTTAAATAAAAAAAAAACCCAGGATCAAGTTTTTCATGTGAGTTCGTCCTCATGCCAAGTAGGTTCCAATGGTATATAGCATGTGCGTGCACGATTTTTTGTTTCGGCGTACTAACTTCACGTAATATAGCCTCATATGGTAAATTTTTAAAATTGAATTTTAAATAAAAAAAAACCCAGGATCAAGTTTTTCATGTGGGTTCGTCCTCATGCCAAGTAGGTTCCAATGGTATATAGCATGTGCGTGCACGATTTTTTGTTTCGGCGTACTAACTTCACGTAATATAGCCTCATATGGTAAATTTTTAAAATTGAATTTTAAATAAAAAAAAACCCAGGATCAAGTTTTTCATGTGGGTTCGTCCTCATGCCAAGTGGGTTCCAATGGTATATAGCATGTACGTGCACGATTTTTTGTTTCGGCGTACTAACTTCACGTAATGTAGCCTCATATGGTAAATTTTTAAAATTGAATTTTAAATAAAAAAAAACCCAGGATCAAGTTTTTCATGTGGGTTCGTCCTCATGCCAAGTAGGTTCCAATGGTATATAGCATGTGCGTGCACGATTTTTTGTTTCGGCGTACTAACTTCACGTAATATAGCCTCATATGGTAAATTTTTAAAATTGAATTTTAAATAAAAAAAAACCCAGGATCAAGTTTTTCATGTGGGTTCGTCCTCATGCCAAGTAGGTTCCAATGGTATATAGCATGTGCGTGCACGATTTTTTGTTTCGGCGTACTAACTTCACGTAATATAGCCTCATATGGTAAATTTTTAAAATTGAATTTTAAATAAAAAAAAAACCCAGGATCAAGTTTTTCATGTGAGTTCGTCCTCATGCCAAGTAGGTTCCAATGGTATATAGCATGTGCGTGCACGATTTTTTGTTTCGGCGTACTAACTTCACGTAATATAGCCTCATATGGTAAATTTTTAAAATTGAATTTTAAATAAAAAAAAACCCAGGATCAAGTTTTTCATGTGGGTTCGTCCTCATCCCAAGTAGGTTCCAATGGTATATAGCATGTGCGTGCAGGATTTTTTGTTTCGGCGTACTAACTTCACGTAATATAGCCTCATATGGTAAATTTTTAAAATTGAATTTTAAATAAAAAAAAACCCAGGATCAAGTTTTTCATGTGGGTTAGTCCTCATCCCAAGTAGGTTCCAATGGTATATAGCATGTACGTGCACGATTTTTTGTTTCGGCGTCTAACTTCACGTAATATAGCCTCATATGGTAAATTTTTAAAATTGAATTTTAAATAAAAAAAAAACCCACGATCAAGTTTTTCATGTGAGTTCGTCCTCATGCCAAGTAGGTTCCAATGGTATATAGCATGTGCGTGCACGATTTTTTGTTTCGGCGTACTAACTTCACGTAATATAGCCTCATATGGTAAATTTTTAAAATTGAATTTTAAATAAAAAAAAAACCCAGGATCAAGTTTTTCATGTGAGTTCGTCCTCATGCTAAGTAGGTTCCAATGGTATATAGCATGTGCGTGCACGATTTTTTGTTTCGGCGTACTAACTTCACGTAATATAGCCTCATATGGTAAATTTTTAAAATTGAATTTTAAATAAAAAAAAACCCAGGATCAAGTTTTTCATGTGGGTTCGTCCTCATGCCAAGTAGGTTCCAATGGTATATAGCATGTGCGTGCACGATTTTTTGTTTCGGCGTACTAACTTCACGTAATATAGCCTCATATGGTAAATTTTTAAAATTGAATTTTAAATAAAAAAACAACCCAGGATCAAATTTTTCAGTGGGTTCGTCCTCATCCCAAGTAGGTTCCAATGGTATATAGCATGTGCGTGCACGATTTTTTGTTTCGGCGTCTAACTTTACGTAATATAGACTCATATGGTAAATTTTTAAAATTGAATTTTAAATAAAAAAACAACCCAGGATCAAATTTTTCATGTGGGTTCGTCCTCATGCCAAGTAGGTTCCAATGGTATATAGCATGTGCGTGCACGATTTTTTGTTTCGGCGTACTAACTTCACGTAATATAGCCTCAAATGATAAATTTTTAAAATTGAATTTTAAATAAAAAAAAAACCCAGGATCAAGTTTTTCATGTGAGTTCGTCCTCGTCCCAAGTAGGTTCCAATGGTATATAGCATGTGCGTGCACGATTTTTTGTTTCGGCGTCTAACTTCACGTAATATAGCCTCATATGGTAAATTTTTAAAATTGAATTTTAAATAAAAAAACAACCCAGGATCAAATTTTTCATGTGGGTTCGTCCTCATGCCAAGTAGGTTCCAATGGTATATAGCATGTGCGTGCACGATTTTTTGTTTCGGCGTACTAACTTCACGTAATATAACCTCAAATGATAAATTTTTAAAATTGAACTTTAAATAAAAAAACAACCCAGGATCAAATTTTTCATGTGGGTTAGTCCTCATACCAAGTAGGTTCCAATGGTATATAGCATGTGCGTGCACGATTTTTTGTTTCGGCGTACTAACTTCACGTAATATAGCCTCAAATGATAAATTTTTAAAATTGAATTTTAAATAAAAAAACAACCCAGGATCAAATTTTTCATGTGGGTTAGTCCTCATCCCAAGTAGGTTCCAATGGTATATAGCATGTGCGTGCACGATTTTTTGTTTCGGCGTACTAACTTCACGTAATATAGCCTCAAATGATAAATTTTTAAAATTGAATTTTAAATAAAAAAAAAACCCAGGATCAAGTTTTTCATGTGAGTTCGTCCTCATCCCAAGTAGGTTCCAATGGTATATAGCATGTGCGTGCACGATTTTTTGTTTCGGCGTCTAACTTCACGTAATATAGCCTCATATGGTAAATTTTTAAAATTGAATTTTAAATAAAAAAAAACCCAGGATCAAGTTTTTCATGTGGGTTCGTCCTCATGCCAAGTAGGTTCCAATGGTATATAGCATGTGCGTGCACGATTTTTTGTTTCGGCGTACTAACTTCACGTAATATAGCCTCATATGGTAAATTTTTAAAATTGAATTTTAAATAAAAAAAAAACCCAGGATCAAGTTTTTCATGTGAGTTCGTCCTCATGCCAAGTAGGTTCCAATGGTATATAGCATGTGCGTGCACGATTTTTTGTTTCGGCGTACTAACTTCACGTAATATAGCCTCATATGGTAAATTTTTAAAATTGAATTTTAAATAAAAAAAAACCCAGGATCAAGTTTTTCATGTGGGTTCGTCCTCATCCCAAGTAGGTTCTAATGGTATATAGCATGTGCGTGCACGATTTTTTGTTTCGGCGTACTAATTTCATGTAATATAGCCTCATATGGTAAATTTTTAAAATTGAATTTTAAATAAAAAAACAACCCAGGATCAAATTTTTAATGTGGGTTAGTCCTCATCCCAAGTAGGTTCCAATGGTATATAACATGTGCGTGCACGATTTTTTGTTTCGGCGTCTAACTTCACGTAATATAGCCTCATATGGTAAATTTTTAAAATTGAATTTTAAATAAAAAAACAACGCAGGATCAAATTTTTCATGTGGGTTAGTCCCCATCCCAAGTAGGTTCCAATGGTATATAGCACGTGCGTGCACGATTTTTTGTTTCGGCGTACTAACTTCACGTAATATAGCCTCATATGGTAAATTTTTAATACTGAATTAAAAAAAAAACCCAGGATCAAGTTTTTCGTGTGGGTTGGTCCTCATCCCAAGTAGGTTCCAATGGTATATAGCATGTGCGTGCACGATTTTTTGTTTCGGCGTACTAACTTCACGTAATATAGCCTCATATGGTAAATTTTTAATATTGAATTAAAAAAAAAAAAAACCCAGGATCTAGTTTTTCATGTGGGTTCGTCCTCATCCCAAGTAGGTTCTAATGGTATATAGCATGTGCGTGCACGATTTTTTGTTTCGGCGTACTAACTTCATGTAATATAGCCTCATATGGTAAATTTTTAAAATTGAATTTTAAATAAAAAAACAACCCAGGATCAAATTTTTTATGTGGGTTAGTCCTCATCCCAAGTAGGTTCCAATGGTATATAGCATGTGCGTGCACGATTTTTTGTTTCGGCGTACTAACTTCACGTAATATAGCCTCATATGGTAAATTTTTAAAATTGAATTTTAAATAAAAAAAAAACCCAGGATCAAGTTTTTCATGTGAGTTCGTCCTCATCCCAAGTAGGTTCCAATGGTATATAGCATGTGCGTGCACGATTTTTTGTTTCGGCGTACTAACTTCACGTAATATAGCCTCATATGGTAAATTTTTAATATTGAATTAAAAAAAAAAAAACCCAGGATCAAGTTTTTCATGTGGGTTCGTCCTCATCCCAAGTAGGTTCCAATGGTATATAGCATGTGCGTGCACGATTTTTTGTTTCGGCGTACTAACTTCCCGTAATGTAGCCTCATATGGTAAATTTTTAAAATTGAATTTTAAATAAAAAAACAACCCAGTATCAAATTTTTCATGTGGGTTAGTCCTCATCCCAAGTAGGTTCCAATGGTATATAGCATGTGCGTGCACGATTTTTTGTTTCGGCGTACTAACTTCACGTAATGTAGCCTCATATGGTAAATTTTTAAAATTGAATTTTAAATAAAAAAAAACCCAGGATCAAGTTTTTCATGTGAGTTCGTCCTCATCCCAAGTAGGTTCCAATGGTATATAGCATGTACGTGCACGATTTTTTGTTTCGGCGTACTAACTTCACGTAATATAGCCTCATATGGTAAATTTTTAAAATTGAATTAAAAAAAAAAAAACCCAGGATCAAATTTTTCATGTGGGTTAGTCCTCATCCCAAGTAGGTTCCAATGGTATATAGCATGTACGTGCACGATTTTTTGTTTCGGCGTCTAACTTCACGTAATATAGCCTCATATGGTAAATTTTTAAAATTGAATTTTAAATAAAAAAAAACCCAGGATCAAGTTTTTCATGTGGGTTCGTCCTCATGCCAAGTAGGTTCCAATGGTATATAGCATGTGCGTGCACGATTTTTTGTTTCGGCGTACTAACTTCACGTAATATAGCATCATATGGTAAATTTTTAAAATTGAATTTTAAATAAAAAAAAACCCAGGATCAAGTTTTTCATGTGGGTTCGTCCTCATGCCAAGTAGGTTCCAATGGTATATAGCATGTGCGTGCACGATTTTTTGTTTCGGCGTACTAACTTCACGTAATATAGCCTCATATGGTAAATTTTTAAAATTGAATTTTAAATAAAAAAACAACCCAGGATCAAATTTTTCAGTGGGTTCGTCCTCATCCCAAGTAGGTTCCAATGGTATATAGCATGTGCGTGCACGATTTTTTGTTTCGGCGTACTAACTTCACGTAATATAGCCTCATATGGTAAATTTTTAAAATTGAATTTTAAATAAAAAAAAAACCCAGGATCAAGTTTTTCATGTGAGTTCGTCCTCATCCCAAGTAGGTTCCAATGGTATATAGCATGTACGTGCACGATTTTTTGTTTCGGCGTACTAACTTCACGTAATATAGCCTCATATGGAAAATTTTGAAAATTGAATTTTAAATAAAAAAAAACCCAGGATCAAGTTTTTCATGTGGGTTCGTCCTCATCCCAAGTAGGTTCCAATGGTATATAGCATGTGCGTGCACGATTTTTTGTTTCGGCGTACTAACTTCACATAATATAGCCTCATATGGTAAATTTTTAAAATTGAATTTTAAATAAAAAAACAACCCAGGATTAAATTTTTCATGTGGGTTCGTCCTCATCCCAAGTAGGTTCCAATGGTATATAGCATGTGCGTGCACGATTTTTTGTTTCGGCGTACTAACTTCACGTAATATAGCCTCATATGGTAAATTTTTAAATTTGAATTTTAAATAAAAAAAAACCCAGGATCAAGTTTTTCATGTGGGTTCGTCCTCATTTCAAGTAGGTTCCAATGGTATATAGCATGTGCGTGCACGATTTTTTGTTTCGGCGTACTAACTTCACGTAATATAGCCTCATATGGTAAATTTTTAAAATTGAATTTTAAATAAAAAAAAACCCAGGACCAAGTTTTTCATGTGGGTTCGTCCTCATCCCAAGTAGGTTCCAATGGTATATAGCATGTGCGTGCACGATTTTTTGTTTCGGCGTACTAACTTCACGTAATATAGCCTCATATGGTAAATTTTTAAAATTGAATTTTAAATAAAAAAAACCCAGGACCAAGTTTTTCATGTGGGTTCGTCCTCATTTCAAGTAGGTTCCAATGGTATATAGCATGTGCGTGCACGATTTTTTGTTTCGGCGTACTAACTTCACGTAATATAGCCTCATATGGTAAATTTTTAAAATTGAATTTTAAATAAAAAAAAACCCAGGACCAAGTTTTTCATGTGGGTTCGTCCTCATCCCAAGTAGGTTCCAATGGTATATAGCATGTGCGTGCACGATTTTTTGTTTCGGCGTACTAACTTCACGTAATATAGCCTCATATGGTAAATTTTTAAAATTGAATTAAAAAAAAAAAACCCAGGATCAAGTTTTTCATGTGGGTTCGTCCTCATCCCAAGTAGGTTCCAATGGTATATAGCATCTGCGTGCACGATTTTTTGTTTCGGCGTACTAACTTCACGTAATATAGCCTCATATGGTAAATTTTTAAAATTGAATTAAAAAAAAAAAACCCAGGATCAAGTTTTTCATGTGGGTTCGTCCTCATCCCAAGTAGGTTCCAATGGTATATAGCATCTGCGCGCACGATTTTTTGTTTCGGCGTACTAACTTCACGTAATATAGCCTCATATGGTAAATTTTTAAAATTGAATTTTAAATAAAAAAAAACCCAGGATCAAGTTTTTCATGTGGGTTAGTCCTCATCCCAAGTAGGTTCCAATGGTATATAGCATGTACGTGCACGATTTTTTGTTTCGGCGTCTAACTTCACGTAATATAGCCTCATATGGTAAATTTTTAAAATTGAATTTTAAATAAAAAAAAACCCAGGATCAAGTTTTTCATGTGGGTTCGTCCTCATCCCAAGTAGGTTCCAATGGTATATAGCATGTGCGTGCACGATTTTTTGTTTCGGCGTACTAACTTCACGTAATATAGCCTCATATGGTAAATTTTTAAAATTGAATTTTAAATAAAAAAAAACCCAGGATCAAGTTTTTCATGTGGGTTAGTCCTCATCCCAAGTAGGTTCCAATGGTATATAGCATCTGCGTGCACGATTTTTTGTTTCGGCGTACTAACTTCACGTAATATAGCCTCATATGGTAAATTTTTAAAATTGAATTAAAAAAAAAAAACCCAGGATCAAGTTTTTCATGTGGGTTCGTCCTCATCCCAAGTAGGTTCCAATGGTATATAGCATCTGCGTGCACGATTTTTTGTTTCGGCGTACTAACTTCACGTAATATAGCCTCATATGGTAAATTTTTAAAATTGAATTAAAAAAAAAAAACCCAGGATCAAGTTTTTCATGTGGGTTCGTCCTCATCCCAAGTAGGTTCCAATGGTATATAGCATCTGCGCGCACGATTTTTTGTTTCGGCGTACTAACTTCACGTAATATAGCCTCATATGGTAAATTTTTAAAATTGAATTTTAAATAAAAAAAAACCCAGGATCAAGTTTTTCATGTGGGTTCGTCCTCATCCCAAGTAGGTTCCAATGGTATATAGCATGTGCGTGCACGATTTTTTGTTTCGGCGTACTAACTTCACGTAATATAGCCTCATATGGTAAATTTTTAAAATTGAATTTTAAATAAAAAAAAACCCAGGATCAAGTTTTTCATGTGGGTTCGTCCTCATCCCAAAGAGGTTCCAATGGTATATAGCATGTGCGTGCACGATTTTTTGTTTCGGCGTACTAACTTCACGTAATATAGCCTCATATGGTAAATTTTTAAAATTGAATTTTAAATAAAAAAAAACCCAGGATCAAGTTTTTCATGTGGGTTCGTCCTCATCCCAAGTAGGTTCCAATGGTATATAGCATGTGCGTGCACGATTTTTTGTTTCGGCGTACTAACTTCACGTAATATAGCCTCATATGGTAAATTTTTAAAATTGAATTTTAAATAAAAAAAAACCCAGGATCAAGTTTTTCATGTGGGTTAGTCCTCATCCCAAGTAGGTTCCAATGGTATATAGCATGTACGTGCACGATTTTTTGTTTCGGCGTCTAACTTCACGTAATATAGCCTCATATGGTAAATTTTTAAAATTGAATTTTAAATAAAAAAAAACCCAGGATCAAGTTTTTCATGTGAGTTCGTCCTCATGCCAAGTAGGTTCCAATGGTATATAGCATGTGCGTGCACGATTTTTTGTTTCGGCGTACTAACTTCACGTAATATAGCCTCATATGGTAAATTTTTAAAATTGAATTTTAAATAAAAAAAAACCCAGGATCAAGTTTTTCATGTGGGTTCGTCCTCATGCCAAGTAGGTTCCAATGGTATATAGCATGTGCGTGCACGATTTTTTGTTTCGGCGTACTAACTTCACGTAATGTAGCCTCATATGGTAAATTTTTAAAATTGAATTTTAAATAAAAAAAAACCCAGGATCAAGTTTTTCATGTGGGTTCGTCCTCATGCCAAGTAGGTTCCAATGGTATATAGCATGTGCGTGCACGATTTTTTGTTTCGGCGTACTAACTTCACGTAATATAGCCTCATATGGTAAATTTTTAAAATTGAATTTTAAATAAAAAAAAACCCAGGATCAAGTTTTTCATGTGGGTTCGTCCTCATGCCAAGTAGGTTCCAATGGTATATAGCATGTGCGTGCACGATTTTTTGTTTCGGCGTACTAACTTCACGTAATATAGCCTCATATGGTAAATTTTTAAAATTGAATTTTAAATAAAAAAAAAACCCAGGATCAAGTTTTTCATGTGAGTTCGTCCTCATGCCAAGTAGGTTCCAATGGTATGTAGCATGTGCGTGCACGATTTTTTGTTTCGGCGTACTAACTTCACGTAATATAGCCTCATATGGTAAATTTTTAAAATTGAATTTTAAATAAAAAAAACCCAGGATCAAGTTTTTCATGTGGGTTCGTCCTCATCCCAAGTAGGTTCCAATGGTATATAGCATGTGTGTGCACGATTTTTTGTTTCGGCGTACTAACTTCACGTAATATAGCCTCATATGGTAAATTTTTAAAATTGAATTTTAAATAAAAAAAAACCCAGGATCAAGTTTTTCATGTGGGTTCGTCCTCATCCCAAGTAGGTTCCAATGGTATATAGCATGTGCGTGCACGATTTTTTGTTTCGGCGTACTAACTTCACGTAATATAGCCTCATATGGTAAATTTTTAAAATTGAATTTTAAATAAAAAAAAACCCAGGATCAAGTTTTTCATGTGGGTTAGTCCTCATCCCAAGTAGGTTCCAATGGTATATAGCATGTACGTGCACGATTTTTTGTTTCGGCGTCTAACTTCACGTAATATAGCCTCATATGGTAAATTTTTAAAATTGAATTTTAAATAAAAAAAAAACCCAGGATCAAGTTTTTCATGTGAGTTCGTCCTCATGCCAAGTAGGTTCCAATGGTATATAGCATGTGCGTGCACGATTTTTTGTTTCGGCGTACTAACTTCACGTAATATAGCCTCATATGGTAAATTTTTAAAATTGAATTTTAAATAAAAAAAAAACCCAGGATCAAGTTTTTCATGTGAGTTCGTCCTCATGCCAAGTAGGTTCCAATGGTATATAGCATGTGCGTGCACGATTTTTTGTTTCGGCGTACTAACTTCACGTAATATAGCCTCATATGGTAAATTTTTAAAATTGAATTTCAAATAAAAAAAAAAACCCAGGATCAAGTTTTTCATGTGGGTTCGTCCTCATGCCAAGTAGGTTCCAATGGTATATAGCATGTGCGTGCACGATTTTTTGTTTCGGCGTACTAACTTCACGTAATATAGCCTCATATGGTAAATTTTTAAAATTGAATTTTAAATAAAAAAAAACCCAGGATCAAGTTTTTCATGTGGGTTCGTCCTCATCCCAAGTAGGTTCCAATGGTATATAGCATGTGCGTGCACGATTTTTTGTTTCGGCGTACTAACTTCACGTAATATAGCCTCATATGGTAAATTTTTAAAATTGAATTTTAAATAAAAAAAAACCCAGGATCAAGTTTTTCATGTGGGTTCGTCCTCATCCCAAAGAGGTTCCAATGGTATATAGCATGTGCGTGCACGATTTTTTGTTTCGGCGTACTAACTTCACGTAATATAGCCTCATATGGTAAATTTTTAAAATTGAATTTTAAATAAAAAAAAACCCAGGATCAAGTTTTTCATGTGGGTTCGTCCTCATCCCAAGTAGGTTCCAATGGTATATAGCATGTGCGTGCACGATTTTTTGTTTCGGCGTACTAACTTCACGTAATATAGCCTCATATGGTAAATTTTTAAAATTGAATTTTAAATAAAAAAAAACCCAGGATCAAGTTTTTCATGTGGGTTAGTCCTCATCCCAAGTAGGTTCCAATGGTATATAGCATGTACGTGCACGATTTTTTGTTTCGGCGTCTAACTTCACGTAATATAGCCTCATATGGTAAATTTTTAAAATTGAATTTTAAATAAAAAAAAACCCAGGATCAAGTTTTTCATGTGAGTTCGTCCTCATGCCAAGTAGGTTCCAATGGTATATAGCATGTGCGTGCACGATTTTTTGTTTCGGCGTACTAACTTCACGTAATATAGCCTCATATGGTAAATTTTTAAAATTGAATTTTAAATAAAAAAAAACCCAGGATCAAGTTTTTCATGTGGGTTCGTCCTCATGCCAAGTAGGTTCCAATGGTATATAGCATGTGCGTGCACGATTTTTTGTTTCGGCGTACTAACTTCACGTAATGTAGCCTCATATGGTAAATTTTTAAAATTGAATTTTAAATAAAAAAAAACCCAGGATCAAGTTTTTCATGTGGGTTCGTCCTCATGCCAAGTAGGTTCCAATGGTATATAGCATGTGCGTGCACGATTTTTTGTTTCGGCGTACTAACTTCACGTAATATAGCCTCATATGGTAAATTTTTAAAATTGAATTTTAAATAAAAAAAAACCCAGGATCAAGTTTTTCATGTGGGTTCGTCCTCATCCCAAGTAGGTTCCAATGGTATATAGCATGTGCGTGCACGATTTTTTGTTTCGGCGTACTAACTTCACGTAATATAGCCTCATATGGTAAATTTTTAAAATTGAATTTTAAATAAAAAAAAACCCAGGATCAAGTTTTTCATGTGGGTTAGTCCTCATCCCAAGTAGGTTCCAATGGTATATAGCATGTACGTGCACGATTTTTTGTTTCGGCGTCTAACTTCACGTAATATAGCCTCATATGGTAAATTTTTAAAATTGAATTTTAAATAAAAAAAAAACCCAGGATCAAGTTTTTCATGTGAGTTCGTCCTCATGCCAAGTAGGTTCCAATGGTATATAGCATGTGCGTGCACGATTTTTTGTTTCGGCGTACTAACTTCACGTAATATAGCCTCATATGGTAAATTTTTAAAATTGAATTTTAAATAAAAAAAAAACCCAGGATCAAGTTTTTCATGTGAGTTCGTCCTCATGCCAAGTAGGTTCCAATGGTATATAGCATGTGCGTGCACGATTTTTTGTTTCGGCGTACTAACTTCACGTAATATAGCCTCATATGGTAAATTTTTAAAATTGAATTTCAAATAAAAAAAAAAACCCAGGATCAAGTTTTTCATGTGGGTTCGTCCTCATGCCAAGTAGGTTCCAATGGTATATAGCATGTGCGTGCACGATTTTTTGTTTCGGCGTACTAACTTCACGTAATATAGCCTCATATGGTAAATTTTTAAAATTGAATTTTAAATAAAAAAACAACCCAGGATCAAATTTTTCAGTGGGTTCGTCCTCATCCCAAGTAGGTTCCAATGGTATATAGCATGTGCGTGCACGATTTTTTGTTTCGGCGTACTAACTTCACGTAATATAGCCTCATATGGAAAATTTTGAAAATTGAATTTTAAATAAAAAAAAACCCAGGATCAAGTTTTTCATGTGAGTTCGTCCTCATCCCAAGTAGGTTCCAATGGTATATAGCATGTGCGTGCACGATTTTTTGTTTCGGCGTCTAACTTCACGTAATATAGCCTCATATGGTAAATTTTTAAAATTGAATTTTAAATAAAAAAAAAACCAGGATCAAGTTTTTCAATTGAGTTCGTCCTCATGCCAAGTAGGTTCCAATGGTATATAGCATGTGCGTGCACGATTTTTTGTTTCGGCGTCTAACTTCACGTAATATAGCCTCATATGGTAAATTTTTAAAATTGAATTTTAAATAAAAAAAAAACCCAGGATCAAGTTTTTCATGTGGGTTCGTCCTCATCCCAAGTAGGTTCCAATGGTATATAGCATGTGCGTGCACGATTTTTTTGTTTCGGCGTACTAACTTCACGTAATATAGCCTCATATGGTAAATTTTTAAAATTGAATTTTAAATAAAAAAAAACCCAGGATCAAGTTTTTCATGTGGGTTCGTCCTCATCCCAAGTAGGTTCCAATGGTATATAGCATCTGCGTGCACGATTTTTTGTTTCGGCGTACTAACTTCACGTAATATAGCCTCATATGGTAAATTTTTAAAATTGAATTTTAAATAAAAAAACAACCCAGGATTAAATTTTTCATGTGGGTTCGTCCTCATCCCAAGTAGGTTCCAATGGTATATAGCATCTGCGTGCACGATTTTTTGTTTCGGCGTACTAACTTCACGTAATATAGCCTCATATGGTAAATTTTTAAAATTGAATTTTAAATAAAAAAACAACCCAGGATTAAATTTTTCATGTGGGTTCGTCCTCATCCCAAGTAGGTTCCAATGGTATATAGCATCTGCGTGCACGATTTTTTGTTTCGGCGTACTAACTTCACGTAATATAGCCTCATATGGTAAATTTTTAAAATTGAATTTTAAATAAAAAAACAACCCAGGATTAAATTTTTCATGTGGGTTCGTCCTCATCCCAAGTAGGTTCCAATGGTATATAGCATCTGCGTGCACGATTTTTTGTTTCGGCGTACTAACTTCACGTAATATAGCCTCATATGGTAAATTTTTAAAATTGAATTTTAAATAAAAAAAAACCCAGGATCAAGTTTTTCATGTGGGTTCGTCCTCATCCCAAGTAGGTTCCAATGGTATATAGCATGTGCGTGCACGATTTTTTGTTTCGGCGTACTAACTTCACGTAATATAGCCTCATATGGTAAATTTTTAAAATTGAATTTTAAATAAAAAAAAACCCAGGATCAAGTTTTTCATGTGGGTTCGTCCTCATCCCAAGTAGGTTCCAATGGTATATAGCATCTGCGTGCACGATTTTTTGTTTCGGCGTACTAACTTCACGTAATATAGCCTCATATGGTAAATTTTTAAAATTGAATTTTAAATAAAAAAACAACCCAGGATTAAATTTTTCATGTGGGTTCGTCCTCATCCCAAGTAGGTTCCAATGGTATATAGCATCTGCGTGCACGATTTTTTGTTTCGGCGTACTAACTTCACGTAATATAGCCTCATATGGTAAATTTTTAAAATTGAATTTTAAATAAAAAAAAACCCAGGATCAAGTTTTTCATGTGGGTTCGTCCTCATCCCAAGTAGGTTCCAATGGTATATAGCATGTGCGTGCACGATTTTTTGTTTCGGCGTACTAACTTCACGTAATATAGCCTCATATGGTAAATTTTTAAAATTGAATTTTAAATAAAAAAAAACCCAGGATCAAGTTTTTCATGTGGGTTCGTCCTCATCCCAAGTAGGTTCCAATGGTATATAGCATGTGCGTGCACGATTTTTTGTTTCGGCGTACTAACTTCACGTAATATAGCCTCATATGGTAAATTTTTAAAATTGAATTTTAAATAAAAAAACAACCCAGGATTAAATTTTTCATGTGGGTTCGTCCTCATCCCAAGTAGGTTCCAATGGTATATAGCATGTGCGTGCACGATTTTTTGTTTCGGCGTACTAACTTCACGTAATATAGCCTCATATGGTAAATTTTTAAAATTGAATTTTAAATAAAAAAAAACCCAGGATCAAGTTTTTCATGTGGGTTCGTCCTCATCCCAAGTAGGTTCCAATGGTATATAGCATGTGCGTGCACGATTTTTTGTTTCGGCGTACTAACTTCACGTAATATAGCCTCATATGGTAAATTTTTAAAATTGAATTTTAAATAAAAAAAACCCAGGATCAAGTTTTTCATGTGGGTTCGTCCTCATCCCAAGTAGGTTCCAATGGTATATAGCATGTGCGTGCACGATTTTTTGTTTCGGCGTACTAACTTCACGTAATATAGCCTCATATGGTAAATTTTTAAAATTGAATTTTAAATAAAAAAACAACCCAGGATTAAATTTTTCATGTGGGTTCGTCCTCATCCCAAGTAGGTTCCAATGGTATATAGCATCTGCGTGCACGATTTTTTGTTTCGGCGTACTAACTTCACGTAATATAGCCTCATATGGTAAATTTTTAAAATTGAATTAAAAAAAAAAAAACCCAGGATCAAGTTTTTCATGTGGGTTCGTCCTCATCCCAAGTAGGTTCCAATGGTATATAGCATGTGCGTGCACGATTTTTTGTTTCGGCGTACTAACTTCACGTAATGTAGCCTCATATGGTAAATTTTTAAAATTGAATTTTAAATAAAAAAAAACCCAGGATCAAGTTTTTCATGTGGGTTCGTCCTCATGCCAAGTAGGTTCCAATGGTATATAGCATGTGCGTGCACGATTTTTTGTTTCGGCGTACTAACTTCACGTAATATAGCCTCATATGGTAAATTTTTAAAATTGAATTTTAAATAAAAAAAAACCCAGGATCAAGTTTTTCATGTGGGTTCGTCCTCATGCCAAGTAGGTTCCAATGGTATATAGCATGTGCGTGCACGATTTTTTGTTTCGGCGTACTAACTTCACGTAATATAGCCTCATATGGTAAATTTTTAAAATTGAATTTTAAATAAAAAAAAAACCCAGGATCAAGTTTTTCATGTGAGTTCGTCCTCATGCCAAGTAGGTTCCAATGGTATGTAGCATGTGCGTGCACGATTTTTTGTTTCGGCGTACTAACTTCACGTAATATAGCCTCATATGGTAAATTTTTAAAATTGAATTAAAAAAAAAAAAACCCAGGATCAAGTTTTTCATGTGGGTTCGTCCTCATCCCAAGTAGGTTCCAATGGTATATAGCATGTGCGTGCACGATTTTTTGTTTCGGCGTACTAACTTCACGTAATATAGCCTCATATGGTAAATTTTTAAAATTGAATTTTAAATAAAAAAAAACCCAGGATCAAGTTTTTCATGTGGGTTCGTCCTCATCCCAAGTAGGTTCCAATGGTATATAGCATGTGCGTGCACGATTTTTTGTTTCGGCGTACTAACTTCACGTAATATAGCCTCATATGGTAAATTTTTAAAATTGAATTTTAAATAAAAAAAACCCAGGATCAAGTTTTTCATGTGGGTTCGTCCTCATCCCAAGTAGGTTCCAATGGTATATAGCATGTGCGTGCACGATTTTTTGTTTCGGCGTACTAACTTCACGTAATATAGCCTCATATGGTAAATTTTTAAAATTGAATTTTAAATAAAAAAAAACCCAGGATCAAGTTTTTCATGTGGGTTCGTCCTCATCCCAAGTAGGTTCCAATGGTATATAGCATGTGCGTGCACGATTTTTTGTTTCGGCGTACTAACTTCACGTAATATAGCCTCATATGGTAAATTTTTAAAATTGAATTTTAAATAAAAAAACAACCCAGGATTAAATTTTTCATGTGGGTTCGTCCTCATCCCAAGTAGGTTCCAATGGTATATAGCATCTGCGTGCACGATTTTTTGTTTCGGCGTACTAACTTCACGTAATATAGCCTCATATGGTAAATTTTTAAAATTGAATTAAAAAAAAAAAAACCCAGGATCAAGTTTTTCATGTGGGTTCGTCCTCATCCCAAGTAGGTTCCAATGGTATATAGCATGTGCGTGCACGATTTTTTGTTTCGGCGTACTAACTTCACGTAATATAGCCTCATATGGTAAATTTTTAAAATTGAATTTTAAATAAAAAAACAACCCAGGATTAAATTTTTCATGTGGGTTCGTCCTCATCCCAAGTAGGTTCCAATGGTATATAGCATCTGCGTGCACGATTTTTTGTTTCGGCGTACTAACTTCACGTAATATAGCCTCATATGGTAAATTTTTAAAATTGAATTTTAAATAAAAAAACAACCCAGGATTAAATTTTTCATGTGGGTTCGTCCTCATCCCAAGTAGGTTCCAATGGTATATAGCATCTGCGTGCACGATTTTTTGTTTCGGCGTACTAACTTCACGTAATATAGCCTCATATGGTAAATTTTTAAAATTGAATTTTAAATAAAAAAAAACCCAGGATCAAGTTTTTCATGTGGGTTCGTCCTCATCCCAAGTAGGTTCCAATGGTATATAGCATGTGCGTGCACGATTTTTTTTTTCGGCGTACTAACTTCACGTAATATAGCCTCATATGGTAAATTTTTAAAATTGAATTTTAAATAAAAAAAAACCCAGGATCAAGTTTTTCATGTGGGTTCGTCCTCATCCCAAGTAGGTTCCAATGATATATAGCATGTGCGTGCACGATTTTTTGTTTCGGCGTACTAACTTCACGTAATATAGCCTCATATGGTAAATTTTTAAAATTGAATTTTAAATAAAAAAACAACCCAGGATTAAATTTTTCATGTGGGTTCGTCCTCATCCCAAGTAGGTTCCAATGGTATATAGCATCTGCGTGCACGATTTTTTGTTTCGGCGTACTAACTTCACGTAATATAGCCTCATATGGTAAATTTTTAAAATTGAATTTTAAATAAAAAACAACCCAGGATTAAATTTTTCATGTGGGTTCGTCCTCATCCCAAGTAGGTTCCAATGGTATATAGCATCTGCGTGCACGATTTTTTGTTTCGGCGTACTAACTTCACGTAATATAGCCTCATATGGTAAATTTTTAAAATTGAATTTTAAATAAAAAAAAACCCAGGATCAAGTTTTTCATGTGGGTTCGTCCTCATCCCAGGTAGGTTCCAATGGTATATAGCATGTGCGTGCACGATTTTTTGTTTCGGCGTACTAACTTCACGTAATATAGCCTCATATGGTAAATTTTTAAAATTGAATTTTAAATAAAAAAAAACCCAGGATCAAGTTTTTCATGTGGGTTCGTCCTCATCCCAAGTAGGTTCCAATGGTATATAGCATCTGCGTGCACGATTTTTTGTTTCGGCGTACTAACTTCACGTAATATAGCCTCATATGGTAAATTTTTAAAATTGAATTAAAAAAAAAAAAACCCAGGATCAAGTTTTTCATGTGGGTTCGTCCTCATCCCAAGTAGGTTCCAATGGTATATAGCATCTGCGTGCACGATTTTTTGTTTCGGCGTACTAACTTCACGTAATATAGCCTCATATGGTAAATTTTTAAAATTGAATTTTAAATAAAAAAACAACCCAGGATTAAATTTTTCATGTGGGTTCGTCCTCATCCCAAGTAGGTTCCAATGGTATATAGCATCTGCGTGCACGATTTTTTGTTTCGGCGTACTAACTTCACGTAATATAGCCTCATATGGTAAATTTTTAAAATTGAATTTTAAATAAAAAAAAACCCAGGATCAAGTTTTTCATGTGGGTTCGTCCTCATCCCAAGTAGGTTCCAATGGTATATAGCATGTGCGTGCACGATTTTTTGTTTCGGCGTACTAACTTCACGTAATATAGCCTCATATGGTAAATTTTTAAAATTGAATTTTAAATAAAAAAAAACCCAGGATCAAGTTTTTCATGTGGGTTCGTCCTCATCCCAAGTAGGTTCCAATGGTATATAGCATGTGCGTGCACGATTTTTTGTTTCGGCGTACTAACTTCACGTAATATAGCCTCATATGGTAAATTTTTAAAATTGAATTTTAAATAAAAAAAAACCCAGGATCAAGTTTTTCATGTGGGTTAGTCCTCATCCCAAGTAGGTTCCAATGGTATATAGCATGTACGTGCACGATTTTTTGTTTCGGCGTACTAACTTCACGTAATATAGCCTCATATGGTAAATTTTTAAAATTGAATTTTAAATAAAAAAAAAACCCAGGATCAAGTTTTTCATGTGAGTTCGTCCTCATGCCAAGTAGGTTCCAATGGTATATAGCATGTGCGTGCACGATTTTTTGTTTCGGCGTCTAACTTCACGTAATATAGCCTCATATGGTAAATTTTTAAAATTGAATTTTAAATAAAAAAAAAACCCAGGATCAAGTTTTTCATGTGGGTTCGTCCTCATGCCAAGTAGGTTTCAATGGTATATAGCATGTACGTGCACGATTTTTTGTTTCGGCGTCTAATTTCACGTAATATAGCCTCATATGGTAAATTTTTAAAATTGTATTAAAAAAAAAAAAACCCAGGATCAAGTTTTTCATGTGGGTTCGTCCTCATGCCAAGTAGGTTTCAATGGTATATAGCATGTACGTGCACGATTTTTTGTTTCGGCGTCTAACTTCACGTAATATAGCCTCATATGGTAAATTTTTAAAATTGAATTTTAAATAAAAAAAAAACCCAGGATCAAGTTTTTCATGTGGGTTCGTCCTCATCCCAAGTAGGTTCCAATGGTATATAGCATGTGCGTGCACGATTTTTTGTTTCGGCGTACTAACTTCACGTAATATAGCCTCATATGGTAAATTTTTAAAATTGAATTAAAAAAAAAAAAACCCAGGATCAAGTTTTTCATGTGGGTTAGTCCTCATCCCAAGTAGGTTCCAATGGTATATAGCATGTGTGTGCACGATTTTTTGTTTCGGCGTACTAACTTCACGTAATATAGCCTCATATGGTAAATTTTTAAAATTGAATTAAAAAAAAAAAAACCCAGGATCAAGTTTTTCATGTGGGTTAGTCCTCATCCCAAGTAGGTTCCAATGGTATATAGCATGTGCGTGCACGATTTTTTGTTTCGGCGTACTAACTTCACGTAATATAGCCTCATATGGTAAATTTTTAAAATTGAATTAAAAAAAAAAAAACCCAGGATCAAGTTTTTCATGTGGGTTAGTCCTCATCCCAAGTAGGTTCCAATGGTATATAGCATGTGTGCACGATTTTTTGTTTCGGCGTCTAACTTCACGTAATATAGCCTCATATGGTAAATTTTTAAAATTGAATTTTAAATAAAGAAAAAACCCAGGATCAAGTGTTTCATGTGGGTTCGTCCTCATCCCAAGTAGGTTCCAATGGTATATAGCATGTGCGTGCACGATTTTTTGTTTCGGCGTACTAACTTCACGTAATGTAGCCTCATATGGTAAATTTTTAAAATTGAATTTTAAATAAAAAAACAACCCAGTATCAAATTTTTCATGTGGGTTAGTCCTCATCCCAAGTAGGTTCCAATGGTATATAGCATGTGTGTGCACGATTTTTTGTTTCGGCGTACTAACTTCACGTAATATAGCCTCATATGGTAAATTTTTAAAATTGAATTAAAAAAAAAAAAACCCAGGATCAAGTTTTTCATGTGGGTTCGTCCTCATCCCAAGTAGGTTCCAATGGTATATAGCATGTGCGTGCACGATTTTTTGTTTCGGCGTACTAACTTCACGTAATGTAGCCTCATATGGTAAATTTTTAAAATTGAATTTTAAATAAAAAAAAACCCAGGATCAAGTTTTTCATGTGGGTTCGTCCTCATCCCAAGTAGGTTCCAATGGTATATAGCATGTGCGTGCACGATTTTTTGTTTCGGCGTACTAACTTCACGTAATATAGCCTCATATGGTAAATTTTTAAAATTGAATTTTAAATAAAAAAAAACCCAGGATCAAGTTTTTCATGTGGGTTAGTCCTCATCCCAAGTAGGTTCCAATGGTATATAGCATGTACGTGCACGATTTTTTGTTTCGGCGTACTAACTTCACGTAATATAGCCTCATATGGTAAATTTTTAAAATTGAATTTTAAATAAAAAAAAAACCCAGGATCAAGTTTTTCATGTGAGTTCGTCCTCATGCCAAGTAGGTTCCAATGGTATATAGCATGTGCGTGCACGATTTTTTGTTTCGGCGTCTAACTTCACGTAATATAGCCTCATATGGTAAATTTTTAAAATTGAATTTTAAATTAAAAAAAAACCCAGGATCAAGTTTTTCATGTGGGTTCGTCCTCGTCCCAAGTAGGTTCCAATGGTATATAGCATGTGCGTGCAAGATTTTTTGTTTCGGCGTACTAACTTCACGTAATATAGCCTCATATGGTAAATTTTTAAAATTGAATTTTAAATAAAAAAAAAACCCAGGATCAAGTTTTTCATGTGGGTTCGTCCTCATCCCAAGTAGGTTCCAATGGTATATAGCATGTGCGTGCACGATTTTTTGTTTCGGCGTACTAACTTCACGTAATGTAGCCTCATATGGTAAATTTTTAAAATTGAATTTTAAATAAAAAAACAACCCAGTATCAAATTTTTCATGTGGGTTCGTCCTCATCCCAAGTAGGTTCCAATGGTATATAGCATGTGCGTGCACGATTTTTTGTTTCGGCGTACTAACTTCACGTAATATAGCCTCATGTGGTAAATTTTTAAAATTGAATTTTAAATAAAAAAAAACCCAGGATCAAATTTTTCATGTGGGTTCGTCCTCATGCCAAGTAGGTTTCAATGGTATATAGCATGTACGTGCACGATTTTTTGTTTCGGCGTCTAACTTCACGTAATATAGCCTCATATGGTAAATTTTTAAAATTGAATTTTAAATAAAAAAAAAACTCAGGATCAAGTTTTTCATGTGGGTTCGTCCTCATGCCAAGTAGGTTTCAATGGTATATAGCATGTACGTGCACGATTTTTTGTTTCGGCGTCTAATTTCACGTAATATAGCCTCATATGGTAAATTTTTAAAATTGTATTAAAAAAAAAAAAACCCAGGATCAAGTTTTTCATGTGGGTTAGTCCTCATCCCAAGTAGGTTCCAATGGTATATAGCATGTGCGTGCACGATTTTTTGTTTCGGCGTACTAACTTCACGTAATATAGCCTCATATGGTAAATTTTTAAAATTGAATTAAAAAAAAAAAAACCCAGGATCAAGTTTTTCATGTGGGTTCGTCCTCATGCCAAGTAGGTTTCAATGGTATATAGCATGTACGTGCACGATTTTTTGTTTCGGCGTCTAACTTCACGTAATATAGCCTCATATGGTAAATTTTTAAAATTGAATTTTAAATAAAAAAAAAACCCAGGATCAAGTTTTTCATGTGGGTTCGTCCTCATGCCAAGTAGGTTTCAATGGTATATAGCATGTACGTGCACGATTTTTTGTTTCGGCGTCTAATTTCACGTAATATAGCCTCATATGGTAAATTTTTAAAATTGAATTAAAAAAAAAAAACCCAGGATCAAGTTTTTCATGTGGGTTAATCCTCATCCCAAGTAGGTTCCAATGGTATATAGCATGTGCGTGCACGATTTTTTGTTTCGGCGTACTAACTTCACGTAATATAGCCTCATATGGTAAATTTTTAAAATTGAATTAAAAAAAAAAAAACCCAGGATCAAGTTTTTCATGTGGGTTAGTCCTCATCCCAAGTAGGTTCCAATGGTATATAGCATGTGTGTGCACGATTTTTTGTTTCGGCGTACTAACTTCACGTAATATAGCCTCATATGGTAAATTTTTAAAATTGAATTAAAAAAAAAAAAACCCAGGATCAAGTTTTTCATGTGGGTTAGTCCTCATCCCAAGTAGGTTCCAATGGTATATAGCATGTGCGTGCACGATTTTTTGTTTCGGCGTACTAACTTCACGTAATATAGCCTCATATGGTAAATTTTTAAAATTGAATTAAAAAAAAAAAAACCCAGGATCAAGTTTTTCATGTGGGTTAGTCCTCATCCCAAGTAGGTTCCAATGGTATATAGCATGTACGTGCACGATTTTTTGTTTCGGCGTCTAACTTCACGTAATATAGCCTCATATGGTAAATTTTTAAAATTGAATTTTAAATAAAGAAAAAACCCAGGATCAAGTGTTTCATGTGGGTTCGTCCTCATCCCAAGTAGGTTCCAATGGTATATAGCATGTGCGTGCACGATTTTTTGTTTCGGCGTACTAACTTCACGTAATGTAGCCTCATATGGTAAATTTTTAAAATTGAATTTTAAATAAAAAAACAACCCAGTATCAAATTTTTCATGTGGGTTAGTCCTCATCCCAAGTAGGTTCCAATGGTATATAGCATGTGTGTGCACGATTTTTTGTTTCGGCGTACTAACTTCACGTAATATAGCCTCATATGATAAATTTTTAAAATTGAATTTTAAATAAAAAAACAACCCAGGATCAAATTTTTCATGTGGGTTAGTCCTCATACCAAGTAGGTTCCAATGGTATATAGCATGTGCGTGCACGATTTTTTGTTTCGGCGTACTAACTTCACGTAATATAGCCTCATATGGTAAATTTTTAAAATTGAATTAAAAAAAAAAAAAACCCAGGATCAAGTTTTTCATGTGGGTTAGTCCTCATCCCAAGTAGGTTCCAATGGTATATAGCATGTGTGTGCACGATTTTTTGTTTCGGCGTACTAACTTCACGTAATATAGCCTCATATGGTAAATTTTTAAAATTGAATTTTAAATAAAAAAAACCCAGGATCAAGTTTTTCATGTGGGTTCGTCCTCATCCCAAGTAGGTTTCAATGGTATATAGCATGTACGTGCACGATTTTTTGTTTCGGTGTCTAACTTCACGTAATATAGCCTCATATGGTAAATTTTTAAAATTGAATTTTAAATAAAAAAACAACCCAGGATCAAATTTTTCATGTGGGTTAGTCCTCATACCAAGTAGGTTCCAATGGTATATAGCATGTGCGTGCACGATTTTTTGTTTCGGCGTACTAACTTCACGTAATATAGCCTCAAATGATAAATTTTTAAAATTGAATTTTAAATGAAAAACAACCCAGGATCAAATTTTTCATGTGGGTTAGTCCTCATCCCACGTAGGTTCCAATGGTATATAGCATGTGCGTGCACGATTTTTTGTTTCGGCGTACTAACTTCACGTAATATAGCCTCAAATGATAAATTTTTAAAATTGAATTTTAAATGAAAAACAACCCAGGATCAAATTTTTCATGTGGGTTAGTCCTCATCCCACGTAGGTTCCAATGGTATATAGCATGTGCGTGCACGATTTTTTGTTTCGGCGTACTAACTTCACGTAATGTAGCCTCATATGGTAAATTTTTAAAATTGAATTTTAAATGAAAAAACAACACAGGATCAAATTTTTCATGTGGGTTAGTCCTCATACCAAGTAGGTTCCAATGGTATATAGCATGTGCGTGCACGATTTTTTGTTTCGGCGTACTAACTTCACGTAATATAGCCTCATATGGTAAATTTTTAAAATTGAATTTTAAATAAAAAAACAACCCAGGATCAAGTTTTTCATGTGAGTTCGTCCTCATGCCATGTAGGTTCCAATGGTATATAGCATGTGCGTGCACGATTTTTTGTTTCGGCGTACTAACTTCACGTAATATAGCCTCAAATGATAAATTTTTAAAATTGAATTTTAAATAAAAAAACAACCCAGGATCAAATTTTTCATGTGGGTTAGTCCTCATACCAAGTAGGTTCCAATGGTATATAGCATTTGCGTGCACGATTTTTTGTTTCGGCGTACTAACTTCACGTAATATAGCCTCATATGGTAAATTTTTAAAATTGAATTAAAAAAAAAAAAACCCAGGATCAAGTTTTTCATGTGGGTTCGTCCTCATCCCAAGTAGGTTCCAATGGTATATAGCATGTGCGTGCACGATTTTTTGTTTCGGCGTACTAACTTCACGTAATATAGCCTCATATGGTAAATTTTTAATATTGAATTAAAAAAAAAAAAACCCAGGATCAAGTTTTTCATGTGGGTTCGTCCTCATGCCAAGTAGGTTCCAATGGTATATAGCATGTGCGTGCACGATTTTTTGTTTCGGCGTACTAACTTCACGTAATATAGCCTCATATGGTAAATTTTTAAAATTGAATTTTAAATAAAAAAAAACCCAGGATCAAGTTTTTCATGTGGGTTCGTCCTCATCCCAAGTAGGTTCCAATGGTATATAGCATGTGCGTGCACGATTTTTTGTTTCGGCGTACTAACTTCACGTAATATAGCCTCATATGGTAAATTTTTAAAATTGAATTAAAAAAAAAAAAACCCAGGATCAAGTTTTTCATGTGGGTTCGTCCTCATGCCAAGTAGGTTCCAATGGTATATAGCATGTGCGTGCACGATTTTTTGTTTCGGCGTACTAACTTCACGTAATATAGCCTCATATGGTAAATTTTTAAAATTGAATTTTAAATGAAAAAAAACCCAGGATCAAGTTTTTCATGTGGGTTCGTCCTCATGCCAAGTAGGTTCCAATGGTATATAGCATGTGCGTGCACGATTTTTTGTTTCGGCGTACTAACTTCACGTAATATAGCCTCAAATGATAAATTTTTAAAATTGAATTTTAAATGAAAAACAACCCAGGATCAAATTTTTCATGTGGGTTAGTCCTCATCCCACGTAGGTTCCAATGGTATATAGCATGTGCGTGCACGATTTTTTGTTTCGGCGTACTAACTTCACGTAATGTAGCCTCATATGGTAAATTTTTAAAATTGAATTTTAAATAAAAAAACAACCCAGTATCAAATTTTTCATGTGGGTTAGTCCTCATCCCAAGTAGGTTCCAATGGTATATAGCATGTGTGTGCACGATTTTTTGTTTCGGCGTACTAACTTCACGTAATATAGCCTCATATGATAAATTTTTAAAATTGAATTTTAAATAAAAAAACAACCCAGGATCAAATTTTTCATGTGGGTTAGTCCTCATACCAAGTAGGTTCCAATGGTATATAGCATGTGCGTGCACGATTTTTTGTTTCGGCGTACTAACTTCACGTAATATAGCCTCATATGGTAAATTTTTAAAATTGAATTAAAAAAAAAAAAACCCAGGATCAAGTTTTTCATGTGGGTTAGTCCTCATCCCAAGTAGGTTCCAATGGTATATAGCATGTGTGTGCACGATTTTTTGTTTCGGCGTACTAACTTCACGTAATATAGCCTCATATGGTAAATTTTTAAAATTGAATTTTAAATAAAAAAAACCCAGGATCAAGTTTTTCATGTGGGTTCGTCCTCATCCCAAGTAGGTTTCAATGGTATATAGCATGTACGTGCACGATTTTTTGTTTCGGTGTCTAACTTCACGTAATATAGCCTCATATGGTAAATTTTTAAAATTGAATTTTAAATAAAAAAACAACCCAGGATCAAATTTTTCATGTGGGTTAGTCCTCATACCAAGTAGGTTCCAATGGTATATAGCATGTGCGTGCACGATTTTTTGTTTCGGCGTACTAACTTCACGTAATATAGCCTCAAATGATAAATTTTTAAAATTGAATTTTAAATGAAAAACAACCCAGGATCAAATTTTTCATGTGGGTTAGTCCTCATCCCACGTAGGTTCCAATGGTATATAGCATGTGCGTGCACGATTTTTTGTTTCGGCGTACTAACTTCACGTAATATAGCCTCAAATGATAAATTTTTAAAATTGAATTTTAAATGAAAAACAACCCAGGATCAAATTTTTCATGTGGGTTAGTCCTCATCCCACGTAGGTTCCAATGGTATATAGCATGTGCGTGCACGATTTTTTGTTTCGGCGTACTAACTTCAAGTAATGTAGCCTCATATGGTAAATTTTTAAAATTGAATTTTAAATGAAAAAACAACACAGGATCAAATTTTTCATGTGGGTTAGTCCTCATACCAAGTAGGTTCCAATGGTATATAGCATGTGCGTGCACGATTTTTTGTTTCGGCGTACTAACTTCACGTAATATAGCCTCATATGGTAAATTTTTAAAATTGAATTTTAAATAAAAAAACAACCCAGGATCAAGTTTTTCATGTGAGTTCGTCCTCATGCCATGTAGGTTCCAATGGTATATAGCATGTGCGTGCACGATTTTTTGTTTCGGCGTACTAACTTCACGTAATATAGCCTCAAATGATAAATTTTTAAAATTGAATTTTAAATAAAAAAACAACCCAGGATCAAATTTTTCATGTGGGTTAGTCCTCATACCAAGTAGGTTCCAATGGTATATAGCATTTGCGTGCACGATTTTTTGTTTCGGCGTACTAACTTCACGTAATATAGCCTCATATGGTAAATTTTTAAAATTGAATTAAAAAAAAAAAAACCCAGGATCAAGTTTTTCATGTGGGTTCGTCCTCATCCCAAGTAGGTTCCAATGGTATATAGCATGTGCGTGCACGATTTTTTGTTTCGGCGTACTAACTTCACGTAATATAGCCTCATATGGTAAATTTTTAATATTGAATTAAAAAAAAAAAAACCCAGGATCAAGTTTTTCATGTGGGTTCGTCCTCATGCCAAGTAGGTTTCAATGGTATATAGCATGTGCGTGCACGATTTTTTGTTTCGGCGTACTAACTTCACGTAATATAGCCTCATATGGTAAATTTTTAAAATTGAATTTTAAATAAAAAAAAACCCAGGATCAAGTTTTTCATGTGGGTTCGTCCTCATGCCAAGTAGGTTCCAATGGTATATAGCATGTGCGTGCACGATTTTTTGTTTCGGCGTACTAACTTCACGTAATATAGCCTCATATGGTAAATTTTTAAAATTGAATTAAAAAAAAAAAAACCCAGGATCAAGTTTTTCATGTGGGTTCGTCCTCATGCCAAGTAGGTTCCAATGGTATATAGCATGTGCGTGCACGATTTTTTGTTTCGGCGTACTAACTTCACGTAATATAGCCTCATATGGTAAATTTTTAAAATTGAATTTTAAATGAAAAAAAACCCAGGATCAAGTTTTTCATGTGGGTTCGTCCTCATGCCAAGTAGGTTCCAATGGTATATAGCATGTGCGTGCACGATTTTTTGTTTCGGCGTACTAACTTCACGTAATATAGCCTCAAATGATAAATTTTTAAAATTGAATTTTAAATGAAAAACAACCCAGGATCAAATTTTTCATGTGGGTTAGTCCTCATCCCACGTAGGTTCCAATGGTATATAGCATGTGCGTGCACGATTTTTTGTTTCGGCGTACTAACTTCACGTAATGTAGCCTCATATGGTAAATTTTTAAAATTGAATTTTAAATGAAAAAACAACACAGGATCAAATTTTTCATGTGGGTTAGTCCTCATACCAAGTAGGTTCCAATGGTATATAGCATGTGCGTGCACGATTTTTTGTTTCGGCGTACTAACTTCACGTAATATAGCCTCATATGGTAAATTTTTAAAATTGAATTTTAAATAAAAAAACAACCCAGGATCAAGTTTGTCATGTGAGTTCGTCCTCATGCCATGTAGGTTCCAATGGTATATAGCATGTGCGTGCACGATTTTTTGTTTCGGCGTACTAACTTCACGTAATATAGCCTCAAATGATAAATTTTTAAAATTGAATTTTAAATAAAAAAACAACCCAGGATCAAATTTTTCATGTGGGTTAGTCCTCATACCAAGTAGGTTCCAATGGTATATAGCATTTGCGTGCACGATTTTTTGTTTCGGCGTACTAACTTCACGTAATATAGCCTCATATGGTAAATTTTTAAAATTGAATTTTAAATAAAAAAAAACCCAGGATCAAGTTTTTCATGTGGGTTCGTCCTCATGCCAAGTAGGTTCCAATGGTATATAGCATGTGCGTGCACGATTTTTTGTTTCGGCGTACTAACTTCACGTAATATAGCCTCATATGGTAAATTTTTAAAATTGAATTAAAAAAAAAAAAACCCAGGATCAAGTTTTTCATGTGGGTTCGTCCTCATGCCAAGTAGGTTCCAATGGTATATAGCATGTGCGTGCACGATTTTTTGTTTCGGCGTACTAACTTCACGTAATATAGCCTCATATGGTAAATTTTTAAAATTGAATTTTAAATGAAAAAAAACCCAGGATCAAGTTTTTCATGTGGGTTCGTCCTCATGCCAAGTAGGTTCCAATGGTATATAGCATGTGCGTGCACGATTTTTTGTTTCGGCGTACTAACTTCACGTAATATAGCCTCAAATGATAAATTTTTAAAATTGAATTTTAAATGAAAAACAACCCAGGATCAAATTTTTCATGTGGGTTAGTCCTCATCCCACGTAGGTTCCAATGGTATATAGCATGTGCGTGCACGATTTTTTGTTTCGGCGTACTAACTTCACGTAATGTAGCCTCATATGGTAAATTTTTAAAATTGAATTTTAAATAAAAAAACAACCCAGTATCAAATTTTTCATGTGGGTTAGTCCTCATCCCAAGTAGGTTCCAATGGTATATAGCATGTGTGTGCACGATTTTTTGTTTCGGCGTACTAACTTCACGTAATATAGCCTCATATGATAAATTTTTAAAATTGAATTTTAAATAAAAAACAACCCAGGATCAAATTTTTCATGTGGGTTAGTCCTCATACCAAGTAGGTTCCAATGGTATATAGCATGTGCGTGCACGATTTTTTGTTTCGGCGTACTAACTTCACGTAATATAGCCTCATATGGTAAATTTTTAAAATTGAATTAAAAAAAAAAAAAACCCAGGATCAAGTTTTTCATGTGGGTTAGTCCTCATCCCAAGTAGGTTCCAATGGTATATAGCATGTGTGTGCACGATTTTTTGTTTCGGCGTACTAACTTCACGTAATATAGCCTCATATGGTAAATTTTTAAAATTGAATTTTAAATAAAAAAAACCCAGGATCAAGTTTTTCATGTGGGTTCGTCCTCATCCCAAGTAGGTTTCAATGGTATATAGCATGTACGTGCACGATTTTTTGTTTCGGTGTCTAACTTCACGTAATATAGCCTCATATGGTAAATTTTTAAAATTGAATTTTAAATAAAAAAACAACCCAGGATCAAATTTTTCATGTGGGTTAGTCCTCATACCAAGTAAGTTCCAATGGTATATAGCATGTGCGTGCACGATTTTTTGTTTCGGCGTACTAACTTCACGTAATATAGCCTCAAATGATAAATTTTTAAAATTGAATTTTAAATGAAAAACAACCCAGGATCAAATTTTTCATGTGGGTTAGTCCTCATCCCACGTAGGTTCCAATGGTATATAGCATGTGCGTGCACGATTTTTTGTTTCGGCGTACTAACTTCACGTAATATAGCCTCAAATGATAAATTTTTAAAATTGAATTTTAAATGAAAAACAACCCAGGATCAAATTTTTCATGTGGGTTAGTCCTCATCCCACGTAGGTTCCAATGGTATATAGCATGTGCGTGCACGATTTTTTGTTTCGGCGTACTAACTTCACGTAATGTAGCCTCATATGGTAAATTTTTAAAATTGAATTTTAAATGAAAAAACAACACAGGATCAAATTTTTCATGTGGGTTAGTCCTCATACCAAGTAGGTTCCAATGGTATATAGCATGTGCGTGCACGATTTTTTGTTTCGGCGTACTAACTTCACGTAATATAGCCTCATATGGTAAATTTTTAAAATTGAATTTTAAATAAAAAAACAACCCAGGATCAAGTTTTTCATGTGAGTTCGTCCTCATGCCATGTAGGTTCCAATGGTATATAGCATGTGCGTGCACGATTTTTTGTTTCGGCGTACTAACTTCACGTAATATAGCCTCAAATGATAAATTTTTAAAATTGAATTTTAAATAAAAAAACAACCCAGGATCAAATTTTTCATGTGGGTTAGTCCTCATACCAAGTAGGTTCCAATGGTATATAGCATTTGCGTGCACGATTTTTTGTTTCGGCGTACTAACTTCACGTAATATAGCCTCATATGGTAAATTTTTAAAATTGAATTAAAAAAAAAAAAACCCAGGATCAAGTTTTTCATGTGGGTTCGTCCTCATCCCAAGTAGGTTCCAATGGTATATAGCATGTGCGTGCACGATTTTTTGTTTCGGCGTACTAACTTCACGTAATATAGCCTCATATGGTAAATTTTTAATATTGAATTAAAAAAAAAAAAACCCAGGATCAAGTTTTTCATGTGGGTTCGTCCTCATGCCAAGTAGGTTCCAATGGTATATAGCATGTGCGTGCACGATTTTTTGTTTCGGCGTACTAACTTCACGTAATATAGCCTCATATGGTAAATTTTTAAAATTGAATTTTAAATAAAAAAAAACCCAGGATCAAGTTTTTCATGTGGGTTCGTCCTCATGCCAAGTAGGTTCCAATGGTATATAGCATGTGCGTGCACGATTTTTTGTTTCGGCGTACTAACTTCACGTAATATAGCCTCATATGGTAAATTTTTAAAATTGAATTAAAAAAAAAAAAACCCAGGATCAAGTTTTTCATGTGGGTTCGTCCTCATGCCAAGTAGGTTCCAATGGTATATAGCATGTGCGTGCACGATTTTTTGTTTCGGCGTACTAACTTCACGTAATATAGCCTCATATGGTAAATTTTTAAAATTGAATTTTAAATGAAAAAAAACCCAGGATCAAGTTTTTCATGTGGGTTCGTCCTCATGCCAAGTAGGTTCCAATGGTATATAGCATGTGCGTGCACGATTTTTTGTTTCGGCGTACTAACTTCACGTAATATAGCCTCAAATGATAAATTTTTAAAATTGAATTTTAAATAAAAAAACAACACAGGATCAAATTTTTCATGTGGGTTAGTCCTCATACCAAGTAGGTTCCAATGGTATATAGCATGTGCGTGCACGATTTTTTGTTTCGGCGTACTAACTTCACGTAATATAGCCTCATATGGTAAATTTTTAAAATTGAATTTTAAATAAAAA
Organism: Crataerina pallida; assembly: GCA_949710015.1. NCBI lineage: Eukaryota > Metazoa > Arthropoda > Insecta > Diptera > Hippoboscidae > Crataerina > Crataerina pallida. Next base: position 14,798,504 of record OX453289.1, read on the forward strand.
AAAAACCCAGGATCAAGTTTTTCATGTGAGTTCGTCCTCATCCCAAGTAGGTTCCAATGGTATATAGCATGTGCGTGCACGATTTTTTGTTTCGGCGTACTAACTTCACGTAATATAGCCTCATATGGTAAATTTTTAAAATTGAATTTTAAATAAAAAAAAAACCCAGGATCAAGTTTTTCATGTGAGTTCGTCCTCATCCCAAGTAGGTTCCAATGGTATATAGCATGTGCGTGCACGATTTTTTGTTTCGGCGTACTAACTTCACGTAATATAGCCTCATATGGTAAATTTTTAAAATTGCATTTTAAATAAAAAAAAACCCAGGATCAAGTTTTTCATGTGGGTTCGTCCTCATCCCAAGTAGGTTCCAATGGTATATAGCATGTGCGTGCACGATTTTTTGTTTCGGCGTACTAACTTCACGTAATGTAGCCTCATATGGTAAATTTTTAAAATTGAATTTTAAATAAAAAAACAACCCAGTATCAAATTTTTCATGTGGGTTAGTCCTCATCCCAAGTAGGTTCCAATGGTATATAGTATGTGCGTGCACGATTTTTTGTTTCGGCGTACTAACTTCACGTAATATAGCCTCATATGGTAAATTTTTAAAATTGAATTTTAAATTAAAAAAAACCCAGGATCAAGTTTTTCATGTGGGTTCGTCCTCATCTCAAGTAGGTTCCAATGGTATATAGCATGTGCGTGCACAATTTTTTGTTTCGGCGTAGTAACTTCACGTAAGGTAGCCTCATATGGTAAATTTTTAAAATTGAATTTTAAATAAAAAAAAAACCCATGATCAAGTTTTTCATGTGGGTTCGTCCTCATCCCAAGTAGGTTTCAATAGTATATAGCATGTGCGTGCTCGATTTTTTGTTTCGGCGTCTAACTTCACGTAATATAGCCTCATATGGTAAATTTTTAAAATTGAATTTTAAATAAAAAAAAAAACCAGGATCAAGTTTTTCATGTGGGTTCGTCCTCATCCCAAGTAGATTCCAATGGTATATAGCATGTGCGTGCACGATTTTTTGTTTCGGCGTACTAACTTCACGTAATATAGCCTCATATGGTAAATTTTTAAAATTGAATTTTAAATAAAAAAAAACCCAGGATCAAGTTTTTCATGTGGGTTCGTCCTCATCCCAAGTAGGTTCCAATGGTATATAACATGTGCGTGCACGATTTTTTGTTTCGGCATACTAACTTCACGTAATATAGCCTCATATGGTAAATTTTTAAAATTGAATTTTAAATAAAAAAAAACCCAGGATCAGGTTTTTCATGTGGGTTCGTCCTCATCCCAAGTAGGTTCCAATGGTATATAGCATGTGCGTGCATGATTTTTTGTTTCGGCGTACTAACTTCACGTAATATAGCCTCATATGGTAAATTTTTAAAATTGAATTTTAAATAAAAAAAAAACCCAGGATCAAGTTTTTCATGTGGGTTCGTCCTCATCCCAAGTAGGTTCCAATGGTATATAGCATGTGCGTGCTCGATTTTTTGTTTCGGCGTCTAACTTCACGTAATATAGCCTCGTATGGTAAATTTTTAAAATTGAATTTTAAATAAAAAAAAAAACCAGGATCAAGTTTTTCATGTGGGTTCGTCCTCATCCCAAGTAGATTCCAATGGTATATAGCATGTGCGTGCACGATTTTTTGTTTCGGCGTACTAACTTCACGTAATATAGCCTCATATGGTAAATTTTTAAAATTGAATTTTAAATAAAAAAAAACCCAGGATCAAGTTTTTCATGTGGGTTCGTCCTCATCCCAAGTAGGTTCCAATGGTATATAGCATGTGCGTGCACGATTTTTTGTTTCGGCATACTAACTTCACGTAATATAGCCTCATATGGTAAATTTTTAAAATTGAATTTTAAATAAAAAAAAACCCAGGATCAGGTTTTTCATGTGGGTTCGTCCTCATACCAAGTAGGTTCCAATGGTATATAGCATGTGCGTGCACGATTTTTTGTTTCGGCGTACTAACTTCACGTAATATAGCCTCATATGGTAAATTTTTAAAATTGAATTAAAAAAAAAAAAAACCCAGGATCAAGTTTTTCATGTGGGTTAGTCCTTATCCCAAGTAGGTTCCAATGGTATATAGCATGTGTGTGCACGATTTTTTGTTTCGGCGTACTAACTTCACGTAATATAGCCTCATATGATAAATTTTTAAAATTGAATTTTAAATAAAAAACAACCCAGGATCAAATTTTTCATGTGGGTTAGTCCTCATACCAAGTAGGTTCCAATGGTATATAGCATGTGCGTGCACGATTTTTTGTTTCGGCGTACTAACTTCACGTAATATAGCCTCATATGGTAAATTTTTAAAATTGAATTAAAAAAAAAAAAAACCCAGGATCAAGTTTTTCATGTGGGTTAGTCCTCATCCCAAGTAGGTTCCAATGGTATATAGCATGTGTGTGCACGATTTTTTGTTTCGGCGTACTAACTTCACGTAATATAGCCTCATATGGTAAATTTTTAAAATTGAATTTTAAATAAAAAAAAAAACCAGGATCAAGTTTTTCATGTGGGTTCGTCCTCATCCCAAGTAGATTCCAATGGTATATAGCATGTGCGTGCACGATTTTTTGTTTCGGCGTACTAACTTCACGTAATATAGCCTCATATGGTAAATTTTTAAAATTGAATTTTAAATAAAAAAAAACCCAGGATCAAGTTTTTCATGTGGGTTCGTCCTCATCCCAAGTAGGTTCCAATGGTATATAGCATGTGCGTGCACGATTTTTTGTTTCGGCATACTAACTTCACGTAATATAGCCTCATATGGTAAATTTTTAAAATTGAATTTTAAATAAAAAAAAACCCAGGATCAGGTTTTTCATGTGGGTTCGTCCTCATACCAAGTAGGTTCCAATGGTATATAGCATGTGCGTGCACGATTTTTTGTTTCGGCGTACTAACTTCACGTAATATAGCCTCATATGGTAAATTTTTAAAATTGAATTAAAAAAAAAAAAAACCCAGGATCAAGTTTTTCATGTGGGTTAGTCCTCATCCCAAGTAGGTTCCAATGGTATATAGCATGTGTGTGCACGATTTTTTGTTTCGGCGTACTAACTTCACGTAATATAGCCTCATATGATAAATTTTTAAAATTGAATTTTAAATAAAAAACAACCCAGGATCAAATTTTTCATGTGGGTTAGTCCTCATACCAAGTAGGTTCCAATGGTATATAGCATGTGCGTGCACGATTTTTTGTTTCGGCGTACTAACTTCACGTAATATAGCCTCATATGGTAAATTTTTAAAATTGAATTAAAAAAAAAAAAAACCCAGGATCAAGTTTTTCATGTGGGTTAGTCCTCATCCCAAGTAGGTTCCAATGGTATATAGCATGTGTGTGCACGATTTTTTGTTTCGGCGTACTAACTTCACGTAATATAGCCTCATATGGTAAATTTTTAAAATTGAATTTTAAATAAAAAAAACCCAGGATCAAGTTTTTCATGTGGGTTCGTCCTCATCCCAAGTAGGTTTCAATGGTATATAGCATGTACGTGCACGATTTTTTGTTTCGGTGTCTAACTTAACGTAATATAGCCTCATATGGTAAATTTTTAAAATTGAATTTTAAATAAAAAAACAACCCAGGATCAAATTTTTCATGTGGGTTAGTCCTCATACCAAGTAGGTTCCAATGGTATATAGCATGTGCGTGCACGATTTTTTGTTTCGGCGTACTAACTTCACGTAATATAGCCTCAAATGATAAATTTTTAAAATTGAATTTTAAATGAAAAACAACCCAGGATCAAATTTTTCATGTGGGTTAGTCCTCATCCCACGTAGGTTCCAATGGTATATAGCATGTGCGTGCACGATTTTTTGTTTCGGCGTACTAACTTCACGTAATATAGCCTCAAATGATAAATTTTTAAAATTGAATTTTAAATGAAAAACAACCCAGGATCAAATTTTTCATGTGGGTTAGTCCTCATCCCACGTAGGTTCCAATGGTATATAGCATGTGCGTGCACGATTTTTTGTTTCGGCGTACTAACTTCACGTAATGTAGCCTCATATGGTAAATTTTTAAAATTGAATTTTAAATGAAAAAACAACACAGGATCAAATTTTTCATGTGGGTTAGTCCTCATACCAAGTAGGTTCCAATGGTATATAGCATGTGCGTGCACGATTTTTTGTTTCGGCGTACTAACTTCACGTAATATAGCCTCATATGGTAAATTTTTAAAATTGAATTTTAAATAAAAAAACAACCCAGGATCAAATTTTTCATGTGGGTTAGTCCTCATACCAAGTAGGTTCCAATGGTATATAGCATGTGCGTGCACGATTTTTTGTTTCGGCGTACTAACTTCACGTAATATAGCCTCAAATGATAAATTTTTAAAATTGAATTTTAAATGAAAAACAACCCAGGATCAAATTTTTCATGTGGGTTAGTCCTCATCCCACGTAGGTTCCAATGGTATATAGCATGTGCGTGCACGATTTTTTGTTTCGGCGTACTAACTTCACGTAATATAGCCTCATATGGTAAATTTTTAAAATTGAATTTTAAATAAAAAAACAACCCAGTATCAAATTTTTCATGTGGGTTCGTCCTCATGCCAAGTAGGTTCCAATGGTATATAGCATGTGCGTGCACGATTTTTTGTTTCGGCGTACTAACTTCACGTAATATAGCCTCATATGGTAAATTTTTAAAATTGAATTTTAAATGAAAAAAAACCCAGGATCAAGTTTTTCATGTGGGTTCGTCCTCATGCCAAGTAGGTTCCAATGGTATATAGCATGTGCGTGCACGATTTTTTGTTTCGGCGTACTAACTTCACGTAATATAGCCTCAAATGATAAATTTTTAAAATTGAATTTTAAATAAAAAAACAACACAGGATCAAATTTTTCATGTGGGTTAGTCCTCATACCAAGTAGGTTCCAATGGTATATAGCATGTGCGTGCACGATTTTTTGTTTCGGCGTACTAACTTCACGTAATATAGCCTCATATGGTAAATTTTTAAAATTGAATTTTAAATAAAAAAAAAACCCAGGATCAAGTTTTTCATGTGAGTTCGTCCTCATCCCAAGTAGGTTCCAATGGTATATAGCATGTGCGTGCACGATTTTTTGTTTCGGCGTACTAACTTCACGTAATATAGCCTCATATGGTAAATTTTTAAAATTGAATTTTAAATAAAAAAAAAACCCAGGATCAAGTTTTTCATGTGAGTTCGTCCTCATCCCAAGTAGGTTCCAATGGTATATAGCATGTGCGTGCACGATTTTTTGTTTCGGCGTACTAACTTCACGTAATATAGCCTCATATGGTAAATTTTTAAAATTGCATTTTAAATAAAAAAAAACCCAGGATCAAGTTTTTCATGTGGGTTCGTCCTCATCCCAAGTAGGTTCCAATGGTATATAGCATGTGCGTGCACGATTTTTTGTTTCGGCGTACTAACTTCACGTAATGTAGCCTCATATGGTAAATTTTTAAAATTGAATTTTAAATAAAAAAACAACCCAGTATCAAATTTTTCATGTGGGTTAGTCCTCATCCCAAGTAGGTTCCAATGGTATATAGTATGTGCGTGCACGATTTTTTGTTTCGGCGTACTAACTTCACGTAATATAGCCTCATATGGTAAATTTTTAAAATTGAATTTTAAATTAAAAAAAACCCAGGATCAAGTTTTTCATGTGGGTTCGTCCTCATCTCAAGTAGGTTCCAATGGTATATAGCATGTGCGTGCACAATTTTTTGTTTCGGCGTAGTAACTTCACGTAAGGTAGCCTCATATGGTAAATTTTTAAAATTGAATTTTAAATAAAAAAAAAACCCAGGATCAAGTTTTTCATGTGGGTTCGTCCTCATCCCAAGTAGGTTTCAATAGTATATAGCATGTGCGTGCTCGATTTTTTGTTTCGGCGTCTAACTTCACGTAATATAGCCTCATATGGTAAATTTTTAAAATTGAATTTTAAATAAAAAAAAAAACCAGGATCAAGTTTTTCATGTGGGTTCGTCCTCATCCCAAGTAGATTCCAATGGTATATAGCATGTGCGTGCACGATTTTTTGTTTCGGCGTACTAACTTCACGTAATATAGCCTCATATGGTAAATTTTTAAAATTGAATTTTAAATAAAAAAAAACCCAGGATCAAGTTTTTCATGTGGGTTCGTCCTCATCCCAAGTAGGTTCCAATGGTATATAACATGTGCGTGCACGATTTTTTGTTTCGGCATACTAACTTCACGTAATATAGCCTCATATGGTAAATTTTTAAAATTGAATTTTAAATAAAAAAAAACCCAGGATCAGGTTTTTCATGTGGGTTCGTCCTCATCCCAAGTAGGTTCCAATGGTATATAGCATGTGCGTGCATGATTTTTTGTTTCGGCGTACTAACTTCACGTAATATAGCCTCATATGGTAAATTTTTAAAATTGAATTTTAAATAAAAAAAAAACCCAGGATCAAGTTTTTCATGTGGGTTCGTCCTCATCCCAAGTAGGTTCCAATGGTATATAGCATGTGCGTGCTCGATTTTTTGTTTCGGCGTCTAACTTCACGTAATATAGCCTCGTATGGTAAATTTTTAAAATTGAATTTTAAATAAAAAAAAAAACCAGGATCAAGTTTTTCATGTGGGTTCGTCCTCATCCCAAGTAGATTCCAATGGTATATAGCATGTGCGTGCACGATTTTTTGTTTCGGCGTACTAACTTCACGTAATATAGCCTCATATGGTAAATTTTTAAAATTGAATTTTAAATAAAAAAAAACCCAGGATCAAGTTTTTCATGTGGGTTCGTCCTCATCCCAAGTAGGTTCCAATGGTATATAGCATGTGCGTGCACGATTTTTTGTTTCGGCATACTAACTTCACGTAATATAGCCTCATATGGTAAATTTTTAAAATTGAATTTTAAATAAAAAAAAACCCAGGATCAGGTTTTTCATGTGGGTTCGTCCTCATCCCAAGTAGATTCCAATGGTATATAGCATGTGCGTGCACGATTTTTTGTTTCGGCGTACAAACTTCACGTAATATAGCCTCATATGGTAAATTTTTAAAATTGAATTTTAAATAAAAAAAAACCCAGGATCAAGTTTTTCATGTGGGTTCGTCCTCATCCCAAGTAGGTTCCAATGGTATATAGCATGTGCGTGCACGATTTTTTGTTTCGGCATACTAACTTCACGTAATATAGCCTCATATGGTAAATTTTTAAAATTGAATTTTAAATAAAAAAAAACCCAGGATCAGGTTTTTCATGTGGGTTCGTCCTCATCCCAAGTAGGTTCCAATGGTATATAGCATGTGCGTGCATGATTTTTTGTTTCGGCGTACTAACTTCACGTAATATAGCCTCATATGGTAAATTTTTAAAATTGAATTTTAAATAAAAAAAAACCCAGGATCAAGTTTTTCATGTGGGTTCGTCCTCATCCTAAGTAGGTTCCAATGGTATATAGCATGTGCGTGCACGATTTTTTGTTTCGGCGTACTAACTTCACGTAATATAGCCTCATATGGTAAATTTTTAAAATTGAATTTTAAATAAAAAAAAACCCAGGATCAAGTTTTTCATGTGGGTTCGTCCTCATCCCAAGTAGGTTCCAATGGTATATAGCATGTGCGTGCACGATTTTTTGTTTCGGCGTACTAACTTCACGTAATATAGCCTCATATGGTAAATTTTTAAAATTGAATTTTAAATAAAAAAAAAACCCAGGATCAAGTTTTTCATGTGGGTTCGTCCTCATCCCAAGTAGGTTCCAATGGTATATAGCATGTGCGTGCACGATTTTTTGTTTCGGCGTACTAACTTCACGTAATATAGCCTCAAATGATAAATTTTTAAAATTGAATTTTAAATGAAAAACAACCCAGGATCAAATTTTTCATGTGGGTTAGTCCTCATCCCACGTAGGTTCCAATGGTATATAGCATGTGCGTGCACGATTTTTTGTTTCGGCGTACTAACTTCACGTAATGTAGCCTCATATGGTAAATTTTTAAAATTGAATTTTAAATGAAAAAAAAACCCAGGATCAAGTTTTTCATGTGAGTTCGTCCTCATCCCAAGTAGGTTCCAATGGTATATAGCATGTGCGTGCACGATTTTTTGTTTCGGCGTACTAACTTCACGTAATATAGCCTCATATGGTAAATTTTTAAAATTGAATTTTAAATAAAAAAAAACCCAGGATCAAGTTTTTCATATGGGTTCGTCCTCATCCCAAGTAGGTTCCAATGGTATATAGCATGTGCGTGCACGATTTTTTGTTTCGGCGTACTAACTTCACGTAATATAGCCTCATATGGTAAATTTTAAAAATTGAATTAAAAAAAAAAAACCCAGGATCAAGTTTTTCATGTGGGTTCGTCCTCATCCCAAGTAGGTTCCAATGGTATATAGCATCTGCGTGCACGATTTTTTGTTTCGGCGTACTAACTTCACGTAATATAGCCTCATATGGTAAATTTTTAAAATTGAATTTTAAATAAAAAAAAAAACCCAGGATCAAGTTTTTCATGTGAGTTCGTCCTCATCCCAAGTAGGTTCCAATGGTATATAGCATGTGCGTGCACGATTTTTTGTTTCGGCGTACTAACTTCACGTAATATAGCCTCATATGGTAAATTTTTAAAATTGAATTTTAAATAAAAAAAAACCCAGGATCAAGTTTTTCATGTGGGTTCGTCCTCATCCCAAGTAGGTTCCAATGGTATATAGCATGTGCGTGCACGATTTTTTGTTTCGGCGTACTAACTTCACGTAATATAGCCTCAAATGATAAATTTTTAAAATTGAATTTTAAATGAAAAAACAACCCAGGATCAAATTTTTCATGTGGGTTAGTCCTCATCCCACGTAGGTTCCAATGGTATATAGCATGTGCGTGCACGATTTTTTGTTTCGGCGTACTAACTTCACGTAATGTAGCCTCATATGGTAAATTTTTAAAATTGAATTTTAAATGAAAAAAAAAACCCAGGATCAAGTTTTTCATGTGAGTTCGTCCTCATCCCAAGTAGGTTCCAATGGTATATAGCATGTGCGTGCACGATTTTTTGTTTCGGCGTACTAACTTCACGTAATATAGCCTCATATGGTAAATTTTTAAAATTGAATTTTAAATAAAAAAAAACCCAGGATCAAGTTTTTCATGTGGGTTCGTCCTCATCCCAAGTAGGTTCCAATGGTATATAGCATGTGCGTGCACGATTTTTTGTTTCGGCGTACTAACTTCACGTAATATAGCCTCATATGGTAAATTTTTAAAATTGAATTAAAAAAAAAAAACCCAGGATCAAGTTTTTCATGTGGGTTCGTCCTCATCCCAAGTAGGTTCCAATGGTATATAGCATCTGCGTGCACGATTTTTTGTTTCGGCGTACTAACTTCACGTAATATAGCCTCATATGGTAAATTTTTAAAATTGAATTAAAAAAAAAAAACCCAGGATCAAGTTTTTCATGTGGGTTCGTCCTCATCCCAAGTAGGTTCCAATGGTATATAGCATCTGCGTGCACGATTTTTTGTTTCGGCGTACTAACTTCACGTAATATAGCCTCATATGGTAAATTTTTAAAATTGAATTTTAAATAAAAAAAAACCCAGGATCAAGTTTTTCATGTGGGTTCGTCCTCATCCTAAGTAGGTTCCAATGGTATATAGCATGTGCGTGCAGGATTTTTTGTTTCGGCGTACTAACTTCACGTAATATAGCCTCATATGGTAAATTTTTAAAATTGAATTTTAAATAAAAAAAAACCCAGGATCAAGTTTTTCATGTGGGTTCGTCCTCATCCCAAGTAGGTTCCAATGGTATATAGCATGTGCGTGCACGATTTTTTGTTTCGGCGTACTAACTTCACGTAATGTAGCCTCATATGGTAAATTTTTAAAATTGAATTTTAAATAAAAAAAAATCCAGGATCAAGTTTTTCATGTGGGTTCGTCCTCATCTCAAGTAGGTTCCAATGGTATATAGCATGTGCGTGCACAATTTTTTGTTTCGGCGTACTAACTTCACGTAAGGTAGCCTCATATGGTAAATTTTTAAAATTGAATTTTAAATAAAAAAAAAAACCAGGATCAAGTTTTTCATGTGGGTTCGTCCTCATCCCAAGTAGATTCCAATGGTATATAGCATATGCGTGCACGATTTTTTGTTTCGGCGTACTAACTTCACGTAATATAGCCTCATATGGTAAATTTTTAAAATTGAATTTTAAATAAAAAAAAACCCAGGATCAAGTTTTTCATGTGGGTTCGTCCTCATCCCAAGTAGGTTCCAATGGTATATAGCATGTGCGTGCACGATTTTTTGTTTCGGCGTACTAACTTCACGTAATATAGCCTGATATGGTAAATTTTTAAAATTGAATTTTAAATAAAAAAAAAACCCAGGATCAAGTTTTTCATGTGGGTTCGTCCTCATCCCAAGTAGGTTCCAATGGTATATAGCATGTGCGTGCACGATTTTTTGTTTCGGCGTACTAACTTCACGTAATATAGCCTCATATGGTAAATTTTTAAAATTGAATTTTAAATAAAAAAAAACCCAGGATCAAGTTTTTCATGTGGGTTCGCCCTCATCCCAAGTAGGTTCCAATGGTATATAGCATGTGCGTGCACGATTTTTTGTTTCGGCGTACTAACTTCACGTAATATAGCCTCATATGGTAAATTTTTAAAATTGAATTTTAAATAAAAAAAAACCCAGGATCAAGTTTTTCATGTGGGTTCGTCCTCATCCTAAGTAGGTTCCAATGGTATATAGCATGTGCGTGCACGATTTTTTGTTTCGGCGTACTAACTTTACGTAATATAGCCTCATATGGTAAATTTTTAAAATTGAATTTTAAATAAAAAAAAACCCAGGATCAAGTTTTTCATGTGGGTTCGTCCTCATCCCAAGTAGGTTCCAATGGTATATAGCATGTGCGTGCACGATTTTTTGTTTCGGCGTACTAACTTCACGTAATATAGCCTCATATGGTAAATTTTTAAAATTGAATTTTAAATAAAAAAAAACCCAGGATCAAGTTTTTCATGTGGGTTCGTCCTCATCCCAAGTAGGTTCCAATGGTATATAGCATCTGCGTGCACGATTTTTTGTTTCGGCGTACTAACTTCACGTAATATAGCCTCAAATGATAAATTTTTAAAATTGAATTTTAAATAAAAAAACAACCCAGGATCAAATTTTTTATGTGGGTTAGTCCTCATCCCAAGTAGGTTCCAATGGTATATAGCATGTGCGTGCACGATTTTTTGTTTCGGCGTACTAACTTCACGTAATATAGCCTCATATGGTAAATTTTTAAAATTGAATTTTAAATAAAAAAAAACCCAGGATCAAGTTTTTCATGTGGGTTCGTCCTCATCCCAAGTAGGTTACAATGGTATATAGCATGTGCGTGCACGATTTTTTGTTTCGGCGTACTAACTTCACGTAATATAGCCTCATATGGTAAATTTTTAAAATTGAATTTTAAATAAAAAAAAACCCAGGATCAAGTTTTTCATGTGGGTTCGTCCTCATCCTAAGTAGGTTCCAATGGTATATAGCATGTGCGTGCACAATTTTTTGTTTCGGCGTACTAACTTCACGTAATATAGCCTCATATGGTAAATTTTTAAAATTGAATTAAAAAAAAAAAACCCAGGACCAGGTTTTTCATGTGGGTTCGTCCTCATCCCAAGTAGGTTCCAATGGTATATAGCATGTGCGTGCACGATTTTTTGTTTCGGCGTACTAACTTCACGTAATATAGCCTCAAATGATAAATTTTTAAAATTGAATTTTAAATAAAAAAACAACCCAGGATCAAATTTTTCATGTGGGTTAGTCCTCATCCCAAGTAGGTTCCAATGGTATATACCATGTGCGTGCACGATTTTTTGTTTCGGCGTACTAACTTCACGTAATGTAGCCTCATATGGTAAATTTTTAAAAGTGAATTAAAAAAAAAAAAACCCAGGATCAAGTTTTTCATGTGGGTTCGTCCTCATCCCAAGTAGGTTCCAATGGTATATAGCATGTGCGTGCACGATTTTTTGTTTCGGCGTACTAACTTCACGTAATATAGCCTCATATGGTAAATTTTTAAAATTGAATTAAAAAAAAAAAAACCCAGGATCAAGTTTTTCATGTGGGTTCGTCCTCATCCCAAGTAGGTTCCAATGGTATATAGCATGTGCGTGCACAATTTTTTGTTTCGGCGTCTAACTTCACGTAATATAGCCTCATATGGTAAATTTTTAAAATTGAATTTTAAATAAAAAAAAAACCAGGATCAAGTTTTTCATGTGGGTTCGTCCTCATCCCAAGTAGATTCCAATGGTATATAGCATGTGCGTGCACGATTTTTTGTTTCGGCGTACTAACTTCACGTAATATAGCCTCATATGGTAAATTTTTAAAATTGAATTAAAAAAAAAAAAACCCAGGATCAAGTTTTTCATATGGGTTCGTCCTCATCCCAAGTAGGTTCCAATGGTATATAGCATGTGCGTGCACGATTTTTTGTTTCGGCGTACTAACTTCACGTAATATAGCCTCATATGGTAAATTTTAAAAATTGAATTAAAAAAAAAAAAACCCAGGATCAAGTTTTTCATGTGGGTTCGTCCTCATCCCAAGTAGGTTCCAATGGTATATAGCATGTGCGTGCACGATTTTTTGTTTCGGCGTACTAACTTCACGTAATATAGCCTCATATGGTAAATTTTTAAAAGTGAATTAAAAAAAAAAAAACCCAGGATCAAGTTTTTCATGTGGGTTCGTCCTCATCCCAAGTAGGTTCCAATGGTATATAGCATGTGCGTGCACGATTTTTTGTTTCGGCGTACTAACTTCACGTAATATAGCCTCATATGGTAAATTTTTAAAATTGAATTAAAAAAAAAAAAACCCAGGATCAAGTTTTTCATGTGGGTTCGTCCTCATCCCAAGTAGGTTCCAATGGTATATAGCATGTGCGTGCACGATTTTTTGTTTCGGCGTACTAACTTCACGTAATGTAGCCTCATATGGTAAATTTTTAAAAGTGAATTAAAAAAAAAAAAACCCAGGATCAAGTTTTTCATGTGGGTTCGTCCTCATCCTAAGTAGGTTCCAATGGTATATAGCATGTGCGTGCACAATTTTTTGTTTCGGCGTCTAACTTCACGTAATATAGCCTCATATGGTAAATTTTTAAAATTGAATTTTAAATAAAAAAAAACCCAGGATCAAGTTTTTCATGTGGGTTCGTCCTCATCCTAAGTAGGTTCCAATGGTATATAGCATGTGCGTGCACAATTTTTTGTTTCGGCGTACTAACTTCACGTAATATAGCCTCATATGGTAAATTTTTAAAATTGAATTTTAAATAAAAAAAAACCCAGGATCAAGTTTTTCATGTGGGTTCGTCCTCATCCCAAGTAGGTTCCAATGGTATATAGCATGTGCGTGCCCGATTTTTTGTTTCGGCGTACTAACTTCACGTAATATAGCCTCATATGGTAAATTTTTAAAATTGAATTTTAAATAAAAAAAAAACCCAGGATCAAGTTTTTCATATGGGTTCGTCCTCATCCCAAGTAGGTTCCAATGGTATATAGCATGTGCGTGCACGATTTTTTGTTTCGGCGTACTAACTTCACGTAATATAGCCTCATATGGTAAATTTTTAAAATTGAATTTTAAATAAAAAAAAACCCAGGATCAAGTTTTTCATGTGGGTTCGTCCTCATCCCAAGTAGGTTCCAATGGTATATAGCATGTGCGTGCACGATTTTTTGTTTCGGCGTACTAACTTCACGTAATATAGCCTCATATGGTAAATTTTAAAAATTGAATTTTAAATAAAAAAAAACCCAGGATCAAGTTTTTCATGTGGGTTCGTCCTCATCCTAAGTAGGTTCCAATGGTATATAGCATGTGCGTGCACGATTTTTTGTTTCGGCGTACTAACTTCACGTAATATAGCCTCATATGGTAAATTTTTAAAATTGAATTTTAAATAAAAAAAAACCCAGGATCAAGTTTTTCATGTGGGTTCGTCCTCATCCCAAGTAGGTTCCAATGGTATATAGCATGTGCGTGCACGATTTTTTGTTTCGGCGTACTAACTTCACGTAATATAGCCTCATATGGTAAATTTTTAAAATTGAATTTTAAATAAAAAAAAACCCAGGATAAAATTTTTCATGTGGGTTCGTCCTCATGCCAAGTAGGTTTCAATGGTATATAGCATGTACGTGCACGATTTTTTGTTTCGGTGTCTAACTTCACGTAATATAGCCTCATATGGTAAATTTTTAAAATTGAATTTTAAATAAAAAAACAACCCAGGATCAAATTTTTCATGTGGGTTAGTCCTCATACCAAGTAGGTTCCAATGGTATATAGCATGTGCGTGCACGATTTTTTGTTTCGGCGTACTAATTTCACGTAATATAGCCTCATATGGTAAATTTTTAAAATTGAATTTTAAATAAAAAAAAACCCAGGATCAAGTTTTTCATGTGGGTTCGTCCTCATGCCAAGTAGGTTCCAATGGTATATAGCATGTGCGTGCACGATTTTTTGTTTCGGCGTACTAACTTCACGTAATAAAGCCTCATATGGTAAATTTTTAAAATTGAATTAAAAAAAAAAAAACCCAGGATCAAGTTTTTCATGTGGGTTCGTCCTCATGCCAAGTAGGTTCCAATGGTATATAGCATGTGCGTGCACGATTTTTTTGTTTCGGCGTACTAACTTCACGTAATATAGCCTCAAATGATAAATTTTTAAAATTGAATTTTAAATAAAAAAAAAAACCCAGGATCAAGTTTTTCATGTGGGTTCGTCCTCATGCCAAGTAGGTTCCAATGGTATATAGCATGTGCGTGCACGATTTTTTGTTTCGGCGTACTAACTTCACGTAATATAGCCTCATATGGTAAATTTTTAAAATTTAATTTTAAATAAAAAAAAACCCAGGATCAAGTTTTTCATGTGGGTTCGTCCTCATGCCAAGTAGGTTCCAATGGTATATAGCATGTGCGTGCACGATTTTTTGTTTCGGCGTACTAACTTCACGTAATATAGCCTCATATGGTAAATTTTTAAAATTTAATTTTAAATAAAAAAAAACCCAGGATCAAGTTTTTCATGTGGGTTCGTCCTCATGCCAAGTAGGTTCCAATGGTATATAGCATGTGCGTGCACGATTTTTTGTTTCGGCGTACTAACTTCACGTAATATAGCCTCAAATGATAAATTTTTAAAATTGAATTTTAAATAAAAAAACAACCCAGGATCAAATTTTTCATGTGGGTTAGTCCTCATCCCAAGTAGGTTCCAATGGTATATACCATGTGCGTGCACGATTTTTTGTTTCGGCGTACTAACTTCACGTAATGTAGCCTCATATGGTAAATTTTTAAAAGTGAATTAAAAAAAAAAAAACCCAGGATCAAGTTTTTCATGTGGGTTCGTCCTCATCCCAAGTAGGTTCCAATGGTATATAGCATGTGCGTGCACAATTTTTTGTTTCGGCGTCTAACTTCACGTAATATAGCCTCATATGGTAAATTTTTAAAATTGAATTTTAAATAAAACAAAAACCAGGATCAAGTTTTTCATGTGGGTTCGTCCTCATCCCAAGTAGATTCCAATGGTATATAGCATGTGCGTGCACGATTTTTTGTTTCGGCGTACTAACTTCACGTAATATAGCCTCATATGGTAAATTTTTAAAATTGAATTAAAAAAAAAAAAACCCAGGATCAAGTTTTTCATATGGGTTCGTCCTCATCCCAAGTAGGTTCCAATGGTATATAGCATGTGCGTGCACGATTTTTTGTTTCGGCGTACTAACTTCACGTAATATAGCCTCATATGGTAAATTTTAAAAATTGAATTAAAAAAAAAAAAACCCAGGATCAAGTTTTTCATGTGGGTTCGTCCTCATCCCAAGTAGGTTCCAATGGTATATAGCATCTGCGTGCACGATTTTTTGTTTCGGCGTACTAACTTCACGTAATATAGCCTCATATGGTAAATTTTTAAAATTGAATTTTAAATAAAAAAAAACCCAGGATCAAGTTTTTCATGTGGGTTCGTCCTCACCCTAAGTAGGTTCCAATGGTATATAGCATGTGCGTGCACGATTTTTTGTTTCGGCGTACTAACTTCACGTAATATAGCCTCATATGGTAAATTTTTAAAATTGAATTTAAAAAAAAAAACCCAGGATCAAGTTTTTCATGTGGGTTCGTCCTCATCCCAAGTAGGTTCCAATGGTATATAGCATCTGCGTGCACGATTTTTTGTTTCGGCGTACTAACTTCACGTAATATAGCCTCATATGGTAAATTTTTAAAATTGAATTTTAAATAAAAAAAAACCCAGGATCAAGTTTTTCATGTGGGTTCGTCCTCATCCTAAGTAGGTTCCAATGGTATATAGCATGTGCGTGCACGATTTTTTGTTTCGGCGTACTAACTTCACGTAATATAGCCTCATATGGTAAATTTTTAAAATTGAATTTTAAATAAAAAAAAACCCAGGATCAAGTTTTTCATGTGGGTTCGTCCTCATCCCAAGTAGGTTCCAATGGTATATAGCATGTGCGTGCACGATTTTTTGTTTTGGCGTACTAACTTCACGTAATGTAGCCTCATATGGTAAATTTTTAAAATTGAATTTTAAATAAAAAAACAACCCAGTATCAAATTTTTCATGTGGGTTAGTCCTCATCCCAAGTAGGTTCCAATGGTATATAGTATGTGCGTGCACGATTTTTTGTTTCGGCGTACTAACTTCACGTAATATAGCCTCATATGGTAAATTTTTAAAATTGAATTTTAAATAAAAAAAAAACCCAGGATCAAGTTTTTCATGTGAGTTCGTCCTCATCCCAAGTAGGTTCCAATGGTATATAGCATGTGCGTGCACGATTTTTTGTTTCGGCGTACTAACTTCACGTAATATAGCCTCATATGGTAAATTTTTAAAATTGAATTTTAAATAAAAAAAAAACCCAGGATCAAGTTTTTCATGTGAGTTCGTCCTCATCCCAAGTAGGTTCCAATGGTATATAGCATGTGCGTGCACGATTTTTTGTTTCGGCGTACTAACTTCACGTAATATAGCCTCATATGGTAAATTTTTAAAATTGAATTTTAAATAAAAAAAAAACCCAGGATCAAGTTTTTCATGTGAGTTCGTCCTCATCCCAAGTAGGTTCCAATGGTATATAGCATGTGCGTGCACGATTTTTTGTTTCGGCGTACTAACTTCACATAATATAGCCTCATATGGTAAATTTTTAAAATTGCATTTTAAATAAAAAAAAACCCAGGATCAAGTTTTTCATGTGGGTTCGTCCTCATCCCAAGTAGGTTCCAATGGTATATAGCATGTGCGTGCACGATTTTTTGTTTCGGCGTACTAACTTCACGTAATGTAGCCTCATATGGTAAATTTTTAAAATTGAATTTTAAATAAAAAAAAACCCAGGATCAAGTTTTTCATATGGGTTCGTCCTCATCCCAAGTAGGTTCCAATGGTATATAGCATGTGCGTGCACGATTTTTTGTTTCGGCGTACTAACTTCACGTAATATAGCCTCATATGGTAAATTTTTAAAATTGCATTTTAAATAAAAAAAAAACCCAGGATCAAGTTTTTCATGTGGGTTCGTCCTCATCCCAAGTAGGTTCCAATGGTATATAGCATGTGCGTGCACGATTTTTTGTTTCGGCGTACTAACTTCACGTAATATAGCCTCAAATGATAAATTTTTAAAATTGAATTTTAAATAAAAAAACAACCCAGGATCAAGTTTTTCATGTGGGTTCGTCCTCATGCCAAGTAGGTTCCAATGGTATATAGCATGTGCGTGCACGATTTTTTGTTTCGGCGTACTAACTTCACGTAATATAGCCTCAAATGATAAATTTTTAAAATTGAATTTTAAATAAAAAAACAACACAGGATCAAATTTTTCATGTGGGTTAGTCCTCATACCAAGTAGGTTCCAATGGTATATAGCATGTGCGTGCACGATTTTTTGTTTCGGCGTACTAACTTCACGTAATATAGCCTCATATGGTAAATTTTTAAAATTGAATTAAAAAAAAAAAACCCAGGACCAGGTTTTTCATGTGGGTTCGTCCTCATCCCAAGTAGGTTCCAATGGTATATAGCATGTGCGTGCACGATTTTTTGTTTCGGCGTACTAACTTCACGTAATATAGCCTCATATGGTAAATTTTTAAAATTTAATTTTAAATAAAAAAAAACCCAGGATCAAGTTTTTCATGTGGGTTCGTCCTCATGCCAAGTAGGTTCCAATGGTATATAGCATTTGCGTGCACGATTTTTTGTTTCGGCGTACTAACTTCACGTAATATAGCCTCATATGGTAAATTTTTAAAATTGAATTAAAAAAAAAAAAACCCAGGATCAAGTTTTTCATGTGGGTTCGTCCTCATCCCAAGTAGGTTCCAATGGTATATAGCATGTGCGTGCACGATTTTTTGTTTCGGCGTACTAACTTCACGTAATATAGCCTCATATGGTAAATTTTTAATATTGAATTAAAAAAAAAAAAACCCAGGATCAAGTTTTTCATGTGGGTTCGTCCTCATGCCAAGTAGGTTCCAATGGTATATAGCATGTGCGTGCACGATTTTTTGTTTCGGCGTACTAACTTCACGTAATGTAGCCTCATATGGTAAATTTTTAAAATTGAATTTTAAATGAAAAAAAAAACCCAGGATCAAGTTTTTCATGTGAGTTCGTCCTCATCCCAAGTAGGTTCCAATGGTATATAGCATGTGCGTGCACGATTTTTTGTTTCGGCGTACTAACTTCACGTAATATAGCCTCATATGGTAAATTTTTAAAATTGAATTTTAAATAAAAAAAAACCCAGGATCAAGTTTTTCATGTGGGTTCGTCCTCATCCCAAGTAGGTTCCAATGGTATATAGCATGTGCGTGCACGATTTTTTGTTTCGGCGTACTAACTTCACGTAATATAGCCTCATATGGTAAATTTTTAAAATTGAATTTTAAATAAAAAAAAAACCCAGGATCAAGTTTTTCATGTGAGTTCGTCCTCATCCCAAGTAGGTTCCAATGGTATATAGCATGTGCGTGCACGATTTTTTGTTTCGGCGTACTAACTTCACGTAATATAGCCTCATATGGTAAATTTTTAAAATTGAATTTTAAATAAAAAAAAAACCCAGGATCAAGTTTTTCATGTGAGTTCGTCCTCATCCCAAGTAGGTTCCAATGGTATATAGCATGTGCGTGCACGATTTTTTGTTTCGGCGTACTAACTTCACGTAATATAGCCTCATATGGTAAATTTTTAAAATTGAATTTTAAATAAAAAAAAAACCCAGGATCAAGTTTTTCATGTGAGTTCGTCCTCATCCCAAGTAGGTTCCAATGGTATATAGCATGTGCGTGCACGATTTTTTGTTTCGGCGTACTAACTTCACATAATATAGCCTCATATGGTAAATTTTTAAAATTGCATTTTAAATAAAAAAAAACCCAGGATCAAGTTTTTCATGTGGGTTCGTCCTCATCCCAAGTAGGTTCCAATGGTATATAGCATGTGCGTGCACGATTTTTTGTTTCGGCGTACTAACTTCACGTAATGTAGCCTCATATGGTAAATTTTTAAAATTGAATTTTAAATAAAAAAAAACCCAGGATCAAGTTTTTCATATGGGTTCGTCCTCATCCCAAGTAGGTTCCAATGGTATATAGCATGTGCGTGCACGATTTTTTGTTTCGGCGTACTAACTTCACGTAATATAGCCTCATATGGTAAATTTTTAAAATTGCATTTTAAATAAAAAAAAAACCCAGGATCAAGTTTTTCATGTGGGTTCGTCCTCATCCCAAGTAGGTTCCAATGGTATATAGCATGTGCGTGCACGATTTTTTGTTTCGGCGTACTAACTTCACGTAATATAGCCTCAAATGATAAATTTTTAAAATTGAATTTTAAATAAAAAAACAACCCAGGATCAAGTTTTTCATGTGGGTTCGTCCTCATGCCAAGTAGGTTCCAATGGTATATAGCATGTGCGTGCACGATTTTTTGTTTCGGCGTACTAACTTCACGTAATATAGCCTCAAATGATAAATTTTTAAAATTGAATTTTAAATAAAAAAACAACACAGGATCAAATTTTTCATGTGGGTTAGTCCTCATACCAAGTAGGTTCCAATGGTATATAGCATGTGCGTGCACGATTTTTTGTTTCGGCGTACTAACTTCACGTAATATAGCCTCATATGGTAAATTTTTAAAATTGAATTAAAAAAAAAAAACCCAGGACCAGGTTTTTCATGTGGGTTCGTCCTCATCCCAAGTAGGTTCCAATGGTATATAGCATGTGCGTGCACGATTTTTTGTTTCGGCGTACTAACTTCACGTAATATAGCCTCATATGGTAAATTTTTAAAATTTAATTTTAAATAAAAAAAAACCCAGGATCAAGTTTTTCATGTGGGTTCGTCCTCATGCCAAGTAGGTTCCAATGGTATATAGCATTTGCGTGCACGATTTTTTGTTTCGGCGTACTAACTTCACGTAATATAGCCTCATATGGTAAATTTTTAAAATTGAATTAAAAAAAAAAAAACCCAGGATCAAGTTTTTCATGTGGGTTCGTCCTCATCCCAAGTAGGTTCCAATGGTATATAGCATGCGCGTGCACGATTTTTTGTTTCGGCGTACTAACTTCACGTAATATAGCCTCATATGGTAAATTTTTAATATTGAATTAAAAAAAAAAAAACCCAGGATCAAGTTTTTCATGTGGGTTCGTCCTCATGCCAAGTAGGTTCCAATGGTATATAGCATGTGCGTGCACGATTTTTTGTTTCGGCGTACTAACTTCACGTAATATAGCCTCATATGGTAAATTTTTAAAATTGAATTTTAAATAAAAAAAAACCCAGGATCAAGTTTTTCATGTGGGTTCGTCCTCATGCCAAGTAGGTTCCAATGGTATATAGCATGTGCGTGCACGATTTTTTGTTTCGGCGTACTAACTTCACGTAATATAGCCTCATATGGTAAATTTTTAAAATTGAATTAAAAAAAAAAAAACCCAGGATCAAGTTTTTCATGTGGGTTCGTCCTCATGCCAAGTAGGTTCCAATGGTATATAGCATGTGCGTGCACGATTTTTTGTTTCGGCGTACTAACTTCACGTAATATAGCCTCATATGGTAAATTTTTAAAATTGAATTTTAAATGAAAAAAAACCCAGGATCAAGTTTTTCATGTGGGTTCGTCCTCATGCCAAGTAGGTTCCAATGGTATATAGCATGTGCGTGCACGATTTTTTGTTTCGGCGTACTAACTTCACGTAATATAGCCTCAAATGATAAATTTTTAAAATTGAATTTTAAATAAAAAAACAACACAGGATCAAATTTTTCATGTGGGTTAGTCCTCATACCAAGTAGGTTCCAATGGTATATAGCATGTGCGTGCACGATTTTTTGTTTCGGCGTACTAACTTCACGTAATATAGCCTCATATGGTAAATTTTTAAAATTGAATTTTAAATAAAAAAAAAACCCAGGATCAAGTTTTTCATGTGAGTTCGTCCTCATCCCAAGTAGGTTCCAATGGTATATAGCATGTGCGTGCACGATTTTTTGTTTCGGCGTACTAACTTCACGTAATATAGCCTCATATGGTAAATTTTTAAAATTGAATTTTAAATAAAAAAAAAACCCAGGATCAAGTTTTTCATGTGAGTTCGTCCTCATCCCAAGTAGGTTCCAATGGTATATAGCATGTGCGTGCACGATTTTTTGTTTCGGCGTACTAACTTCACGTAATATAGCCTCATATGGTAAATTTTTAAAATTGCATTTTAAATAAAAAAAAACCCAGGATCAAGTTTTTCATGTGGGTTAGTCCTCATCCCAAGTAGGTTCCAATGGTATATAGTATGTGCGTGCACGATTTTTTGTTTCGGCGTACTAACTTCACGTAATATAGCCTCATATGGTAAATTTTTAAAATTGAATTTTAAATTAAAAAAAACCCAGGATCAAGTTTTTCATGTGGGTTCGTCCTCATCTCAAGTAGGTTCCAATGGTATATAGCATGTGCGTGCACAATTTTTTGTTTCGGCGTAGTAACTTCACGTAAGGTAGCCTCATATGGTAAATTTTTAAAATTGAATTTTAAATAAAAAAAAAACCCAGGATCAAGTTTTTCATGTGGGTTCGTCCTCATCCCAAGTAGGTTCCAATGGTATATAGCATGTGCGTGCTCGATTTTTTGTTTCGGCGTCTAACTTCACGTAATATAGCCTCATATGGTAAATTTTTAAAATTGAATTTTAAATTAAAAAAAACCAGGATCAAGTTTTTCATGTGGGTTCGTCCTCATCCCAAGTAGATTCCAATGGTATATAGCATGTGCGTGCACGATTTTTTGTTTCGGCGTACTAACTTCACGTAATATAGCCTCATATGGTAAATTTTTAAAATTGAATTTTAAATAAAAAAAAACCCAGGATCAAGTTTTTCATGTGGGTTCGTCCTCATCCCAAGTAGGTTCCAATGGTATATAGCATGTGCGTGCACGATTTTTTGTTTCGGCATACTAACTTCACGTAATATAGCCTCATATGGTAAATTTTTAAAATTGAATTTTAAATAAAAAAAAACCCAGGATCAGGTTTTTCATGTGGGTTCGTCCTCATCCCAAGTAGGTTCCAATGGTATATAGCATGTTCGTGCATGATTTTTTGTTTCGGCGTACTAACTTCACGTAATATAGCCTCATATGGTAAATTTTTAAAATTGAATTTTAAATAAAAAAAAAACCCAGGATCAAGTTTTTTATGTGGGTTCGTCCTCATCCCAAGTAGGTTCCAATGGTATATAGCATGTGCGTGCTCGATTTTTTGTTTCGGCGTCTAACTTCACGTAATATAGCCTCGTATGGTAAATTTTTAAAATTGAATTTTAAATAAAAAAAAAAACCAGGATCAAGTTTTTCATGTGGGTTCGTCCTCATCCCAAGTAGATTCCAATGGTATATAGCATGTGCGTGCACGATTTTTTGTTTCGGCGTACTAACTTCACGTAATATAGCCTCATATGGTAAATTTTTAAAATTGAATTTTAAATAAAAAAAAACCCAGGATCAAGTTTTTCATGTGGGTTCGTCCTCATCCCAAGTAGGTTCCAATGGTATATAGCATGTGCGTGCACGATTTTTTGTTTCGGCATACTAACTTCACGTAATATAGCCTCATATGGTAAATTTTTAAAATTGAATTTTAAATAAAAAAAAACCCAGGATCAGGTTTTTCATGTGGGTTCGTCCTCATCCCAAGTAGATTCCAATGGTATATAGCATGTGCGTGCACGATTTTTTGTTTCGGCGTACAAACTTCACGTAATATAGCCTCATATGGTAAATTTTTAAAATTGAATTTTAAATAAAAAAAAACCCAGGATCAAGTTTTTCATGTGGGTTCGTCCTCATCCCAAGTAGGTTCCAATGGTATATAGCATGTGCGTGCACGATTTTTTGTTTCGGCATACTAACTTCACGTAATATAGCCTCATATGGTAAATTTTTAAAATTGAATTTTAAATAAAAAAAAACCCAGGATCAGGTTTTTCATGTGGGTTCGTCCTCATCCCAAGTAGGTTCCAATGGTATATAGCATGTGCGTGCATGATTTTTTGTTTCGGCGTACTAACTTCACGTAATATAGCCTCAAATGATAAATTTTTAAAATTGAATTTTAAATGAAAAAACAACCCAGGATCAAATTTTTCATGTGGGTTAGTCCTCATCCCACGTAGGTTCCAATGGTATATAGCATGTGCGTGCACGATTTTTTGTTTCGGCGTACTAACTTCACGTAATGTAGCCTCATATGGTAAATTTTTAAAATTGAATTTTAAATGAAAAAAAAAACCCAGGATCAAGTTTTTCATGTGAGTTCGTCCTCATCCCAAGTAGGTTCCAATGGTATATAGCATGTGCGTGCACGATTTTTTGTTTCGGCGTACTAACTTCACGTAATATAGCCTCATATGGTAAATTTTTAAAATTGAATTAAAAAAAAAAAACCCAGGATCAAGTTTTTCATGTGGGTTCGTCCTCATCCCAAGTAGGTTCCAATGGTATATAGCATCTGCGTGCACGATTTTTTGTTTCGGCGTACTAACTTCACGTAATATAGCCTCATATGGTAAATTTTTAAAATTGAATTAAAAAAAAAAAAACCCAGGATCAAGTTTTTCATGTGGGTTCGTCCTCATCCCAAGTAGGTTCCAATGGTATATAGCATCTGCGTGCACGATTTTTTGTTTCGGCGTACTAACTTCACGTAATATAGCCTCATATGGTAAATTTTTAAAATTGAATTTTAAATAAAAAAAAACCCAGGATCAAGTTTTTCATGTGGGTTCGTCCTCATCCTAAGTAGGTTCCAATGGTATATAGCATGTGCGTGCACGATTTTTTGTTTCGGCGTACTAACTTCACGTAATATAGCCTCATATGGTAAATTTTTAAAATTGAATTAAAAAAAAAAAACCCAGGATCAAGTTTTTCATGTGGGTTCGTCCTCATCCCAAGTAGGTTCCAATGGTATATAGCATCTGCGTGCACGATTTTTTGTTTCGGCGTACTAACTTCACGTAATATAGCCTCATATGGTAAATTTTTAAAATTGAATTTTAAATAAAAAAAAACCCAGGATCAAGTTTTTCATGTGGGTTCGTCCTCATCCCAAGTAGGTTCCAATGGTATATAGCATGTGCGTGCACGATTTTTTGTTTCGGCGTACTAACTTCACGTAATATAGCCTCATATGGTAAATTTTTAAAATTGAATTAAAAAAAAAAAACCCAGGATCAAGTTTTTCATGTGGGTTCGTCCTCATCCCAAGTAGGTTCCAATGGTATATAGCATCTGCGTGCACGATTTTTTGTTTCGGCGTACTAACTTCACGTAATATAGCCTCATATGGTAAATTTTTAAAATTGAATTAAAAAAAAAAAAACCCAGGATCAAGTTTTTCATGTGGGTTCGTCCTCATCCCAAGTAGGTTCCAATGGTATATAGCATCTGCGTGCACGATTTTTTGTTTCGGCGTACTAACTTCACGTAATATAGCCTCATATGGTAAATTTTTAAAATTGAATTTTAAATAAAAAAAAACCCAGGATCAAGTTTTTCATGTGGGTTCGTCCTCATCCTAAGTAGGTTCCAATGGTATATAGCATGTGCGTGCACGATTTTTTGTTTCGGCGTACTAACTTCACGTAATATAGCCTCATATGGTAAATTTTTAAAATTGAATTTTAAATAAAAAAAAACCCAGGATCAAGTTTTTCATGTGGGTTCGTCCTCATCCCAAGTAGGTTCCAATGGTATATAGCATGTGCGTGCACGATTTTTTGTTTCGGCGTACTAACTTCACGTAATGTAGCCTCATATGGTAAATTTTTAAAATTGAATTTTAAATAAAAAAAAATCCAGGATCAAGTTTTTCATGTGGGTTCGTCCTCATCTCAAGTAGGTTCCAATGGTATATAGCATGTGCGTGCACAATTTTTTGTTTCGGCGTAGTAACTTCACGTAAGGTAGCCTCATATGGTAAATTTTTAAAATTGAATTTTAAATAAAAAAAAAAACCAGGATCAAGTTTTTCATGTGGGTTCGTCCTCATCCCAAGTAGATTCCAATGGTATATAGCATATGCGTGCACGATTTTTTGTTTCGGCGTACTAACTTCACATAATATAGCCTCATATGGTAAATTTTTAAAATTGAATTTTAAATAAAAAAAAACCCAGGATCAAGTTTTTCATGTGGGTTCGTCCTCATCCCAAGTAGGTTCCAATGGTATATAGCATGTGCGTGCACGATTTTTTGTTTCGGCGTACTAACTTCACGTAATATAGCCTGATATGGTAAATTTTTAAAATTGAATTTTAAATAAAAAAAAAACCCAGGATCAAGTTTTTCATGTGGGTTCGTCCTCATCCCAAGTAGGTTCCAATGGTATATAGCATGTGCGTGCACGATTTTTTGTTTCGGCGTACTAACTTCACGTAATATAGCCTCATATGGTAAATTTTTAAAATTGAATTTTAAATAAAAAAAAACCCAGGATCAAGTTTTTCATGTGGGTTCGCCCTCATCCCAAGTAGGTTCCAATGGTATATAGCATGTGCGTGCACGATTTTTTGTTTCGGCGTACTAACTTCACGTAATATAGCCTCATATGGTAAATTTTTAAAATTGAATTTTAAATAAAAAAAAACCCAGGATCAAGTTTTTCATGTGGGTTCGTCCTCATCCTAAGTAGGTTCCAATGGTATATAGCATGTGCGTGCACGATTTTTTGTTTCGGCGTACTAACTTTACGTAATATAGCCTCATATGGTAAATTTTTAAAATTGAATTTTAAATAAAAAAAAACCCAGGATCAAGTTTTTCATGTGGGTTCGTCCTCATCCCAAGTAGGTTCCAATGGTATATAGCATGTGCGTGCACGATTTTTTGTTTCGGCGTACTAACTTCACGTAATATAGCCTCATATGGTAAATTTTTAAAATTGAATTTTAAATAAAAAAAAACCCAGGATCAAGTTTTTCATGTGGGTTCGTCCTCATCCCAAGTAGGTTCCAATGGTATATAGCATCTGCGTGCACGATTTTTTGTTTCGGCGTACTAACTTCACGTAATATAGCCTCAAATGATAAATTTTTAAAATTGAATTTTAAATAAAAAAACAACCCAGGATCAAATTTTTTATGTGGGTTAGTCCTCATCCCAAGTAGGTTCCAATGGTATATAGCATGTGCGTGCACGATTTTTTGTTTCGGCGTACTAACTTCACGTAATATAGCCTCATATGGTAAATTTTTAAAATTGAATTTTAAATGAAAAAAAAAACCCAGGATCAAGTTTTTCATGTGAGTTCGTCCTCATCCCAAGTAGGTTCCAATGGTATATAGCATGTGCGTGCACGATTTTTTGTTTCGGCGTACTAACTTCACGTAATATAGCCTCATATGGTAAATTTTTAAAATTGAATTTTAAATAAAAAAAAACCCAGGATCAAGTTTTTCATGTGGGTTCGTCCTCATCCCAAGTGGTATATAGCATGTGCGTGCACGATTTTTTTTTTCGGCGTACTAACTTCACGTAATATAGCCTCATATGGTAAATTTTTAAAATTGAATTTTAAATAAAAAAAAACCCAGGATCAAGTTTTTCATGTGGGTTCGTCCTCATCCTAAGTAGGTTCCAATGGTATATAGCATGTGCGTGCACAATTTTTTGTTTCGGCGTACTAACTTCACGTAATATAGCCTCATATGGTAAATTTTTAAAATTGAATTTTAAATAAAAAAAAACCCAGGATCAAGTTTTTCATGTGGGTTCGTCCTCATCCCAAGTAGGTTCCAATGGTATATAGCATGTGCGTGCCCGATTTTTTGTTTCGGCGTACTAACTTCACGTAATATAGCCTCATATGGTAAATTTTTAAAATTGAATTTTAAATAAAAAAAAAACCCAGGATCAAGTTTTTCATATGGGTTCGTCCTCATCCCAAGTAGGTTCCAATGGTATATAGCATGTGCGTGCACGATTTTTTGTTTCGGCGTACTAACTTCACGTAATATAGCCTCATATGGTAAATTTTTAAAATTGAATTTTAAATAAAAAAAAACCCAGGATCAAGTTTTTCATGTGGGTTCGTCCTCATCCCAAGTAGGTTCCAATGGTATATAGCATGTGCGTGCACGATTTTTTGTTTCGGCGTAGTAACTTCACGTAAGGTAGCCTCATATGGTAAATTTTAAAAATTGAATTTTAAATAAAAAAAAACCCAGGATCAAGTTTTTCATGTGGGTTCGTCCTCATCCTAAGTAGGTTCCAATGGTATATAGCATGTGCGTGCACGATTTTTTGTTTCGGCATACTAACTTCACGTAATATAACCTCATATGGTAAATTTTTAAAATTGAATTTTAAATAAAAAAAAACCCAGGATCAAGTTTTTCATGTGGGTTCGTCCTCATCCCAAGTAGGTTCCAATGGTATATAGCATGTGCGTGCACGATTTTTTGTTTCGGCGTACTAACTTCACGTAATATAGCCTCATATGGTAAATTTTTAAAATTGAATTTTAAATAAAAAAAAACCCAGGATAAAATTTTTCATGTGGGTTCGTCCTCATGCCAAGTAGGTTTCAATGGTATATAGCATGTACGTGCACGATTTTTTGTTTCGGTGTCTAACTTCACGTAATATAGCCTCATATGGTAAATTTTTAAAATTGAATTTTAAATAAAAAAACAACCCAGGATCAAATTTTTCATGTGGGTTAGTCCTCATACCAAGTAGGTTCCAATGGTATATAGCATGTGCGTGCACGATTTTTTGTTTCGGCGTACTAATTTCACGTAATATAGCCTCATATGGTAAATTTTTCAAATTGAATTTTAAATAAAAAAAAACCCAGGATCAAGTTTTTCATGTGGGTTCGTCCTCATGCCAAGTAGGTTCCAATGGTATATAGCATGTGCGTGCACGATTTTTTGTTTCGGCGTACTAACTTCACGTAATATAGCCTCATATGGTAAATTTTTAAAATTGAATTAAAAAAAAAAAACCCAGGACCAGGTTTTTCATGTGGGTTCGTCCTCATCCCAAGTAGGTTCCAATGGTATATAGCATGTGCGTGCACGATTTTTTGTTTCGGCGTACTAACTTCACGTAATATAGCCTCATATGGTAAATTTTTAAAATTTAATTTTAAATAAAAAAAAACCCAGGATCAAGTTTTTCATGTGGGTTCGTCCTCATGCCAAGTAGGTTCCAATGGTATATAGCATGTGCGTGCACGATTTTTTGTTTCGGCGTACTAACTTCACGTAATATAGCCTCAAATGATAAATTTTTAAAATTGAATTTTAAATAAAAAAACAACCCAGGATCAAATTTTTCATGTGGGTTAGTCCTCATCCCAAGTAGGTTCCAATGGTATATAGCATGTGCGTGCACGATTTTTTGTTTCGGCGTACTAACTTCACGTAATATAGCCTCAAATGATAAATTTTTAAAATTGAATTTTAAATAAAAAAACAACCCAGGATCAAATTTTTCATGTGGGTTAGTCCTCATCCCAAGTAGGTTCCAATGGTATATACCATGTGCGTGCACGATTTTTTGTTTCGGCGTACTAACTTCACGTAATATAGCCTCATATGGTAAATTTTTAAAATTGAATTAAAAAAAAAAAACCCAGGACCAGGTTTTTCATGTGGGTTCGTCCTCATGCCAAGTAGGTTCCAATGGTATATAGCATGTGCGTGCACGATTTTTTTGTTTCGGCGTACTAACTTCACGTAATATAGCCTCAAATGATAAATTTTTAAAATTGAATTTTAAATAAAAAAAAAAACCCAGGATCAAGTTTTTCATGTGGGTTCGTCCTCATGCCAAGTAGGTTCCAATGGTATATAGCATGTGCGTGCACGATTTTTTGTTTCGGCGTACTAACTTCACGTAATATAGCCTCATATGGTAAATTTTTAAAATTGAATTAAAAAAAAAAAACCCAGGACCAGGTTTTTCATGTGGGTTCGTCCTCATCCCAAGTAGGTTCCAATGGTATATAGCATGTGCGTGCACGATTTTTTGTTTCGGCGTACTAACTTCACGTAATATAGCCTCATATGGTAAATTTTTAAAATTTAATTTTAAATAAAAAAAAACCCAGGATCAAGTTTTTCATGTGGGTTCGTCCTCATGCCAAGTAGGTTCCAATGGTATATAGCATGTGCGTGCACGATTTTTTGTTTCGGCGTACTAACTTCACGTAATATAGCCTCAAATGATAAATTTTTAAAATTGAATTTTAAATAAAAAAACAACCCAGGATCAAATTTTTCATGTGGGTTAGTCCTCATCCCAAGTAGGTTCCAATGGTATATACCATGTGCGTGCACGATTTTTTGTTTCGGCGTACTAACTTCACGTAATATAGCCTCATATGGTAAATTTTTAAAATTGAATTAAAAAAAAAAAACCCAGGACCAGGTTTTTCATGTGGGTTCGTCCTCATGCCAAGTAGGTTCCAATGGTATATAGCATGTGCGTGCACGATTTTTTTGTTTCGGCGTACTAACTTCACGTAATATAGCCTCAAATGATAAATTTTTAAAATTGAATTTTAAATAAAAAAAAAAACCCAGGATCAAGTTTTTCATGTGGGTTCGTCCTCATGCCAAGTAGGTTCCAATGGTATATAGCATGTGCGTGCACGATTTTTTGTTTCGGCGTACTAACTTCACGTAATATAGCCTCATATGGTAAATTTTTAAAATTGAATTAAAAAAAAAAAACCCAGGACCAGGTTTTTCATGTGGGTTCGTCCTCATCCCAAGTAGGTTTCAATGGTATATAGCATGTGCGTGCACGATTTTTTGTTTCGGCGTACTAACTTCACGTAATATAGCCTCATATGGTAAATTTTTAAAATTTAATTTTAAATAAAAAAAAACCCAGGATCAAGTTTTTCATGTAGGTTCGTCCTCATGCCAAGTAGGTTCCAATGGTATATAGCATGTGCGTGCACGATTTTTTGTTTCGGCGTACTAACTTCACGTAATATAGCCTCAAATGATAAATTTTTAAAATTGAATTTTAAATAAAAAAACAACCCAGGATCAAATTTTTCATGTGGGTTAGTCCTCATCCCAAGTAGGTTCCAATGGTATATAGCATGTGCGTGCACGATTTTTTGTTTCGGCGTACTAACTTCACGTAATATAGCCTCAAATGATAAATTTTTAAAATTGAATTTTAAATAAAAAAACAACCCAGGATCAAATTTTTCATGTGGGTTAGTCCTCATCCCAAGTAGGTTCCAATGGTATATACCATGTGCGTGCACGATTTTTTGTTTCGGCGTACTAACTTCACGTAATGTAGCCTCATATGGTAAATTTTTAAAAGTGAATTAAAAAAAAAAAACCCAGGATCAAGTTTTTCATGTGGGTTCGTCCTCATCCCAAGTAGGTTCCAATGGTATATAGCATGTGCGTGCACGATTTTTTGTTTCGGCGTACTAACTTCACGTAATATAGCCTCATATGGTAAATTTTTAAAATTGAATTAAAAAAAAAAAAACCCAGGATCAAGTTTTTCATGTGGGTTCGTCCTCATCCCAAGTAGGTTCCAATGGTATATAGCATGTGCGTGCACAATTTTTTGTTTCGGCGTCTAACTTCACGTAATATAGCCTCATATGGTAAATTTTTAAAATTGAATTTTAAATAAAAAAAAAACCAGGATCAAGTTTTTCATGTGGGTTCGTCCTCATCCCAAGTAGATTCCAATGGTATATAGCATCTGCGTGCACGATTTTTTGTTTCGGCGTACTAACTTCACGTAATATAGCCTCATATGGTAAATTTTTAAAATTGAATTAAAAAAAAAAAAACCCAGGATCAAGTTTTTCATATGGGTTCGTCCTCATCCCAAGTAGGTTCCAATGGTATATAGCATGTGCGTGCACAATTTTTTGTTTCGGCGTCTAACTTCACGTAATATAGCCTCATATGGTAAATTTTTAAAATTGAATTTTAAATTAAAAAAAACCCAGGATCAAGTTTTTCATGTGGGTTCGTCCTCATCTCAAGTAGGTTCCAATGGTATATAGCATGTGCGTTCACAATTTTTTGTTTCGGCGTAGTAACTTCACGTAAGGTAGCCTCATATGGTAAATTTTTAAAATTGAATTTTAAATAAAAAAAAAACCCAGGATCAAGTTTTTCATGTGGGTTCGTCCTCATCCCAAGTAGGTTTCAATAGTATATAGCATGTGCGTGCTCGATTTTTTGTTTCGGCGTCTAACTTCACGTAATATAGCCTCATATGGTAAATTTTTAAAATTGAATTTTAAATAAAAAAAAAAACCAAGATCAAGTTTTTCATGTGGGTTCGTCCTCATCCCAAGTAGATTCCAATGGTATATAGCATGTGCGTGCACGATTTTTTGTTTCGGCGTACTAACTTCACGTAATATAGCCTCATATGGTAAATTTTTAAAATTGAATTTTAAATAAAAAAAAACCCAGGATCAAGTTTTTCATGTGGGTTCGTCCTCATCCCAAGTAGGTTCCAATGGTATATAGCATGTGCGTGCACGATTTTTTGTTTCGGCATACTAACTTCACGTAATATAGCCTCATATGGTAAATTTTTAAAATTGAATTTTAAATAAAAAAAAACCCAGGATCAGGTTTTTCATGTGGGTTCGTCCTCATCCCAAGTAGGTTCCAATGGTATATAGCATGTGCGTGCATGATTTTTTGTTTCGGCGTACTAACTTCACGTAATATAGCCTCATATGGTAAATTTTTAAAATTGAATTTTAAATAAAAAAAAACCCAGGATCAAGTTTTTCATGTGGGTTCGTCCTCATGCCAAGTAGGTTCTAATGGTATATAGCATGTGCGTGCACGATTTTTTGTTTCGGCGTCTAACTTCACGTAATATAGCCTCATATGGTAAATTTTTAAAATTGAATTTTAAATAAAAAAAAAAACCAAGATCAAGTTTTTCATGTGGGTTCGTCCTCATCCCAAGTAGATTCCAATGGTATATAGCATGTGCGTGCACGATTTTTTGTTTCGGCGTACTAACTTCACGTAATATAGCCTCATATGGTAAATTTTTAAAATTGAATTTTAAATAAAAAAAAACCCAGGATCAAGTTTTTCATGTGGGTTCGTCCTCATCCCAAGTAGGTTCCAATGGTATATAGCATGTGCGTGCACGATTTTTTGTTTCGGCGTACTAACTTCACGTAATATAGCCTCATATGGTAAATTTTAAAAATTGAATTTTAAATAAAAAAAAACCCAGGATCAAGTTTTTCATGTGGGTTCATCCTCATCCTAAGTAGGTTCCAATGGTATATAGCATGTGCGTGCACGATTTTTTGTTTCGGCGTACTAACTTCACGTAATATAGCCTCATATGGTAAATTTTTAAAATTGAATTTTAAATATAAAAAAACCCAGGATCAAGTTTTTCATGTGGGTTCGTCCTCATGCCAAGTAGGTTCCAATGGTATATAGCATGTGCGTGCACGATTTTTTGTTTCGGCGTACTAACTTCACGTAATATAGCCTCATATGGTAAATTTTTAAAATTGAATTAAAAAAAAAAAAAACCCAGGATCAAGTTTTTCATGTGGGTTCGTCCTCATCCCAAGTAGGTTCCAATGGTATATAGCATGTACGTGCACGATTTTTTTGTTTCGGCGTACTAACTTCACGTAATATAGCCTCAAATGATAAATTTTTAAAATTTTAAATAAAAAAAAAACCCAGGATCAAGTTTTTCATGTGGGTTCGTCCTCATGCCAAGTAGGTTCCAATGGTATATAGCATGTGCGTGCACGATTTTTTGTTTCGGCGTACTAACTTCACGTAATATAGCCTCATATGGTAAATTTTTAAAATTGAATTAAAAAAAAAAAAAACCCAGGATCAAGTTTTTCATGTGGGTTCGTCCTCATCCCAAGTAGGTTCCAATGGTATATAGCATGTGCGTGCACGATTTTTTGTTTCGGCGTACTAACTTCACGTAATATAGCCTCAAATGATAAATTTTTAAAATTGAATTTTAAATAAAAAAAAAAAACCCAGGATCAAATTTTTCATGTGGGTTAGTCCTCATACCAAGTAGGTTCCAATGGTATATAGCATGTGCGTGCACGATTTTTTGTTTCGGCGTACTAACTTCACGTAATATAGCCTCATATGGTAAATTTTTAAAATTGAATTTTAAATAAAAAAAAACCCAGGATCAAGTTTTTCATGTGAGTTCGTCCTCATCCCAAGTAGGTTCCAATGGTATATAGCATGTGCGTGCACGATTTTTTGTTTCGGCGTACTAACTTCACGTAATATAGCCTCATATGGTAAATTTTTAAAATTGAATTTTAAATAAAAAAAAAACCCAGGATCAAGTTTTTCATGTGAGTTCGTCCTCATCCCAAGTAGGTTCCAATGGTATATAGCATGTGCGTGCACGATTTTTTGTTTCGGCGTACTAACTTCACGTAATATAGCCTCATATGGTAAATTTTTAAAATTGAATTAAAAAAAAAAAAACCCAGGATCAAGTTTTTCATGTGGGTTCGTCCTCATCCCAAGTAGGTTCCAATGGTATATAGCATGTGCGTGCACGATTTTTTGTTTCGGCGTACTAACTTCACGTAATATAGCCTCATATGGTAAATTTTTAAAATTGAATTAAAAAAAAAAAAACCCAGGATCAAGTTTTTCATGTGGGTTCGTCCTCATCCCAAGTAGGTTCCAATGGTATATAGCATGTGCGTGCACGATTTTTTTGTTTCGGCGTACTAACTTCACGTAATATAGCCTCAAATGATAAATTTTTAAAATTGAAATTTAAATAAAAAAAAACCCAGGATCAAGTTTTTCATGTGGGTTCGTCCTCATGCCAAGTAGGTTCCAATGGTATATAGCATGTGCGTGCACGATTTTTTGTTTCGGCGTACTAACTTCACGTAATATAGCCTCATATGGTAAATTTTTAAAATTGAATTAAAAAAAAAAAAACCCAGGATCAGGTTTTTCATGTGGGTTCGTCCTCATCCCAAGTAGGTTCCAATGGTATATAGCATGTGCGTGCACGATTTTTTGTTTCGGCGTACTAACTTCACGTAATATAGCCTCATATGGTAAATTTTTAAAATTGAATTTTAAATAAAAAAAAACCCAGGATCAAGTTTTTCATGTGGGTTCGTCCTCA
Source organism: Crataerina pallida (assembly GCA_949710015.1). Classification (NCBI taxonomy): domain Eukaryota; kingdom Metazoa; phylum Arthropoda; class Insecta; order Diptera; family Hippoboscidae; genus Crataerina; species Crataerina pallida. The sequence goes on from OX453289.1 coordinate 14,833,417, forward strand.
TGCCAAGTAGGTTCCAATGGTATATAGCATGTGCGTGTACGATTTTTTGTTTCGGCGTACTAACTTCACGTAATATAGCCTCAAATGATAAATTTTTAAAATTGAATTTTAAATAAAAAAACAACCCAGGATCAAATTTTTCATGTGGGTTAGTCCTCATCCCAAGTAGGTTCCAATGGTATATAGTATGTGCGTGCACGATTTTTTGTTTCGGCGTACTAACTTCACGTAATATAGCCTCATATGGTAAATTTTTAAAATTGAATTTTAAATAAAAAAAAACCCAGGATCAAGTTTTTCATGTGGGTTCGTCCTCATGCCAAGTAGGTTCCAATGGTATATAGCATGTGCGTGCACGATTTTTTGTTTCGGCGTACTAACTTCACGTAATATAGCCTCATATGGTAAATTTTTAAAATTGAATTAAAAAAAAAAAAACCCAGGATCAAGTTTTTCATGTGGGTTCGTCCTCATCCCAAGTAGGTTCCAATGGTATATAGCATGTGCGTGCACGATTTTTTTGTTTCGGCGTACTAACTTCACGTAATATAGCCTCAAATGATAAATTTTTAAAATTGAATTTTAAATAAAAAAAAAACCCAGGATCAAGTTTTTCATGTGGGTTCGTCCTCATGCCAAGTAGGTTCCAATGGTATATAGCATGTGCGTGCACGATTTTTTGTTTCGGCGTACTAACTTCACGTAATATAGCCTCATATGGTAAATTTTTAAAATTGAATTAAAAAAAAAAAACCCAGGATCAGGTTTTTCATGTGGGTTCGTCCTCATCCCAAGTAGGTTCCAATGGTATATAGCATGTGCGTGCACGATTTTTTGTTTCGGCGTACTAACTTCACGTAATATAGCCTCATATGGTAAATTTTTAAAATTGAATTTTAAATAAAAAAAAACCCAGGATCAAGTTTTTCATGTGGGTTCGTCCTCATGCCAAGTAGGTTCCAATGGTATATAGCATGTGCGTGCACGATTTTTTGTTTCGGCGTACTAACTTCACGTAATATAGCCTCAAATGATAAATTTTTAAAATTGAATTTTAAATAAAAAAACAACCCAGGATCAAATTTTTCATGTGGGTTAGTCCTCATCCCAAGTAGGTTCCAATGGTATATAGTATGTGCGTGCACGATTTTTTGTTTCGGCGTACTAACTTCACGTAATATAGCCTCATATGGTAAATTTTTAAAATTGAATTTTAAATAAAAAAAAACCCAGGATCAAGTTTTTCATGTGGGTTCGTCCTCATGCCAAGTAGGTTCCAATGGTATATAGCATGTGCGTGCACGATTTTTTGTTTCGGCGTACTAACTTCACGTAATATAGCCTCATATGGTAAATTTTTAAAATTTAATTAAAAAAAAAAAAACCCAGGATCAAGTTTTTCATGTGGGTTCGTCCTCATCCCAAGTAGGTTCCAATGGTATATAGCATGTGCGTGCACGATTTTTTTGTTTCGGCGTACTAACTTCACGTAATATAGCCTCAAATGATAAATTTTTAAAATTGAATTTTAAATAAAAAAACAACCCAGGATCAAATTTTTCATGTGGGTTAGTCCTCATCCCAAGTAGGTTCCAATGGTATATAGTATGTGCGTGCACGATTTTTTGTTTCGGCGTACTAACTTCACGTAATATAGCCTCAAATGATAAATTTTTAAAATTGAATTTTAAATAAAAAAACAACCCAGGATCAAATTTTTCATGTGGGTTAGTCCTCATCCCAAGTAGGTTCCAATGGTATATAGTATGTGCGTGCACGATTTTTTGTTTCGGCGTACTAACTTCACGTAATATAGCCTCATATGGTAAATTTTTAAAATTGAATTTTAAATAAAAAAAAACCCAGGATCAAGTTTTTCATGTGGGTTCGTCCTCATGCCAAGTAGGTTCCAATGGTATATAGCATGTGCGTGCACGATTTTTTGTTTCGGCGTACTAACTTCACGTAATATAGCCTCATATGGTAAATTTTTAAAATTGAATTAAAAAAAAAAAAACCCAGGATCAGGTTTTTCATGTGGGTTCGTCCTCATCCCAAGTAGGTTCCAATGGTATATAGCATGTGCGTGCACGATTTTTTGTTTCGGCGTACTAACTTCACGTAATATAGCCTCATATGGTAAATTTTTAAAATTGAATTTTAAATAAAAAAAAACCCAGGATCAAGTTTTTCATGTGGGTTCGTCCTCATGCCAAGTAGGTTCCAATGGTATATAGCATGTGCGTGTACGATTTTTTGTTTCGGCGTACTAACTTCACGTAATATAGCCTCAAATGATAAATTTTTAAAATTGAATTTTAAATAAAAAAACAACCCAGGATCAAATTTTTCATGTGGGTTAGTCCTCATCCCAAGTAGGTTCCAATGGTATATAGTATGTGCGTGCACGATTTTTTGTTTCGGCGTACTAACTTCACGTAATATAGCCTCAAATGATAAATTTTTAAAATTGAATTTTAAATAAAAAAACAACCCAGGATCAAATTTTTCATGTGGGTTAGTCCTCATCCCAAGTAGGTTCCAATGGTATATAGTATGTGCGTGCACGATTTTTTGTTTCGGCGTACTAACTTCACGTAATATAGCCTCATATGGTAAATTTTTAAAATTGAATTAAAAAAAAAAAAACCCAGGATCAAGTTTTTCATGTGGGTTCGTCCTCATCCCAAGTAGGTTCCAATGGTATATAGCATGTGCGTGCACGATTTTTTTGTTTCGGCGTACTAACTTCACGTAATATAGCCTCAAATGATAAATTTTTAAAATTGAATTTTAAATAAAAAAAAAACCCAGGATCAAGTTTTTCATGTGGGTTCGTCCTCATGCCAAGTAGGTTCCAATGGTATATAGCATGTGCGTGCACGATTTTTTGTTTCGGCGTACTAACTTCACGTAATATAGCCTCATATGGTAAATTTTTAAAATTGAATTAAAAAAAAAAAACCCAGGATCAGGTTTTTCATGTGGGTTCGTCCTCATCCCAAGTAGGTTCCAATGGTATATAGCATGTGCGTGCACGATTTTTTGTTTCGGCGTACTAACTTCACGTAATATAGCCTCATATGGTAAATTTTTAAAATTGAATTTTAAATAAAAAAAAACCCAGGATCAAGTTTTTCATGTGGGTTCGTCCTCATGCCAAGTAGGTTCCAATGGTATATAGCATGTGCGTGCACGATTTTTTGTTTCGGCGTACTAACTTCACGTAATATAGCCTCAAATGATAAATTTTTAAAATTGAATTTTAAATAAAAAAACAACCCAGGATCAAATTTTTCATGTGGGTTAGTCCTCATCCCAAGTAGGTTCCAATGGTATATAGTATGTGCGTGCACGATTTTTTGTTTCGGCGTACTAACTTCACGTAATATAGCCTCATATGGTAAATTTTTAAAATTGAATTTTAAATAAAAAAAAACCCAGGATCAAGTTTTTCATGTGGGTTCGTCCTCATGCCAAGTAGGTTCCAATGGTATATAGCATGTGCGTGCACGATTTTTTGTTTCGGCGTACTAACTTCACGTAATATAGCCTCATATGGTAAATTTTTAAAATTTAATTAAAAAAAAAAAAACCCAGGATCAAGTTTTTCATGTGGGTTCGTCCTCATCCCAAGTAGGTTCCAATGGTATATAGCATGTGCGTGCACGATTTTTTTGTTTCGGCGTACTAACTTCACGTAATATAGCCTCAAATGATAAATTTTTAAAATTGAATTTTAAATAAAAAAACAACCCAGGATCAAATTTTTCATGTGGGTTAGTCCTCATCCCAAGTAGGTTCCAATGGTATATAGTATGTGCGTGCACGATTTTTTGTTTCGGCGTACTAACTTCACGTAATATAGCCTCAAATGATAAATTTTTAAAATTGAATTTTAAATAAAAAAACAACCCAGGATCAAATTTTTCATGTGGGTTAGTCCTCATCCCAAGTAGGTTCCAATGGTATATAGTATGTGCGTGCACGATTTTTTGTTTCGGCGTACTAACTTCACGTAATATAGCCTCATATGGTAAATTTTTAAAATTGAATTTTAAATAAAAAAAAACCCAGGATCAAGTTTTTCATGTGGGTTCGTCCTCATGCCAAGTAGGTTCCAATGGTATATAGCATGTGCGTGCACGATTTTTTGTTTCGGCGTACTAACTTCACGTAATATAGCCTCAAATGATAAATTTTTAAAATTGAATTTTAAATAAAAAAACAACCCAGGATCAAATTTTTCATGTGGGTTAGTCCTCATCCCAAGTAGGTTCCAATGGTATATAGTATGTGCGTGCACGATTTTTTGTTTCGGCGTACTAACTTCACGTAATATAGCCTCATATGGTAAATTTTTAAAATTGAATTTTAAATAAAAAAAAACCCAGGATCAAGTTTTTCATGTGGGTTCGTCCTCATCCCAAGTAGGTTCCAATGGTATATAGCATGTGCGTGCACGATTTTTTGTTTCGGCGTACTAACTTCACGTAATATAGCCTCATATGGTAAATTTTTAAAATTGAATTAAAAAAAAAAAAACCCAGGATCAAGTTTTTCATGTGGGTTCGTCCTCATCCCAAGTAGGTTCCAATGGTATATAGCATGTGCGTGCACGATTTTTTGTTTCGGCGTACTAACTTCACGTAATATAGCCTCATATGGTAAATTTTTAAAATTGAATTTTAAATAAAAAAACAACCCAGGATCAAATTTTTCATGTGGGTTAGTCCTCATCCCAAGTAGGTTCCAATGGTATATAGTATGTGCGTGCACGATTTTTTGTTTCGGCGTACTAACTTCACGTAATATAGCCTCATATGGTAAATTTTTAAAATTGAATTTTAAATAAAAAAAAACCCAGGATCAAGTTTTTCATGTGGGTTCGTCCTCATGCCAAGTAGGTTCCAATGGTATATAGCATGTGCGTGCACGATTTTTTGTTTCGGCGTACTAACTTCACGTAATATAGCCTCATATGGTTAATTTTTAAAATTGAATTAAAAAAAAAAAAACCCAGGATCAAGTTTTTCATGTGGGTTCGTCCTCATCCCAAGTAGGTTCCAATGGTATATAGCATGTGCGTGCACGATTTTTTTGTTTCGGCGTACTAACTTCACGTAATATAGCCTCAAATGATAAATTTTTAAAATTGAATTTTAAATAAAAAAACAACCCAGGGTCAAATTTTTCATGTGGGTTAGTCCTCATCCCAAGTAGGTTCCAATGGTATATAGTATGTGCGTGCACGATTTTTTGTTTCGGCGTACTAACTTCACGTAATATAGCCTCATATGGTAAATTTTTAAAATTGAATTTTAAATAAAAAAAAACCCAGGATCAAGTTTTTCATGTGGGTTCGTCCTCATGCCAAGTAGGTTCCAATGGTATATAGCATGTGCGTGCACGATTTTTTGTTTCGGCGTACTAACTTCACGTAATATAGCCTCATATGGTAAATTTTTAAAATTGAATTAAAAAAAAAAAAACCCAGGATCAAGTTTTTCATGTGGGTTCGTCCTCATGCCAAGTAGGTTCCAATGGTATATAGCATGTGCGTGCACGATTTTTTGTTTCGGCGTACTAACTTCACGTAATATAGCCTCAAATGATAAATTTTTAAAATTGAATTTTAAATAAAAAAACAACCCAGGATCAAATTTTTCATGTGGGTTAGTCCTCATCCCAAGTAGGTTCCAATGGTATATAGTATGTGCGTGCACGATTTTTTGTTTCGGCGTACTAACTTCACGTAATATAGCCTCATATGGTAAATTTTTAAAATTGAATTTTAAATAAAAAAAACCCAGGATCAAGTTTTTCATGTGGGTTCGTCCTCATGCCAAGTAGGTTCCAATGGTATATAGCATGTGCGTGCACGATTTTTTGTTTCGGCGTACTAACTTCACGTAATATAGCCTCATATGGTAAATTTTTAAAATTGAATTAAAAAAAAAAAAATCCAGGATCAAGTTTTTCATGTGGGTTCGTCCTCATCCCAAGTAGGTTCCAATGGTATATAGCATGTGCGTGCACGATTTTTTTGTTTCGGCGTACTAACTTCACGTAATATAGCCTCAAATGATAAATTTTTAAAATTGAATTTTAAATAAAAAAACAACCCAGGATCAAATTTTTCATGTGGGTTAGTCCTCATCCCAAGTAGGTTCCAATGGTATATAGTATGTGCGTGCACGATTTTTTGTTTCGGCGTACTAACTTCACGTAATATAGCCTCATATGGTAAATTTTTAAAATTGAATTTTAAATAAAAAAAAACCCAGGATCAAGTTTTTCATGTGGGTTCGTCCTCATGCCAAGTAGGTTCCAATGGTATATAGCATGTGCGTGCACGATTTTTTGTTTCGGCGTACTAACTTCACGTAATATAGCCTCATATGGTAAATTTTTAATATTGAATTAAAAAAAAAAAAACCCAGGATCAAGTTTTTCATGTGGGTTCGTCCTCATGCCAAGTAGGTTCCAATGGTATATAGCATGTGCGTGCACGATTTTTTGTTTCGGCGTACTAACTTCACGTAATATAGCCTCAAATGATAAATTTTTAAAATTGAATTTTAAATAAAAAAACAACCCAGGATCAAATTTTTCATGTGGGTTAGTCTTCATCCCAAGTAGGTTCCAATGGTATATAGTATGTGCGTGCACGATTTTTTGTTTCGGCGTACTAACTTCACGTAATATAGCCTCATATGGTAAATTTTTAAAATTGAATTTTAAATAAAAAAAAACCCAGGATCAAGTTTTTCATGTGGGTTCGTCCTCATGCCAAGTAGGTTCCAATGGTATATAGCATGTGCGTGCACGATTTTTTGTTTCGGCGTACTAACTTCACGTAATATAGCCTCATATGGTAAATTTTTAAAATTGAATTAAAAAAAAAAAAACCCAGGATAAAGTTTTTCATGTGGGTTCGTCCTCATCCCAAGTAGGTTCCAATGGTATATAGCATGTGCGTGCACGATTTTTTTGTTTCGGCGTACTAACTTCACGTAATATAGCCTCAAATGATAAATTTTTAAAATTGAATTTTAAATAAAAAAAAAACCCAGGATCAAGTTTTTCATGTGGGTTCGTCCTCATGCCAAGTAGGTTCCAATGGTATATAGCATGTGCGTGCACGATTTTTTGTTTCGGCGTACTAACTTCACGTAATATAGCCTCATATGGTAAATTTTTAAAATTGAATTAAAAAAAAAAAAACCCAGGATCAGGTTTTTCATGTGGGTTCGTCCTCATCCCAAGTAGGTTCCAATGGTATATAGCATGTGCGTGCACGATTTTTTGTTTCGGCGTACTAACTTCACGTAATATAGCCTCATATGGTAAATTTTTAAAATTGAATTTTAAATAAAAAAAAACCCAGGATCAAGTTTTTCATGTGGGTTCGTCCTCATGCCAAGTAGGTTCCAATGGTATATAGCATGTGCGTGCACGATTTTTTGTTTCGGCGTACTAACTTCACGTAATATAGCCTCAAATGATAAATTTTTAAAATTGAATTTTAAATAAAAAAACAACCCAGGATCAAATTTTTCATGTGGGTTAGTCCTCATCCCAAGTAGGTTCCAATGGTATATAGTATGTGCGTGCACGATTTTTTGTTTCGGCGTACTAACTTCACGTAATATAGCCTCATATGGTAAATTTTTAAAATTGAATTTTAAATAAAAAAAAACCCAGGATCAAGTTTTTCATGTGGGTTCGTCCTCATGCCAAGTAGGTTCCAATGGTATATAGCATGTGCGTGCACGATTTTTTGTTTCGGCGTACTAACTTCACGTAATATAGCCTCATATGGTAAATTTTTAAAATTGAATTAAAAAAAAAAAAACCCAGGATCAAGTTTTTCATGTGGGTTCGTCCTCATCCCAAGTAGGTTCCAATGGTATATAGCATGTGCGTGCACGATTTTTTTGTTTCGGCGTACTAACTTCACGTAATATAGCCTCAAATGATAAATTTTTAAAATTGAATTTTAAATAAAAAAAAAACCCAGGATCAAGTTTTTCATGTGGGTTCGTCCTCATGCCAAGTAGGTTCCAATGGTATATAGCATGTGCGTGCACGATTTTTTGTTTCGGCGTACTAACTTCACGTAATATAGCCTCATATGGTAAATTTTTAAAATTGAATTAAAAAAAAAAAAACCCAGGATCAGGTTTTTCATGTGGGTTCGTCCTCATCCCAAGTAGGTTCCAATGGTATATAGCATGTGCGTGCACGATTTTTTGTTTCGGCGTACTAACTTCACGTAATATAGCCTCATATGGTAAATTTTTAAAATTGAATTTTAAATAAAAAAAAACCCAGGATCAAGTTTTTCATGTGGGTTCGTCCTCATGCCAAGTAGGTTCCAATGGTATATAGCATGTGCGTGCACGATTTTTTGTTTCGGCGTACTAACTTCACGTAATATAGCCTCAAATGATAAATTTTTAAAATTGAATTTTAAATAAAAAAACAACCCAGGATCAAATTTTTCATGTGGGTTAGTCCTCATCCCAAGTAGGTTCCAATGGTATATAGCATGTGCGTGCACGATTTTTTGTTTCGGCGTACTAACTTCACGTAATATAGCCTCAAATGATAAATTTTTAAAATTGAATTTTAAATAAAAAAACAACCCAGGATCAAATTTTTCATGTGGGTTAGTCCTCATCCCAAGTAGGTTCCAATGGTATATAGCATGTGCGTGCACGATTTTTTGTTTCGGCGTACTAACTTCACGTAATGTAGCCTCATATGGTAAATTTTTAAAAGTGAATTAAAAAAAAAAAAACCCAGGATCAAGTTTTTCATGTGGGTTCGTCCTCATCCCAAGTAGGTTCCAATGGTATATAGCATGTGCGTGCACGATTTTTTGTTTCGGCGTACTAACTTCACGTATTATAGCCTCATATGGTAAATTTTTAAAATTGAATTTTAAATGAAAAAAAACCCAGGATCAAGTTTTTCATGTGGGTTCGTCCTCATGCCAAGTAGGTTCCAATGGTATATAGCATGTGCGTGCACGATTTTTTGTTTCGGCGTACTAACTTCACGTAATATAGCCTCATATGGTAAATTTTTAAAATTGAATTTTAAATGAAAAAAAACCCAGGATCAAGTTTTTCATGTGGGTTCGTCCTCATGCCATGTAGGTTCCAATAGTATATAGCATGTGCGTGCACGATTTTTTGTTTCGGCGTACTAACTTCACGTAATATAGCCTCAAATGATAAATTTTTAAAATTGAATTTTAAATAAAAAAACAACCCAGGATCAAATTTTTCATGTGGGTTAGTCCTCATACCAAGTAGGTTCCAATGGTATATAGTATGTGCGTGCACGATTTTTTGTTTCGGCGTACTAACTTCACGTAAGGTAGCCTCATATGGTAAATTTTTAAAATTGAATTTTAAATAAAAAAAAACCCAGGATCAAGTTTTTCATGTGGGTTCGTCCTCATCCCAAGTAGGTTTCAATAGTATATAGCATGTGCGTGCTCGATTTTTTGTTTCGGCGTCTAACTTCACGTAATATAGCTTCATATGGTAAATTTTTAAAATTGAATTTTAAATAAAAAAAAAAACCAGGATCAAGTTTTTCATGTGGGTTCGTCCTCATCCCAAGTAGATTCCAATGGTATATAGCATGTGCGTGCACGATTTTTTGTTTCGGCGTACTAACTTCACGTAATATAGCCTCATATGGTAAATTTTTAAAATTGAATTTTAAATAAAAAAAAACCCAGGATCAGGTTTTTCATGTGGGTTCGTCCTCATCCCAAGTAGGTTCCAATGGTATATAGCATGTGCGTGCATGATTTTTTGTTTCGGCGTACTAACTTCACGTAATATAGCCTCATATGGTAAATTTTTAAAATTGAATTTTAAATAAAAAAAAACCCAGGATCAAGTTTTTCATGTGGGTTCGTCCTCATCCCAAGTAGGTTACAATGGTATATAGCATGTGCGTGCACGATTTTTTGTTTCGGCGTACTAACTTCACGTAATATAGCCTCATATGGTAAATTTTTAAAATTGAATTAAAAAAAAAAAAACCCAGGATCAAGTTTTTCATGTGGGTTCGTCCTCATCCCAAGTAGGTTCCAATGGTATATAGCATCTGCGTGCACGATTTTTTGTTTCGGCGTACTAACTTCACGTAATATAGCCTCATATGGTAAATTTTTAAAATTGAATTTTAAATAAAAAAAAAAACCCAGGATCAAGTTTTTCATGTGAGTTCGTCCTCATCCTAAGTAGGTTCCAATGGTATATAGCATGTGCGTGCACGATTTTTTGTTTCGGCGTACTAACTTCACGTAATATAGCCTTATATGGTAAATTTTTAAAATTGAATTTTAAATAAAAAAAAAAACCCAGGATCAAGTTTTTCATGTGAGTTCGTCCTCATCCTAAGTAGGTTCCAATGGTATATAGCATGTGCGTGCACGATTTTTTGTTTCGGCGTACTAACTTCACGTAATATAGCCTCATATGGTAAATTTTTAAAATTGAATTTTAAATAAAAAAAAACCCAGGATCAAGTTTTTCATATGGGTTCGTCCTCATCCCAAGTAGGTTCCAATGGTATATAGCATGTGCGTGCACGATTTTTTGTTTCGGCGTACTAACTTCACGTAATATAGCCTCATATGGTAAATTTTTAAAATTGAATTAAAAAAAAAAAACCCAGGATCAAGTTTTTCATGTGGGTTCGTCCTCATCCCAAGTAGGTTCCAATGGTATATAGCATCTGCGTGCACGATTTTTTGTTTCGGCGTACTAACTTCACGTAATATAGCCTCATATAGTAAATTTTTAAAATTGAATTTTAAATAAAAAAAAAAACCCAGGATCAAGTTTTTCATGTGAGTTCGTCCTCATCCCAAGTAGGTTCCAATGGTATATAGCATGTGCGTGCACGATTTTTTGTTTCGGCGTACTAACTTCACGTAATATAGCCTCATATGGTAAATTTTTAAAATTGAATTTTAAATAAAAAAAAACCCAGGATCAAGTTTTTCATGTGGGTTCGTCCTCATCCCAAGTAGGTTCCAATGGTATATAGCATGTGCGTGCACGATTTTTTGTTTCGGCGTACTAACTTCACGTAATATAGCCTCAAATGATAAATTTTTAAAATTGAATTTTAAATGAAAAAACAACCCAGGATCAAATTTTTCATGTGGGTTAGTCCTCATCCCACGTAGGTTCCAATGGTATATAGCATGTGCGTGCACGATTTTTTGTTTCGGCGTACTAACTTCACGTAATATAGCCTCATATGGTAAATTTTTAAAATTGAATTTTAAATAAAAAAAAACCCAGGATCAAGTTTTTCATGTGGGTTCGTCCTCATCCCAAGTAGGTTCCAATGGTATATAGCATGTGCGTGCACGATTTTTTGTTTCGGCGTACTAACTTCACGTAATGTAGCCTCATATGGTAAATTTTTAAAATTGAATTTTAAATAAAAAAACAACCCAGTATCAAATTTTTCATGTGGGTTAGTCCTCATCCCAAGTAGGTTCCAATGGTATATAGTATGTGCGTGCACGATTTTTTGTTTCGGCGTACTAACTTCACGTAATATAGCCTCATATGGTAAATTTTTAAAATTGAATTTTAAATTTAAAAAAACCCAGGATCAAGTTTTTCATGTGGGTTCGTCCTCATCTCAAGTAGGTTCCAATGGTATATAGCATGTGCGTGCACAATTTTTTGTTTCGGCGTAGTAACTTCACGTAAGGTAGCCTCATATGGTAAATTTTTAAAATTGAATTTTAAATAAAAAAAAAACCCAGGATCAAGTTTTTCATGTGGGTTCGTCCTCATCCCAAGTAGGTTTCAATAGTATATAGCATGTGCGTGCTCGATTTTTTGTTTCGGCGTCTAACTTCACGTAATATAGCCTCATATGGTAAATTTTTAAAATTGAATTTTAAATAAAAAAAAAAACCAGGATCAAGTTTTTCATGTGGGTTCGTCCTCATCCCAAGTAGATTCCAATGGTATATAGCATGTGCGTGCACGATTTTTTGTTTCGGCATACTAACTTCACGTAATATAGCCTCATATGGTAAATTTTTAAAATTGAATTTTAAATAAAAAAAAACCCAGGATCAGGTTTTTCATGTGGGTTCGTCCTCATCCCAAGTAGGTTCCAATGGTATATAGCATGTGCGTGCATGATTTTTTGTTTCGGCGTACTAACTTCACGTAATATAGCCTCATATGGTAAATTTTTAAAATTGAATTTTAAATAAAAAAAAACCCAGGATCAAGTTTTTCATGTGGGTTCGTCCTCATCCCAAGTAGGTTCCAATGGTATATAGCATGTGCGTGCACGATTTTTTGTTTCGGCGTACTAACTTCACGTAATATAGCCTCATATGGTAAATTTTTAAAATTGAATTTTAAATAAAAAAAAACCCAGGATCAAGTTTTTCATATGGGTTCGTCCTCATCCCAAGTAGGTTCCAATGGTATATAGCATGTGCGTGCACGATTTTTTGTTTCGGCGTACTAACTTCACGTAATATAGCCTCATATGGTAAATTTTTAAAATTGAATTAAAAAAAAAAAAACCCAGGATCAAGTTTTTCATGTGGGTTCGTCCTCATCCCAAGTAGGTTCCAATGGTATATAGCATCTGCGTGCACGATTTTTTGTTTCGGCGTACTAACTTCACGTAATATAGCCTCATATGGTAAATTTTTAAAATTGAATTTTAAATAAAAAAAAAAACCCAGGATCAAGTTTTTCATGTGAGTTCGTCCTCATCCTAAGTAGGTTCCAATGGTATATAGCATGTGCGTGCACGATTTTTTGTTTCGGCGTACTAACTTCACGTAATATAGCCTTATATGGTAAATTTTTAAAATTGAATTTTAAATAAAAAAAAAAACCCAGGATCAAGTTTTTCATGTGAGTTCGTCCTCATCCCAAGTAGGTTCCAATGGTATATAGCATGTGCGTGCACGATTTTTTGTTTCGGCGTACTAACTTCACGTAATATAGCCTCATATGGTAAATTTTTAAAATTGAATTTTAAATAAAAAAAAACCCAGGATCAAGTTTTTCATATGGGTTCGTCCTCATCCCAAGTAGGTTCCAATGGTATATAGCATGTGCGTGCACGATTTTTTGTTTCGGCGTACTAACTTCACGTAATATAGCCTCATATGGTAAATTTTTAAAATTGAATTAAAAAAAAAAAACCCAGGATCAAGTTTTTCATGTGGGTTCGTCCTCATCCCAAGTAGGTTCCAATGGTATATAGCATCTGCGTGCACGATTTTTTGTTTCGGCGTACTAACTTCACGTAATATAGCCTCATATAGTAAATTTTTAAAATTGAATTTTAAATAAAAAAAAAAACCCAGGATCAAGTTTTTCATGTGAGTTCGTCCTCATCCCAAGTAGGTTCCAATGGTATATAGCATGTGCGTGCACGATTTTTTGTTTCGGCGTACTAACTTCACGTAATATAGCCTCATATGGTAAATTTTTAAAATTGAATTTTAAATAAAAAAAAACCCAGGATCAAGTTTTTCATGTGGGTTCGTCCTCATCCCAAGTAGGTTCCAATGGTATATAGCATGTGCGTGCACGATTTTTTGTTTCGGCGTACTAACTTCACGTAATATAGCCTCAAATGATAAATTTTTAAAATTGAATTTTAAATGAAAAAACAACCCAGGATCAAATTTTTCATGTGGGTTAGTCCTCATCCCACGTAGGTTCCAATGGTATATAGCATGTGCGTGCACGATTTTTTGTTTCGGCGTACTAACTTCACGTAATATAGCCTCATATGGTAAATTTTTAAAATTGAATTTTAAATAAAAAAAAACCCAGGATCAAGTTTTTCATGTGGGTTCGTCCTCATCCCAAGTAGGTTACAATGGTATATAGCATGTGCGTGCACGATTTTTTGTTTCGGCGTACTAACTTCACGTAATATAGCCTCATATGGTAAATTTTTAAAATTGAATTAAAAAAAAAAAACCCAGGATCAAGTTTTTCATGTGGGTTCGTCCTCATCCCAAGTAGGTTCCAATGGTATATAGCATCTGCGTGCACGATTTTTTGTTTCGGCGTACTAACTTCACGTAATATAGCCTCATATGGTAAATTTTTAAAATTGAATTTTAAATAAAAAAAAACCCAGGATCAAGTTTTTCATGTGGGTTCGTCCTCATCCCAAGTAGGTTCCAATGGTATATAGCATGTGCGTGCACGATTTTTTATTTCGGCGTACTAACTTCACGTAATATAGCCTGATATGGTAAATTTTTAAAATTTAATTTTAAATAAAAAAAAAACCCAGGATCAAGTTTTTCATGTGGGTTCGTCCTCATCCCAAGTAGGTTCCAATGGTATATAGCATGTGCGTGCACGATTTTTTGTTTCGGCGTACTAACTTCACGTAATATAGCCTCATATGGTAAATTTTTAAAATTGAATTTTAAATTAAAAAAAACCCAGGATCAAGTTTTTCATGTGGGTTCGCCCTCATCCCAAGTAGGTTCCAATGGTATATAGCATGTGCGTGCACGATTTTTTGTTTCGGCGTACTAACTTCACGTAATATAGCCTCATATGGTAAATTTTTAAAATTGAATTTTAAATAAAAAAAAACCCAGGATCAAGTTTTTCATGTGGGTTCGTCCTCATCCTAAGTAGGTTCCAATGGTATATAGCATGTGCGTGCACGATTTTTTGTTTCGGCGTACTAACTTCACGTAATATAGCCTCATATGGTAAATTTTTAAAATTGAATTTTAAATAAAAAAAAACCCAGGATCAAGTTTTTCATGTGGGTTCGTCCTCATCCCAAGTAGGTTCCAATGGTATATAGCATGTGCGTGCACGATTTTTTGTTTCGGCGTACTAACTTCACGTAATATAGCCTCATATGGTAAATTTTTAAAATTGAATTTTAAATAAAAAAAAACCCAGGATCAAGTTTTTCATGTGGGTTCGTCCTCATCCCAAGTAGGTTCCAATGGTATATAGCATGTGCGTGCACGATTTTTTGTTTCGGCGTACTAACTTCACGTAATATAGCCTCAAATGATAAATTTTTAAAATTGAATTTTAAATAAAAAAACAACCCAGGATCAAGTTTTTCATGTGGGTTCGTCCTCATCCCAAGTAGGTTCCAATGGTATATAGCATGTGCGTGCACGATTTTTTGTTTCGGCGTACTAACTTCACGTAATATAGCCTCATATGGTACATTTTTAAAATTGAATTTTAAATAAAAAAAAACCCAGGATCAAGTTTTTCATGTGGGTTCGTCCTCATCCCAAGTAGGTTCCAATGGTATATAGCATGTGCGTGCACGATTTTTTGTTTCGGCGTACTAATTTCACGTAATATAGCATCATATGGAAAATTTTTAAAATTGAATTTTAAATAAAAAAAAAACCCAGGATCAAGTTTTTCATGTGGGTTCGTCCTCATCCCAAGTAGGTTCCAATGGTATATAGCATGTGCGTGCACGATTTTTTGTTTCGGCGTACTAACTTCACGTAATATAGCCTCATATGGTACATTTTTAAAATTGAATTTAAAAAAAAAAAAAACCCAGGATCAAGTTTTTCATGTGGGTTCGTCCTCATCCCAAGTAGGTTCCAATAGTATATAGCATGTGCATGCTCGATTTTTTGTTTCGGCGTCTAACTTCACGTAATATAGCCTCATATGGTAAGTGTTTAAAATTGAATTTTAAATAAAAAAAAACCCAGGATCAAGTTTTTCATGTGGGTTCGTTCTCATCCCAAGTAGGTTCCAATGGTATATAGCATGTGCGTGCTCGATTTTTTGTTTCGGCGTCTAACTTCACGTAATATAGCCTCATATGGTAAGTTTTTAAAATTGAATTTTAAATAAAAAAAAACCCAGGATCAAGTTTTTCATGTGGGTTCGTCCTCATCCCAAGTAGGTTCCAATGGTATATAGCATGTGCGTGCACGATTTTTTGTTTCGGCGTACTAATTTCACGTAATATAGCCTCATATGGAAAATTTTTAAAATTGAATTTTAAATAAAAAAAAACCCAGGATCAAGTTTTTCATGTGGGTTCGTCCTCATCCCAAGTAGGTTCCAATGGTATATAGCATGTGCGTGCACGATTTTTTGTTTCGGCGTACTAACTTCACGTAATATAGCCTCATATGGTACATTTTTAAAATTGAATTTTAAATAAAAAAAAACCCAGGATCAAGTTTTTCATGTGGGTTCGTCCTCATCCCAAGTAGGTTCAAATGGTATATAGCATGTGCGTGCACAATTTTTTGTTTCGGCGTAGTAACTTCACGTAAGGTAGCCTCATATGGTAAATTTTTAAAATTGAATTTTAAATAAAAAAACAACCCAGGATCAAATTTTTCATGTGGGTTAGTCCTCATACCAAGTAGGTTCCAATGGTATATAGCATGTGCGTGCACGATTTTTTGTTTCGGCGTACTAACTTCACGTAATATAGCCTCATATGGTAAATTTTTAAAATTGAATTTTAAATAAAAAAAAAACCCAGGATCAAGTTTTTCATGTGAGTTCGTCCTCATCCCAAGTAGGTTCCAATGGTATATAGCATGTGCGTGCACGATTTTTTGTTTCGCCGTACTAACTTCACGTAATATAGCCTCATATGGTAAATTTTTAAAATTGAATTTTAAATAAAAAAAAAAATCAGGATCAAGTTTTTCATGTGAGTTCGTCCTCATCCCAAGTAGGTTCCAATGGTATATAGCATGTGCGTGCACGATTTTTTGTTTCGGCGTACTAACTTCACGTAATATAGCCTCATATGGTAAATTTTTAAAATTGAATTAAAAAAAAAAAAACCCAGGATCAGGTTTTTCATGTGGGTTCGTCCTCATCCCAAGTAGGTTCCAATGGTATATAGCATGTGCGTGCACGATTTTTTGTTTCGGCGTACTAACTTCACGTAATATAGCCTCATATGGTAAATTTTTAAAATTGAATTTTAATTAAAAAAAAACCCAGGATCAAGTTTTTCATGTGGGTTCGTCCTCATGCCAAGTAGGTTCCAATGGTATATAGTATGTGCGTGCACGATTTTTTGTTTCGGCGTACTAACTTCACGTAATATAGCCTCAAATGATAAATTTTTAAAATTGAATTTTAAATAAAAAAACAACCCAGGATCAAATTTTTCATGTGGGTTAGTCCTCATCCCAAGTAGGTTCCAATGGTATATAGCATGTGCGTGCACGATTTTTTGTTTCGGCGTACTAACTTCACGTAATATAGCCTCAAATGATAAATTTTTAAAATTGAATTTTAAATAAAAAAACAACCCAGGATCAAATTTTTCATGTGGGTTAGTCCTCATCCCAAGTAGGTTCCAATGGTATATAGCATGTGCGTGCACGATTTTTTGTTTCGGCGTACTAACTTCACGTAATGTAGCCTCATATGGTAAATTTTTAAAAGTGAATTAAAAAAAAAAAACCCAGGATCAGGTTTTTCATGTGGGTTCGTCCTCATCCCAAGTAGGTTCCAATGGTATATAGCATGTGCGTGCACGATTTTTTGTTTCGGCGTACTAACTTCACGTATTATAGCCTCATATGGTAAATTTTTAAAATTGAATTTTAAATGAAAAAAAACCCAGGATCAAGTTTTTCATGTGGGTTCGTTCTCATGCCAAGTAGGTTCCAATGGTATATAGCATGTGCGTGCACGATTTTTTGTTTCGGCGTACTAACTTCACGTAATATAGCCTCATATGGTAAATTTTTAAAATTGAATTAAAAAAAAAAAAAACCTAGGATCAAGTTTTTCATGTGGGTTCGTCCTCATCCCAAGTAGGTTCCAATGGTATATAGCATGTGCGTGCACGATTTTTTGTTTCGGCGTACTAACTTCACGTAATATAGCCTCATATGGTAAATTTTTAAAATTGAATTTTAAATAAAAAAAAACCCAGGATCAAGTTTTTCATGTGGGTTCGTCCTCATGCCAAGTAGGTTCCAATGGTATATAGCATGTGCGTGCACGATTTTTTGTTTCGGCGTACTAACTTACGTAATATAGCCTCATATGGTAAATTTTTAAAATTGAATTTCAAATAAAAAAAAAAACCCAGGATCAAGTTTTTCATGTGGGTTCGTCCTCATCCCAAGTAGGTTACAATGGTATATAGCATGTGCGTGCACGATTTTTTATTTCGGCGTACTAACTTCACGTAATATAGCCTCATATGGTAAATTTTTAAAATTGAATTTCAAATAAAAAAAAAACCCAGGATCAAGTTTTTCATGTGGGTTCGTCCTCATCCCAAGTAGGTTACAATGGTATATAGCATGTGCGTGCACGATTTTTTGTTTCGGCGTACTAACTTCACGTAATATAGCCTCATATGGTAAATTTTTAAAATTGAATTTCAAATAAAAAAAAAAACCCAGGATCAAGTTTTTCATGTGGGTTCGTCCTCATCCCAAGTAGGTTACAATGGTATATAGCATGTGCGTGCACGATTTTTTGTTTCGGCGTCTAACTTCACGTAATATAGCCTCATATGATAAATTTTTAAAATTGAATTTCAAATAAAAAAAAACCCAGGATCAAGTTTTTCATGTGGGTGCGTCCTCATCCCAAGTAGGTTACAATGGTATATAGCATGTGCGTGCACGATTTTTTGTTTCGGCGTACTAACTTACGTAATATAGCCTCATATGGTAAATTTTAAAAATTGAATTTCAAATAAAAAAAAAAACCCAGGATCAAGTTTTTCATGTGGGTTCGTCCTCATCCCAAGTAGGTTACAATGGTATATAGCATGTGCGTGCACGATTTTTTGTTTCGGCGTACTAACTTCACGTAATATAGCCTCATATGGTAAATTTTTAAAATTGAATTTCAAATAAAAAAAAAAAACCCAGGATCAAGTTTTTCATGTGGGTTCGTCCTCATCCCAAGTAGGTTACAATGGTATATAGCATGTGCGTGCACGACTTTTTGTTTCGGCGTACTAACTTCACGTAATATAGCCTCATATGGTAAATTTTTAAAATTGAATTTCAAATAAAAAAAAAAACCCAGGATCAAGTTTTTCATGTGGGTTCGTCCTCATCCCAAGTAGGTTACAATGGTATATAGCATGTGCGTGCACGATTTTTTGTTTCGGCGTCTAACTTCACGTAATATAGCCTCATATGGTAAATTTTTAAAATTGAATTTCAAATAAAAAAAAAAACCCAGGATCAAGTTTTTCATGTGGGTTCGTCCTCATCCCAAGTAGGTTACAATGGCATATAGCATGTGCGTGCACGATTTTTTGTTTCGGCGTACTAACTTCACGTAATATAGCCTCATACGGTAAATTTTTAAAATTGAATTTCAAATAAAAAAAAACCCAGGATCAAGTTTTTCATGTGGGTTCGTCCTCATCCCAAGTAGGTTACAATGGTATATAGCATGTGCGTGCACGATTTTTTGTTTCGGCGTCTAACTTCACGTAATATAGCCTCATATGGTAAATTTTTAAAATTGAATTTCAAATAAAAAAAAAACCCAGGATCAAGTTTTTCATGTGGGTTCGTCCTCATCCCAAGTAGGTTCCAATGGTATATAGCATGTGCGTGCACGATTTTTTGTTTCGGCGTACTAATTTCACGTAATATAGCATCATATGGAAAATTTTTAAAATTGAATTTTAAATAAAAAAAAAACCCAGGATCAAGTTTTTCATGTGGGTTCGTCCTCATCCCAAGTAGGTTACAATGGTATATAGCATGTGCGTGTACAATTTTTTGTTTCGGCGTCTAACTTCACGTAATATAGCCTCATATGGTAAATTTTTAAAATTGAATTTCAAATAAAAAAAAAAACCCAGGATCAAGTTTTTCATGTGGGTTCGTCCTCATCCCAAGTAGGTTACAATGGTATATAGCATGTGCGTGCACGATTTTTTGTTTCGGCGTACTAACTTACGTAATATAGCCTCATATGGTAAATTTTTA
Source organism: Crataerina pallida (assembly GCA_949710015.1). Classification (NCBI taxonomy): domain Eukaryota; kingdom Metazoa; phylum Arthropoda; class Insecta; order Diptera; family Hippoboscidae; genus Crataerina; species Crataerina pallida. Next base: position 14,853,431 of record OX453289.1, read on the forward strand.
AAATTGAATTTCAAATAAAAAAAAAAAACCCAGGATCAAGTTTATCATGTGGGTTCGTCCTCATCCCAAGTAGGTTACAATGGTATATAGCATGTGCGTGCACGATTTTTTGTTTCGGCGTACTAACTTCACGTAATATAGCCTCATATGGTAAATTGTTAAAATTGAATTTCAAATAAAAAAAAAAAACCCAGGATCAAGTTTTTCATGTGGGTTCGTCCTCATCCCAAGTAGGTTACAATGGTATATAGCATGTGCGTGCACGATTTTTTGTTTCGGCGTACTAACTTACGTAATATAGCCTCATATGGTAAATTTTTAAAATTGAATTTCAAATAAAAAAAAAAACCCAGGATCAAGTTTTTCATGTGGGTTCGTCCTCATCCCAAGTAGGTTACAATGGTATATAGCATTTGCGTGCACGATTTTTTGTTTCGGCGTACTAACTTCACGTAATATAGCCTCATATGGTACATTTTTAAAATTGAATTTAAAAAAAAAAAAAACCCAGGATCAAGTTTTTCATGTGGGTTCGTCCTCATCCCAAGTAGGTTCCAATAGTATATAGCATGTGCATGCTCGATTTTTTGTTTCGGCGTCTAACTTCACGTAATATAGCCTCATATGGTAAGTTTTTAAATTGAATTTTAAATAAAAAAAAACCCAGGATCAAGTTTTTCATGTGGGTTCGTCCTCATCCCAAGTAGGTTCCAATGGTATATAGCATGTGCGTGCTCGATTTTTTGTTTCGGCGTCTAACTTCACGTAATATAGCCTCATATGGTAAGTTTTTAAAATTGAATTTTAAATAAAAAAAAACCCAGGATCAAGTTTTTCATGTGGGTTCGTCCTCATCCCAAGTAGGTTCCAATGGTATATAGCATGTGCGTGCACGATTTTTTGTTTCGGCGTACTAATTTCACGTAATATAGCCTCATATGGAAAATTTTTAAAATTGAATTTTAAATAAAAAAAAACCCAGGATCAAGTTTTTCATGTGGGTTCGTCCTCATCCCAAGTAGGTTCCAATGGCATATAGCATGTGCGTGCACGATTTTTTGTTTCGGCGTACTAACTTCACGTAATATAGCCTCATATGGTACATTTTTAAAATTTAATTTTAAATAAAAAAAAACCCAGGATCAAGTTTTTCATGTGGGTTCGTCCTCATCCCAAGTAGGTGGTATATAGCATGTGCGTGCACGATTTTTTGTTTCGGCGTACTAACTTCACGTAATATAGCCTCATATGGTAAATTTTTAAAATTGAATTTCAAATAAAAAAACAACCCAGGATCAAATTTTTCATGTGGGTTAGTCCTCATACCAAGTAGGTTCCAATGGTATATAGCATGTGCGTGCACGATTTTTTGTTTCGGCGTACTAACTTCACGTAATATAGCCTCATATGGTAAATTTTTAAAATTGAATTTTAAATAAAAAAAAAACCCAGGATCAAGTTTTTCATGTGAGTTCGTCCTCATCCCAAGTAGGTTCCAATGGTATATAGCATGTGCGTGCACGATTTTTTGTTTCGGCGTACTAACTTCACGTAATATAGCCTCATATGGTAAATTTTTAAAATTGAATTTTAAATAAAAAAAAAAAATCAAGATCAAGTTTTTCATGTGAGTTCGTCCTCATCCCAAGTAGGTTCCAATGGTATATAGCATGTGCGTGCACGATTTTTTGTTTCGGCGTACTAACTTCACGTAATATAGCCTCATATGGTAAATTTTTAAAATTGAATTAAAAAAAAAAAAACCCAGGATCAGGTTTTTCATGTGGGTTCGTCCTCATCCCAAGTAGGTTCCAATGGTATATAGCATGTGCGTGCACGATTTTTTGTTTCGGCGTACTAACTTCACGTAATATAGCCTCATATGGTAAATTTTTAAAATTGAATTTTAAATAAAAAAAAACCCAGGATCAAGTTTTTCATGTGGGTTCGTCCTCATGCCAAGTAGGTTCCAATGGTATATAGCATGTGCGTGCACGATTTTTTGTTTCGGCGTACTAACTTCACGTAATATAGCCTCAAATGATAAATTTTTAAAATTTAATTTTAAATAAAAAAACAACCCAGGATCAAATTTTTCATGTGGGTTAGTCCTCATCCCAAGTAGGTTCCAATGGTATATAGCATGTGCGTGCACGATTTTTTGTTTCGGCGTACTAACTTCACGTAATATAGCCTCAAATGATAAATTTTTAAAATTGAATTTTAAATAAAAAAACAACCCAGGATCAAATTTTTCATGTGGGTTAGTCCTCATCCCAAGTAGGTTCCAATGTTATATAGCATGTGCGTGCACGATTTTTTGTTTCGGCGTACTAACTTCACGTAATATAGCCTCATATGGTAAATTTTTAAAATTGAATTTCAAATAAAAAAAAACCCAGGATCAAGTTTTTCATGTGGGTTCGTCCTCATCCCAAGTAGGTTACAATGGTATATAGCATGTGCGTGCACGATTTTTTGTTTCGGCGTACTAACTTACGTAATATAGCTTCATATGGTAAATTTTTAAAATTGAATTTCAAATAAAAAAAAAAACCCAGGATCAAGTTTTTCATGTGGGTTCGTCCTCATCCCAAGTAGGTTACAATGGTATATAGCATGTGCGTGCACGATTTTTTGTTTCGGCGTACTAACTTACGTAATATAGCCTCATATGGTAAATTTTTAAAATTGAATTTCAAATAAAAAAAAAAACCCAGGATCAAGTTTTTCATGTGGGTTCGTCCTCATCCCAAGTAGGTTACAATGGTATATAGCATGTGCGTGCACGATTTTTTATTTCGGCGTACTAACTTCACGTAATATAGCCTCATATGGTAAATTTTTAAAATTGAATTTCAAATAAAAAAAAAACCCAGGATCAAGTTTTTCATGTGGGTTCGTCCTCATCCCAAGTAGGTTACAATGGTATATAGCATGTGCGTGCACGATTTTTTGTTTCGGCGTACTAACTTCACGTAATATAGCCTCATATGGTAAATTTTTAAAATTGAATTTCAAATAAAAAAAAAAACCCAGGATCAAGTTTTTCATATGGGTTCGTCCTCATCCCAAGTAGGTTACAATGGTATATAGCATGTGCGTGCACGATTTTTTGTTTCGGCGTACTAACTTACGTAATATAGCCTCATATGGTAAATTTTTAAAATTGAATTTCAAATAAAAAAAAAACCCAGGATCAAGTTTTTCATGTGGGTTCGTCCTCATCCCAAGTAGGTTACAATGGTATATAGCATGTGCGTGCACGATTTTTTGTTTCGGCGTCTAACTTCACGTAATATAGCCTCATATGGTAAATTTTTAAAATTGAATTTCAAATAAAAAAAAAAAACCCAGGATCAAGTTTTTCATGTGGGTTCGTCCTCATCCCAAGTAGGTTACAATGGTATATAGCATGTGCGTGCACGATTTTTTGTTTCGGCGTACTAACTTCACGTAATATAGCCTCATATGGTAAATTTTTAAAATTGAATTTCAAATAAAAAAAAAACCCAGGATCAAGTTTTTCATGTGGGTTCGCCCTCATCCCAAGTAGGTTACAATGGTATATAGCATGTGCGTGCACGATTTTTTGTTTCGGCGTCTAACTTCACGTAATATAGCCTCATATGGTAAATTTTTAAAATTGAATTTCAAATGAAAAAAAAAACTCAGGATCAAGTTTTTCATGTGGGTTCGTCCTCATCCCAAGTAGGTTACAATGGTATATAGCATGTGCGTGCACGATTTTTTGTTTCGGCGTCTAACTTCACGTAATATAGCCTCATATGGTAAATTTTTAAAATTGAATTTCAAATAAAAAAAAACCCAGGATCAAGTTTTTCATGTGGGTTCGTCCTCATCCCAAGTAGGTTACAATGGTATATAGCATGTGCGTGCACGATTTTTTGTTTCGGCGTCTAACTTCACGTAATATAGCCTCATATGGTAAATTTTTAAAATTGAATTTCAAATAAAAAAAAAAAACCCAGGATCAAGTTTTTCATGTGGGTTCGTCCTCATCCCAAGTAGGTTACAATGGTATATAGCATGTGCGTGCACGATTTTTTGTTTCGGCGTACTAACTTCACGTAATATAGCCTCATATGGTAAATTTTTAAAATTGAATTTCAAATAAAAAAAAAACCCAGGATCAAGTTTTTCATGTGGGTTCGTCCTCATCCCAAGTAGGTTACAATGGTATATAGCATGTGCGTGCACGATTTTTTGTTTCGGCGTCTAACTTCACGTAATATAGCCTCATATGGTAAATTTTTAAAATTGAATTTCAAATGAAAAAAAAAACTCAGGATCAAGTTTTTCATGTGGGTTCGTCCTCATCCCAAGTAGGTTACAATGGTATATAGCATGTGCGTGCACGATTTTTTGTTTCGGCGTCTAACTTCACGTAATATAGCCTCATATGATAAATTTTTAAAATTGAATTTCAAATAAAAAAAAAAAACCCAGGATCAAGTTTATCATGTGGGTTCGTCCTCATCCCAAGTAGGTTACAATGGTATATAGCATGTGTGTGCACGATTTTTTGTTTCGGCGTACTAACTTCACGTAATATAGCCTCATATGGTAAATTTTTAAAATTGAATTTCAAATAAAAAAAAAAACCCAGGATCAAGTTTTTCATGTGGGTTCGTCCTCATCCCAAGTAGGTTACAATGGTATATAGCATGTGCGTGCACGATTTTTTGTTTCGGCGTACTAACTTACGTAATATAGCCTCATATGGTAAATTTTTAAAATTGAATTTCAAATAAAAAAAAAAACCCAGGATCAAGTTTTTCATGTGGGTTCGTCCTCATCCCAAGTAGGTTACAATGGTATATAGCATGTGCGTGCACGATTTTTTATTTCGGCGTACTAACTTCACGTAATATAGCCTCATATGGTAAATTTTTAAAATTGAATTTCAAATAAAAAAAAAACCCAGGATCAAGTTTTTCATGTGGGTTCGTCCTCATCCCAAGTAGGTTACAATGGTATATAGCATGTGCGTGCACGATTTTTTGTTTCGGCGTACTAACTTACGTAATATAGCCTCATATGGTAAATTTTTAAAATTGAATTTCAAATAAAAAAAAAACCCAGGATCAAGTTTTTCATGTGGGTTCGTCCTCATCCCAAGTAGGTTACAATGGTATATAGCATGTGCGTGCACGATTTTTTGTTTCGGCGTCTAACTTCACGTAATATAGCCTCATATGGTAAATTTTTAAAATTGAATTTCAAATAAAAAAAAAAAACCCAGGATCAAGTTTTTCATGTGGGTTCGTCCTCATCCCAAGTAGGTTACAATGGTATATAGCATGTGCGTGCACGATTTTTTGTTTCGGCGTACTAACTTCACGTAATATAGCCTCATATGGTAAATTTTTAAAATTGAATTTCAAATAAAAAAAAAACCCAGGATCAAGTTTTTCATGTGGGTTCGTCCTCATCCCAAGTAGGTTACAATGGTATATAGCATGTGCGTGCACGATTTTTTGTTTCGGCGTCTAACTTCACGTAATATAGCCTCATATGGTAAATTTTTAAAATTGAATTTCAAATGAAAAAAAAAACTCAGGATCAAGTTTTTCATGTGGGTTCGTCCTCATCCCAAGTAGGTTCCAATGGTATATAGCATGTGCGTGCACGATTTTTTGTTTCGGCGTACTAATTTCACGTAATATAGCATCATATGGAAAATTTTTAAAATTGAATTTCAAATAAAAAAAAACCCAGGATCAAGTTTTTCATGTGGGTTCGTCCTCATCCCAAGTAGGTTACAATGGTATATAGCATGTGCGTGCACGATTTTTTGTTTCGGCGTCTAACTTCACGTAATATAGCCTCATATGGTAAATTTTTAAAATTGAATTTCAAATAAAAAAAAACCCAGGATCAAGTTTTTCATGTGGGTTCGTCCTCATCCCAAGTAGGTTACAATGGTATATAGCATGTGCGTGCACGATTTTTTGTTTCGGCGTACTAACTTACGTAATATAGCTTCATATGGTAAATTTTTAAAATTGAATTTCAAATAAAAAAAAAAACCCAGGATCAAGTTTTTCATGTGGGTTCGTCCTCATCCCAAGTAGGTTACAATGGTATATAGCATGTGCGTGCACGATTTTTTGTTTCGGCGTACTAACTTACGTAATATAGCCTCATATGGTAAATTTTTAAAATTGAATTTCAAATAAAAAAAAAAACCCAGGATCAAGTTTTTCATGTGGGTTCGTCCTCATCCCAAGTAGGTTACAATGGTATATAGCATGTGCGTGCACGATTTTTTGTTTCGGCGTACTAACTTACGTAATATAGCCTCATATGGTAAATTTTTAAAATTGAATTTCAAATAAAAAAAAAAAACCCAGGATCAAGTTTTTCATGTGGGTTCGTCCTCATCCCAAGTAGGTTACAATGGTATATAGCATGTGCGTGCACGATTTTTTGTTTCGGCGTACTAACTTCACGTAATATAGCCTCATATGGTAAATTGTTAAAATTGAATTTCAAATAAAAAAAAAAACCCAGGATCAAGTTTTTCATGTGGGTTCGTCCTCATCCCAAGTAGGTTCCAATGGTATATAGCATGTGCGTGCACGATTTTTTGTTTCGGCGTACTAATTTCACGTAATATAGCATCATATGGAAAATTTTTAAAATTGAATTTTAAATAAAAAAAAAAACCAGGATCAAGTTTTTCATGTGGGTTCGTCCTCATCCCAAGTAGGTTCCAATGGTATATAGCATGTGCGTGCACGATTTTTTGTTTCGGCGTACTAACTTCACGTAATATAGCCTCATATGGTACATTTTTAAAATTGAATTTAAAAAAAAAAAAAACCCAGGATCAAGTTTTTCATGTGGGTTCGTCCTCATCCCAAGTAGGTTCCAATAGTATATAGCATGTGCATGCTCGATTTTTTGTTTCGGCGTCTAACTTCACGTAATATAGCCTCATATGGTAAGTTTTTAAAATTGAATTTTAAATAAAAAAAAACCCAGGATCAAGTTTTTCATGTGGGTTCGTCCTCATCCCAAGTAGGTTCCAATGGTATATAGCATGTGCGTGCTCGATTTTTTGTTTCGGCGTCTAACTTCACGTAATATAGCCTCATATGGTAAGTTTTTAAAATTGAATTTTAAATAAAAAAAAACCCAGGATCAAGTTTTTCATGTGGGTTCGTCCTCATCCCAAGTAGGTTCCAATGGTATATAGCATGTGCGTGCACGATTTTTTGTTTCGGCGTACTAATTTCACGTAATATAGCCTCATATGGAAAATTTTTAAAATTGAATTTTAAATAAAAAAAAACCCAGGATCAAGTTTTTCATGTGGGTTCGTCCTCATCCCAAGTAGGTTCCAATGGTATATAGCATGTGCGTGCACGATTTTTTGTTTCGGCGTACTAACTTCACGTAATATAGCCTCATATGGTACATTTTTAAAATTGAATTTTAAATAAAAAAAAACCCAGGATCAAGTTTTTCATGTGGGTTCGTCCTCATCTCAAGTAGGTTACAATGGTATATAGCATGTGCGTGCACAATTTTTTGTTTCGGCGTAGTAACTTCACGTAAGGTAGCCTCATATGGTAAATTTTTAAAATTGAATTTTAAATAAAAAAACAACCCAGGATCAAATTTTTCATGTGGGTTAGTCCTCATACCAAGTAGGTTCCAATGGTATATAGCATGTGCGTGCACGATTTTTTGTTTCGGCGTACTAACTTCACGTAATATAGCCTCATATGGTAAATTTTTAAAATTGAATTTTAAATAAAAAAAAAACCCAGGATCAAGTTTTTCATGTGAGTTCGTCCTCATCCCAAGTAGGTTCCAATGGTATATAGCATGTGCGTGCACGATTTTTTGTTTCGCCGTACTAACTTCACGTAATATAGCCTCATATGGTAAATTTTTAAAATTGAATTTTAAATAAAAAAAAAAATCAGGATCAAGTTTTTCATGTGAGTTCGTCCTCATCCCAAGTAGGTTCCAATGGTATATAGCATGTGCGTGCACGATTTTTTGTTTCGGCGTACTAACTTCACGTAATATAGCCTCATATGGTAAATTTTTAAAATTGAATTAAAAAAAAAAAAACCCAGGATCAGGTTTTTCATGTGGGTTCGTCCTCATCCCAAGTAGGTTCCAATGGTATATAGCATGTGCGTGCACGATTTTTTGTTTCGGCGTACTAACTTCACGTAATATAGCCTCATATGGTAAATTTTTAAAATTGAATTTTAAATAAAAAAAAACCCAGGATCAAGTTTTTCATGTGGGTTCGTCCTCATGCCAAGTAGGTTCCAATGGTATATAGTATGTGCGTGCACGATTTTTTGTTTCGGCGTACTAACTTCACGTAATATAGCCTCAAATGATAAATTTTTAAAATTGAATTTTAAATAAAAAAACAACCCAGGATCAAATTTTTCATGTGGGTTAGTCCTCATCCCAAGTAGGTTCCAATGGTATATAGCATGTGCGTGCACGATTTTTTGTTTCGGCGTACTAACTTCACGTAATATAGCCTCAAATGATAAATTTTTAAAATTGAATTTTAAATAAAAAAACAACCCAGGATCAAATTTTTCATGTGGGTTAGTCCTCATCCCAAGTAGGTTCCAATGGTATATAGCATGTGCGTGCACGATTTTTTGTTTCGGCGTACTAACTTCACGTAATGTAGCCTCATATGGTAAATTTTTAAAAGTGAATTAAAAAAAAAAACCCAGGATCAAGTTTTTCATGTGGGTTCGTCCTCATCCCAAGTAGGTTCCAATGGTATATAGCATGTGCGTGCACGATTTTTTGTTTCGGCGTACTAACTTCACGTATTATAGCCTCATATGGTAAATTTTTAAAATTGAATTTTAAATGAAAAAAAACCCAGGATCAAGTTTTTCATGTGGGTTCGTCCTCATGCCAAGTAGGTTCCAATGGTATATAGCATGTGCGTGCACGATTTTTTGTTTCGGCGTACTAACTTCACGTAATATAGCCTCATATGGTAAATTTTTAAAATTGAATTAAAAAAAAAAAAAACCTAGGATCAAGTTTTTCATGTGGGTTCGTCCTCATCCCAAGTAGGTTCCAATGGTATATAGCATGTGCGTGCACGATTTTTTGTTTCGGCGTACTAACTTCACGTAATATAGCCCCATATGGTAAATTTTTAAAATTGAATTTTAAATAAAAAAAAACCCAGGATCAAGTTTTTCATGTGGGTTCGTCCTCATGCCAAGTAGGTTCCAATGGTATATAGCATGTGCGTGCACGATTTTTTGTTTCGGCGTACTAACTTACGTAATATAGCCTCATATGGTAAATTTTTAAAATTGAATTTCAAATAAAAAAAAAAACCCAGGATCAAGTTTTTCATGTGGGTTCGTCCTCATCCCAAGTAGGTTACAATGGTATATAGCATGTGCGTGCACGATTTTTTATTTCGGCGTACTAACTTCACGTAATATAGCCTCATATGGTAAATTTTTAAAATTGAATTTCAAATAAAAAAAAAACCCAGGATCAAGTTTTTCATGTGGGTTCGTCCTCATCCCAAGTAGGTTACAATGGTATATAGCATGTGCGTGCACGATTTTTTGTTTCGGCGTACTAACATCACGTAATATAGCCTCATATGGTAAATTTTTAAAATTGAATTTCAAATAAAAAAAAAAACCCAGGATCAAGTTTTTCATGTGGGTTCGTCCTCATCCCAAGTAGGTTACAATGGTATATAGCATGTGCGTGCACGATTTTTTGTTTCGGCGTACTAACTTACGTAATATAGCCTCATATGGTAAATTTTTAAAATTGAATTTCAAATAAAAAAAAAACCCAGGATCAAGTTTTTCATGTGGGTTCGTCCTCATCCCAAGTAGGTTACAATGGTATATAGCATGTGCGTGCACGATTTTTTGTTTCGGCGTCTAACTTCACGTAATATAGCCTCATATGGTAAATTTTTAAAATTGAATTTCAAATAAAAAAAAAAAACCCAGGATCAAGTTTTTCATGTGGGTTCGTCCTCATCCCAAGTAGGTTACAATGGTATATAGCATGTGCGTGCACGATTTTTTGTTTCGGCGTACTAACTTCACGTAATATAGCCTCATATGGTAAATTTTTAAAATTGAATTTCAAATAAAAAAAAAACCCAGGATCAAGTTTTTCATGTGGGTTCGTCCTCATCCCAAGTAGGTTACAATGGTATATAGCATGTGCGTGCACGATTTTTTGTTTCGGCGTCTAACTTCACGTAATATAGCCTCATATGGTAAATTTTTAAAATTGAATTTCAAATGAAAAAAAAAACTCAGGATCAAGTTTTTCATGTGGGTTCGTCCTCATCCCAAGTAGGTTACAATGGTATATAGCATGTGCGTGCACGATTTTTTGTTTCGGCGTACTAACTTCACGTAATATAGCCTCATATGATAAATTTTTAAAATTGAATTTCAAATAAAAAAAAACCCAGGATCAAGTTTTTCATGTGGGTTCGTCCTCATCCCAAGTAGGTTACAATGGTATATAGCATGTGCGTGCACGATTTTTTGTTTCGGCGTACTAACTTACGTAATATAGCCTCATATGGTAAATTTTAAAAATTGAATTTCAAATAAAAAAAAAAACCCAGGATCAAGTTTTTCATGTGGGTTCGTCCTCATCCCAAGTAGGTTACAATGGTATATAGCATGTGCGTGCACGATTTTTTGTTTCGGCGTACTAACTTCACGTAATATAGCCTCATATGGTAAATTTTTAAAATTGAATTTCAAATAAAAAAAAAAAACCCAGGATCAAGTTTTTCATGTGGGTTCGTCCTCATCCCAAGTAGGTTACAATGGTATATAGCATGTGCGTGCACGATTTTTTGTTTCGGCGTACTAACTTCACGTAATATAGCCTCATATGGTAAATTTTTAAAATTGAATTTCAAATAAAAAAAAAAACCCAGGATCAAGTTTTTCATGTGGGTTCGTCCTCATCCCAAGTAGGTTACAATGGTATATAGCATGTGCGTGCACGATTTTTTGTTTCGGCGTCTAACTTCACGTAATATAGCCTCATATGGTAAATTTTTAAAATTGAATTTCAAATAAAAAAAAAAACCCAGGATCAAGTTTTTCATGTGGGTTCGTCCTCAACCCAAGTAGGTTACAATGGCATATAGCATGTGCGTGCACGATTTTTTGTTTCGGCGTACTAACTTCACGTAATATAGCCTCATACGGTAAATTTTTAAAATTGAATTTCAAATAAAAAAAAAACCCAGGATCAAGTTTTTCATGTGGGTTCGTCCTCATCCCAAGTAGGTTACAATGGTATATAGCATGTGCGTGCACGATTTTTTGTTTCGGCGTCTAACTTCACGTAATATAGCCTCATATGGTAAATTTTTAAAATTGAATTTCAAATAAAAAAAAAACCCAGGATCAAGTTTTTCATGTGGGTTCGTCCTCATCCCAAGTAGGTTCCAATGGTATATAGCATGTGCGTGCACGATTTTTTGTTTCGGCGTACTAATTTCACGTAATATAGCATCATATGGAAAATTTTTAAAATTGAATTTTAAATAAAAAAAAAACCCAGGATCAAGTTTTTCATGTGGGTTCGTCCTCATCCCAAGTAGGTTACAATGGTATATAGCATGTGCGTGTACAATTTTTTGTTTCGGCGTCTAACTTCACGTAATATAGCCTCATATGGTAAATTTTTAAAATTGAATTTCAAATAAAAAAAAAAACCCAGGATCAAGTTTTTCATGTGGGTTCGTCCTCATCCCAAGTAGGTTACAATGGTATATAGCATGTGCGTGCACGATTTTTTGTTTCGGCGTACTAACTTACGTAATATAGCCTCATATGGTAAATTTTTAAAATTGAATTTCAAATAAAAAAAAAAAACCCAGGATCAAGTTTATCATGTGGGTTCGTCCTCATCCCAAGTAGGTTACAATGGTATATAGCATGTGCGTGCACGATTTTTTGTTTCGGCGTACTAACTTCACGTAATATAGCCTCATATGGTAAATTGTTAAAATTGAATTTCAAATAAAAAAAAAAACCCAGGATCAAGTTTTTCATGTGGGTTCGTCCTCATCCCAAGTAGGTTACAATGGTATATAGCATGTGCGTGCACGACTTTTTGTTTCGGCGTACTAACTTCACGTAATATAGCCTCATATGGTAAATTTTTAAAATTGAATTTCAAATAAAAAAAAAAACCCAGGATCAAGTTTTTCATGTGGGTTCGTCCTCATCCCAAGTAGGTTACAATGGTATATAGCATGTGCGTGCACGATTTTTTGTTTCGGCGTACTAACTTCACGTAATATAGCCTCATATGGTAAATTTTTAAAATTGAATTTCAAATAAAAAAAAAAACCCAGGATCAAGTTTTTCATGTGGGTTCGTCCTCATCCCAAGTAGGTTACAATGGTATATAGCATGTGCGTGTACAATTTTTTGTTTCGGCGTCTAACTTCACGTAATATAGCCTCATATGGTAAATTTTTAAAATTGAATTTCAAATAAAAAAAAAAAACCCAGGATCAAGTTTTTCATGTGGGTTCGTCCTCATCCCAAGTAGGTTACAATGGTATATAGCATGTGCGTGCACGATTTTTTGTTTCGGCGTACTAACTTACGTAATATAGCCTCATATGGTAAATTTTTAAAATTGAATTTCAAATAAAAAAAAAACCCAGGATCAAGTTTTTCATGTGGGTTCGTCCTCATCCCAAGTAGGTTACAATGGTATATAGCATTTGCGTGCACGATTTTTTGTTTCGGCGTACTAACTTCACGTAATATAGCCTCATATGGTACATTTTTAAAATTGAATTTAAAAAAAAAAAAAAACCCAGGATCAAGTTTTTCATGTGGGTTCGTCCTCATCCCAAGTAGGTTCCAATAGTATATAGCATGTGCATGCTCGATTTTTTGTTTCGGCGTCTAACTTCACGTAATATAGCCTCATATGGTAAGTTTTTAAATTGAATTTTAAATAAAAAAAAACCCAGGATCAAGTTTTTCATGTGGGTTCGTCCTCATCCCAAGTAGGTTCCAATGGTATATAGCATGTGCGTGCTCGATTTTTTGTTTCGGCGTCTAACTTCACGTAATATAGCCTCATATGGTAAGTTTTTAAAATTGAATTTTAAATAAAAAAAAACCCAGGATCAAGTTTTTCATGTGGGTTCGTCCTCATCCCAAGTAGGTTCCAATGGTATATAGCATGTGCGTGCACGATTTTTTGTTTCGGCGTACTAATTTCACGTAATATAGCCTCATATGGAAAATTTTTAAAATTGAATTTTAAATAAAAAAAAACCCAGGATCAAGTTTTTCATGTGGGTTCGTCCTCATCCCAAGTAGGTTCCAATGGCATATAGCATGTGCGTGCACGATTTTTTGTTTCGGCGTACTAACTTCACGTAATATAGCCTCATATGGTACATTTTTAAAATTGAATTTTAAATAAAAAAAAACCCAGGATCAAGTTTTTCATGTGGGTTCGTCCTCATCCCAAGTAGGTGGTATATAGCATGTGCGTGCACGATTTTTTGTTTCGGCGTACTAACTTCACGTAATATAGCCTCATATGGTAAATTTTTAAAATTGAATTTCAAATAAAAAAACAACCCAGGATCAAATTTTTCATGTGGGTTAGTCCTCATACCAAGTAGGTTCCAATGGTATATAGCATGTGCGTGCACGATTTTTTGTTTCGGCGTACTAACTTCACGTAATATAGCCTCATATGGTAAATTTTTAAAATTGAATTTTAAATAAAAAAAAAACCCAGGATCAAGTTTTTCATGTGAGTTCGTCCTCATCCCAAGTAGGTTCCAATGGTATATAGCATGTGCGTGCACGATTTTTTGTTTCGGCGTACTAACTTCACGTAATATAGCCTCATATGGTAAATTTTTAAAATTGAATTTTAAATAAAAAAAAAAAATCAGGATCAAGTTTTTCATGTGAGTTCGTCCTCATCCCAAGTAGGTTCCAATGGTATATAGCATGTGCGTGCACGATTTTTTGTTTCGGCGTACTAACTTCACGTATTATAGCCTCATATGGTAAATTTTTAAAATTGAATTTTAAATGAAAAAAAACCCAGGATCAAGTTTTTCATGTGGGTTCGTCCTCATGCCAAGTAGGTTCCAATGGTATATAGCATGTGCGTGCACGATTTTTTGTTTCGGCGTACTAACTTACGTAATATAGCCTCATATGGTAAATTTTTAAAATTGAATTTTAAATAAAAAAACAACCCAGGATCAAATTTTTCATGTGGGTTAGTCCTCATCCCAAGTAGGTTCCAATGGTATATAGCATGTGCGTGCACGATTTTTTGTTTCGGCGTACTAACTTCACGTAATATAGCCTCATATGGTAAATTTTTAAAATTGAATTAAAAAAAAAAAAACCCAGGATCAGGTTTTTCATGTGGGTTCGTCCTCATCCCAAGTAGGTTCCAATGGTATATAGCATGTGCGTGCACGATTTTTTGTTTCGGCGTACTAACTTCACGTAATATAGCCTCATATGGTAAATTTTTAAAATTGAATTTTAAATAAAAAAAAACCCAGGATCAAGTTTTTCATGTGGGTTCGTCCTCATGCCAAGTAGGTTCCAATGGTATATAGCATGTGCGTGCACGATTTTTTGTTTCGGCGTACTAACTTCACGTAATATAGCCTCAAATGATAAATTTTTAAAATTGAATTTTAAATAAAAAAACAACCCAGGATCAAATTTTTCATGTGGGTTAGTCCTCATCCCAAGTAGGTTCCAATGGTATATAGCATGTGCGTGCACGATTTTTTGTTTCGGCGTACTAACTTCACGTAATATAGCCTCAAATGATAAATTTTTAAAATTGAATTTTAAATAAAAAAACAACCCAGGATCAAATTTTTCATGTGGGTTAGTCCTCATCCCAAGTAGGTTCCAATGTTATATAGCATGTGCGTGCACGATTTTTTGTTTCGGCGTACTAACTTCACGTAATATAGCCTCATATGGTAAATTTTTAAAATTGAATTAAAAAAAAAAACCCAGGATCAAGTTTTTCATGTGGGTTCGTCCTCATCCCAAGTAGGTTCCAATGGTATATAGCATGTGCGTGCACGATTTTTTGTTTCGGCGTACTAACTTCACGTATTATAGCCTCATATGGTAAATTTTTAAAATTGAATTTTAAATGAAAAAAAACCCAGGATCAAGTTTTTCATGTGGGTTCGTCCTCATGCCAAGTAGGTTCCAATGGTATATAGCATGTGCGTGCACGATTTTTTGTTTCGGCGTACTAACTTACGTAATATAGCCTCATATGGTAAATTTTTAAAATTGAATTTCAAATAAAAAAAAAAACCCAGGATCAAGTTTTTCATGTGGGTTCGTCCTCATCCCAAGTAGGTTACAATGGTATATAGCATGTGCGTGCACGATTTTTTATTTCGGCGTACTAACTTCACGTAATATAGCCTCATATGGTAAATTTTTAAAATTGAATTTCAAATAAAAAAAAAACCCAGGATCAAGTTTTTCATGTGGGTTCGTCCTCATCCCAAGTAGGTTACAATGGTATATAGCATGTGCGTGCACGATTTTTTGTTTCGGCGTACTAACTTCACGTAATATAGCCTCATATGGTAAATTTTTAAAATTGAATTTCAAATAAAAAAAAAAACCCAGGATCAAGTTTTTCATATGGGTTCGTCCTCATCCCAAGTAGGTTACAATGGTATATAGCATGTGCGTGCACGATTTTTTGTTTCGGCGTACTAACTTACGTAATATAGCCTCATATGGTAAATTTTTAAAATTGAATTTCAAATAAAAAAAAAACCCAGGATCAAGTTTTTCATGTGGGTTCGTCCTCATCCCAAGTAGGTTACAATGGTATATAGCATGTGCGTGCACGATTTTTTGTTTCGGCGTCTAACTTCACGTAATATAGCCTCATATGGTAAATTTTTAAAATTGAATTTCAAATAAAAAAAAAAAACCCAGGATCAAGTTTTTCATGTGGGTTCGTCCTCATCCCAAGTAGGTTACAATGGTATATAGCATGTGCGTGCACGATTTTTTGTTTCGGCGTACTAACTTCACGTAATATAGCCTCATATGGTAAATTTTTAAAATTGAATTTCAAATAAAAAAAAAACCCAGGATCAAGTTTTTCATGTGGGTTCGCCCTCATCCCAAGTAGGTTACAATGGTATATAGCATGTGCGTGCACGATTTTTTGTTTCGGCGTCTAACTTCACGTAATATAGCCTCATATGGTAAATTTTTAAAATTGAATTTCAAATGAAAAAAAAAACTCAGGATCAAGTTTTTCATGTGGGTTCGTCCTCATCCCAAGTAGGTTACAATGGTATATAGCATGTGCGTGCACGATTTTTTGTTTCGGCGTCTAACTTCACGTAATATAGCCTCATATGGTAAATTTTTAAAATTGAATTTCAAATAAAAAAAAACCCAGGATCAAGTTTTTCATGTGGGTTCGTCCTCATCCCAAGTAGGTTACAATGGTATATAGCATGTGCGTGCACGATTTTTTGTTTCGGCGTACTAACTTACGTAATATAGCCTCATATGGTAAATTTTTAAAATTGAATTTCAAATAAAAAAAAAAACCCAGGATCAAGTTTTTCATGTGGGTTCGTCCTCATCCCAAGTAGGTTACAATGGTATATAGCATGTGCGTGCACGATTTTTTGTTTCGGCGTACTAACTTACGTAATATAGCCTCATATGGTAAATTTTAAAAATTGAATTTCAAATAAAAAAAAAAAACCCAGGATCAAGTTTTTCATGTGGGTTCGTCCTCATCCCAAGTAGGTTACAATGGTATATAGCATGTGCGTGCACGATTTTTTGTTTCGGCGTACTAACTTCACGTAATATAGCCTCATATGGTAAATTGTTAAAATTGAATTTCAAATAAAAAAAAAAACCCAGGATCAAGTTTTTCATGTGGGTTCGTCCTCATCCCAAGTAGGTTACAATGGTATATAGCATGTGCGTGCACGATTTTTTGTTTCGGCGTACTAACTTCACGTAATATAGCCTCATATGGTAAATTTTTAAAATTGAATTTCAAATAAAAAAAAAAACCCAGGATCAAGTTTTTCATGTGGGTTCGTCCTCATCCCAAGTAGGTTACAATGGTATATAGCATGTGCGTGCACGATTTTTTGTTTCGGCGTACTAACTTCACGTAATATAGCCTCATATGGTAAATTTTTAAAATTGAATTTCAAATAAAAAAAAAACCCAGGATCAAGTTTTTCATGTGGGTTCGCCCTCATCCCAAGTAGGTTACAATGGTATATAGCATGTGCGTGCACGATTTTTTGTTTCGGCGTCTAACTTCACGTAATATAGCCTCATATGGTAAATTTTTAAAATTGAATTTCAAATGAAAAAAAAAACTCAGGATCAAGTTTTTCATGTGGGTTCGTCCTCATCCCAAGTAGGTTACAATGGTATATAGCATGTGCGTGCACGATTTTTTGTTTCGGCGTCTAACTTCACGTAATATAGCCTCATATGGTAAATTTTTAAAATTGAATTTCAAATAAAAAAAAACCCAGGATCAAGTTTTTCATGTGGGTTCGTCCTCATCCCAAGTAGGTTACAATGGTATATAGCATGTGCGTGCACGATTTTTTGTTTCGGCGTACTAACTTACGTAATATAGCCTCATATGGTAAATTTTTAAAATTGAATTTCAAATAAAAAAAAAAACCCAGGATCAAGTTTTTCATGTGGGTTCGTCCTCATCCCAAGTAGGTTAAAATGGTATATAGCATGTGCGTGCACGATTTTTTGTTTCGGCGTACTAACTTCACGTAATATAGCCTCATATGGTAAATTTTTAAAATTGAATTTCAAATAAAAAAAAAAAACCCAGGATCAAGTTTTTCATGTGGGTTCGTCCTCATCCCAAGTAGGTTACAATGGTATATAGCATGTGCGTGCACGATTTTTTGTTTCGGCGTACTAACTTCACGTAATATAGCCTCATATGGTAAATTTTTAAAATTGAATTTCAAATAAAAAAAAAACCCAGGATCAAGTTTTTCATGTGGGTTCGTCCTCATCCCAAGTAGGTTACAATGGTATATAGCATGTGCGTGCACGATTTTTTGTTTCGGCGTCTAACTTCACGTAATATAGCCTCATATGGTAAATTTTTAAAATTGAATTTCAAATAAAAAAAAAAACCCAGGATCAAGTTTTTCATGTGGGTTCGTCCTCATCCCAAGTAGGTTACAATGGTATATAGCATGTGCGTGCACGATTTTTTGTTTCGGCGTACTAACTTACGTAATATAGCCTCATATGGTAAATTTTTAAAATTGAATTTCAAATAAAAAAAAGAACCCAGGATCAAGTTTTTCATGTGGGTTCGTCCTCATCCCAAGTAGGTTACAATGGTATATAGCATGTGCGTGCACGATTTTTTGTTTCGGCGTACTAACTTACGTAATATAGCCTCATATGGTAAATTTTTAAAATTGAATTTCAAATAAAAAAAAAAAACCCAGGATCAAGTTTTTCATGTGGGTTCGTCCTCATCCCAAGTAGGTTACAATGGTATATAGCATGTGCGTGCACGATTTTTTGTTTCGGCGTACTAACTTCACGTAATATAGCCTCATATGGTAAATTTTTAAAATTGAATTTCAAATAAAAAAAAAACCCAGGATCAAGTTTTTCATGTGGGTTCGTCCTCATCCCAAGTAGGTTACAATGGTATATAGCATGTGCGTGTACAATTTTTTGTTTCGGCGTCTAACTTCACGTAATATAGCCTCATATGGTAAATTTTTAAAATTGAATTTCAAATAAAAAAAAAAAACCCAGGATCAAGTTTTTCATGTGGGTTCGTCCTCATCCCAAGTAGGTTACAATGGTATATAGCATGTGCGTGCACGATTTTTTGTTTCGGCGTACTAACTTCACGTAATATAGCCTCATATGGTAAATTTTTAAAATTGAATTTCAAATAAAAAAACAAAAACCCAGGATCAAGTTTTTCATGTGGGTTCGTCCTCATCCCAAGTAGGTTACAATGGTATATAGCATGTGCGTGCACGATTTTTTGTTTCGGCGTACTAACTTCACGTAATATAGCCTCATACGGTAAATTTTTAAAATTGAATTTCAAATAAAAAAAAAAACCCAGGATCAAGTTTTTCATGTGGGTTCGTCCTCATCCCAAGTAGGTTACAATGGTATATAGCATGTGCGTGCACGATTTTTTGTTTCGGCGTCTAACTTCACGTAATATAGCCTCATATGGTAAATTTTTAAAATTGAATTTCAAATGAAAAAAAAAACTCAGGATCAAGTTTTTCATGTGGGTTCGTCCTCATCCCAAGTAGGTTACAATGGTATATAGCATGTGCGTGCACGATTTTTTGTTTCGGCGTCTAACTTCACGTAATATAGCCTCATATGGTAAATTTTTAAAATTGAATTTCAAATAAAAAAAAAACCCAGGATCAAGTTTTTCATGTGGGTTCGTCCTCATGCCAAGTAGGTTACAATGGTATATAGCATGTGCGTGCACGATTTTTTGTTTCGGCGTCTAACTTCACGTAATATAGCCTTATATGGTAAATTTTTAAAATTGAATTTCAAATAAAAAAAAAAACCCAGGATCAAGTTTTTCATGTGGGTTCGTCCTCATCCCAAGTAGGTTACAATGGTATATAGCATGTGCGTGCACGATTTTTTGTTTCGGCGTACTAACTTACGTAATATAGCCTCATATGGTAAATTTTTAAAATTGAATTTCAAATAGAAAAAAAAACCCAGGATCAAGTTTTTCATGTGGGTTCGTCCTCATCCCAAGTAGGTTACAATGGTATATAGTATGTGCGTGCACGATTTTTTGTTTCGGCGTACTAACTTCACGTAATATAGCCTCATATGGTAAATTTTTAAAATTGAATTTCAAATAAAAAAAAAAACCCAGGATCAAGTTTTTCATGTGGGTTCGTCCTCATCCCAAGTAGGTTACAATGGTATATAGCATGTGCGTGCACGATTTTTTGTTTCGTCGTACTAACTTCACGTAATATAGCCTCATATGGTAAATTTTTAAAATTGAATTTCAAATAAAAAAAAAAACCCAGGATCAAGTTTTTCATGTGGGTTCGTCCTCATCCCAAGTAGGTTACAATGGTATATAGCATGTGCGTGCACGATTTTTTGTTTCGGCGTACTAACTTCACGTAATATAGCCTCATATGGTAAATTTTTAAAATTGAATTTCAAATAAAAAAAAAAAACCCAGGATCAAGTTTTTCATGTGGGTTCGTCCTCATCCCAAGTAGGTTACAATGGTATATAGCATGTGCGTGCACGATTTTTTGTTTCGGCGTCTAACTTCACGTAATATAGCCTCATATGGTAAATTTTTAAAATTGAATTTCAAATAAAAAAAAAAACCCAGGATCAAGTTTTTCATGTGGGTTCGTCCTCATCCCAAGTAGGTTACAATGGTATATAGCATGTGCGTGCACGATTTTTTGTTTCGGCGTACTAACTTACGTAATATAGCCTCATATGGTAAATTTTTAAAATTGAATTTCAAATAAAAAAAAAACCCAGGATCAAGTTTTTCATGTGGGTTCGTCCTCATCCCAAGTAGGTTACAATGGTATATAGCATGTGCGTGCACGATTTTTTGTTTCGGCGTACTAACTTACGTAATATAGCCTCATATGGTAAATTTTTAAAATTGAATTTCAAATAAAAAAAAAAACCCAGGATCAAGTTTTTCATGTGGGATCGTCCTCATCCCAAGTAGGTTACAATGGTATATAGCATGTGCGTGCACGATTTTTTGTTTCGGCGTCTAACTTCACGTAATATAGCCTCATATGGTAAATTTTTAAAATTGAATTTCAAATAAAAAAAAAAACCCAGGATCAAGTTTTTCATGTGGGTTCGTCCTCATCCCAAGTAGGTTACAATGGTATATAGCATGTGCGTGCACGATTTTTTGTTTCGGCGTCTAACTTCACGTAATATAGCCTCATATGGTAAATTTTTAAAATTGAATTTCAAATAAAAAAAAAAACCCAGGATCAAGTTTTTCATGTGGGTTCGTCCTCATCCCAAGTAGGTTACAATGGTATATAGCATGTGCGTGCACGATTTTTTGTTTCGGCGTCTAACTTCACGTAATATAGCCTCATATGGTAAATTTTTAAAATTGAATTTCAAATAAAAAAAAAACCCAGGATCAAGTTTTTCATGTGGGTTCGTCCTCATGCCAAGTAGGTTACAATGGTATATAGCATGTGCGTGCACGATTTTTTGTTTCGGCGTCTAACTTCACGTAATATAGCCTTATATGGTAAATTTTTAAAATTGAATTTCAAATACAAAAAAAAACCCAGGATCAAGTTTTTCATGTGGGATCGTCCTCACCCCAAGTAGGTTACAATGGTATATAGCATGTGCGTGCACGATTTTTTGTTTCGGCGTCTAACTTCACGTAATATAGCCTCATATGGTAAATTTTTAAAATTGAATTTCAAATAGAAAAAAAAACCCAGGATCAAGTTTTTCATGTGGGTTCGTCCTCATCCCAAGTAGGTTACAATGGTATATAGCATGTGCGTGCACGATTTTTTATTTCGGCGTACTAACTTCACGTAATATAGCCTCATATGGTAAATTTTTAAAATTGAATTTCAAATAAAAAAAAAAACCCAGGATCAAGTTTTTCATGTGGGTTCGTCCTCATCCCAAGTAGGTTACAATGGTATATAGCATGTGCGTGCACGATTTTTTGTTTCGGCGTCTAACTTCACGTAATATAGCCTCATATGGTAAATTTTTAAAATTGAATTTCAAATAAAAAAAAAAACCCAGGATCAAGTTTTTCATGTGGGTTCGTCCTCATCCCAAGTAGGTTACAATGGTATATAGCATGTGCGTGCACGATTTTTTGTTTCGGCGTACTAACTTACGTAATATAGCCTCATATGGTAAATTTTTAAAATTGAATTTCAAATAAAAAAAAAACCCAGGATCAAGTTTTTCATGTGGGTTCGTCCTCATCCCAAGTAGGTTACAATGGTATATAGCATGTGTGTGCACGATTTTTTGTTTCGGCGTACTAACTTCACGTAATATAGCCTCATATGGTAAATTTTTAAAATTGAATTTCAAATAAAAAAAAAAACCCAGGATCAAGTTTTTCATGTGGGATCGTCCTCATCCCAAGTAGGTTACAATGGTATATAGCATGTGCGTGCACGATTTTTTGTTTCGGCGTCTAACTTCACGTAATATAGCCTTATATGGTAAATTTTTAAAATTGAATTTCAAATAAAAAAAAAAAGCCCAGGATCAAGTTTTTCATGTGGGTTCGTCCTCATCCCAAGTAGGTTACAATGGCATATAGCATGTGCGTGCACGATTTTTTGTTTCGGCGTACTAACTTCACGTAATATAGCCTCATACGGTAAATTTTTAACATTGAATTTCAAATAAAAAAAAAACCCAGGATCAAGTTTTTCATGTGGGTTCGTCCTCATCCCAAGTAGGTTACAATGGTATATAGCATGTGCGTGCACGATTTTTTGTTTCGGCGTCTAACTTCACGTAATATAGCCTCATATGGTAAATTTTTAAAATTGAATTTCAAATAAAAAAAAAAACCCAGGATCAAGTTTTTCATGTGGGTTCGTCCTCATCCCAAGTAGGTTACAATGGTATATAGCATGTGCGTGCACGATTTTTTGTTTCGGCGTCTAACTTCACGTAATATAGCCTCATATGGTAAATTTTTAAAATTGAATTTCAAATAAAAAAAAAAACCCAGGATCAAGTTTTTCATGTGGGTTCGTCCTCATCTCAAGTAGGTTACAATGGTATATAGCATGTGCGTGTACAATTTTTTGTTTCGGCGTCTAACTTCACGTATTATAGCCTCATATGGTAAATTTTTAAAATTGAATTTCAAATAAAAAAAAAAACCCAGGATCAAGTTTTTCATGTGGGTTCGTCCTCATCCCAAGTAGGTTACAATGGTATATAGCATGTGCGTGCACGATTTTTTGTTTCGGCGTACTAACTTACGTAATATAGCCTCATATGGTAAATTTTTAAAATTGAATTTCAAATAAAAAAAAAAAACCCAGGATCAAGTTTTTCATGTGGGTTCGTCCTCATCCCAAGTAGGTTACAATGGTATATAGCATGTGCGTGCACGATTTTTTGTTTCGGCGTACTAACTTCACGTAATATAGCCTCATATGGTAAATTTTTAAAATTGAATTTCAAATAAAAAAAAAAACCCAGGATCAAGTTTTTCATGTGGGTTCGTCCTCATCCCAAGTAGGTTACAATGGTATATAGCATGTGCGTGCACGATTTTTTGTTTCGGCGTACTAACTTACGTAATATAGCCTCATATGGTAAATTTTTAAAATTGAATTTCAAATAAAAAAAAAAACCCAGGATCAAGTTTTTCATGTGGGATCGTCCTCATCCCAAGTAGGTTACAATGGTATATAGCATGTGCGTGCACGATTTTTTGTTTCGGCGTCTAACTTCACGTAATATAGCCTCAAATGGTAAATTTTTAAAATTGAATTTCAAATAAAAAAAAAAAACCCAGGATCAAGTTTTTCATGTGGGTTCGTCCTCATCCCAAGTAGGTTACAATGGTATATAGCATGTGCGTGCACGATTTTTTGTTTCGGCGTACTAACTTCACGTAATATAGCCTCATACGGTAAATTTTTAAAATTGAATTTCAAATAAAAAAAAAAACCCAGGATCAAGTTTTTCATGTGGGTTCGTCCTCATCCCAAGTAGGTTACAATGGTATATAGCATGTGCGTGCACGATTTTTTGTTTCGGCGTCTAACTTCACGTAATATAGCCTTATATGGTAAATTTTTAAAATTGAATTTCAAATAAAAAAAAAAACCCAGGATCAAGTTTTTCATGTGGGATCGTCCTCATCCCAAGTAGGTTACAATGGTATATAGCATGTGCGTGCACGATTTTTTGTTTCGGCGTCTAACTTCACGTAATATAGCCTCATATGGTAAATTTTTAAAATTGAATTTCAAATAAAAAAAAAAAACCCAGGATCAAGTTTTTCATGTGGGTTCGTCCTCATCCCAAGTAGGTTACAATGGTATATAGCATGTGCGTGCACGATTTTTTGTTTCGGCGTACTAACTTCACGTAATATAGCCTCATACGGTAAATGTTTAAAATTGAATTTCAAATAAAAAAAAAAACCCAGGATCAAGTTTTTCATGTGGGTTCGTCCTCATCCCAAGTAGGTTACAATGGTATATAGCATGTGCGTGCACGATTTTTTGTTTCGGCGTCTAACTTCACGTAATATAGCCTCATATGGTAAATTTTTAAAATTGAATTTCAAATGAAAAAAAAAACTCAGGATCAAGTTTTTCATGTGGGTTCGTCCTCATCCCAAGTAGGTTACAATGGTATATAGCATGTGCGTGCACGATTTTTTGTTTCGGCGTCTAACTTCACGTAATATAGCCTCATATGGTAAATTTTTAAAATTGAATTTCAAATAAAAAAAAACCCAGGATCAAGTTTTTCATGTGGGTTCGTCCTCATCCCAAGTAGGTTACAATGGTATATAGCATGTGCGTGCACGATTTTTTGTTTCGGCGTACTAACTTCACGTAATATAGCCTCATATGGTAAATTTTTAAAATTGAATTTCAAATAAAAAAAAAAAACCCAGGATCAAGTTTTTCATGTGGGTTCGTCCTCATCCCAAGTAGGTTACAATGGTATATAGCATGTGCGTGCACGATTTTTTGTTTCGGCGTACTAACTTCACGTAATATAGCCTCATATGGTAAATTTTTAAAATTGAATTTCAAATAAAAAAAAAAAACCCAGGATCAAGTTTTTCATGTGGGTTCGTCCTCATCCCAAGTAGGTTACAATGGTATATAGCATGTGCGTGCACGATTTTTTGTTTCAGCGTACTAACTTCACGTAATATAGCCTCATATGGTAAATTTTTAAAATTGAATTTCAAATAAAAAAAAAACCCAGGATCAAGTTTTTCATGTGGGTTCGTCCTCATCCCAAGTAGGTTACAATGGTATATAGCATGTGCGTGCACGATTTTTTGTTTCGGCGTCTAACTTCACGTAATATAGCCTCATATGGTAAATTTTTAAAATTGAATTTCAAATAAAAAAAAAAACCCAGGATCAAGTTTTTCATGTGGGTTCGTCCTCATCCCAAGTAGGTTACAATGGTATATAGCATGTGCGTGCACGATTTTTTGTTTCGGCGTCTAACTTCACGTAATATAGCCTCATATGGTAAATTTTTAAAATTGAATTTCAAATAAAAAAAAAAACCCAGGATCAAGTTTTTCATGTGGGTTCGTCCTCATCCCAAGTAGGTTACAATGGTATATAGCATGTGCGTGTACAATTTTTTGTTTCGGCGTCTAACTTCACGTAATATAGCCTCATATGGTAAATTTTTAAAATTGAATTTCAAATAAAAAAAAAAATCCAGGATCAAGTTTTTCATGTGGGTTCGTCCTCATCCCAAGTAGGTTACAATGGTATATAGCATGTGCGTGCACGATTTTTTGTTTCGGCGTACTAACTTACGTAATATAGCCTCATATGGTAAATTTTTAAAATTGAATTTCAAATAAAAAAAAAAAACCCAGGATCAAGTTTTTCATGTGGGTTCGTCCTCATCCCAAGTAGGTTACAATGGTATATAGCATGTGCGTGTACGATTTTTTGTTTCGGCGTACTAACTTCACGTAATATAGCCTCATATGGTAAATTGTTAAAATTGAATTTCAAATAAAAAAAAAAACCCAGGATCAAGTTTTTCATGTGGGTTCGTCCTCATCCCAAGTAGGTTACAATGGTATATAGCATGTGCGTGCACGATTTTTTGTTTCGGCGTACTAACTTCACGTAATATAGCCTCATATGGTAAATTTTTAAAATTGAATTTCAAATAAAAAAAAAAACCCAGGATCAAGTTTTTCATGTGGGTTCGTCCTCATCCCAAGTAGGTTACAATGGTATATAGCATGTGCGTGCACGATTTTTTGTTTCGGCGTACTAACTTCACGTAATATAGCCTCATATGGTAAATTTTTAAAATTGAATTTCAAATAAAAAAAAAACCCAGGATCAAGTTTTTCATGTGGGTTCGTCCTCATCCCAAGTAGGTTACAATGGTATATAGCATGTGCGTGTACAATTTTTTGTTTCGGCGTCTAACTTCACGTAATATAGCCTCATATGGTAAATTTTTAAAATTGAATTTCAAATAAAAAAAAAAAACCCAGGATCAAGTTTTTCATGTGGGTTCGTCCTCATACCAAGTAGGTTACAATGGTATATAGCATGTGCGTGCACGATTTTTTGTTTCGGCGTACTAACTTCACGTAATATAGCCTCATATGGTAAATTTTTAAAATTGAATTTCAAATAAAAAAACAAAAACCCAGGATCAAGTTTTTCATGTGGGTTCGTCCTCATCCCAAGTAGGTTACAATGGTATATAGCATGTGCGTGCACGATTTTTTGTTTCGGCGTACTAACTTCACGTAATATAGCCTCATACGGTAAATTTTTAAAATTGAATTTCAAATAAAAAAAAAAACCCAGGATCAAGTTTTTCATGTGGGTTCGTCCTCATCCCAAGTAGGTTACAATGGTATATAGCATGTGCGTGCACGATTTTTTGTTTCGGCGTCTAACTTCACGTAATATAGCCTCATATGGTAAATTTTTAAAATTGAATTTCAAATAAAAAAAAAACCCAGGATCAAGTTTTTCATGTGGGTTCGTCCTCATCCCAAGTAGGTTACAATGGTATATAGCATGTGCGTGCACGATTTTTTGTTTCGGCGTCTAACTTCACGTAATATAGCCTCATATGGTAAATTTTTAAAATTGAATTTCAAATAAAAAAAAAACCCAGGATCAAGTTTTTCATGTGGGTTCGTCCTCATGCCAAGTAGGTTACAATGGTATATAGCATGTGCGTGCACGATTTTTTGTTTCGGCGTCTAACTTCACGTAATATAGCCTTATATGGTAAATTTTTAAAATTGAATTTCAAATAAAAAAAAAAACCCAGGATCAAGTTTTTCATGTGGGTTCGTCCTCATCCCAAGTAGGTTACAATGGTATATAGCATGTGCGTGCACGATTTTTTGTTTCGGCGTACTAACTTACGTAATATAGCCTCATATGGTAAATTTTTAAAATTGAATTTCAAATAGAAAAAAAAACCCAGGATCAAGTTTTTCATGTGGGTTCGTCCTCATCCCAAGTAGGTTACAATGGTATATAGCATGTGCGTGCACGATTTTTTGTTTCGGCGTACTAACTTCACGTAATATAGCCTCATATGGTAAATTTTTAAAATTGAATTTCAAATTAAAAAAAAAACCCAGGACCAAGTTTTTCATGTGGGTTCGTCCTCATCCCAAGTAGGTTACAATGGTATATAGCATGTGCGTGCACGATTTTTTGTTTCGGCGTACTAACTTCACGTAATATAGCCTCATATGGTAAATTTTTAAAATTGAATTTTAAATAAAAAAAAAAACCCAGGATCAAATTTTTCATGTGGGTTCGTCCTCATCCCAAGTAGGTTACAATGGTATATAGCACGTGCGTGCACGATTTTTTGTTTCGGCGTACTAACTTCACGTAATATAGCCTCATATGGTAAATTTTTAAAATTGAATTTCGAATAAAAAAAAAAACCCAGGATCAAGTTTTTCATGTGGGTTCGTCCTCATCCCAAGTAGGTTACAATGGTATATAGCATGTGCGTGCATGATTTTTTGTTTCGGCGTACTAACTTCACGTAATATAGCCTCATATGGTAAATTTTTAAAATTGAATTTCAAATTAAAAAAAAAACCCAGGACCAAGTTTTTCATGTGGGTTCGTCCTCATCCCAAGTAGGTTACAATGGTATATAGCATGTGCGTGCACGATTTTTTGTTTCGGCGTACTAACTTACGTAATATAGCCTCATATGGTAAATTTTTAAAATTGAATTTCAAATAAAAAAAAAAACCCAGGATCAAGTTTTTCATGTGGGTTCGTCCTCATCCCAAGTAGGTTACAATGGTATATAGCATGTGCGTGCACGATTTTTTGTTTCGGCGTACTAACTTCACGTAATATAGCCTCATATGGTAAATTTTTAAAATTGAATTTCAAATAAAAAAAAAAAACCCAGGATCAAGTTTTTCATGTGGGTTCGTCCTCATCCCAAGTAGGTTACAATGGTATATAGCATGTGCGTGCACGATTTTTTGTTTCGGCGTCTAACTTCACGTAATATAGCCTCATATGGTAAATTTTTAAAATTGAATTTCAAATAAAAAAAAAAACCCAGGATCAAGTTTTTCATGTGGGTTCGTCCTCATCCCAAGTAGGTTACAATGGTATATAGCATGTGCGTGCACGATTTTTTGTTTCGGCGTACTAACTTCACGTAATATAGCCTCATACGGTAAATTTTTAAAATTGAATTTCAAATAAAAAAAAAAACCCAGGATCAAGTTTTTCATGTGGGTTCGTCCTCATCCCAAGTAGGTTACAATGGTA
This sequence comes from Crataerina pallida, assembly GCA_949710015.1. NCBI lineage: Eukaryota > Metazoa > Arthropoda > Insecta > Diptera > Hippoboscidae > Crataerina > Crataerina pallida. Next base: position 14,882,115 of record OX453289.1, read on the forward strand.
TATAGCATGTGCGTGCACGATTTTTTGTTTCGGCGTCTAACTTCACGTAATATAGCCTTATATGGTAAATTTTTAAAATTGAATTTCAAATAAAAAAAAAAACCCAGGATCAAGTTTTTCATGTGGGATCGTCCTCATCCCAAGTAGGTTACAATGGTATATAGCATGTGCGTGCACGATTTTTTGTTTCGGCGTCTAACTTCACGTAATATAGCCTCATATGGTAAATTTTTAAAATTGAATTTCAAATAAAAAAAAAAAACCCAGGATCAAGTTTTTCATGTGGGTTCGTCCTCATCCCAAGTAGGTTACAATGGTATATAGCATGTGCGTGCACGATTTTTTGTTTCGGCGTACTAACTTCACGTAATATAGCCTCATACGGTAAATGTTTAAAATTGAATTTCAAATAAAAAAAAAAACCCAGGATCAAGTTTTTCATGTGGGTTCGTCCTCATCCCAAGTAGGTTACAATGGTATATAGCATGTGCGTGCACGATTTTTTGTTTCGGCGTCTAACTTCACGTAATATAGCCTCATATGGTAAATTTTTAAAATTGAATTTCAAATAAAAAAAAAACCCAGGATCAAGTTTTTCATGTGGGTTCGTCCTCATCCCAAGTAGGTTACAATGGTATATAGCATGTGCGTGCACGATTTTTTGTTTCGGCGTACTAACTTACGTAATATAGCCTCATATGGTAAATTTTTAAAATTGAATTTCAAATAAAAAAAAAAACCCAGGATCAAGTTTTTCATGTGGGTTCGTCCTCATCCCAAGTAGGTTACAATGGTATATAGCATGTGCGTGCACGATTTTTTGTTTCGGCGTACTAACTTCACGTAATATAGCCTCATATGGTAAATTTTTAAAATTGAATTTCAAATAAAAAAAAAAACCCAGGATCAAGTTTTTCATGTGGGTTCGTCCTCATCCCAAGTAGGTTACAATGGTATATAGCATGTGCGTGCACGATTTTTTGTTTCGGCGTACTAACTTCACGTAATATAGCCTCATATGGTAAATTTTTAAAATTGAATTTCAAATAAAAAAAAAACCCAGGATCAAGTTTTTCATGTGGGTTCGTCCTCATCCCAAGTAGGTTACAATGGTATATAGCATGTGCGTGCACGATTTTTTGTTTCGGCGTCTAACTTCACGTAATATAGCCTCATATGGTAAATTTTTAAAATTGAATTTCAAATAAAAAAAAAAACCCAGGATCAAGTTTTTCATGTGGGTTCGTCCTCATCCCAAGTAGGTTACAATGGTATATAGCATGTGCGTGCACGATTTTTTGTTTCGGCGTCTAACTTCACGTAATATAGCCTCATATGGTAAATTTTTAAAATTGAATTTCAAATAAAAAAAAAAACCCAGGATCAAGTTTTTCATGTGGGTTCGTCCTCATCCCAAGTAGGTTACAATGGTATATAGCATGTGCGTGTACAATTTTTTGTTTCGGCGTCTAACTTCACGTAATATAGCCTCATATGGTAAATTTTTAAAATTGAATTTCAAATAAAAAAAAAAACCCAGGATCAAGTTTTTCATGTGGGTTCGTCCTCATCCCAAGTAGGTTACAATGGTATATAGCATGTGCGTGCACGATTTTTTGTTTCGGCGTACTAACTTACGTAATATAGCCTCATATGGTAAATTTTTAAAATTGAATTTCAAATAAAAAAAAAAAACCCAGGATCAAGTTTTTCATGTGGGTTCGTCCTCATCCCAAGTAGGTTACAATGGTATATAGCATGTGCGTGCACGATTTTTTGTTTCGGCGTACTAACTTCACGTAATGTAGCCTCATATGGTAAATTGTTAAAATTGAATTTCAAATAAAAAAAAAAACCCAGGATCAAGTTTTTCATGTGGGTTCGTCCTCATCCCAAGTAGGTTACAATGGTATATAGCATGTGCGTGCACGATTCTTTGTTTCGGCGTACTAACTTCACGTAATATAGCCTCATATGGTAAATTTTTAAAATTGAATTTCAAATAAAAAAAAAAACCCAGGATCAAGTTTTTCATGTGGGTTCGTCCTCATCCCAAGTAGGTTACAATGGTATATAGCATGTGCGTGCACGATTTTTTGTTTCGGCGTATTAACTTCACGTAATATAGCCTCATATGGTAAATTTTTAAAATTGAATTTCAAATAAAAAAAAAAACCCAGGATCAAGTTTTTCATGTGGGTTCGTCCTCATCCCAAGTAGGTTACAATGGTATATAGCATGTGCGTGCACGATTTTTTGTTTCGGCGTACTAACTTACGTAATATAGCCTCATATGGTAAATTTTTAAAATTGAATTTCAAATAAAAAAAAAACCCAGGATCAAGTTTTTCATGTGGGTTCGTCCTCATCCCAAGTAGGTTACAATGGTATATAGCATGTGCGTGCACGATTTTTTGTTTCGGCGTACTAACTTACGTAATATAGCCTCATATGGTAAATTTTTAAAATTGAATTTCAAATAAAAAAAAAAACCCAGGATCAAGTTTTTCATGTGGGATCGTCCTCATCCCAAGTAGGTTACAATGGTATATAGCATGTGCGTGCACGATTTTTTGTTTCGGCGTACTAACTTACGTAATATAGCCTCATATGGTAAATTTTTAAAATTGAATTTCAAATAAAAAAAAAACCCAGGATCAAGTTTTTCATGTGGGTTCGTCCTCATCCCAAGTAGGTTACAATGGTATATAGCATGTGCGTGCACGATTTTTTGTTTCGGCGTACTAACTTACGTAATATAGCCTCATATGGTAAATTTTTAAAATTGAATTTCAAATAAAAAAAAAAACCCAGGATCAAGTTTTTCATGTGGGTTCGTCCTCATCCCAAGTAGGTTACAATGGTATATAGCATGTGCGTGGACGATTTTTTGTTTCGGCGTACTAACTTCACGTAATATAGCCTCATATGGTAAATTTTTAAAATTGAATTTCAAATAAAAAAAAAAAACCCAGGATCAAGTTTTTCATGTGGGTTCGTCCTCATCCCAAGTAGGTTACAATGGTATATAGCATGTGCGTGCACGATTTTTTGTTTCGGCGTCTAACTTCACGTAATATAGCCTCATATGGTAAATTTTTAAAATTGAATTTCAAATAAAAAAAAAAACCCAGGATCAAGTTTTTCATGTGGGTTCGTCCTCATCCCAAGTAGGTTACAATGGTATATAGCATGTGCGTGCACGATTTTTTGTTTCGGCGTACTAACTTACGTAATATAGCCTCATATGGTAAATTTTTAAAATTGAATTTCAAATAAAAAAAATATAGCCTCATATGGTAAATTTTTAAAATTGAATTTCAAATAAAAAAAAAAACCCAGGATCAAGTTTTTCATGTGGGTTCGTCCTCATCCCAAGTAGGTTACAATGGTATATAGCATGTGCGTGTACAATTTTTTGTTTCGGCGTCTAACTTCACGTAATATAACCTCATATGGTAAATTTTTAAAATTGAATTTCAAATAAAAAAAAAAAACCCAGGATCAAGTTTTTCATGTGGGTTCGTCCTCATCCCAAGTAGGTTACAATGGTATATAGCATGTGCGTGCACGATTTTTTGTTTCGGCGTACTAACTTCACGTAATATAGCCTCATATGGTAAATTTTTAAAATTGAATTTCAAATAAAAAAACAAAAACCCAGGATCAAGTTTTTCATGTGGGTTCGTCCTCATCCCAAGTAGGTTACAATGGTATATAGCATGTGCGTGCACGATTTTTTGTTTCGGCGTACTAACTTCACGTAATATAGCCTCATATGGTAAATTTTTAAAATTGAATTTCAAATAAAAAAAAAAACCCAGGATCAAGTTTTTCATGTGGGTTCGTCCTCATCCCAAGTAGGTTACAATGGTATATAGCATGTGCGTGCACGATTTTTTGTTTCGGCGTCTAACTTCACGTAATATAGCCTCATATGGTAAATTTTTAAAATTGAATTTCAAATAAAAAAAAAACCCAGGATCAAGTTTTTCATGTGGGTTCGTCCTCATCCCAAGTAGGTTACAATGGTATATAGCATGTGCGTGCACGATTTTTTGTTTCGGCGTCTAACTTCACGTAATATAGCCTAATATGGTAAATTTTTAAAATTGAATTTCAAATAAAAAAAAAACCCAGGATCAAGTTTTTCATGTGGGTTCGTCCTCATGCCAAGTAGGTTACAATGGTATATAGCATGTGCGTGCACGATTTTTTGTTTCGGCGTCTAACTTCACGTAATATAGCCTTATATGGTAAATTTTTAAAATTGAATTTCAAATAAAAAAAAAAACCCAGGATCAAGTTTTTCATGTGGGTTCGTCCTCATCCCAAGTAGGTTACAATGGTATATAGCATGTGCGTGCACGATTTTTTGTTTCGGCGTACTAACTTACGTAATATAGCCTCATATGGTAAATTTTTAAAATTGAATTTCAAATAGAAAAAAAAACCCAGGATCAAGTTTTTCATGTGGGTTCGTCCTCATCCCAAGTAGGTTACAATGGTATATAGCATGTGCGTGCACGATTTTTTGTTTCGGCGTACTAACTTCACGTAATATAGCCTCATATGGTAAATTTTTAAAATTGAATTTCAAATTAAAAAAAAAACCCAGGACCAAGTTTTTCATGTGGGTTCGTCCTCATCCCAAGTAGGTTACAATGGTATATAGCATGTGCGTGCACGATTTTTTGTTTCGGCGTACTAACTTCACGTAATATAGCCTCATATGGTAAATTTTTAAAATTGAATTTTAAATAAAAAAAAAAACCCAGGATCAAATTTTTCATGTGGGTTCGTCCTCATCCCAAGTAGGTTACAATGGTATATAGCACGTGCGTGCACGATTTTTTGTTTCGGCGTACTAACTTCACGTAATATAGCCTCATATGGTAAATTTTTAAAATTGAATTTCGAATAAAAAAAAAAACCCAGGATCAAGTTTTTCATGTGGGTTCGTCCTCATCCCAAGTAGGTTACAATGGTATATAGCATGTGCGTGCATGATTTTTTGTTTCGGCGTACTAACTTCACGTAATATAGCCTCATATGGTAAATTTTTAAAATTGAATTTCAAATAAAAAAAAAACCCAGGATCAAGTTTTTCATGTGGGTTCGTCCTCATCCCAAGTAGGTTACAATGGTATATAGCATGTGCGTGCACGATTTTTTGTTTCGGCGTACTAACTTACGTAATATAGCCTCATATGGTAAATTTTTAAAATTGAATTTCAAATAAAAAAAAAAACCCAGGATCAAGTTTTTCATGTGGGTTCGTCCTCATCCCAAGTAGGTTACAATGGTATATAGCATGTGCGTGCACGATTTTTTGTTTCGGCGTACTAACTTCACGTAATATAGCCTCATATGGTAAATTTTTAAAATTGAATTTCAAATAAAAAAAAAAAACCCAGGATCAAGTTTTTCATGTGGGTTCGTCCTCATCCCAAGTAGGTTACAATGGTATATAGCATGTGCGTGCACGATTTTTTGTTTCGGCGTCTAACTTCACGTAATATAGCCTCATATGGTAAATTTTTAAAATTGAATTTCAAATAAAAAAAAAAACCCAGGATCAAGTTTTTCATGTGGGTTCGTCCTCATCCCAAGTAGGTTACAATGGTATATAGCATGTGCGTGCACGATTTTTTGTTTCGGCGTACTAACTTCACGTAATATAGCCTCATACGGTAAATTTTTAAAATTGAATTTCAAATAAAAAAAAAAACCCAGGATCAAGTTTTTCATGTGGGTTCGTCCTCATCCCAAGTAGGTTACAATGGTATATAGCATGTGCGTTCACGATTTTTTGTTTCGGCGTCTAACTTCACGTAATATAGCCTTATATGGTAAATTTTTAAAATTGAATTTCAAATAAAAAAAAAACCCAGGATCAAGTTTTTCATGTGGGATCGTCCTCATCCCAAGTAGGTTACAATGGTATATAGCATGTGCGTGCACGATTTTTTGTTTCGGCGTCTAACTTCACGTAATATAGCCTCATATGGTAAATTTTTAAAATTGAATTTCAAATAAAAAAAAAAAACCCAGGATCAAGTTTTTCATGTGGGTTCGTCCTCATCCCAAGTAGGTTACAATGGTATATAGCATGTGCGTGCACGATTTTTTGTTTCGGCGTACTAACTTCACGTAATATAGCCTCATACGGTAAATGTTTAAAATTGAATTTCAAATAAAAAAAAAAACCCAGGATCAAGTTTTTCATGTGGGTTCGTCCTCATCCCAAGTAGGTTACAATGGTATATAGCATGTGCGTGCACGATTTTTTGTTTCGGCGTCTAACTTCACGTAATATAGCCTCATATGGTAAATTTTTAAAATTGAATTTCAAATGAAAAAAAAAACTCAGGATCAAGTTTTTCATGTGGGTTCGTCCTCATCCCAAGTAGGTTACAATGGTATATAGCATGTGCGTGCACGATTTTTTGTTTCGGCGTCTAACTTCACGTAATATAGCCTCATATGGTAAATTTTTAAAATTGAATTTCAAATAAAAAAAAACCCAGGATCAAGTTTTTCATGTGGGTTCGTCCTCATCCCAAGTAGGTTACAATGGTATATAGCATGTGCGTGCACGATTTTTTGTTTCGGCGTACTAACTTACGTAATATAGCCTCATATGGTAAATTTTTAAAATTGAATTTCAAATAAAAAAAAAAACCCAGGATCAAGTTTTTCATGTGGGTTCGTCCTCATCCCAAGTAGGTTACAATGGTATATAGCATGTGCGTGCACGATTTTTTGTTTCGGCGTACTAACTTCACGTAATAAAGCCTCATATGGTAAATTTTTAAAATTGAATTTCAAATAAAAAAAAAAAACCCAGGATCAAGTTTTTCATGTGGGTTCGTCCTCATCCCAAGTAGGTTACAATGGTATATAGCATGTGCGTGCACGATTTTTTGTTTCGGCGTACTAACTTCACGTAATATAGCCTCATATGGTAAATTTTTAAAATTGAATTTCAAATAAAAAAAAAACCCAGGATCAAGTTTTTCATGTGGGTTCGTCCTCATCCCAAGTAGGTTACAATGGTATATAGCATGTGCGTGCACGATTTTTTGTTTCGGCGTCTAACTTCACGTAATATAGCCTCATATGGTAAATTTTTAAAATTGAATTTCAAATAAAAAAAAAAACCCAGGATCAAGTTTTTCATGTGGGTTCGTCCTCATCCCAAGTAGGTTACAATGGTATATAGCATGTGCGTGCACGATTTTTTGTTTCGGCGTCTAACTTCACGTAATATAGCCTCATATGGTAAATTTTTAAAATTGAATTTCAAATAAAAAAAAAAACCCAGGATCAAGTTTTTCATGTGGGTTCGTCCTCATCCCAAGTAGGTTACAATGGTATATAGCATGTGCGTGTACAATTTTTTGTTTCGGCGTCTAACTTCACGTAATATAGCCTCATATGGTAAATTTTTAAAATTGAATTTCAAATAAAAAAAAAAACCCAGGATCAAGTTTTTCATGTGGGTTCGTCCTCATCCCAAGTAGGTTACAATGGTATATAGCATGTGCGTGCACGATTTTTTGTTTCGGCGTACTAACTTACGTAATATAGCCTCATATGGTAAATTTTTAAAATTGAATTTCAAATAAAAAAAAAAAAACCCAGGATCAAGTTTTTCATGTGGGTTCGTCCTCATCCCAAGTAGGTTACAATGGTATATAGCATGTGCGTGCACGATTTTTTGTTTCGGCGTCTAACTTCACGTAATATAGCCTCATATGGTAAATTTTTAAAATTGAATTTCAAATAAAAAAAAAACCCAGGATCAAGTTTTTCATGTGGGTTCGTCCTCATGCCAAGTAGGTTACAATGGTATATAGCATGTGCGTGCACGATTTTTTGTTTCGGCGTCTAACTTCACGTAATATAGCCTCATATGGTAAATTTTTAAAATTGAATTTCAAATAAAAAAAAAACCCAGGATCAAGTTTTTCATGTGGGTTCGTCCTCATCCCAAGTAGGTTACAATGGTATATAGCATGTGCGTGCGCGATTTTTTGTTTCGGCGTACTAACTTACGTAATATAGCCTCATATGGTAAATTTTTAAAATTGAATTTCAAATAAAAAAAAAAAACCCAGGATCAAGTTTTTCATGTGGGTTCGTCCTCATCCCAAGTAGGTTACAATGGTATATAGCATGTGCGTGCACGATTTTTTGTTTCGGCGTACTAACTTCACGTAATGTAGCCTCATATGGTAAATTGTTAAAATTGAATTTCAAATAAAAAAAAAAACCCAGGATCAAGTTTTTCATGTGGGTTCGTCCTCATCCCAAGTAGGTTACAATGGTATATAGCATGTGCGTGCACGATTTTTTGTTTCGGCGTACTAACTTCACGTAATATAGCCTCATATGGTAAATTTTTAAAATTGAATTTCAAATAAAAAAAAAACCCAGGATCAAGTTTTTCATGTGGGTTCGTCCTCATCCCAAGTAGGTTACAATGGTATATAGCATGTGCGTGCACGATTTTTTGTTTCGGCGTACTAACTTCACGTAATATAGCCTCATATGGTAAATTTTTAAAATTGAATTTCAAATAAAAAAAAAAACCCAGGATCAAGTTTTTCATGTGGGTTCGTCCTCATCCCAAGTAGGTTACAATGGTATATAGCATGTGCGTGTACAATTTTTTGTTTCGGCGTCTAACTTCACGTAATATAGCCTCATATGGTAAATTTTTAAAATTGAATTTCAAATAAAAAAAAAAAACCCAGGATCAAGTTTTTCATGTGGGTTCGTCCTCATCCCAAGTAGGTTACAATGGTATATAGCATGTGCGTGCACGATTTTTTGTTTCGGCGTACTAACTTACGTAATATAGCCTCATATGGTAAATTTTTAAAATTGAATTTCAAATAAAAAAAAAAACCCAGGATCAAGTTTTTCATGTGGGATCGTCCTCATCCCAAGTAGGTTACAATGGTATATAGCATGTGCGTGCACGATTTTTTGTTTCGGCGTACTAACTTACGTAATATAGCCTCATATGGTAAATTTTTAAAATTGAATTTCAAATAAAAAAAAAACCCAGGATCAAGTTTTTCATGTGGGTTCGTCCTCATCCCAAGTAGGTTACAATGGTATATAGCATGTGCGTGCACGATTTTTTGTTTCGGCGTACTAACTTACGTAATATAGCCTCATATGGTAAATTTTTAAAATTGAATTTCAAATAAAAAAAAAAACCCAGGATCAAGTTTTTCATGTGGGATCGTCCTCATCCCAAGTAGGTTACAATGGTATATAGCATGTGCGTGCACGATTTTTTGTTTCGGCGTACTAACTTACGTAATATAGCCTCATATGGTAAATTTTTAAAATTGAATTTCAAATAAAAAAAAAACCCAGGATCAAGTTTTTCATGTGGGTTCGTCCTCATCCCAAGTAGGTTACAATGGTATATAGCATGTGCGTGCACGATTTTTTGTTTCGGCGTACTAACTTACGTAATATAGCCTCATATGGTAAATTTTTAAAATTGAATTTCAAATAAAAAAAAAAACCCAGGATCAAGTTTTTCATGTGGGTTCGTCCTCATCCCAAGTAGGTTACAATGGTATATAGCATGTGCGTGCACGATTTTTTGTTTCGGCGTACTAACTTCACGTAATATAGCCTCATATGGTAAATTTTTAAAATTGAATTTCAAATAAAAAAAAAAACCCAGGATCAAGTTTTTCATGTGGGTTCGTCCTCATCCCAAGTAGGTTACAATGGTATATAGCATGTGCGTGCACGATTTTTTGTTTCGGCGTCTAACTTCACGTAATATAGCCTCATATGGTAAATTTTTAAAATTGAATTTCAAATAAAAAAAAAAACCCAGGATCAAGTTTTTCATGTGGGTTCGTCCTCATCCCAAGTAGGTTACAATGGTATATAGCATGTGCGTGCACGATTTTTTGTTTCGGCGTACTAACTTACGTAATATAGCCTCATATGGTAAATTTTTAAAATTGAATTTCAAATAAAAAAAAAACCCAGGATCAAGTTTTTCATGTGGGTTCGTCCTCATCCCAAGTAGGTTACAATGGTATATAGCATGTGCGTGCACGATTTTTTGTTTCGGCGTACTAACTTACGTAATATAGCCTCATATGGTAAATTTTTAAAATTGAATTTCAAATAAAAAAAAAAACCCAGGATCAAGTTTTTCATGTGGGATCGTCCTCATCCCAAGTAGGTTACAATGGTATATAGCATGTGCGTGCACGATTTTTTGTTTCGGCGTCTAACTTCACGTAATATAGCCTCATATGGTAAATTTTTAAAATTGAATTTCAAATAAAAAAAAAAACCCAGGATCAAGTTTTTCATGTGGGTTCGTCTTCATCCCAAGTAGGTTACAATGGTATATAGCATGTGCGTGCACGATTTTTTGTTTCGGCGTACTAACTTCACGTAATATAGCCTCATATGGTAAATTTTTAAAATTGAATTTCAAATAAAAAAAAAAACCCAGGATCAAGTTTTTCATGTGGGTTCGTCCTCATCCCAAGTAGGTTACAATGGTATATAGCATGTGCGTGCACGATTTTTTGTTTCGGCGTCTAACTTCACGTAATATAGCCTCATATGGTAAATTTTTAAAATTGAATTTCAAATAAAAAAAAAACCCAGGATCAAGTTTTTCATGTGGGTTCGTCCTCATGCCAAGTAGGTTACAATGGTATATAGCATGTGCGTGCACGATTTTTTGTTTCGGCGTCTAACTTCACGTAATATAGCCTTATATGGTAAATTTTAAAAATTGAATTTCAAATAAAAAAAAAACCCAGGATCAAGTTTTTCATGTGGGATCGTCCTCATCCCAAGTAGGTTACAATGGTATATAGCATGTGCGTGCACGATTTTTTGTTTCGGCGTCTAACTTCACGTAATATAGCCTCATATGGTAAATTTTTAAAATTGAATTTCAAATAGAAAAAAAAACCCAGGATCAAGTTTTTCATGTGGGTTCGTCCTCATCCCAAGTAGGTTACAATGGTATATAGCATGTGCGTGCACGATTTTTTATTTCGGCGTACTAACTTCACGTAATATAGCCTCATATGGTAAATTTTTAAAATTGAATTTCAAATAAAAAAAAAAACCCAGGATCAAGTTTTTCATGTGGGTTCGTCCTCATCCCAAGTAGGTTACAATGGTATATAGCATGTGCGTGCACGATTTTTTGTTTCGGCGTCTAACTTCACGTAATATAGCCTCATATGGTAAATTTTTAAAATTGAATTTCAAATAAAAAAAAAAACCCAGGATCAAGTTTTTCATGTGGGTTCGTCCTCATCCCAAGTAGGTTACAATGGTATATAGCATGTGCGTGCACGATTTTTTGTTTCGGCGTACTAACTTACGTAATATAGCCTCATATGGTAAATTTTTAAAATTGAATTTCAAATAAAAAAAAAACCCAGGATCAAGTTTTTCATGTGGGTTCGTCCTCATCCCAAGTAGGTTACAATGGTATATAGCATGTGTGTGCACGATTTTTTGTTTCGGCGTACTAACTTCACGTAATATAGCCTCATATGGTAAATTTTTAAAATTGAATTTCAAATAAAAAAAAAAACCCAGGATCAAGTTTTTCATGTGGGATCGTCCTCATCCCAAGTAGGTTACAATGGTATATAGCATGTGCGTGCACGATTTTTTGTTTCGGCGTCTAACTTCACGTAATATAGCCTCATATGGTAAATTTTTAAAATTGAATTTCAAATAAAAAAAAAAAACCCAGGATCAAGTTTTTCATGTGGGTTCGTCCTCATCCCAAGTAGGTTACAATGGCATATAGCATGTGCGTGCACGATTTTTTGTTTCGGCGTACTAACTTCACGTAATATAGCCTCATACGGTAAATTTTTAAAATTGAATTTCAAATTAAAAAAAAAACCCAGGACCAAGTTTTTCATGTGGGTTCGTCCTCATCCCAAGTAGGTTACAATGGTATATAGCATGTGCGTGCACGATTTTTTGTTTCGGCGTACTAACTTACGTAATATAGCCTCATATGGTAAATTTTTAAAATTGAATTTCAAATAAAAAAAAAAACCCAGGATCAAGTTTTTCATGTGGGTTCGTCCTCATCCCAAGTAGGTTACAATGGTATATAGCATGTGCGTGCACGATTTTTTATTTCGGCGTACTAACTTCACGTAATATAGCCTCATATGGTAAATTTTTAAAATTGAATTTCAAATAAAAAAAAAAAACCCAGGATCAAGTTTTTCATGTGGGTTCGTCCTCATCCCAAGTAGGTTACAATGGTATATAGCATGTGCGTGCACGATTTTTTATTTCGGCGTACTAACTTCACGTAATATAGCCTCATATGGTAAATTTTTAAAATTGAATTTCAAATAAAAAAAAAAACCCAGGATCAAGTTTTTCATGTGGGTTCGTCCTCATCCCAAGTAGGTTACAATGGTATATAGCATGTGCGTGCACGATTTTTTGTTTCGGCGTCTAACTTCACGTAATATAGCCTCATATGGTAAATTTTTAAAATTGAATTTCAAATAAAAAAAAAAACCCAGGATCAAGTTTTTCATGTGGGTTCGTCCTCATCCCAAGTAGGTTACAATGGTATATAGCATGTGCGTGCACGATTTTTTGTTTCGGCGTACTAACTTACGTAATATAGCCTCATATGGTAAATTTTTAAAATTGAATTTCAAATAAAAAAAAAACCCAGGATCAAGTTTTTCATGTGGGTTCGTCCTCATCCCAAGTAGGTTACAATGGTATATAGCATGTGCGTGCACGATTTTTTGTTTCGGCGTCTAACTTCACGTAATATAGCCTCATATGGTAAATTTTTAAAATTGAATTTCAAATAAAAAAAAAAAAACCCAGGATCAAGTTTTTCATGTGGGTTCGTCCTCATCCCAAGTAGGTTACAATGGCATATAGCATGTGCGTGCACGATTTTTTGTTTCGGCGTACTAACTTCACGTAATATAGCCTCATACGGTAAATTTTTAAAATTGAATTTCAAATAGAAAAAAAAACCCAGGATCAAGTTTTTCATGTGGGTTCGTCCTCATCCCAAGTAGGTTACAATGGTATATAGCATGTACGTGCACGATTTTTTGTTTCGGCGTCTAACTTCACGTAATATAGCCTCATATGGTAAATTTTTAAAATTGAATTTCAAATAAAAAAAAAACCCAGGATCAAGTTTTTCATGTGGGTTCGTCCTCATGCCAAGTAGGTTACAATGGTATATAGCATGTGCGTGCACGATTTTTTGTTTCGGCGTCTAACTTCACGTAATATAGCCTTATATGGTAAATTTTTAAAATTGAATTTCAAATAAAAAAAAAACCCAGGATCAAGTTTTTCATGTGGGATCGTCCTCATCCCAAGTAGGTTACAATGGTATATAGCATGTGCGTGCACGATTTTTTGTTTCGGCGTCTAACTTCACGTAATATAGCCTCATATGGTAAATTTTTAAAATTGAATTTCAAATAGAAAAAAAAACCCAGGATCAAGTTTTTCATGTGGGTTCGTCCTCATCCCAAGTAGGTTACAATGGTATATAGCATGTGCGTGCACGATTTTTTATTTCGGCGTACTAACTTCACGTAATATAGCCTCATATGGTAAATTTTTAAAATTGAATTTCAAATAAAAAAAAAAACCCAGGATCAAGTTTTTCATGTGGGTTCGTCCTCATCCCAAGTAGGTTACAATGGTATATAGCATGTGCGTGCACGATTTTTTGTTTCGGCGTCTAACTTCACGTAATATAGCCTCATATGGTAAATTTTTAAAATTGAATTTCAAATAAAAAAAAAAACCCAGGATCAAGTTTTTCATGTGGGTTCGTCCTCATCCCAAGTAGGTTACAATGGTATATAGCATGTGCGTGCACGATTTTTTGTTTCGGCGTACTAACTTACGTAATATAGCCTCATATGGTAAATTTTTAAAATTGAATTTCAAATAAAAAAAAAACCCAGGATCAAGTTTTTCATGTGGGTTCGTCCTCATCCCAAGTAGGTTACAATGGTATATAGCATGTGCGTGCACGATTTTTTGTTTCGGCGTCTAACTTCACGTAATATAGCCTCATATGGTAAATTTTTAAAATTGAATTTCAAATAAAAAAAAAAAAACCCAGGATCAAGTTTTTCATGTGGGTTCGTCCTCATCCCAAGTAGGTTACAATGGCATATAGCATGTGCGTGCACGATTTTTTGTTTCGGCGTACTAACTTCACGTAATATAGCCTCATACGGTAAATTTTTAAAATTGAATTTCAAATAAAAAAAAAACCCAGGATCAAGTTTTTCATGTGGGTTCGTCCTCATCCCAAGTAGGTTACAATGGTATATAGCATGTGCGTGCACGATTTTTTGTTTCGGCGTCTAACTTCATGTAATATAGCCTCATATGGTAAATTTTTAAAATTGAATTTCAAATAAAAAAAAAAACCCAGGATCAAGTTTTTCATGTGGGTTCGTCCTCATCCCAAGTAGGTTACAATGGTATATAGCATGTGCGTGCACGATTTTTTGTTTCGGCGTCTAACTTCACGTAATATAGCCTCATATGGTAAATTTTTAAAATTGAATTTCAAATAAAAAAAAAAACCCAGGATCAAGTTTTTCATGTGGGTTCGTCCTCATCCCAAGTAGGTTACAATGGTATATAGCACGTGCGTGCACGATTTTTTGTTTCGGCGTCTAACTTCACGTAATATAGCCTCATATGGTAAATTTTTAAAATTGAATTTCAAATAAAAAAAAAAACCCAGGATCAAGTTTTTCATGTGGGTTCGTCCTCATCCCAAGTAGGTTACAATGGTATATAGCATGTGCGTGCACGATTTTTTGTTTCGGCGTACTAACTTACGTAATATAGCCTCATATGGTAAATTTTTAAAATTGAATTTCAAATAAAAAAAAAAAACCCAGGATCAAGTTTTTCATGTGGGTTCGTCCTCATCCCAAGTAGGTTACAATGGTATATAGCATGTGCGTGCACGATTTTTTGTTTCGGCGTACTAACTTCACGTAATATAGCCTCATATGGTAAATTTTTAAAATTGAATTTCAAATAAAAAAAAAAAACCCAGGATCAAGTTTTTCATGTGGGTTCGTCCTCATCCTAAGTAGGTTACAATGGTATATAGCATGTGCGTGCACGATTTTTTGTTTCGGCGTACTAACTTCACGTAATATAGCCTCATATGGTAAATTTTTAAAATTGAATTTCAAATAAAAAAAAAAACCCAGGATCAAGTTTTTCATGTGGGTTCGTCCTCATCCCAAGTAGGTTACAATGGTATATAGCATGTGCGTGCACGATTTTTTGTTTCGGCGTACTAACTTACGTAATATAGCCTCATATGGTAAATTTTTAAAATTGAATTTCAAATAAAAAAAAAAACCCAGGATCAAGTTTTTCATGTGGGATCGTCCTCATCCCAAGTAGGTTACAATGGTATATAGCATGTGCGTGCACGATTTTTTGTTTCGGCGTCTAACTTCACGTAATATAGCCTCAAATGGTAAATTTTTAAAATTGAATTTCAAATAAAAAAAAAAAACCCAGGATCAAGTTTTTCATGTGGGTTCGTCCTCATCCCAAGTAGGTTACAATGGTATATAGCATGTGCGTGCACGATTTTTTGTTTCGGCGTACTAACTTCACGTAATATAGCCTCATACGGTAAATTTTTAAAATTGAATTTCAAATAAAAAAAAAAACCCAGGATCAAGTTTTTCATGTGGGTTCGTCCTCATCCCAAGTAGGTTACAATGGTATATAGCATGTGCGTGCACGATTTTTTGTTTCGGCGTCTAACTTCACGTAATATAGCCTTATATGGTAAATTTTTAAAATTGAATTTCAAATAAAAAAAAAAACCCAGGATCAAGTTTTTCATGTGGGATCGTCCTCATCCCAAGTAGGTTACAATGGTATATAGCATGTGCGTGCACGATTTTTTGTTTCGGCGTCTAACTTCACGTAATATAGCCTCATATGGTAAATTTTTAAAATTGAATTTCAAATAAAAAAAAAAACCCAGGATCAAGTTTTTCATGTGGGTTCGTCCTCATCCCAAGTAGGTTACAATGGTATATAGCATGTGCGTGCACGATTTTTTGTTTCGGCGTCTAACTTCACGTAATATAGCCTTATATGGTAAATTTTTAAAATTGAATTTCAAATAAAAAAAAAAACCCAGGATCAAGTTTTTCATGTGGGATCGTCCTCATCCCAAGTAGGTTACAATGGTATATAGCATGTGCGTGCACGATTTTTTGTTTCGGCGTCTAACTTCACGTAATATAGTCTCATATGGTAAATTTTTAAAATTGAATTTCAAATAAAAAAAAAAAAAACCCAGGATTAAGTTTTTCATGTGGGTTCGTCCTCATCCCAAGTAGGTTAAAATGGCATATAGCATGTGCGTGCACGATTTTTTGTTTCGGCGTACTACCTTCACGTAATATAGCCTCATACGGTAAATTTTTAAAATTGAATTTCAAATAAAAAAAAAACCCAGGATCAAGTTTTTCATGTGGGTTCGTCCTCATCCCAAGTAGGTTACAATGGTATATAGCATGTGCGTGCACGATTTTTTGTTTCGGCGTCTAACTTCACGTAATATAGCCTCATATGGTAAATTTTTAAAATTGAATTTCAAATAAAAAAAAAAACCCAGGATCAAGTTTTTCATGTGGTTTCGTCCTCATCCCAAGTAGGTTACAATGGTATATAGCATGTGCGTGCACGATTTTTTGTTTCGGCGTCTAACTTCACGTAATATAGCCTCATATGGTAAATTTTTAAAATTGAATTTCAAATAAAAAAAAAAAACCCAGGATCAAGTTTTTCATGTGGGTTCGTCCTCATCCCAAGTAGGTTACAATGGTATATAGCATGTGCGTGTACAATTTTTTGTTTCGGCGTCTAACTTCACGTAATATAGCCTCATATGGTAAATTTTTAAAATTGAATTTCAAATAAAAAAAAAAACCCAGGATCAAGTTTTTCATGTGGGATCGTCCTCATCCCAAGTAGGTTACAATGGTATATAGCATGTGCGTGCACGATTTTTTGTTTCGGCGTACTAACTTACGTAATATAGCCTCATATGGTAAATTTTTAAAATTGAATTTCAAATAAAAAAAAAAAACCCAGGATCAAGTTTTTCATGTGGGTTCGTCCTCATCCCAAGTAGGTTACAATGGTATATAGCATGTGCGTGCACGATTTTTTGTTTCGGCGTACTAACTTCACGTAATATAGCCTCATATGGTAAATTTTTAAAATTGAATTTCAAATAAAAAAAAAAAACCCAGGATCAAGTTTTTCATGTGGGTTCGTCCTCATCCCAAGTAGGTTACAATGGTATATAGCATGTGCGTGCACGATTTTTTGTTTCGGCGTACTAACTTCACGTAATATAGCCTCATATGGTAAATTTTTAAAATTGAATTTCAAATAAAAAAAAAAACCCAGGATCAAGTTTTTCATGTGGGTTCGTCCTCATCCCAAGTAGGTTACAATGGTATATAGCATGTGCGTGCACGATTTTTTGTTTCGGCGTACTAACTTACGTAATATAGCCTCATATGGTAAATTTTTAAAATTGAATTTCAAATAAAAAAAAAAACCCAGGATCAAGTTTTTCATGTGGGATCGTCCTCATCCCAAGTAGGTTACAATGGTATATAGCATGTGCGTGCACGATTTTTTGTTTCGGCGTCTAACTTCACGTAATATAGCCTCATATGGTAAATTTTTAAAATTGAATTTCAAATAAAAAAAAAAACCCAGGATCAAGTTTTTCATGTGGGTTCGTCCTCATCCCAAGTAGGTTACAATGGTATATAGCATGTGCGTGCACGATTTTTTGTTTCGGCGTACTAACTTCACGTAATATAGCCTCATACGGTAAATTTTTAAATTTGAATTTCAAATAAAAAAAAAAACCCAGGATCAAGTTTTTCATGTGGGTTCGTCCTCATCCCAAGTAGGTTACAATGGTATATAGCATGTGCGTGCACGATTTTTTGTTTCGGCGTCTAACTTCACGTAATATAGCCTCATATGGTAAATTTTTAAAATTGAATTTCAAATAAAAAAAAAAACCCAGGATCAAGTTTTTCATGTGGGTTCGTCCTCATCCCAAGTAGGTTACAATGGTATATAGCATGTGCGTGCACGATTTTTTGTTTCGGCGTCTAACTTCACGTAATATAGCCTCATATGGTAAATTTTTAAAATTGAATTTCAAATAAAAAAAAAAACCCAGGATCAAGTTTTTCATGTGGGTTCGTCCTCATCCCAAGTAGGTTACAATGGTATATAGCATGTGCGTGTACGATTTTTTGTTTCGGCGTACTAACTTACGTAATATAGCCTCATATGGTAAATTTTTAAAATTGAATTTCAAATAGAAAAAAAAACCCAGGATCAAGTTTTTCATGTGGGTTCGTTCTCATCCCAAGTAGGTTACAATGGTATATAGCATGTGCGTGCACGATTTTTTGTTTCGGCGTACTAACTTCACGTAATATAGCCTCATATGGTAAATTTTTAAAATTGAATTTCAAATAAAAAAAAAAACCCAGGATCAAGTTTTTCATGTGGGTTCGTCCTCATCCCAAGTAGGTTACAATGGTATATAGCATGTGCGTGCACGATTTTTTGTTTCGGCGCACTAACTTCACGTAATATAGCCTCATATGGTAAATTTTTAAAATTGAATTTCAAATAAAAAAAAAAACCCAGGATCAAGTTTTTCATGTGGGTTCGTCCTCATCCCAAGTAGGTTACAATGGTATATAGCATGTGCGTGCACGATTTTTTGTTTCGGCGTACTAACTTACGTAATATAGCCTCATATGGTAAATTTTTAAAATTGAATTTCAAATAGAAAAAAAAACCCAGGATCAAGTTTTTCATGTGGGTTCGTCCTCATCCCAAGTAGGTTACAATGGTATATAGCACGTGCGTGCACGATTTTTTGTTTCGGCGTACTAACTTCACGTAATATAGCCTCATATGGTAAATTTTTAAAATTGAATTTCGAATAAAAAAAAAAACCCAGGATCAAGTTTTTCATGTGGGTTCGTCCTCATCCCAAGTAGGTTACAATGGTATATAGCATGTGCGTGCACGATTTTTTGTTTCGGCGTACTAACTTCACGTAATATAGCCTCATATGGTAAATTTTTAAAATTGAATTTCAAATAAAAAAAAAAACCCAGGATCAAGTTTTTCATGTGGGTTCGTCCTCATCCCAAGTAGGTTACAATGGTATATAGCATGTGCGTGCACGATTTTTTGTTTCGGCGTACTAACTTACGTAATATAGCCTCATATGGTAAATTTTTAAAATTGAATTTCAAATAAAAAAAAAAACCCAGGATCAAGTTTTTCATGTGGGTTCGTCCTCATCCCAAGTAGGTTACAATGGTATATAGCATGTGCGTGCACGATTTTTTGTTTCGGCGTACTAACTTCACGTAATATAGCCTCATATGGTAAATTTTTAAAATTGAATTTCGAATAAAAAAAAAAACCCAGGATCAAGTTTTTCATGTGGGTTCGTCCTCATCCCAAGTAGGTTACAATGGTATATAGCATGTGCGTGCACGATTTTTTGTTTCGGCGTACTAACTTCACGTAATATAGCCTCATATGGAAAATTTTTAAAATTGAATTTCAAATAAAAAAAAAAACCCAGGATCAAGTTTTTCATGTGGGTTCGTCCTCATCCCAAGTAGGTTACAATGGTATATAGCACGTGCGTGCACGATTTTTTGTTTCGGCGTACTAACTTCACGTAATATAGCCTCATATGGTAAATTTTTAAAATTGAATTTCGAATAAAAAAAAAAACCCAGGATCAAGTTTTTCATGTGGGTTCGTCCTCATCCCAAGTAGGTTACAATGGTATATAGCACGTGCGTGCACGATTTTTTGTTTCGGCGTACTAACTTCACGTAATATAGCCTCATATGGTAAATTTTTAAAATTGAATTTCGAATAAAAAAAAAACCCAGGATCAAGTTTTTCATGTGGGTTCGTCCTCATCCCAAGTAGGTTACAATGGTATATAGCATGTGCGTGCACGATTTTTTGTTTCGGCGTACTAACTTACGTAATATAGCCTCATATGGTAAATTTTTAAAATTGAATTTCAAATAAAAAAAAAACCCAGGATCAAGTTTTTCATGTGGGTTCGTCCTCATCCCAAGTAGGTTACAATGGTATATAGCACGTGCGTGCACGATTTTTTGTTTCGGCGTACTAACTTCACGTAATATAGCCTCATATGGTAAATTTTTAAAATTGAATTTCGAATAAAAAAAAAAACCCAGGATCAAGTTTTTCATGTGGGTTCGTCCTCATCCCAAGTAGGTTACAATGGTATATAGCATGTGCGTGCACGATTTTTTGTTTCGGCGTACTAACTTCACGTAATATAGCCTCATATGGTAAATTTTTAAAATTGAATTTTAAATAAAAAAAAAAACCCAGGATCAAGTTTTTCATGTGGGTTCGTCCTCATCCCAAGTAGGTTACAATGGTATATAGCACGTGCGTGCACGATTTTTTGTTTCGGCGTACTAACTTCACGTAATATAGCCTCATATGGTAAATTTTTAAAATTGAATTTCGAATAAAAAAAAAAACCCAGGATCAAGTTTTTCATGTGGGTTCGTCCTCATCCCAAGTAGGTTACAATGGTATATAGCATGTGCGTGCACGATTTTTTGTTTCGGCGTACTAACTTCACGTAATATAGCCTCATATGGTAAATTTTTAAAATTGAATTTCAAATAAAAAAAAAAACCCAGGATCAAGTTTTTCATGTGGGTTCGTCCTCATCCCAAGTAGGTTACAATGGTATATAGCATGTGCGTGCACGATTTTTTGTTTCGGCGTACTAACTTACGTAATATAGCCTCATATGGTAAATTTTTAAAATTGAATTTCAAATAAAAAAAAAAACCCAGGATCAAGTTTTTCATGTGGGTTCGTCCTCATCCCAAGTAGGTTACAATGGTATATAGCATGTGCGTGCACGATTTTTTGTTTCGGCGTACTAACTTCACGTAATATAGCCTCATATGGTAAATTTTTAAAATTGAATTTCAAATAAAAAAAAAAACCCAGGATCAAGTTTTTCATGTGGGTTCGTCCTCATCCCAAGTAGGTTACAATGGTATATAGCATGTGCGTGCACGATTTTTTGTTTCGGCGTACTAACTTCACGTAATATAGCCTCATATGGTAAATTTTTAAAATTGAATTTCGAATAAAAAAAAAAACCCAGGATCAAGTTTTTCATGTGGGTTCGTCCTCATCCCAAGTAGGTTACAATGGTATATAGCATGTGCGTGCACGATTTTTTGTTTCGGCGTACTAACTTCACGTAATATAGCCTCATATGGTAAATTTTTAAAATTGAATTTCAAATAAAAAAAAAAACCCAGGATCAAGTTTTTCATGTGGGTTCGTCCTCATCCCAAGTAGGTTACAATGGTATATAGCATGTGCGTGCACGATTTTTTGTTTCGGCGTACTAACTTACGTAATATAGCCTCATATGATAAATTTTTAAAATTGAATTTCAAATAAAAAAAAAACCCAGGATCAAGTTTTTCATGTGGGTTCGTCCTCATCCCAAGTAGGTTACAATGGTATATAGCATGTGTGTGCACGATTTTTTGTTTCGGCGTACTAACTTCACGTAATATAGCCTCATATGGTAAATTTTTAAAATTGAATTTCAAATAAAAAAAAAAACCCAGGATTAAGTTTTTCATGTGGGATCGTCCTCATCCCAAGTAGGTTACAATGGTATATAGCATGTGCGTGCACGATTTTTTGTTTCGGCGTACTAACTTACGTAATATAGCCTCATATGGTAAATTTTTAAAATTGAATTTCAAATAAAAAAAAAACCCAGGATCAAGTTTTTCATGTGGGTTCGTCCTCATCCCAAGTAGGTTACAATGGTATATAGCATGTGTGTGCACGATTTTTTGTTTCGGCGTACTAACTTCACGTAATATAGCCTCATATGGTAAATTTTTAAAATTGAATTTCGAATAAAAAAAAAAAACCAGGATCAAGTTTTTCATGTGGGTTCGTCCTCATCCCAAGTAGGTTACAATGGTATATAGCATGTGCGTGCACGATTTTTTGTTTCGGCGTACTAACTTCACGTAATATAGCCTCATATGGTAAATTTTTAAAATTGAATTTCAAATAAAAAAAAAAACCCAGGATCAAGTTTTTCATGTGGGTTCGTCCTCATCCCAAGTAGGTTACAATGGTATATAGCATGTGTGTGCACGATTTTTTGTGGATCTAACCTAGGATCAAGTTTTTCATGTGGGTTCGTCCTCATCCCAAGTAGGTTACAATGGTATATAGCATGTGCGTGCACGATTTTTTGTTTCGGCGTACTAACTTCACGTAATATAGCCTCATATGGTAAATTTTTAAAATTGAATTTCAAATAAAAAAAAAAACCCAGGATCAAGTTTTTCATGTGGGTTCGTCCTCATCCCAAGTAGGTTACAATGGTATATAGCATGTGCGTGCACGATTTTTTGTTTCGGCGTACTAACTTCACGTAATATAGCCTCATATGGTAAATTTTTAAAATTGAATTTCAAATAAAAAAAAAAACCCAGGATCAAGTTTTTCATGTGGGTTCGTCCTCATCCCAAGTAGGTTACAATGGTATATAGCATGTGCGTGCACGATTTTTTGTTTCGGCGTCTAACTTCACGTAATATAGCCTCATATGGTAAATTTTTAAAATTGAATTTCGAATAAAAAAAAAAACCCAGGATCAAGTTTTTCATGTGGGTTCGTCCTCATCCCAAGTAGGTTACAATGGTATATAGCATGTGCGTGCACGATTTTTTGTTTCGGCGTACTAACTTCACGTAATATAGCCTCATATGGTAAATTTTTAAAATTGAATTTCAAATAAAAAAAAAAACCCAGGATCAAGTTTTTCATGTGGGTTCGTCCTCATCCCAAGTAGGTTACAATGGTATATAGCATGTGCGTGCACGATTTTTTGTTTCGGCGTACTAACTTACGTAATATAGCCTCATATGGTAAATTTTTAAAATTGAATTTCAAATAAAAAAAAAAACCCAGGATCAAGTTTTTCATGTGGGTTCGTCCTCATCCCAAGTAGGTTACAATGGTATATAGCATGTGCGTGCACGATTTTTTGTTTCGGCGCACTAACTTCACGTAATATAGCCTCATATGGTAAATTTTTAAAATTGAATTTCAAATAAAAAAAAAAACCCAGGATCAAGTTTTTCATGTGGGTTCGTCCTCATCCCAAGTAGGTTACAATGGTATATAGCATGTGCGTGCACGATTTTTTGTTTCGGCGTACTAACTTACGTAATATAGCCTCATATGGTAAATTTTTAAAATTGAATTTCAAATAAAAAAAAAAACCCAGGATCAAGTTTTTCATGTGGGTTCGTCCTCATCCCAAGTAGGTTACAATGGTATATAGCATGTGCGTGCACGATTTTTTGTTTCGGCGTACTAACTTACGTAATATAGCCTCATATGGTAAATTTTTAAAATTGAATTTTAAATAAAAAAAAAACCCAGGATCAAGTTTTTCATGTGGGTTCGTCCTCATCCCAAGTAGGTTACAATGGTATATAGCACGTGCGTGCACGATTTTTTGTTTCGGCGTACTAACTTCACGTAATATAGCCTCATATGGTAAATTTTTAAAATTGAATTTCGAATAAAAAAAAAAACCCAGGATCAAGTTTTTCATGTGGGTTCGTCCTCATCCCAAGTAGGTTACAATGGTATATAGCATGTGCGTGCACGATTTTTTGTTTCGGCGTACTAACTTACGTAATATAGCCTCATATGGTAAATTTTTAAAATTGAATTTCAAATAAAAAAAAAAAACCCAGGATCAAGTTTTTCATGTGGGTTCGTCCTCATCCCAAGTAGGTTACAGTGGTATATAGCATGTGCGTGCACGATTTTTTGTTTCGGCGTACTAACTTCACGTAATATAGCCTCATATGGTAAATTTTTAAAATTGAATTTCAAATAAAAAAAAAAAACCCAGGATCAAGTTTTTCATGTGGGTTCGTCCTCATCCCAAGTAGGTTACAATGGTATATAGCATGTGCGTGCACGATTTTTTGTTTCGGCGTACTAACTTCACGTAATATAGCCTCATACGGTAAATTTTTAAATTTGAATTTCAAATAAAAAAAAAAACCCAGGATCAAGTTTTTCATGTGGGTTCGTCCTCATCCCAAGTAGGTTACAATGGTATATAGCATGTGCGTGCACGATTTTTTGTTTCGGCGTCTAACTTCACGTAATATAGCCTCATATGGTAAATTTTTAAAATTGAATTTCAAATAAAAAAAAAAACCCAGGATCAAGTTTTTCATGTGGGATCGTCCTCATCCCAAGTAGGTTACAATGGTATATAGCATGTGCGTGCACGATTTTTTGTTTCGGCGTCTAACTTCACGTAATATAGCCTCATATGGTAAATTTTTAAAATTGAATTTCAAATAGAAAAAAAAACCCAGGATCAAGTTTTTCATGTGGGTTCGTCCTCATCCCAAGTAGGTTACAATGGTATATAGCATGTGCGTGCACGATTTTTTATTTCGGCGTACTAACTTCACGTAATATAGCCTCATATGGTAAATTTTTAAAATTGAATTTCAAATAAAAAAAAAAACCCAGGATCAAGTTTTTCATGTGGGTTCGTCCTCATCCCAAGTAGGTTACAATGGTATATAGCATGTGCGTGCACGATTTTTTGTTTCGGCGTCTAACTTCACGTAATATAGCCTCATATGTTAAACTTTTAAAATTGAATTTCAAATAAAAAAAAAAACCCAGGATCAAGTTTTTCATGTGGGTTCGTCCTCATCCCAAGTAGGTTACAACGGTATATAGCATGTGCGTGCACGATTTTTTGTTTCGGCGTACTAACTTACGTAATATTGCCTCATATGGTAAATTTTTAAAATTGAATTTCAAATAAAAAAAAAACCCAGGATCAAGTTTTTCATGTGGGTTCGTCCTCATCCCAAGTAGGTTACAATGGTATATAGCATGTGTGTGCACGATTTTTTGTTTCGGCGTACTAACTTCACGTAATATAGCCTCATATGGTAAATTTTTAAAATTGAATTTCAAATAAAAAAAAAAACCCAGGATCAAGTTTTTCATGTGGGTTCGTCCTCATCCCAAGTAGGTTACAATGGCATATAGCATGTGCGTGCACGATTTTTTGTTTCGGCGTACTACCTTTACGTAATATAGCCTCATACGGTAAATTTTTAAAATTGAATTTCAAATAAAAAAAAAACCCAGGATCAAGTTTTTCATGTGGGTTCGTCCTCATCCCAAGTAGGTTACAATGGTATATAGCATGTGCGTGCACGATTTTTTGTTTCGGCGTCTAACTTCACGTAATATAGCCTCATATGGTAAATTTTTAAAATTGAATTTCAAATAAAAAAAAAAACCCAGGATCAAGTTTTTCATGTGGTTTCGTCCTCATCCCAAGTAGGTTACAATGGTATATAGCATGTGCGTGCACGATTTTTTGTTTCGGCGTCTAACTTCACGTAATATAGCCTCATATGGTAAATTTTTAAAATTGAATTTCAAATAAAAAAAAAAACCCAGGATCAAGTTTTTCATGTGGGTTCGTCCTCATCCCAAGTAGGTTACAATGGTATATAGCATGTGCGTGTACAATTTTTTGTTTCGGCGTCTAACTTCACGTAATATAGCCTCATATGGTAAATTTTTAAAATTGAATTTCAAATAAAAAAAAAAAACCCAGGATCAAGTTTTTCATGTGGGATCGTCCTCATCCCAAGTAGGTTACAATGGTATATAGCATGTGCGTGCACGATTTTTTGTTTCGGCGTACTAACTTACGTAATATAGCCTCATATGGTAAATTTTTAAAATTGAATTTCAAATAAAAAAAAAAAACCCAGGATCAAGTTTTTCATGTGGGTTCGTCCTCATCCCAAGTAGGTTACAATGGTATATAGCATGTGCGTGCACGATTTTTTGTTTCGGCGTACTAACTTCACGTAATATAGCCTCATATGGTAAATTTTTAAAATTGAATTTCAAATAAAAAAAAAAAACCCAGGATCAAGTTTTTCATGTGGGTTCGTCCTCATCCCAAGTAGGTTACAATGGTATATAGCATGTGCGTGCACGATTTTTTGTTTCGGCGTACTAACTTCACGTAATATAGCCTCATATGGTAAATTTTTAAAATTGAATTTCAAATAAAAAAAAAACCCAGGATCAAGTTTTTCATGTGGGTTCGTCCTCATCCCAAGTAGGTTACAATGGTATATAGCATGTGCGTGCACGATTTTTTGTTTCGGCGTACTAACTTACGTAATATAGCCTCATATGGTAAATTTTTAAAATTGAATTTCAAATAAAAAAAAAAACCCAGGATCAAGTTTTTCATGTGGGATCGTCCTCATCCCAAGTAGGTTACAATGGTATATAGCATGTGCGTGCACGATTTTTTGTTTCGGCGTCTAACTTCACGTAATATAGCCTCATATGGTAAATTTTTAAAATTGAATTTCAAATAAAAAAAAAAAACCCAGGATCAAGTTTTTCATGTGGGTTCGTCCTCATCCCAAGTAGGTTACAATGGTATATAGCATGTGCGTGCACGATTTTTTGTTTCGGCGTACTAACTTCACGTAATATAGCCTCATACGGTAAATTTTTAAATTTGAATTTCAAATAAAAAAAAAAACCCAGGATCAAGTTTTTCATGTGGGTTCGTCCTCATCCCAAGTAGGTTACAATGGTATATAGCATGTGCGTGCACGATTTTTTGTTTCGGCGTCTAACTTCACGTAATATAGCCTCATATGGTAAATTTTTAAAATTGAATTTCAAATAAAAAAAAAAACCCAGGATCAAGTTTTTCATGTGGGTTCGTCCTCATCCCAAGTAGGTTACAATGGTATATAGCATGTGCGTGCACGATTTTTTGTTTCGGCGTCTAACTTCACGTAATATAGCCTCATATGGTAAATTTTTAAAATTGAATTTCAAATAAAAAAAAAAACCCAGGATCAAGTTTTTCATGTGGGTTCGTCCTCATCCCAAGTAGGTTACAATGGTATATAGCATGTGCGTGTACGATTTTTTGTTTCGGCGTACTAACTTACGTAATATAGCCTCATATGGTAAATTTTTAAAATTGAATTTCAAATAGAAAAAAAAACCCAGGATCAAGTTTTTCATGTGGGTTCGTTCTCATCCCAAGTAGGTTACAATGGTATATAGCATGTGCGTGCACGATTTTTTGTTTCGGCGTACTAACTTCACGTAATATAGCCTCATATGGTAAATTTTTAAAATTGAATTTCAAATAAAAAAAAAAACCCAGGATCAAGTTTTTCATGTGGGTTCGTCCTCATCCCAAGTAGGTTACAATGGTATATAGCATGTGCGTGCACGATTTTTTGTTTCGGCGCACTAACTTCACGTAATATAGCCTCATATGGTAAATTTTTAAAATTGAATTTCAAATAAAAAAAAAAACCCAGGATCAAGTTTTTCATGTGGGTTCGTCCTCATCCCAAGTAGGTTACAATGGTATATAGCATGTGCGTGCACGATTTTTTGTTTCGGCGTACTAACTTACGTAATATAGCCTCATATGGTAAATTTTTAAAATTGAATTTTAAATAAAAAAAAAAACCCAGGATCAAGTTTTTCATGTGGGTTCGTCCTCATCCCAAGTAGGTTACAATGGTATATAGCACGTGCGTGCACGATTTTTTGTTTCGGCGTACTAACTTCACGTAATATAGCCTCATATGGTAAATTTTTAAAATTGAATTTCGAATAAAAAAAAAAACCCAGGATCAAGTTTTTCATGTGGGTTCGTCCTCATCCCAAGTAGGTTACAATGGTATATAGCATGTGCGTGCACGATTTTTTGTTTCGGCGTACTAACTTCACGTAATATAGCCTCATATGGTAAATTTTTAAAATTGAATTTCAAATAAAAAAAAAAACCCAGGATCAAGTTTTTCATGTGGGTTCGTCCTCATCCCAAGTAGGTTACAATGGTATATAGCATGTGCGTGCACGATTTTTTGTTTCGGCGTACTAACTTACGTAATATAGCCTCATATGGTAAATTTTTAAAATTGAATTTCAAATAAAAAAAAAAACCCAGGATCAAGTTTTTCATGTGGGTTCGTCCTCATCCCAAGTAGGTTACAATGGTATATAGCATGTGCGTGCACGATTTTTTGTTTCGGCGTACTAACTTCACGTAATATAGCCTCATATGGTAAATTTTTAAAATTGAATTTCAAATAAAAAAAAAAACCCAGGATCAAGTTTTTCATGTGGGTTCGTCCTCATCCCAAGTAGGTTACAATGGTATATAGCATGTGCGTGCACGATTTTTTGTTTCGGCGTCTAACTTCACGTAATATAGCCTCATATGGTAAATTTTTAAAATTGAATTTCAAATAAAAAAAAAAACCCAGGATCAAGTTTTTCATGTGGGTTCGTCCTCATCCCAAGTAGGTTACAATGGTATATAGCATGTGCGTGCACGATTTTTTGTTTCGGCGTACTAACTTACGTAATATAGCCTCATATGGTAAATTTTTAAAATTGAATTTCAAATAAAAAAAAAACCCAGGATCAAGTTTTTCATGTGGGTTCGTCCTCATCCCAAGTAGGTTACAATGGTATATAGCATGTGTGTGCACGATTTTTTGTTTCGGCGTACTAACTTCACGTAATATAGCCTCATATGGTAAATTTTTAAAATTGAATTTCAAATAAAAAAAAAAACCCAGGATTAAGTTTTTCATGTGGGATCGTCCTCATCCCAAGTAGGTTACAATGGTATATAGCATGTGCGTGCACGATTTTTTGTTTCGGCGTCTAACTTCACGTAATATAGCCTCATATGGTAAATTTTTAAAATTGAATTTCAAATAAAAAAAAAAACCCAGGATCAAGTTTTTCATGTGGGTTCGTCCTCATCCCAAGTAGGTTACAATGGTATATAGCATGTGCGTGCACGATTTTTTGTTTCGGCGTACTAACTTACGTAATATAGCCTCATATGGTAAATTTTTAAAATTGAATTTCAAATAAAAAAAAAACCCAGGATCAAGTTTTTCATGTGGGTTCGTCCTCATCCCAAGTAGGTTACAATGGTATATAGCACGTGCGTGCACGATTTTTTGTTTCGGCGTACTAACTTCACGTAATATAGCCTCATATGGTAAATTTTTAAAATTGAATTTCGAATAAAAAAAAAAACCCAGGATCAAGTTTTTCATGTGGGTTCGTCCTCATCCCAAGTAGGTTACAATGGTATATAGCATGTGCGTGCACGATTTTTTGTTTCGGCGTACTAACTTCACGTAATATAGCCTCATATGGTAAATTTTTAAAATTGAATTTCAAATAAAAAAAAAACCCAGGATCAAGTTTTTCATGTGGGTTCGTCCTCATCCCAAGTAGGTTACAATGGTATATAGCATGTGCGTGCACGATTTTTTGTTTCGGCGTACTAACTTACGTAATATAGCCTCATATGGTAAATTTTTAAAATTGAATTTTAAATAAAAAAAAAAACCCAGGATCAAGTTTTTCATGTGGGTTCGTCCTCATCCCAAGTAGGTTACAATGGTATATAGCACGTGCGTGCACGATTTTTTGTTTCGGCGTACTAACTTCACGTAATATAGCCTCATATGGTAAATTTTTAAAATTGAATTTCGAATAAAAAAAAAAACCCAGGATCAAGTTTTTCATGTGGGTTCGTCCTCATCCCAAGTAGGTTACAATGGTATATAGCATGTGCGTGCACGATTTTTTGTTTCGGCGTACTAACTTCACGTAATATAGCCTCATATGGTAAATTTTTAAAATTGAATTTCAAATAAAAAAAAAAACCCAGGATCAAGTTTTTCATGTGGGTTCGTCCTCATCCCAAGTAGGTTACAATGGTATATAGCATGTGCGTGCACGATTTTTTGTTTCGGCGTACTAACTTCACGTAATATAGCCTCATATGGTAAATTTTTAAAATTGAATTTCAAATAAAAAAAAAAACCCAGGATCAAGTTTTTCATGTGGGTTCGTCCTCATCCCAAGTAGGTTACAATGGTATATAGCATGTGCGTGCACGATTTTTTGTTTCGGCGTCTAACTTCACGTAATATAGCCTCATATGGTAAATTTTTAAAATTGAATTTCAAATAAAAAAAAAAACCCAGGATCAAGTTTTTCATGTGGGTTCGTCCTCATCCCAAGTAGGTTACAATGGTATATAGCATGTGCGTACACGATTTTTTGTTTCGGCGTACTAACTTACGTAATATAGCCTCATATGATAAATTTTTAAAATTGAATTTCAAATAAAAAAAAAACCCAGGATCAAGTTTTTCATGTGGGTTCGTCCTCATCCCAAGTAGGTTACAATGGTATATAGCATGTGTGTGCACGATTTTTTGTTTCGGCGTACTAACTTCACGTAATATAGCCTCATATGGTAAATTTTTAAAATTGAATTTCAAATAAAAAAAAAAACCCAGGATTAAGTTTTTCATGTGGGATCGTCCTCATCCCAAGTAGGTTACAATGGTATATAGCATGTGCGTGCACGATTTTTTGTTTCGGCGTCTAACTTCACGTAATATAGCCTCATATGGTAAATTTTTAAAATTGAATTTCAAATAAAAAAAAAAACCCAGGATCAAGTTTTTCATGTGGGTTCGTCCTCATCCCAAGTAGGTTACAATGGTATATAGCATGTGCGTGCACGATTTTTTGTTTCGGCGTACTAACTTACGTAATATAGCCTCATATGGTAAATTTTTAAAATTGAATTTCAAATAAAAAAAAAACCCAGGATCAAGTTTTTCATGTGGGTTCGTCCTCATCCCAAGTAGGTTACAATGGTATATAGCATGTGTGTGCACGATTTTTTGTTTCGGCGTACTAACTTCACGTAATATAGCCTCATATGGTAAATTTTTAAAATTGAATTTCGAATAAAAAAAAAAAACCAGGATCAAGTTTTTCATGTGGGTTCGTCCTCATCCCAAGTAGGTTACAATGGTATATAGCATGTGCGTGCACGATTTTTTGTTTCGGCGTACTAACTTCACGTAATATAGCCTCATATGGTAAATTTTTAAAATTGAATTTCAAATAAAAAAAAAAACCCAGGATCAAGTTTTTCATGTGGGTTCGTCCTCATCCCAAGTAGGTTACAATGGTATATAGCATGTGCGTGCACGATTTTTTGTTTCGGCGTACTAACTTACGTAATATAGCCTCATATGGTAAATTTTTAAAATTGAATTTCAAATAAAAAAAAAAACCCAGGATCAAGTTTTTCATGTGGGTTCGTCCTCATCCCAAGTAGGTTACAATGGTATATAGCATGTGCGTGTACGATTTTTTGTTTCGGCGTACTAACTTACGTAATATAGCCTCATATGGTAAATTTTTAAAATTGAATTTCAAATAGAAAAAAAAACCCAGGATCAAGTTTTTCATGTGGGTTCGTCCTCATCCCAAGTAGGTTACAATGGTATATAGCATGTGCGTGCACGATTTTTTGTTTCGGCGTACTAACTTCACGTAATATAGCCTCATATGGTAAATTTTTAAAATTGAATTTCAAATAAAAAAAAAAACCCAGGATCAAGTTTTTCATGTGGGTTCGTCCTCATCCCAAGTAGGTTACAATGGTATATAGCATGTGCGTGCACGATTTTTTGTTTCGGCGTACTAACTTCACGTAATATAGCCTCATATGGTAAATTTTTAAAATTGAATTTCAAATAAAAAAAAAAACCCAGGATCAAGTTTTTCATGTGGGTTCGTCCTCATCCCAAGTAGGTTACAATGGTATATAGCATGTGCGTGCACGATTTTTTGTTTCGGCGTACTAACTTACGTAATATAGCCTCATATGGTAAATTTTTAAAATTGAATTTTAAATAAAAAAAAAACCAAGGATCAAGTTTTTCATGTGGGTTCGTCCTCATCCCAAGTAGGTTACAATGGTATATAGCACGTGCGTGCACGATTTTTTGTTTCGGCGTACTAACTTCACGTAATATAGCCTCATATGGTAAATTTTTAAAATTGAATTTCGAATAAAAAAAAAAACCCAGGATCAAGTTTTTCATGTGGGTTCGTTCTCATCCCAAGTAGGTTACAATGGTATATAGCATGTGCGTGCACGATTTTTTGTTTCGGCGTACTAACTTCACGTAATATAGCCTCATATGGTAAATTTTTAAAATTGAATTTCAAATAAAAAAAAAAACCCAGGATCAAGTTTTTCATGTGGGTTCGTCCTCATCCCAAGTAGGTTACAATGGTATATAGCATGTGCGTGCACGATTTTTTGTTTCGGCGTACTAACTTCACGTAATATAGCCTCATATGGTAAATTTTTAAAATTGAATTTCAAATAAAAAAAAAAACCCAGGATCAAGTTTTTCATGTGGGTTCGTCCTCATCCCAAGTAGGTTACAATGGTATATAGCATGTGCGTGCACGATTTTTTGTTTCGGCGTACTAACTTACGTAATATAGCCTCATATGGTAAATTTTTAAAATTGAATTTTAAATAAAAAAAAAACCCAGGATCAAGTTTTTCATGTGGGTTCGTCCTCATCCCAAGTAGGTTACAATGGTATATAGCACGTGCGTGCACGATTTTTTGTTTCGGCGTACTAACTTCACGTAATATAGCCTCATATGGTAAATTTTTAAAATTGAATTTCGAATAAAAAAAAAAACCCAGGATCAAGTTTTTCATGTGGGTTCGTCCTCATCCCAAGTAGGTTACAATGGTATATAGCATGTGCGTGCACGATTTTTTGTTTCGGCGTACTAACTTCACGTAATATAGCCTCATATGGTAAATTTTTAAAATTGAATTTCAAATAAAAAAAAAAACCCAGGATCAAGTTTTTCATGTGGGTTCGTCCTCATTCCAAGTAGGTTACAATGGTATATAGCATGTGCGTGCACGATTTTTTGTTTCGGCGTACTAACTTACGTAATATAGCCTCATATGGTAAATTTTTAAAATTGAATTTCAAATAAAAAAAAAAACCCAGGATTAAGTTTTTCATGTGGGTTCGTCCTCATCCCAAGTAGGTTACAATGGTATATAGCATGTGCGTGCACGATTTTTTGTTTCGGCGTACTAACTTACGTAATATAGCCTCATATGGTAAATTTTTAAAATTGAATTTCAAATAAAAAAAAAACCCAGGATCAAGTTTTTCATGTGGGTTCGTCCTCATCCCAAGTAGGTTACAATGGTATATAGCATGTGTGTGCACGATTTTTTGTTTCGGCGTACTAACTTCACGTAATATAGCCTCATATGGTAAATTTTTAAAATTGAATTTCAAATAAAAAAAAAAACCCAGGATTAAGTTTTTCATGTGGGATCGTCCTCATCCCAAGTAGGTTACAATGGTATATAGCATGTGCGTGCACGATTTTTTGTTTCGGCGTCTAACTTCACGTAATATAGCCTCATATGGTAAATTTTTAAAATTGAATTTCAAATAAAAAAAAAAACCCAGGATCAAGTTTTTCATGTGGGTTCGTCCTCATCCCAAGTAGGTTACAATGGTATATAGCATGTGCGTGCACGATTTTTTGTTTCGGCGTCTAACTTCACGTAATATAGCCTCATATGGTAAATTTTTAAAATTGAATTTCAAATAAAAAAAAAACCCAGGATCAAGTTTTTCATGTGGTTTCGTCCTCATCCCAAGTAGGTTACAATGGTATATAGCATGTGCGTGCACGATTTTTTGTTTCGGCGTACTAACTTACGAAATATAGCCTCATATGGTAAATTTTTAAAATTGAATTTCAAATAAAAAAAAAACCCAGGATCAAGTTTTTCATGTGGGTTCGTCCTCATCCCAAGTAGGTTACAATGGTATATAGCATGTGTGTGCACGATTTTTTGTTTCGGCGTACTAACTTCACGTAATATAGCCTCATATGGTAAATTTTTAAAATTGAATTTCAAATAAAAAAAAAAACCCAGGATCAAGTTTTTCATGTGGGATCGTCCTCATCCCAAGTAGGTTACAATGGTATATAGCATGTGCGTGCACGATTTTTTGTTTCGGCGTCTAACTTCACGTAATATAGCCTCATATGGTAAATTTTTAAAATTGAATTTCAAATAAAAAAAAAAAACCCAGGATCAAGTTTTTCAGGTGGGTTCGTCCTCATCCCAAGTAGGTTACAATGGCATATAGCATGTGCGTGCACGATTTTTTGTTTCGGCGTACTAACTTCACGTAATATAGCCTCATACGGTAAATTTTTAAAATTGAATTTCAAATAAAAAAAAAACCCAGGATCAAGTTTTTCATGTGGGTTCGTCCTCATCCCAAGTAGGTTACAATGGTATATAGCATGTGCGTGCACGATTTTTTGTTTCGGCGTCTAACTTCACGTAATATAGCCTCATATGGTAAATTTTTAAAATTGAATTTCAAATAAAAAAAAAAACCCAGGATCAAGTTTTTCATGTGGGTTCGTCCTCATCCCAAGTAGGTTACAATGGTATATAGCATGTGCGTGCACGATTTTTTGTTTCGGCGTCTAACTTCACGTAATATAGCCTCATATGGTAAATTTTTAAAATTGAATTTCAAATAAAAAAAAAACCCAGGATCAAGTTTTTCATGTGGGTTCGTCCTCATCCCAAGTAGGTTACATTGGTATATAGCATGTGCGTGTACAATTTTTTGTTTCGGCGTCTAACTTCACGTAATATAGCCTCATATGGTAAATTTTTAAAATTGAATTTCAAATAAAAAAAAAACCCAGGATCAAGTTTTTCATGTGGGTTCGTCCTCATCCCAAGTAGGTTACAATGGTATATAGCATGTGCGTGCACGATTTTTTGTTTCGGCGTACTAACTTACGTAATATAGCCTCATATGGTAAATTTTTAAAATTGAATTTCAAATAAAAAAAAAAACCCAGGATCAAGTTTTTCATGTGGGATCGTCCTCATCCCAAGTAGGTTACAATGGTATATAGCATGTGCGTGCACGATTTTTTGTTTCGGCGTCTAACTTCACGTAATATAGCCTCATATGGTAAATTTTTAAAATTGAATTTCAAATAAAAAAAAAAAACCCAGGATCAAGTTTTTCAAGTGGGTTCGTCCTCATCCCAAGTAGGTTACAATGGTATATAGCATGTGCGTGCACGATTTTTTGTTTCGGCGTACTAACTTCACGTAATATAGCCTCATATGGTAAATTTTTAAAATTGAATTTCAAATTAAAAAAAAAACCCAGGATCAAGTTTTTCATGTGGGTTCGTCCTCATCCCAAGTAGGTTACAATGGTATATAGCATGTGCGTGCACGATTTTTTGTTTCGGCGTACTAACTTCACGTAATATAGCCTCATATAGTAAATTTTTAAAATTGAATTTCAAATAAAAAAAGAAACCCAGGATCAAATTTTTCATGTGGGTTCGTCCTCATCCCAAGTAGGTTTTTTTTTTTTTTTTTTTTTTTATCGAAGGGGAAAGCATTGAAAACCCAGTCAGTGTGGGACTCTCACCCACTAAAACCCCTTCAACGTCCGACGGCAGGTCACCTGGGACTACCGTTAAGTATTACGTCAGGAGAACCGTCTGAGCCTCAGCTCAAATCGTATGTATCATGTCAGTCATTCTCTGTCTGTATCTTTAATAGATATCCTATAATAATATAATATAATAATATTATACGTATAACAATATAATATAATAATATAATATTCTATACTAATGGAAAATACATAGTTAGTGAGTTTTGCTTTATGGTCAGAGGGTATTTTAGGTTTAGGTTTATGCGGACCCCTACACACCCACCTTCCATTGACCGATCCATTCAGAACCCAGATCCGGGCCGATTCAATCATGTCCGCCTATGTGTCCGTTTAAGATTTGTCTAAGCTGCGGGTCGCAATTTTGTAAACATTCTACGTGGTACAGGGATTAAAGGGAACCCTACCGAAAGGTATCCAGTTTGAATCCTACGGTACAGTCGTAAGATATTACTTCGTAGGAGGAGATGTGCCATTACGCAGGTTTTAGTCTCTGGATTGTTGTTCCAATCTCCGTAGCACTGTGAGTACGAATGCAGCTATGTCACTGGTCATTAGCCAGTTTTGCGCGTTCTCTGTCATGAATTTAATTGTGTTCTCCACTGTAGGCATTGGGGAAGTCTTGTCTCTAAAGCGCCTACAGTAATAAAATACATGCTCTGCGGTCTCCTCGTCCTCGCAAGATGGGCACAGAGAAGACGTGCATCTTCCAATCCTATGTAAGTAGCTCCTGTAAACTCCATGACCGGATAAGAACTGCGTGATGTAAAAATTTACTTCCCCAAGGTTCCTTTTTATCCAGGTATCTATACTTGGTAGCAATTTGTAAGTCCACCTTCCTTTAGTTGACGTATCCCATCTATTTTGCCACTGATTTAGAGAATTTTGACGCTCTTCTTTCTTTATAAGTTTCACTTGTTGGGAAGCATTAGCCTTTCTTATAAAGATGCGCTTCATTTCATCTGCCAATATGTCCATTGGGATAGCTCCTGCTATGACGTTTGCTGCATCTTCAGAAATCGTCCGGAATCCACTAATTGTTCTTAACGAACTGATCCTTTGTACTGAACACAGTTTTTGTTTCAGCTGCTTGATTTTCAGACAGTGGGCCCATACTGGGCATGCATAGAGAAGCCTTGAGGTAACTACGTTTGCTAGCAGGGCCCTCTTTGCGGGTTTTGGTCCACCTACGTTGGGTAGCATCCTAGATAAGGCTGATTGCATCTTAGTAGCTTTGTCGCATGCGTAGTTTATATGGTTCTTGAAGCTTAATCTGCAGTCCAGCATAACACCCAAGTATTTGATGGCTTGTTTGGAAGTTATGGTAACGTTTCCTACTTGCACATGGATTGTCTCCGTAACTTTCCGACTCGAGATTAATACCGCCTCCGTCTTGTGTTCTGCCAGCTTAAGATCAACCGATTTTAGCCAGTCCCATACAGTTTGTATAGCTCCATTTGTAGCCGCTTCGACTCCGTTTATATGTTTGGCCACCGCTACGAGAGCAATATCATCCGCGAATCCTATAATTTGCACTCCTCGAGGTACGGGCAGATTTAGGACGTCATTGTACATCAAGTTCCACATCAGTGGCCCAAGAATTGAGCCTTGTGGTACTCCTGCGGATATATTATAGGATTTCGTTCCCTCATCGGTATTATATATTAATTCTCTGTCTTCAAAGTAACTCCCGATTAATTTAAACAAGTATTTGGGGCTTTTAACTTTTTTAACTGCATTCAAAATGACAGGCCAGCTAGCCGTATTGAATGCATTTTTGATGTCTAGGGTTACCACCGAGCAATATTCTTTGGCACCCCCTTTCCACCTTTTGCCTTCAATGGCTGTAGCTGCTATTTTGGTGACTAAGTCCACTGCGTCGATGGTGGATCTGCCTTTTCTAAATCCAAATTGATATTCAGACAAAGCGCCTGCTTCTTCCACTAGCGGGAGAAGGCGATTGTATATGATTCTCTCCAATATCTTGCCCAAAGTGTCCAGCAAGCATATTGGACGGTATGCCTGCACTGCGCCTACTTCTGGTTTACTTTTCGGTATAAGCACCAGGCTTTGTCTCTTCCAGCATTTTGGGAAAGTACCTTCCTCCAGACATTTTTGGTATGTTTCGACAAATAAATCAGGCCTGTCCTCGATCATCGCTTTAAGTGCTTTTTTAGGAACACCATCCGGTCCTGGTGCCTTGGAATCGGCTATATTTCTGGTGGCTATTCTAAGCTCGTCAATGGTGATAGGTTGTATTTCCTCACCCGAAATATCAACCATTATCTCGGGTCGAGCCGGTCTCTTTGGAAAAAGGGTGTCAATAATACTTCTTACTGCCACTGGGTCCGTAGGCTGGGGGCTACCTTTGCTAAATTTTTTCGTAACCACCTTATAGGCTGCTCCCCAGGGGTTTACGTTTGCTTCCGCGCAAATTTGTTCAAAGCACCGCCTTTTGCTTGTTTTTATAGCCGATTGTAAGGCTTTCCTTAGCGTTCTAAATTCGTTTAGGCGCTCTGTAAACCCTGACCTATTCCGTGATCTTTGCATTTTCCTTCTGGCTTTCAAGCATAATGCCCTTAGGGACTTAATTTCATTATTCCACCAGTAACATGGGTTATTTCTTCTATTTCGGCACCTTCTAGGCATAGAGGCATCGCAGGCGTCCTTTACTATCGAGACTAAGTCTTCGGCCATCTTTTCTGCTGGGTTCTGATTGATTGCAGTGGTCCCCAGGATTTCTTTCATTATTTCTCTGTCCAAGCTTGAGACTTTCCATTTGGGCCCAGTTGTCATAACGTGCTGCCTGTTGTCCTTTGCGGCATTTCTAATGATGTACATAATTGCTTGGTGGTCGCTATGGGTATATTCCTCGCTGACCCACCACGATATGTTTCTGGCAAGAAAGCTGTCCACCAACGTGATATCAATAATTGAACCTCTTCCTGCTTTCCTGAAGGTATCCTTATTTCCCGTGTTTGCGATTGCTATGTCTAGAGAGGCAAAAGTTTCGAGTAAACTGCGGCCCCTTGCGTTTGTAGATTTACTACCCCAGTTTGTTGCCCAAGCGTTAAAATCCCCACCAATAATAATAGGGTGTCTGAATCTAGCGTCCGCTGCCAGAGCATCTAGGAAGTCTTGGTATTCGTTGTGCGTCCATCTGGGTGGAGCGTAGCAGCTATAGAAAAAAATCCCTTTAATTTTGACTCTTATAAAACCCCTTGATGAGTATGCGACATCTTCCTGTGCGAATCAGACACTTGTTCATCCCCACCTCCGCGGGGAGGTGTACGCCCTATGCCCATACTATACAAAAAAAATTACAAACTATAAAGAAAACTCCGGACTATGAACAGTAAAAAAGAAATTATGAAAAATAGTATAGTAATATAACGATATAATATAATGATGTAATAGTTTAATAATAATGATGTACTAATATGATAATAATATATAATATGGTAATAAAAATTGTACAATAAAAAAAAAGGAAAGGAAATATATAATTCAATAGTAATACAACAATATATACATAATAAAAAAATAAAATATATATATAGTATGCCTGTAATACGTAAGGTATAGTATGTGCACCCGCTCTGCATGCACAATGCATGCGGTGAGTGTGATGGCACCTTTAATATACTTTTTGATTCTTCTTCTTCTTTGCTGAGGGAGATGAATATATTAAATAAGTGAATTAAGACAAAAGATAGAGAAGAGAGGGGAATATGACTGTATATGGAAATTATAGATATATGTTTTTAACAGTGTATGTATGTATGTGTCTATTAATTTGTCTGTATAAAAAATAGGGAAAAAAGGTATGGAAGGAAAAAGGGTATTTTTATGTGTAAAATAGACAGTCGCAAAGCTATTTTGAAAAGGAATTTGATTGTACTTATCCTAAATGAGGTTCGGGACCAGCACCCGTCCGTTCCGGGGTATGAAATTAGTATTTCTATCACCCTATGGAGGATGTCTCCTTTATGTTTTGTTTTTTCTTTGTTTTTTTTTTTTGTTTTATGACTCCTTATACATAAATGGAAAAAAAAACGCTATCAATTAGAGTAATTGATGCGACAACCAATTTATGTTTAGATTAGTGTGAAAATGAACACCTTTTGCACTAAATCGATCAAAAAAATAGCGAAAAAGCAATATTTTTAGATTTATTTATCAGCACAAAAAATTTTAGCACTTTTCACCACGAAATCTCTCTATTCATCATCATCCCAAGTAGGTTACAATGGTATATAGCATGTGCGTGCACGATTTTTTGTTTCGGCGTACTAACTTACGTAATATAGCCTCATATGGTAAATTTTTAAAATTGAATTTCAAATTAAATAAAAAACCCAGGATCAAGTTTTTCATGGGGGTTCGTCCTCATCCCAAGTAGGTTACAATGGTATATAGCATGTGCGTGCACGATTTTTTGTTTCGGCGTACTAACTTCACGTAATATAGCCTCATATGGTAAATTTTTAAAATTGAATTTCAAATAAAAAAAAAAACCCAGGATCAAGTTTTTCATGTGGGTTCGTCCTCATCCCAAGTAGGTTACAATGGTATATAGCATGTGCGTGCACGATTTTTTGTTTCGGCGTCTAACCTCACGTAATATAGCCTCATA
Organism: Crataerina pallida; assembly: GCA_949710015.1. Taxonomy (NCBI): domain Eukaryota; kingdom Metazoa; phylum Arthropoda; class Insecta; order Diptera; family Hippoboscidae; genus Crataerina; species Crataerina pallida. The sequence continues at coordinate 14,922,519 of OX453289.1, forward strand.
TGGTAAATTTTTAAAATTGAATTTCAAATAAAAAAAAAAAACCCAGGATCAAGTTTTTCATGTGGGTTCGTTCTCATTCCAAGTAGGTTACAATGGTATATAGCATGTGAGTGCACGATTTTTTGTTTCGGCGTACTAACTTCACGTAATATAGCCTCATATGGTAAATTTTTAAAATTGAATTTCAAATAAAAAAAAAAACCCAGGACCAAGTTTTTCATGTGGGATCGTCCTCATCCCAAGTAGGTTACAATGGTATATAGCATGTGCGTGCACGATTTTTTGTTTCGGCGTCTAACTTCACGTAATATAGCCTCATATGGTAAATTTTTAAAATTGAATTTCAAATAAAAAAAAAAAACCCAGGATCAAGTTTTTCAGGTGGGTTCGTCCTCATCCCAAGTAGGTTACAATGGCATATAGCATGCGCGTGCACGATTTTTTGTTTCGGCGTACTAACTTCACGTAATATAGCCTCATACGGTAAATTTTTAAAATTGAATTTCAAATAAAAAAAAAACCCAGGATCAAGTTTTTCATGTGGGTTCGTCCTCATCCCAAGTAGGTTACAATGGTATATAGCATGTGCGTGCACGATTTTTTGTTTCGGCGTCTAACTTCACGTAATATAGCCTCATATGGTAAATTTTTAAAATTGAATTTCAAATAAAAAAAAAAACCCAGGATCAAGTTTTTCATGTGGGTTCGTCCTCATCCCAAGTAGGTTACAATGGTATATAGCATGTGCGTGCACGATTTTTTGTTTCGGCGTCTAACTTCACGTAATATAGCCTCATATGGTAAATTTTTAAAATTGAATTTCAAATAAAAAAAAAAACCCAGGATCAAGTTTTTCATGTGGGTTCGTCCTCATCCCAAGTAGGTTACAATGGTATATAGCATGTGCGTGTACAATTTTTTGTTTCGGCGTCTAACTTCACGTAATATAGCCTCATATGGTAAATTTTTAAAATTGAATTTCAAATAAAAAAAAAAACCCAGGATCAAGTTTTTCATGTGGGTTCGTCCTCATCCCAAGTAGGTTACAATGGTATATAGCATGTGCGTGCACGATTTTTTGTTTCGGCGTACTAACTTACGTAATATAGCCTCATATGGTAAATTTTTAAAATTGAATTTCAAATAAAAAAAAAAAACCCAGGATCAAGTTTTTCATGTGGGTTCGTCCTCATCCCAAGTAGGTTACAATGGTATATAGCATGTGCGTGCACGATTTTTTGTTTCGGCGTACTAACTTACGTAATATAGCCTCATATGGTAAATTTTTAAAATTGAATTTCAAATAAAAAAAAAACCCAGGATCAAGTTTTTCATGTGGGATCGTTCTCATCCCAAGTAGGTTACAATGGTATATAGCATGTGCGTGCACGATTTTTTGTTTCGGCGTCTAACTTCACGTAATATAGCCTCATATGGTAAATTTTTAAAATTGAATTTCAAATAAAAAAAAAAACCCAGGATCAAGTTTTTCAAGTGGGTTCGTCCTCATCCCAAGTAGGTTACAATGGTATATAGCATGTGCGTGCACGATTTTTTGTTTCGGCGTACTAACTTCACGTAATATAGCCTCATACGGTAAATTTTTAAAATTGAATTTCAAATAAAAAAAAAAACCCAGGATCAAGTTTTTCATGTGGGTTCGTCCTCATCCCAAGTAGGTTACAATGGTATATAGCATGTGCGTGCACGATTTTTTGTTTCGGCGTCTAACTTCACGTAATAGAGCCTCATATGGTAAATTTTTAAAATTGAATTTCAAATAAAAAAAAAAACCCAGGATCAAGTTTTTCATGTGGGTTCGTCCTCATCCCAAGTAGGTTACAATGGTATATAGCATGTGCGTGCACGATTTTTTGTTTCGGCGTCTAACTTCACGTAATATAGCCTCATATGGTAAATTTTTAAAATTGAATTTCAAATAAAAAAAAAACCCAGGATCAAGTTTTTCATGTGGGTTCGTCCTCATCCCAAGTAGGTTACAATGGTATATAGCATGTGCGTGCACGATTTTTTGTTTCGGCGTCTAACTTCACGTAATATAGCCTTATATGGTAAATTTTTAAAATTGAATTTCAATTAAAAAAAAAAACCCAGGATCAAGTTTTTCATGTGGGTTCGTCCTCATCACAAGTAGGTTACAATGGTATATAGCATGTGCGTGCACGATTTTTTGTTTCGGCGTACTAACTTCACGTAATATAGCCTCATATGGTAAATTTTTAAAATTGAATTTCAAATTTAAAAAAAAACCAGGTCAAGTTTTTCATGTGGGTTCGTCCTCATCCCAAGTAGGTTATAATGGTATATAGCATGTGCGTGCACGATTTTTTGTTTCGGCGTACTAACTTCACGTAATATAGCCTCATATGGTAAATTTTTAAAATTGAATTTCAAATAAAAAAAGAAACCCAGGATCAAGTTTTTCATGTGGGTTCGTCCTCATCCCAAGTAGGTTTTTTTTTTTTTTTTTTTTTTTTTATCGAAGGGGAAAGCATTGAAAACCCAGTCAGTGTGGGACTCTCACCCACTAAAACCCCTTCAACGTCCGACGGCAGGTCACCTGGGACTACCGTTAAGTATTACGTCAGGAGAACCGTCTGAGCCTCAGCTCAAATCGTATGTATCATGTCAGTCATTCTCTGTCTGTATCTTTAATAGATATCCTATAATAATATAATATAATAATATTATACGTATAACAATATAATATAATAATATAATATTCTATACTAATGGAAAATACATAGTTAGTGAGTTTTGCTTTATGGTCAGAGGGTATTTTAGGTTTAGGTTTATGCGGACCCCTACACACCCACCTTCCATTGACCGATCCATTCAGAACCCAGATCCGGGCCGATTCAATCATGTCCGCCTATGTGTCCGTTTAAGATTTGTCTAAGCTGCGGGTCGCAATTTTGTAAACATTCTACGTGGTACAGGGATTAAAGGGAACCCTACCGAAAGGTATCCAGTTTGAATCCTACGGTACAGTCGTAAGATATTACTTCGTAGGAGGAGATGTGCCATTACGCAGGTTTTAGTCTCTGGATTGTTGTTCCAATCTCCGTAGCACTGTGAGTACGAATGCAGCTATGTCACTGGTCATTAGCCAGTTTTGCGCGTTCTCTGTCATGAATTTAATTGTGTTCTCCACTGTAGGCATTGGGGAAGTCTTGTCTCTAAAGCGCCTACTGTAATAAAATACATGCTCTGCGGTCTCCTCGTCCTCGCAAGATGGGCACAGAGAAGACGCGCATCTTCCAATCCTATGTAAGTAGCTCCTGTAAACTCCATGACCGGATAAGAACTGCGTGATGTAAAAATTTACTTCCCCAAGGTTCCTTTTTATCCAGGTATCTATACTTGGTAGCAATTTGTAAGTCCACCTTCCTTTAGTTGACGTATCCCATCTATTTTGCCACTGATTTAGAGAATTTTGACGCTCTTCCTTTTTTATAAGTTTCACTTGTTGGGAAGCATTAGCCTTTCTTATAAAGATGCGCTTCATTTCATCTGCCAATATGTCCATTGGGATAGCTCCTGCTATGACGTTTGCTGCATCTTCAGAAATCGTCCGGAATCCACTAATTGTTCTTAACGAACTGATCCTTTGTACTGAACACAGTTTTTGTTTCAGCTGCTTGATTTTCAGACAGTGGGCCCATACTGGGCATGCATAGAGAAGCCTTGAGGTAACTACGTTTGCTAGCAGGGCCCTCTTTGCGGGTTTTGGTCCACCTACGTTGGGTAGCATCCTAGATAAGGCTGATTGCATCTTAGTAGCTTTGTCGCATGCGTAGTTTATATGGTTCTTGAAGCTTAATCTGCAGTCCAGCATAACACCCAAGTATTTGATGGCTTGTTTGGAAGTTATGGTAACGTTTCCTACTTGCACATGGATTGTCTCCGTAACTTTCCGACTCGAGATTAATACCGCCTCCGTCTTGTGTTCTGCCAGCTTAAGATCAACCGATTTTAGCCAGTCCCATACAGTTTGTATAGCTCCATTTGTAGCCGCTTCGACTCCGTTTATATGTTTGGCCACCGCTACGAGAGCAATATCATCCGCGAATCCTATAATTTGCACTCCTCGAGGTACGGGCAGATTTAGGACGTCATTGTACATCAAGTTCCACATCAGTGGCCCAAGAATTGAGCCTTGTGGTACTCCTGCGGATATATTATAGGATTTCGTTCCCTCATCGGTATTATATAGTAATTCTCTGTCTTCAAAGTAACTCCCGATTAATTTAAACAAGTATTTGGGGCTTTTAACTTTTTTAACTGCATTCAAAATGACAGGCCAGCTAGCCGTATTGAATGCATTTTTGATGTCTAGGGTTACCACCGAGCAATATTCTTTGGCACCCCCTTTCCACCTTTTGCCTTCAATGGCTGTAGCTGCTATTTTGGTGACTAAGTCCACTGCGTCGATGGTGGATCTGCCTTTTCTAAATCCAAATTGATATTCAGACAAAGCGCCTGCTTCTTCCACTAGCGGGAGAAGGCGATTGTATATGATTCTCTCCAATATCTTGCCCAAAGTGTCCAGCAAGCATATTGGACGGTATGCCTGCACTGCGCCTACTTCTGGTTTACTTTTCGGTATAAGCACCAGGCTTTGTCTCTTCCAGCATTTTGGGAAAGTACCTTCCTCCAGACATTTTTGGTATGTTTCGACAAATAAATCAGGCCTGTCCTCGATCATCGCTTTAAGTGCTTTTTTAGGAACACCATCCGGTCCTGGTGCCTTGGAATCGGCTATATTTCTGGTGGCTATTCTAAGCTCGTCAATGGTGATAGGTTGTATTTCCTCACCCGAAATATCAACCATTATCTCGGGTCGAGCCGGTCTCTTTGGAAAAAGGGTGTCAATAATACTTCTTACTGCCACTGGGTCCGTAGGCTGGGGGCTACCTTTGCTAAATTTTTTCGTAACCACCTTATAGGCTGCTCCCCAGGGGTTTACGTTTGCTTCCGCGCAAATTTGTTCAAAGCACCGCCTTTTGCTTGTTTTTATAGCCGATTGTAAGGCTTTCCTTAGCGTTCTAAATTCGTTTAGGCGCTCTGTAAACCCTGACCTATTCCGTGATCTTTGCATTTTCCTTCTGGCTTTCAAGCATAATGCCCTTAGGGACTTAATTTCATTATTCCACCAGTAACATGGGTTATTTCTTCTATTTCGGCACCTTCTAGGCATAGAGGCATCGCAGGCGTCCTTTACTATCGAGACTAAGTCTTCGGCCATCTTTTCTGCTGGGTTCTGATTGATTGCAGTGGTCCCCAGGATTTCTTTCATTATTTCTCTGTCCAAGCTTGAGACTTTCCATTTGGGCCCAGTTGTCATAACGTGCTGCCTGTTGTCCTTTGCGGCATTTCTAATGATGTACATAATTGCTTGGTGGTCGCTATAGGTATATTCCTCGCTGACCCACCACGATATGTTTCTGGCAAGAAAGCTGTCCACCAACGTGATGTCAATAATTGAACCTCTTCCTGCTTTCCTGAAGGTATCCTTATTTCCCGTGTTTGCGATTGCTATGTCTAGAAAGGCAAAAGTTTCGAGTAAACTGCGGCCCCTTGCGTTTGTAGATTTACTACCCCAGTTTGTTGCCCAAGCGTTAAAATCCCCACCAATAATAATAGGGTGTCTGAATCTAGCGTCCGCTGCCAGAGCATCTAGGAAGTCTTGGTATTCGTTGTGCGTCCATCTGGGTGGAGCGTAGCAGCTATAGAAAAAAATCCCTTTAATTTTGACTCTTATAAAACCCCTTGATGAGTATGCGACATCTTCCTGTGCGAATCAGACACTTGTTCATCCCCACCTCCGCGGGGAGGTGTACGCCCTATGCCCATACTATACAAAAAAAATTACAAACTATAAAGAAAACTCCGGACTATGAACAGTAAAAAAGAAATTATGAAAAATAGTATAGTAATATAACGATATAATATAATGATGTAATAGTTTAATAATAATGATGTACTAATATGATAATAATATATAATATGGTAATAAAAATTGTACAATAAAAAAAAAGGAAAGGAAATATATAATTCAATAGTAATACAACAATATATACATAATAAAAAAATAAAATATATATATAGTATGCCTGTAATACGTAAGGTATAGTATGTGCACCCGCTCTGCATGCACAATGCATGCGGTGAGTGTGATGGCACTTTTAATATACTTTTTGATTCTTCTTCTTCTTTGCTGAGGGAGATGAATATATTAAATAAGTGAATTAAGACAAAAGATAGAGAAGAAAGGGGAATATGACTGTATATGGAAATTATAGATATATGTTTTTAACAGTGTATGTATGTATGTGTCTATTAATTTGTCTGTATAAAAAATAGGGAAAAAAGGTATGGAAGGAAAAAGGGTATTTTTATGTGTAAAATAGACAGTCGCAAAGCTATTTTGAAAAGGAATTTGATTGTACTTATCCTAAATGAGGTTCGGGACCAGCACCCGTCCGTTCCGGGGTATGAAATTAGTATTTCTATCACCCTATGGAGGATGTCTCCTTTATGTTTTGTTTTTTCTTTGTTTTTTTTTTTTGTTTTATGACTCCTTATACATAAATGGAAAAAAAAACGCTATCAATTAGAGTAATTGATGCGACAACCAATTTATGTTTAGATTAGTGTGAAAATGAACACCTTTTGCACTAAATCGATCAAAAAAATAGCGAAAAAGCAATATTTTTAGATTTATTTATCAGCACAAAAAATTTTAGCACTTTTCACCACGAAATCTCTCTATTCATCATCATCCCAAGTAGGTTACAATGGTATATAGCATGTGCGTGCACGATTTTTTGTTTCGGCGTACTAACTTACGTAATATAGCCTCATATGGTAAATTTTTAAAATTGAATTTCAAATTAAAAAAAAAACCCAGGATCAAGTTTTTCATGGGGGTTCGTCCTCATCCCAAGTAGGTTACAATGGTATATAGCATGTGCGTGCACGATTTTTTGTTTCGGCGTACTAACTTCACGTAATATAGCCTCATATGGTAAATTTTTAAAATTGAATTTCAAATAAAAAAAAAAACCCAGGATCAAGTTTTTCATGTGGGTTCGTCCTCATCCCAAGTAGGTTACAATGGTATATAGCATGTGCGTGCACGATTTTTTGTTTCGGCGTCTAAGCTCACGTAATATAGCCTCATATGGTAAATTTTTAAAATTGAATTTCAAATAAAAAAAAAAAACCCAGGATCAAGTTTTTCATATGGGTTCGTTCTCATTCCAAGTAGGTTACAATGGTATATAGCATGTGCGTGCACGATTTTTTGTTTCGGCGTACTAACTTCACGTAATATAGCCTCATATGGTAAATTTTTAAAATTGAATTTCAAATAAAAAAAAAACCCAGGATCAAGTTTTTCATGTGGGTTCGTCCTCATCCCAAGTAGGTTACAATGGTACATAGCATGTGCGTGCACGATTTTTTGTTTCGGCGTCTAACTTCACGTAATATAGCCTCATATGGTAAATTTTTAAAATTGAATTTCAAATAAAAAAAAAAACCCAGGATCAAGTTTTTCATGTGGGTTCGTCCTCATCCCAAGTAGGTTACAATGGTATATAGCATGTGCGTGCACGATTTTTTGTTTCGGCGTCTAACTTCACGTAATATAGCCTCATATGGTAAATTTTTAAAATTGAATTTCAAATAAAAAAAAAAACCCAGGATCAAGTTTTTCATGTGGGTTCGTCCTCATCCCAAGTAGGTTACAATGGTATATAGCATGTGCGTGCACGATTTTTTGTTTCGGCGTCTAACTTCACGTAATATAGCCTCATATGGTAAATTTTTAAAATTGAATTTCAAATAAAAAAAAAAACCCAGGATCAAGTTTTTCATGTGGGTTCGTCCTCATCCCAAGTAGGTTACAATGGTATATAGCACGTGCGTGCACGATTTTTTGTTTCGGCGTACTAACTTCACGTAATATAGCCTCATATGGTAAATTTTTAAAATTGAATTTCAAATAAAAAAAAAAACCCAGGATCAAGTTTTTCATGTGGGTTCGTCCTCATCCCAAGTAGGTTACAATGGTATATAGCATGTGCGTGCACGATTTTTTGTTTCGGCGTACTAACTTCACGTAATATAGCCTCATATGGTAAATTTTTAAAATTGAATTTCAAATAAAAAAAAAACCCAGGATCAAGTTTTTCATTTGGGTTCGTCCTCATCCCAAGTAGGTTACAATGGTATATAGCATGTGCGTGCACGATTTTTTATTTCGGCGTCTAATTTCACGTAATATAGCCTCATATGGTAAATTTTTAAAATTGAATTTCAAATAAAAAAAAAAACCCAGGATCAAGTTTTTCATGTGGGTTCGTCCTCATCCCAAGTAGGTTACAATGGTATATAGCATGTGCGTGCACGATTTTTTGTTTCGGCATCTAACTTCACGTAATATAGCCTCATATGGTAAATTTTTAAAATTGAATTTTAAATAAAAAACCCAGGATCAAGTTTTTCATGTGGGTTCGTCCTCATCCCAAGTAGGTTCCAATGGTATATAGCATGTGCGTGCACGATTTTTTGTTTCGGCGTACTAACTTCACGTAATATAGCCTCATATGGTAAATTTTTAAAATTGAATTTTAAATAAAAAAAAAACCCAGGATCAAGTTTTTCATGTGGGTTCGTCTTCATCCCAAGTAGGTTCCAATGGTATATAGCATGTGCGTGCACGATTTTTTGTTTCGGCGTACTAACTTCACGTAATATAGCCTCATATGGTAAATTTTTATAATTGAATTTTAAATAAAAAAACAACCAAGGATCAAATTTTTCATGTGGGTTAGTCCTCATCCCAAGTAGGTTCCAATGGTATATAGCATGTGCGTGCACGATTTTTTGTTTCGGCATCTAACTTCACGTAATATAGCCTCATATGGTAAATTTTTAAAATTGAATTTTAAATAAAAAACCCAGGATCAAGTTTTTCATGTGGGTTCGTCCTCATCCCAAGTAGGCTCCAATGGTATATAGCATGTGCGTGCACGATTTTTTGTTTCGGCGTACTAACTTCACGCAATATAGCCTCATATGGTAAATTTTTAAAATTGAATTTTAAATAAAAAAAAAACCCAGGATCAAGTTTTTCATGTGGGTTCGTCTTCATCCCAAGTAGGTTCCAATGGTATATAGCATGTGCGTGCACGATTTTTTGTTTCGGCGTACTAACTTCACGTAATATAGCCTCATATGGTAAATTTTTATAATTGAATTTTAAATAAAAAAACAACCAAGGATCAAATTTTTCATGTGGCTTAGTCCTCATCCCAAGTAGGTTCCAATGGTATATAGCATGTGCGTGCACGATTTTTTGTTTCGGCATCTAACTTCACGTAATATAGCCTCATATGGTAAATTTTTAAAATTGAATTTTAAATAAAAAACCCAGGATCAAGTTTTTCATGTGGGTTCGTCCTCATCCCAAGTAGGTTCCAATGGTATATAGCATGTGCGTGCACGATTTTTTGTTTCGGCGTACTAACTTCACGTAATATAGCCTCATATGGTAAATTTTTATAATTGAATTTTAAATAAAAAAACAACCAAGGATCAAATTTTTCATGTGGGTTAGTCCTCATCCCAAGTAGGTTCCAATGGTATATAGCATGTGCGTGCACGATTTTTTGTTTCGGCATCTAACTTCACGTAATATAGCCTCATATGGTAAATTTTTAAAATTGAATTTTAAATAAAAAACCCAGGATCAAGTTTTTCATGTGGGTTCGTCCTCATCCCAAGTAGGTTCCAATGGTATATAGCATGTGCGTGCACGATTTTTTGTTTCGGCGTACTAACTTCACGTAATATAGCCTCATATGGTAAATTTTTAAAATTGAATTTTAAATAAAAAAAAAACCCAGGATCAAGTTTTTCATGTGGTTTCGTCTTCATCCCAAGTAGGTTCCAATGGTATATAGCATGTGCGTGCACGATTTTTTGTTTCGGCGTACTAACTTCACGTAATATAGCCTCATATGGTAAATTTTTATAATTGAATTTTAAATAAAAAAACAACCAAGGATCAAATTTTTCATGTGGGTTAGTCCTCATCCCAAGTAGGTTCCAATGGTATATAGCATGTGCGTGCACGATTTTTTGTTTCGGCATCTAACTTCACGTAATATAGCCTCATATGGTAAATTTTTAAAATTGAATTTTAAATAAAAAACCCAGGATCAAGTTTTTCATGTGGGTTCGTCCTCATCCCAAGTAGGTTCCAATGGTATATAGCATGTGCGTGTACCCTTTTTTGTTTCGGCGTACTAACTTTACGTAATATAGCCTCATATAGTAAAGTTTGAAAATTGAATTTTAAATAAAATAACAACCCAGGATCAAATTTGTCATTTGGGTTAGTCCTCATCCCAAGTAGGTTCCAATGGTATATAGCATGTACGTGCACCCTTTTTTGTTTCGGCGTACTAACCTCACGTAATATAGCCTCATATGGTAAATTTTTAAAATTGAATTTTAAATAAAAAACCCAGGATCAAGTTTTTCATGTGGGTTCGTCTTCTTCCCAAGTAGGTTCCAATGGTATATAGCATGTGCGTGCACGATTTTTTGTTTCGGCGTACTAACCTCACGTAATATAGCCTCATATGGCAAATTTTGAAAATTGAATTTTAAATAAAAAAACAACCCAGGATCAAATTTGTCATTTGGGTTAGTCCTCTTCTCAAGTAGGTTCCAATGGTATATAGCATGTACATGCACCCTTTTTTGTTTCGGCGTACTAACCTCACGTAATATAGCCTCATATAGTAAAGTTTGAAAATTGAATTTTAAATAAAAAAACAACCCAGGATCAAATTTGTCATTTGGGTTAGTCCTCATCCCAAGTAGGTTCCAATGGTATATAGCATGTACGTGTACCCTTTTTTGTTTCGGCGTACTAACTTTACGTAATATAGCCTCATATAGTAAAGTTTGAAAATTGAATTTTAAATAAAATAACAACCCAGGATCAAATTTGTCATTTGGGTTAGTCCTCATCCCAAGTAGGTTCCAATGGTATATAGCATGTACGTGCACCCTTTTTTGTTTCGGCGTACTAACCTCACGTAATATAGCCTCATACAGTAAAGTTTGAAAATTGAATTTTAAATAAAAAAACAACCCAGGATCAAATTTGTCATTTGGGTTATTCCTCATGCCAAGTAGGTTCCAATGGTATATAGCATGTGCGTGCACGATTTTTTGTTTCGGCGTACTAACCTCACGTAATATAGCCTCATATGGCAAATTTTGAAAATTGAATTTTAAATAAAAAAACAACCCAGGATCAAATTTGTCATTTGGGTTAGTCCTCATCTCAAGTAGGTTCCAATGGTATATAGCATGTACATGCACCCTTTTTTGTTTCGGCGTACTAACCTCACGTAATATAGCCTCATATAGTAAAGTTTGAAAATTGAATTTTAAATAAAAAAACAACCCAGGATCAAATTTGTCATTTGGGTTAGTCCTCATCCCAAGTAGGTTCCAATGGTATATAGCATGTACGTGTACCCTTTTTTGTTTCGGCGTACTAACTTTACGTAATATAGCCTCATATAGTAAAGTTTGAAAATTGAATTTTAAATAAAATAACAACCCAGGATCAACTTTGTCATTTGGGTTAGTCCTCATCCCAAGTAGGTTCCAATGGTATATAGCATGTACCTGCACCCTTTTTTGTTTCGGCGTACTAACCTCACGTAATATAGCCTCATATAGTAAAGTTTGAAAATTGAATTTTAATTAAAAAAACAACCCAGGATCAAATTTGTCATTTGGGTTAAACCTCATCTCAAGTAGGTTGCAATGGTATATAGCATGTACGTGCACCCTTTTTTGTTTCGGCGTACTAACCTCACGTAATATAGCCTCATATAGTAAAGTTTGAAAATTGAATTTTAAATAAAAAAACAACCCAGGATCAAATTTGTCATTTGGGTTAGTCCTCATCTCAAGTAGGTTCCAATGGTATATAGCATGTACGTGCACCCTTTTTTGTTTCGGCGTACTAACCTCACGTAATATAGCCTCATATGGCAAATTTTGAAAATTGAATTTTAAATAAAAAAACAACCCAGGATCAACTTTGTCATTTGGGTTAGTCCTCATCCCAAGTAGGTTCCAATGGTATATAGCATGTACCTGCACCCTTTTTTGTTTCGGCGTACTAACCTCACGTAATATAGCCTCATATGGCAAATTTTGAAAATTGAATTTTAAATAAAAAAACAACCCAGGATCAAATTTGTCATTTGGGTTAGTCCTCATCTCAAGTAGGTTCCAATGGTATATAGCATGTACGTGCACCCTTTTTTGTTTCGGCGTACTAACCTCATGTAATATAGCCTCATATAGTAAAGTTTGAAAATTGAATTTTAAATAAAAAAACAACCCAGGATCAAATTTGTCATTTGGGTTAGTCCTCATCTCAAGTAGGTTCAAATGGTATATAGCATGTACGTGCACCCTTTTTTGTTTCGGCGTACTAACTTTACGTACGCCTAATATAGTAAAGTTTGAAAATTGAATTTTAAATAAAAAAACAACCCAGGATCAAATTTGTCATTTGGGTTAGTCCTCATCCCAAGTAGGTTCCAATGGTATATAGCATGTACGTGCACCCTTTTTTGTTTCGGCGTACTAACCTCACGTAATATAGCCTCATATAGTAAAGTTTGAAAATTGAATTTTAAATAAAAAAACAACCCAGGATCAAATTTGTCATTTGGGCTAGTCCTCATCCCAAGTAGGTTCCAATGGTATATAGCATGTACGTGCACCCTTTTTTGTTTCGGCGTACTAACTTTACGTAATATAGCCTCATATAGTAAAGTTTGAAAATTGAATTTTAAATAAAAAACAACCCAGGATAAAATTTGTCATTTGGGTTAGTCCTCATACCAAGTAGGTTCCAATGGTATATAGCATTTACGTGCACCCTTTTTTGTTTCGGCGTACTAACCTCACGTAATATAGCCTCATATGGCAAATTTTGAAAATTGAATTTTAAATAAAAAAACAACCCAGGATCAAATTTGTCATTTGGGTTAGTCCTCATCTCAAGTAGGTTCCAATGGTATATAGCATGTACGTGCACCCTTTTTTGTTTCGGCGTACTAACCTCACGTAATATAGCCTCATATGGCAAATTTTGAAAATTGAATTTTAAATAAAAAAACAACCCAGGATCAAATTTGTCATTTGGGTTAGTCTTCATCTCAAGTAGGTTCCAATGGTATATAGCATGTACATGCACCCTTTTTTGTTTCGGCGTACTAACTTTACGTAATATAGCCTCATATAGTAAAGTTTGAAAATTGAATTTTAAATAAAAAAACAACCCAGGATCAAATTCGTCATTTGGGTTAGTCCTCATCTCAAGTAGGTTCCAATGGTATACAGCATGTACGTGCACCCTTTTTTGTTTCGGCGTACTAACCTCACGTAATATAGCCTCATATGGCAAATTTTGAAAATTGAATTTTAAATAAAAAAACAACCCATGATCAAATTTGTCATTTGGGCTAGTCCTCATCCCAAGTAGGTTCCAATGGTATATAGCATGTACGTGCACCCTTTTTTGTTTCGGCGTACTAACTTTACGTAATATAGCCTCATATAGTAAAGTTTGAAAATTAAATTTTAAATAAAAAAACAACCCAGGATCAAATTTGTCATTTGGGTTAGTCCTCATCTCAAGTAGGTTCCAATGGTATATAGCATGTACGTGCACCCTTTTTTGTTTCGGCGTACTAACCTCACGTAATATAGCCTCATATAGTAAAGTTTGAAAATTGAATTTTAAATAAAAAAACAACCCAGGATCAAATTTGTCATTTGGGCTAGTCCTCATCCCAAGTAGGTTCCAATGGTATATAGCATGTACGTGCACCCTTTTTTGTTTCGGCGTACTAACTTTACGTAATATAGCCTCATATAGTAAAGTTTGAAAATCGAATTTTAAATAAAAAACAACCCAGGATAAAATTTGTCATTTGGGTTAGTCCTCATCCCAAGTAGGTTCCAATGGTATATAGCATTTACGTGCACCCTTTTTTGTTTCGGCGTACTAACCTCACGTAATATAGCCTCATATGGCAAATTTTGAAAATTGAATTTTAAATAAAAAAACAACCCAGGATCAAATTTGTCATTTGGGTTAGTCCTCATCTCAAGTAGGTTCCAATGGTATATAGCATGTACGTGCACCCTTTTTTGTTTCGGCGTACTAACCTCACGTAATATAGCCTCATATGGCAAATTTTGAAAATTGAATTTTAAATAAAAAAACAACCCAGGATCAAATTTGTCATTTGGGTTAGTCTTCATCTCAAGTAGGTTCCAATGGTATATAGCATGTACATGCACCATTTTTTGTTTCGGCGTACTAACTTTACGTAATATAGCCTCATATAGTAAAGTTTGAAAATTGAATTTTAAATAAAAAAACAACCCAGGATCAAATTCGTCATTTGGGTTAGTCCTCATCTCAAGTAGGTTCCAATGGTATATAGCATGTACGTGCACCCTTTTTTGTTTCGGCGTACTAACCTCACGTAATATAGCCTCATATGGCAAATTTTGAAAATTGAATTTTAAATAAAAAAACAACCCAGGATCAAATTTGTCATTTGGGTTAGTCCTCATCTCAAGTAGGTTCCAATGGTATATAGCATGTACATGCACCCTTTTTTGTTTCGGCGTACTAACTTTACGTAATATAGCCTCATATAGTAAAGTTTGAAAATTGAATTTTAAATAAGAAAACAACCCAGGATCAAATTTGTCATTTGGGTTAGTCCTCATCCCAAGTAGGTTCCAATGGTATATAGCATGTACGTGTACCCTTTTTTGTTTCGGCGTACTAACTTTACGTAATATAGCCTCATATAGTAAAGTTTGAAAATTGAATTTTAAATAAAATAACAACCCAGGATCAAATTTGTCATTTGGGTTAGTCCTCATCCCAAGTAGGTTCCAATGGTATATAGCATGTACGTGCACCCTTTTTTGTTTCGGCGTACTAACCTCACGTAATATATCTTCATATAGTAAAGTTTGAAAATTGAATTTTAAATAAAATAACAACCCAGGATCAAATTTGTCATTTGGGTTAGTCCTCATCCCAAGTAGGTTCCAATGGTATATAGCATGTACGTGCACCCTTTTTTGTTTCGGCGTACTAACCTCACGTAATATAGCCTCATACAGTAAAGTTTGAAAATTAAATTTTAAATAAAAAAACAACCCAGGATCAAATTTGTCATTTGGGTTAGTCCTCATCTCAAGTAGGTTCCAATGGTATATAGCATGTACGTGCACCCTTTTTTGTTTCGGCGTACTAACCTCACGTAATATAGCCTCATATGGCAAATTTTGAAAATTGAATTTTAAATAAAAAAACAACCCAGGATCAAATTTGTCATTTGGGTTAGTCCTCATCCCAAGTAGGTTCTAATGGTATATAGCATTTACGTGCACCCTTTTTTGTTTCCGCGTACTAACCTCACGTAATATAGCCTCATATGGCAAATTTTGAAAATTGAATTTTAAATAAAAAAACAACCCAGGATCAAATTTGTCATTTGGGTTAGTCCTCATCTCAAGTAGGTTCCAATGGTATATAGCATGTACGTGCACCCTTTTTTGTTTCGGCGTACTAACCTCATGTAATATAGCCTCATATAGTAAAGTTTGAAAATTGAATTTTAAATAAAAAAACAACCCAGGATCAAATTTGTCATTTGGGTTAGTCCTCATCTCAAGTAGGTTCAAATGGTATATAGCATGTACGTGCACCCTTTTTTGTTTCGGCGTACTAACTTTACGTACGCCTAATATAGTAAAGTTTGAAAATTGAATTTTAAATAAAAAAACAACCCAGGATCAAATTTGTCATTTGGGTTAGTCCTCATCCCAAGTAGGTTCCAATGGTATATAGCATGTACGTGCACCCTTTTTTGTTTCGGCGTACTAACCTCACGTAATATAGCCTCATATAGTAAAGTTTGAAAATTGAATTTTAAATAAAAAAACAACCCAGGATCAAATTTGTCATTTGGGCTAGTCCTCATCCCAAGTAGGTTCCAATGGTATATAGCATGTACGTGCACCCTTTTTTGTTTCGGCGTACTAACTTTACGTAATATAGCCTCATATAGTAAAGTTTGAAAATTGAATTTTAAATAAAAAACAACCCAGGATAAAATTTGTCATTTGG
This sequence comes from Crataerina pallida, assembly GCA_949710015.1. Lineage (NCBI taxonomy): Eukaryota > Metazoa > Arthropoda > Insecta > Diptera > Hippoboscidae > Crataerina > Crataerina pallida. Next base: position 14,938,816 of record OX453289.1, read on the forward strand.
GTTAGTCCTCATCCCAAGTAGGTTCCAATGGTATATAGCATTTACGTGCACCCTTTTTTGTTTCGGCGTACTAACCTCACGTAATATAGCCTCATATGGCAAATTTTGAAAATTGAATTTTAAATAAAAAAACAACCCAGGATCAAATTTGTCATTTGGGTTAGTCCTCATCTCAAGTAGGTTCCAATGGTATATAGCATGTACGTGCACCCTTTTTTGTTTCGGCGTACTAACCTCACGTAATATAGCCTCATATGGCAAATTTTGAAAATTGAATTTTAAATAAAAAAACAACCCAGGATCAAATTTGTCATTTGGGTTAGTCTTCATCTCAAGTAGGTTCCAATGGTATATAGCATGTACATGCACCCTTTTTTGTTTCGGCGTACTAACTTTACGTAATATAGCCTCATATAGTAAAGTTTGAAAATTGAATTTTAAATAAAAAAACAACCCAGGATCAAATTCGTCATTTGGGTTAGTCCTCATCTCAAGTAGGTTCCAATGGTATATAGCATGTACGTGCACCCTTTTTTGTTTCGGCGTACTAACCTCACGTAATATAGCCTCATATGGCAAATTTTGAAAATTGAATTTTAAATAAAAAAACAACCCATGATCAAATTTGTCATTTGGGCTAGTCCTCATCCCAAGTAGGTTCCAATGGTATATAGCATGTACGTGCACCCTTTTTTGTTTCGGCGTACTAACTTTACGTAATATAGCCTCATATAGTAAAGTTTGAAAATTAAATTTTAAATAAAAAAACAACCCAGGATCAAATTTGTCATTTGGGTTAGTCCTCATCTCAAGTAGGTTCCAATGGTATATAGCATGTACGTGCACCCTTTTTTGTTTCGGCGTACTAACCTCACGTAATATAGCCTCATATAGTAAAGTTTGAAAATTGAATTTTAAATAAAAAAACAACCCAGGATCAAATTTGTCATTTGGGCTAGTCCTCATCCCAAGTAGGTTCCAATGGTATATAGCATGTACGTGCACCCTTTTTTGTTTCGGCGTACTAACTTTACGTAATATAGCCTCATATAGTAAAGTTTGAAAATCGAATTTTAAATAAAAAACAACCCAGGATAAAATTTGTCATTTGGGTTAGTCCTCATCCCAAGTAGGTTCCAATGGTATATAGCATTTACGTGCACCCTTTTTTGTTTCGGCGTACTAACCTCACGTAATATAGCCTCATATGGCAAATTTTGAAAATTGAATTTTAAATAAAAAAACAACCCAGGATCAAATTTGTCATTTGGGTTAGTCCTCATCTCAAGTAGGTTCCAATGGTATATAGCATGTACGTGCACCCTTTTTTGTTTCGGCGTACTAACCTCACGTAATATAGCCTCATATGGCAAATTTTGAAAATTGAATTTTAAATAAAAAAACAACCCAGGATCAAATTTGTCATTTGGGTTAGTCTTCATCTCAAGTAGGTTCCAATGGTATATAGCATGTACATGCACCATTTTTTGTTTCGGCGTACTAACTTTACGTAATATAGCCTCATATAGTAAAGTTTGAAAATTGAATTTTAAATAAAAAAACAACCCAGGATCAAATTCGTCATTTGGGTTAGTCCTCATCTCAAGTAGGTTCCAATGGTATATAGCATGTACGTGCACCCTTTTTTGTTTCGGCGTACTAACCTCACGTAATATAGCCTCATATGGCAAATTTTGAAAATTGAATTTTAAATAAAAAAACAACCCAGGATCAAATTTGTCATTTGGGTTAGTCCTCATCTCAAGTAGGTTCCAATGGTATATAGCATGTACATGCACCCTTTTTTGTTTCGGCGTACTAACTTTACGTAATATAGCCTCATATAGTAAAGTTTGAAAATTGAATTTTAAATAAGAAAACAACCCAGGATCAAATTTGTCATTTGGGTTAGTCCTCATCCCAAGTAGGTTCCAATGGTATATAGCATGTACGTGTACCCTTTTTTGTTTCGGCGTACTAACTTTACGTAATATAGCCTCATATAGTAAAGTTTGAAAATTGAATTTTAAATAAAATAACAACCCAGGATCAAATTTGTCATTTGGGTTAGTCCTCATCCCAAGTAGGTTCCAATGGTATATAGCATGTACGTGCACCCTTTTTTGTTTCGGCGTACTAACCTCACGTAATATATCTTCATATAGTAAAGTTTGAAAATTGAATTTTAAATAAAATAACAACCCAGGATCAAATTTGTCATTTGGGTTAGTCCTCATCCCAAGTAGGTTCCAATGGTATATAGCATGTACGTGCACCCTTTTTTGTTTCGGCGTACTAACCTCACGTAATATAGCCTCATACAGTAAAGTTTGAAAATTAAATTTTAAATAAAAAAACAACCCAGGATCAAATTTGTCATTTGGGTTAGTCCTCATCTCAAGTAGGTTCCAATGGTATATAGCATGTACGTGCACCCTTTTTTGTTTCGGCGTACTAACCTCACGTAATATAGCCTCATATGGCAAATTTTGAAAATTGAATTTTAAATAAAAAAACAACCCAGGATCAAATTTGTCATTTGGGTTAGTCCTCATCCCAAGTAGGTTCTAATGGTATATAGCATTTACGTGCACCCTTTTTTGTTTCCGCGTACTAACCTCACGTAATATAGCCTCATATGGCAAATTTTGAAAATTGAATTTTAAATAAAAAAACAACCCAGGATCAAATTTGTCATTTGGGTTAGTCCTCATCTCAAGTAGGTTCCAATGGTATATAGCATGTACATGCACCCTTTTTTGTTTCGGCGTACTAACTTTACGTAATATAGCCTCATATAGTAAAGTTTGAAAATTGAATTTTAAATAAAAAAACAACCCAGGATCAAATTTGTCATTTGGGTTAGTCCTCATCCCAAGTAGGTTCCAATGGTATATAGCATGTACGTGTACCCTTTTTTGTTTCGGCGTACTAACTTTACGTAATATAGCCTCATATAGTAAAGTTTGAAAATTGAATTTTAAATAAAATAACAACCCAGGATCAAATTTGTCATTTGGGTTAGTCCTCATCCCAAGTAGGTTCCAATGGTATATAGCATGTACGTGTACCCTTTTTTGTTTCGGCGTACTAACCTCACGTAATATAGCCTCATACAGTAAAGTTTGAAAATTGAATTTTAAATAAAAAAACAACCCAGGATCAAATTTGTCATTTGGGTTAGTCCTCATCCCAAGTAGGTTCCAATGGTATATAGCATGTACGTGCACCCTTTTTTGTTTCCGCGTACTAACCTCACGTAATATAGCCTCATATAGTAAAGTTTGAAAATTGAATTTTAAATAAAAAAACAACCCAGGATCAAATTTGTCATTTGGGTTAGTCCTCATCCCAAGTAGGTTCCAATGGTATATAGCATGTACGTGCACCCTTTTTTGTTTCGGCGTACTAACCTCACGTAATATAGCCTCATATAGTAAAGTTTGAAAATTGAATTTTAAATAAAAAAACAACCCAGGATCAAATTTGTCATTAGGGTTAGTCCTCATCTCAAGTAGGTTCCAATGGTATATAGCATGTACGTGCACCCTTTTTTGTTTCGGTGTACTAACTTTACGTAATATAGCCTCATATAGTAAAGTTTGAAAATTGAATTTTAAATAAAAAAACAACCCAGGATCAAATTTGTCATTTGGGTTAGTCCTCATCTCAAGTAGGTTCCAATGGTATATAGCATGTACGTGCACCCTTTTATGTTTCGGTGTACTAATTTTACGTAATATAGCCTCATATAGTAAAGTTTGAAAATTGAATTTTAAATAAAATAACAACCCAGGATAAAATTTGTCATTTGGGTTAGTCCTCATCCCAAGTAGGTTCCAATGGTATATAGCATGTACGTGCACCCTTTTTTGTTTCGGCGTACTAACCTCACGTAATATAGCCTCATATGGCAAATTTTGAAAATTGAATTTTAAATAAAAAAACAACCCAGGATCAAATTTGTCATTTGGGTTAGTCCTCATCTCAAGTAGGTTCCAATGGTATATAGCATGTACGTGCACCCTTTTTTGTTTCGGCGTACTAACCTCACGTAATATAGCCCCATACAGTAAAGTTTGAAAATTGAATTTTAAATAAAAAAACAACCCAGGATCAAATTTGTCATTTGGGTTAGTCCTCATCTCAAGTAGGTTCCAATGGTATATAGCATGTACGTGCACCCTTTTTTGTTTCGGCGTACTAACTTTACGTAATATAGCCTCATATAGTAAAGTTTGAAAATTGAATTTTAAATAAAAAAACAACCCAGGATCAAATTTGTCATTTGGGTTAGTCCTCATCCCAAGTAGGTTCCAATGGTATATAGCACGTACGTGCACCCTTTTTTGTTTCGGCGTACTAACTTTACGTAATATAGCCTCATATAGTAAAGTTTGAAAATTGAATTTTAAATAAAAAAACAACCCAGGGTCAAATTTGTCATTTGGGTTAGTCCTCATCCCAAGTAGGTTCCAATGGTATATAGCATGTACGTGCACCCTTTTTTGTTTCGGCGTACTAACCTCACGTAATATAGCCTCATACAGTAAAGTTTGAAAATTAAATTTTAAATAAAAAAACAACCCAGGATCAAATTTGTCATTTGGGTTAGTCCTCATCTCAAGTAGGTTCCAATGGTATATAGCATGTACGTGCACCCTTTTTTGTTTCGGCGTACTAACTTTACGTAATATAGCCTCATATAGTAAAGTTTGAAAATTGAATTTTAAATAAAAAAACAACCCAGGGTCAAATTTGTCATTTGGGTTAGTCCTCATCCCAAGTAGGTTCCAATGGTATATAGCATGTACGTGCACCCTTTTTTGTTTCGGCGTACTAACCTCACGTAATATAGCCTCATATAGTAAAGTTTGAAAATTGAATTTTAAATAAAAAAACAACCCAGGATCAAATTTGTCATTTGAGTTAGTCCTCATCCCAAGTAGGTTCCAATGGTATATAGCATGTACGTGCACCCTTTTTTGTTTCGGCGTACTAACCTCACGTAATATAGCCTCATATAGTAAAGTTTGAAAATTGAATTTTAATTAAAAAAACAACCCAGGGTCAAATTTGTCATTTGGGTTAGTCCTCATCCCAAGTAGGTTCCAATGGTATACAGCATGTACGTGCACCCTTTTTTGTTTCGGCGTACTAACCTCACGTAATATAGCCTCATATAGTAAAGTTTGAAAATTGAATTTTAAATAAAAAAACAACCCAGGATCAAATTTGTCATTTGGGTTAGTCCTCATCTCAAGTAGGTTCCAATGGTATATAGCATGTACGTGCACCCTTTTTTGTTTCGGCGTACTAACCTCACGTAATATAGCTTCATATAGTAAAGTTTGAAAATTGAATTTTAATTAAAAAAACAACCCAGGATCAAATTTGTCATTTGGGTTAGTCCTCATCTCAAGTAGGTTCCAATGGTATATAGCATGTACGTGCACCCTTTTTTGTTTCGGCGTACTAACCTCACGTAATATATCTTCATATAGTAAAGTTTGAAAATTGAATTTTAATTAAAAAAACAACCCAGGATCAAATTTGTCATTTGGGTTAGTCCTTATCTCAAGTAGGTTGCAATGTTATATAGCATGTACGTGCACCCTTTTTTGTTTCGGCGTACTAACCTCACGTAATATAGCCTCATACAGTAAAGTTTGAAAATTGAATTTTAAATAAAAAAACAACCCAGGATCAAATTTGGCATTTGGGTTAGTCCTCATCTCAAGTAGGTTCCAATGGTATATAGCATGTACGTGCACCCTTTTTTGTTTCGGCGTACTAACCTCACGTAATATATCTTCATATAGTAAAGTTTGAAAATTGAATTTTAATTAAAAAAACAACCCAGGATCAAATTTGTCATTTGGGTTAGTCCTTATCTCAAGTAGGTTGCAATGTTATATAGCATGTACGTGCACCCTTTTTTGTTTCGGCGTACTAACCTCACGTAATATAGCCTCATACAGTAAAGTTTGAAAATTGAATTTTAAATAAAAAAACAACCCAGGATCAAATTTGTCATTTGGGTTAGTCCTCATCTCAAGTAGGTTCCAATGGTATATAGCATGTACGTGCACGCTTTTTTGTTTCGGCGTACTAACCTCACGTAATATATCTTCATATAGTAAAGTTTGAAAATTGAATTTTAATTAAAAAAACAACCCAGGATCAAATTTGTCATTTGGGTTAGTCCTTATCTCAAGTAGGTTGCAATGTTATATAGCATGTACGTGCACCCTTTTTTGTTTCGGCGTACTAACCTCACGTAATATAGCCTCATACAGTAAAGTTTGAAAATTGAATTTTAAATAAAAAAACAACCCAGGATCAAATTTGTCATTTGGGTTAGTCCTCATCTCAAGTAGGTTCCATTGGTATATAGCATGTACGTGCACCCTTTTTTGTTTCGGCGTACTAACCTCACGTAATATATCTTCATATAGTAAAGTTTGAAAATTGAATTTTAATTAAAAAAACAACCCAGGATCAAATTTGTCATTTGGGTTAGTCCTTATCTCAAGTAGGTTGCAATGTTATATAGCATGTACGTGCACCCTTTTTTGTTTCGGCGTACTAACCTCACGTAATATAGCCTCATACAGTAAAGTTTGAAAATTGAATTTTAAATAAAAAAACAACCCAGGATCAAATTTGTCATTTGGGTTAGTCCTCATCTCAAGTAGGTTCCAATGGTATATAGCATGTACGTGCACCCTTTTTTGTTTCGGCGTACTAACCTCACGTAATATATCTTCATATAGTAAAGTTTGAAAATTGAATTTTAATTAAAAAAACAACCCAGGATCAAATTTGTCATTTGGGTTAGTCCTTATCTCAAGTAGGTTGCAATGTTATATAGCATGTACGTGCACCCTTTTTTGTTTCGGCGTACTAACCTCACGTAATATAGCCTCATACAGTAAAGTTTGAAAATTGAATTTTAAATAAAAAAACAACCCAGGATCAAATTTGTCATTTGGGTTAGTCCTCATCTCAAGTAGGTTCCAATGGTATATAGCATGTACGTGCACCCTTTTTTGTTGCGGCGTACTAACCTCACGTAATATATCTTCATATAGTAAAGTTTGAAAATTGAATTTTAATTAAAAAAACAACCCAGGATCAAATTTGTCATTTGGGTTAGTCCTTATCTCAAGTAGGTTGCAATGTTATATAGCATGTACGTGCACCCTTTTTTGTTTCGGCGTACTAACCTCACGTAATATAGCCTCATACAGTAAAGTTTGAAAATTGAATTTTAAATAAAAAAACAACCCAGGATCAAATTTGTCATTTGGGTTAGTCCTCATCTCAAGTAGGTTCCAATGGTATATAGCATGTACGTGCACCCTTTTTTGTTTCGGCGTACTAACCTCACGTAATATATCTTCATATAGTAAAGTTTGAAAATTGAATTTTAATTAAAAAAACAACCCAGGATCAAATTTGTCATTTGGGTTAGTCCTTATCTCAAGTAGGTTGCAATGTTATATAGCATGTACGTGCACCCTTTTTTGTTTCGGCGTACTAACCTCACGTAATATAGCCTCATACAGTAATGTTGGAAAATTGAATTTTAAATAAAAAAACAACCCAGGATCAAATTTGTCATTTGGGTTAGTCCTTATCTCAAGTAGGTTACAATGTTATATAGCATGTACGTGCACCCTTTTTTGTTTCGGCGTACTAACCTCACGTAATATAGCCTCATATGGCAAATTTTGAAAATTGAATTTTAAATAAAAAAACAACCCAGGATCAAATTTGTCATTTGGGTTAGTCCTCATCTCAAGTAGGTTCCAATGGTATATAGCATGTACGTGCACCCTTTTTTGTTTCGGCGTACTAACTTTACGTAAAATAGCCTCATATAGTAAAGTTTGAAAATTGAATTTTAAATAAAAAAACAACCCACGGTCAAATTTGTCATTAGGGTTAGTCCTCATCCCAAGTAGGTTCCAATAGTATATAGCATGTACGTGCACCCTTTTTTGTTTCGGCGTACTTACTTTACGTAATATAGCCTCATATAGTAAAGTTTGAAAATTGAATTTTAAATAAAAAAACAACCCAGGATCAAATTTGTCATTTGGGTTAGTCCTCATCCCAAGTAGGTTCCAATAGTATATAGCATGTACGTGCACCCTTTTTTGTTTCGGCGTACTAACTTTACGTAATATAGCCTCATATAGTAAAGATTGAAAATTGAATTTTAATTAAAAAAACAACCCAGGATCAAATTTGTCATTTGGGTTAGTCCTCATCTCAAGTAGGTTCCAATGGTATATAGCATGTACGTGCAACCTTTTTTGTTTCGGCGTACTAACCTCACGTAATATAGCCTCATATAGTAAAGTTTGAAAATTGAATTTTAAATAAAAAAACAACCCAGGATCAAATTTGTCATTTGGGTTAGTCCTCATCCCAAGTAGGTTCTAATGGTATATAGCATGTACGTGCACCCTTTTTTGTTTCGGCGTACTAACCTCACGTAATATAGCCTCATATAGTAAAGTTTGAAAATTGAATTTTAAATAAAAAAACAACCCAGGATCAAATTTGTCATTTGGGTTAATCCTCATCCCAAGTAGGTTCCAATGGTATATAGCAAGTACGTGCACCCTTTTTTGTTTCGGCGTACTAAATTTACGTAATATAGCCTCATATAGTAAAGTTTGAAAATTGAATTTTAAATAAAAAAACAACCCAGGATCAAATTTGTCATTTGGGTTAGTCCTCATCCCAAGTAGTTTCCAATGGTATATAGCATGTACGTGCAGCCTTTTTTGTTTCGGCGTACTAACCTCACGTAATATAGCCTCATATAGTAAAGTTTGAAAATTGAATTTTAAATTAAAAAACAACCCAGGATCAAATTTGGCATTTGGGTTAGTCCTAATCCCAAGTAGGTTCCAATGGTATATAGCATGTATGTGCAGCCTTTTTTGTTTCGGCGTACTAACTTTACGTAATATAGCTTCATATAGTAAAGTTTGAAAATTGAATTTTAAATAAAAAAACAACCCAGGATCAAATTTGGCATTTGGGTTAGTCCTAATCCCAAGTAGGTTCCAATGGTATATAGCATGTACGTGCACCCTTTTTTGTTTCGGCGTACTAACCTCACGTAATATAGCCTCATATAGTAAAGTTTGAAAATTGAATTTTAAATAAAAAAACAACCCAGGATCAAATTTGTCATTTGGGTTAGTCCTCATCCCAAGTAGGTTCCAATGGTATATAGCATGTACGTGCACCCTTTTTTGTTTCGGCGTACTAACCTCACGTAATATAGCCTCATATAGTAAAGTTTGAAAATTGAATTTTAAATAAAAAAACAACCCAGGATCAAATTTGGCATTTGGGTTAGTCCTAATCCCAAGTTGGTTCCAATGGTATATAGCATGTATGTGCAGCCTTTTTTGTTTCGGCGTACTAACTTTACCTAATATACCCTCATATAGTAAAGTTTGAAAATTGAATTTTAAATAAAAAAACAACCCAGGATCAAATTTGTCATTTGGGTTAATCCTCATCCCAAGTAGGTTCCAATGGTATATAGCAAGAACGTGCACCCTTTTTTGTTTCGGCGTACTAACTTTACGTAATATAGCCTCATATAGTAAAGTTTGAAAATTGAATTTTAAATAAAAAAACAACCCAGGATCAAATTTGTCATTTGGGTTAGTCCTCATCTCAAGTAGGTTCCAATGGTATATAGCATGTACGTGCACCCTTTTTTGTTTCGGCGTACTAACTTTACGTAATATAGCCTCATATAGTAAAGATTAAAAATTGAATTTTAATTTAAAAAACAACCCAGGATCAAATTTGTCATTTGGGTTAGTCCTCATCTCAAGTAGGTTCCAATGGTATATAGCATGTACGTGCACCCTTTTTTGTTTCGGCGACTAACCTCACGTAATATAGCTTCATATAGTAAAGTTTGAAAATTGAATTTTAATTAAAAAAACAACCCAGGATCAAATTTGTCATTTGGGTTAGTCCTTATATCAAGTAGGTTGCAATGTTATATAGCATGTACGTGCACCCTTTTTTGTTTCGGCGTACTAACCTCACGTAATATAGCCTCATACAGTAAAGTTTGAAAATTGAATTTTAAATAAAAAAAACAACCCAGGATCAAATTTGTCATTTGGGTTAGTCCTCATCCCAAGTAGGTTCTAATCGTATATAGCATGTACGTGCACCCTTTTTTGTTTCGGCGTACTAACCTCACGTAATATAGCCTCATATAGTAAAGTTTGAAAATTGAATTTTAAATAAATAAACAACCCAGGATCAAATTTGGCATTTGGGTTAGTCCTAATCCCAAGTAGGTTCCAATGGTATATAGCATGTATGTGCAGCCTTTTTTGTTTCGGCGTACTAACTTTACGTAATATAGCCTCATATAGTAAAGTTTGAAAATTGAATTTTAAATAAAAAAACAACCCAGGATCAAATTTGTCATTTGGGTTAATCCTCATCCCAAGTAGGTTCCAATGGTATATAGCAAGAACGTGCACCCTTTTTTGTTTCGGCGTACTAACTTTACGTAATATAGCCTCATATAGTAAAGTTTGAAAATTGAATTTTAAATAAAAAAACAACCCAGGATCAAATTTGTCATTTGGGTCAGTCCTCATCTCAAGTAGGTTCCAATGGTATATAGCATGTACGTGCACCCTTTTTTGTTTCGGCGTACTAACCTCACGTAATATAGCTTCATATAGTAAAGTTTGAAAATTGAATTTTAATTAAAAAAACAACCCAGGATCAAATTTGTCATTTGGGTTAGTCCTTATATCAAGTAGGTTGCAATGTTATATAGCATGTACGTGCACCCTTTTTTGTTTCGGCGTACTAACCTCACGTAATATAGCCTCATACAGTAAAGTTTGAAAATTGAATTTTAAATAAAAAAACAACCCAGGATCAAATTTGTCATTTGGGTTAGTCCTCATCCCAAGTAGGTTCTAATGGTATATAGCATGTACGTGCACCCTTTTTTGTTTCGGCGTACTAAATTTACGTAATATAGCCTCATATAGTAAAGTTTGAAAATTGAATTATAAATAAAAAAACAACCCAGGATCAAATTTGGCATTTGGGTTAGTCCTCATCCCAAGTAGGTTCCAATGGTATATAGCATGTATGTGCAGCCTTTTTTGTTTCGGCGTACTAACTTTACGTAATATAGCCTCATATAGTAAAGTTTGAAAATTGAATTTTAAATAAAAAAACAACCCAGGATCAAATTTGTCATTTGGGTTAGTCCTCATTCCAAGTAGGTTCCAATGGTATATAGCATGTACGTGCACCCTTTTTTGTTTCGGAGTACTAACTTTACGTAATATAGCCTCATATAGTAAAGTTTGAAAATTGAATTTTAAATAAAAAACAACCCAGGATCAAATTTGTCATTTGGGTTAATCCTCATCCCAAGTAGGTTCCAATGGTATATAGCATGTACGTGCACCCTTTTTTGTTTCGGCGTACTAACTTTACGTAATATAGCCTCATATAGTAAAGTTTGAAAATTGAATTTTAAATAAAAAAACAACCCAGGATCAAATTTGTCATTTGGGTTAATCCTCATCCCAAGTAGGTTCCAATGGTATATAGCAAGAACGTGCACCCTTTTTTGTTTCGGAGTACTAACTTTACGTAATATAGCCTCATATAGTAAAGTTTGAAAATTGAATTTTAAATAAAAAACAACCCAGGATCAAATTTGTCATTTGGGTTAATCCTCATCCCAAGTAGGTTCCAATGTTATATAGCATGTACGTGCACCCTTTTTTGTTTCGGCGTACTAACTTTACGTAATATAGCCTCATATAGTAAAGTTTGAAAATTGAATTTTAAATAAAAAACAACCCAGGATCAAATTTGTCATTTGGGTTAATCCTCATCCCAAGTAGGTTCCAATGGTATATAGCAAGAACGTGCACCCTTTTTTGTTTCGGCGTACTAACTTTACGTAATATAGCCTCATATAGTAAAGTTTGAAAATTGAATTTTAAATAAAAAAACAACCCAGGATCAAATTTGTCATTTGGGTCAGTCCTCATCTCAAGTAGGTTCCAATGGTATATAGCATGTACGTGCACCCTTTTTTGTTTCGGCGTACTAACTTTACGTAATATAGCCTCATATAGTAAAGATTAAAAATTGAATTTTAATTAAAAAAACAACCCAGGATCAAATTTGTCATTTGGGTTAGTCCTCATCTCAAGTAGGTTCCAATGGTATATAGCATGTACGTGCACCCTTTTTTGTTTCGGCGTACTAACCTCACGTAATATAGCTTCATATAGTAAAGTTTGAAAATTGAATTTTAATTAAAAAAACAACCCAGGATCAAATTTGTCATTTGGGTTAGTCCTTATATCAAGTAGGTTGCAATGTTATATAGCATGTACGTGCACCCTTTTTTGTTTCGGCGTATTAACCTCACGTAATATAGCCTCATACAGTAAAGTTTGAAAATTGAATTTTAAATAAAAAAACAACCCAGGATCAAATTTGTCATTTGGGTTAGTCCTCATCCAAAGTAGGTTCCAATGGTATATAGCATGTACGTGCACCCTTTTTTGTTTCGGCGTACTAACCTCACGTAATATAGCCTCATATAGTAAAGTTTGAAAATTGAATTATAAATAAAAAAACAACCCAGGATCAAATTTGGCATTTGGGTTAGTCCTCATCCCAAGTAGGTTCCAATGGTATATAGCATGTATGTGCAGCCTTTTTTGTTTCGGCGTACTAACTTTACGTAATATAGCCTCATATAGTAAAGTTTGAAAATTGAATTTTAAATAAAAAAACAACCCAGGGTCAAATTTGTCATTTGGGTTAGTCCTCATTCCAAGTAGGTTCCAATGGTATATAGCATGTACGTGCACCCTTTTTTGTTTCGGAGTACTAACTTTACGTAATATAGCCTCATATAGTAAAGTTTGAAAATTGAATTTTAAATAAAAAACAACCCAGGATCAAATTTGTCATTTGGGTTAATCCTCATCCCAAGTAGGTTCCAATGGTATATAGCATGTACGTGCACCCTTTTTTGTTTCGGCGTACTAACTTTACGTAATATAGCCTCATATAGTAAAGTTTGAAAATTGAATTTTAAATAAAAAAACAACCCAGGATCAAATTTGTCATTTGGGTTAATCCTCATCCCAAGTAGGTTCCAATGGTATATAGCAAGAACGTGCACCCTTTTTTGTTTCGGAGTACTAACTTTACGTGATATAGCCTCATATAGTAAAGTTTGAAAATTGAATTTTAAATAAAAAACAACCCAGGATCAAATTTGTCATTTGGGTTAATCCTCATCCCAAGTAGGTTCCAATGGTATATAGCATGTACGTGCACCCTTTTTTGTTTCGGCGTACTAACCTCACGTAATATAGCCTCATATAGTAAAGTTTGAAAATTGAATTTTAAATAAAAAAACAACCCAGGATCAAATTTGTCATTTGGGTTAGTCCTCATCCCAAGTAGGTTCCAATGGTATATAGCATGTATGTGCAGCCTTTTTTGTTTCGGCGTACTAACTTTACGTAATATAGCCTCATATAGTAAAGTTTGAAAATTGAATTTTAAATAAAAAAACAACCCAGGATCAAATTTGTCATTTGGGTTAATCCTCATCCCAAGTAGGTTCCAATGGTATATAGCAAGAACGTGCACCCTTTTTTGTTTCGGAGTACTAACTTTACGTGATATAGCCTCATATAGTAAAGTTTGAAAATTGAATTTTAAATAAAAAACAACCCAGGATCAAATTTGTCATTTGGGTTAATCCTCATCCCAAGTAGGTTCCAATGGTATATAGCAAGTACGTGCACCCTTTTTTGTTTCGGCGTACTAAATTTACGTAATATAGCCTCATATAGTAAAGTTTGAAAATTGAATTTTAAATAAAAAAACAACCCAGGATCAAATTTGTCATTTGGGTTAATCCTCATCCCAAGTAGGTTCCAATGGTATATAGCAAGAACGTGCACCCTTTTTTGTTTCGGAGTACTAACTTTACGTGATATAGCCTCATATAGTAAAGTTTGAAAATTGAATTTTAAATAAAAAACAACCCAGGATCAAATTTGTCATTTGGGTTAATCCTCATCCCAAGTAGGTTCCAATGGTATATAGCAAGTACGTGCACCCTTTTTTGTTTCGGCGTACTAAATTTACGTAATATAGCCTCATATAGTAAAGTTTGAAAATTGAATTTTAAATAAAAAAAGAACCCAGGGTCAAATTTGTCATTTGGGTTAGTCCTCATCCCAAGTAGGTTCCAATGGTATATAGCAAGTACGTGCACCCTTTTTTGTTTCGGTGTACTAAATTTACGTAATATAGCCTCATATAGTAAAGTTTGAAAATTGAATTTTAAATAAAAAAAGAACCCAGGGTCAAATTTGTCATTTGGGTTAGTCCTCATCCCAAGTAGGTTCCAATGGTATATAGCATGTACGTGCACCCTTTTTTGTTTCGGCGTACTAACCTCACGTAATATAGCCTCATATAGTAAAGTTTGAAAATTGAATTTTAAATAAAAAAAGAACCCAGGGTCAAATTTGTCATTTGGGTTAGTCCTCATCCCAAGTAGGTTCCAATGGTATATAGCAAGTACGTGCACCCTTTTTTGTTTCGGTGTACTAAATTTACGTAATATAGCCTCATATAGTAAAGTTTGAAAATTGAATTTTAAATAAAAAAAGAACCCAGGGTCAAATTTGTCATTTGGGTTAGTCCTCATCCCAAGTAGGTTCCAATGGTATATAGCATGTACGTGCACCCTTTTTTGTTTCGGCGTACTAACCTCACGTAATATAGCCTCATACAGTAAAGTTTGAAAATTGAATTTTAAATAAAAAAAACAACCCAGGATCAAATTTGTCATTTGGGTTAGTCCTCATCCCAAGTAGGTTCTAATCGTATATAGCATGTACGTGCACCCTTTTTTGTTTCGGCGTACTAACCTCACGTAATATAGCCTCATATAGTAAAGTTTGAAAATTGAATTTTAAATAAATAAACAACCCAGGATCAAATTTGGCATTTGGGTTAGTCCTAATCCCAAGTAGGTTCCAATGGTATATAGCATGTATGTGCAGCCTTTTTTGTTTCGGCGTACTAACTTTACGTAATATAGCCTCATATAGTAAAGTTTGAAAATTGAATTTTAAATAAAAAAACAACCCAGGATCAAATTTGTCATTTGGGTTAATCCTCATCCCAAGTAGGTTCCAATGGTATATAGCAAGAACGTGCACCCTTTTTTGTTTCGGCGTACTAACTTTACGTAATATAGCCTCATATAGTAAAGTTTGAAAATTGAATTTTAAATAAAAAAACAACCCAGGATCAAATTTGTCATTTGGGTCAGTCCTCATCTCAAGTAGGTTCCAATGGTATATAGCATGTACGTGCACCCTTTTTTGTTTCGGCGTACTAACCTCACGTAATATAGCTTCATATAGTAAAGTTTGAAAATTGAATTTTAATTAAAAAAACAACCCAGGATCAAATTTGTCATTTGGGTTAGTCCTTATATCAAGTAGGTTGCAATGTTATATAGCATGTACGTGCACCCTTTTTTGTTTCGGCGTACTAACCTCACGTAATATAGCCTCATACAGTAAAGTTTGAAAATTGAATTTTAAATAAAAAAACAACCCAGGATCAAATTTGTCATTTGGGTTAGTCCTCATCCCAAGTAGGTTCTAATGGTATATAGCATGTACGTGCACCCTTTTTTGTTTCGGCGTACTAAATTTACGTAATATAGCCTCATATAGTAAAGTTTGAAAATTGAATTATAAATAAAAAAACAACCCAGGATCAAATTTGGCATTTGGGTTAGTCCTCATCCCAAGTAGGTTCCAATGGTATATAGCATGTATGTGCAGCCTTTTTTGTTTCGGCGTACTAACTTTACGTAATATAGCCTCATATAGTAAAGTTTGAAAATTGAATTTTAAATAAAAAAACAACCCAGGATCAAATTTGTCATTTGGGTTAATCCTCATCCCAAGTAGGTTCCAATGGTATATAGCATGTACGTGCACCCTTTTTTG
Organism: Crataerina pallida; assembly: GCA_949710015.1. Classification (NCBI taxonomy): domain Eukaryota; kingdom Metazoa; phylum Arthropoda; class Insecta; order Diptera; family Hippoboscidae; genus Crataerina; species Crataerina pallida. The sequence continues at coordinate 14,954,928 of OX453289.1, forward strand.
TTTCGGCGTACTAACTTTACGTAATATAGCCTCATATAGTAAAGTTTGAAAATTGAATTTTAAATAAAAAAACAACCCAGGATCAAATTTGTCATTTGGGTTAATCCTCATCCCAAGTAGGTTCCAATGGTATATAGCAAGAACGTGCACCCTTTTTTGTTTCGGAGTACTAACTTTACGTAATATAGCCTCATATAGTAAAGTTTGAAAATTGAATTTTAAATAAAAAACAACCCAGGATCAAATTTGTCATTTGGGTTAATCCTCATCCCAAGTAGGTTCCAATGTTATATAGCATGTACGTGCACCCTTTTTTGTTTCGGCGTACTAACTTTACGTAATATAGCCTCATATAGTAAAGTTTGAAAATTGAATTTTAAATAAAAAACAACCCAGGATCAAATTTGTCATTTGGGTTAATCCTCATCCCAAGTAGGTTCCAATGGTATATAGCAAGAACGTGCACCCTTTTTTGTTTCGGCGTACTAACTTTACGTAATATAGCCTCATATAGTAAAGTTTGAAAATTGAATTTTAAATAAAAAAACAACCCAGGATCAAATTTGTCATTTGGGTCAGTCCTCATCTCAAGTAGGTTCCAATGGTATATAGCATGTACGTGCACCCTTTTTTGTTTCGGCGTACTAACTTTACGTAATATAGCCTCATATAGTAAAGATTAAAAATTGAATTTTAATTAAAAAAACAACCCAGGATCAAATTTGTCATTTGGGTTAGTCCTCATCTCAAGTAGGTTCCAATGGTATATAGCATGTACGTGCACCCTTTTTTGTTTCGGCGTACTAACCTCACGTAATATAGCTTCATATAGTAAAGTTTGAAAATTGAATTTTAATTAAAAAAACAACCCAGGATCAAATTTGTCATTTGGGTTAGTCCTTATATCAAGTAGGTTGCAATGTTATATAGCATGTACGTGCACCCTTTTTTGTTTCGGCGTATTAACCTCACGTAATATAGCCTCATACAGTAAAGTTTGAAAATTGAATTTTAAATAAAAAAACAACCCAGGATCAAATTTGTCATTTGGGTTAGTCCTCATCCAAAGTAGGTTCCAATGGTATATAGCATGTACGTGCACCCTTTTTTGTTTCGGCGTACTAACCTCACGTAATATAGCCTCATATAGTAAAGTTTGAAAATTGAATTATAAATAAAAAAACAACCCAGGATCAAATTTGGCATTTGGGTTAGTCCTCATCCCAAGTAGGTTCCAATGGTATATAGCATGTATGTGCAGCCTTTTTTGTTTCGGCGTACTAACTTTACGTAATATAGCCTCATATAGTAAAGTTTGAAAATTGAATTTTAAATAAAAAAACAACCCAGGGTCAAATTTGTCATTTGGGTTAGTCCTCATTCCAAGTAGGTTCCAATGGTATATAGCATGTACGTGCACCCTTTTTTGTTTCGGAGTACTAACTTTACGTAATATAGCCTCATATAGTAAAGTTTGAAAATTGAATTTTAAATAAAAAACAACCCAGGATCAAATTTGTCATTTGGGTTAATCCTCATCCCAAGTAGGTTCCAATGGTATATAGCATGTACGTGCACCCTTTTTTGTTTCGGCGTACTAACTTTACGTAATATAGCCTCATATAGTAAAGTTTGAAAATTGAATTTTAAATAAAAAAACAACCCAGGATCAAATTTGTCATTTGGGTTAATCCTCATCCCAAGTAGGTTCCAATGGTATATAGCAAGAACGTGCACCCTTTTTTGTTTCGGAGTACTAACTTTACGTGATATAGCCTCATATAGTAAAGTTTGAAAATTGAATTTTAAATAAAAAACAACCCAGGATCAAATTTGTCATTTGGGTTAATCCTCATCCCAAGTAGGTTCCAATGGTATATAGCATGTACGTGCACCCTTTTTTGTTTCGGCGTACTAACCTCACGTAATATAGCCTCATATAGTAAAGTTTGAAAATTGAATTTTAAATAAAAAAACAACCCAGGATCAAATTTGTCATTTGGGTTAGTCCTCATCCCAAGTAGGTTCCAATGGTATATAGCATGTATGTGCAGCCTTTTTTGTTTCGGCGTACTAACTTTACGTAATATAGCCTCATATAGTAAAGTTTGAAAATTGAATTTTAAATAAAAAAACAACCCAGGATCAAATTTGTCATTTGGGTTAATCCTCATCCCAAGTAGGTTCCAATGGTATATAGCAAGAACGTGCACCCTTTTTTGTTTCGGAGTACTAACTTTACGTGATATAGCCTCATATAGTAAAGTTTGAAAATTGAATTTTAAATAAAAAACAACCCAGAATCAAATTTGTCATTTGGGTTAATCCTCATCCCAAGTAGGTTCCAATGGTATATAGCAAGTACGTGCACCCTTTTTTGTTTCGGCGTACTAAATTTACGTAATATAGCCTCATATAGTAAAGTTTGAAAATTGAATTTTAAATAAAAAAACAACCCAGGATCAAATTTGTCATTTGGGTTAATCCTCATCCCAAGTAGGTTCCAATGGTATATAGCAAGAACGTGCACCCTTTTTTGTTTCGGAGTACTAACTTTACGTGATATAGCCTCATATAGTAAAGTTTGAAAATTGAATTTTAAATAAAAAACAACCCAGGATCAAATTTGTCATTTGGGTTAATCCTCATCCCAAGTAGGTTCCAATGGTATATAGCAAGTACGTGCACCCTTTTTTGTTTCGGCGTACTAAATTTACGTAATATAGCCTCATATAGTAAAGTTTGAAAATTGAATTTTAAATAAAAAAAGAACCCAGGGTCAAATTTGTCATTTGGGTTAGTCCTCATCCCAAGTAGGTTCCAATGGTATATAGCAAGTACGTGCACCCTTTTTTGTTTCGGTGTACTAAATTTACGTAATATAGCCTCATATAGTAAAGTTTGAAAATTGAATTTTAAATAAAAAAAGAACCCAGGGTCAAATTTGTCATTTGGGTTAGTCCTCATCCCAAGTAGGTTCCAATGGTATATAGCATGTACGTGCACCCTTTTTTGTTTCGGCGTACTAACCTCACGTAATATAGCCTCATATAGTAAAGTTTGTAAATTGAATTTTAAATAAAAAAAGAACCCAGGGTCAAATTTGTCATTTGGGTTAGTCCTCATCCCAAGTAGGTTCCAATGGTATATAGCATGTACGTGCACCCTTTTTTGTTTCGGCGTACTAACCTCACGTAATATAGCCTCATATAGTAAAGTTTGAAAATTGAATTTTAAATAAAAAAACAACCTAGGATCAAATTTGTCATTTGGGTTAGTCCTCATCCCAAGTAGGTTCCAATGGTATATAGCATGTACGTGCACCCTTTTTTGTTTCGGCGTACTAACCTCACGTAATATAGCCTCATATAGTAAAGTTTGAAAATTGAATTTTAAATAAAAAAAGAACCCAGGGTCAAATTTGTCATTTGGGTTAGTCCTCATCCCAAGTAGGTTCCAATGGTATATAGCATGTACGTGCACCCTTTTTTGTTTCGGCGTACTAACCTCACGTAATATAGCCTCATATAGTAAAGTTTGAAAATTGAATTTTAAATAAAAAAAGAACCCAGGGTCAAATTTGTCATTTGGGTTAGTCCTCATCCCAAGTAGGTTCCAATGGTATATAGCATGTACGTGCACCCTTTTTTGTTTCGGCGTACTAACCTCACGTAATATAGCCTCATATAGTAAAGTTTGAAAATTGAATTTTAAATAAAAAAACAACCAAGGATCAAATTTGGCATTTGGGTTAGTCCTCATCCCAAGTAGGTTCCAATGGTATATAGCATGTACGTGCACCCTTTTTTGTTTCGGCGTACTAACCTCACGTAGTATAGCCTCATATAGTAAAGTTTGAAAATTGAATTTTAAATAAAAAAACAACTCAGGATCAAATTTGTCATTTGGGTTAGTCCTCATCCCAAGTAGGTTCCAATGGTATATAGCATGTACGTGCACCCTTTTTTGTTTCGGCGTACTAACCTCACGTAATATAGCCTCATATAGTAAAGTTTGAAAATTGAATTTTAAATAAAAAAAGAACCCAGGGTCAAATTTGTCATTTGGGTTAGTCCTCATCCCAAGTAGGTTCCAATGGTATATAGCATGTACGTGCACCCTTTTTTGTTTCGGCGTACTAACCTCACGTAATATAGCCTCATATAGTAAAGTTTGAAAATTGAATTTTAAATAAAAAAACAACCCAGGATCAAATTTGTCATTTGGGTTAGTCCTCATCCCAAGTAGGTTCCAATGGTATATAGCATGTACGTGCACCCTTTTTTGTTTCGGCGTACTAACCTCACGTAATATAGCCTCATATAGTAAAGTTTGAAAATTGAATTTTAAATAAAAAAACAACCCAGGATCAAATTTGTCATTTGGGTTAGTCCTCATCCCAAGTAGGTTCCAATGGTATATAGCATGTACGTGCACCCTTTTTTGTTTCGACGTACTAACCTCACGTAATATAGCCTCATATAGTAAAGTTTGAAAATTGAATTTTAAATAAAAAAAGAACCCAGGGTCAATTTGTCATTTGGGTTAGTCCTCATCCCAAGTAGGTTCCAATGGTATATAGCATGTACGTGCACCCTTTTTTGTTTCGGCGTACTAACCTCACGTAATATAGCCTCATATAGTAAAGTTTGAAAATTGAATTTTAAATAAAAAAAGAACCCAGGGTCAAATTTGTCATTTGGGTTAGTCCTCATCCCAAGTAGGTTCCAATGGTATATAGCATGTACGTGCACCCTTTTTTGTTTCGGCGTACTAACCTCACGTAATATAGCCTCATATAGTAAAGTTTGAAAATTGAATTTTAAATAAAAAAACAACCCAGGATCAAATTTGTCATTTGGGTTAGTCCTCATCCCAAGTAGGTTCCAATGGTATATAGCATGTACGTGCACCCTTTTTTGTTTCGGCGTACTAACCTCACGTAATATAGCCTCATATAGTAAAGTTTGAAAATTGAATTTTAAATAAAAAAAGAACCCAGGGTCAAATTTGTCATTTGGGTTAGTCCTCATCCCAAGTAGGTTCCAATGGTATATAGCATGTACGTGCACCCTTTTTTGTTTCGGCGTACTAACCTCACGTAATATAGCCTCATATAGTAAAGTTTGAAAATTGAATTTTAAATAAAAAAACAACCCAGGATCAAATTTGTCATTTGGGTTAGTCCTCATCCCAAGTAGGTTCCAATGGTATATAGCATGTACGTGCACCCTTTTTTGTTTCGGCGTACTAACCTCACGTAATATAGCCTCATATAGTAAAGTTTGAAAATTGAATTTTAAATAAAAAAAGAACCCAGGGTCAAATTTGTCATTTGGGTTAGTCCTCATCCCAAGTAGGTTCCAATGGTATATAGCATGTACGTGCACCCTTTTTTGTTTCGGCGTACTAACCTCACGTAATATAGCCTCATATAGTAAAGTTTGAAAATTGAATTTTAAATAAAAAAAGAACCCAGGGTCAAATTTGTCATTTGGGTTAGTCCTCATCCCAAGTAGGTTCCAATGGTATATAGCATGTACGTGCACCCTTTTTTGTTTCGGCGTACTAACCTCACGTAATATAGCCTCATATAGTAAAGTTTGAAAATTGAATTTTAAATAAAAAAAGAACCCAGGGTCAAATTTGTCATTTGGGTTAGTCCTCATCCCAAGTAGGTTCCAATGGTATATAGCATGTACGTGCACCCTTTTTTGTTTCGGCGTACTAACCTCACGTAATATAGCCTCATATAGTAAAGTTTGAAAATTGAATTTTAAATAAAAAAAGAACCCAGGGTCAAATTTGTCATTTGGGTTAGTCCTCATCCCAAGTAGGTTCCAATGGTATATAGCATGTACGTGCACCCTTTTTTGTTTCGGCGTACTAACCTCACGTAATATAGCCTCATATAGTAAAGTTTGAAAATTGAATTTTAAATAAAAAAAGAACCCAGGGTCAAATTTGTCATTTGGGTTAGTCCTCATCCCAAGTAGGTTCCAATGGTATATAGCATGTACGTGCACCCTTTTTTGTTTCGGCGTTATAACCTCACGTAATATAGCCTCATATAGTAAAGTTTGAAAATTGAATTTTAAATAAAAAAACAACCCAGGATCAAATTTGTCATTTGGGTTAGTCCTCATCCCAAGTAGGTTCCAATGGTATATAGCATGTACGTGCACCCTTTTTTGTTTCGGCGTACTAACCTCACGTAATATAGCCTCATATAGTAAAGTTTGAAAATTGAATTTTAAATAAAAAAAGAACCCAGGGTCAAATTTGTCATTTGGGTTAGTCCTCATCCCAAGTAGGTTCCAATGGTATATAGCATGTACGTGCACCCTTTTTTGTTTCGGCGTACTAACCTCACGTAATATAGCCTCATATAGTAAAGTTTGAAAATTGAATTTTAAATAAAAAAAGAACCCAGGGTCAAATTTGTCATTTGGGTTAGTCCTCATCCCAAGTAGGTTCCAATGGTATATAGCATGTACGTGCACCCTTTTTTGTTTCGGCGTACTAACCTCACGTAATATAGCCTCATATAGTAAAGTTTGAAAATTGAATTTTAAATAAAAAAAGAACCCAGGGTCAAATTTGTCATTTGGGTTAGTCCTCATCCCAAGTAGGCTCCAATGGTATATAGCATGTACGTGCACCCTTTTTTGTTTCGGCGTACTAACCTCACGTAATATAGCCTCATATAGTAAAGTTTGAAAATTGAATTTTAAATAAAAAAAGAACCCAGGGTCAAATTTGTCATTTGGGTTAGTCCTCATCCCAAGTAGGTTCCAATGGTATATAGCATGTACGTGCACCCTTTTTTGTTTCGGCGTACTAACCTCACGTAATATAGCCTCATATAGTAAAGTTTGAAAATTGAATTTTAAATAAAAAAACAACCCAGGATCAAATTTGTCATTTGGGTTAGTCCTCATCCCAAGTAGGTTCCAATGGTATATAGCATGTACGTGCACCCTTTTTTGTTTCGGCGTACTAACCTCACGTAATATAGCCTCATATAGTAAAGTTTGAAAATTGAATTTTAAATAAAAAAAGAACCCAGGGTCAAATTTGTCATTTGGGTTAGTCCTCATCCCAAGTAGGTTCCAATGGTATATAGCATGTACGTGCACCCTTTTTTGTTTCGGCGTACTAACCTCACGTAATATAGCCTCATATAGTAAAGTTTGAAAATTGAATTTTAAATAAAAAAAGAACCCAGGGTCAAATTTGTCATTTGGGTTAGTCCTCATCCCAAGTAGGTTCCAATGGTATATAGCATGTACGTGCACCCTTTTTTGTTTCGGCGTACTAACCTCACGTAATATAGCCTCATATAGTAAAGTTTGAAAATTGAATTTTAAATAAAAAAAGAACCCAGGGTCAAATTTGTCATTTGGGTTAGTCCTCATCCCAAGTAGGTTCCAATGGTATATAGCATGTACGTGCACCCTTTTTTGTTTCGGCGTACTAACCTCACGTAATATAGCCTCATATAGTAAAGTTTGAAAATTGAATTTTAAATAAAAAAAGAACCCAGGGTCAAATTTGTCATTTGGGTTAGTTCTCATCCCAAGTAGGTTCCAATGGTATATAGCATGTACGTGCACCCTTTTTTGTTTCGGCGTACTAACCTCACGTAATATAGCCTCATATAGTAAAGTTTGAAAATTGAATTTTAAATAAAAAAACAACCCAGGATCAAATATGTCATTTGGGTTAGTCCTCATCCCAAGTAGGTTCCAATGGTATATAGCATGTACGTGCACCCTTTTTTGTTTCGGCGTACTAACCTCACGTAATATAGCCTCATATAGTAAAGTTTGAAAATTGAATTTTAAATAAAAAAATAACCCAGGGTCAAATTTGTCATTTGGGTTAGTCCTCATCCCAAGTAGGTTCCAATGGTATATAGCATGTACGTGCACCCTTTTTTGTTTCGGCGTACTAACCTCACGTAATATAGCCTCATATAGTAAAGTTTGAAAATTGAATTTTAAATAAAAAAAGAACCCAGGGTCAAATTTGTCATTTGGGTTAGTCCTCATCCCAAGTAGGTTCCAATGGTATATAGCATGTACGTGCACCCTTTTTTGTTTCGGCGTACTAACCTCACGTAATATAGCCTCATATAGTAAAGTTTGAAAATTGAATTTTAAATAAAAAAAGAACCCAGGGTCAAATTTGTCATTTGGGTTAGTCCTCATCCCAAGTAGGTTCCAATGGTATATAGCATGTACGTGCACCCTTTTTTGTTTCGGCGTACTAACCTCACGTAATATAGCCTCATATAGTAAAGTTTGAAAATGGAATTTTAAATAAAAAAACAACCCAGGATCAAATTTGGCATTTGGGTTAGTCCTCATCCCAAGTAGGTTCCAATGGTATATAGCATGTACGTGCACCCTTTTTTGTTTCGGCGTACTAACCTCACGTAATATAGCCTCATATAGTAAAGTTTGAAAATTGAATTTAAAATAAAATAACAACCCAGGATCAAATTTGTCATTTGGGTTAGTCCTCATCCCAAGTAGGTTCCAATGGTATATAGCATGTACGTGCACCCTTTTTTGTTTCGGCGTACTAACCTCACGTAATATAGCCTCATACAGTAAAGTTTGAAAATTGAATTTTAAATAAAATAACAACCCAGGATCAAATTTGTCATTTGGGTTAGTCCTTATCTCAAGAGATAATTTTGGGTTTGTTAGTTTCCATTGGTAGTACGATGTCTTCATTATTTGTATGGATTTCCATAGACAATGTTTCAAGATCCAGTTTGCACAGGTAATCTCTTAAGAAATCAATTCCTAATATTCCATCTGTAGATATTGGAAAATTGTCCTCCACCACATGGAATTCATGTGTTAGTTGTGTTTGTCCTACCTGTAGTTGTATAAATGTTGTTCCAATAGTATGTATAGTTTCAGTAGTTATTCCACTTAGATTGTATATGTTGTTTATTAGGTTAGCTTTTGTGATATGTAATATGTAAGATTTTATTATTGAAATATCTGCTCCTGTATCAACTAGTAATTTTATAGTTTTATTTTGCTTAGTCTGAAGTATAACATAGAAAGTGTTTTTATTAGATATATTGAGAATTTTATGTGTGTTTATACGCCAGTGATGGTGTCGTCCACCACCAGCGGTATTCCGTTTCCCTGATTCTGTACAACGTTTAAGTGTCTTCTTCTATTGTTTTGATAGATGTTAGGTATTTGGGGGTATCTGGGATTGTTTTGCATATTCGCATAGTGCCGAAAATTATTACGGTTTTGTATATTTCTGAAATTATGGTGTTGAATGTTAGAATTCTGTCTGAAATTGTTGTTGTTGTTAGAGTTGTGTCTGAAATTATTGTATGTGTTCATTGTTGGTAGTGTGATGTTTCTGTTTCTTTGTGTGAAGTTTCTTTGAGTACGAGTGTTGTCCCAGTATGAATGTTTGGGTGTGTGTTCATATTTGCTTCGTGGTTTGTTTATTCTTAATATTTGGGATTTGTTTTGGAAACTTTGGTCTTTTTCCAATTCTAAAGTTAAGTTGACTGCTTGAGTTAAGGATTGTGGTTGTGCAGCGAATAGGGTCTGTTTGTATCTTTCATCGATGCCCTTTTTGAATACTGTGAGAGCATAACTATCATTCATTTTTGTTATAACCTTTCGTTCAGTTATTGTTGCTGTGTCTCCCAATTCTTGTACTTGCAAGTCATTTAATTGGTTTATCAGGTTGATTATTTTGTTTCTGTAATTTTCAACACTGCCACGTTGTTGTAGGGTGTTGAGTGTGTTTTGTAGTGTAGGTATTGTGTGTGGGTTTTTAAATGTATTTTTAATGGAAGTGTATAATCCTTCTAATGTGTTTGGTATTTGTGTTAGGCCTATAGCAGTTTTCACTTTTTGTGATAATTTGATATGATAAACAAATTCCAGTAAGTCTGCTTTACCATTTTCGGATAGATTTTTAGACAGTATTTCTACAAATTTGCAAAAGTTTTCAACTTCTTCAAATTTGCCAGCAAAAGTGGGCAATGTTTTCATTGCCAATTCCATATTAAAAGCCATTTTTCTTAACTGTTCTTCAAAATTTTGTTTCAGACTAACATAGGTGTTTTTAAATTGTACCTTTAGTTCTGGAGGTATTTTATCTTCATCTAGGTTTTGGAATTTATTTTTAATTGTCTCAAGTTCTACTAATTTTCCTTCAATGGTTTCCTGTTTGTATGGACGACCAGAGGATTTTTTTAAATTAGTCCCAATTTTTAAAATATTTTGTAATAATTCGGATGCTTGGTCCATACGGGAATTATTGGATGTGTGTATTTGAGTGCTTATATATTATTAATTGTTATTATTATATAATGTAATATTTTTAATATAACTTTTTTTTTTATTTCATTATATAATTTTTGCATAATTTTTTTTTTGTTAATTTTATTTATTTCTATTTAGAAAAAAAATTTTTTTTTTTATATATATTTATTTTTGCTCCTACACATTAGATAAATTTATACTTTTATTTAATTTTTTATTTACATAATCTTTATAGTACCTATGAATTTTATATGAAATATATACTAATACAATAAAAATTATTATTATTATGAGGGTTTCAGAGCTTATTTTTATTGTAGTATGGGTGGTATCACCTGTGTTGTTGTTGTTTATATTTATTTCTTCTTTTTGTTTACTTTTTGTAAGGCCCATTTTCTTCTTTCTGTTGCTATTTGTTCTATTATTTTCTGTTTATTATCTTTCGTGGCTATATTTTTTATTTCATGCAGTAATCTAATTCTTTGTTTATGTTTTATTCTTTTTCCGCCACGTTTCCTTTATTTTGGTGGAATTGGTTGAGTGATATTTTTACTGTAGGCTTGTCGCCTTTTATATTCCTCAATCGTTATGCGTTTTGGGCCGGGAATTGGAGTGGGTATGTACAATGGTGCTGGAACGGTTGGTCCAATAGGTACGTACGGTGCTGCTTTTTGCATTTAATTATTTGTTGTCGGTATTAGTTGCTGAGTAGGATTCATATGGTTGGCAGGATCTGATGGTTTCAGGAGCAAGAATTTTGCAGGATCAGATGGTTTCAGGATCAAGAATTTTGCAGGATCTGATAGTTTCAGGATCAAGAATTTTGCAGGATCAGATGGTTTCAGGATCAAGAATTTTGCAGGATCTGATAGTTTCAGGATCAAGAATTTTGCAGGATCAGATGGTTTCAGGATCAAGAATTTTGCAGGATCAGATGGTTTCAGGATCAAGAATTTTGCAGGATCGCCATGTTATGGATTTCTTCTTTTTTTTTTGTTTTAATAAAATGATTATCATATGTCGCGCAACGCGCAACTTCAGTATCCCGCGTATTTACGCAGGGTATATTGATAATTATTTTATGAAGACAAAAATCACTTCTATGATAAGAATTATTGTCTGCCTTTATTTTTGAAAACACAAATCTTATATACAAAATTTCTTACAATTAAACTAGGTTATTATGATATATGATACACTATACAAATATTATTTTTATTAGAGTTAAGGTTATTGAAATAGGAGTATTAATGATTTTGATTACTTGAGTGTGTTTCAATTAAAGTTTAGCTTTAATAGTTGTGTGTAAGTTTGTGTTGTATGTTACAGTTTTTATTTAAGTTAAGGTCGGTATATGTGAAATTGAACCTTAGCTTAAGAATTTGTGTCAAGTTTGTATAGTAAAGTATGTTACAGTTTTTATTTAAGTTAAGGTCAATAATAAATAAATAAAGAGTATGAAATCGAATCTTAACTAAAGAATGTGCACTTTTTGTATGCACACTACAATGTAAATACATGTTATATCCATGTATCTCTTGCAACAAACGCAACCTATCTTAATTTTATTTTTTATATCCCTTCCACAATATATACATGAATCAAATAAATTTTCCGAATCTTTTACAATCAATTCAGCTAATTTATATCGATATTTTAAAGGCTCAAAAGTACTCTCTAAATTTAAGTTTATAAATTGTTCAACAAAATTAAGGATAAAATATCCCTAAGATCAACTGTCTCTTTGAACCTGTGAATAAACATCAAGTTTATATGTCCATTTCTTTTTATTCACTGGTTCAAATGATTACGATCTTGCGTATATATTATATTTTTTTATAAACTTATTAAATTCTAAAAAAAAGGATCACCTTTATTATTTTGTTGAGGATCATAAAATTGCACAATATTTTCTTTTCTATTAATTATTACAAGACACCAATGCAAGTTGTTTATATTTAACGGCATTATAGTTGTTTCAAAGTTTTGTAACATTTTAAGATTTTTACCATCAAAGTTACAAAAATTTACTTTTATGTAACCAATATTTTCATTATTATGAGTTGAAATACAAGAATCACCTGTATAACATAAACAGACAACAGATAGACGAAGAACGGCCATGCTTAAATCATTTCAGAAAGTGATTCTCTATCCATCGATAGATTTCTCTTTAGCACGCTTTGCACAAGTCAAGTTCCATACATACATTCGAAATTTTATATAAAAAAAATTGACCCAGGAAGTAGGGTATAATAATTACACATTACGTTACATAGAATATTACATATATGTGTATAATTTATATTTATCATATTTAATGTTGGTGAATTCTGGAAATAGACAGTGAGAAAAATATTAGAGATAAGAAAATCAGCACCAATAAAGAAAAATTATCTGCTTTGTATGTAATATATGGTTTTATAGACAAAATAAAACGATAAAAAGCATAACAAGATAGAGAAGTTCGGTTAAGACCGAAGCTTAAATACCCTCCACTTTTTATAATCCTCTAAAAAATAAGTTCCTATTGCCATATTTACGTATATGACTATTTCAAGTACTTACGCAACTAGTGTTTTTTTTTAATTATAGGCGTTTATGTTAATCAATCACGCTCATTTTTGGCACAGTGTTGGATAACAGTACCACTTATATATATACCAAATTTCAACTTGATAGGCCTAGTATTGTGGGATATATAATTTTTTAAAGATACAATTTTTTCGAGGTATGTTGAAATATTTATTTATTGTGGGCGTGTCTCTTAACCGATTTTGCCCAATTTCAATACGAAACAGCGAAATTAAACTAAGAATAAGTGTGCCAAGTTTCAATTTGATATCTCAAAAATTACCTACCGTGAGAGTGCCAACAACAGACGGACACACGGACGGACATATCTCAAACGATTTCTCTTCTCATGCTGATTAAGAATATATATGGTTTGTGGGGTCTCCGAGGCTTCCTTCGATGTGTTGTAAACGGATGATCAAAATGAATATACCCTCTTCCCTAAGGTCTAGGGTATAAAAATAAAAAATTGTTTTGTTTTAAATAAACTAAAAAAAGAAAACATTAGAGCATTCGTTTAAATCCAAAATAAATTTTGTGTATAAAATCACTTCTTTCGTTACAATTAATCAAAAAAACGACACTATTGTAGAGATTTTGCAAACTTTTCCAATTGAAAGACATTCTATCCAAAAATCCAATGTAGTACATATTTTTATACATTGTAAGCATATAGTTATATGTAGCATGTATGTAAATAGTTATATTCTGGGTCTCTTGTTAAAATTATGATCTTTTATAAATAAAACATATTTTATTATATATAATATATTGTTTTGGTACTTTTTCTTATACAAATTGAGTGCTATATCAAACGTATATCGCCTGATATTGACACTAGCAAACTAAGTATCTTTAAACTCAATACATCAAAAGATAGAGAAATCTCGTCATTTAAAATCCTTTTGCCCGACGCTTTATTTGAGCGCCTCCTTAACAAAGAATTTTGGCCTAAAGGTACCCTAGTTAAGGAATTTATTCCTCGTAATAAGTTTCGTCGTCCGATTAATCTTGATAATCCGTCGGACTCAAAAAACTAAATAATGCTCTCACTCTACTTTATCAGAACGTCCGCGGTCTTAATTCTAAATTATCAAATATTTTTTTAAAGTCAATAAATTGTGATTACATGGTTGTAGTGTTCACTGAAACCTGGCTAAAGCCATGGGTCAACGACACCGAAATCTTCTGTTCAGATTTTCAAGTTTTCAGGTGTGATAGATCGCTTAGGATTGGTGGTGGTGTACTTATCGCTGTCAATAAAATGCTTACTACCATCTTAATTGATACTATCGTTCCATTAAACATTGAAATTGTATGCGTCCAAATAAAAACCAGCAAGTCCTCCTTGTTTATCACGTGCTCTTACATCCCGCCTGATAGTGATATTTCTACCTACCTTGAACACTTCATATGTATAAGAAACCTATTGAATCGTTTAAAACCGACTGATAAGCTACTTGTACTTGGTGACTTTAACCTAGCTAGTGTCACATGGTCCCCCAATGTTGAAATTGGTGCTTATTATCCAGTAGTCATCCCTCCATTATATAATGATCTATTTGATTCCATATATGATCTTGGTCTTTTTCAACTCAACCATATTCATAATTCTAATAATAGGCTCTTAGATTTGGTCTTTTATATTGATACTAATTTACGTATTATACGATCACATCCGTTCTCATTACCGGAGGACACTCACCATCCCTCATTATTGCTTCATATTCATGAATTTTTTCACTCTGAAATGCCTAGACATGAGGATCTTCATGCGTTGCGTTTATTTAGTAGAACTGATTATGCTAAACTTAGAAGCTTCTTTTCTCACAACGACTGGAATGATATAGATGGCTCTTTGAACTCTATTTACAATCTTCTTTATACAGCTATATCGCTATCCGTTCCAATGAAGACTCCTGCATCTAATACTATTTGTCCGATATGGTTCAACAGACATCTGCGAAACATAAGAAATAAGAAGAGTAGACTATACAAACGTTACAAACGGAGTGGTCTACTTAGGGACTATATTAGTTATTCTAACTGCAACCGGGAATTTAATGTTCTAAAGAATAATTGTTACGCTAACTATATTCAAAGCATGAGGCATAAACTCCTTCTAGATCCTAAGTCATTTTACAGTTTTGTTAACTCGAAACGTAAAGTTACGGGATTTCCCTCGATCATGTATTACGAAGACTCGGAATCATCGAATATATTAGAGATATCTAACCTTTTTGCGGACCATTTTGAAAAATCATATTCTACTTCTAATGTTAGTAATATTGACTATCCCTTTCCAATTAGTTCGTTCGACATCTTTCCATTGGTGTCCTTCTCTGAAAATGATGTCTTCATAGCCTTATCCAGTCTTAAATTATGTAACAGCCCAGGTCCAGATGGTGTTCCTTCGGCCATTCTCCGTTGTTGTGCGGATTTGTTGTGTGGTCCGATAACTAAAATTTTCAACAACTGTTTAGAAAAAGGATACTTTCCTTCTATTTGGAAAAATAGCTTCATTATTCCCATATATAAAAATGGTTCTAGGAACTCCATAGTGAATTACAGAGGTATTGCCAAATTAAGTGTGCTGCCTAAATTATTTGAATGTCTTATTACCAAGAGACTAACGCCATCAATAAGGTCAGTTATTTCTCATTGTCAACACGGCTTTTGCCGTGGTAAATCAACATCAACTAACTTGTTGGAGTTTAGTAATTACATTTTTAATGCTTATTCTCATCACAAACAAACTGATGTCATTTATACAGACTTCACTAAAGCGTTTGATAGTGTTCATCATGATCTTTTGCTATTTAAACTGCAACGCATTGGATTTTCGGAAATCTTAATCTCTTTGATTCGTAGCTATTTGACTGGCCGTACTCAACAAGTCTTGTTTAAATCCACCTATTCTCGCCTTATTTCTGTTCCATCGGGGGTTCCTCAGGGTAGCCACTTAGGGCCTTTACTATTTACTATTTTCCTAAATGACCTTCCATCTTGTATCCAATACTCTCAAATCTTAATGTTTGCAGATGACGTTAAACTCTTTCTCTCCTTAAACTCTTTGGACGATACAAATTTATTACAATCGGACCTTACTAACTTGGTATCATGGTGTGACTTAAATGGTATGCACTTGAACTTAAATAAGTGCAAAAAGATGTCATTTGGGTGGATAAACTATCAGTACTCATCTTATTCTGTTAATAATCATGTGCTTGAAAATGTGTCTTGTTATAATGACTTGGGTGTCGTCTTTGATCCGAAATTGAGATTTAACAATCATATCGTAACATCTGTCAACAAAGCTAGATCCTTGTTGGGTTTCATTAAACGCTGGTCCAAAGAGTTTAATGACCCCTATGTTTCCAAACGTCTGTTTACGTCCCTGGTTAGACCCACACTGGAATATGCAGTCGTCGTCTGGATACCCAGCTATAGATTTTACGTTGACCTTATTGAATCGGTTCAACGTAACTTCTTACGATTTGCACTGCGTGGTCTAGCTTGGGATCCTTCACTTCCCTTGCCCTCATATGAAAATGGCCTCAATATAATTGGTCTCCCTACACTTGAGAGGAGAAGACAAATGTTGGGGGTTTCCTTCATAGCAAGAGTTCTACTAGGTGAAGTGTCCTCCCCTCCTCTACTGGGCCTGGTCACACTGAATATACCAACCAGGGTCTCAAGGCATTTCGTGCCATTATGGCTACCCCAATGCCGCACCAACTATGAGCTGTTTAGTTCGTTTCGGGTCCTATGTGGACTATTTAATGATTACTCAAACTCGTTCGATCTCGCGGTTGATCCAATCGATTGCATTAAAAGAATTATATTAAATAGGTAGTTGCCAAACTATTCATCCACCTCTCTAATTTAAGTTCCTTAATTTAGTAATAAATTTAAGCTTTTGTAATGTTTAACATTGTTATTTTATTTATCTATACCCTTAAGTATCTCTTTAACTCTAGTACGTTATAGCTTGTAAATCCTACTATTGTATGTCTAGTATTATTCTTTAAAAACTAATGAACCAGATCCAGAGTTGCTGCGGATGTTGTTGTTGTTGTTGTTGTTGTTGCTGCTCCTGCGTTAATTATAAGATATACTGTCACTTTTATTATACGTCCATTAGCTGTTTGTTTAGCAATGATTTTTGTAATATGAATAATATGAATATGAATATGAAAATTACATACATACTCGTATATCTAAATGTTAATAGAACTCATAATATATATTACCATATTTCAACTATACATATATTTACATACTTCTAATTAATTAAATAGGTTAAATTAAGAAAAAATTAAAAATAAATGCATAATAAAGCAGCCTTAAACCCTCAAAGTTGAAATTACATAATCATCCTTTATAATCCACAAGCAATTGTTATCGTACGATATTATTTTTATATTGTAAATTACAATCCACAATACAATGTATAAAAGTTCACCATAGCGAGAGAAGTTAAAACACCCTGAATTAAATAAAAAGTTATAATATTGCTAAGTTTAATGTAAGTGTAATCTGTTGTGAACAATGTATGTATGTAAAATATGATAAATAAATACAATATGTTAACTTTATATAATTATGTGTAAGTGTAAACAGAGAAATTCTTATATTACAACATATGTATTTTAATCTACTTTTTGATTTTAATGTCTAAAATTTTTTTGAGTTGAGTTTGATTAAATTTTATATGTTCTATATAAATAATAAATAATAAATCGGAAATCGAAAGATTAAATCTGTTCTATCAATTCTCCTTAATATTTAGTAAATTTTAGTGAACTTTTTGTCATATACATAATAATTTTAAAATATTCTTACTCGTGTTAGAAAACATATATGAAAAATTCAAGAGGTGAAAATTTCCCAAAGATTTTTTATGAATTTTTAAAATTTCTGGTATATGGGGAATGTTCTTCCAAGGCAGATTGTCATATGAAGGCGCCTACTTAGGGACTTGGGAATAATTTTAAAATATTCTTAGTCGTGTTAGGAAACATATATAAAAAATTCAAGAGGTGAAAATGTTCCAAAGTTTTTTTATGAATTTTTAAAGTTTCCGGTATATGGGAGATGTGCTTCTAAGGATGATTATTATACGAAGACCTCTATTTAGGGACATGGGAATAATTTTGTACTATTTATTACTCATTATTTATCGTATTTTGATAGTAAAAACTCATATAATTTTATATTATTTGGGAAATAAAAAAAATAGCCAAGATACACTGGGCCAACTTCACACCGGTATTTTTTCTGGGCTAACTTCACTAACTGTTAAAAGTTCACTTGTGTTTTTGCTAGTTAAATTCGTATTTATCTTCACACCCTTACTTTAACTTATGCCGCTAGATGGCGCATAAACATTTCTGATGCCACTACACTGATGCCGCAACATATATGTAATTGCATTAGAATTGTCTATGCGCCATCTGGTGGTATAAAATATAAAGATGGTCCATTTTTCATATATATACGTTTTGGTTTAGTTTTTGAGAGCTGTAGAAAAACACGTGAATTAATGGAGATAATAATTTAATATATAGGAAATATAGAAAAGAAAAACCTATATAATTGGAGACCCCGTGAAAAGTCCGGTTTAGCGCTGTATCTAAATAATGCAGCAGCCATGTGATTTCCAAACACGTTTACAGGAAAAGTAAAGACGCTGGTGGTGCATTAGCCAGCAGTTCAAACAAATTTTGCACCGAAAAAAGACTACATCTGTCTGACAAGAACAATAAATTAGCATTTGTAATAAATTCTGGCTCTGCTGTCTCAGTGTTACAAAAAGCACTTTTTACCAAAGCTAATTACACGTCGAACGACTCAAAACTTTTTGCAGCAAACAATTCAACTAAACTTAGGATTTCGCCGACAATTTATTTGGATATTCATAATAGCTGATCTGAAAACACCAATTCTTGGCGCAGATTTTTTGTCAAACTACGGATTAATCTTAGATTTAAAATCAAGAAATCTGATCGACTCTTTAACAACTCGGTCAGCCAAAGGCGAATTAAAATCATCAGCTCAACAAAGCGTGTCGACAGTGAATACGTCGTCTAAATTTTACGAGCTTATCAGCAAGCATATTAGAATAACCAACCCTAACTCTTACAGATTACCAACAAATGTATATCACAAAATAATTACAAATTGCCAACCGGTAGCAGAACCTAAAAGACGTTACACAGGAGAAAAATTTAAAGCGCCTAAAGAAGAATTTAAATATCTACAACTTCTGGTAATATGACCGTCAAGTAGCCCATGGTTCAGCCCCATTCACATTAAGGTTAAAAAAAAAAGTGGAGACTCTGTGGCGATTACCATAAAGTAAATGCATATATCCAACCTAACAAATATCTGATTCCTCACCTGGATGACATGGCAGACAGATTGTACATTAAATTTTTTCTCGGAAATTGATATCGAAAAAGCATATTACAATATACCTATCCATCCAAAGGACATTCAAAAAACAGCTGTATATACATCAATAGGATTGTTTGAGTTTGTCGTTATGCTTTTCGGGCTGAAGCACGCCACTAAAACTTTTCAGCGACATATGGATTCGATTTTTCGGCATATCGAAATGTCTAAAGCCATTAGCTTAGGTTTTTTAAAACGGTATAAAAAATATTTTACACCAGCTGACATCCGAAATATTTACTCTGCCTATATTTGGCCAAAACTTGAGCATAACTCGCACGTGTGGGCGGGAGCCTCTAATACATGTTTGGAGATTCTCGATAGCATACAGCGAAAGGCTCTGGTGATCATAGGTGACGAGGAAGTATCTAACTCTCTCAACACACTTGAACACCGCCGTAATGTGAGCTGTGTTGTGCTTATGTACAGGTACTTCCATGGCATATGTTCTAGAGAGATAAAAGAGATGTGTGCTCCGCTGAAACCCTTCAGTAGGACAACCAGGCTTGCTCACCGATATCACTCATTCGTTATGAAGTTGCCGGCGTATCGCACAACTCATTACCGAAAGGGTTCGTTCTTTAACCGGGGTGTTCGCCTCTGGAACCACCTACTTCCAGAGGTGTGTTCCACCATGCCTAGTGTGCGCAATTTCAAAACAAATGTATACAAACACTACTCTCTCTATCCTCCTTCCTCTAATCCCTTCTAACCATCACCGTGCTTGCACTTATAGGGGTCATCCCCTGAGTGGATAGTTATATAATAAAAAAAAAAAATCTAGACTATGTATATTGTTGTTTAAATGATATCTTAATTTTTCAGACATTGAAGAGCAGCATATGCAAGATGTACAGACTGTACTGGACAAATTTAACTTACACAACCTGTCTATGAACACTTCGAAATGTATCTTTGGAGTAAATAATTTAGTTTGATATTAAATTTTGTTTGTAAATACAAATATGATCATCCTATATTGTTAATCAATTATATCATTTCGATGTTCTAATACATCCTGGGCAATGGTCGTAGCACTATTTTATTTTTATGTTTTTTAAGGAAGGTTTTTGTTTCTTCAACCACTTGTAAGATGTACCTGTCTTTCTGTTCTACCGCTGTTGACCGTTTGTATTGGTGTATTCTATTCGATAATCTTGTCCTTATGTTCAATTTCTCGTCCTCGTTTTGTATGATTTTAATCCATTCCTCAATGTCCCCAATCGTTTTTATTGCTGAAAAGTTTTTCCTATTGGTAGAGAGAATTTTTTGCCTAGAGAGAGTAGCCATTTCACATTTCTTGGAATTTCTAAATTTGTTTCATTGATGAGCCAAGAATCATTTTGAACCAGGTTAAATTTTTCTTTTAGATTTTGTTTAGATCGTTCTAATTTTGCTGACCATGTTTTTCTGGTTTTTTCTATGATATTCCTATCTTTATTCTTTTGTTGTCTTTTGAAGGTTAGGTGTTCTTTCCATGTTAAAGTGTTTCTTATGTGATTATTGGTATGTTGGATCCTTCTATTTGTTCTTTTAAAGTTGTAGTGCGTTTGTATTATTTCTAAGTTCAAGATTTTCATATGAGCATTGAATTCAATTTTTTCCAATTTCTGTTTTAAGTTGTGTGTAGATATCAAAGTCTTTAAATTCGATGTTTTGTTTAAAATGTGGTTCGGTATTATTCCATATTTTCTACAAACAATTAGATATTTTAATCTTTCTTTAAGTTTCACTGCTCTCCCCGTTTCTCTGCTGTACTTTTTCATTTGTGTACACGTATATTTGTTGTAATGTTTCCTTATATAACTATAATAGGATTCCATGATGTGTGGTTACCTTGTAGTTAAAAATTAATTGTATATTTGGTATAGTATCTCAGTTTTTATATTAATTGCAATGTACTGTTGACGTTTTGTTTAAGTTAATTCGATAGGCCCTCCAAGGAATTGTTTGATATTAAATTTTGTTTGTAAATACAAACATAACCATTCTTTATTGTTAATCAATTATATCATTTCCATGTTCTAATACATCCTGGGCAATGGTCGATTTATATAATTTAGACTTCTTAGGATATCATATTTACGCTGAAGGATGAAGTCCAACAAGAGATCGAGTAAACATAGTCGAAAATTTCCGAGGCCGAATAATATTCTAGAACTCTGCAGGTTTCTGGATAAACTTTTATAGGAAATTTATTTCCAATGCAGCATCACTACAAGCACCTTTAAACGGACTTTTCAAGGAATCGAAAGCGGACAACAAGCGGAAGATACATTGGACGGTGGAGTGAAGCCTTTTCGAAATGTAAAAAAAAATTATCTAGTACAACACCGTTAAATTTTTCACATCCTCATAGCCCATTGATGTTAACAACGGACTCATCTGATGTGGCAGTTGGTGCACATTTCGAACAATTGATCGCAGGCGATTGGATGCCATTAGGTTTTTTCTCAGCAAAATTGAAACCGTCCTAGAAGAATTACAGCACTTAGCATCGCGAGTTACTGGCAATATATGAAACGGTAAAAAGTTTTAAACATATATTAGACTGTCGTGACTTTATGATAAGAGCAGACCACAAACCTTTAATTCATTTCAACAGAAATTGGACAATGCTTCTCCACGGCAAATATGGCATCTAAACTTCATCAATAAATTCTTAACAAACATAATCTACGTTACTGGTCCTAAAAACATTGTAGCAGACACGCTTTCAAGAATCTACCAGATCAATATGTCAATGACAATTCCCTTAGAAGACATACAACAGCATCAACAGAATTATAAAGAGTTACATCGTCTTTTAGAGAATAGCACTTTGTTACGATTTAAAAAAAATTCAATAGATCCGAATATCAAAATTTACTGCGATATCACAACGTCCGACATTTGTCCATACATTCCAGAAAATTTACGAAAACAAATTTTTAACCTAGTACATTCATTATCACATGCAGGTAAGCGATCTACATTGAAACAATTGCGAAAAAAATATGTTTGGCCTGGTATCAATCAGGATGTAATAAAATTGATAAAAGAATGCCTACATTGTCAGCACGCAGAAATTCAAAGACACAAAGACTTACCACCAATGCAGTTTAAGTTAACTGATCAAAGATTCGAACATGTCAACATAGACATAATTATTCTTCCAGAATATATGAGCTACAGGTATTGTTTAACAATGATAGACAGTACAGCCGATGGCCGAAAATGGCCTTTAAAAGAAATGTCAGCAATTACTGTGTCAGAAAAATGTTACAGCTTTTGAATTTCAAGATTTGGAGTACCGAAAACTATCACTACCGTCCTAAGGACTCAATTCAAATCTACATTTTTCGAAAATTTAACTCGTTTAATAGGAGCGAAACGCATTCAAACGACACCCTATCAACCAGCATCGTATGGTATGAATGAACGATGGTATCAATCGTTAAAATCATCTGTAATGTGCAATCCAGACTATCCATGGTTAGACATTTTACCCACAGTACTACGCGGCCTACGGACTAGTGTAAAAGAAGATTTAGGTGTATCTGCCGCAGAAATGGAATGGAAATGGAACGACTTTATGATTGTCTGGTGAATTTTTCATAGACAATAATACTGTAGACAATCCAAAAATATTTCTAACCAAGTTTCGGGAATGCATTCGACAAATACGTTCAACAACAGCGAAACACCATTTAAGCAATCAAAAATTATTTTTACAAAAGGATTTGATGTCATGTTTCCACGTATTTATCAGAGTTGATCACATAAAGAAACCACCAGAACAACCATATACTGGGCCGTTTAAAATCATAGAAAGAACCTCCGAACGAGTTAATTACGTTAACGTAAATGGAACGAAACCAAACATTTGAGTTGATCGATTGAAACCAGCGTTTATAACGAAAAATTCGACAACGGAACCACCACCACTACTTCCACGAACATATGCGAAGAAAAGTGGATTAATGAAAAAATAATTTAATATATAAGAAATAAAGAAAAAAAAAAAACAAAAATATATTTTCCATGCCCATTGGATGAATTGATTTAACCTGTCTGTCCGTCCGTCTATCTATACATATAAATATGTTCTTCAGCTACAGGTCCCATTTTTTGAGATATTTGAGCGAAATTTGGTACAAGAGAAGGGGTCGGTTGATGGGATTCGATATCGAGTTAGCTTTCGTATAAAAAATAATTACGATAGGTTTCGAGTCGTTTGTTGATTTTATTCGATAGCTTTAAATCGTAATTTATACGATAGATATTGTTCAATATGAACAATTCACAATAATAAATAAATTGGTATTTCGAAAGCAAGATGGAAAATTTTAATGAATGATAAACGTGAACGTCTGTACACAATATTTGTATTTTTATTATTATTACAGGATTATAATAGAAATAATAATTAATAATTATATGAGGTAGGAGTATGCACCCATTACAATGCTAAATAATTTGTTGTAGTAATCATCATTCGCATAACCTTATACGAAGTGCAACATAATATCTCTCTTGAAGCGGGTTGTATTCAGTGTGGTCTGTAGACGAACGGGGATGGAATTCCACCATAGGATTGCAAAAATAAAGAAATGACGTTCAGACGTTAGGGACATGTGTCGCATAGGTTTAATATTGTGGTTGCAGTTGGACGTTGAGGATTAGAGTCTGTTAAACAGATAACCTGGGTCCTGCTTAGTAAAAAATTTTTGCAATAAACAAAGTGATCTACATTTAAGCAGGTCCTCCAAAGTTACTGATAATAGAGTTATTGTGTAACTTGAAATGTGGTCATACCTCCTCAACCCGAAAACGTACCTGATAATTGAGTTATTGGCCTTTTGTAGCTTCTGTTTAGAAATGGAATCGCAATTGGCAAACAGCTCGCATCCATGTAGTAGTTTTGGATACAAGTACGCTTTGGCCAAAAGTTTTCTAATGTTTAAGGGTGTGAACCTCTGTAAATGCCATAGTGATCTTAGCATTCCGTATACGTGTCCCACATTGTTATTAATGTGATTCTCCCAAGTAAGCGTTCTATTAAATGTCACTCCAAGGTCTTTTACAGAGTCGAATATCTCTACGTACGTCCCTAATAAACGGATTCTAATGTTCCTAAGGACCGCCCTCTTGTAAAAAGCTTAGTTTTTACAGGATTCAAGGCCAGACCATTGAAACAGGCCCAATTTGCGATATTTGCCATATCGTCATTAATTTTATTAGTAACCCTTATTTAAGCTTTTCGACCATAGAAATAATTTGTTTTTTACTTATCGTCCACAACGTTTCGTCCGTGAGATTCGAACATCGGTTGTCTTTATTAGATCTTAAATTGCAATATTACAACAATAAAGGTATGTTTGATAATTAAGGTATTACTAACCTCAAGTTAATGTTTGATATAATTTTGAAGTTGGTTTGAAATTATTAAAAATTAACAGAGCGTAATTAGCAAGATATAAAAATAAGTCCAGTTGTACATTTAAAATAATTATTAGTCACATTATGTAGATCTTTACGGATGTTCAAACAAAGATTAACTGTAATTCAATGTAATAGGTTAAATGTCAAGAAAGAAGAATGCCGTTGAACTCTGTTAGAATCAATAATTAAACTCTATTAACTGATAGCTAGTGTATAGATTTTATGCGTTTTATCCACATCTTCTTGAAAATTAACAGCACGCTTTTTATTATTTTGTATTTGTAGGCTTTCTAGCATTAATCTTTTTCTCTCTCTTTTTCCTGTATGTAATATTTTAATATTGCTGAAATCGATAGAGTGATTTCATGTTGAGCTAAAGCTGTTGTTTGTCTTTTTTTTATCAATGTCGTTATTGTGCTCTTTTAGCCTTGTTTGTAGCGATCTTTTTGTTGTGCCAATATATATTTTCTCACATTCATTGTTGTTGTTACCTGAACATTGAATTGGATAAACAACGTTGTTTTTATGTTCTTTTTAATTGGGTCTTTCATATTATTAAAAAGTTTATTAAAAAAAGTTAATTTGATTAGCAGAGAAGGCGAAACTAATTTTCGTCATTTATCAAATTGTGAAGATTTTGGTTATCTGTTAGTCCTTTAATGTATTTCACACTGTGAAATTTCCTTGTATTTTCATTATGTCCTTGAAAATTTTCTTCCTTATTTGTTCTTCCTTTTTTAATTTGTTTAATTAGATTATTAATTAAATATGTTAGGAAACTATTCTTGGTGAGGTTGTCATTAATTATTTTTATATTTTTGTTGTAAAATTGTTCATATATATAAAATTTTTCGGATGAAATTCTTGGCTGTATTTATTATTTGGTGTCTTGGTTGTGAGGTATAGAAATTCATTAGTCTTCCTGAAGAAGTCTCCTTGCTGTACCAATCAAAAATTAAATTTCCTTGCTGTCTGATTATTCTGATATCTAAATATGGAATTTGTGAATTATTTTCTTCCTCAATAGTAAATTTGATCTTATTGTGGTAACTATGTAGCATGTGTAGAATTTCATCCTTATCTTTGATGTTTATAATGGCTAACAAATCATCTACATATTTATTTATGTATTTGATATGCACGTCTTTAGTTCTTAATGTTTGTATTGTGTCATCCAAGCACGTAATCAACGGAATTTAAAAGCTTTAGTGTGCTCTAGTAACACAAGGAATAACATATTGTTATTGTCCAGTTTGCCCCTTATTCTTTTTGCCTCATCAATTAGGGTGGTAGTGCGCGATCTATTTTTCCGAAAACCAGACTAAGAGTCAACCATTAATGAGTTAATACGGACGTAATGGCCTATTTGTTTTTTGATGATTTTTTCAAATACTTTGGAGAGAAACGGGAGGATCGCAATATTGACGAGTTTTTTTATTAATCTTCAGCTTCACACATACCATTAAATTTTAGTGGACTAAAACCGAAATCAGTTTCCATTTCTAAATAATGAGTGACATTAGGGCTGCTCATTGGTATGTTGACGAATTTTTTATTAATTTCATTAATGTCAAGGTTAACTGGAGTTGACAGAGTGTCTCTGTTGATGCTGATTTCCCTAATCGTGACCCATTTCTGCCTAGTGCTTAGGGCAGAAGCAAACCTAGATCCATAAAAAGCGATTTTCGCATGCCTTATAGCATAGAATACCTTTCTGCGTAGGTGCTTGAAATGCACATTGTGCGCAGGTGAAGCTTGCAGCAATCGTTGGATATATTGGTTAAACCAGGGACGTTTGTGGGAATCCGCGCTGGCAGTTTTTAGTGGGACATAACCATCAAACAGTGACCGGACATTATTGTTGAACCAGTGAATTTTCGTTTCAATACCCGGTATAAACATGATTTCACTCCAGTTGACTTGTTTCATTGCACATTCGAGTTCGTTGATGTCAATACTTCTAAAATCCCTATACGTGTGGTTTATGTGCGCGTTTTGGAGTTGAAAATTATACGTCATGAAAATTAGGTCTTGATTAGAAAAGTTTGGAGCGTTTAGCTGATCATGCAAAAGGACCTTGTTTAAATTGTTGACTAGAAACAGGTCTAAGAGGGTAGCTGTGTGGGCGATGTAATGACTCGGGTTTGATGTATTAATGGTGAGAAAACCAATGGTATGCATCTCATCCAAAAGTCTGTTTTCTAAGAGAAGATTGTTATTGAAATCTCCGCTTATTATCACATCGAGATAGCCGATAGTGACATCACCCTCACCTCATTGCCTTTGTTGTTGTTGTTGCATTATTGAATTTGTTGGACGAAGAAGAAGCACACAATTCAGGATTGTTAGCGGCACTCTCGATATTGCTACCCCCATTATTGACTTTGGCCGCTAGTGTATTTTCTTTCTTTGTCTGCTTTGAGATTTGAGAACCTTGGCTGACTTTTTAAAGGGATCTGCATCACTCTCCATGACAAACTGATTTAAAAAAAAAAACTTTTCACGACACCGGGTTTTGAACCTGCGACTGCAAAGTTAGTAGACGAGGACACCACACGCTGAGCGACCGAAGTGGCAATACTTGTTGAGTATAAATCTATACAAGTATTTTGAGCGTAAGATTATTAAGAGAGAAACCGTTGTTTATATATTATTATATATATATTGTATATAATAATAAATGAGAGGTCAGTGTACTCTCAAGTATATTACGATATATGTACTATTATAGTTTTGTTGCTATTTTTTAAAATGTAAGCTATTAAATTTCGCTCTATTAAAGTATAAGTTATTAAATTTTAAGTTTATTTTAATTAAGTTTTATTTTATGTTAAGTTATTCTTTATTTGAGAAAAGGAAATTGATTGCTTATATGATCTGTTAAACTTATGATAGCAAAACAAATACAATTTCACAATATTAATTTCAATCCGTTCGCACAGTTGACAACCGCACTCAACAAGAGATGAAACATGACTTTGTATTTTGTTCAAAGTTCCAAATCTAGGTAACATTCTGCAATATGCTAATGAAGATAGAAATATATATATTGATAGTACTAGTCAATTTTACAAGAGTTGCTGAAAACATTAGAAATCAAATTAAACAAAATTTGTAAACAATGTAACGATTATTTTTTTTTAAATTAAATGCAGTTCTCCCTTTTTTTATTTCCAGTTCAATATTTTTTATACTTATATTGTAAAGATTTTATTTTATTTTTTTAAATTAAATGCAGTTCTCCCTTTTTTTATTTCCAGTTCAATATTTTTTATACTTATATTGTAAAGATTTTATTTATAGCTGGGGTTCAGTGTTATGGTATTGCTTGTAGAACCGCCTGTAATATAACTTAGCATATGTGTGTGCATGTAATTATACATATGTGTACATTGTCCGGTCGACCATGCCAAACAATCATTGTTTGCGTTTTGTATTGTTGCATTCTTGATGTGCAAGCAAAATGCAACAAACTATTCGACGGTCATTTGATACTTTTGACACTTGTGTAAACAACCAAGTGGAAATGCCGCCATGGCTTTGATTTGCTAATGATAACAATAATAAATGCTGTTCCAAAGAATAGCATTACGCACAACTGTGTGAGCATGTACATTGATGTGCATTCCAAAGAAATGCATCTTTGCATAAAAGATAGAATTACAAAAACTGCTTATTTTGCAAATGTGTCGTCTGGACGAATGTCCAATCGACACATCATAACAACAGCGTTCCCACGTATAAAACACATATCACATGCGCACAAACTAGAACTTATAAGAAACTATAAATATTCCCTATTTACCTATACCTAGTTTAAGTATTCAGTAATAATGATGTAGTCGGAATGAATGTTGATTAAAAAAGTAAATTGAATAAAATGTTAAAAAATTAAGAATAAATATTTTTTTTTTATTAAAATATAAAACCGCAACTAAAACTGTTCAGCTGTCGGTACCCCAGGGTATTTACAGAAAAAAACTAGTACATTTCGCGATTGAAACGTTCACGGTTGCAAAAAAAAGTAGAGTTCAACTTGTCTATTACTCCTAATTTATTAATTTCGTACTAAAAATAGCGAGAGAGGTTGACAGACATGTCAATTCCCACAACCACAAAATTTAGTACATGCATTTATGTTTATCCGTTTACAATGGTCAACTCCTCGCTGAATATTTTACTTTTCTTAAATAATTATTAATTAACTACGCTAATACAAAATAATTGAACATTTAGCGTATATCTGTATATGTATGTATAGGAGAAAACGAACACTACAGTGACTTTCTCCATTACACTATTCCCTCTTCTCAAGGTATTGTGGCGAAAAGAGACTCTTCCGTCCCTTAAAAAAATTACCTGGAATTTTTCGTGTGTCGACTGAGATGAACGGTGTGTGTGACCCGTGTCGCGGGGAGCATCGTCAATGTACATTGGTTATACCGGAATGGGTGTAACATGGCGAGAATGATCTTCATTCAATACCAGCAGATCTCCAGTCTTCGTGAACATAATGTGTATCATCCCGGTAGCTCGAAAACCGAAAGAAAACAATAATGAATTTATATAAAGAAATTTAAGACTTAAAAATATGGTTAATATGCTTAAGTCCAGGTTCAGTGCATAATTTTAGATCACGAATATGACAAGTACGGCGTTGACTACACCCTTGGACATCCACTATAACTTAAGAAGGAAAAGCAAGTATAGTACATGGCCCTTCGAATTTAGGTGCTAACTTAGCCTTCGGCTCCTTTTGATAGCGGATGTTGTTTGAACATCACGCGGTCGCCCACCTTTGGTTGCCAACGGCGTCTGCGAAGGTTATATTTCTCCGGCTGGTCGCTGTTGACTAATTTTATAACGTTGGCAGGAATCGCATGAGTTTAATGTCGCGATACATTCCCGGCCAATAATAACGTGAGTAAATGCGTGCGACGGTTTCACGTATGCCCAAATGGCCTGCAGCTAGCTTATCATGATTTTCTGAGAGTACTAATTGTCGTTGATGGCACAGAGTACACAAAATTTCCAAGATGGTTCGTCAGCATCAGTTAATTTAGTAGGAAAGTACCGGTGAAGGTGCCCGTTGGTCACAGCATAGTCCGTATACTTTTGTGGATTTTTCGTTGTTTCATCTATTTTCGTACGGATCCATGGGCAGTCTAGATCGTTGTTAAGTTCGGTGTTTTGAAAAATTTCGAATGTTTCAGTTGGTTGTCTTGAGAAGGCGTCCGCCACAACATTTTGCTCTCCGCGGCGATATTGCATGTTGAAATTGTATTGTTGCAACTCTAAAGCCCAGCGGGCTAAACGGCCAGAACGGTTGTTGATAGAATTTCGCAGTTTAGGGATAAATTATAAGTCAGAATAGTAAAACGGTAGCCCTCAAGATATGATCTTATTTTCCTGATAGCCCAAATAATTGCAGGGCATTCCTTTTAGGTAGTACTGTAGTTCTTTCCTGTGTAAGAACAGCTCCAAGTCCGATGTCGGTGGCATCAGTTTGTAAAACGAATGACTTAGTAAAGTCTGGGCAACATAATATGGGTGCTTCTGTTAATTTTTGTTTGAATAGTTCGAATGCCTTTTGCCGGTCGAGATCCCATTTGAAGTGCTTTCCTTTCTTTAACAATGTAGTGAGCGGTTGCGAGATTTCTGAAAAATCAGGAACAAATCGTCGATACCAAAAAGTGATACCTGAAAACGGCATAATTCTCGTACATTCTGGGGTGGCTACGTGTAAGTAATAATTTTAATCCCTTCATTGGTGTCTATGTGTCTCTATTTTGAAAACTCTATTTTGAAAAACTCGCACGACTGCCAAATATGAACTGTCAAGACTAATGTTTACCAAAATGGCGACAAAACAAAGTAGTATACCTCCCCGGTGGACACCCTGTATAATATTGTATTTTTACACATACTTAAATTTTTTTAATTTTTATGCACCACCCTGTGGTAAATGGTACATTAAGTTTGTACGGATGTTTGTAACTCCTAAACGGCAAATGCCACAACCAAATCTGAATCGATTTAATAATGTCCGTCCGTCCTCCTGTCTCTCCATCTAAATTTATGCTCACGCTACAGGTCGCATTTTTTGAGATATTTTGATGAAATTTGCTAAAAGGACATGTATTGGTCCAAAGAGGAACTCTATTTAAAATGGTCCGGATTGTCCGGATTGGACCATTTTTGGAACCCCTCCCCATATGAGGTCCTATAAGTTTGTTTTTGCGTTTGCAACACCCAGAAAGAAGCGTCAGACACCCTACAAAGTATATATATTCTTGATCAGCACCAAAAACTGAGTCGATCTAGACATGTATGTCCATGTGTCTGTGTGTCTCTCTGCTGTTGGCATTGTAGATGTGGAGGGTATTTAAGATTTGGCCTAAGCCAAATTTAGTTTTCTTACTTGTTCAAAATTCTTAATTGTCAATTTTTCATTATTCTTGCATTAAAACATCGAGAAAATAGAAATATTTTTCTCCAAATAGATTTTTTTTTGTTATACTAAACAAGTATTTTATTAATAGATAAACATATAAATGTATTAATATGGGAAAGAGGGATAACATGAACCAGCATGAACCAAAAAAACATTCGAAGGCCAAAAAGTTTAGGCAAGATATTATTTGAATGGCTGGTGAGATGTGGCATGACATGCCAGATGAGAAATTATCGCCTGTGGTACAGACGATAAATAATCGTGCTCAACAGAATCAATCAGTTCTGGTGAATGTTGTCGGTATGTTGAAATGAAAGTAAGAAGAGCACGTCGGGATGGAAATTTTTGTTTCGTAATAATTTTGCTATATATTATCGCGTTGTGTCATGTTGTTATGATGTTTTTGAATATGTAAAAAGAGAATAAAACAAGTAAGAAAACTAAATTTGGCTTAAGCCAAATCTTAAATACCCTCCACCTCCACAACGGTGGGCGTGGTAAATAGATATATTGCGCCTTCTAATAGTGTACGTATTACGTATCAGCTTGGTAGTCTAGTTTTATGGTTATATTATAAATTTTTGTCGATTGTGGGCGTGCCTGTTATCCGACCACGCCTATTTTTGACACGTCAGTCAATGGAATAAATTTCGAGTTCCAGGATCAACTTTTGCGGCAGATATAAGGATTTTTATTGATTGTGGGTGTGTCTGTAATATGACCATGCCCATTTAAAGCACATCAACGAGGCTAATATTTATAGATGTACGTACCAAATTTCAGTTTTATAGCTCAATTTTTTTGGCAGATAAATACATTTTTGTCGTTTGTGGGCGTAGCTCTTGACCGATTTTGCCTATTTTAAATAGCGATCACCGTACAAAAACTATAAGTGCCTATACAAAATTTCAGCTCAATATCTCAAAATTTACGCCCGTGAGAACGCTAATAACAGAAGGATACACGGACATACATATCTAAATCGACATATATCTTTCGACACTAATCATCCATGATACCCTCCACATTAGTGATGATAGGGTATACTTAGTTTGTTCTTCAGTTTGCAATACACAGAAGGAGGCATCAGAGACCTTACAAAGATGATCGACTATATATTGATCAACAATATATAGTTGATCATCGATGTGCAAAAAATGGGCGTGGTCCGATAACAGACGCGCCCACAATCAATAAAAAATTTTATATCTGCCACAGAAGTTGACCTAGGAACTGGAAATTTTTTACTCGACTATATAGATATCCCATTTACTCATGTGCCAAAAATGGGCATGATCGGATAACAGACACGCCCACAATCAATAAAAATCTTTATATCTACCACAAAAGTTTACCTAGGAACTTAAAAATCTGCCAAAAATGGGCATGGTCGGATAATACATACGCCCGCAATTATAAAAAACCCTATTCACAGTAAAACTAGACTTGCAAGCTGATACATAATGCATACATTATTACAGGGCGCAAAATATATATATATATTTGCCACGCCCACCGTTATGGATGTGGAGGGTATTTAGGATTTGGCTTAAGCCAAATTTAGTTTTCTTGCTTGTTTTTATTATAAATTGTTTTTATTAATTAATCATACTGGATGGGGTAATAATAATTATGTAATAGATATATTGTAGAAATTTAAAATTTTAACTTTATCAAGCTCAATTTTTGTGGCAGATAAATAAATTTTTGTGGTCGTGCCTTGCAACCGAAATGCCCAATTTAAATAGAATTTGTTTGTTTAGAATTTCACTGCAATAGCTCAAAAGGGACGACCGTGAGAGTCTCATCAAGAGACAGACATATAAACGGACACATGTATATGTCTAGACCGATTCAGATTTGAAAGCTGATAAAAAATATATTTACCAAAATGTGACATCAAACATGTTCGATTAAAGTAGTTAATGAAATGAGGTAAGCCTCATTGCACTGAGTTTTATGGGATGGTAAAGTAGTTATTCAATCGAACATGTTTGTTATCTGTCACCTCTTCTTACATGTTGCTCTATGAAATTGAATTAGAAATATTGGGAACTCATATTATTCGTATAAGTTTGAGTTCCATTCAAACAATAGAAGTTAAAGTTAAAGCTTCGCCTTAATGTTAGAGATCAATTAGGTTAATAAAATGGCAGCAGCTGCTGACACACTATTACTTATAATATCGTCCGAATGATGGTGATAATGATACTGTTGTTGCTGCTGCATAAATGTATGACGATTTTTGTTGTCTTGATTATTATTATTATTAGCACCAATAGAGCCCGTACCTCGTAATATATCACTATTCGTTGAACCAATATGAGTACCAATGCCATTGTCACTAATACTATCACCAGTCCCCGTTGAAGTTCCAACGCCATTGTCGAGACTATTGACAAATACTTCACCAAAATTCAATTTAGTTAATTCCGTGGGGAACATATAGAAAATCAGTAACATGGTGGCATAAATGAAGAGATGAAATATAAGACAGGACCATATTAAATTGATCTGGAAAGGCGAAGTGAGAGAGGTAAAGCTATAAAAAAAAGGTTTTCTAGAGATAATCAGATTCAACCTTTGATTTGCGCCGATACTTATGAATACTGACGAAGGGCACTAATGCTATAGTTAGAAATATGCCACAAAATATGCCCGCTAAAAGGCCAGCAAAATTTAACTGCCAGGGCAGAGTGCCGAGACCAAATAATAGGGCAGCCATTACTAGCAGCTTAAAAAGAGCCATATGAGGCTTGTGTAATTGTTGCCAATGGATAAGTGTTAATAGGACTACTAAGGCCGCTAAAACACCAGATAATGAAGCCAACGGTCCCACCTAGTTTATAGAATTTTTGGTTTAATTTGGGTTTTTAGCAGGCATCTAAATTTAGAAACATACCTCTGCTTTGTAGGGCATTAAAATGGCGCTAGTTAAATTGCCGGCAAAACCCGATCCAATATACAAAATGGCAGTTCTTAGAGATCCCATTAAACGTTCCAAATCGGCTAAAAATACATGCTGGAATATAACAGTTATTGCTAAATGCATAATGCCCGCATGTATGCATAACGAGGTGAATAAACGATAAAATTGATCGGGCATTTCCACATTGAGAAATGGAAACATACCGCAAACGTTGCTTAAACAAGACACCTAAAAACAAAACCTGTAAATAAAAATGTATTGCAGACTTCTTCTTCAAAATTTCACCTGTGAACACAAAGAGGCTTCTTCGTGAAAATAACCATTTATAAAGTCGCAATATTCTCGTGTCGTAATACGGCATTCGCCATAAACACCTGAACAGCATGGATGACCAATCACTTCACAGACCATATGTTCGGAGGTATGATCTTTAAAACGGAAACGTTGAGAGAAAGAGTTAGTTTTGCGACAAATGGGCCATTTAGTTATGTCGTCTGGCCATTCGTAGGGTGCTATTGAAGCGGGAGAATCACAGTACTTCGGATCCAATCCACATACTGATCCGGAAATTCGCCCTCCTGGACCAGATTCACCCGGAGACCATTTCTTCCAGGTGGAAATGGATTTCTAAAGATATCAGAAGATGAAAAAGAAGTAAGAAGATTATTTATATGAATTTTATGAGGAGTCGCAAAAAAAAAAAATTGTTTACTGTGGGAAATAGGCCACGAACTGAGCAATCAGCTTGTGAACTTTGCACACAACCAGAATCATCATTACGTATACAGCAAGCTGTTTCACGTTCCTGCCGTCTCGTCTTTATTACAACTTCCATAATTTTGAGATCACGTCGCATACAGGTGGCCAATTTGGCACCAATATGTACCAAATCATTATTACGTGGTCCAATCCACACATTGCGTGGCTCCTGATGGGATACAGTTTGTAAACTGAGACTTGTGACCAATACTTGACCGGAGCGTTGCTCTACACCCAAACCCAACGGAGCGAGGCCATAACAGAGGAGTGATAACATTACAACTAAAATTTGGACGGTATTTATCCAATAGGTGAAGAAGGGACGATGATCACTGCGATCATCTAAATCGTTTACAGAAACTAATTTAACGGATGGTGCTAGAGGTCGACGAGAATTCTCTAAAACACTATCCAAAAGTTGAGACGAGATGCGACCGCCTCTTTTAATACCCGCTGTATTGCAAGATGATATCTGTGATGATTGTTGTTGTTGTTGTTGTGTAGGTTGGCAGTGCATTGCTGCTGTGTTTAAAGATTGCTGCTCAGCTGGCGTGTCTCCGGGTTGAGTGACGGGAAAAGAGATTAGATTGCTTGTGCGCCAACCGTGACTACGGTCTGTTAAATATAAATGCCTATCATTATGGTTGGCGGTATCGGTAGCAGATCCACTATCCGTATCACCGCCACCACCCGTTACTTGTGGTTCGCCACCCAATGGCGTATCGAAAAATATCTCTTGCCCCTGTAAGGCAACCACTTCTTCATATACCTCACTACGGTTGCTTTCTTGAAGATGGTGCTGTATGTGAGCCGGCACAAAACTTCGTGACCACTGTTTATTGGAATAACGCATTTGATGATTGTTAATTGTTTGCATTAGATAATGAATGCCAGACATTAGCATCGAAACCACGGAAGCTTTACGTTCTACATACATTGCCGCAACACCGCCAACACTACGAAAATCAAAAGCATTGAAATTATAAATCTGCCGATGCTGATTGGATAGATTGCCATTGTCTTCTACGGTGTCATTAGCGGGCAGTACATCGGGTCGCTCTTGATAGAAACCTTGATGAGAATGACTTGATTGGTATGAAGTTGTTCCTCCCCCCAAACCATCGGCTTGATGATAATTAACGGTTGGATCGTGGAGATCTGATAAATCATTGTCTGCTTTTAACACTCCAAATCTTCGTAAAGCCAAACGTCGTTGACGTTGTTGCCACAAATTATAATCCTCCAGTTCTGTGGTAGAATCAACACCGAAAAACCGGGACACCTCTTTGTGCATATAATGGAGAAGACGCTGTTTGGTGGTATAACGTGGTATGGAGTGTTGTTGTGATGAAGAGACTGCTGAAGCTAATTGAGATTGTAAAGCCAAGTTGGTTTTATTACGCAATATATGGCTGCTTAGATCTGCTGTTTCCAAGCTAATGGCCCCGGAATCTGGATTATCGCCCAACGGCTGTAAAGGAGAATTATACGTTGATTGCTGCTGTTGTAACAGAACCGTCTGAAGTGATGGATTTTCATTGCAAATATCCAGTGTTTTAGTTACACCACAATCGAATATAGGGTTCGTACTATTATTGGGACTGGTGCTTGAACTAGCTTGAACTACAGTTTTAATTTTGACGCTGTTAGCTTCTGTAACTTGTT
The DNA here is from genome assembly GCA_949710015.1 of Crataerina pallida. Lineage (NCBI taxonomy): Eukaryota > Metazoa > Arthropoda > Insecta > Diptera > Hippoboscidae > Crataerina > Crataerina pallida. The sequence goes on from OX453289.1 coordinate 14,991,508, forward strand.
GTTGTTCCATAATTGAGGCATTATTATTAGGCAACATTTGTAAACGCGCTGTATTGTTATTGGGATTGGGTAGAGGGATTGGTGCTAGCACTGGCACTGGACTGATAGGACCCGTAGTTTGTGTCATTTGATGAACACCGGTTGTACGGCGAACGGTCTTGCAGTGTAAACAAGTGGTGGCCAGAGTGCTACTGCTACCAGTAGCACTAATGTTGACTCCATTACCAACCTTATTTACCTCATCGTCGCTACGTGTCGTACTCACCGGATAATCATTGTTCTCGTTGAGAAAACAAGCTGGGGGAGTATTGTTGTTGATACGTGTAGCAGTACTAACCATATGTCTAGATGGTATTTGGGTACTATTAACAGCAGCCGTGGAACAATTACTTGGCAAGCTAGCCAGAGAACCGTACAAGGCTCCAGAAGTAAGGTTGGAAATGTTAAGGGGTGCTTGCGATTGTTGTTGGTGTGGATCTTGGAATATCATTAAAGGAGATTCACGACCATTAGCCATCAATAGTTGTGTAAATGGCGTTGCATGACCGCCACCACTATACTCGCTGTTGCAGTTTAATTTTAAATTATTGCTACTTGTGTTGCTGTAGTTGCGTGAACGAGATGTGGAGCTGTTGTACAAATCTTCTCTGGGCAATAGACGATTGGAAGGTGATGGGGCGATGCTATGTATGTTGTAATCCCCCACCCCAGTGGATGCTGCTGTTGTGATGCCTGTTGCTTCGTTGGAACAACACTTTAAACGTTGCATACGATAGGGCAGCGTATTAAAGGAATGCTGTTGTCCTCCGCTTACATTATTACATTTAGTTATTATTGATGAAGCTGCAGTCATATGTTGTTGTTGTTGCTGCTGCTGTTGTGGCATTGTTTCGTTTGTGTAGAATTCTTGTGGTGGTGGCGGTGTAGGCACGTACCGTTTAACCGGTGTATGTACGGTTGATGTTAAATAAGTATAAGTATCGCTAGATGTCAAGCTGACATTATTGCTAGCAATATCTAGATAATGTGTAGTATGAGGTATGAAACGTGTTGCACCGTTCTGACTTCCAGTACTGCCCACATCCCGATAGTTTCCCACCGTCAAGCGATGACGCAAAGTGTTTGTCAATTCGATGGGATTGTTAAATAATTGCTGACCAGAACTATTCAAATATTTACTGTGTTGTTGCTGATGATTAACTATCAACATGTTACTGTTGTTATTTAAATTATTGGTTGTTGAAGAGCAATTGCTAACCGCTCCCAATGAGTTCGTGGAAGCCGATAATGGCAACTGTTGTTGTTGCTGTTGATGAAGATGATGATGATGTTGATGATTCGTAATATTATTAGTGGCAATTATTAAGCCTGTATCATCGATAAAGCGATCACTATTGGGAGCTGGTGATGGCGGTGGCAAACAACAAGCCAATGTATCTTCGTAACGTTCTACTACCGATGTTGGTGCTGTAGTGGAACTGCATAAACTGGAGGAGGTAAGTTTGGCTTGCGGTAGAAAATATTCAGCTGTAACTGAAGACTCTATCCCAGTTACCAAATCACTATTAGTTAATAACGCATGGTGTTGCTGCTGCTGTTGTTGATAATTAATTGAAGTTTTTCGACGTTCGTTGGTTAAAGCATTAAATTGTTGTTGTGCTTGTATTTGGGCTGATACAAGATTGTTGTGACTACCACGGCGGGCCCAGCCAATATTCTGAGGATGTACCAGTGGCTGCTGCTGCTGATGTTGTTGTTGTTGATGATCACAATTAATTGGATGTTTGGTGTTTGAAACCCCAGTAGATGTATTAGCAACAGAGCTTTTTTGCGGCAACATTTTTATATATATATAAATATTTCAGTTGAAACAATTGCTGGCAACCCTACGTTATAAGTTCTATGTATTATATGTTATACTAATATTATTAAGTTGTTTGTATTTATTACTTAAGTGTATATTTATTTTCTTTTTTATTTATTTGTTTATGATTTTTTTACATTATAACAGATTATGTGATAAAAATTAAAAACATTTTTTCACGGTTGGTGTTTTGAGAAAACTTGAGAATAATGTCTTTTTTTCCTTTTGATATTTTATATATTGTACAATTTTAAATTAGTTTTTCGTTCTACACTAGAGTTTTTCTTTACTGGAAAACTAAGTTAATTTTTTTATGCTTTTTCCATTTAATATTTAGAATTCATTGTTACATAAATCGAAGTTGAATTGCGAAAACCATTTTCTTCTGTAACAATACAATAGTTTTTTATTGATTTTTCATTATCTAGTTTTAGGAAAAAAATTATTATCAGCTCAGTGTTTGTAAGAGTTGAATATATTAACAACGCAGACGGGATGAATATAACACAAAACGATATAATTTTTTGTTTCATATCCATACAAATCTGTACTGTTATACTACACATACTGCATTGTGTATGTAATTCACATGCGCTTCTGTTAACTAGTATGTTATGCAGTTTGTTTTCAAAACGGTTGTTTATAACTCTGATAGATATAGTATTTGATTGGTTCGATGATGTATCAAGGGATAACATATTATTAATTTTATACAAAGAGGCGTACAGTATTCGAGGACAAAACATTAAAACTAAATGCAATAAAATATTTACATGACGTTAATCAACTCCTAGACTATACAATTATTCAATCAAATCCCCATGAGAGGCAATAATGAAATCCGGGGTTGAAAACGATTGCACGTCCGCATCAAATGCTTTTTGTGCTCATTGTTGTTGTTATAGCATTTTTCAGTAATGAAATAGAATGAAAATGTTTATTCTTCCACTGAACTACACCCCATACGTAACAACGCAGAAGATTAAGATGTGGGCACCTAGGTGGTCATAAATCTTGTGTCGTCATGGAATATGTATGGTCTGTACCCTGATTGATGGTTCAATTCAGGGTTTCACAACTGTTTCTAAAAACCTCGATGTAGGCGGCATCATTCACCTGAAAGAAGTGTAGTGGCATAATACTCGTATGTCTTTCGTTGCTCACAACTCCTAAAACCATGACAGTTGCTGGAAATTTCGTGTTCATAACATGGGGAACCGCTGAAGGAAATGAGAATAACCAGCTTCTCCAATTGATTTTTTTATCTTGGTCGAAATTTTTTCGCCACCACATGTTAGTAAATTCAGGATGCTTACACTACGTTTACATTGCCGAGATTGTTAGAGTTAACACGTTACCTAACTACGTACGTTTACACAGATATGATTACAACTATGATATTTTAGGTTATGACGTTTATTTCTTTTATAAATATGGAAAATATTTTAATACAATTTTGTATACAACTGCTAATAAAAATGTTGCTTTTTCCAATATTAAGAAGCAAAAAAAAAAAATAAAAATAAAGTTGTATGAAAAATATTTGATTTTCCATAAAAAGAATCAGCATTTTGAATTTATTTCATATATGACTATTTTCTTTATTTTCTTCAATTTTAAACGAAAACATTTTTTTTATTTATTTGTGACAACAGTCATTATTTGACATATCAGAGAAAAATTATCGTAAAAAGTTGTACTTTTAGGTACTTTTTCAGAGTTACATTGAAATTTAAGGTCGTTAACTACGTGGTTATCTGCTAACCACTTTAATGAGATTGCTAAATTTTATATGGGTAACCATCCAAAAATCAATGTGGTTAGGGAGATAACCCTCTCAACCACGATAACCTCGTCAGTGTAAACGTAGTGTTACGCTTGTTGTGTCCTCGGATAAGTCTCTGTTTCCGAGTTTGTGCCGACATAAATTGGGAAAATAAATTTTGAAATTGGGAAAACGCATTTGTAATTGGGAAACTTAATTTTGAAATTGAGAAATCGCATTTGTAATTCGGAAAATGCATTTGTAATCCGTAAAACGCATTTGAAATTGAGAAATCGCATCTATAATTGGGAAAATGATTTTGTAATTGAGAAATCATATTTGAAATTGAAAAATCATATTTGAAATTGGAAAAATGAACTTTAAAATTGTGATAAACGCATTTGCAATTGGGAAAACAATCCTCAAATGAAAGTGGTATAACCGCATAATTGGGAAAAGCACATTTGATATTAAAACAAGATAGAGAAGTTCGATTAAGACCGAAGCTTAAATACCCTCCACCTTTTATAATCCTCTAAATATAAGTTCCTATTGCCATATTTATGTATATGACTACTTCATGTACTTACGCAAGTAGTGTTTTTTTTGAATTATAGGCGTTTGCGTTATTCAATCACGCCCATATTGGCACAGAATTGAACAACGATAGCACTTATATTTATATCAAATTTCAACTTGATAGGCACAGTTTTGTGCGATATATAATTTTTTAAAGATACAATTTTTTCGAGGTATGTTGAAATTTATGTTTATTGTGGGCGTCTCGTTTAACCGATTTTGTCCAATTTCAATATGGAACTCATTTGAAATTATGGTGAATGCATTTGAAATTGAGAAAAACACATTTGAAATTACCAAAAAAAAATTTATTAGCTACAAAGTTATAAGTATATCATATTTTCCACGGTCTTTATAACATTATATATTAACATTTGTAACATTATAATATTACAAAAAAAAAAAAAAATAGGACGGTACAGCTAGATCCCAAGAGGCATATCCTCCATATTGATCGCCTTTTCATAGAAAGTGGTGGTGTCTGCACAAATCTGCCACAATTCAATTGCCTTTCTACCAATTTCAATTGAAAATGGTGTAGTACTTACTTACTCTTTATAAGTTATTTTTGAGTTCTTGACTTCATTAATGAATTAATAAAATAATAGGGAACAGAATGTTACAATTAAATTAATTAAAAATTAAATCAATTTCTACATCACCAACTGATGTTTCCAATTGTCGGCGAACCTTATGCACGAATGATTGGGCGCAATGGAAAAAATCAGACATTTCTAAATCGGTGTGTTTCGCACTTATAGCGACTTTTAACTACATATTTCTACATTTCTTGCGTTATGTTATAGTCCTCCATTGATGATCTGACAAGAAAAAAACAAAATTGTTCTCCAGAAATTATATTCACATATATGAGTATCCTCAAATATCGTGTGTACCCAGTATATGTATATAATTAACAATAAAATCAACCCCAGTGGCAAATATTAATTTTTAAGAAATGAAATACCAAAAATTAAAAAAAAAACATTTTAAATATAAAGGATTGAAGAATTAAAAAATCTTTATTCTAAACTTTTCACAAATAGATATTTTAAACAAGTAAAAGTGTTATAGTCGTTCAAGCCCGACCATTTAATACCCCACGCCACTGAGCTCCTTAAATTATGCTACAATTAGTTTAGTTGTGTCCTAAATGCGAGGTATTGCCATAGAAGAAATTGCCTAAAAATAGTTCGATCGGGTCCAAATTTGTTACAGCTATTTATTACTTTTTGCCACAGTTGTTGTTGTTGTTATACGCTCCAGATAATTAAGTTTATCTTTCCATTACATTACATTACCTGCAAAGTATATATATTCTTGAAGTAGACACGTCCGTCATTATATCGATTCTTTGTTGGCACTATTACAGTCGTAAATTTTGATATATTAAGCTTAATACTAAGCTGATTTTGTACAATTACTCTACACGCAGAACGCTATTTGAATTGGGCAAAATCGCTTAAGAGGCACGCCCACAATCGAAAAAAAGTCATTTATTTGCCACCAAAAATTGTGCTATGAAGTTGAGATTTGGTATACACATTTATAATTACCTCATCTACAAAGACGTCAAAAATGGACGTGGTCAGATAACAAACTCGCCCACAATCGACAAAAATCTATTTATGTGCCACAAAAATTAATGGTGGATATGGAAGATTTGGCCTTGGCTAAATATAGCTTTTTTTGCTTTCTTTCTTATGATTCTTTTGATTATCATTTTATCATCAGAGTGTATGAATCTACTAAATGTATCAGGCAAATACAATGAGGTTTCCCTCGAATGGTTGTTTGATCATATAGGGACCCCAGGTAATGAAAGGACTGACTGTCTAGCTAACAGGGGAGCCCGTTGTCAAATAATCGGTCCAGAACCATTCTGCGGTGTGGCGAAAACTCACATCAATGAAGTAGGATGAATAACTTCGAAAAAGGCCACTGGAAACCATTGGGAAACCTGTAAGAGCCAGGACAAATCTTCCAATAAAACTGCAATTCTCTTGGAACTTCAAAGGGTCGAATTTCTGGTTGGGGCCTCTTGTGGCTTCCAGCAGAAGCAGATATCGCACATTCGGTAAATTTGTGATAACACCACAAAAAATCTGGGGCCCAGGAAAGTCTTGAGCTATTTTAAAAGCCTGGGCTTGCCCATGTGAGGTTCAGGAGATTGTGCAAGCCCATGCCCTCATAGGGGCTTGCAGATAGCCCACAGAATAATAATAATAATAATCATTATCATTTCGACCTATGCTCTCAATAGGTAACCACCATGATAAACTTTAATAGCATCAGTCCGTAACTTACCCGTAACTTTGGAATGCAAAATTAAAACTTCTTTGTGATATTTTTTGTTTTCTTTTTATCTCGGTTTTAATATATATATAAATATGTTTATATATGTTGTTGTTGTTGTGGCTGTATAATTTGAATTTTTTTTTATCATTTGTTCATATGGTATATATTATATATAATTTATTCGTGATTTGTATACATATACATTAATTATTACTATATAGTGTATGTATGGTAAATATTATAATTGAGTATGTTTGTATGTTTATATATATGGGTGTAAGTATGTTTTAGTATATATATGTAAATAATATTAGAGTTCTATATTCATCCAAATAATCAACGTCCCGCTCCGTTCAAAAGGTGTTTGTGAACAAGAAAGTAGAAAAAAACATAATAGTTGAGAGAGAGAGAAAGAGAGAGAGTTTTCACTATTTCGCTGATGAGTGCAGTAATTATTTTTAAAGATTTTTTTGAGAGCTACTTTTCTTTTGTATTTTTTAAACATTTAATAATAATACATAAAAACGCTGTTTTATATTCTTAATTTTTTTTCATTTAATGTATATTTTTATAGGAAAAATTTTTTATATAAATAAAAGCGTAAATAGAAAAAAAGCTAAAAAATTTTTGTATTTTTATTTTTAATTATTTTTATTTGGTATTAATGCGGTTTCAACTTTGTTTAAAATAGAACATTTTTTATTCATTTTATTTATAATAATGTAAGTAAAATATTTTGTGTAGGTACATATTAAAAAAGAAGCATTTTTCCAATGTTTTTAATTGAATGCTTTTTGTTTTATATATACTATATACTGTATATATGTGTATGGGTATTTTTTCAAATTCTTTTATTAGTACTTCCTTTCACTAAATAACGCACATACGTTCATAATTTCTTTAATATGTTTTTTTCTTTTGTAAAAGAATTTATTTATTTTCAAAGCTTAAAACACAAAAATATTTTTTATTAAGATATATTAATTTTTATATTAATTTTTGTGTGTGGTATAATTGTGGTAAAAATAAACATTTAACAAAAATATATAAATGTTGTATAATAGTTAATTATTATTCTTTAATTTTTTAATTGTTCAATAATATGGAATCTTTGAACCAATATTTCCTTAATTTTTTCATTTTTTATTATATTTTATTTTAATTTAATTTCTTTTATTATTTTTTTATAATTATAATAGTTTTAATTTAACGATTTGTTTCAAATACATTTTTTACATATTATATATTATTTTCATTTTTTTTTTAAATGTACTTATAAGTTACAAGTAGTGTTTTAATTATTTATATACCCTCCACATTAGTAGTTGTATGAGGGTATGCACCCATCCCTCGTTTTACACGGGAGATACGTTCCTGACAAAACCGTGTACTTCGAAAAAATAATTTTTATATGAAAAAACAAAACGACTATAAATAAGCTTTTTTTAGACATTTATGGAACAAAAATATAACTAGTACACTTAATAAAATATAAAAATATTATTTAAATCATAGAAAACATAAGAATAGTGAAATTTATTTGTAAAATGAAAAAAATCCAAAGAAATCTATTTCATAGAAAAAAAAATATTGTACTTCATTTAAATAAAGAAATTTTGGAAAAATAACTATAAATAAGACTTATCTTCCTAATTTTAATCAAACTTAATTGCTATTATTTTCATCGAAAAGAAGACTTACGAAATTGTATATCAGATTACACATCACTGGATAATATAATCTCATTAGATTCTGTTTCTACAGTTGCTGTATTAATTTTAGTCGTAGTTTGCTGAGACTTTTTAGGAAAAAGTCTGAAATAATACGTCTGAAGTCTTACCAGGTTTATAATTAAGTAGAAATAAATTTGCGTGCAATCGAAATTAGTTATTTTGTATATAATTTTTTTAATTTTGATTTTAAAAACCGTGTAAGATCGAAAACGTGCAAAACCATTTATACATTTAAACGAGGGATGGGTGCACTGGTGAATAGTTTGTTCTTCCATTTGCAACACCCAGAAGAAGGCGACAGAGACCCTAAGAAGTATATATATATTTTTGATCAGCGTCAAAAACTGAGTCGATTTAGACACGTATGTCCGTGTGCCCGTGTGTCTGTCTGTTATTGGCAATCTAAAATAAAATTTGAGATATTGAACGGAAATTTTGTACAGGCACTTTTAGTTTTTGCACGCAGATCGCTATATAAAATGGGCAAAATCGGTTAAGATCCACGCCTACAATCTACAAAAATTTTTTTACTTGCCACAAAAATTTACCTATAAACTTGAAATTTGTTATACATAAATACACATATACCCCTCATCGATGTGCCAAAAAAAGCGTGATAGGATAGAATAGACACGCCCACAATCAACAAAAACCTTCATATCTGCCACAAAAATTGAGCTATGAAGTTGAAATTTGTTATACATATTTATAGTTATTCCCTTCATCGATGTAACAAAAGCGGGCATAGTTGCATAACAGACACGCCCACAATTTACGAAAAACCATGTTCACCATAAAACTACACTTGCAAGCTGATATGTAATACATACACTATTAGAGGGCGCAATGTATATATATTTGCCATGACCACCGTTGTGGATGTGGAGGGTATTTAAGATTTGGCATAAGCCAAATTCGGTTTTCAGTTTGTTATTATACCCTGCACCACCCTGTTGTAAAGGGTATATTAAGTTTGTGCGGATGTTTGTAAAACTCCTAAACGGCAAATGCCACACCCACCTTCAGTTATACCGATCGATTCAGAATCAAAATCTGAATCGATTTAACCATGTCCGTCTGTTCTCCTCTTTGTGCGCAAGCTACAGGTCAAATTTTTTGAGATATTTCGGTGAAATTTGGTACAAGTACATGTATTGGAAAAAGGAAAACCCTATTGAAAATGGACTAGATTGAATCATTTTTAGAACTTTTTGAAAGTACAAGTATAAAAAATAAAATGTTTCATTTATCAAAGAAAAAAATGTATATATCAAGTGGTGTAGAGTATTTGATGGTCGGGCTGGACGATTATAATATTTTCACTTGTTTTTAATAATATTTTCAAAGTTAGTTAATTTTTTTTAAATTATATTTTCTTTAATTATGAATTTTTCAATTATTAATTAAAAGTATTTAGGAAAAAATTTTAAAGAGAGAGTGAAAGAAAATATGTATTATTTTATATTTTTTTGGGGGTAATTAATAATAATTGAATTTTTAGCTACATATATGGAAATTTATACATGTAAAATATTTTTATTTTGTTAAAAAGTATATAATTGTTTTTGTACGCTATAATAATTATTTATAAAATAAAATTGTTATATATTTAATTGTTAAATTGTTATATTTTTTTATAGATTTATTATTTGAAAATTATATAAATTGAAAAATAAATCACTAAAATTCATTTCGATAATATATTATGGTAGTGTAAATATTACCTAATTATTAGATGTGGTACAAAAAAATTGATACAAGTATATAATAAAAAAAAATTTTTTTATATAATCAGTTTTATTTTATTTTTTTAAATAGTAATAAAACTATTATTTTGTTGACATCAAAAACAAAAGAAATTAGTTAAGCTCTATGAGAGAGCGAGAGAGAGAGGGGAGGAAAATAAATAACTGAAATAAAAAAAAAATAAATAAAAGATGAATAAACTTTTAGATACACTTAGTCAAGTAATATTCATTTTGTTGTAAGATTTTAAATTTGGCAACGTTTTTTATAAACTTTTTTTTTTATACCCTCCACCTTAGGGAAGAGGGTATATTCATTTTGATCATCCGTTTACAACACATCGAAAGAAGCCTCGGAGACCCCACAAACCATATAAATTCTTAATCAGCATGAAAAGAGAAATCGTTTGAGACATGTCTGTCCGTGTGTCGGTATTGGCACTCTCACGGTCGTAATTTTTGAGATATTAAATTGAAACTTGGTACACTCATTCTTAGTTTAATTTCGCTGTTCGATATTGAAATTGGGCAAAATCGGTTAAACGACACGCCCACAATAAACATAAATTTCAACATATCTCGAAAAAATTGTACCTTTAAAAAATTATATATCGTACAAAACTGTTTCTATCAAGTTGAAATTTGGTATAAATATAAGTGCTATCGTTGTTCAATTCTGTGCCAAAAATGGACGTGATTGAATAACGCAAACGCCTATAATTTAAAAAAAAACACTATTTGCGTAAGTACATGAAATAGTCATATACATAAATATGGCAATAGGAACTTATTTTTTAGAGGGTTATAAAAGGTGGATGGTATTTAAGCTTCGGTCTTAACCGAACTTCTCTATCTTGTTTTTTTAAACATTGAGCAATAATTTTTTTGTGTGTCTTTATAAAAAAAATTGCATCTACTTGTATAAAATATTATCAATATGAAATAATTAAAAAAATATATAAAATATATAAATTATGGAATTTAAAAATATTTTTACTAAACACTTTTTATACGAAAACCTAAATAATTAAAAAAAATAAAATATGGAATTGGTTGAGTCGCCAGTTTTATGATTTTCTAAATTTTCCTTTTTACAAAACAACATTAAATGGTTTATTTTAATAAATTTCTATAAAATATGAATCTTTTTCTTTAAATCAAAATTCAAATCATATCATACATACATATATGTATGAGAATATGTAAGCAATTTGTGTATGTCTATCTGCCTATATTCAATATAAAAAAAAATTGTTTAATTATACGCACCACCTTAGGGGAGGGTATATTCATTTTGATCATCCGTTTGCAACATATCGAAGGAAGCCTCAGAAACAAACCATATATATTCTTAATCAGCATGAAAAGAGAAATCTTTTGAGACATATGCGTCGTAATTTTTGAAATAAAAAATTGAAACTTTGTATACTTATTCTTAGTTTAATTTCGCTATTTTGTTTAAAAATTGGGCAAAATCGGTTAAACGACACGCCCACAATAAACAAAAATCTCAACATACCTTAAAAAAATTGTATGTTTAAAAATTTATATATTGCACAATACTATGCCTATCAAGTTGAAATTTGTATATACATAAGTGATACCGTTATCCAACACCATGCCAAATATGGGCGTGATTGACGCAAACGCTTATAATTAAAAAAAAAACACTATTTGTTGTTTAAAAATGACCTGAATAATAAAATATACGCAACAATTTAATGTAATAGGAACTTATTTTTTAGAGGGTTATAAAAGGTGGAGGGTATTTAAGCTTCGGTCTTAACCGAACTTTTCTATCTTGTTTTATTTTATTCAGTTTTTTTTTTGTTTTTTTGTTTTTGCTAAACAGTAACAATACCATTAATTACTAAATAAAAGGTTATATTTATTTATTAAATATTTTGCTAACATTCACTGATAAAAATAATATATTGAATAATTTTTTCAATTTAATAAGAAAAAGGAATTGCTATAAAGGGAAAATGGCAATGTGGCTTTGTAAAGATAAAAATCTAAATAGAGAATTATTATAAAAGGGGTGTGTTAGAAGTTTATGAACGGCTGACTGCCAAAAGCAGATAAGTACAATTTTTGCTGGTGCTAGATTACGGCGTCAAATAGTGTATGTATTACATATGAGTTTTACGCTGGGTATGGTTTTTTAAATTGTGGGCGTATCCACGTCCATTTTTGACACATCGATGACTACGGTAATTTTCAATGTGTATACCAATTTCATAGTTTAATTTTTGCGGCTGATAAATAAGTTTTTGTTAATTGTGGGCGTGGCTCCTGACTAATTGTCTAATGCCCAATTTAAATAGCGATTTGCGTGCTGAAATTAGAAGTGTCTGTACAGGTCAATATCTTAAAATTTGCGATCGTGAGGGTGGCAGAACGAACGAACATAGGGGCGGACCTGTCTAGAACGACCCAGTCAAGAATATATATTTAATGGAGGGTATTCCAAAAACGTACTGACACCTCAGCGCAGACTCTAAACCGTTAACCCCCTTTTTACAATATTTTTTTAGTCTGCTAAAACCAGATAAGTACGTGTATATTGTTTATAACTCTGATGCAACAAATACCACACCTAAGCTTAAGTAATGTTATAGGTTCAGAATAAAAAGCTGACTGGATTTAACCACGTCCGTATGTCTGTCTATGTATTTTTTATATAAATATACATATACATAGGTTCAAATTTTTTACCCTTCACTTAATATAGGGGAAGGAGGCGGCAAAGTATATATAGAAATATTGATTATATAGATTAAGAAAATCAGCAACAAAAACACATGAGCTCATTATCTGAAATTTTGTATAGGTACTTTAAGTTTTGCACGCAGATTGCTATTTAGTATGGGAAAAATCGGTCCTGGCACGCCCACATTCGCCATATTTTTATATATATGCCACAAAAATTGAGCTATCAAGTTAAAATTTAGTATGCACATACTCGTATGTATAGTTATCCCCTGCATCGATGTGCCAAAAATGAGCATAGTCGGATAACACACAACTTACAAAAAAACATATTCATCATTAAACTCGACTTGCAAGTAATACATACACTATTAGAGGGCGCCCACTGTTTTGGATGTGGAGGGTATTTAAGATTTGGCCTAAGTCAAATTTAATTTTCTTACTTGTTGATATTTATTGATGAAATTTGGTACAGGCACATTGTTTAAAACAAGGATGGCCTCTATTGAAAATGGCTAACTCTTTCCATATAAGGTAAGGTAAAATTAAAGTTTTTTAATGGAGAAAAATTGGATTTTTTTTTAACAAAATTTAATAAAAATTTAAACTCGATTATTTTTCTATATTATGATATTTCACGAAGCGACTTACATATATAGCAAGGACTCTGAGTTTACTGATACAATTCAACCAATTGTAGCATAAATTGTGGAACTAAAAGTTGCAGGTAATAGAAGATGTGATAGAGATGATTATAATTATATTTGAAAACTACAAATAGTGCACTTATCTTGTTTTGGCAATAATAAGATGATGTTATAAAAAGATAAAACTAGTTAAACAAATTTGAATCCCTACAGTACATTTCTAAAAAAAGGAAAAAAATGGGAAAAAACCAAATATGGTAGAAGAGAAAACAAAGAAAATACTGCAAGTTGATTGTGTGAGGAATGTTTATATATATATATTTAGTGAACACGCCTGTATTGTTAACATATCCATTTATATGAACTTTATACACAAAATCGATTCTGAAACCATACCCACACTAAGAAATATTCATAAATAAAATGTAATTGAAAATAATTGAATCTTAAAAATATGTCTGCGCTTGTTTGCATTTCACTGCTTTCGCAACTTTACGCTTTCTGTATACGTTCATGCCATTATTGCGCTCGTAGTCGCTTATGTTTAACGCATAAACATTTTAACTAAAGTGGCAAATAGAAAGGTGAAGAATAAGAATGAAACCATAAAAATAACCGCCTTCTCTTGGTCGCTGAAACGTTTCCGGTTTGAATAGACTGAAGAGACTTTGTTTACCATACGTTTTAGTATGCCAGCATTTTGGTAATGACCACCACCACCACCATGATATGTTCCACCACCGGTAGCTGCATGTGCATTTAAATGGGAGCTGGCAGCTGCGGCAGCAGCCTGCAACAATATGGGATTGTTGGCAAATAATTGATTAGCACTGGCAGCTATTAAGGAGGCGGCCGATTGTGGTGAATGGTGTGTTGTGCCACTGCTTTGTGTATTGCTGTGCGTACTGGAGGCTGATGAATGACATTGACCCGTTGTGGCATTATCGTGAAAGGCATGGTGATGATGGTGGTGGTGGTGCGGATCATCGCAACTGGCAAATGTGGCGGCTAACTCATTAGCCATGGTACCCAATGGTATGAAACCGATAGCATTGCTGCCAATTAGCAACGTATTATTATTTGATGAACCGTTGCTGTTGTTATCGCCGTTATGTGAATTGTTCGCATTCGTTTTGTAGTTGCTTGAACTCGATGTGGAGCGTACGGTAGTGGCTGCCGATGCTGATACGGAACGATGATGTAGTGTTGAGCCGTTTCTTTTCGTACTGTGTCTGCTATTGTGGTGTGTATGGGTATGCGTATTGTGCGAATGATGACTGTGACCGCTGTGTAACGGATGATGGTGATGGGTATGGCCATGACAAGGACCATTAATGCTGGCAAAAACACCAGCTGCTGCATTATTTAATAGATTGCCATCCAGTTCATCCAATGATGGTAATTGTGGCACTTGATAACGCAATGGTGTGGTAAATGCACCCGACAACTCTTCTCCCATATTGACGATACGTATGGGGCATACACGAAACTGATAAACACCACCAGGCTCTAAATTTTCTATAGTAAATTTGGTCTCAATACCTCGATAAATCTTTAAAAAAAAAAAACCAAAAGAGGAAAGTGAAATATTGTAATTGTATTATGGATATAAATTAAAATTGATTCTTTCTAAGGGGTTCTTACTGAACCTCAGCCTCCAAAATTTTACACTTTTGAATTCCTCTCTTAAACATTTTACCATACCAACGCTTTCTAAGGTGTGCGGCATATACTTACTTTTTTAAACTCTACATCTTTGCCGATAGCATACTGCAGCATATATTCGATTCGATCTGAAAAACTATTTTTCGAATGTTGCCATTCCAATGTTACAGGTAGACCCAATATTAAATTGCCGAAACCGGTGATAAAACTGGGTGTTTCGGGTAGCAGTCCCGACGGTATAACACCTGAATTTGTAGCATTGGAAGAATTATTATTCATGGCGGCTGACAATCCTCCCATAGTTTGATTTTGTGCAACACGTGGTGCCTTAATGCTGGCGGGTAAAGTGGTTGTTGTTGTGAATAGAAAGTCTTCTGAATATTCACCCACGCCCGCTTTATCATTGCCAGCACAAATGCGAAACGTATACGAAGTCCGTTCTTGCAGTTTATTTACTTTACACATACAATTTGTTCCCGAATAGACGACCTGAAATTCTTTGGCACGTTGTACATACATTTCCACGTAGAATTTCGTAAAGTCTAAATTGCGGCCATCACCCCATTTCAGTTTAATGAAATTATGCCCGATGCCAGAGCACTCCAGACGTGGTGCTGCCGGTGGCGAGGGTAATGTGGTCAATTTGGCGTATGATGAAAAGGAACCAGCGCCCATAGCATTAATGGCCTGTACACGAAATTTGTAAGTAGTTTCCGGCATTAAATCACTAATGGTGTATACCGTGCAAGCGTTGGGTGTGCTCGTTGTACATTCGCCGTATTCGATGGTATATGCCGTTATGACGGAGCCATTGCATTCGGGTTTGGACCATCGCAAAGTGGCCTCGTTGGATGTAAATTCACAATCTTCAATTTGTGGAGATGACGGTATAGTTGCCAATGTTTGAGCATTTACCGGCGGTGACCATTTACTTACGCCCGCCTTATTACAGGCGTTCACGCGAAAGTAGTATAATGTAAAGGGCAATAAATTGCGTACATCGGTGTTAGTATGTATGCCCTGATAACAGGGTTGAAATGCTGAAGAAGGTGGTGGTGGTGGGGATGTTGTTGTGGGCTGGTGATTACTCGACTCTACAGTCGTTGTAGATGTGACTGTTAAAGCGGTTGCACTTTCTAAGCGATACTCAGCTATGGGTGCGCCACCACAATTACTGGGCTCCTGCCAACTGACGTGCAAATGTGTGGCCGACTTGACAGTTACCTTTAATGCTTCTGGACAGTTGGGAGGTGCAGCGGCCGATGAAAATCTAAACCACTGCGACCAAGAACCGGCTCCAATGCGATTAATGGCACGCAGCTGTACTTCATAAGTGCAACCGGGTTGCAAATCTTTAACTACGCAATAGGCATCTTTGCCACGGTAAATGATTTGAGGTATAGTAGCGGTCTCAGAAGCATTCTGACCTTGAATTGCTGTTATCTGACGCAATTGTAATTCAAACTCTGTTACCGGGGCACCACCATTATAATCAGGTTTGTCTAGACGCAGCACTGCTGCGTAAGGGCCCGGCGGATTGTCGTAGTAGGGAGAAGGTGAAATGGCAGGTACAACAGCTTCCGAGGTTATGTGACTGATCTCAGAATAGGGACTCATGCCACCGGGACCCTCACAAGCAACACGTAACTGATAGGTGGTACCCGGCTGTAGGCGATCACAGGTAGCTTCAGTATCACTGCCAGAATAAATGCGTTCAAACTTTTGACCGCCAGAACTGATTTCGAGAAAGTAACGTTCCACTTCGATACCACCATTGTCGGAGGGCGGATCCCAACGTAAACGAAATTGAGTGCCATGAATTTTACCTTTGGCGTGAGGCTTACCAGGTCGTGCTGGTCTTTCGGCAACCGTTTTATAAGAGACTTCATTCGACCACGGGGAAGCACCTGCCTCATTTTCAGCCCTCAAACGGAAATAGTAAGCAGTCGCTCTTCTCAATTGACAGCATTCATATGAGCAGTCCGGGCCGTTGTACATGTTTAAGTAGCCATGTCCGGTCTCACGATTCAACATTTGTAATATGTAAACACAAGTGGCTCCATCGGATGGGCGCCGTTCCCACATTAAACGCAAAGAAAATGACGTTACAGCTTGTAGTGTTGGTGGTTTGGGTGCTGAAGGAGGATTTTCGGCGGTGGTATAAGCGCAAATTGCCGAATATAAAGATGGCCCCACTTCGTTGGCAGCTGCCAAACGGAAATTGTACACGGTCGACGGTTGTAATTTCGTCATAATGTATTGTTTACTCTTAGTTTTCACCGCCTCTACAAAATTAATGGCCGACTGTACAGCGGCAGCCGGTGCTCCGGTTTTACCTTCATCGAATTCCAGCAAATAATGCTGAATGGAGGAACCGTTGGACAGTGGATTCGTCCAACGCAAGTGGAGAGAATTTTTGGTGCGCATGATTAAACGTGGTGGTAATGGTTGGTCCGGTTCACAGGGTGGTGTTGTAAATTCTGTCGGCTCTGAAGCGTTGCCCTGCAAATGTTCATAGTGCACCTGGAGGCGAACAACATACTCTTGGCCCGGCTGCAAGTCTTGTACAATACAGTCGTAGGAGGAACCTTTGTATAAACTTTTATATTTGCACTCCTTGGCCCGATCACTTAAGAGCACATTATAACGTAATTCTCGCATATTGATGAGTTGATGTGTAGTCTCGTTGAGGCATGACGGTGCCTCCCAAATGATTTTCGCTGAGCGAGAGGTAATGTCGGTAACTTCCGGTTTTTGTATGGCGGACAATTGTTCGATGATACTATTCTGATAGTCTTCTTCTTCGTCATCTTCAGCATTTACACCACCAGCTAATGATGACGCATTCTCACCTTCTTCCGAAGAACCCATCATTGTCAGTACATTAGCATTGTGATGGGTGGCGAGGCGACTACTTTTCGTATTGTGACTGGTAATGGAGGTATTGGAACTGTCGTTATTATTGTTGTTGTTCCGTTGATTCGTTTTACGGCCATAATAGTTTTGTTGCTGATGCTGATGACTACTGGCATGTGAACGCGCATTATTATTGTTGTTGTTGTTGTTATGACCATTCACTTGCTGTTGAGTATCGTGATGTTGACGTCGTGGCGATGGCGAATGTGCTGGCGTCGAAACAGCAGAATCTGCAAATTCATTAGAAAATGTTGTTTGCCATGAATGTGTGTCTGTACGTGTGTGTGTACGATTGGGATATTTGGTTAATTGACAACTTACTGTATTCTCGTTGCTTTTCCAATTTACGTAACAGTTTCGTATGTTGTCTCTGGGTGCGTTCATCTTTGTTGTGATAA
The DNA here is from genome assembly GCA_949710015.1 of Crataerina pallida. Classification (NCBI taxonomy): domain Eukaryota; kingdom Metazoa; phylum Arthropoda; class Insecta; order Diptera; family Hippoboscidae; genus Crataerina; species Crataerina pallida. The sequence goes on from OX453289.1 coordinate 15,009,830, forward strand.
TTATTTGGTGATGACGTTACATGATTGGATACCGAAGTTCCAACTGAAGCAGTAGATTGTTGTTGCTGCTGCTGTGTCCCAGTTACATTTTGTGTTGCATTCGTCCCAGATTGTTGCTGTTGCGTTGTTTGTGATTGAGGTGTCCCTAGTTGTGTTGGTGGTGGTGGCTGTTGTTGCTGCGTGACTGTTGTTGGAGGAGGTACGGGCGGCGGCACCATATGTGGCCCTGCTGGTAGTGCAGAATAGTGATTTGGAGCTGAACCGCTTGCACCAGGTGGTGGAGGCGGCACAAAACCGCCCGTTATGGGTGTATAGAAGTGTGAGGTGCCATTCGCAGTCAACTAGAAACAGAAGAGAACAAAAACAATAACAAATAATGTTATAAAATAAATTTGTTAATATAAAAAAAAATTTTCAGATTTAGGATCGAATTTTTTTCAATCACCTCAAGCACTTTTATTTTATTGTTTTTTTTCATTTTCACTGAACTTCTGGCTGACGTTTTTGATTGCTTTGGATTTTTTAAATAAGTTTTTCAAGTTTTAATTGTTGATTTTGTACCGTTAAAGGAGATATACACACGACATTTAATTGAAAAATTCTTTCTATTATTAAATTTTGTTATCAATACACATATGAAAGTTTTGTTGTTACTGTTCTCTTTTTTTTTTATTTGCCTATAATAAATTGCTTTTGGTTTGTTTTTTTTTTTTTTGTTTGTTTTCCAACATATGTTCAATTACGTGGCTGGAAAATGTAAATTGGTACAAGTCTACTTTTGTTTAAATATTTCTTTTTTGTTAACATCAGCAGAGTTGAGTTGTAATTGATTTGTATCAGTTTGGATAAGGAATTTAGACATAATAAGGTAATTAGAGGTATTTGGTACCAAATATTTAAAAACACATTTCCAATGTTTGAATGCTGCTTATATAGGATGGGGTGGGTATACTAAGGTATATATTCTTGATAAGCACCTGTTCGTCCGTGTATTGTTGGCATTGTTACGTTAGTAAATTTTGAGATATTTAACTGAAATTTTATAAAGACACTTTTGTGCACAGAAAGCTATTTAGATTAGGCAAAATTTTGTCAATAAGCACGCCTACAATCGACAAAAATCTCCTTATCTGCCACAAAAATTGAACTATAAAGTTGAAATTGGCTATAAATATTTATAATTTCCCCTTTATAAGATGGGCGAAAAATGGGGACGGTTGAATAACAGACGCGCTTATGATTTACAAAAATCTTACTCAGCGTAAAACTAAACTTTTTTGTAACATACGCACAATGAGAGGGCGTAATTATGTACCTGCCACGCCCACTGTTTTTAATCGGTTAAACGACACGCCCACAATAAACAAAAATTTCAACATACCTCGAAAAAATTGTATCTTTAAAAAATCATATATCGCATAAACTGTGCCTATCAAGTTGAAATTTGATATAAATATAAGTACTATCGTTGTTCAACTCTGTGCCAAAAATGGGCGTGACTGAATAACGCAAACGCCTATAATTAAAAAAAAACACTATTTGCATAGGAACATGAAGTAGTGATATACATAAATATGGCAATAGGAACTTATTTTTAAGAGGGTTATAAAAGGTGGAGGGTATTTAAGCTTCGGTCTTAACCGAATCTCTCTATCTTGTTTATTATAGGTGTTTTCATTTTTTAATCACGCCCATGTTTGGCATAGTGTTAGATAATGGTACCCCTTATATATATACCAAATTTCAACTTGATAGGCATAGTATTGTGCAATATATAATTTTTTAAACATATAATTTTTTTAAGTTGAGATTTTTGTTTATTGTGGGCGTGTCTCTTAACAGATTTTATCCAATTACAACACGGAACAGCGAAATTAAACTAAGAATAAGTATGTAAAGTTACAATTTGATGTCTCAAAAGTTACGACCGTGAGAGTGCCAACAACAAACGGACACACGGGCGGACATGTGTCAAACAATTTCTCTTTTCATGCTGATTAAGAATATATATAGTTTGTGGAGTCTCCGAGGCTTCTTTCGATGTGTTTTAAACGGATGATCAAAATGAATATACCCTCTTCACTAATGTGGAGGGTATAAAAAGTAAGAAAACTAAATTTGGCTCAGGCCAAATCTTAAATACGCTCCATATCCACAACGGTGGGTGTGGAAAAAATATATGCTTCGCCCTCTAATAGTGTATGTATTATGTATCAGATTGCAAGTCTAATTTTATGGTGAATATGGTTTTGGTAAATTGGTTTTTTGTAAATTGTGGGCGTGTGTTATCTGACTATGCCCGTTTTGGTACATCAATGGATGGGATAACCACAAATATGTGCACAAAATTTCAAGTTCATAGGTTTATTTTTGTGGCAGATTGAATATTTGCCAAATTTAAAAAGCTTTCTAGAGCTAGAAGGTCCAACATAAAGTTTCAGCTGAATGTCTCGCGGACAAAACCCAACTATAAACCCAGGCGCGACGGATCCAGATTGGACGGCTCGTTGGCGTCTGTCTCGAATCGAGCGGCCAAATTATTCCGAGGTGCCCCGTGGGAAAGGTATCCAGGCGCGACGTATTTAAAAATAAGCGGCTTCCTGGCGGCGACCGTCCCATAATTGGCGGCCGAATCAGCCGTAACCCTGCGGGATCGTCGGCGCATTTTATTAATGTGATGAGTGACAATAATGTAGCCTCTTTCGAGCGCCGTTACGATCGGGTCCGGCGGGAGACACAACAGCCCGACCAAGATGATGAACGGAGAACGGAAAACCGTGCCAACCGTGTTTCGAATGGGCCCATCCCACCACTACGGCAGGTACTACAGGACAACGAATAAGAAGGACAACAGATATGAACAAAACCATTATGCGCTCTTATTTCGTTGCTACAAAATGTGATACGATAAAAACAGTTTATAGAAAACGAATGAAGCAATTGTTTATAAACGAATACCCACAATATAGTAATTTAACGGAACAGAACCTAGCAGATAGAAAAAGTGCTATAGTTAGGAATAAATTATTAATAGAGACAGAAATCGCAGAGGTAAAAAGTGCTATAGTAGGGTTTCAAAGAGTTAGTGAGTTAAATGGAACGCCAACGCAATCTGAATCTAATATGCAAACAACAACAGCGAGGCCAGCAGGGGAGAGTACGCAACGTCGGGTGGTTAACGAAACACCCAAAGTCAGTGAGTTAAATGGAACATCAATACAATCTGAAGGGCAAAAAATACGCAATTTGGAGATGTTGCAACTTAAGAGAGACTATCAATACCCAAATTATACCCTCTAAATAAAGTTGAACGTATAATAAATATAATTAACACAGCAATACTGCCAGGCTATATTAATCAGAAAACAACGTTAAAGATGATCAACACATTGATATATGTTTCTGACATAACCACAGCGCGACACTTGGGCTATAAAATACGAGCAGAATACTCGCCAAGAAATTAGAGAAAAAGATGGAAGCCATCTTGGGAAAAGCAACTGGAAGAAAAAATTAAAAAACTCCGTGTAGAGCTGGGCAGATTAACAGCTTATGTAAAAGATGATAGACCTAAGAAAACCTTGCAAAATGTTCAGAAGATACGTAGGAACAGGTCAATAGACAACACCCCTGAAGTTCTTCTCATAAAAGATGAAAAGCGACAAAAACTAGCGGTTTACTCCAACAGACTCAGACGATACAGAGAAAGCGCCAATAGGAAACTGCAAAATAAACAGTTTGGAAAAGATGAAAAGAAATTAATACTGGGAAAGCCTATGGAGCACCCCGAAAATTTACGACAAAGACTCAAGCTGGTTTAAAGAAGAACAATATGATACCCAGCAAATAGCCAAAATGGCTCTTAGTCAAAAAACAGAAGCTCAAATCCAAGGAGCAGTAAACACCACGCAGAATTGGAAAACGACTGGACCGGACAGAATACAAAATATCTGGGTAAAGAAACTTAAAGCAACACATACACAGCTTGCAAGATGCTTTACACAACTAATACAAACCCAAATAAAACGCCATCAGATATGTTAACGGGAATAACATATCTAATACCCAAAAAGCAAGACGCAAAGAACGCATCAGATGATCGCCCCATCACGTGCTTGTCATCAATATATAAACTTTTCAATAAAATTATAGCTAGCAGAATATATGATCATTTTGAGCAAAATAAGTTGATGACAAGTGAGCAAAAAGGCTGCAAAAAAGATTCCAGAGGGTGTAAGAAGCATCTAATAATAGACTCAGTTGTAGCAGGTCTAGCTACGAAAAATCGGAGAAACCTAAGTGTGGCATATGTCCATTATAAAAAGGCTTTTGACTCCATGCCACATCACTATTTGCTAAAAGTAACAAGCATATATAAAGTTAACAACAAGATAATACAATATTTCAAGTATGCAATGAACAACTGGCGGTCTAAAGTATGCATATGTAAAAACACAGTTACATTCTAAAAATAAATGCAAGGCCATCAATACGTGGGTTATAGTTAAATGAAACTACACTGAGTTAGAAGCAATAGAAAAAGGAATAAGAACAACTATGTACAAATTTAACTCGCATCATCCACGTAGCTCAACAGAACGAGTGCACCTTCCAACGGCTATGGAATAACTAGCCTACTTAGTGCTCACTTTGAACAAGTAAAGAACTTAAGAGCTTATTTCTTGACACAAACGGAGTGCCCTGTAATCCGGGCAATAGCAAGGGTAGACAAAGGCATCACTCCGCTTAATTTCAGCAGCGATACAGATCCAACTCCTAATAATGATTCAACGCTGCAGCAAATAATAAACAACTGGAAGCAAAAGCCACTGAATGAAATTTATGCTAAGGACATGGAAAAGGAAAGTAACGACAAAGAAAAGTCGAACTCGTGGCTGGTTAAAGCAAGTTATTCTACGAAACCGAAGGATTTATTATGGCTATTCAAGATAAAGTTAACGCAACAAGATATTACCGTAAGCAAATTATGCGGCTACAGGTAGAAAATGAAATATGTAGGAGGTGCAATACAATATTAGAAACAATAGAGCATATTACTAACGGTTGCAGTGTACTTGCAACCACGGATTATTTAAACAGACACAGTCAAGTGTGTAAGATCTTACACCAAAAACTGACGCTAAAACATGGTGTACTGCTCCATAATTTACCATATTAGAAGTATTAACCTGTTCAAATTTTAGAAAATGAAACTATTACTCTATACTGGGACAGAGAAATAAGAACAAACGTGTAATAAATCTTCACGTAGTAGACGTTAAACACTAATTTACTGCTCTCTACAGCTTGTCAGACGATTTCTTCAACAACAATAATACCCGATATTAAAGTTATGCCTACATGTAATAGTATAATAATAATAACATCAATAGATAACATAACATATGTACAGCAACAAAACATAACATATGTACAGCAACAACATATTTTATGTACCACATGAGAACTACACAACGGTACAAAGTGAGTGAAACCATTTTTATGTATGGTAGACTATGGTATGGCAGGTAAGGTAGGGTACAGAGTGCTGTACCCTTAACAGAAATGGGGTATGTGTACGTTTAAGTAAAAGTTGATTCATATCTGCAGCAATTCATAATAAAGTTAAATAGAAATAAAAATTTATTACAGAAAAAAACAGAAACAATGAAAAGGAAGATTTTATGCCGCATTTTAATGGCGCCTTATAAGCAATATATCTCCAACAAACACTAAATCTATTTCACATACACTCAATCTACAATATAAAACAAGTGAAAATATTATAGTCGGCCAAGCCCGACCATTAAATTCCCTACACCAGTTGATATATGATTCAATGTATTTTTTTCTTTGAAAAAGCAGGGTATAATGAAAAATTTTATTTTCCTATACCTACTTGTATTTTCAGAAAATTTTTTTATTTTTGTTTGTTTATTGAAATAAAAAAAAAAAAAAAATTGGGGATTAGTTCTAAAAATGGTCCGATCCTATTCTCAAAAGGGTTAATTTTTAGGCCAATACATATCTATAGGGAGGGGTTCGGTCCATTTCCAAAAGGCTTTCCCTTGGGTCAATTCATGTTCTTGCACCAAATTTCATCGAAATATCTAAAAAAATGCGACCTGTAGCTTGCGCATAAATTTAGATGGACAGACAGGGGAACAGACGGACAGACGGACACGGTTAAGTCGATTTAAGTAGATTTCGATTCTGAATCGTTCGTTATAACTGAAGGTGGGTGGTATTTGCCGTTTACGAGTTACAAACATCAACACAAACTTAATATACCCTTTTCCACAGTGTGGTGCATGTAAATTTGTCCGCAAGCTATAGGTCGCATTTTTTGAAATATTTGGATTAAATTTGGTACAAGGACATGTATTGGACCAAAGGGGAACCTTGTTAAAAATGAACCGGATGGGACCATTTTTAGAACCTCTTCCCATATGAGGTCCTATTATATTTTTAAATATTTCGATGAAATTTGGTACACAGATATGTATTGGTCCAAAAAGGAACCCTTTTGAAAATGGATGGGATCAGACCATTCTTAGAACCCCTCCCCATATAATTTTTTTTTATTTCAATAACCAAACAAAAAATAAAAAATTTTCTGACGTATCAATTTGAAATTTTTGAAAATACAAGTAGGCATAGGAAAATAAAATTTTTCATTATACCCTGCTTTTTTAAAGAAAAAAATTATATATCAACTGATGTAGGGTATTTAATGGTCGGGCTTGACCGACTATAATATTTTCACTTGTTTTTTGTTCGTTTGTTTAATGTAATAAAAAAAATTTTATATGAGGAGGGGTTCTAAAAATATTCCGATCCTATCCATTTTCAAATGGTTAATGTACCCTTTTCCACAGGGTGGAGCAGGGTATAAATATCTAATGATTAACAGTTGTGCATTTTAGAATTTAAAGTTGAAATTGGCTTTTTTTTTAAAAACCTCTATATATAATTATTTTTTTTTTAATTCTCGACTTTCCACTGCATTGAATTGTTGTAAAATTTTCTTCACAAATTTATTAAGCGTAATCCTCGCCCAGTATTTAGTACTTGTCCCATTGAGGTCAATAACAGCGTCTACCCAATGCACAACAGCTATATTTAACATATGTTATGTATGAGTATGTAATTTGTGGTAAAATATTACAATAATACTATTAAAGTACCTGTACATATGCGGTTTCCTTCGGAGGGAGTAGTAACAGAAAAAGAAAAAAAAAATGACAAGTTATTATTTTCATTCATATAATTTTTTTTTTTTTTTGCTTTAAATATATTTTTAAATATTGAGTAATATCTTTAATATATTTTTAAAAGGCTATGATATGAATAAATGATATAAATGATAATGATGCTATATGAATGCTTTTATACCTCACACATAACATGGTCGGTATACTAAATTTGTCATTCCGTTTGTAACATTAAGAAGGAGGCATCAGAAACTCTACAAAGTTTATACATATATTCTTGATTACCATAAAAAACTGAGTCAATCTAGACCTGTACGTCCATCAAACTGTTGTTTGCACTATTGCAGTTGTAAATTTAGAGATATTAAGGTGCAATTTTTTACAGACACATAACGTATTTAAATTGGCAAAAACTGTAAAAAGCCACGCCCACAATGGACAAAAATGTACTTATCTGCCACAAAAGTTGACCTATGAACATGAAATTTAGTGTTAATATTAATAGTTATTTCATTCATCGCCAAAAATGGGCGTGGTCGAATAACATACATGCCCACAATTTACACCAAAAACTATAGAACTAGACTTATAAGCTAATACGTAATACATACACTATTAGGCGCAATATGCATATATATTTACCACACCCACCGTTGTGGATTTAACATTTGGCTTAAGCCAAATGTGGATTTCTTACTTGTTTTAACCAAAAATAATTGATTAATTTTTGTGGTGCAAATTTTTTTACGTAATCTGTTAGCGTGGCAAGTATATGTAGTGTACGTGTCAATTAGTGTATGTGTTACATGTTATCTCAGCCGTTGAATTCTACACCAATGTCTTTTTTATATCCTCCACCTCAGTGATGAGGGTGTACTAAGTTTGTTCTTTCGTTTGCAACTCCCAGAAGGAGGCGCCAGAGACCCTACAAAGTATATATATTCTTGATCAGTGTCAAAAACTGAGTCGATTTAGACATGTGTTTCCGTGTGTCCGTGTGTCTGCCTGTTGTTGGCATTCTCACGGGCGTAAATTTAAAGATATTGAGGTGAAATCGCTATTTAAAATGGGCAAAATCGGTCAAGAGCCACCCCCACAATCAACAAAAAAAATTTTATCTGCCACAAAAATTGAGCTATAAACTTGGAATGTACATCTATTAATTAGCTTAATCGATATGCCAAAAATGAGTGTATTGAGATTACAGACATGCCTACAATCAATAAAAATCTTTATATCTGCCACAAAAGTTGACCTATAAACTTGTAATTTGGTACGCATATACATAGTTATCCCATTGACTGAAGTGCCAAAAATGGGCGAGGTCGGATAACAGACACGACTACAATTTACAAAACACCATATTTACCATAAAACTAGACTTGCTAGCTGATATTTAATACGTACATTATTAGAGGGCCCAATATATATATATTTTCCACGCCCACCGTTGTAGAGGTGGAGGGTAGTTAAGATGTGGCCTAAGCCAAATTTAGTTTTCTTACTTGTTATTCGTAAATTGTGGCTCTTTTTCAACACATTGATGGATATAGTAATTACAATACGCATATTAAATTTGTTATTTTCAGCTTTATTTTCGTGGTCATAAAAAAGTTTTATTAATAGTGGCGTGGCTGTTATGGGATTTTTCCCATTTTTTAATTAGAAAATCTAGTCTATACAAAATTTCATCTTGATATATCAAGATTTACAACCCTAAGCGTTTTAAAATCAGACGGATTCACGGACATACATGTTTAGTTCTTCTCAGTTTTTGATGCTGATCCAGTATATATGTACATATATTTTGTAGGGTCTTTTTTCCAAGAATTATTAGGTGTATAAAAACACTTTTTTGCGGTAAACAAAATCAAGTGATAGATACGAAGATTTTCATCAATCTGTAATCTGCACTCCTGTAATTCCGTTTGCAACATCCAGAAGACGGTGTCAGAGACCCTACAAAGTATATATTCGGTTTAGAAATGTATGTCCGTAAGTCCGTATGTCTGTCTGTTGTTGACATTCTCACGTTCGTAAATTTTGAGCTGATATTATGTACAATGGCACTTTTAGTTTTTGCGCACAAATCGCTATTTATAATGGGCAAAATCAATTAGGATCCACGCCTACAATCGGCAAAAATATATTTATCTGCCACAAATATTGAATTAAAAAATTGGAATTTGGTGTGTGTATATATATATTACGTTTAATGTAGTTAAAAATTAATCACAAAAATTTAATTAAAAATTAATCACAAAAACATGCAAATTAAAATCAATTAATGCTTAATAAAAGTTATTATACAAAAAACTATCACGGACATATATAGCAAACAAGAAGAGGTCATATGTGCAAGGGATAACTATTAATGTGTGCACTAAATTTCAAGTTCATAGGTCAAATTTTGTGGTAGATATATAGATTTATTGTTGATTGTGGGAGTGCCTATTATCCGACCATGCGTGTTTTCAATACATAGATGGATGGTGTAATTATAAATATAAGTACCAAATTTCAACTTAACGTATACATTTTTAAGGCAAATAAATAGATTTTTGTTATATTAAATTTTTGTTGACTGAACGGTTTTGCCCATTTTAAAAAAAGAACTGTGTTCAAAAACTAAAAGTGTCTGTACAAAATTTTAGCTCAATATCTCAAAATTTAAGCTCGTGAGAATGTCAATAACATGCTGATCAATAATATTTATACTTTGTAGGGTCTCTAACGCTTCCTTCTGGGTATTGAAAACGGAATGACAAATTTAGTATACCCCTAATCTTATCTGGGGGTGTAAAAAGAGACAAATGGTGCACTTATCTGGTAAATCCAAACAAGTGAAATGATCATGAAATTGTTTTATAGATTTAATTAATTAGATTTAACAATGAAATTAAATTTAAATTATAAACAATTTTGCACGTGTGTGAGTGTGTGTTTTTAAAATGTCCTGTTTGATATGCCAGGCAGGCGTTAATGTTCAATACTTAGTTGGTTTAAAATACTTACACGTATATAGTTGTTGTTGTAATTTGTATAATTATGAAATGAGGTTCATGTTGCAGGATATGTAGTTTATAATTTTTGTATATTATAAAACGATTAATAGCAAGAATGAATGAATGAATGCATATAAATCATGATGTGATTAATTATGTAATATTAAATAATTAAGGAAAATATTTATAGACTAGCAAACAGCACAAACACTTTAAATTGAAATTTTGAAATTATATCTCTCTCTCTCCATATCACATGTTTTTCTGTCGCCATGTACAATTTTAAAAAGAACTTTTCTATTATTATAAATTGAAATTCATTTCAAGTCAATTGTTTGTGTTTCTTATTCTTTTGTTGCCTTTTACTCTTACAAACGCAACGTATAAAAATAAAAGTTTGCTTATGCGTATTTGTGCATGTTATATATATATATATATACGTATATTATACTTTTATATCATTTTTACTATTGCTTACAAATGGTGGAGGTATATGTCCTTGGCCGGCCTGCAATTGTTGATATTGTTGCGGCGTTAATACAACATGTGTCAGAGTGCCATTCTCATTGACGTATTGCTGCATCACCTGACCCTGTGGCACTTGAACTGGCACCGGCATTGGTGGCGGGGGTGGATGATTCTGTGACACCATTTGTACTGCAGTAGGACCTAAAACAACAACAACAATTTAATACAAAATAAAGTCAATACAAAAATTTATTTAATTTATTTTATTTAGCTTAAACATTATGAAATATTTGCTATTGCCAATATAAGCTTTATGATTACGGTTTGAGTAATATATGTGTACGAGTATTTACATATTATATGCATATAAAGCAAATCATGTGAAAGCGCCATGATGGCGTCAGCATATCATATGTTCAGGATTATCAACGAATTATTGGCTTTGCCAGCAAGCATGACTTGACACGGGTTGTTATATGCATAAATAGGCTTTTATGGTATCATTTTATATATATATATATACTTAAAAGAATCTGAAGAGTGCTGAGGTAGACCCACGGCCTGCCAGAGTTTAATCCAAAGACTTTGACTATTTTTGATCTTGTCTTTAAATTACAATTTTTTGTATATTTAAAAAAAAAGAAAATTCGACATTGCTTAATAATAGGTGCTGTGAATACTTTTATTTAGTGTTTTTGCTTTGTTAAATATGTCCTGGTTTATGCAAGAATGTTAGTTGTAACTGGTGCGAGTGGATATTATCTGTGGCTTTAGTATGTCATTTGTGTTTTAGCTTATTCAAGAGTTCGGACAGTGATTAGTATAAATAAATGCTTTTATGCTACCAGTGTCTTAGCTAATTCAAGAGCTTGGACAGCGATGCTTTTAAATGCTTTTTGTATTATAAAATCTTTTGTATATATTTTGAGAGGATAATTCGACTCTCAAGCTCCCTATGTCCTTACTGAGCTAGAGAAGATTTAATCAACTCTCGCTTAGTGCAATATTATCTGAGATAGAGAGGATTTAATCAAGTCTCGCCTAGTGTAATATTATCTGAAATAGAGAAAATCTAATCAACTCTCGCCTAGTGTAATCTTAGCTGAGATAGAGAGGATTTAATTAACTCTCGTGACTAGTGTAATGTTAGCTAAATACAAAAAAATGTTAACCAGAGTAGAGAGGATAACATCAACTCTCGTATCTAGTTCCTAGACAATTACTCTATCACCTGAGGAATATTTCCCTAGCTATAAAAAATGTTAACCAGATTATAGAGAATATAAAGAACTCTCTATCTACTTCCTAGACAACCTACCTAACACCAAGCTATCCTAAAACTAGCTAGTTTTCTGTGCGTTGCGCGCCTTTTTATAAGCCAGTGGCTGAGCTTTTGCGTTGCTAGTAAGAGGTTTGTTGTAAGCTTTGCAACATTACAGCAGATCTTGCTACATATGTTTTATAATAAATCCAGAGTTGTATCTACAGCTCATGTTACAATTAATTACAGGATAACTTGAAACATATTATAATATTTAAACAAATATACAAAAGGAGGAAAAAATAAAGGAAATATAACAAAATTCAACTTCATTGCTAAGATTCGAACGTGTAGGTAAAAGAAAGAGAATCAAACAAAAAATTTTAAATTCATAAAAGAGAAAAAATAATGTAATAGTAATAATCGTGTGATGGGAATTTTACTTTAAAATTTCCTCATCACAATACATAGATAATAATAAAAATGTATATAAAATTTGTTTGAATATGTGTAATTTTTAAACGTCAAAATTAAAAATTATTTTCGTAAACGTCTTTTTTTTTTGATAAAATATTTTTTTTTTCATATTTTAATAAAATGTATTGATTGAAAGACGAGTCTTATTAAATATACATTGAATTGAACTATTTATCGCGCCCGATTACCCATATATACTCTAAACACTCTACTCTTAATTGGAATTGGAAAGAACTCAAATTGAATTTGTACTTTGTGTGGAATTGGCTACAACCCAAATGGAATTGAAAATAATAACTCAATTGAAAGAATTTACACATAATTTGAAATAACTCTAATGATAAAGAATATAACTCAAATGGAATTAAAAATAACTCAATTGAATTGAAAATCACTCAATTAATCATAGAAAGAACTTAACTGAAAAAAATAACTCAAATGGAATTTGAAAAAAACTTAAATGGAATGGAAAATACCTCAAACGTAATTCATAATAACTCAATTGGTAATAGAAAGGACTTAAGTTTGAAATAACTCAAATGTATTTGAAAATAATTTAAATGGAATTGAAAATAACTCAATTGCGAATAAAATGACTGAAATGGAATTTTGAAATAACTCAAATGGGAGTCTATATCCACTCCTCTTACAAACTAACTGAGTAAACCACTGTGTAATACTCTATTTAAATATACGTGTATAGGCATGGAATAAGTAGTTATGGTATCGATGAGGATCCTTAGTAGTCTATGCAAGGCCATTATACCAATCTACCCTGGGTATTAAAACACTAACAACAACACTTGTTCAATAGTAGACATCTTTCCTTTCGTATGGTGTTTTTTTTTTTCATGTAAAAATGTCTGTACTGCCACTTTTAATGCGTACATTTATTTCTGTTCATATAGTGCGTAGGGCATATAGTCTCATTATACGCTCAATGAAAATAAATATTTTTCTTGTTCTTATAAACATAAAAAAACTTATACAAGATGAAGCCAGCATATGGGGTAAAAACGGGTTCAACTATAATTACCATTTTATAATAAAAATGCGTAACTTTTCATTATTTTGAAGTAGATTAGAGAGAGAAAGAATAAGCATAACCCAGTTACATAGATAATGTGGTACTATAATAACTAGTAGGCATTAATTGTATTCATCACTCATTCATACGATTTTTTTTCATCTTTCAACTCATATGCTATTATATGCTTTGCTTTAATATTTTTTTAATCTTAATTTTAATTTGTCGTTCACTTTTAACCAACTTGAGACGCCCACATACCCAGACTTACATACTTGTGACACATTTTTATAGAATTTTTAAAAGTCGACTGAAACCGAGTTTGTAATACATACAAGTAAAGACTTGAAAACAGACATAACATCATGAAGTATTATAAAAAAGAGGCGTAAAAAAAATTCTTAAAAGCTTTATAGTAAATTAATAAGTTTTCTATAAACTTAATATTTTGCGTATATGCTTAGTGTAGGGTGCCAGAGAAGACATTTCATTTTATTTGTCTGTCTCATCTACTTCAGGTAGCATAAATATAATAACGGCTGATATGTCTGCATTATGTTTATTATATATATTCATACAAACAAAACTTAACACACATGCGTTTACATACTACTCTCAGACTATGTCTGAATGACTTATTTATCTTACTGCCATAATAATGGGATACGGTGGACTTCGCTTTGCTTTGCTTTGAGCTTAAGAGTTACATCCATTAGACCACATCATGAATTATTAGATTAAAAGGAGTTTATAAAGTGTATTTTCAAGTGTGTTTTGAGTCAGTTGTACGGTAACAAAAAAAAAATAAAAATCAAATTGACAGCTGATGTTGTTAGAAAAATGTGATAAACTAATTTTTATATGGTGGTATATATGTGTTTGTGAAAGCGAAGGCAAGGCCAAGAAGGAGGTGGAGACTACACAAAGTATATATATTCTCAATCAGCGTCACATACTGAGTCGATGTAAGTATGTGCGTCTGTCCGTGTGTTCTGTTCTAATCACTCTCCTAATCGTAAAAATTGAGATATCTAAACTAAGATATTCTAAACTTGACTGAGATCAATAAAATCTTTTTGTTTGTTTCTAGTTCAACTTGATACCGACACATAACTGAGACGCTATACAAATGAACTAAAGTGGTAAAAATTAGTACTACAAACATAGCATAAAGCGCTAAATTTTGGTACAAAAGTAATAAAATGTACTTAAAGTCGGGTCTAGCATGACCACTTCATACCTCTTAGGTCTAAAAATAATGCTATAATTAGTTTAGTAAAACGGTAAACTGAAGTAATTACCATATATTTACTTTTTGTAAAATGATATGGGAAGAGGTTCTAAAAATGATCCGATCCGGTTGAAATCTGGTATAGTAAAATATTAAGCCAAATAACTACTCTTTCCTAACTTTTGACGAAATAAATTCGCCATTCGTGAATTTTTCATAGAGATTTTATTATACCCTGCACATAATATGCAACACACAGAAAGAGGCGTCAGAGACAAAGTATATAAATATATTCTATAAATCAGCGTCGAAAACTGAATCTATCTAAAAATGAATGTCCGTGTGTCCGTCTGTTGTTTGCATTTTGAGATATTGATATAAAATTTGGTACATTTGGTATTTTAGTTTTTGCACGCAGGTCACCATTTAGAATGAACAAAATCGGTCAAGAGCCGCGCCCACAATCAACAAAAATATATATATCTACCACAAAAGTTGACCTATGAACTTCAAATTTGGTGGCCAAATTTACAGTTATCCCATCCATCGATATGTCAATAATGAGCATGGTATAACAGACACGTCCACAATTTACAAAAAACCATATTTACCATAAAACTAGACTGATATGTATATACATACACTATTAGAGAGCGCAATGTATATATAATTGCCGTGACCACCGTTGTGGATGTGGAAGGTATTTAAGATTCGGCCTAAGCCAAATTTAGTTTGACGTGAGGTTCCTGGGGTACTGTTATACCATATATCCTTACTTCTGGGTACGTTTCCATTCTAAGAGTAAATGTGACATGCACGCATTTACTTGGGTTCACTTTATTTTCCACTTATCAAGCCATTCTTCTAAGACTGAAACGTGGTTTGGTATTTGATTGGATGCCAAAGCAGAATTCGCATGGTTGCTTATTATTGCTGTGTTATCAGCGAAGGTGCGTCAGATGATGCGTTGGCAAATCTGCAGTGTATATCAGGTAGAGTGTAAGACCCAATATACTGCCTTGGGGAACTCTTGCTAAAATGTTCCTCGTTGTAGATTCCCAATCGTTGATACGAATTGAAAAATTCAGGTAATCAAGTGAGGATTAATCAATGTGAGAATTAATTTTGTTAAGTAATAATCTTTCTAGGAGCTTTGACATAATCGACAGCAAGCTTACGGGTCTATATGATGTTACTTGAGAACTATGTTTTTCTGGCTTTGCTACCATGACAATAATGTATTTGTTCCAACCTATTGGGAAGTATCCTTTGCGAAATATAGCGTTGAAGACGCATAATACATAATACTTTTATAGCGCATTGTGACAGTTCGCGAATTATCTTTGCTGTGATATTATCATATCTTGGCGCTTTGTTTATTTTTAGGTTATTTATCGCTTTTATTATTTGGGGTAGAGGAATACGAATAAGGCTTTGTATTATTAAAATCCGACAGTTATTCAGCGGTCATATTATAGCTAGTCGCGAACGATTTCTCCGTAACGGTATTTTCGCCGTAGGATCATTGGGGTCAGTGTTGATCGTTGTATTACTGTAGGGCGATCTATACGTAAATACATTATTACAAATGCGTTGTCGCACTGCCGGAATGTTAATTTCATTTGGCTTAAATATACTTTCCGAATAGTTTGAAAATGCCTCACATTTCTAATATAGACTTCTTGCCTATTTGCCCATTTTTTTTTTCTGATCGGGCAATCGGTTTTAGTGGGCGGATTTGGTTTTTTGGAGCTTTCCATAAGTTGTTTGGCTCAAATTGTAATTGAAAATCAACCTCAAAACTCTTTTTATTTCGCGGAGTGCTTCCTTCAAGTCCCTTGTACACTGTGCTAATTATACCCTGCACCCTGTAAAGAGTATATTAAGTTTGTGCGGATGTACTAATCGATTCAAAATTTAAATCGATTTAACCATGTCCGCTAGCTACAGGTCGCATTTTTAAAGATATTTCGAAGAAATTCGGTACAAAGACATATACTTGCCCAAAGGGCAAATTGAAAATGAACCCGATTGGACCATTTTAGATATTTCGATAAAATTTGGTATAAGGATATGTATTGGCCCAAAAAAGAACCCTTTTGAAAATGGATAGTATTGGACAATTTTTAGAACGCCTCCCCATATGAGGGGTCCTATTACTTTTGGAGATATTTCGATGAAATTTGGTGCAAGAACATATATGGACCAAATCGGACCATTTTAAGAACCAATCCCTATATAAATTATTTTTTTATTTCATAAACAAACAAAAAATTAAAAGAAAATTCTTATGTATCATTTTGAAATTTTTGAAAATACAAGTTGGTATAGAAAAAGCAGGGTATAATAAAAAATTTTATTTTTCAAATTAGAAATACCTATCCCTCGTTTTATACGTGTATTTCGAAAAAATTATTTTTATATGGAAAACCCGTGTAAAACGAAAACGACTATAATAAACTTTTTTTAGACATTTATTGAACACAAAATATAACTAATACACTTATGCCCATTATTACAGTCATTACTTAAACAACTGTTGATTATTATATCATACATTTCGTTATTACAGTGTCGAATATCATCCATTACTTAACCAATGCTTTTTCATTGTTTACATAGTAGTTGGCAAAACAGCTGATCTAATTGACAAACATAATTTGTAAACATATTAAAACAAATACTATATATACGTATTAATATAAAAACATGAAATAAATAAAGAAATATAAAACAAATAAAAATTGCTGCTTGTATTGTCTTCTTTTTTGGTTTCCATACTATTTTTACGTGTACCTGAATCAAAAAATACAAAATTTTCATACAATTTTTAAAATTGAAATATATTTATTTATTTGTTTTGACAATAAAACCATATGATTTTCACGGTCTTACCAAATATAAAAGCAATAACCATTAGTCATATTTGAAAGCACTGTAACAATGAAAAAGAAATCAACAAAAAATCCAAAGAAATTATCTTCATAGAAAAAAAAATATTGTACTTCATTTAAATAATGAAATTTTGGAAAAATAACTATAAATAAGACTTATGTTCCTAATTTTATTCAAACTTAATTGCTATCACTTTTAACGAAAAGAAGGCTCTTTTATGAAATTGTATATCAGATTACAGATCACTTGGTAATATAATCTCATTAGATTGTGTTTCTACAGTTGCTGTATTGATTTAGTCGTAGCCACAGTTTTGTGCGATATATAATTTTTTAAAGATAAAATTTTTTCGAGGTATATTGGGATTTTCCTTTATTGTGAACGTGTCTCTTAACCGATTTTGCCCAATTTCAATACGAAACAGCGAAATTAAACTAAGAATAAGTGTGCCAAGTTTCAATTTGATATCTCAAAAATTACGACCGTGAGAGTGCCAACAACACAGTGTATACGTCTGATATACATTCTCGTGTAATCAAAATTAGTTATTTTATACATAATTTTTTTTAACTTTTGATTTTAAAAACCGTATACGAACGAAAACGTACAAAACGAGTAGTGTGTAAAACGAGGGATAGGTGTAGTACAAACAAGTAAGAAAACTAAATTTGGCTTATTCCAAATCTTAAATACCCTGCACCTTCACAACGATTGGCGTGGTAAATAAATATATAATGCGAACTCTAATAGTGTATGTGTTACGTATCAGCATGCAAGTCTACTTTTACGTTGAATATGATTATTTGTAAATTGTGGGCGTGTTTATTATCCGACCACGCCAATTTTTGGCACGTCAGTCATTGGGATAACTATGTATATGCGTACCAAATTTAAAGTTCCTAGGTTATTTTTTGTTGCAGATATAAAGATTTTTATTGATTGTGAGCGTGTTTGTAATCCGAATACACCCATTTTTGGCATATCGATGAAGCTTATATTTATAAATGTACATACTAAATTTCAGGTTTGTAGCTCAATTTTTGTGGTAGATAAATAAATTTAGGTCGATTGTGGGCGTGGCTCTTGACCGATTTTGACCATTTTAAATAGCGATCTGAATGCAAAAACTATAAGTGTCAGTACAAAATTTTGGATCAATATCTCAAAACTTACACCCGTGGGAGTGCCGACACCAGACAGACACACGGACAGACATGTCTCAAACGATTTATTTTTTCATGCTGATTAAGAATATATATAGTTTGTGGGATCTCCGAGGCTTCCTTCGATGTGTTGTAAACGGATGATTAAAATGAATATACCCTTTTCCCTAAGGTGGAGGGTATAAAAAAATAAACGAGAAGTAAATTTTTAGAAATATGTCTAAAGATAATAAAGTAGTGTAACTCAGTAATAAAAAAGAAAATACAATTTGTAAATACATTTTAAGAAAATAGTACACTGATCGTAAATTAATTATACATAATTTGGTTCATGGTAGCGCTTGAAACATTCTCCAGATAATTTTTAGATTTTTTTGGTACACCAATGCCAAATTTTGTTCAAGAAAAATCTTATTTCGACGACTAGTTTATTCAGACTAATTACACATTACCGTTATTGCACACACGGTGTGCAAGCCGTCTTATCGCCACTGAAAACAATTGCACACACGGTGTGTAGATAGGAACAGGCACCGGATAGGCGGACATGCTAAAATCGATTTAGAAAATTATACTGAAACGATCGGTATAATGAAAGAGTTGCAAAAATCTGCACCAACTTAATATACAGTTTGCCGCAACCGGTGTATTAAGCCTAGTATCTAGCTCCATACCCACATAAATCTATATTTTTGAAATTCTCTTTTTTTCCTACCAATAATAAGAAAATATTGTAATTAACTATGAATAATAACAATATGCATCTCTATTATATTCTCTCTGATTGGTATTCATATTGCTATAATAATGTGTAATGCATTACACATGTCTAATCAATACGTACGGATATGCGTTGAATATGTTAAATGAATGACTGTGTAAAAATGTGTTTATATGCGTAAGGTTTATATGGGATTAAGGCTCCATGGTAAGTATTTATATGCAAAACTTAATGCAGAATATTTGTTTATGTTGTGGTTGTTGTTGTTATTATTATTCTTTCTTCTACTTTATTATACACATCACATAAAGTGGGGGTATACTAAGTTTGTTCTTTAGTTTGCAACACTCAAAAGCGGCGTCAGAGACCTTACAAAGTATATATAATCTTCATTAGCATCAAAAACTAAATAGATTTAGACATGTATATCGGTAAGTTCACTTTTAGGTTTTGACGCAGTTCGCTATTTTAAAAAGGGCAAAACCAGTTAGGAGCCACGCGCACAATCAACAATAATATATTTATCTGACTCAAATATTTGGACGTTTAGTTGAAATTTGGTACATTATTTATAATTACTCCATTTATCAATGTGTTGAAAATAGCTATGGTCGCATAATGGATACGCCCACAATTTATGGAAAACCATATTAACCCTAAAAATAGACTTGCAAGCTGATACGTAATACATATACTAATAGAGGGATATGTATTTGCTACGCCCACCGTTGTGGATGGTATTTAAGATTTGTTCAAAGACAAATTTAGTTTTCTCACTTGTTTAATGATGGGTTTGGGCAATATAACTCAGAGACAGATACATAGGCAGGGAGAGATATAAAGCATAGATCTTCAGCCATAGACAAATCGACGCATAATATTATTCTTTTCTTGATGTTGTTGCTGTCATTTATTAAAATATATACTTTTTTATACATTCTGTTCTGTTCTGTAAGCTTTTCACATCATCATCATCATCATCATCATCAAGAACAACAACAACAACAACAACGACAACGATGACGACGACAACAACAATGTTTGTTTTATTAATACACACAAATATAAACATTTTCTATGTTTCCTTCTTCTTTCTTTATTCTTGCAAGAGTTATTACCGGAGAAAAACAATAAATAAACACATAAGTAACATTACAAAATTCATGTACGCGGTTGACAGTAAAGATTTTATTTGTTCCCCTCCCCACCACCACCAGAAATGATTTCCCTTTTTCATAGACGAATTTATTGTAGTTAAAGTAGGAATGTACGAACTATTTTCAAGTGTTTTTAAAACATTTCAACTCAATTTCTTTAAATTTACGATCGTGAGAATGCCAACGGAAAGATACACGGATACATGGACGGATATATCTAGACAGACTTAGTTTTTGATGCTGATCAAGAATAACATATATTTACTTTTAAAGATCTCAAATACGTCCTTCTAGGTGTTGCAGACGGAATGACAAAATTTTTCCAACAAATTATGTGAGGGGAATAAAATTGATATAATTGGGGATGATAAACTATATCTTGTGTATAATTGCGCCCCTATTTTTTACCAAATATTAAAGTCTTATTTCATTTTGATAGTCGGTTACCACACGAAATACGGTTTTTTGTACAGATGTCGGTGTGTCTTTTATTTGACGGCACCTATTTTTGACATATCAATGTTTACAGTTCATATAAATATGTATTAGATTTAAATTTTGTACCTGTACCTTTGTGACTGGGCCCCGCCCTGATACGGAGTACCGGTATAGGTGCTTCATCCAAGGATCACGGGGCCAAAACAAAAATGCAAAAAGCATATTATATAAGATCCCTTGGAAAAATTCCTTGGGATCAATAACTACCTTTTAGCAAACATAACACCAATGGGATACCAACCCATGGGCAATAGGCTGTCCGAAGTTGGGAGATCAAGTGATCGACAGTCCTACCAAAGACTAAGTTTGGTACCGCGGGGTACTGGAGCCCCAAGAACTTAGGTTCTTGCCAGTACGTACTCTTGGGTAGGCCCCCTTGTGGGAGCTTCGCGGGGGCTGTAAAATTGCTGGTAGTGCATGGCAAAAAACCCTGTCACCAAGGGGTGAACTTACATGGCCTATAATGTGAGTTCTAAAGTTGGGACCTCCTTCGGGGGGGGGCGCAGGGACGCTCAAATCCCTATAAAACGTCTAATAGAGTCTCTACGACGGGTATAGACGTAAAACACACACTTCATGTATCTTTGTGACCTTAAGAGATTTTTGACAATTATGGGCGTTGCTATTAATTTTTTTTGCTTTATTTATATATGTAGAAAACTAAATCTCATATATTGCAAATGTTTCATTATTCTTTTTTTTTTTTTGTCATTTTCCATTTGTCTCTGTCGCAATTCATACACATACACTTACATATACATATATACTTACACATACACATGAGAAAAAGAAACTCCAGCGAAGATAAAAGCAAAATTTTGTGCAGTGATATAATTTATTATATTTTAAATTAAAACACTGGTGTTAAATTTGCAAAAATATCAAAATTACATACTTTGTGGAACTTTTGAAAAACTTTTTTCCTGACCAAATTGCTGATCCCTGAACTTTTTTTTGGCCAAAAAAGGGTTGCTCACGGTGAGTTCGTTCCTTTTACTTTTAATATTTTCTCGAGAGCGACGCTATAGTAAACGAAATCTGATCGTTCATAATAGTAACCCCTGCAGTGGGATCACTGGATTTACTTGTAACCAGCGTGATCCTTGATCGCTGTGCATTTTTGGTGTGAAAATAAATTTAATTATCACTTCACATTACATTCAATTACATTATACATACATTATAATCTGTGTTTTCTTATTATACCTTGCACCACCCTGTGGAAAAGGGTTTATTAAGTTTGTGCGAATGTTTGTAACTCCTAAACGGAAAATGCCACACCTTCAGTTATACCGATCAATTTAGAAATAAATCCGAATCGATTTAACGATGTCCGTCCGATGTCCGTTTATTTGTGCGCAAGGTACAGGTCGCATTCTTTGAGATATTTGATGAAATTTGGTAAAAAGACATGTATTGGTTCAAAGAGGAACCCTATTGAAAATGGACCGGATTGGTCCATTTTTAGAACCCCTCCCCATACTAGGCCCTATTATTTTTTGAGATATTTCGATGAAATTGGCCCAAAAATAAACACTTTTGAAAATGGATATGATCGGACCATTTTAGAACCCCTTCCCATATAATTTTTTTTTTATTTCAATAACCAAACAAAAAATAAAAAATTTTCTGATATGTATCAAATTGAAATTTTTTGAAAATAGAATAATAAAATTTTTTATTATACCTTGCTTTTACAAAGAAAAAAATTAAATTAAATAATAATATATTAAGTGGTATAGGGTATTTAATGGTCGGGCTATAATGTTTTCACTTATATTCATCAGTGCCTTTTTTATTTTTCACGTATACATACTGTGCTTTTTCCTTTCTTCTAATTGTTTTTCTTCTCTCTCCCGTTTACATTGCCACCTGTTCTTTTGTTCGTTTTTTCTTTTTCTCTCCCTCTATTTGCAAAACTGAGAGTTGGCGTTACATTATTTCGAGACCTGACTCTAATGTATTACTATTACTATTATTTATTATTATATTATTACTTATTATTTCTATTATTTTGGTATTTCTATTATTATTATTATACCCTAACTTCTACTAGGATAATTAGAGATGGGATTAGGGCGTACGCCACCGCGCGAAATAGGGGCGAAACAAGCGCTCGACTCGCCAAATACATCAGCGGGAAAGGGTACTCCAAAGGAGGGTGAACCAACCAATGATAAAACGGCGCGATCGCCTGCCAAGCTAAGTGCAATTAGGGACAAAGTAAGGTCTTATTCGTCTCCACCTTGTCTTGATGCATCAAAGGATAACAAGGATGTACAGAAAGAAGACGCATTCTTGCTACTGAGCGAAAAAATACAGGAACTCGTAGAAATGATGTGTGAAGGCAGATGCTCAATCCACCAACCTATGCGAGACTTGGTGGAATCCTTAGTAGTCCTTCATGGAAAGGCCGCCAAAAAAATCGCAGCAAGGGTAAAAGTTAACAATACGACAATACAAACTTCTCCGGTACTTAAACAGAAGGTCAACGTTATAAAACGGTCGAGAGGCGAAAATTCTGCAGAGGGCACCCAGGTGAAAAAGAGCAAGAAGGAGGCGCCCAAAAAAGAAGAGAAGATCCAAATCGTAGTAGAAAAAACAAAAAGGAAGATAATGGACCTTGTGTGAAAGTTTTATCCAAAGACAGGAAGAAACAACAAAAACCTGCCAAACCTAGGCCAGACGCGATTATAATCGAATGTAAAGGCTGAGATCTTGCGGAAAATAAAAATGGATCCGAAGCTCACAGAACTAGGTCAAAGTGCCACAAAGATAAGAAGTACACAAAAAGGAGACGTACTACTTCAGCTAAACAACTCGGGAGACAAACCTAAAGAGTTTACGGATATAATCAGCAACTCGCTTGCAGAGCATGCAGAGCACGGAAAGGCTGACTAAAGAAATAAAAGACATTGATGAAATTACTACGGTTGAAGACGTATGTCACACTTCGGTGACGACTTGAAGAAAACATGCGAGGTAGTAAACCTCCGCAAAGCATACGGTAACACACAAATCGCCACCGTCAGAGTACCAGGAGATAGGGCTAAAATACTGCTGGATTTTGGTTGGTAATATGTCGTAAGAGGGAGCAGAAAACACTAAAAAAGTGTTTCAAATGCATAGAGTACGGACACACAGTACGATGTTGTAAAAGCAATATCGATCGCTTTAAGCTATGCCGCAGATGCGGTAAGGAAGACCATATCGCAAAACAGTGCGACAAGGACCCCCTATGTATGTTTTGCACAAACCAACCGTCTTTAAGAAAGCAATAGCAACCACGAATTAAAAATCTTACAGATCAACCTAAACCACTGTGAAGCAGTACAAAACCTGCTGGGACGAAAATGTAGACATCGCTATAATAAGTGAACCCTACAAACACCAGACCATTGTAGTTGGGCTCAAGACTTAACCGGGAGCACGGTAATATGGTCATGCGGCCTTCACGCCTTTGAAGATATTGTGTACTCCCCGCGCGGTTTTGTTAAAACAAAAATTAAAGATGAACGATGGACTCACAATAAATACCAGGACATGTTGGATATTCTGACTGTCGATGCCAGAAGCAGACGCCCTATTATCATCGGTGGAGATTTCAATGCATGGGCGACGAATTTGGGACCATCCTTGGCTGGAATGGGGTCCATCATTAACATCACTTTTGTGAGTAGTACGCTTGTTAGAAGTGTTTCATAGTGGGTGAGTGAAATTACATTCATAGCCACTACCAAGCAGAAGGACGCCTGCGATGGTTCTATGTCTAAAAGGAATAGAAATAGACTAAAGAACGCATGATACTGGTGGAATAATGAAATCAAGTACCTAAGGGCGCTATGCTTGAAAGTCAGAAGGAAAATGCAGAGATCACGGAATAGGCCAGGGTTTATAGAGCGCTTAAGCGAATTTAGAACGCTAAAAAAATCGTTACAACTGGCTATAAAAACTAGCAAAAGACTGTGTTTTAGACAAATTTGTGCGGGAGCAAACGTAAACCCATGGGGAACAGCCCATAAGGTGGTTACGAAAATTCAACAAAGGTACAACCTACGGACCCTGTATAAGAAGTAAAAAGTAAAAAGTAAAAAGTAAAAAGTAAAAAGTAAAAAGTAAAAAGTAAAAAGTAAAAAGTAAAAAGTAAAAAGTAAAAAGTAAAAAGTAAAAAGTAAAAAGTAAAAAGTAAAAAGTAAAAAGTAAAAAGTAAAAAGTAAAAAGTAAAAAGTAAAAAGTAAAAAGTAAAAAGTAAAAAGTAAAAAGTAAAAAGTAAAAAGTAAAAAGTAAAAAGTAAAAAGTAAAAAGTAAAAAGTAAAAAGTAAAAAGTAAAAAGTAAAAAGTAAAAAGTAAAAAGTAAAAAGTAAAAAGTAAAAAGTAAAAAGTAAAAAGTAAAAAGTAAAAAGTAAAAAGTAAAAAGTAAAAAGTAAAAAGTAAAAAGTAAAAAGTAAAAAGTAAAAAGTAAAAAGTAAAAAGTAAAAAGTAAAAAGTAAAAAGTAAAAAGTAAAAAGTAAAAAGTAAAAAGTAAAAAGTAAAAAGTAAAAAGTAAAAAGTAAAAAGTAAAAAGTAAAAAGTAAAAAGTAAAAAGTAAAAAGTAAAAAGTAAAAAGTAAAAAGTAAAAAGTAAAAAGTAAAAAGTAAAAAGTAAAAAGTAAAAAGTAAAAAGTAAAAAGTAAAAAGTAAAAAGTAAAAAGTAAAAAGTAAAAAGTAAAAAGTAAAAAGTAAAAAGTAAAAAGTAAAAAGTAAAAAGTAAAAAGTAAAAAGTAAAAAGTAAAAAGTAAAAAGTAAAAAGTAAAAAGTAAAAAGTAAAAAGTAAAAAGTAAAAAGTAAAAAGTAAAAAGTAAAAAGTAAAAAGTAAAAAGTAAAAAGTAAAAAGTAAAAAGTAAAAAGTAAAAAGTAAAAAGTAAAAAGTAAAAAGTAAAAAGTAAAAAGTAAAAAGTAAAAAGTAAAAAGTAAAAAGTAAAAAGTAAAAAGTAAAAAGTAAAAAGTAAAAAGTAAAAAGTAAAAAGTAAAAAGTAAAAAGTAAAAAGTAAAAAGTAAAAAGTAAAAAGTAAAAAGTAAAAAGTAAAAAGTAAAAAGTAAAAAGTAAAAAGTAAAAAGTAAAAAGTAAAAAGTAAAAAGTAAAAAGTAAAAAGTAAAAAGTAAAAAGTAAAAAGTAAAAAGTAAAAAGTAAAAAGTAAAAAGTAAAAAGTAAAAAGTAAAAAGTAAAAAGTAAAAAGTAAAAAGTAAAAAGTAAAAAGTAAAAAGTAAAAAGTAAAAAGTAAAAAGTAAAAAGTAAAAAGTAAAAAGTAAAAAGTAAAAAGTAAAAAGTAAAAAGTAAAAAGTAAAAAGTAAAAAGTAAAAAGTAAAAAGTAAAAAGTAAAAAGTAAAAAGTAAAAAGTAAAAAGTAAAAAGTAAAAAGTAAAAAGTAAAAAGTAAAAAGTAAAAAGTAAAAAGTAAAAAGTAAAAAGTAAAAAGTAAAAAGTAAAAAGTAAAAAGTAAAAAGTAAAAAGTAAAAAGTAAAAAGTAAAAAGTAAAAAGTAAAAAGTAAAAAGTAAAAAGTAAAAAGTAAAAAGTAAAAAGTAAAAAGTAAAAAGTAAAAAGTAAAAAGTAAAAAGTAAAAAGTAAAAAGTAAAAAGTAAAAAGTAAAAAGTAAAAAGTAAAAAGTAAAAAGTAAAAAGTAAAAAGTAAAAAGTAAAAAGTAAAAAGTAAAAAGTAAAAAGTAAAAAGTAAAAAGTAAAAAGTAAAAAGTAAAAAGTAAAAAGTAAAAAGTAAAAAGTAAAAAGTAAAAAGTAAAAAGTAAAAAGTAAAAAGTAAAAAGTAAAAAGTAAAAAGTAAAAAGTAAAAAGTAAAAAGTAAAAAGTAAAAAGTAAAAAGTAAAAAGTAAAAAGTAAAAAGTAAAAAGTAAAAAGTAAAAAGTAAAAAGTAAAAAGTAAAAAGTAAAAAGTAAAAAGTAAAAAGTAAAAAGTAAAAAGTAAAAAGTAAAAAGTAAAAAGTAAAAAGTAAAAAGTAAAAAGTAAAAAGTAAAAAGTAAAAAGTAAAAAGTAAAAAGTAAAAAGTAAAAAGTAAAAAGTAAAAAGTAAAAAGTAAAAAGTAAAAAGTAAAAAGTAAAAAGTAAAAAGTAAAAAGTAAAAAGTAAAAAGTAAAAAGTAAAAAGTAAAAAGTAAAAAGTAAAAAGTAAAAAGTAAAAAGTAAAAAGTAAAAAGTAAAAAGTAAAAAGTAAAAAGTAAAAAGTAAAAAGTAAAAAGTAAAAAGTAAAAAGTAAAAAGTAAAAAGTAAAAAGTAAAAAGTAAAAAGTAAAAAGTAAAAAGTAAAAAGTAAAAAGTAAAAAGTAAAAAGTAAAAAGTAAAAAGTAAAAAGTAAAAAGTAAAAAGTAAAAAGTAAAAAGTAAAAAGTAAAAAGTAAAAAGTAAAAAGTAAAAAGTAAGAAGTAAAAAGTAAGAAGTAAGAAGTAAAAAATATTATTGATACTCTCTTTCCAAAGAAACCGGCTCGACCCAAAACAATTGTTGATCTTTCGAGTGAAGAAATACAACCTATTGACGAGCTTAGAATAGCCACCAGATATATAGCCAAGGCGCCAGGACCCGATAAAGCACTTAAAGCGATGATCGAGGATAGGTCTGATTTATTTACTGAAACATATCAAAAATGTCTGGAGGAAGGTACGTTCCAAAAATGCTGGAAGAGACAGCCTGGTGCTTATACAGAAAGGTAAACCAGAAGTTGGCGCAGTGCAGGCATACGCAGTGCAGGCATACCAATATGCTTACTGGACACTTTGGGCAAGATATTGGAGAAAATCATATACAATCGCCTCCTCCCGTTAGTGGAAGAAGCAGGCGCTTTGTCTAAATATCAGTTACGATTTAGGAAAGGCAGATCTACCATCGACGCAGTGGACTTAATCATCAAAATAGCAGCAACAGCCATTGGCAGTAAAAGGTGGAAAGGGGGTGCCAAAGAATATTTCTCAGTTGTAACCCTAGACATCAAAAATGCATTCAATACGGCAAGCGGGCCTGTCATTTTGAATGCAGTAAAAAGAGTGAAAGGCCCCAAATACTTGTTTAAATTAATTGTTAGCTACTTTAAAGACAGAAAATTATTGGGTAATATCGATGAGGGAACAAAATCTTACAACATATCCGCAGGACTACCACAAGGCTCAATCCTTGGGCCATTGATGTGGAACTTGATGTACAGTGACGTTCTAAACCTGCCTGTACCTCGAGGAGTGAAAATTATAGGATTCGCGGATGATATTGCACTCGTCGCGGTGGCTAAACACATAAATGGAGTTGAAACGGCTACAAATGCAGCTATACGAATTGTGTGGGACTGCCTAAAATCGGTTGATCCAAAGCTGGCGGAACACAAGACGGAGGCGGTATTAATTTCGAGCCTGAAAGTTATGGAGACAATCCATGTGCAAGTAGGAAACGTTACCATAACTTCCAAACAAGCCATCAAATACTTGGGTGTTATGCTGGACTGCAAACTAAGCTTCAAGAACCATGTATATTATGCACGCGATAAAGCTACTAAGATGCACCTTACCCGCAAAGAGGGCTTTGCTAGAAAACGTATACGTCTAAGCATGCCCAGTATGAGCTCACTGTTTGAAAATCAAACAGATGAAAGAAAAATTGTGTTCAATACAAATGATTAGCTCGTTAAGAACAAGTAGCGGTTTCCGAACGATTTCTGAAGATGCAGCAAACGTCATAGCAGGAGCTATCCCAATGGACATATTGGTAGACGAAATGAAGCGCATTTTTACAAAAAAGGCTAAAAAAAAAAATTTTAAAAAAACATTATTTGCTGTATGATATGGACATATACATAAATACGGTAATAGGAACTTATTTTTTAGAGGGTTATAAAAGGTGAAGGGTATTTAAGCTTTTATCTTAACGTCTCTCTTAACCGATTTTGCCCAATTTTAATACGGAACAGCGAAATTAAACTAAGAATTAGTGTGCCAAGTTTCAATTTCATATCTCAAAAATTTTGACCGTGAGAGTGCCAACAACAGACGGACACACGGACGAACGTGTCTCAAACGATTTCTCTTTTCATGCTGATTAAGAATATATATAGTTTGTGGAGTCTCCGAGGCTTCCTTCGATATATTGTAAACGGATGATCAAAATGAATATACCCTCTCCCCTAAGGTGGAGGGTATAAAAAATGGGTACAGGTCGCACACCACCCCGATCCCCAGGAAGTAGGCAAAGCATAGTTGTTACTGCCACAAATGCCAGTATTAAGTAGAAAAACATGAAGAAGAAAATACAAACGCTAAAACGCCCTTCTGCCAACTAGGAGAAAACATTAAAATCCTAGTTGATATATTTGAAGATGGGAAGCGTAGAAGCATACACCAATCAATGAGGGACACCATAGAGAGCATAAAATAGCTCTACGAATTGGCTGCTATCAACTTACAAGATGAAGAGGCTAAAGAAGTCAACAGAAGCAACAAACTGTAGTGTGCCTACAAAATAATGCACACATATATTCATTTAATTACTTAATTTATCTTGCCTACTTAGGCAAAAAATAAAATTGTGTCACTATCTATTGTTTACGTTAATATAAGTTATTTTTAGATTTACAATTATAAGCAATATTTAAATGTGACACATGACATACATACATACTTTTAACTATAGTAAGCAATGTTTGAAATTGTTACATTAACATACATAACATTCACACTCACTCCCAATTAAAATAACCTACTTTATGTACAACCTACTTAAGTACAAATTGGTAGAATTAGAAACACTAAAAGACCAATTTAGAAATCTCGATCAAGACAGAATATCTGTAGAACTAAAAGTTCAATTTAAAAATACATATATAAATTTAAAAGAAAATTTTGAGGAACAATTGGAAAATTATAAAATGGCTTTTAATATGGAATTTGCAATGAAGACATTGCCCAGCTTCTCTGGCAAATTTAAGGAAGTCGAAAACTTTTGCAAATTTGTCGAAATACTATCAAAAATTCTGTCAGAAGCTGGTAAAACAGATCCGTTAGAATTTGTTTACCACATAAAATTCACCCAAAAGGTGAAGACGGCAATAGGCACAATTCAAATACCTAGCATATTAAAAGAATTCTATAGTTCAATCAAAAGTAATTTTAAAAACCCACAAACAATACCTACACTACACAACACTTTAAACAATTTAAAACCAGGTAGCGTTGATAATTTTAGAGATAAAGTAGTTAGTCTGATTACCCAACTAAATGACCTGCCGATCCAAGAATTAGGAAGTACAGTATCTACAGCTGAACGAAGGGTTATTTCCAAAATGAACGACAATTATGCTCTCACGGTATTTAAAAAGGAATTGACGAAAAATATAAACGGACTCTATTCGCTGCACAACCCCAATCGTTAACCCAAGCAGTCAACTTAGCTCTAGAATTGGAAAAAAGACCATAGCTTCCAAAATAAATCCCAAGTACTTAGCATAAATAAATCAAATAAAAATAGATACCAACATAGCGATACTAGATACTCCTTCCATAATTCATACCGAGACAATAATCAAAGAAATTTCAACACACATAGAAATTTCGCAAATAGATGTCCAAATCCGACGTTGAACAGCAGAACACAACCAGCATACAATAATTCCAGACAAAACACAAATATGTACAACACCAGACAGAACACAAATATGCAAAACAATTTCAGATATCCCCATGGTTCCCATAATATTAATCAAAATAATAAAAGAAGACACTTAAACTTAAAATTATTAAATTATCGAATAAAATCACCTTTTATGTTATACTTCAGACTAAGCAAAATAAAACTATAAGATTACTAGTTGATACAGGAGCAGATATTTCAATAATAAAATCTTACACAAAAGCTAACCTAATAAACAATATATACAATCTAAGTGGAATAACTACAGAAACTATACATACTATTGGAACAACATTTATACAACTACAGGTAGGACAAACAGAACTAACACATGAATTCCTTGTAGTGAATATCACCCAGATCAGATATAATACATCCAATAAAAATAAAATTAAAACAGGATTCACTTATCTTAAACAATGAATTTCAAAAAGGAGTGTTTTTGACAAATTGTATAATTCCACGTAATGGGATAAAAGACGTTAGAATTTTAAATACAACAGCACAAACAATAAACTTTAAAAATCTCAACGTACAAATTGAACCCCTTAAAAATTACCACATACTAAATACTAAAACATAAAACAAAGCCAACAAAGAGCGACTTAACAGACTGTTGGATACAATAAACATAAATCAAGAAGATAAAATTGCTAAGGATTCATTAATAGAGATATTTAAAGATTTTCAAGGCATATTTCATTTAGACGGAGAAAAACTCACGACAAATAACTTCTACATACAGAAACTTCAGACAAACGATAACACACCAGTTTACATCAAAAATTATTATTAATGGTCTTCCACAAACCCAAACTGAGGAAATTAATAATCAAGTACAGAAGCTAATAGACGAAGACATAGTAGAACTTCGGTGAGCCCTTATAATTCACCCTTACTAATTGTACCTAAAAAGACAACTAACGACACACAAAAATGGCGACTTGTAGTAGACTTTAGAAAATTGAACGACAAATTGGTAAACGACAAATTTCCACTAACTAAACTTAAAGATGTTCTTGACAAACTAGGAAGAGCTAAATATTTTTCTACGTTAGATATGACTACACACAAAAATTTCAGACCCCTAACAGCTTTCTCAACAAATAAAGGACATTACCAATTTAAACAACTACCATTCGGACTCAAAATTTCATCAAACAGTTTTCAGAGAATGCTCACAATAGCTTTAAGTGGACTGGACTCCAACGCTTTCCTCTATGTGGTATCATTACATTTGGCTGCATACTCAAACATCACAACGACAATCTCATAAAAGTATTCACTAGACTACAGAAATATAACTTGAAACTCAATGCTGATATATGTAACTTTTTGGTATCCGAAGTTATATGTCTTGGACATCTGATCACTAAGAATGGCGTCCAAACGGACCCTTCAAAATTTAATGTTATAAAAAACTATCCCACACCCAAAAATGCAGACGAAGTAAGACGATTTGTCGCACTTTGTAATTACTACAGAAGATTTATAAAAGATTTCGCACAAATTGCAAAATGTCTAAACTCCTTATTAAAAAATGATCAACCATTTATAGGGTCAAACGAATGCCAAAAAGCATTCGAAACTTTAAAACAAAAATTAATGAATTCCCCTATACTACAATACCCTGACTTTGACAAACCATTCATACTGACAACGGATGCCTCAAATTACGCATTAGGAGCCAAATTATCACAAGGAGAAATTGGACACGATTTACCAATTTCATATGCAAGCACTACCCTTTCAAAACATGACAAAAACAAACCCATAATAGAAAAAGAATTACTCGCTATTCATTGGGGTATTAAATTTTTCAGACCATACCTATTCGGTCGTAAATTCGTGGTTATTACAGACCATAGACCACTAGTGTCACTATTCACTCACAATAATCCATCATTCAAAATGAAAGCGCATTAGAATGGAATTATGCGAATATGATTTTACAGTAATATATAAAAAAGGAAGTAATAATACAAATGTTGACGCTTTATCACGGATTAAAGTAAATACTGATATGTTAAAAGATATGATACCTAAGAAGATATATGTAATAACAAGAGGGCAAAAGTTAAAAATGATGAATAATGAAAAGATAGCAGATAACGCTAAAAATAATAACAATAACTGTACTAAATAACCGAAGTCTGGCCAACTTTATATTTGGGATTGTACTTCAATGTCTGATGTAAATAAATTAAAGAAATTAAAAATTGAATTTATCAAGGACAAAAAAAAAACAAAGAAGAAAGTTAATATAGATATAAATGAAAAAGATATACTGTTACGATGCAGTGAAAATTCACCGAATTTCGATTCGATTATGGATAAACTGACATCAAGATTGATTAAAGAAAAAATATTTGCTATAGCATTAAATAAAAGAGATGATATATTTAAAATCATAGATGAAAATGATTTTAAAAGAAAAGTTACCAAAGATTTGTAATAATGCCCAAAAATTGAATATTATATTGTATAAAGACCCACAAAAGATTAATGACAAATTGACTCAATTTAAATTAATAAATGAATATCACAATAGTCCACACGGCGGACATTTAGGAGTTAGAAAAACTCAATTAAAACTCAAACAAAGGTATCTATGGAAGGATATGAATAAAATGATAAAGTACTTTGTGAATAGATGTTCAGATTGTAAATATAATAAACAAATAACACATGTCATGGGTGGCAATGTTATACCTTATTTATTGCTAGACGGTATTAAAAAACATATTTGCGGCTCTCTTATGGCCCAAAACACCATATATGGTTGGATTTTAAGTGGACCCATAACGAATTATGAATCAATTTCTCTCTCAGTGCCCGTGGTAGAAAATGAAAATCAAATTTTAAACAATCAACTCAAAAGGTTCTGGGAACAAGAAGAAATTCCTGATCCACGCGGCGCATCACCGGATGATGCATTTTCTGAAAAACTATATAACGAGACCACGTCTCGCATGCCCGACGGCCGATACGTAGTAAAATTACCCTTCATAAAGAGTTTCCGAGTAGTGTGCACCTAGGATCATCTCGCCTTAATGCGCTACGTCAGTATACCCATTTAGAACGATCCCTTTGTTCTAAACCCGAACTACGTTACAAATATACATCAGTACTAAACGAGTACATATCTTTCAATCATATGGATAAAACCTCAAGTGATGAGGTTAGTGATAACGAAACAAAAAATGTATCGACAAATTCTCGTTGCAGAGGAAGATAGACCCTTTCAAAAAATTGTGTTCCTCACTCCAACCCAAAACACTGTTCAAGATTACCAATTGAAAACAGTAACATTTGGTATGAACTGCGCTCCATACTTGGCCATTCGCACATTACGACAATTAGCCGAAGATTCATACCCCATTGCATCACACATATTAAGAAATGAGACATATGTAGACGACATATTCTCAGGGCGATTTACGATCCAAGAAGCTGTTAATGCATTGCGTGAAACTAAACAAACCCTTCATTCTGCTGGTTTCCCTCCAAAAAAGGTGACAGCAAACCATAACGAGCTGTTATCTTACATATCGCCCGATGATTTATATGACACTGATTTTTTGCAGTTTTTCGATACCAGCACTACAAAAACATTGGGTATGCAATAGAATGCCCTTACTGATACTTTCTCATATCAGTGGAAAGAAATTTCAATGCCCGATAAAATCACGAAACGAATGGTGCTCTCTGTAATAGCACGTTTATTTGATCCAATTGGATGGCTCAGCCCATTCATTATACAAGCCAAAATCTTACTGCAACGCTTTTGGTTAGAAGGTGATGATGGTGGGATGATGAAATCAGCTCAACTAATGTTAACGAGTGGTACAAAATTCTTAAAGAGTTCTCAACTATATCTCAAATTACTATACCTCGGTGGTTTATGTACACTCGATAAAATACTATTGAGCTTCATGGATTTTGCGACGCTTCACAACATGCTTTCTGTGGAGTCATATACGTTCGCATCATGGATACCTCAAATTGCGTTAATTGTAGTTTACTAATGGCGAAAACAAAGGTAGCTCCGATCAAACCAGTCAGTTTACCTAGACTAGAATTATGTAGAACGGTTTTATTAGCGAAATTGATCAAATATATAACAACATCTCTTAACTTGAACTTTACAAATATAATGTTATGGGCAGATTCTAGATTTGTCCTAGATTGGTTAGCAAAGCCACCCATCACGTGGAAAACTTACGTTGAAAATCGTAATGCTAATATATGGGAATTAGTTCCTAATGCTAGTTGACGATATATTCCTTCGCAAGATAATCCCGCTGATTTTGGTACAGGAGGCTCTCGTTCTCACGAATTACTTAATAAAACACTATGGTGAAACGGCCCTAGCTGGTTGACTCTTACCTGAGACCAGTGGCCCAAACAGGGGCCGACTCATATCCCAACGCTCCTTGAAATTAAGCCCACAATTACTTTAAACACGTATGAAATAAACAAAAATTTATTAATCAATTGCTTTTCCTCATACATACGATCCCTACGTGTGGTTGCATATATGTTCAAGTTCATCAGCAATATTCAAAATCGAATTAAACAAAATAATGGGCAAACCTTTGCTCAATCTCGCAAAAACTCTCATCATTGGATACGACACTACAATCTCGCCATTAACATATAACGAAATTTCATTTGCAAAATATCGTCTTATTCAACTCACTCAACAACTTTACTATGAAAATGAATACAATCTACTTAAAAGCAAGAACTCTTTACCTACCAAGTCCACTCCTTTAAATTTAAATCCTTTTATTGATGAGAAAGGAATTTTACGAGTCAATGGACGACTCATCGAATCGATAATGTCATACTTAGAAAAGTATCCTATCATTCTACCAGCTCTATTGCATTCTCTATTGGGTGCTCCAACAATGGCTATCCCTGAGCCAATTAAACAAAATTTATCTGTTTTGAATCGATGGGGAAAGTTGCAGTCAATCCATCACCAATTTGCAAACCAATGGAAAACTGATTATATATTAAATTCGCATAAACGTACTAAGTGGAAAACAACCACGCCAAATATAAAGGAAAATCCTTCTGACGAATGGAAATTAAGTCGTGTAGTAAACCTTTTACCAAACGAATATGGGCATGTAAGAACAGTGCAATTATGTACTCAAACTGGCGACATTATTCGCCCAATTACAAAATTATGCCTTCTGTACAATCATGATTAAAATATCAGTTTCTTACTCAGTATTACTCTCTTTAAAAAAATTTCTAGGAATTTTTCTATTACCATATCCGCTATTATATATGATTTTTCATCTTTTCATGATGATCTTTTTCATTCATTTATATACGAGGACGGCCCGCACCCGGAAGTGCATCAATGCAAAATTTGTGATCGAAATCACGCATTGCGGTTTTGTGCGGTGTTTTTAAATATGGATCATGAAACCCGGCTTGAAATGGTACGCCGGCATCGTTACTCCTACAATTGTCTAGTACGGACTCATCGCACACATGCTTGCAGTTCACATAATCAATATATATCCCTATATGTTCGGGGTTCCATAGTATGCTGCTGCACCCAGTCACTTACCCACGGGTAGCAGCACCTCCCACAAGTTCACAATCACCAAGAGGTGACCCGAGGGAAGTCCGCCGAAATCAACAAGACTCGCGGCGCACAACAAACAACAATCAACAGCATCAACGGAGACCCAATCATAATGGTCGAGGCCGAGAACGTCACCATCACATGAACCGCCGCCAAGCCCCCAGGAATCGTCGTGCTCCCGGTTATCATACTGAACCAACTAAGACGAGATATGGGATGTAAGCCCGCCACGTAGTATCCGTAGCATTCGGAGTGTGCGCAGTCGCCAAAGTGAGTACAACCGGGCCTTGGTTCCATATCCCGCGAACCAAGTGGCAGGTTACAATGATCGTGGCCGGTTCTACCATGCTGGCCATCAGTTTCCGCGTGCAAACTGGCGTCTCGTTGAAGCCATGTTGGCGGTGGTCAGAGCCTTCCACCATTAAATCGGCATTTTTGCGAGGGGGGAAGATGTTCACGTTTCAACTAGAGTTGGTCGGTGGAGTGCCATCTCGCGCAAATGCCGATCTCTCTCCTGTTCTCTCTTTTTTTTTCTTTTGTACAAACCATATTCATTTTTCATATTAACTTGCGTAAGCACATGTACCTTATTCTAATTTCATTCCTTTTGTAACCTTCAACCAGTGTACGCATAATTATATAAGTTCTACTCATTGCCTTTTTTAACAATTGAAGTGCGCTAAGAAACTGTGAGTTAGGAATTGTGAAGAAACATATTTATGAAGAAAAATTTATGGAAATGAAATATAATTAATTTTAATAATAAAAAACAATCAATCGTTTCATTGTGAACAATTTAAACCAATCAGATACAGGAATTATAAATTTTCGTTTAAGTTCAAACTTGATACAATTTCGGTAGAGTTCCTTTTTAGTCCTTGTACCAGGGTTCGGTAGAGTGTAACTAAGATTTCGACCATCAGCTTAGACAAAACTTACATGGACGCATAGGCGGACATGATTAAATCGATTCAGATCTTGATTCTGAATGGATCGATTTAATGGAAGGCGGGTGTGTAGGTGTCCATATAGACGTAAACTTAAAATACCCTCTGACCACAAACCAAAATTCATTAGTTAAGTATTCTTCTATTATTATAGAATATTATATTATTGTATTATATTATTATACTATTATATTATATTATTATATTATATTATTGTAGAATATCTATTGTAGTGAAGATACAAACAGAGAACGACTGACATGATACGCACGATTTGAGCTAAGGCTCAGACGGTTCTCC
Organism: Crataerina pallida; assembly: GCA_949710015.1. Taxonomy (NCBI): domain Eukaryota; kingdom Metazoa; phylum Arthropoda; class Insecta; order Diptera; family Hippoboscidae; genus Crataerina; species Crataerina pallida. The sequence continues at coordinate 15,047,450 of OX453289.1, forward strand.
TGACGTAATACTTAACGGTAGTCCCAGGAGATCTGCCGTCGGACGTTGAAGGGGTTTTAGTGGGTGAGAGTCCCACACTGACTGGGCTTTCAACGCTTTCCCCTTCGTTAAAAAAAAAAAAAAAAGGTACACACGTATCACGTAACGGAACGGGCGTTGTTCCGTTATTGATATTTATTATTCAAGCAGCGACATAGCTCCGTTAATGCAATTATCCGATAGATTTACATTTATAGATCATAAAGCTTTAATCATTGACGTGCTGGCCCGTCCTTCGGTCATTACTCCTTTGCCCGATCGCAATGGACCTGCATGGAAGATGAGTACCTTGACTCATTCAAATTCTGGCTTAATGATGTCGATGTTAGCGGAAATGCAGAGGAAATGGCGTAGCATCTTATTCGTCACTTAACTACATCGTGTCTATGTGCAGGAAACGTAACACTAGTAGACATAGACCAGTACGCTGGTGGAACAACGAAATTTCCGGCCTAAGGGCCGAGTGCATTTGGATGAGACATTTATTTACTCGAACTAGAGGGCTTGACATTAATGAACAGCATAGGTTAAACCTTAATAGGAGCAAGAAGTTGCTGAAACATGACATACATAAAAATAAGCGTAAGTGTTTTAGCAAGTTGCTAGAGGACCTAAATCAGAATCCGTGGGGTACAGGATACAAATTCGCTCTAAAAAAGCTAAAATGTTTCTCAGAGCCCCCGCCTTCTGATCCGATAATCCTAAAGGCAATTGTTGAAACTCTCTTTCCTCAGCAATATGCAAGGGTTGAGGCACACACATGATCACATTTAAGCCCAGCGTAGCTGGGCATGATATTCTGGCTGCGGTAGCCTCCTTTGGTTCAGCAAAAACCCCTGGACCTGACGGAATCTCCAATAGGATCCTAAAAATAGCCGTCCAAAGTGTACCACACGTTTTTGCACAGGTTTTTAACACCTGCTTTCAAACAGGGATCTTTCCTACGATATGGATGATGCAAAAACTTGCTCTGCTTCCAAAGAGGGCAAACCCTGGTTCAGATTCAACGGCTTATAGGCCTATTTGTATGATAGATGCAACTGGAAAGCTCCTAGGGAAAATTATAAAGACTAGACTGGAATCTGAGATTGAACTTTTGGGTGGTATCTCAAATAACCAATTTGGTTTAAGGAAGCTACGATCCACAATAGATGCAATCGACTGTGTTATCAATGTGGCGGCTAATGCTATAGAAGGCCGCAGATGGAAAAATTACAATAAGAAATATTGCCTCGTCGTCACGCTGGATGTCAAAAATGCATTTAACACGGCACAATGGGTTGCAATTCAGGACGTCCTTCGCATGCTCAATGTATCCCCTTACTTGCTTGCCTTAGTGGATAGTTACCTGAGTTATAGGCTTTTAATCTATGACACAACTGAGGGAAGCAACCAAATAACTGGTGGAACGCCGCGAGGATCCGTTGTGGGACCTCTACTTTGGAACGTCATGTACGACAGTATACTGCAACTCGATTTTACTGATAATCTAAAAATCATTGGCACACGTAGCAGTACTCAATGTATAATATAAGAATGGATAATTTGTACATTTACATGTATTTGTATTTGTTTTAAATGATTAGTTACAAAAACAATTTCAACTAATACATGAAAGTAAGGCAAAATATAATATTAAACTAAAAAAAAAATATATATAAAAAATACAATAAAATAAAATAAGACAGCTACAGCAACAGTAGCAGCAGCTTCGGGAACAACTTGGAAATAAACTAAATTAAAGTTAGTAAAACCATGTAAACCATGTAAATCAAAAGTTAAGATATAGTAGATAAAATATAGATAAATCTTAGTTATAGGTATATGATAATAATAACAAAATATTTATATAAAAAAAAGAAAGATTAGATGTGCATGCACGACTAATTACATACGTGCAAACAGATCCAATATAAGACATTTTGTTAGTACATTTACAATAGAAACATGTACCAACAAAACCATCAGTCTGGCAATCGAAAGCGCGAACGTAATAGTATATTTCTAATTGTACTAATGTCATCAGTAGCTGGGTCAAAAAGATGATAGTTGTCATTAAACATTTGGCAAAGAACCTGGAAGGGGTTATGTAATTGGTAATTTGTGCGACAATGAGACAATTTAATTAGATTATAGTGCCTAGTAAACCTATTCGGGATGTTAAAAGAGATCCTCTCAAGCAAAATGGGTGAACAAACAATACTTTTTATAATTTTTGTAACAAATATAACACCTAAAATTTCCCGCCTTTTTTCCAACGTTGGCAAATCAATGAGAAGGAGCCTATTCTCGTAGGGAGGAAGAATCCAACTTGGATCCCAGCCTAAGTTTCTTAAAGCAAAAAGGAGAAAGTTACGCTGAACAGATTCAATATGGTCAATGTAACATCTGTAGCTGGGTGCCCAGACTACGGAGCAATACTCTAACGTAGGTCTAACAAGAGCAGTGTATAAACGCTTAGTTATATAAGCATCTTTGAATTCCTTTGACCTTCTCTTCAAAAATCCTAATAGGGACTTCGCCTTATTCACAGCAGACTCGATGTGTAGATTAAATTTCAATCTAGAATCAAGCATAACACCTAAATCAAGAAAATTAGAAACATTTTCGAACATATGATTTTCAATATAATAAGATGAAGGCAGTGTTGAGGACCATGTGAAAGATAACTTCTTACACTTTTTTAAATTCAGTTCCATACTATTTACCTTACACCATATATATAACCCATTTAAGTCTAGCTGAAGCAAATTAGAATAAACTAAGGAATCGAAAGAATAATATATTTTTACATCATCAGCAAACATCAATATTTTTGAATACTTAATACATGTAGGGTGGTCATTAACAAATAGAGTAAAAAGAAGGGGTCCTAAATGACTACCCTGTGGGACACCAGATGTCACATTAATTTTACGAGAAAAGCACGAATTAAATAAGACTTTTTGAGTACGACCTGTAAGATAATGATAAAACCACGAACACATATTTTCAGGGAACCCAATACGACGCAGTTTAAAAATTAAAAGTTTTGAATCAACACGATCGAAAGCCTTAGAAAAATCAGTATAGATTACATCAGTTTGCTTATGTTTAGAGAATGCATGAAATATGTCACCAGTTAATTCTAGTAAGTTCGTAGCCGTAGACCTGCCTCTAAAAAACCTATGTTGATTTGACGAAAGTATAGTTTTTATCATAGGAGTAATTCGGTTAGTTAATAAGGACTGGAAAAGCTTAGATAAAACACTTAATTTAGCAATACCTCTATAATTTTCAATGATGATTCTAGAGCCACTTTTATAAAGTGGAATAATAAAGCTGTGTTTCCAAATTGCTGGAAAAAAATCATACGATAAACATTTGTTAAAAATTCGAGTCAGTGGAGGAGTTAGGATATCAGCACAAGATCGAAGAATACAGGATGGTAACCCATCGGGACCGGGTAACGTGGAAAATTTTATTTTGGGCAGACTGTGATAAACTTCATCTTCAGTGAATTGAATGGATGGAAATATATCGAAATTGTTTATGGGATAAGAATAATTGTCAATGTTAATACTGGTATGAGAATACGACTGTTTGAAAAAGTCAGCAAATAAGTTTACAATATCGGAGGGATTCGAGGACTCTCAATTACCACACCGCATTAAAGAAGGACAGCATTTTACTTTACGCTTAGAGTCAATAAACTTGTAAAATACCCTAGGTTCAATTAATAATTTTACTTTCATACTCTGAATATATTGATTATAGTATTTATTTTTAAGGGAGTTAAATTCACGTTTAATGTTGGAATAATTAATGTAGTCCACGGTAGAACCACTAAGCTTAAACTTTTTAAATAGTCTGCTTTTTTTGTTACGGATAATCCTCAGATGTTTGTTAAACCACATAGGCCCATTTGATGAAGAAGAAATCGATTTCGTTGGAACAGAAGAATAAATAGCAGAAAATATGGCGTTATATAAAAGTAATAAAGACCCGTCAATGTTATTATAATTCAAATTCCAGTCGACAACAGATAATAGACTTCTTAGTTTAGTATAATTGGTTTTGCCAAAGCAGAATATAGGGTTACTTCCACTGTTTGAACAATTAGCTACCAGCAAATTATCCAAAGTAAGAAGCAATGTAGGATGATAAATGTCCTCAGGACAGACAAATGGCTCCACCCGAGTAATTTTGAAATTAGTATCATTAAAAAGAACCCAATCTAGAAGTCTTCCATTAGTATTAAAAATAGAGTTCATTTGATACAGGCATAATTCATAAATTTCATCCAATATACTGTTATATATGACAGGGTACGAGATAGGTATGTAATAACCAAGTTCCTCATTAAGATTCCAGCAAATGTGAGGAAGATTAAAGTCACCAAGCACCAACATCATTATCTTTTAAACACAAGGACATTTCTTTAATAAGGTGGATGTGCTTCAAGTAAGTTGACACATCTGACAATGGGGGTATATACGAACATGATATAAACAAGTTAAAATTAAAAAATTTTAGTTGTACGCCAACAAACTCAACATCAACATTAGTTAAGAAGTCAACCAAAGTAGAAGGTAATGAATTATGGACAGCAATTAAGACTCCTCCTCCAACTTTCTGGATTCTGTCATTCCTAAAAACTTGATAGTCAGCACAAAAAACCTCAGAATTATTGATTTCAGGCTTAAGCCAAGTTTCTGTAAAAACAACAACGTTATATTCGGACGCAACGGAATTAACAAGAACCTGATTTAATTTAGTATTCAAACCGCGGACATTTTGGTAAAGCAAAGAAAATGAATTATTTAGTTTTTTGAAGGTGAGGGCTGAATATCAAGATTAACTGGAGTCTTGCGCCGAGGGATAAATTCTTTAACAAGAGCACCCTGGGGCCAAAATTGACTATTTAAGAGTTTGTCAAATAATGACTGAGGCGTTATGATCTTAAAAGAGCAATTATCGCGTTGTTGGGAAGACTTGAATTTGAATATGCTTATTTTTGACAAATCTAAATCAGAGCATTTGCGCTCAATATATCTTTTTACTTTATCCACAGATGTATCAGATGCCAATCTAGAAATAAAAATTGCTTTGCGAGCAGGGATAACTGCAAGTTCATTATCATCATTCACAGAAACAACCGGATCGATTGAAGGGATTTTTACAGAGCGATGGCCATTTTTAGGAGGAACCTGAAGCATTTGATCATTAGGGGAAGTTGCATGTTCAGTTGTAGCCTTCTCTCTTTAGACAATTGGAACACAATCAATAATGCTAGAAGGGCCAGGACCATCAGCATTAAGAGAATAATCAATATTTATAGACGGAATCTATAGAGGTTGATTAGAAGGAGAAGTTACGTGACCACTCTCAACAATATTTGGTACAGTAGACACCACAGGTACAATTGGGGAAACATCATTGGATGGGGGTTGGACAGTTACGGATGGTATATTGTCAGACGCACCCAAATCAACATAATTCAAAACATTAGAAGCTTCAATCTCAGACATACACGGAGAATTAGGTGATAAAGGATGTGACACATCTGTAGAATTAAAAGACAGGCAATTGGGAGAAATTTGTAGTGAGAGAGCCGAACCAATATTAGACGGACGGACTTTAGGAACAATGTCCGAGAGCGCTTTCAGCTCTCAACCCAAATCTATAATCCTCGCTGGGTTTGTTTAAATAGTTTAAACAAATCCAAATCCATCTTACGACATTCAGCATATGACCAACGTAATCCTTTAGAACGATTCACTATATGATCGAACTGACGTCCACTAAACCCAGCACACTTAGGATGAGCAGATCGATCACAAAGCCAACAAAGAAGGAAACGATCGTGAACAGTTTCCTTACAATTCAAGTAAATGCAATTTATGTTATTCATTTCGAGAAAAAATTAAGTAAAAGGCTAAATATGATTATGCAAGGAGAAGCTAAAAACACTGTTAATTAAAATTTCAAGTTATGTTAAATAATCAAAGTGAACTGAACAAATACTGCCAAAAAGTATGCAAAAAAAGTGTGTAAATTCTGCAGAACAAAAACGAAAAGAAATGAATAAAAAAGTATATATTACAACTATAACAACGTTAGAAAGATGAAATAGTGCAAATGAAGGACAGCAAAATTTGCTTTTTGCTTTAAATTTGCTAAAATAAGAAAAGAATAAAAGACAATGCCCCTGCAATCAACACACTTATTTAATATTATTATTATTAATAGGCACTAAAAGAGATAAGCAAACCAATCGACAAAATTAATCGACAAGATGATTAGCCCGAAGCAAAAGTTATAATTGCAACAAAAACAACCCTATCAATAGGCCGTTTACACAAAATATAACAATTTAGGCAATCACAAATTGCAAAAAGGTTCTCAGTGTTTGCAAAAAGATCACTACAAATTAAAACGATACCGTTAAGAAAAATATAAGATTTTTTAAAGAATTAATACACCGTATTATTGAGTTAATTTAATAATCAATGTAAGCGCACAGCAAAAAGTATGACCGAACACGATCGCGTTGCCAGACTGACTCTAATAATAGGAATATTAATTATAATATTAAATACATTTGTAATTTCAAAAGCTGTGTCCTTTGTGTGCCGAACCTCAGTGATGTTCTTTAGAACCGGAAATTCAGCTATTGCTTTCTTTTTTATTTTACCTGGGCATATACCTTCACGACTTATTTGATGTCCCATTGAATTGATTGTTTTAAAAAGTCACATTTTCATATATGTAATGTGAGATGACTTTTGCACCAAATACTCTTTATAGCTTCTCCAGCATTTCTGGTATGGTCATACAAACCAAAATATTATCCATATAATGAAACATGTCGCCAGGATGAGTTTTTTCACAAGAGCGCCCATCAATCGTTGAAATACGGATAGAGCATTCTTTAAACCAAATGGCGTTCTCTTGAGTTTAAATAATCTATCGGGAGTAGTAAAAGCTGTAAATTTACAACTGCCTTTAGCGATGGGAACTATTCATATCGAGAACACAAAAATATTTGAACTGTATTGCTTCTTGTAGTTTTTCCTCTATATTTGGCGTGGGAAAAACATCTTTCACCGTATGTTAATTTACTCGCCGATAATTTACACATAACCTGTCACGCCTATCTTTCTTTTTCGCCAATACAATAGGGCTTGCGTATTCGGAATGTGATTCAACTTCAATTATCGGGTAATTCTTGAATGATTTCGTTGACAACCTTCTTTTTATACCCTGCACCACCCTGTGGAAAAGGGTATATTAAGTTTGTGCGGGTGTTTGTAACTCCTAAACGGCAAATGTCACACCCACCTTCAATTATACCGATCGATTCAGAATCAAAACCTGAATCGATTAACTATGTCTGTCCTTCTGTACATGTAAATTTGTCCGCAAGCTACAGGTCGCATTTTTTTGAGATATTTTGATGAAATTTGTTACATAGATATATAATGGCTCATAAAGAAACCTTTTTGAAAATGGATAGGATCGGACCATTTTTAGAACCCCTCCCCATATAAAAAAGTTTTTTTGATTTCAAAAACAAAACAAAATAACAAAAATTTTCTGACATCTGTCTCATTTTGGAATTTTTTTAAATACAAGGTATAGAAAAATAAAATTTTTCCTTTTAAAAAAAAAAATTAAAACTTGTACAAAAAAAATTGTTTATTTATGAAAGAAAAAAAAATAATATATCAAGTGGCTGGATGGTCGGGCTTGACGGACTATAATATTTTCACTTGTTTGGTTCTGGAATACGGTAGGGCTTTAACACTATATGTTGCGTATTTGTAAGATATATGTGCATTTCGACCAAATACAAACACATCTCGATATTTATTTAAAAGATTAATTAGTTCCGAATAATACATTGAGTCATCAACATGAATATCGGATTCATTTATTAAATTTACTTGCCATTCACACTTTTCTCGAATACCAGAGTACCGTTTTTCACGTTTGCATGTATTCCGCTTCTTCTAAATATATCTTCTCCATTGAAAAGATCTGCACTTAACATTTCGTTAATTACAACATAGAAGTCAATAAAAAGTTCTTTGTTATAAATTTTAATGAATACGTTTACGTTCCACCACAAATTTCTGTTATATGTTCCATACATTTCTTACGTTTTTAACTCCAAATTTGTCCGCTACAGACTCTTTTACTCAGAATATTGATTTTGCTTCCGGTATCAACAAAAGCATTGTATGTGTTACCATATATTTTAACTAATTTATTGAAAATGCCATCATTATTAACACGATTAATTATTCTCACGTTTGCCTTTCCGAAATTCTGGGGTTGGTTCTGACCGTGAACTTTCTTTCAATCTTCAAAGCGAGGTCGACGTTTTGGTAATGTACACTTCGACGAGATGTGTCCAAACTGATAACAATTATAGCACTTAATTTTTGTATTTCTGTTTTTATACCCTCCACATTAGTGGTGAGGGTATACTAAGTTTGTTTTTCCGTTTGCAACACCCAGAAGGAGGCGTCAGAATAAGTACAAAGTATATATATTCTTGATCAGCACCAAAAACTGAGTCTACTTGAACATGTATATCCGTGTCTGTCTGTTGCTGGCATTCTCATGGGCGTAAATTTTGAGATATTGAGCTGAAATTTTGTACAGGCACTTTTCGTTTTTGCACGCAGATCGCTATTTAAAATGGGCAAAATCGGTTAAGAGCCACGCCCACAATCAACAAAAACCTAATTATCTGCCACAATTGAGCTATAAACTTTAAATTTGGAATGTATATCTATTATTATTATTATTATTTCTTTATTTACAGCAAATTTTTTACCTAATTATGTACAAAAATATCGTACCTTAGCCTAATGGTTTCTTTACCTATACAATTATATTTATACTTATATATATATTCAATTTATACTTAATGTTTTTCAAAATTCATACAATTTTCTTTAAAGTTACTATTTTCATTAAAGTTTTCGCAATTCTTAATTTCGTTCGGAAGTTCATTATACTTTTTTATTTCTTTATAGAACACATTTTATTTGTCACTCTCAGTTATTATTAATGGTAATGCAAAGTTATTTTTATTTCTAGTATTACAAATGTGTATTTTACGTATATAACTTTATTTTATTGGTAATGTATTCTGGAAGCATATTATTTTTAATTTTAAATACAAATTTTATGGTGTGATACTCTATCGTCTGATTTACGCTTAGTCAATTTAGGGAATTTCATAGAAATGATGTCGCGGTGTCACGTTTCTTGTTCAATATAAATTTCATAGGTCAATTTTGAAGCACTTGTAATTTTTTTATTTGTCCTGTGTTCAATAAAAACGGAATTGTGGGACAATATATAAAGTGTGGTTCCATAATTTTATATTTTTTATTTATATGACTACATTTTCTCTTTAAGAAACTTGATTTCTTTAAAATTTTGTCAGTTATATAATTAAGTGTTCATTAAATTTCAATTTACCATCAATTTATATTCCTAATGCCCATTATTACAGTCATTACTCAAACAATGATGGGCAATAACTAATACTTATTACTCAACCAGTGGATGCCTTCATTTTCATTATTGCAGTGCCTTCAAATATGACTAATGGTTTTTGGTTTTATATCTGGTAAGACCGTGAAAATCATATGGTTTTATTGTTAAAACAAATAAATAAATATATTTCAATTTTAAAAAATTGTATGAAAATTTTGTATATTTTGTTTTAAATACACGTAAAAAAAGTATAGAAATCAAAAAGAAGAAAGTACAAACAGCAATTTTTATTTGTTTTATATTTCTTTATTTATTTCATGTTTTTATATTAATACGTATATATAGTATTTGTTTTAATATGCCTATAAATTGTATTTGTCAATTAGATCAGCTGTTTTGCCAACTAAATCTTAAACAATGGAAAAGCATTGTTTGAGAAATTGTTGTTATTCGACATTGTAATAACGAAATGTATCGTTTAACAGTCAATCATTGTTTGAGTAATGACTGTAATAATGTAATAATTATTTAGAGGTCTATTACGAACATCAATGCAACTTTGACTTTCAATTCAACTCGTACATCAACTCAATTCTCGTGTGGTATTATGAATTTCAACTTGTGAAAGTTGATGGTAATTTTAAGCGTATGGTAGTTTTGGTTAAATATTTGTGGCAACTCTATTAAAAAATATATGTTTTCTGTTGTGTTGCGCCTTACATTATAAGGCTTATAAAGGCTTATAAAGGCATTATAAGGCTTATAAAATAACCGAGGATTTGGAAATTGGAGAACTAACTTCAATGGAATCTAATTCATCACTTAGAGCACAACATTTAAGAAATGAAATTATGAGATCATTTATATAAAATTCATTAACATTTATTATCCATTCATTTTATGTATTTAAATATATATTTAAACATAAAATATAAAATTATGTAATATATATAGCCTATGTCTATGTTATTCATTTAGTACACATTATTTTGTTGTGTGTTTTGTAAAATTTCCAATTTTCTTTTTTTAATGTCTATTAATTCTTTCATGAAATTTTCATAAATTTCCAATTTTCTTTTTTTAATGTCTATTAATTCTTTCGTGGAATTTTCATAAATATTCAATTTTTTCTTTTTTAAATCACATATTTAACTTAAACTTTTTTCTATTTTTTTCTAGTTTTTCAGCAATAAATTCTTGATTGCTAGTTTGAGTTTCTAGAAGTTCTAACCTTAGATTTTCAATATTTTTTCGCTTTTTAAAACCATCTGCTGAAGGTTCTTTATTAATTATTGAGGATGAAGATTGGTCAGTGGCTAAGTTAGGTTCACTAAGTAATGGAAATGATTGATCATTGGTACCGTCACTGTTTTCGTTAGTAGTACCTGTTGGAATACAACCTGGCGCATTGCACATTTTTATACAACCTTGCATATAATTGCATTTATTCTTTATACTTATATTCTTATGTTATGTTATTGTCTTATTTTATCTCACTCTTGTAATTGAATTCAATAAAGAAAGTCGCAATAGGTTATGGGCCCAGACTCTTAAAAAAAATAAAAAATAAAATAAAATAAAAAGAGTCAAAGCGTTTGTCGTATTTAAATAAAGTTAAAAAAAAAAATATAAAAAAATAAAATAAAAGTAAAGCTAAAAAAGTATGAATTCATTATATGCGATTGACAAGTTAGATGATCATAACTATGATGCTTGGTCAATACACATGGCGTGTGTGTTGCGTCATTCTGATTTGTGGCCGGTGGTTTGTGGAGAATTTAAAAAGCCTGAAAGTGATACTGCTGCTTGGGAAAAAACTAATGATAAAGCTCTCACAACAATTATGCTTTGTATGAAACCGTCACAGTTAAACTACGTAAAAACGTGTGTAACTGCTGAAGATGCTTGGAAAAAATTAGAAAGTGTATATAAGCCAAGCGGTCCCGTGCGTAAGGTTTGTTTGTATAAAAAATTGCTTGGTTTACGCTTAACGAATTTCATAACAATGACACAATATCTCAACACCTTTATGGAGGTTAAAGAAAAAATGGATGAAGTCGGTATGGCTATAAATGATGAACTAATAGTCGTAATTTTGCTTTCAAGTTTGCCAGAAGAATATGAAAATTTTGTGATCGCTGTAGAAACTAGAGACCACTTACCAAGTTTGGATTTATTAAGAGTTAAACTATTGCAAGAAAGTCAACGCCGTTTGGAAAAAGGAGAAAGTTCTAGTACAGTTCAACAAGCTTTTATTACACGTGGTTCTAGTACATATAAAAATGGTAACAAGAATGCTGATAAAAATGAAGAAGTACTAAAAAATAAAGTGAAGTGTTACAACTGCGGAAAACGGGGACATATTGCAAAGAATTGTAAAAGCGCCATTTTAAGAAGTTTTGAAAAACAAAAACACAAACAACAAACGTACGCGAATGTAAAACAAACAGATAAACAACAAGCGTTCACGATGTTAGCTGCGTATAATAATGATGGTTTGAATAAAAATACATGGTGCCTCGATAGTGGCGCTACCGCTCATATTTGCTGTGAACAAACTATATTTACTAAATTTACTAAATTTAAACAAAATATTTCATTGGCTTGCGATAAATATATTGAAGCAGAGGGTATAGGTGATGTTTTAATATGTGCTAAAGAAGGTGAAGTATTATTAAAAAATGTTTTATACGTGCCAAAAATGAATGGTAATTTTATATCGGTGTCGAAGGCAACACAAAATTGTTTAACCGTACAGTTTGAAAAAGATTGTGCTTACATTAAAACTGAAAACAATGAATGTATATTAACAGCTAAAGCACATTCTAATCTATTTATATTCCCAGAAGTGAAACATAAAAATCTTTGTATTTTATCTAAAAATGCAGTACTTTGGCACAATCGATATGGACATCTTAATTATAAAACATTGAGTGATTTAGTCAACAAAGAATTAATAAAAGGCGTAAATAGTAAGATAGATGCAAAAGGTGTAGATTGTAAAACGTGCCTGAAAAGTAAGATATGTTCACAACCATTCACAACGTCATATGAAATACATTCAGATAATGTGCTAGATCTAATACACTCTGATGTGTGTGGACCGATAAATATCCCATCCATTGGGGGAAGCAGATATTTTGTTACATTTATCGACGACAGATCACGTATGATATTTGTCTATTTTATAAAGCATAAGAACGAGGTATTAGAAAAATTTAAAATATACAAAGCACTTGTAGAAAATCAGATTGGTAAAAAAATTAAACAACTACGTACAGATAACGGCAAAGAGTATGTTAATGCCATTTTTAACAAATTTTTAGAATAGTGTGGAATACACCATCAACTAACCGTTCCCTATACGCCCCAACAGAACGGTATAGCCGAACGGTCAAACAGAACAATTGTCGAAATGGCCCGTAGTATGCTTTTACATGCTAATTTAAGTGAAAAATTATAGGCAGAAGCAGTTAACACTGCTGTGTGCATACGAAATAGAACAACTACAAGAATCGTAGGAGAAATTACACCATTCGAAATGTGGCATGGCAAAAAGCCCAATGTTAGTCATTTTAGAGTATTTGGGTCAGTGGCAATTGCTTTAGACAAAACTGAAAATCGAAAATTTAATGCGAAAGGAAACGAGTATATTTTTGTAGGTTACTCGCAAACAGCTAAAACATACAGGCTATACGATAAAGAAACAAATAAGGTTGTTGAAAGGCGAGACGTGAAATTTTATGAAAACGTTTTTCTAAATAATTCAACAGCTGTCAGTTTAGATGATTTTTTGTCTGTGCCATCATTAAACAAAAAAATTGTGAATAGTGACAATTCAAGCTTTGAAAACGATAATAACAATAAAGATACCGTAACTAAACAACAGTTTGCTAGTGATGATGATGGTGAATCAAATTTTAAAACGTGCAGTTCTGATAGTGATGAAATTATAAACTCAAACGAGTCACCTCAATTTTCACGCAGAGGTCGCGGAAGGCCACACATAGTTCGTAGTGGTGAAAGAGGAAGACCTAAAAAAGTGTACCATAGTGTCAATTTAATAGTAGATGAAGTTGTGGAAGTTCCACAAAACTATCAAGAAGCACTAGAATGTAAATATTCGAGTTATTGGAAAAATGCTATGGCACAAGAGTATTCAGATTTAGAAAAGAATAACACTTGGTCGATTACAGATGCACCACCCAATGTTAAAGTTATTGGATCTAAGTGGGTATTCAGCATAAAAAGAGTAGAGTGTGGTAACATACAACGTTTTAAAGCTCGTCTTTTTGCAAAAGGTTGCGGGCAACAATATGGTGTTAATTTTGATGAAACTTTCTCACCTGTTGTACGATATTCATCAATAAGGATTTTAATGGCTATAGCTGTTGAAAAACAACTTTATCTTCATCATGTAGATGTATCAACAGCATATTTAAACAGCAAGCTTGATGACGATGTATATATGAAACCACCTGAAGGTTTTTCAGAGGGTCAATGTACAAACAAAGTTTTAAAACTAAAACGTGCCATCTATGGTTTAAAACAATCTGGTCGCGCTTGGAATTCAACGTTAGATGCTGCTATACGAAATATTGGTTTTGTACCATGTGTAAATGAGCCTTGTCTTTATAAATGTAATGATGGAAAAAATTATAATCTTATAGCTGTTTATGTGGATGACATTCTTATCGCATGTTCAAATAAGAATGATCTTGATGAAATAAAAATGAAAATCTCGAAGCAGTTTGATATAGTTGACAATGGAGGTGTGAAATTATTCTTGGGTATGGAAATACAACGTGATGGAGACACTGGTAGTACACGTATTTGACATAAGCAATATATCAATAATCTGTTAAAACTACATAATATGGAAAACTGTAGACCTGCATCCACACCAATTAATCCTGGTTTTCAAATATCATGCAATAATGAAACGTGTACATATGCAAATACAAAAGAGTACCAATCGCTTATAGGCGCATTAATGTATTTGGGTTTAACTAATAGACCCGATATTATACATTCAGTGGGTAAACTGGCTCAAAAAAGTATACAACCTCATATGGAACATGCAAAGGCTCTGCAACATGTTTTAAGGTATCTTTCTGCTACGTATAATTTTAACTTAGTCTATTCCAGAACAGATAAACCACTGGAGGCATATGTTGATGCCGATTGGGCGAGTTGTGCAGAAGATAGAAAATCCTATTCGGGTTTTACTTTCCTCATGTCTGGTAGTTCTGTAAGTTGGGAGAGTAAAAAACAGTCCAAAATTGCATTAAGCAGCACTGAAGCAGAGTTTGTAGCGTTATCTGAGGTTGCACGAGAAGCAGTTTATTTAAATCAATTATATAAAGAAATTCTTAATGAAGATATTAAACCTGTAATAGTTAATGGAGATAATTTGGGTGCACAAAGCATTGCCAAAAATCCAGTCCTACATGGTCGTAGCAAACATATTGATGTTAAATATATGCATGTACGAGAAGTTATAAAGGAAAAACAAATTGAATTAAAATACGTTGCTACAAATTTCAACATTGCTGATGTTTTAACCAAAAACTTAAATAAAGCCAAGCATGATGTGTTCGTAAAAGGCTTAGGGTTGCAGCCGATTTAAAATACAATATTTTTTGGTTCTTGTCGCCAGCTTGAGGGAGCGTGTTGGAATACAACCTGGCGCATTGCACATTTTTATACAACCTTGCATATAATTGCATTTATTCTTTATACTTATATTCTTATGTTATGTTATTGTCTTATTTTATCTCACTCTTGTAATTGAATTCAATAAAGAAAGTCCCAATAGTACCAAATGTTTTGCCAGTTGGGTTAACTAATTGATTGGTTTTAATCAAATTAGCCACTGCTTGTTCTACGGGGCTAAGGCTCATTTCAAAGGAAATTCCACCCCCGGTTGCCGAAACATTTCTTTTATTGTTTGCAATTTTTTTTTTTACATTTCCCTTAAAGTGAATCCACACCTAATATCCAATAAATTGAACGAAGAGTTTAATTATTTATAAACTATATTAAAAATAATTTCCTGCCCTAAGCCACTCTTCCGATATACGCGTTGGTGGTCCAAAGCTGTTTAACTCTTTACCCAAATCATTCAAAATATCCTTTATTCGGCCTTTGCTACTTCCATAATGGCCTTTTCCTCTCGCAATGTCGGAATGACGCTCCATTCATTCCACCATAATTTGGAATTGTTTCTTATTTGTAATTTTTTTATTATAAGAAATGATTTTATATAAATTTGTACGTATGTATGTATATATCATACTTACTTGCTTTCCATTATGCTTATTATACCCTGCTTTTTAATTTATTTTTATTTTTTTGTAGAAACAACTGCATTTGAGTAGTTGTACAAAATTTTTTATATTTTACAACTTAACGTTATAAAGTTGATGTTCATAATACCAAAAAAATGTTTGAAAGTTGAAAAAAAAATTTGAAATCAGTGGCAACATTGTGGTTTATACAATTTTCGTTTCAACAGTTGAAAGTCATAATACCAATGATCAATTTCAACTTCAATTCTTATCAAAGTTGATGTTCGTAATAGACCTCTTAATAACTTCCACTCTTTCTGATGGATCTTTTATTTTTAGTATAATATTGTTCGCCGTGTCATTACCATATATTTTGTTTTTTTAATATTTAGTTTTAATTTGTTAATATATAACCACTTATTATTTAAATCTTCTTGAATTTTATCATGGCACGCAATCGCATCCTTTTCGCTTATTGTTATTAGAGCATCATCTGCAAATAGTTTTATATTACAGTACTTCAATATGCTATTTATGTCGTTAATATGAATCAAAAAAAAGCAATGGTGATAAAATAGAACCTTGTGTTTACATCCTTTTCTGACGACACTGCAAAACCAACTATCGTTGTTTGGTGAGCCTTTTTTGACCTATTCATTTGTTGAATTTTTTTTTTTTTTTTGGGGTTTTTTTAGGCACGAGGTCTGGGTTGTAAAGAATTTTTTCTTTTTATTTATTTTATATCTTCATAATTTTTCCCCTTTCGCAGACTATATTATAATAACTATATAAAACCCTTGAAAAGGTCTCAAAAAAAAGAAACGAAGCGTCTTATCAAGATGATCTGTAAGTTGTATTTTAACTACTGTTTCCAATATTTTCTCATCACATGGTAGTGTGTTTATGGGTATAATTTCGCTAGGGTTCTGGGTAATTTTTCCTTTTCTATGCGTACCACAGTCGACACTTTTCATATATCCGGTATATCAATATTGGCATTTATCTCTTTAATACTCTCAATAAAAAATGTGTTCAATTTATTAACTATTTTATTATGATCTGTTATGATGCGCTCATTTATTTTGATTTTGCTAAAAATTTTATCTTCGCTAGTCAAGTTAACTGTTTCCTTTAAATATTTCCACATTTTCTTATAATGTTCATGATAAATGTCTATTTTGTTTGAGAGATAAGAGATTTTTTTAATTTCGATAATTTTTTATATAATTTTTGAGTTCTTTTATATTCTCGCCAATCATTTGGGAAACCTGCTTCAAATGATTCTTATATCTATTCAACGTATAAAGTTCGTTATCGTACCATTTATTTATAAGATTTGTTGATATTGTTTTTCTGATTGTTAGTGCTGACATTGCATTTTCTAATATATGGTTCATCAACCTGTGATGAGGAAATTTTTCGCTAAATAAAATTTCCATCACACAAATTATCATTAATATTTTTTCTTTTCCCTTTTCTCTCTTTATAAAATTTTTCTTGAATTGTTATGAATTGTTATGTTTAGTTTTGAATTCTTTGAATTGTTGTTTAGTTTTTTTTTTGAGATCTTTGAATTGTTATGATTAGTTATATTTGAAATCGTTTTTGAATTATTACTATTGTTTTTCTTTATAAATCATTATTACATATATGCTTAGTTATATTTTTCTTTGTTATTGCATACATACACGATTGCTTGATGTTTGTTTACCCCTTTATTAAGTAACTCTGTCATAGGCAACTCTACACATTAATAGTTAAGATCAGATGTAACTGGTGAAAACTTGCAACAAAGCTCTTGTAAACAACAAGCAAAAGCTCAGCCGCCGGCCTATAAAAAACCGATAACCGCATTGGAAAGTCTTAGGGCTGACAGTTATGTAGTCAGATTGAGCGTAGGGAAAATAATAGGCACGAGAGTGAAATTCCTCTCAAACGCAGTTAGGTATATTTCATTAGGCAAAGCATAGGCACGAGAGTGAAATTCCTCTCTAACACAGCTACGTATATTAAATTAGGCAAAGCAAAGGCACTAGAGTGAAATTCTTCTCAAGACAGCTAGGTATATTTTATTAGGCAAAGCATAGGCACGAGAGTGAAATTCCTCTCCAACACAGCTAGGAATATTTTATCAGGAAAAGCATAGGCAAGAGAGTGAAATTCCTCTCTAACACAAGCTAGGACCATTGTATTAGGCAAACACAGGCACGAGAGTGAAATTCCTCTCGATCATAGCTAGGAACATTTCATTAGGCAAGCTAAAACAAATTAGGCCCTTTACAAACAATTTAGGTAGCATATGAGTCGACCTAACCCCTCAATCACAAACAAGGTTATAACAAACTAAGCTTAGCTAGTACATACGCAAAAGAATCGTCTGCACCACTTACATTTGAACTTAACAAGACACAACTCACACATCATTACGCCTAGCCAAGACCCAAAACAATACAAAACAAACATAGTTAATTCATTATATTACACAAGGCCTAAAGCAAAGCACCAAACCTTTCTTTGTTATGTACAGTATATTATAACTACACCATTTCCAGTTTAATTTCAGAAATTATCAAAATAATTCAGAAATGGTCATTTGAAATTCAGACATTACATTTAAATTTTAGAAATATTCATTTGAAATTCAGATATTCCATTTGAAATTCAGATATTCCATTTGAAATTCAGTTATTCCAAATGAAATTTCGAAACAGTCAATTGAAATTCAGATATTTCATTTGAAATTTAGTTATTTAATTTTTAGAAATATTCATTTGAAATTCAGATATTTCATTTGAAATTCAGTTATTCCAAATGAAATTTAGAAATCGTCACTTGAAATTTAGAAATTATCATTTGAAATTTAGAATATTTATAAATAAACATAAAGAACTTTAAGAACATAAAGAACTTTAAGAACGTTGAAAGTATTACTTTAAGATATGCTAGGCCATGAATTCTTTAGTACTCTTGCGTATATTTGTCAAAAATCTGTCATTTGCTTTAAATAATCGAAAAAATAAACTTTAAATATAAAACCGCTTATTCTTGGGTAACTTCCGGTCGCCATGAATATAAGAAAAGAGGAAGCAAAAAACCGAAATCACTTACTAATAGTGAATTAGAAATAATTTTATCTTGGATAGAGCAAGATCCATGCATGTCTTTAAAACGAATTAAAGAATAGGTGGGTACCACTTTAAACAAGGTTCTAGCTCTATCCACATTGGGTAATTATCTAATCTATCTGGAGCTCTATATACAGTAAACCAACTACATTATGAACCCGTTACGGTTTATTCTATAGTGAACAAAAGCAAAAGGGCTGAATATGTGCACAAGTTAAACGATTACATCCGGGAAGGTATTGTCCCAATACATTTAAAGAAATTTGTACGTATTTTCATAGACTTCATTTTTATAGGTAAACATATAATATGGATCGATGAAACTAATTTCAATTTTTTTTACCGAAGAAGTAGGGGGAGGTCCATGAGCAGAGGGCCAAATGTTCATGTGATTAGTGCCATTTCGGTCCTAGGTGTAATATTAATGTCTAAACGCAGGGGATCATTTAAGGCAGAATCAGCTAAAGATTGGGTTAACATTTTATTTGATAAATGGTTGGAGATGGGCCACGCTTTAAGAGATTTGGTTATTGTGTGTGATAATGCACCTTGCCATTCCAATTTAGAAGTGGTTGCTGAGCCACGAGGTGCTACATTATTAAGGCTAAGCCCAATGCTGAATCCGATCGAGGCAATTTGGTCAAAATTGAGAGCAGCGGTCAAAGCTAAAATGGAAGTACCGGCAGTATCACCACCAAACCTGATTAATCAGATATTGATATACTTAGAGAGAATAATTGAAGAGGCGAAGGAAGAAATTAGTGGTGGAGACTGCGCCAGGTGCATTCAACATGTGGCAAGTTTGTACAACAATGTATTAGAACTAAGTGATATGTCCATGGGACAATAGCTTTTATAACATTTTTATGAAATACTTAATAATATTTTATTTATTTAAATTATAATAATAATACGTAATAATACTTTAAATAAAATCTTTTGTTTTTTTATTCTGTGTATATTTCGGTTACATACAATATAATACAATATATAATATTTTTATTATCGTACAATTTCTAAATTTCAAATGAATATTTCTAAAAATTAAATGGAATAACTAAATTTCAAATGGAATATCTGAATTTCAATTGACTGTTTCTGCATTTCATTTGGAATATCTGAAATTTAACTGACTATCTCTGAAATTATAATAAAATAAATAAAATACTACAAAGGAAAACTTAAATAAATGTTCATCTTTTTTTGCTATATTGTAATAAAGGTAGACTTTGTGTGAATGAGGATCTGTAACATTATATGTCGCGCAACGCGCAACGTGTGAATCCAGCTGAGAAGCTTGGTATTTTAATGTTGCAGATAGTGAGACATTAACAAGACGAAGCTTTGTTTTTAGTCTGATTTTTATTTTCAAATTTTATCACTTATATACTAATTTACAAAGCTACCTTACACTAACAAAAATTCTATTGCTTACCTAGCTTAATTTTAATTTGGGTTATTGTATTGAAAAAGGAGAAGAAAGTTATTGACATAGTTCCAATTTTAAAGTTAAGGTCAGATGAAAAATGAGAAATATAATTACAGTGTGTTAAAGTCAGTAAATGAATAATGATTATACAATATATTATACAATATAAATTGGCATAGGTGTGCATTATTTTATATGCACACTACACCCTTATTCTATAGATATCTTATGTTTATATTAAAAATAGTTTATGTTTAATGTATTTAAAATGTATTAAAAATAGGGTTTAATATTAACTATTCTACGATTCTTATTATATTCCTATTTTATATGGTTTTAGCATATTATTGTGAAATGTTTTAAACATGTAATTTATTCTAATAGTGGAGTTTACACCATTTCTTGCGATTAGGTTTTTCATTCTAAGGTGTTGAAAATATTTGTTGAACTTTGAGTAGATCACATACGTTTTTCAGTAGTTCATTTGTGAATTCAGTTCCTCTGTCTGATTTTAGTATCTTGAAATGACCATATTTTAGTAATCCTTGTTCAACAATCGTTTTCGCTATTGTTTTAGCATCTTTACTCTGTATCGGACATGCTATTATATATTTTGTTAGTTCACATTGCATGGTTAGTATATACCTAAATCCATTGGCTATTCTTAATGGTCCTACTGTGTCAATTTCTACTACTTCAAAGCTTGTAGTGGGTGTGCTTGTTATAATTTGAGGTTCTTTTACATGTTTTATTTGTTTATTTATCATACATTCTTTACAATTATTCACGAAATTCTTAATCATTTTATTCATATTTTTCCATAGATACCTTTGTTTAAGTTTTAGGAGCGTTTTTCTAACTCCTAAATGTCCGCCGTGTGGACTATTATGATATTCATTTATTAGTTTAAATTGTATTAATTTATCATTAATCGTTTGAGGGTCTTTATACAATATAATAATCAATTTTTGGGCATTATTATTTATCTTATTTAATTTTTCATTAACTTTTCTTTTAAAATCATTTTCATCTATGATTTTTAATATATTATCATTTTTATTTAATGCTATAGCAAATATTTTCTCTTTAATCAATCTTGATGTCAATTTATCCATAATAGAATCGAAATTCGGTGGATTTTCACTGCATCGCAATAGTATATATTTTTCATTTATATCTATACTAACTTTCTTCTTTGTTTTGTTTTTGCCCTTGATAAATTCAATTTTTAATTTCTTTAATTTATTTACATCAGACATTGAAGTACAATCCCAAATATAAAGTTGGCCAGACTTCGGTTATTTAGTACAGTTATTGTTATTATTTTTAGCGTTGTCTGCTATCTTTTCATTATTCATCATTTCTAACTTTTGCCCTCTTGTTATTACATATATCTTCTTAGGTATCTTTTAACATATCAGTATTTATTTTAATCCGTGATAAAGCGTCAATATTTGTATTATTACTTCCTTTTTTATATATTACTGTAAAATCATATTCGCATAATTCCATTCTAATGCGCTTTCATTTTGAATGATGGATTATTGTGAGTGAATAGTGACACTAGTGGTCTATGGTCTGTAATAACCACGAATTTACGACCGTATAGGTATGGTCTGAAAAATTTAATACCCCAATGAATAGCGAGTAATTCTTTTTCTATTATGGGTTAGTTTATGTTATGCTTTGAAAGGGTAGTGCTTGCATATGAAATTGGTAAATCGTGTCCAATTTCTCCTTGTGATAATTTGGCTCCTAAAGCGTAATCTGAGGCATCTGTTGTCAGTATGAGTGGTTTGTCAAAGTCAGGGTATTGTAGTATAGGGGATTCATTAATTTTTGTTTTAAAGTTTCGAATGCTTTTTGGCATTCGTTTGACCATATAAATGGTTGATGCTTTTTTAATAAGGAGTTTAGACATTTTTCAATTTGTGCGAAATCTTTTATAAATCTTCTATAGTAATTACAAAGTGCGACGAATCGTCTTACTTCGTCTGCATTTTTGGGTGTGGAATAGTTTTTTATAACATTAAATTTTGATGGGACAGTTTGTATACCGTTTTTGGTTATTAGGTGCCCAAGGTATATAACTTCAGGTCTCAAAAAATTGCATTTGATGGCATTGAGTTTCAGGTTATATTTTTGTAATCTTGTAAAAACTCTTATTGTCGTTGTGATGTTTAAGTGTGCAGCCAAACACGATGATGTCGTCTACATAGAGAAATGCGCTAGAGTCTAGTCCGCTTAAGGCTATTGTGAGCATCCTTTGAAAGCTGTTTGATAAAATTTTGGGACCGAAAGGTAGTCGTTTGAATTGGTAATGTTCTTTGTTCGTTGAAAGGCTGTTAGAGGTCTGGAGTTTTTGCCTAAATTGATTTGGTGAAATGAACTCGTCATATCTAGAGTAGAAAAGTATTTAGCTCTTCCCAATTTGTCAAGAACGTCTTCCAGTCTGGTAAGTGGAAATTTAACGTTTACTAATTTGTTATTTAATTTTCGAAAATCTACTACAAGACGCCATTTTTGTGTGTTGTCAGTTGTCTTTTTAGGTACTATTAGTAAGGGTGAGTTATACGGGCTTACTGAAGGTTCTACTATGTCATCGTCAATTAATTTCTGCACTTGTTTATTAATTTCTTCAGTTTGTGTTTGTGGTAGTCGATAATTTTTGATGTATACTGGAGTGTCATCTTATGTTTGAAGTTTCTGTGTATAAAAGTTATTTGTCATGAGTTTTCCTCCGTCTAAGTGAAATATATCTTGAAAATCTGTGAACATCTCTATTAATGAGTTCTTAGCAATTTTGTCCTCTTGATTTATATTTATGGTGTTTAGTAGTCTCTTTAATCGTTCTTTAGTAGCCTTGTTTTGTGGCCTCGCATTAAGTACATGGTAATTTTGAAGAGGCTCAGATTGTACATTAATATTTTTAAGATTTATGGTTTGTGTTGATGTGTTTAAAATTTTTATATGTTTTATGCCATTACGTGGAATTATACAATTTGCTATAAATACTCCTTTCTGAAGTTCTTTGTTTAAGACGACTGCATCTTCTTTTAATTTTATGTTTATGGGGTGTATAATTTCTGGTCTGGGTGGTATAGTGATTATTTTGGGTTTGTTTGATTGCATTAGCAATATAATATCTTCATTGTCCGTATGGATTTCCAATGTTAATGTTTTGTAGCCTAATTTGCACATGGTGTCCTTTAGGAAATCTATTCCGATTATTACATCTGTTGTAATTGGAAAGTTATCTTTTACCACATGGAATTCATGTGATAATTTTGATTTGTAAAAATGTTGTTCTAATCCTGCTTATCGTTTCTGTTGTTATCCCGGTTAAGTTATATGTGTTGCTTATTAATTTGGCTTTTGTAATTTGTACGATATATGATTTTATTATTGAGATGTCAGCTTCTGTGTCTACTAGAAATTTTATGACTTTATTCTGCTTAGTGTGAAGGGTTACGTAAAAGGTATTTTTGTTTGCTATGTTAAGAATTTTGTGAGTTTTTATGCGCCAGTGATGGTGTCGTCCATCACCAGCGGAATTTCCTGGTTCTGTACAACATTTAGTTGTCTTCTTCTGTTATTTGGATTAACATTATAGGATCTCTGATGATACCTGGCATTGTTCTGTGGGGTTTGTCGGAAATTATTGTTGTTTTGCATATTTCTTATATTATTGTGTTGCATGTTAGGATAATACCTGGAATCATTGTTTTGCATGTTAGAGTTGTGTCTGAAATTATTGTATGTGTTCATTGTTGGTATTCTGTTGTTGAATGTGGTGTTTCTGTTTCTTTGTGTAAAGCTTCTTTGAGTGTTGAAATTTCTTTGGTTGTTGTCCCAGTACGAATGTTGGGGTGTGTGTTGATATTTGTTTCGTGGTTTGTTTATATTTAATATTTGAGATTTGTTTTGGAAACTTTGGTATTTTTCTAATTCTAATGTTAAGTTGACTGCTTGAGTTAAGGATTGTGGTTGTGCAGCGAATAGGGTCTGTTTGTATTTTTCATCGATGCCCTTTTTGAATACTGTGAGAGCATAACTATCATTCATTTTCGTTATAACTTTTCGTTCAGCTGTTGTTTATTATTTCGTCTCTGTAATTTTCAACACTGCCACGTTGTTGAGTGTGTTCTGTAGGGTAGGTATTGTGTGTGGGTTTTTAAATGTATTTTTAATGGAGGTGTACAATTCTTCTAAAGTGTTTGGTGTTTGTGTTTGGCCTATAGCAGTTTTAACTTTTTGTGATAATTTGATATGATAAACAAATTCCAGTAAATCTGCTTTACCATTTTCGGATAGATTTTTAGATAGTATTTCCACAAATTTGCAGAAGTTTTCAACTTCTTCAAATTTGCCCGAAAAGATGGGAAATGTTTTCATTGCCAATTCCATATTGAAAGCCATTTTTCTTAACTGTTCTTCAAAATTTTGTTTTAGACTAATGTAGGTATTTTTAAATTGTACTTTTATTTCCAGAGGTATTTTCTCTTAATCTAGTTTTTGGAATTTGTCTTTAATAGTCTCAAATTCTACTAATTTTCCCTCAATAGTTTCCTGTTTGCATGGACGATTAGAGGATTTCTTTAAATTGGTTTCAATTTGTAAAAGGTTTTGCAATAATTCAGTCGATTGGTCCATACGAAAATTATTTTGGAATTTGTTTTGTGTAATGTGCTTGTGTATATTTATATATTATTTTCTTATATTTTTTATTTTATTTTGTCATTTTTTTTTTGCGAATATAAAATTTGTATAGAAAAATAAAATAAATTTTGTTTTTGGTTTTATTTACTTATACATTAGACAAACTTATGGTTCTATTTAATTTTTTGTTTATATAGCTATAATGTATATTATTATAATGCATATTGCAATTACAATTATTGTATTTTTATTGTGGTGTGTTTATTGCTGTGTCCTCCGACGTTGCTGTTGTATATTGTGATTTCTTCTTGTTGTTCGCTTTTTGTGAGTCCCATTTCTTTCTTTCTTCTTTAATTAATTTAATTATTTCTTCTTTATTTTTACCAGTGGCTATGTTTTTAATTTGGTGGAGTTCTCTGATTTTTCTGGAGTGTCTTATTCTTCTACCACCACGTTTTCTTTGTAATTTTTACACAATTTGTTGTTTCGCCTCCTTTTTATATTGTTGACGCCTTTTGTATTCTTCTGTAGTTAGGCGTTTTGGGCCGGCAATAGGAGTCGTATAGGAGGCGTATACGGTGGCACTTGTGTGACTGGGCCAGGCGGCGTGTATGTTCGCATCGGTCAGCAAAATGCTTATTTATTAACGTATGTTGGCAGGATCAAAAATTCAAAAAGTTTAAAAGTTTAAGCATTAAAAATTTGGCAGGATCGCCAAGTAATAAAGGTAGACTTTGTGTGAATGAGGATCTGTAACATTATATGTCGCGCAACGCGCAACGTGTGAATCCAGCTGAGAAGCTTGGTATTTTAATGTTGCAGATAGTGAGACATTAACAAGACGAAGCTTTGTTTTTAGTCTGATTTTTATTTTCAAATTTTATCACTTATATACTAATTTACAAAGCTACCTTACACTAACAAAAATTCTATTGCTTACCTAGCTTAATTTTAATTTGGGTTATTGTATTGAAAAAGGAGAAGAAAGTTATTGACATAGTTACAATTTTAAATTTAAGGTCAGAAGAAGAATGAGAATAAAGAATACAATTACAATTTTTATTAAAGTTAAGGTCAGAAGAAAAATGAGAAATATAATTACAGTGTGTTAAGGTCAGTAAATGAATAATGATTATACAATATATTATACAATATAAATTGGCATAGGTGTGCATTATTTTATATGCACACTACAATATATAAAGTTCTTTGCATTGAACTCTGGCTGGCCCTGGGTCTACCCCAGCACCCTTCAGATTCTTTACAAACCTTACATGGTCATTTACATTGTCATTGTTATTGTTCATATTATATCGCCTTAGCATATTTAACAAATTTTATTTTGAGTAATATATCCATGATATAATTTCAGTTGTGTGTTTTTTAAGTGCTGAGTTTTTTATTTGTAAATCGAACTCTATTGTCTCATGATCTGTTATCTTCTCCCAGTGTAGTTTTCTGCATTTTATATCGTCTTCATTCGTAAACAATAGATCAATTATTGTTTCATTATTTTCGGTGCTTCTTGTAGATAAATCAATCACTTGTTTCATAAAATAATGTTTGCATAAATATTCGAGTTAAGTGCTATATTTTGCGGCTGACAAAAAATTGATATTAAAATCGTCAATAATAATATTACTATTATTCTTGTTATTATCGAAATAGTTGTTAAAAATTTCTTTCAAGTACTCTAGACGTATTGGATGACTTGCATTAGGTGAGTAATAAAATACCGCTATCTGCCATTTAATTGATAATTTTCATAATTTAAGGATTATACACCAACAGTTGTTTTCGTAACTATTATTATGTAAAACTTTTACATCAACCGCTTTACTGACATATGCTACTATACTACTACTATACTCCACCAGTATGTCGGCTATGGGAGTAATATCGAATTGTTTTATAAGACACTATCTGTAATTCAGCATCTTTAATTTCATTTGTTGTGCGGGTTTTACTGCATAATATTATTTGGGGGTTCCTTAATTCTATTACGTGTTCAAGTTCACTTTAAAAAAATCTCCACAGCTTCGTCAATCCATCACTTTGGAAATTTGTTTTGAGGTTAAATTTTGTTCTTTGGGAGATTTCTATTGAACGGTCACTGTCACCTTCTTCATTAGCAAATTGCAATTCCAGTTGCAATAGTTCTTCATTAGAAAATTCTTAGTTGTGCTAGGTTAGCAATTCATTTATGTCAGTCTCCTCCATACCTTCAAAATTAGACTCTATAGCTAAATTAGAAATTTCATGACGAACAGCTGGTGTACCGTCATTTTCTGCAGCGCATATTCGGTGAACACATTAAGGCCATATTTTGCGCCAAACACCATTCATGCAAGATGGTTTAACCTCCTCCCACGAATCAGAAATAATTTCTAGGTTTTCATAATGTTGAACTTTTTCCAAAACCCTAACATGGTAGTCTTATCTTGTCCATCATTCTCACCTTAAAGAAGTTTAAATGTTCGTCGAAGATAATAACTTTTAAAAGTCGATATTACTCCCTGATCCATCGGCTGAATAACTGGTGTGGTATTAGGCGGCAAAAATACAATTTTCACGTTTTCTGACAACTCATCAACATAAACTGGGTGGCCAGGAGCATTATCTACTAGGACCAAAGCCTTGAAGTTTAAGTTTCCTTTGTTGCAATAAGCTTTAATTTCTGGAATAGCACAAGTTAAAACCCAGTTTTGAAATAATGATGTTGTCATCCATGATTTTTTGTTTCCTCGCCAGTGGATAGGAAGCAAATTCTTTGAACAACCTTTCATAGCTCTTGGATTTTCTGATTGATAAATGAGAAATGGTATAAATTTAAAATCACCATTTGCATTACCACCAAGAAGAAGAATCAGTCTATCCTTGCTAGCTTTAAATCCTGGCGAAGATTTTTCTGTTTTAGATATGAAAGTTCTTTTAGGTAGACGTTTCCAAAATAACCCAGTCTCGTCAACATTAAAGACCTGTTTCGGTATCATAGCCACCTTCATGAATGAATGCTTTTAACTCTATCGGGTAGCGTTCTGCAGCAGTTATATCAACGCTAGCTGCTTCGCCTTTAAGAGCAATGTTGTGCAGATTTGCTCGAACTTTAAGTCTCTCAAACCAGTCCTGACTAGCTTCAAATGTTTCATTCTTGTCTTTACTACCACTAGCATTATCATTGGATACTGCTGCTTTACTTTTTATACCCTCCACCTTAGGGAAGAGGGTATATTCATTTTGATCATCCGCTTACAACATCGAAGGAAGCCCCGGAGACCCCACAAACCATATATATTCTTAATCAGCATGAAAAGAGAAATCGTTTGAGACATGTCCGACCGAGTGTCCGTGTGTCCGTCTGCTGTTGGTACTCTCACGGTCGTAATTTTTGAGATATCAAATTGAAACTTTGCATACTTATTCTGGCAAATATATTATAATATATATATATATTGCGCCGTCTATTAGTGTACGTATTACGTATCAGCATGCAAGTCTACTTTTACGTTAAATATGGATTTTTGTAAATTGTGGGCCTGTCTGTTATCCGACCACGCCCATTTTTGGTATATCGATGGATGGGCTAACCTTTAATAAATGCGCTAAATTTCAAGTTCACAGATCAACTTTTATGGCAGATTTTAATCGATTGTGGGCGTGTCTGTTGTTTGACCACGCTTTTTTTAAGCACATCAATGGAAGGGATAACCATGTATACGCGTAATAAATTTTGAGTTCCTAGGTCAACTCTTGAGGCAGATATTAAGATTTTAATTGATTGTGGGCATATATGTTATCCGACCACGATCCTTTTTGACACATTGATAAAGCTAATATTTACAAATATGTGTACCAAACTTTAACTTAATAACTTAATTTTTGTGGCAGATATTTAGGTTTTTGTTGATTGTGGGCGTAGCTTCTGACTGATTTTGTCCATTTTAAATAGCGATCTGCGTGCAAAAAATTTTAGATTAATATATAAAAATGTACGCCCTTGAACATGCCAAAAACAGACAGACGCACGAACACGACTCAGCTTTTGAAGCTGATCATGAATATAAATACTTTGTTGGGTCTCTGACGTCTCCTTCCTGACGCCTTCTCCTCAAACGAAAGAACAAACTTAGTATACCCTCATCACTAATGTGGACGGTATAATAAAATGAGTCTCCCAGTACTACATATTGCTTTTAAGTACCTTAACTTTTTTAAATACTATTACAATTACAATAAAAATACTAATAATGAGTTCTAAAGTATTGTTCATTTTTGTTTACGTACAAAATTTTTATTGATAAGTACTTTGAATATATTGTCTTATCGTTTTTAATACTTATTATTTCATTAAGTACTATAAATGGTAAGACAAAATACTTAGTACTCAAGTACAAGAAAATTTAAGTAACAAAAAAGTACATAATTATCAAAAAATGATTGTTACATCGAAAACACTTTAAATCATCACTAGCAACGTAACAAAGGAAGGAATCCAAAGAACAAAGTAAATAATCACCCCATTCGTGTACATATGAAAGACAAAAAATTACTTGAGTAATTAACAGTCAGTAAGGTGAAAAACAAATAGTTAATTCAACATGCAAATGATCACTTGGGCA
Organism: Crataerina pallida; assembly: GCA_949710015.1. Classification (NCBI taxonomy): domain Eukaryota; kingdom Metazoa; phylum Arthropoda; class Insecta; order Diptera; family Hippoboscidae; genus Crataerina; species Crataerina pallida. The sequence continues at coordinate 15,077,109 of OX453289.1, forward strand.
GACTGCCATTACGACACCGTAGAAAATTTTACCAAAAATTTTAGATAATAATCTTTTGCTTGATGATACAAGAATTGTATTTAACATCAATAGCAGCACTACCGCCAACGCCAACACTAACAGCAGCAGCAGCAGTTTCAAAACAATAATTTTAAATACAAAAATACCACATACCCACATAACTAACAGAAAAAATCGACAAGCACACAAATATGGAAAACTTTTATTTTTTTTGACAATTCAATACTCTGACAGCTATAATTCTTAACTAGAAATAAAGTGTACAATGCTGAGTTGAAGACGTTAGCAAGAGTACAGGAAAACATGCGGGCAGACAGACGGATAGATGGACAGATTGTTGCTAATACCGTTGTGTTAAAATGGGAAGACAACTAAATGAAAAAGATGAGAACCATACGCACGTTCACACGTTACACGTGCATACAAATATAATCATTACAAGCATTCAATACGTACACCATACAATCGTTCAGATGGGTATTGCAGGCAAATAAATAGGTTTAGAAAAGGAACGATTTCTTATTTTTGTTGTTGTTAAAGAAGAAAGGCCAAAGATATTTGCATGTGCTGTCAAACTTGAATTTCCTTTTTCTCAATTTTTCCCTCCAAATTGCAACACGTTGCGCTCTCATACGCATATGGCACATATATATGTATTTGTGGCACAGACACTCAAGCGGCCTAATTATACAACGATATCATCATCATGGTGGTAGTTTAGTTATGTAACTATTTAGTTATTATAACTTTCTCTCCCTCACACGCTCCTTTTTGTATACAAAAATTTAATTCCACTTTGTTTTGTTTTACCCAACTTTTAAACTCTACGACTATTGATTAAAATTGTTGCTCAAATGCTCAAACCGAATCTATTATATTGAGTAACAACAAAGACATCTATTCGCACATCACACACACACTCTGGGGACAAATTAGTAGGGTTCCATAAAAAATTCAATAAGTAGAAAAACTAACTTTGGCTTAAACCAAATCTTAAGTACCCTGCACATCTGCATAGAAACGTGGGAGTGACAGACCTCTAATAGTGTCTGTATTGATACATATATCAACGTGAAAAGCGCGGTTTTTTGTAAATTGTAGGCGTATGTGTTTCTTGATCACGCCCACCAGGGTATGATAATTAGAAATATGAGTACCAAATTTCTACTTTTTAGCTCAATTTTGTGGCAGATAAATAAATTTTTATCGATTGTGCGCGTAGCTCATGAACAATTTTTCCCAATTTATATATAATAAGCTACTAAAAATGTTTGTATTAAATTTAAGTTCAATATAGCAAAATTTATGACTTTGTAAAAACTCTGATGACTCCTTCTGGGTGTTACATATGTAATGACAAATTTAGTATACCCATCTTATGTGTAGGATATAAAAAACATTCCTCTTACCTAACAACATTATCACCCAAGAACATTTTTATTCCACATTTCGAATAACTTGGATTGATTGTTTCTTGTTTCTCTCCATGGAATTCTTTTAAATACTTTGCATTCTTTCACAAAATATAGGAAGAGGGAGGGCGAGAGAGAGAGAAAGAAAGAAAGTTATCGGGTTACACACAGTTTGATTAATTATATTGTTTGGTAGTTTATGGTTGAATTTAATTTTCATTCTAATCATAATTCATCAACAATTGTTGTTGTTATCGGTTCTTTTTTCGCATTTTTTTATACCCTCCATCTTAGTGATGAGGATATACTAAGTTTGTCCTTTCGTTTGCAATACCCAGAAGAAGGCATCAGAGACCCTACAAAGTAAATATATACTTCATCAGCGTCAAAAACTGTGACAATTTAGACATGTAAGTCCGTGTGTCCGTCTCTTATTGGCATTTTCACGGGCGTTAATTATACCTTGCACCACCCTGAGCAAAAGGGTATATTAAGTTTGTACGGATGCTTGTAACTCCTAAACGGCAAATGCCACACCCACCTTCAATTATACCCATCGACTTAGAATCAAAATCTGAGTCGATTAAACCATGTCCCTCTGTCCGTCTGTCCATCTAAATTTGTGCGCAAGCTACAGGGCGAATTTTTGAGTTATTTCGATGAAATTTTGTACAATGATATGTATTGGCACAATAAAAAATCTTATGAAAATAGAAAGGATCAGACCATTTTTAGAACCCCACCCTATATAAATTTTTTTTTATTTCAAAAACAAACAAAAAATAAAAATAATTTCTGGCATATAGGTATAGAAAAAAAAATTTTTCATTATACCCTGCTTTTTCAAAAAAAAAAAAAAAATTAAATTGAACAATGTAGACAAAATCGGTTAAGACCGAAGCTTAAATACCCTCCACCTTTATTATTATTCAGGTAATTTTTAAGCAACAAATAGTGTTTTTTTTAAATAATGGATGTTTGCGTTATTCAATCAAGCCCATTTTTGGCATAGTGTTAGATAACGATAGCACTTTTATATATACCAAATTTCAACTTTATAGGCATAGCATTGTGCGATATATAATTTTTTATACCCTCCACCTCAGGGAAGAGGGTATATTCATTTCGATCATCCGTTTACAACACATCGAAGGAAGCCTCGGAGACCCCTCAAACCATATATATTCTTAATCAGCATAAAAAGAGAAATCGTTTGAGATATGTCCATCAGTGTGTCCGTGTGTCCGTCTGTTGTTGGCACTCTCACGGTCGTAATTTTTGAGATATCAAATTGAAACTTGGCAAACTAATTCTTAGTTGAAAATCTCAACATACCTCGAAAAAATTGTATCTTTAAAAAATTATATATTGCACAATACTATACCTATCAAGTTGAAATTTGGTATATATATATAAGTGGTACTGTTATCCAACATTAACCTAATGGGCGTGATTGAATAACGCAAACGTCTATAATTTAAAAAAACACTATTTGCGTTAATACAGAAATAGTCATATACATAAATATGGCAATAGGAACTTATTTTTTAGAGGATTTTAGAAGGTGGAGGGTATTTAAGCTTCGATCTTAACCGAACTTCTCTATCTTATTAAAGATTTCGAGGTATGTTGAGATTTTCATTTATTGTGGGCGTGTCTCTTAACCGATTTTGCCTAATTTCAATACGTAACAGCGAAATTGAACTAAGAATACGTATGCAAAGTTTCAATTTGATATCTCAAAAATTACGACCGTAAGAGTGCCATCAAAAGACGGCCACACGGACGGACATGTTTCAATCGATTTTTCTTTTCATGTTGATTAAGAATTTATATGGTTTGTGGGGTCCCCGAGGCTTTCTTCGATGTGTTGCAAATCAATGATCAAAATGAATATACCCTCTTTCCTAATGTGGAGAGTATAATAATGTATCAAGTGGTGTAGGGTATTTGATGGTAGAGTTTAACCGACTATAATATTTTCACTTATTATTGTATTGAAATTTTGTACAGACATTTTCAGTTTTATCACGCAGATTGCTATTTATATTGGGCTATTTATAATCGGTCAAAAGTCACGCCCACAATGGACAAATATCAATTTATCTGTCACCAAAATTAAGCTATGAAGGTAAAACTTAGTGTGTATATGTATAAATATTCCATTTATCGATTTGCCAAAAAAGGCGCGATTGAATAATAGACACACCCACAATCAACAAAAACCTTTATATCTGCCACAAAAATAACCTATGAACGTGAAATTTAGTATGCGTACACATAATTATCCAAACCGCTGATGTGCCAAAAATAGGCATGGTCGTATAACTCACACGCCCATAATTTACAAAAAATTATACTACACGTAAAACTCGACTTTCAAGTTGATACGTAATATATACAATATTAGAGGGCGCAAATTGTACATATATGTTATGGATGTGGAGGGTATTTAAGATTTGGCCTAAGCCCAATTTAGTTTTCTTACTTGTTTTTTCTCTTTTCAAAGAGGAAGTTTGCTTGTTTGCAAATATTTACTGGCTTGGTTAGTTGGTTGATTGCTATGTTTCTTTGTTTGTTTGTCTGTTTAACTTTTGCTGTTATTATTATAGTGTCGAAACCAAGGTCACCCATCAATTGCAAGCAACAACTGTGAAAATAAATTTCATTAAACTTTCACTAAACAGTCGTTTTGTATTGTTATACCCTGCACCCTTTGTGGTAAAGGGTGTATTAGGTTTGTGTGGATATTCCTAACCCCTAAACGGCAAAAATTAAAATTTTAGTCGATTTAATCATGTCCGGTGGTGCAGGGTATAAAAATTAAATTAAATAATATATCAAGTGGTGTAGAGTATTTGATGGCCGGGTTTGACCGACCATAATTTTTTGAGTTGTTTTGTGAATATATACGTGAGTTCATATCATTTGTTCATTCCAAGTACTCCTCTGTTAAGCATTACTAAGTAATGTAAATTCAGTTGTATAATATATTTTTGACTGACTTTTCATTTACAATACAGAAAGCGCTTGTTTTTTTTTTTTTTTGGATATCATTTCCATTTTTATCTTCATCATATTGGGCGACAGGTTTAGTAATAGTAATTGTAATTCAAAAATAGTCATGGAATCATGGCATTAGACAGTAGTGCGTTGACTGTTTTCACCAGTTCTTAACAAGTAACAGGCTTGTGACATTTTACCTGTTATATATATATATATATGTATGTAGGTATATACTCGTATGTGTCCGCACATCCCCATATCTTTTAACGCGACAGATTACGTTTTTTTGACTCTTCCTCCATTTTTTCTTTTCCCATTGCTGCAATAAATCCTTTGGCTATATATAGTATATATGAGTATGTTTCTAACTATTATTAAATGTGAATATGCGTGTTCGTAGAGGTGGGGAGAGAGAGAAAAAGAGAGATAGAGAGTGCATGTTATGCAAAAAGTTGAAACACACAGTTAGGGTTCATATAGTCATTTTCAATTATCCATCTTTTTAATCTTTTCATATTTTTTCTTCTTTATTTTTTCTTGATTTGCGCTTTACGTTTAAACTAGTATAAAATTTTTGTTGATGATTGTTAATCAAAGAATCAAACTGAGTCAGAACGATTTGTTAGTTTTTGTCTTTCAGTCCAAATATTCTTATGTTTAATTTATAAGCTATATAAATAGATCTGTTAAAAATTTGGTCACAATTTTATTAAGTACCTTAATAATTAAATGGGCCAAATTGGCCCTTTTTTAGAACCCCTTCCCATATAATACAATAACTTCTGTTTACTGATACAACTCGATTAATTATAAAATAAATTGTGGAATCAAGTGGCGTAGGGTTTTACATAGTCGACTTTTTTAAATATCCTCCAACATCTACATTTAAAAAGTGGGCGTGGCAGGTATACGATTATACCTTCTAATAGTGTATGTATTACGTATTCACTTGTTAGTCAAGTTTTACGTTCAATGAGGTTTCCTTTTATAAATGTGGACGTTAACCGCCCACGTTATAAATATTTCTACTATATTTTAACTTCATAGGTCAATTTTTTTTAAATATAAATATATTTTTGTTAATTGTAAGCGTGTCTATTACCATGCCCATTTGGCATATCGATGACAAAGGTAATTATAATTATGTATACCAATTTTCAACTTGTTGGGTAAATTTTTATGTCAAATAAATAGATTTTTGTTAATTGTAGGCGTGTTTATTACCCAAGTTCGTTAAATAGCGATCTAAAAGTACCTGCTTTAAATTTCAACTCAATATTTCAAAATTTATGGCCCTAAAAATGCCAATAACAATTGGATATAGGGATGGACATGTTTAAATCGATTTAGTTTTCAATGATGATCAAGAATATTTATATTTTGTACAGTCTCTCACTTAGTTTACATCTTATCTTGTGCGGAGGATATAAAAAAAGTAATAAACGTATAGCTTGAAGCCAAATTTTCCATTTAGAATGTTATAAATCATGGTGTTTTCTAATATTTCTTTGCACATTTTACCGTCTTATTTGGACTCCTTATCTCCCATTCACACTCTCATTTCATTATTTAATACTATTTCATTGCTTTATGTGTGTTTGTAAGCAGTATAACATTCTTTAAGTGGAGAGTTCAATAACAGTAATTATGTTAAAAGAATTTTTTCAGTTAATTTTCAATCTAAGACTTCAAAGATAGGTGAGTAATGATAACCAAGCATTCCATTCTTTACAAAAAAACAAAAAATAAAATGTTTAATGTCGCACTGCCATAAGTTACAAAGAGAGAAAGACACAGTAGGTTTGTTCACCACTTCAATAATTAGCATTGTGCTTTTCAAACAGGTTTTACCTCTATCTCTTTTTCCATTCTTATAAAAGTTAAACGACTATAAACTATAATGTAGTGGCTTATAGCTAGCAACAAAGTTGCATATTTTTGTGGCACTTAAATATTGTAAGTAAGAGTAATAAAAAATGACTAGTGCGCGATGTACATTAAAGAAAGGGCCCAAACACAAAAACAAAAACATGCTACCTTCTATAACCTATGTTTAATTTTAACGACCTCATTTGAGTTTTTCCTCATTTAAATTTTTCCTCTCATTGGATGACAGTGGATGACGGTCGAAAGGAGAGAAAGATTGTCAAAATTTCACAATTCTTAATATTTTTAGCAAAATTTAGTCAAAAATAATTAATTCGGTTAATAAGTAGCTGTAATAAATTTGGAGACGATTGCGCTATTTTTAGAACCCCTCCCCATACAAGGTTCTATTTTAAAAGAAAACTTTATATGAAAAAAAGTTGGGCCTAATTTTGAGATATCGGGCCTGAAATTTTGTACAGGCACTTTTAGTTTTTGCTCGTAGGTTGCTATTTAAAATGGGCAAAATCGGTCAAAAATTTACGTATAAACTTCAAATTTGGAACATTTATATATATTCCGTTCCAAAAATGGGCGTGATTGAAAAACAGATGTGCTTTCAATAAACAAAAATCTATATATCTGCTACAAAAGTTGACCTAAGAACTTAAAATTTGGTACGCATATCCATAGTTATCCCATCTATCGATATGCAAAATATGAGCATGGTCGAATAACGGACACGTTTACAATTTACAAAAAACCATATTCACCATAAATCTAGACTTGCAAGCTGATACAAAATACATACACTATTATTAGAGGGCGCATTATATATATATATATATATTTGCCATGCCCGCCATTGCGGATTTGAAGGGTATTTAGTATTTGGCCTAAGCCAAATTTAGTTTTCTTAAGATTTTGCCTATTTTTGGTATATCGATGGATGGGCTAACCTTTAATAAGTGCACTAAATTTTAAGTTCTAAGGTCAATTATTGTGGCAGATATATAAATTTTTGTCGATTGTGGGCGTGGATTTAATCTTACAACGCCCATTTGCACATCAATGAAGCTAATATTTATAGATGTACACACTAAATTTTAAGTTTTTTGCGTATTTTTTGTGGCAGATAAATAGATGGGCATATCTCTTAACCGATTTTGCACATTTTAAATAACAATCTGCGTGCAAAAATTTACAATTCCTGTACAAAATTTCAGCTCAATATCTCAAAATTTACGCCCGTGAAAATGCCAACAACAGACAGACACACGCACACACGGAGATACGTGTCTAAATCGACTCAGTTTTTGATGCTGATCAAGAATATATATACTTTTTAGGGTCTCTGACGCTTCATCCTGGATGTTGCAAACGGAAGAACAAATTTAGTATACATTCATCACTGAGGTGGAGGGTAAAAAAAGGGGTGTTACTAAAAAATCCACTTAATAGCAATATTTTGAAAAAAATTTTTCCTTATAAAACTTGAAATGTGGATTTTTCCTCACATTATATGTGAAAAATGCGCAAAAAAATTTAAAATTCATTTCAAATTGTATCATAATTTAGTTGTAGTTGTTGAGTTCCTTACACACACATTACTTTTTTACATGGTGCATAACAACAGTCCCAAGACATTCATTATAAACCATAACAAGTTTTTTTTTTAAGAAAAGTAGATATTTCAACATACACGCACATATATATATATTACATATCTACAGTTGAATATTAAATCTATGAAAGCAGCTACCAGGCAAGCAACCAATAGCTCTAAGGAATATAGAGAGACAATGTACTAAAGATCTGTTGTAATAAGCTGCTTTAAGCTGCTGCCCACGGAAAGAGATAGATGAGAGAGAGACTATAAAATTTAAGCTGAAGAGTGAGCAGCAGCCGTAGTGTTTGGTACCCAAGTACAAGTAGCAAAGTAGTAGCAGCTCATGTATATATAAACCGCATCCTTAAGGTGAATGAAGTGATAAACAAAGATGAAGAAGTACAAAGCAAAAGAAAATTACACAAAATTCAAGTCAAAGTAAAAAAAAAAACAAGATAGAAAAGTTCGGTTAAAACCGAAGCTTAAATACCACCTTTATTATTATTCAAGGCATTTTTAAACAACAAGTAGTGTTTTTTTTTAATTATAGGCGTTTGTATTATTTAATCATGCCCATTTTTGGTACAGTATTAGATAACAGTACCACTTATATATATACCAAGTTTCAACTTGATAGGCATAGTATTGTGCGTTAAATAATTTTTTAAAAATACAATTTTTTCGAGGTATGTTGAGAGTTTTATTTATTGTGGGTGCGTCTCTTGACCGATTTTGCCCAATTTGAATATAAAACAGCAAAATTAAACTAAGAATAAGTATGCAAAGTTTCAATTTGATATCTCAAAAATTACGACCGTGAGAGTACCAACAACAAACGGACACACGGACGGACATGTCTCCAACGATTTCCCTTTCATGTTGATTAAGAATATATATGGTTTGAGGGGTCTCGGAGGCTTTCTTAGATGTGTTGTAAACGGATGATCGAATTGAATATACCCTCTTCCCTAAGGTGGAGGGTATAACAAATAAGAAAACTAAATTTGGCTTAGGCCAAATCTTAAATACCCTCCACCTCCACAACGGTGGGCGTGGCATTTCGGTACTTCGGTATGTTGGAAGTGTAGTTTTATGGTGAATATGGTTTTTTATATATTGTGGGCGTGTCTGTTATCCGACCACGCCCAATGACACATCTATGAGGCTAATATATATAGATATATGTACCAAATTCCATGTTTATAGCTTAATTTTCGTAACTGATAAACATATATTTGTTGATTATGGGCACGGCCTTTAGCCGATTTTGCCCATTTTTAATGGCAATTTGCGTGCAAAAAGTAATAATTCCTGTACAAAATTTCAGTTTAATATCTCAAAATTTACACCCGTGAGAATGATAACAACAGACGTCTGTCTGTCTGTTGTTAGCATTAGCATTAGTTAGTCTGTTGTTAACACGGACAAACATGTCTAAATCGACTCAGTTTTTGACGCTGATCATTAATATATATACTCTGTAGGGTCTCTGACTCCTCCCTCTGGATGTTGCAATGAAAAGAACAAACTTGGTATACCCTCATCACTGAGGTGGAGGGTATAAAAACAAGTACGAGACTAAATGTGACTTAAGATAAATCTTAAACTCTTTACATCTGTACATAATCAGTGGGCGTGTCAGCAACATGATTACGAAAAAGTGTATGTATTTAGTATCAACTTAAAGGTTGAATTTTACGGTTTTTACATACAAATGTTGTGGGCAAGTCTGTTATCCGACTACGCCCATATTTCGCCCATCGATGAATATAATTATAAATATGTGAACCAAATTTCAACTTAAAAAAAAATTTTGTGGTAAATAGATTATGTAACGATTGTGGGCGTGTTTGTTTTCTGACCATGCCCATTTTGGCACATTGATAGATGACATAATTACAAATGTGCATACTAAATTTCAACTTTATAGAAAAATGTTTGTGAGAGATAAATCGAACTGTCTGTTATCCACACCAATTTAACGCATCTATAAATGGAATAATTATATATACGAGTATCTACCAAATGTCTAATGCACAATAGACTTAATGGTCGCAGTGCAAATAGCATACATAGAATACTAATAATGTGTACCAAATTTTACGTTCATAACTCAATTTTTGTAAATAGATTTTCGTCGATTGGAGGCGTGGCTTTTTATTGATTTTTCACATTTTAAATACGGATCAATCAGAAGTATCCTAACAAAATTTTAGATTATTCAATATCTTAAAATTACGATTTACGTGAGAGTGGCAACAACAGACGGACATACGGATATACAGGTCTAGATTCTCTCAGCTTTTGATGTTGATCAAGAATGTATATACTTTGTAGTATATCTGGTGCCTCTTATTTTATATGAAGGGTATAAAAAATATTTCATAAATATCTAAGCTTAAGCGTATATGCCGTGTTTATTATAGGTAACATTGGCTAGCGTGCGTATCTGTCATTTCACAAACGTTACGAAAGGTTTAACATGTTGTAACTGACAAACAGACAGACAAACCACACATGCTACCACGCTTATAATCATTTTTAAAGCTTAAGGTAGCATTGCTGCTAAATTATACGAATAGATCTTCTCTACTGCCTTTTTCTCTCTTTTTATACCCACCACCTCAGTAATGAAGTTAAACTAAGTTTGTACTACCGTTTGCAACACCCAGAAGGAGGCGTCAGAGACCCTACAAAGTATTTATATTCTTGATCAGCGTCAAAAACTGAGTCGATTTAGACATGTGTGTCCGGGTGTCTGTCTGTTGTTGGTATTCTCACGGGCGTAAATTTTCAGATATTGAGATGAAATTTTGTACAGGCACTTTTAGTTTTTGCACGCAGATCGCTATTTAAAATGGGAAAAATCGGTTAAGAGACACGCCGAAAATCTACAAATATATTTTTATCTGCTATAAAAATTGATCTATAAACTTGAAATGAGGTGCTTACATTTTTATTAATTAGCTTTATTGACGTGCCAAATATGGGCGTTGTCGAATAACATACACGCCCATAATCTTTATATCTGCCACAAATTGAAACTTTGCATACTTATTCTTAGTTTAATTTCGCTGCTCCGTATTGTAGCACTAGCAGATGCTAAGATTTTCGACTTCAAACGATATATAGCATCCTCGGTATGGCTTTCCTAATTTTCGTTATGTTATGTTCTTCTATGGGTAGCACAATGGGCCTACTTATTGGCCTAACCTAACCTAACCTACTTGAGCATTTCTAAACAAATAGTTTTAAAATTAGATAGATGTAGATATAACAAATATTTTTAATTTAAAAGGAAGTGAAAAGATTAAATTTTGTTTCGGGCATATCTTATATACAATACTCTCCACATTTACTTATAAATAAAGGGCGTAGCAGGTACATAATAAAGCCATCTAATAAACGTATAAACGTTAAAGTTTTATGTTGAAAAACTTTTTTGTAAATTCTGGGCAGGTCTGTTATACAACCACACCCATTTTTATCACATTATAAATTCCAACAATATAGAGAATTTCGGTTAAGACCGAAGTTTAAATACCCTCCACCTTGCCATATTTATGTATATGACTATTTCTGTACTAATAGTGTTTTTTTAAATTATAGACGTTTGCGTTATTCAATGACGCCCATTTTTGGCATAGTTGGATAACAGTACCACTTATATATATATACCAGATTTCAACTTGATAGGCATAGTATTGTGCGATATATAATTTTTTAAAGATACAATTTTTTCGAGGTATGTTGAGATTTTCATTTATTGTGGGCATGTCTCTTGACCGATTTTGCCCAATTTCAATACGGTATAACGAAATTAAACTAAGAATAAGTGTGCCAAGTTTCAATTTGATATCTAAAAAATTACGACCGTGAGAGTGCCAACAATAGACGGACACACGGACAGACATGTCCCAAACGATTTCTCTTTTTATGCTGATTAAGAATATATATGGTTTTTGAGGTCTCCGAGGCTTCCTTCGATGTGTTGTGAACGGATGATCAAAATGAATATACCCTCTTCCCTAAGGTGGAGGGTATAAAAACAAAAACAAGAAATTAGTTCAACGACCTATAAAGAGAATTAAAGTGTGCAATCTAGAATGTGTTATGTACGTATGTCGAAATGTGTGTGTGTGTGTGTGTGTGTGTGTGAGTAAGAGGTGGAAAGTAAAACAACAATAATAATAATAATAATAATAATAATAATAATACTAATCATACAAACATTGCCATTACAGTGTTGAGTGTGTATGTATGCCCGCACTTTTTATTCCCCAACACCAATGTGCGTTCGTGTTTTTGAGTATACGAGGGAGTGTGTTTTTGAATACGAGAGTAAGTGCAAGCCATGTGTGCCATTGTATTGTTACACGACTATAAGTTGTACAACTTAATGATGCGGTGCTGGTGGTGCTGTGAAAGTCATTAAACAAAAAAGTATTTAAAAAAAATGAAAAAATGCTGTTCCTGTTTCTGCTTCTGCTGCTGATGCATCCGATGAGTATTGTTATGTGGCACGATTCGCTTTAGGTTTGTTGCTCATTTCTTTGTTTTTGTTGGTGGCGACACCAACGTAAAAATTGTATAATGTTGTGCCAAATGTCTCTAATTCTGTCTGCAATATACACATATAGCATAGCATAGCACAGTGTAGTGATATCAACATATACAATGCTGAAGAATTGATGAAGAAAGGTGAGTTCATACAGAGCTACAAAAAGAGAGCGAGTAATGAATTTTAAATTGGCAGCAAATTTCTAATGCTGCAACATTAATAATAATAACAACAACATTAACGCAGTATAATAGTAAAAGTTTTAGTCGAATTGTCAATATTTTAGTGTGTGTTTTTTATACCTTCCACTTTAGGGAAAAGGGTATATCCATTTCGTTTACAACACATCGAAGGAAGCAGAAGAATACAAATAAGTGCTGTCAATTATATATTTGGGAAGTCGCTGCGCTACACGTAAATCAACATCGCGGTTGACGTCTCAAATTAATAATAAAAATGATATAGGCCGCACGTCACTCCGATCTACCGGAAGTGGGCAAAGCATAGTTGTTACTGTCACAAATGCCAGTATTAATTAGAAAAACTTGAAGAAGAAAATACAAACGTTAAAACACCCTTCTGTCAACTAGGAGAAAATATTAAAACCCTGTTGATATGCTTGAAGATGGCAAGCGTAGAAGCATACACCAACCTATGAGGGACACCATAGAGAGCATAAAAGCGCTCTACGAATTGGCTGCTATCAACCTACATGATGAAAAGACAAAGAAGTCATCAGAAGCAGCAAACACTCTCAAACCTCACCATGGTTGAAGCAAAAGAGTGAGAGTAAGCGGAAACATGATGCTGAAGCTGCCGTGGTGCGAATGCCAAACGCAGGCAAGAAAATCCCACCAATAAAGGCGTAGACGCTACAGCTCTCACACCGGATAGAGGCGATGCACAGAAAAAACAGGCCAAAAAATATGATGAATGGACCACTGTTGGGTCAAAGCGTAAGCGCGATGAAAGAAATAACATAAAACACATCCCGAAGTCGGAAGCTATCGTGGTAGAAAAAATGGGCACCCTATCCTACAGTGAAATATTAAAAACGGTCAAAGATAATACCATTCTTAAAAAGCTGGATGAAAACGTACATAAAATACGAAAGACAAAGAACGGAGAGATTCTATTCCAACTTAGAAAATCCCAAGATGGAAACTGCCAGGAATATAAGAAGCAAATAGAACAAATACTAGGCGAGCAGGCTAAAGTGAAACTTCTTGGAAGCAGCAAAACAATAATAATTAGAGATATAGATGAAATCACCACCAAGTTGGACATAGTAGGCGCCATCAATCAACAATCAGATAAGAGATGCGGAAATTGTAGAGTCTGCAATTAAAATATTAAAGAAGTCGTATGCAGGTACACAGGTAGCAGTACTTAATGTACCCACTAAAGTCGGAACATCCTTGCTCCAAGGTGGTAAAATTAAAATAGGTTGGGTAATTTGTAGAGTACGACCCTATGATACTCCTACCAGATGCTTTAAATGCCTAGAATTCGGCCATATAGCGAAAGTGTGCAAAAACATTATAGATAGGAGCAAATACTGCCTTAAATGCGGACTGATGACTGACATCATACGAACGAATTGAGCGTAGGCTCAGACGGTTTCTCCTGACGTAATACTTAACGGTAGTCCCAGGGGGATTGCCGTAGGACGTTCGAAGGGGTTTTAGTGGGTGCAAGTTCCACACTGACTGGAAAAAAAACATCGAAGAAAGCCTCGGAGACCCCACAAACCATATATATTCTTAATCAGCATGAAAAGAGAAATCGTTTGAGACATGTCCGACCGTGTGTCCGTCTACTGTTGGCACTCTCACGGTCGTAATTATTGAGCTATTAAATTGAAACTTGGCACACTTATTTTTAGTTTAATTTCTCTATACCTTATTGAAATTGGGCAAAATCGGTTAAGAAACACGCTCACAATAAACAAAAATCTTAACATACCTCGAAAAAATTTTATCTTTAAAAAATTATATATCGCAGAATACTATGCCTATCAAGTTGAAATTTGATATATATATAAGTGGTACCGTTATCCAACACTGTGCCAAAAATGGACGTGATTTAATAACGCAAACGCCTATAATTTAAAAAAACACTATTTGCGTAAGTGTATGAAATAGTCATTTACATAAATATGGCAATAGGAACTTATTTTTAGAGGATTATAAAAAGTGGAAGGTATTTAAGCTTTGTCTTAACCGAACTTCTCTATTTTGTTTTTCTCCTTTTCTTATATCTTCCGTTTTTACACTACCACCTGTTCCTTGTTCGTTCGCTCTGTTTGCAGAATAGAAAGTCGGTGTTACATTATTGAGAGACCTGACTCCCAGTTAATGTAAACAGAGATGGCGCGCGTACTCTTAATTATAATAGACCACTACTACTAACATCTCATTATTACTAAATTATTATTATTATACTTATTCCTACTATTAACATTATTACTAATATTTTATTATTACTATTATTATTATTATTTATTTTTATTATTATTATTACCTATTACTTGTATTATTTTTGGTATTTCTATTACTACTATATAATAAATCAAAGTGTTACAAAGACAAGAAGGACACAAAAAGGAGACCCACTGCTCCAGCTAAACAACTCGGGAGACAAACCTAAAGAGTTTACGTATATAATCAGCAACTCGCTTGGAGAGTAAGTAAGAGAGTAAGTAAGTAGGCGGACTATAGAAATAAAAGACATTGATGAAATTACTACGGTTGAAGACGTACGCGAATCGCTAATGCACACTTCGGTGAGGACTTGAAGAAAACATGCGAGGTAGTAAACCTCCGCAAAGCATACGGCAACAACAAACCGTCACCGTCAGAGTACCAGCAGATAGGGCTAAAATACTGCTGGACTTGGGCAAAGTAAAGATTGGGTGGGTAATATGCCGTAAAAGGGAGCAGAAAACACTAAAAAAGTGTTTAAAATGCTTGGAGTATGGACACACAGCACGATATTGCAAAAGCAATATCGAACGCTCTAAGCTATGCCGCAGATGCGGTAAGGAAGGCCACATCGCAAACCAATGCGATAAGGACCCCCTATGTATGTTTTGCATAAACCAACCAAACGTGGATGTAAAATATATAGCGGGTAGCGAACGCTGTCCCGTCTTTAAGAAAGCAATAGCAACCACGAATTGAAAATCTTACAGATCAACCTAAACCACTGTGAAGCAGCACAAAGCTTGCTGGAACAAACAGTGAGGGACGAAAATGTAGACATCGCTACCCTACAAACACTTAGATCATGGGCTCAAGACCTAACCGGGAGCACTGTAATATGGTCATGTGGCCTTCACGCCTTTGAAGACATTGTGTACTCCTCGCGCGGTTTTGTTAGAACAAAAATGAAGGGGATATATTACTACAGCTGCTACGATCCACCACGGTGGACTCACACTGAATACCAGGACATGCTGGATACTCTAACGGTCGATGCCAGAAGCAGACGCCCTATTATTATCGGTGGAGATTTCAATGCGTGGGCGACGAATTGGGAAAGCAAATCCACAAATGCTAGGGGTTACAGTCTACTCGAAACCTTCGCTTCTTTGGATTTGGTTATAGCAAACACAGGCAATAAGGACACCTTCAGAAAAGCTGAAAGAGGGTCCATCATTTACATCACCCTTGTGAGTAGTACGCTTGCTGGAAATGTTTCATTACGGGTGAGTGAAAACTACACTCATAGCGACCACCAAGCAATACGCTTTAATATAAGTGTCAGCAAAAAGGAAAACAACCAAAATAAGAGACCTACAGGGCCATCCTGGAAGGTCTCGAACTTTGATAAAGATCTACTTGGCGAAGTGATTGGCACACACGGATTAAATTCCAGCACAGCTGAGGAAATGATCTGTGAGTTCTCCTCTCTAGCAAAGGACGCATGCGATGTCTCAATGCCTAGGAGGAAAATTAGCAGACGAAATACCCGAAATAGGGCAGAATGCCTAAAAGTTAGAAGGAAGACGCGGAGGTCTAGAAATAGACCACGCTTTTCTGAGCACCTACATCGCTTCAGGGACTTAAGGAATGCCATGCAGCTGGCCATAAAAAACAGTAAAAAGATATGTTTTAAGAATATATGTCATGAAGCAAACCTGACCCCTAGGGTGGTCACAAAAAAACTTAACAAGAAGAGTAATGCCCAACCAACGGATCCCAATATATTGAGGGACATCGTAAATGCCCTCTTCCCGAGAAGACTGGCCGGCCCGGACATAGAAATAGATCTACACGGAGAAGAAATACCACGTATTACAAACGACGAATTAATCATAGCCTGCAGCAAAATCGCAGATGGCAAGGCGCCAGGACCGGCTGGCATACCCAATAAGGCCTTGAAAGCTATGATAAATGGCAGACCGGACTTATTCGTAAAAACGTTCCAAAAATGTTTGAATGTTTTTCTAAAACGTTGGTAACGACAGAACTTGGTCTTAATACCCAAAGGCACGCCTGAACAGGGATCATACCGCCCAATATCATCACGGGTACGATACTGGAGAAGGTAATATACAATCGACTCCTTCCCATAGTAGAAAATAACAAGGTTTTATCGGACACCCAATTTGGATTTAGAAAAGGCAAATCAACAATAGATGCGGTTGATCTAGTAGTTCAAACGGCAACGAAAGCCATTGAAGGTCAAAGATGGAAAGGAGGCACCAAAGAATATTGTGCAATAGAAACCCTGGACATCAAAAATGCCTTTAATACTGCCAGCTGACCAGCGATTTTAAGTGCTCTCAGGAGTACGGATATATCCAAATATCCCCTGAAGCTAATTTCGAGCTACCTCGAGAATAGAATATTAATATATAACACAGAAGATGGTGTCAAAGAATATAAGGTTACCGCAGGGGTACCCCAAGGTTCTATCCTAGGACCTATGGTACGTCATGTATGACAATTTATTAAGACTGCCCGTACCGGCGGGAGTAAGCGTAGTTGGATTCGCGGATGACATAGCAGTAATTGCGGTAGCCAAACATATATACGAAATAGGAATGGCAACGAATAGAGCGATACAAATAACAAAGGATTGGTTTTGTATAGTGAATTTAAAATTTGCAGGAAAAAAAAATTGAAGCGGTCCTTATCACCAGCCCCCAGATTGCCGAAGTAGTACATATACGTGTTGGTAATACCTTCGTAGCATCAAAGCACGCAGTAAAATACCTAGGAATAATGATTGACAATAGGCTGAGCTTTAAAAACAATGTTACTTATGCATGTGATAAAGCGAAAAATCTCCTCAGGGCTCTTGTATGCATGTCCAGTATGGGCGCAATGTCTGAAAAACAAACAGACAAGGCATAAAATGAGCTCTGTTTAAAGAATTGGTTCCCTCCGCACAACTTGCAGATTTAGAACCATATCAGATGACGCAGCGGATGTGGTAGCTGGAACAATACCAATAGATATCCTAGCGGATGAAATGAGGCGGATTTACCAGAGAAAATCCGGTAACTCCCAAACAAATAGGTGGATAAAAAAGAAGAGGGAGAAATATCTGTTAAAAGATGGCAGAGCCGATGGGAGGCGTCCACAAAGGGAAGGTGGACCCACCGACTCATTCCAGATATACAAGCCTGGAAGAATAGAAAGTTTGGGGAGGTAAATTTTTACCTCGCCCAATTCCTAACGGGTCACGGGGTATACAGAAAATACCTACATAAGTTTGGACATGATGACTCCTCACTATGTCCAACTTGTGAAGGAGAGGTGGAAGACGCGGAACATGTTTTCTTCCACTGCCCGCGATTTAAATCGGATGACCTTACCTTACCAGAGGTCACAGAAATGAACGAATTTTATATAACAAAACTAAGAAAACTGGCAAACGATAAATACTAATAATATATTCTGCCATGGCAGCATATATCTTAAAAGAGCTAAGGAGGTGCGAGGAGTCTACCAATGCTGCCATGGCAGCATATATCTTAAAAGAGGTGCGAGGAGTCTAGGAGACTTGGACCTTGAGGAGAATGCATAACTAAGGAGGTGCGAGTCTAGGAAACTAGGATCTTCCTAGCATCCTACACTCCGGAGGAGAATGCATGCTAATGCAAACCATCCCCGCGAAGTAATACCTAACGCCAGTCCCGCGGGGGGGATAGTTGACGCTGAGAGGGGTGTGTTTTAGTACGTAGGAATATGCAAGGATAAAGCCAGCTGTAGTCTTGTATATGAGTCGTGCATGCCAGCAATCCGGATGTCTGTTGGTATCCATGAGGATTGAGGATGAGCCTGATCGCATACCAAAAAACAAACACACACACAATTAATGTTAATAAAAGACATTGATACTTTTTTTGTGTTTAAAAAATATTTATTTATTTATTATTATTTAATATTTACAAGATTAAAATGGTGGTGGTATGGAAGTGACCATGCCAGTTAAAATTTCTGATTGGCTTTAACTAGGCGAAGCTCAGAGCTATCCTGGCCTTTGCCCACCTCAAGTTGACGCACAACCACAGCGTAATATCACTGCCTAATACCGCTGTCTTTACATCCGTCTTGGCAGCGAGCGCAGCGAACAGACCGTCTGGTAACCCGCCGACGGTATAACTATTACCATGAAAAATTGCAGAATTGAGAAAAAACGCCCCCCTCACGTTTATGACCCCCGCAAACGTTTTAAGGACCATGACTTGAGAATATGTACCTGGAATGTAAGAACACTTTACAGACCTGGTGCCTCTATCCAGCTGGCCGATGTCCTTGGTAAATATAAAGCTGACATCACCGCTATCCAGGAAATGCGATGGCTTGGACAGGAGTTCGCTAAAAGAGCCAACTGTGACATCTACTACAGCTGCCATCCGAGGGTGCGCGAATTTGGGTGCGGATTTGTGGTAAGCAAGAGACTTCGCCACCTTATCTCGCGATTCACTCCAATGAATGACCGTCTTGCCACGATCAGCCTCAAGGCGAAATATTTCTATATTAGTCTAATTTGTGCACACGCCCCGACAGAGGATAAATATGATGGGACCAAGGAAAGCTTCTATCAGCACCTAGAACAAACATATGATAGCTGCCCTTCCCATGACATTAACACTAGATTTACGGACGTTTCTCATATACCTATCTCTACGGCACCCGTCAAATTGACGGATGAATAAAAAAACGCACTTTCCGATTTATTCAAGTTTTTAGTGCAATCTCTCATGTGTTGCATTATATGTTTTTTAATTATCAAATCGAAAGCGCTAAGCATGCAACCCACCATAATGCTTCTTCTAGCATGGGCAGTAGGCCCTCCCATATCCTTAAAAATCATACTGATGGGCGTCCTACCTCTAGATCCGCTTGGTTTCAGTTTTGTCCACTGTGCCCCCTCAGTTGCAATTTCGATATCATCCACTACATTTTGGGATGTACTGGTAAAGCCGTCCTCTCATCCTCAGAGTCAAAGCTAAAAAAATGTGCATTTTCTTGCTCCGAAGGTCTGTAAATAAATTCTCTGTAAATAAATTCTTCAGTATCTGAAGATAATTCTGTCCATTTACTTTCAACATATTGTATAGTTTCACTTTCGGGTTCTCTTTCGCCTAATTCACATTCATTTTCTTCGGGGGTATCCTCGTAGCAATCCTCATTGATCTTGAGGATTTTATCCAATATCTTATTATATCTTCTGGATTTACGCATGATTGCTAAAGAGGGTCGGTCGACATAACAACATACTGTGCCCTAATTCCATTTCCCTATTGTAAATACCTACAATAATCGCAGATTTTCTACAAGAACCAAAACTTTTGGACACTTTCTGAAACGTTGGTACACTGTGAATGCAGCATTCATACTGAAGATCTTCTCTTGCTTTTGAGTTCGTCAATAGGAAATAACATTTGCGTAGTAAACCTAAATAAACACTCAGGTCATACGCTTCAGTTAACACCATCGAGGCACGATTGAGATAACGAATTGAAAACGGAGAACAGAAAGACATTGCTTTCACTTTTGTATATCCTACTGGATAAATGATATGGCGAACGAAGGAAAAATATAAGGATTATTTTCGAAATAAGCGTACCCGTCAATTTGACGGGTCCCATAGAGATAGGTATACCACATATAAATTTCCAAAAAGTAGAAGGCTTAGGAAAAAAAAAACAGTGTGTATAAATTCTTTGGAAGAAATGATTAATTTACGATGCAAAACGGTTGAAATGCAAAGATTTGGAAGGAGAGCATCTTTGGCCCCCCGTCGGTACATTCAGTCTCCACGATACCATCTCCGATAATGGAGTGAGGCCGATTGACTTTGCCGGGGCGAGGAACATGGTGGTTAGTAACACAAGATTCCAGCATCTCGACATTCACAAAGCGGCATGGCTGTCACCTGATCGCACGGTCAAAAATCAAATCGCTATGGATGTGCGGACGATCTGGGGCGCCAACATTGATTCGGATCACTACCTTGTTGCAGCCAAAGTCCGCACCCGCTTAAGTACCGCCAATACCACGCGTCAAAGTGCGGTACGGAAGCTTGCAGTCGAAAAGCTGCAATCACAACAGACAGCTGTTGCCTACTCCATTCGACTCTCTCAGCTACTTGTTTCAGAACCCGACGTTTCCGCGCAGTGGACACTCCTGTCGCACTCGATGCACACTGCCGCATTGAAAGTGCTCCGATACCAGAGGCCGCCTCGGCGGAACCCTTGGTATGACGATGAGAGCAGCCGCGCTGCTGCAGAGAAAAACGCCGCATGATAAAAATACTCTGCAGTCAGTTGCCACGCGTGCTGTGTGTTAAAGGTATAAGAAGAAAAGAAGAGACGAAAAACGCCTTTTCCGACGCAAAAAAAGAGAACATGTAAGGCGCGAGTTGGAAGTGATAGAGATGCACAGAGGAATGAACAAAACACGGAAATTCTATGAAAAGGTTAAGCGTCTAACCGAGGTTTTCACAACAACGCCTTCTTCCCCTCTTAAAGACAAAAATGGGAATCTGGTAACAGATGTACAAGAAGCTCTAAGGTTATGGGGAGAACACTACTCTAATCTGCTTGTCGGAAGCGAAGAAGCGGATGGAGACCTGGACTCAGAACCACCAGTAACTGATGATGATGTTATATGCCTACCTCCCGACAAGAATGAGAAATAACAATAACAGGTCCTGATGGTCTTCCCGCTGAGTTGTTTAAAGCTGGTGGTGATGAGTTGTTGCAACGCATGCAACGCATGCATCAACTCATCAGCAATATTTGAATGGAGGAGAGCATGTCCAGTGATGGGAACCTTAGCGCACTCTGTCCGATCCATAAAAAAGGAGACCCAACCGTATGCGCCAACTACCGTGATATAAGTCTACTTTCTGTCGCATACAAAATATTATCTGGCGTAATATGTAACCGACTGAGTCCGTTTACTAACCAACTAATAGGCAACTATCAGTGTGGATTCAGATGTGGTCGATCCACTGTCGATCAGATATTCACGTTACGTCAGATCCTGGAAAAAACCCAAGAAAAACAAATCGACACACACCATCTTTTTGTCGACTATAAAGCCACATTCGACTCCCCAATTCGCTCGAAATTGTTTCCCGCCGTGTCTGAGTTTGGTATTCACGCTAAGCTGATAAGACTTAGCAAAACGACTTTAAGTGACACCAGGTCCTCAGTCAAAATAGGAATGGACTTCTCCGAACCTTTTGATACCAAACGAAATCTCAGACAGGGCGACAGGCTTTCGTGTACCTTTTTCAATATCATCATGGAAAAGGTGCTGCGGAGTGCTGAGGTTAACATAAGTGGCACTATCTTTAACAAAAGTGTCATGATTCTTGCATATGCCGACGATATTGATATCATTCCTCAGAAAGCGCGGGATGTTATCTCAGCTTTTACAAGAATTGAGAAAGAATCGGCGAAGATAAGTCTTGCGGTGAACGAGGACAAAACGAAGTATATGATCTCAACGTCCAGGAATTCGCGACGCCCAGTATCCCTTGCATGTTGTGACTAATATAACTTCGAGATAGTCAAAGAATTTGTCTACCTTGTAAGGCGCAAAGTCACTACATTTCGTTTTGCGCCACACATTCTGATCTAACATACATATATTACACAGAATCAAACATACCAATTATTTTTTCTTTATGCTTTGATACAATTAAAGATTATTGTTTTATTTCATACTCTGTTTTGCCTGTATTAAACTAGAAACGTAAATGAAAATCCCGCTATTTATTATATTACTTAGTAAGCATGTATGAATTCTTTTCTTTGTTGTTTCTACTTCTATTTTTAAGAAAAACATAATACCGTTAATCATTATTATATGAATATTAGTTAAATTTAGTATGATTGTGAGCCCTGCCACACTATAAAAGGCGAAGCAACTTTATGAAATTATGCAGTGTAGCTGGAGCCGTCATAGCTTGACGGCAAGGTGAGCAAAATGAGTTCTTTTTAAAATAAAATAAACATAATTAATTAATCTATTGTTCTCTTTCTGAGTTATTTGGCTGCGGGCATAGCATTGTTCAGATTCCCACGCCTAGGTATCCTGCAATATTTTTATATCGTATGCGCCTAGGTCGCGACATCGTCCCTTCGTTTGTCTCTCTGTCCCCGCGCCTAGATATCCTACAATATATTTATATATTGTATGCGCCTAGGTCGCAACATCGTCACTTCGTTTGTCTCTCTGTCCGCGCGCCTAGATAACCTACAAAATTTATATATTGTATGCGCCTAGGCCGCGCCATCGTCGTTGTTTCTCTGTCCCCGCGCCTAGATATCCTGCAATATTTATATATTGTATGCGCCTAGGCCGCATCATCGTCGTTACTTCACCAGTCTCTCTGTCCCCGCCCCTAGATATGCTGCAATATTTATATTGCAAGCGCCTATGTCGCGCCGCCGTTGTTGTTTCAGTAACCATTGCCGTTCTAGTATCCTGTCGGGATATTATTGCTTTGTGAGGAACCTTGGACTCGCTGAGCTATACCCCAGCTACCTTCAAGAATTTCTTTACAAAGTGGCGCCCGAGCAGGGACCTTTAAGTCTCTGAAATAAAATCATATACGATTTGCTATCCAAAAGTATTTTACAACCACACGTTTATTATAATATATTAATCAAGATGTCTGAAATTCGTACATCCTGGATTCGTTCCTTACGGAAAGAGGAGCTAATGGCATTGATGAACGAACTTGGGCTCGAAACCACAGGCACAATGAATGAACTGAGGCGCTCCTGCGCACAATACCTGTCGTCAGAACATACCGAAGAAGGGACATACCAGATCCTACAACTACAAACCAGATCCAGATCAAGAGTACAAACATTATTACCGAGTAATGATCCAACCAGACATTCACCCATTCCGCAACTAAAAGCTCTGAGCAAAGAAGACCTGGAAAAACTAGTCGAAGAAATTCAAAAGAAGCAATTGATGTCACAAAACACAGCCGAGAATAAACAAAGATCTCAATCATCAAGTCCCGAGCCGACAAAATCCAACATAAATAAAAGGACAATGATGCAGGTAATCCGGGATTGGAAAATACTCTATGATGGGGTCACAGACACCTTCCAGTTTATTGAAAGTGTCGAAGAGATGGCCCATACCTACGGTATACCATGCGATGAATTGCCAAAAGCCATGCCTGAACTTCTCAGGGGGAGAGCACTCACATGGTACCGTAACAATAATCGGCACTGGGCAACATGGAGTTCTTTCAAAAAAGACTTCTTTAAATTTTTCCTGCCGCCTTTGAAAAATTGCAAAAAATGAAAATTGAAAAAAGCTCCATATCAGCCAGGAAGGGGCGTCCCGTCCACAAGAATCAGAAATCCCACAACAGCTTGTCACAGGTGTGGTGAACAAAGACACATTGGCGCGACATGTCAAAATAGGCTGCGTATATTTTGTTGGCAGTGTGGTAAGGACTCGTGAATGCTGCAAAAACCAGCCAACGACTACGCAAGAGGCACGCCAACCGAACGAATTTCTATCAATCAACAATATTTTACAGCGATGATAGACACCGGCTCCACGAGCTGCATTATAAGCTCAGCCATGGCACAACAACTCGGCGAGTGTGGACGATACCAAACTATCAATGTCCTATTGACGGGTGGTTCGGCATTACAAATTACTAAGATGGTACACTACACGATACACTTTGGAAAGCAAAAAAAAGGATTACAATTCTTCATAATTCCCAACACCATCGAGGACATAATCCTAGGTTTAACATTTTTAGCAACATTTAATACCACCCTGACATACGCAGGCATCACATTGGATTGTAAGCTACAAATTACACAGGATGAAGAGAACACAGGAGTTATCACGTCACAAATTCAACATATGTCTTTGGTAAGGAAAATTACTAACACATCACGCAATACATTAGACCTCTCAGTCACGGAACCAAATCAACGTACCATGGAACCCAATCTTAATAACAACAAGACATGCCGCTGGTTAGAGAAACGAAAGTCAGAAATGATAAAGAACCCGGAAAAATATGCGGACTACACCATAGCCAATGGCCAACTCTACCGCCACATCCCGACGCAATACGGAGATATGGAAGGAGAGAATTGGAAGCTATGTGTACCCACCTACAATCGAAAGAGAGGAATGATCGAAAACCACGACAACCCAACCGCGGGTCCTTTAGGAATTCGAAAAACAACCTCTCGCATCACAGGTAGATACTACTGGCCGGGCATGTTCAGGGATATACGGAAGTATGTTCTTAGTTTCAAAATCTGCCAGCGGTACAAGGTGAACCAACAACGCCCTGCCGGCGAAATGTTTACCCAGATACCAACCCGCCAAAAACCGCTTACAAGAGAAGTCAGCGCGAAAACCTGTAATATAGAAATGGTTGACGAAAGACCAAGTACCTCAAAGGGTATAAAAACGAACGAAGCACAAACAGTAGTGGCCATAGTCCATTGTTTTCCGAAACCGATAGTGGTCCAATAGGGGTATTGCCAAGTCCATGGAGTACCAGTAGTACCAGTTCTTCAAGGTCATGCGTACCAAAGAGGGCTAAACCCAATACCAGCCATATGATCTCACAACGCACATGTCGATATCTAACATTATAAGGGGTTACGAGGCTTTGCTGTTGAACTGCTTACTTAGCCCAAAATAGTACCTGTTAGCAGACATAATTCTCCTTTTTATCTCCATGCTGACGCTATTGAAGATATTTGCGGCTGTACCTAGGTTGTAAAGAAGTTCTTGAAGGTAGCTGGGGCGAGTCCAAGGTTCCTCACAAAGAAATTTGTAAGACGGGATGCCATTTGTCTCTAATCCTTGGACTTGCCTTCATTTATTTGACGTTTTGACAAACATATGATAGCTGCCCTTCCCATGACATTAACACTAGATTTACGGACGTTTCTCATATACCTATCTCTACGGCACCCGTCAAATTGACGGATGAATAAAAAAACGCACTTTCCGATTTATTCAAGTTTTTAGTGCAATCTCTCATGTGTTGCATTATATGTTTTTTAATTATCAAATCGAAAGCGCTAAGCATGCAACCCACCATAATGCTTCTTCTAGCATGGGCAGTAGGCCCTCCCATATCCTTAAAAATCATACTGATGGGCGTCCTACCTCTAGATCCGCTTGGTTTCAGTTTTGTCCACTGTGCCCCCTCAGTTGCAATTTCGATATCATCCACTACATTTTGGGATGTACTGGTAAAGCCGTCCTCTCATCCTCAGAGTCAAAGCTAAAAAAATGTGCATTTTCTTGCTCCGAAGGTCTGTAAATAAATTCTCTGTAAATAAATTCTTCAGTATCTGAAGATAATTCTGTCCATTTACTTTCAACATATTGTATAGTTTCACTTTCGGGTTCTCTTTCGCCTAATTCACATTCATTTTCTTCGGGGGTATCCTCGTAGCAATCCTCATTGATCTTGAGGATTTTATCCAATATCTTATTATATCTTCTGGATTTACGCATGATTGCTAAAGAGGGTCGGTCGACATAACAACATACTGTGCCCTAATTCCATTTCCCTATTGTAAATACCTACAATAATCGCAGATTTTCTACAAGAACCAAAACTTTTGGACACTTTCTGAAACGTTGGTACACTGTGAATGCAGCATTCATACTGAAGATCTTCTCTTGCTTTTGAGTTCGTCAATAGGAAATAACATTTGCGTAGTAAACCTAAATAAACACTCAGGTCATACGACCCGCTTCAGTTAACACCATCGAGGCACGATTGAGATAACGAATTGAAAACGGAGAACAGAAAGACATTGCTTTCACTTTTGTATATCCTACTGGATAAATGATATGGCGAACGAAGGAAAAATATAAGGATTATTTTCGAAATAAGCGTACCCGTCAATTTGACGGGTCCCATAGAGATAGGTATACCACATATAAATTTCCAAAAAGTAGAAGGCTTAGGAAAAAAAAAACAGTGTGTATAAATTCTTTGGAAGAAATGATTAATTTACGATGCAAAACGGTTGAAATGCAAAGATTTGGAAGGAGAGCATCTTTGGCCCCCCATCGGTACATTCAGTCTCCACGATACCATCTCCGATAATGGAGTGAGGCCGATTGACTTTGCCGGGGCGAGGAACATGGTGGTTAGTAACACAAGATTCCAGCATCTCGACATTCACAAAGCGGCATGGCTGTCACCTGATCGCACGGTCAAAAATCAAATCGCTATGGATGTGCGGACGATCTGGGGCGCCAACATTGATTCGGATCACTACCTTGTTGCAGCCAAAGTCCGCACCCGCTTAAGTACCGCCAATACCACGCGTCAAAGTGCGGTACGGAAGCTTGCAGTCGAAAAGCTGCAATCACAACAGACAGCTGTTGCCTACTCCACTCGACTCTCTCAGCTACTTGTTTCAGAACCCGACGTTTCCGCGCAGTGGACACTCCTGTCGCACTCGATGCACACTGCCGCATTGAAAGTGCTCCGATACCAGAGGCCGCCTCGGCGGAACCCTTGGTATGACGATGAGAGCAGCCGCGCTGCTGCAGAGAAAAACGCCGCATGATAAAAATACTCTGCAGTCAGTTGCCACGCGTGCTGTGTGTTAAAGGTATAAGAAGAAAAGAAGAGACGAAAAACGCCTTTTCCGACGCAAAAAAAGAGAACATGTAAGGCGCGAGTTGGAAGTGATAGAGATGCACAGAGGAATGAACAAAACACGGAAATTCTATGAAAAGGTTAAGCGTCTAACCGAGGTTTTCACAACAACGCCTTCTTCCCCTCTTAAAGACAAAAACGGGAATCTGGTAACAGATGTACAAGAAGCTCTAAGGTTATGGGGAGAACACTACTCTAATCTGCTTGTCGGAAGCGAAGAAGCGGATGGAGACCTGGACTCAGAACCACCAGTAACTGATGATGATGTTATATGCCTACCTCCCGACAAGAATGAGAAATAACAATAACAGGTCCTGATGGTCTTCCCGCTGAGTTGTTTAAAGCTGGTGGTGATGAGTTGTTGCAACGCATGCAACGCATGC
Organism: Crataerina pallida; assembly: GCA_949710015.1. Taxonomy (NCBI): domain Eukaryota; kingdom Metazoa; phylum Arthropoda; class Insecta; order Diptera; family Hippoboscidae; genus Crataerina; species Crataerina pallida. Next base: position 15,105,135 of record OX453289.1, read on the forward strand.
ATCAACTCATCAGCAATATTTGAATGGAGGAGAGCATGTCCAGTGATGGGAACCTTAGCGCACTCTGTCCGATCCATAAAAAAGGAGACCCAACCGTATGCGCCAACTACCGTGATATAAGTCTACTTTCTGTCGCATACAAAATATTATCTGGCGTAATATGTAACCGACTGAGTCCGTTTACTAACCAACTAATAGGCAACTATCAGTGTGGATTCAGATGTGGTCGATCCACTGTCGATCAGATATTCACGTTACGTCAGATCCTGGAAAAAACCCAAGAAAAACAAATCGACACACACCATCTTTTTGTCGACTATAAAGCCACATTCGACTCCCCAATTCGCTCGAAATTGTTTCCCGCCGTGTCTGAGTTTGGTATTCACGCTAAGCTGATAAGACTTAGCAAAACGACTTTAAGTGACACCAGGTCCTCAGTCAAAATAGGAATGGACTTCTCCGAACCTTTTGATACCAAACGAAATCTCAGACAGGGCGACAGGCTTTCGTGTACCTTTTTCAATATCATCATGGAAAAGGTGCTGCGGAGTGCTGAGGTTAACATAAGTGGCACTATCTTTAACAAAAGTGTCATGATTCTTGCATATGCCGACGATATTGATATCATTCCTCAGAAAGCGCGGGATGTTATCTCAGCTTTTACAAGAATTGAGAAAGAATCGGCGAAGATAAGTCTTGCGGTGAACGAGGACAAAACGAAGTATATGATCTCAACGTCCAGGAATTCGCGACGCCCAGTATCCCTTGCATGTTGTGACTAATATAACTTCGAGATAGTCAAAGAATTTGTCTACCTTGTAAGGCGCAAAGTCACTACATTTCGTTTTGCGCCACACATTCTGATCTAACATACATATATTACACAGAATCAAACATACCAATTATTTTTTCTTTATGCTTTGATACAATTAAAGATTATTGTTTTATTTCATACTCTGTTTTGCCTGTATTAAACTAGAAACGTAAATGAAAATCCCGCTATTTATTATATTACTTAGTAAGCATGTATGAATTCTTTTCTTTGTTGTTTCTACTTCTATTTTTAAGAAAAACATAATACCGTTAATCATTATTATATGAATATTAGTTAAATTTAGTATGATTGTGAGCCCTGCCACACTATAAAAGGCGAAGCAACTTTATGAAATTATGCAGTGTAGCTGGAGCCGTCATAGCTTGACGGCAAGGTGAGCAAAATGAGTTCTTTTTAAAATAAAATAAACATAATTAATTAATCTATTGTTCTCTTTCTGAGTTATTTGGCTGCGGGCATAGCATTGTTCAGATTCCCACGCCTAGGTATCCTGCAATATTTTTATATCGTATGCGCCTAGGTCGCGACATCGTCCCTTCGTTTGTCTCTCTGTCCCCGCGCCTAGATATCCTACAATATATTTATATATTGTATGCGCCTAGGTCGCAACATCGTCACTTCGTTTGTCTCTCTGTCCGCGCGCCTAGATAACCTACAAAATTTATATATTGTATGCGCCTAGGCCGCGCCATCGTCGTTGTTTCTCTGTCCCCGCGCCTAGATATCCTGCAATATTTATATATTGTATGCGCCTAGGCCGCATCATCGTCGTTACTTCACCAGTCTCTCTGTCCCCGCCCCTAGATATGCTGCAATATTTATATTGCAAGCGCCTATGTCGCGCCGCCGTTGTTGTTTCAGTAACCATTGCCGTTCTAGTATCCTGTCGGGATATTATTGCTTTGTGAGGAACCTTGGACTCGCTGAGCTATACCCCAGCTACCTTCAAGAATTTCTTTACAAAGTGGCGCCCGAGCAGGGACCTTTAAGTCTCTGAAATAAAATCATATACGATTTGCTATCCAAAAGTATTTTACAACCACACGTTTATTATAATATATTAATCAAGATGTCTGAAATTCGTACATCCTGGATCCGTTCCTTACGGAAAGAGGAGCTAATGGCATTGATGAACGAACTTGGGCTCGAAACCACAGGCACAATGAATGAACTGAGGCGCTCCTGCGCACAATACCTGTCGTCAGAACATACCGAAGAAGGGACATACCAGATCCTACAACTACAAACCAGATCCAGATCAAGAGTACAAACATTATTACCGAGTAATGATCCAACCAGACATTCACCCATTCCGCAACTAAAAGCTCTGAGCAAAGAAGACCTGGAAAAACTAGTCGAAGAAATTCAAAAGAAGCAATTGATGTCACAAAACACAGCCGAGAATAAACAAAGATCTCAATCATCAAGTCCCGAGCCGACAAAATCCAACATAAATAAAAGGACAATGATGCAGGTAATCCGGGATTGGAAAATACTCTATGATGGGGTCACAGACACCTTCCAGTTTATTGAAAGTGTCGAAGAGATGGCCCATACCTACGGTATACCATGCGATGAATTGCCAAAAGCCATGCCTGAACTTCTCAGGGGGAGAGCACTCACATGGTACCGTAACAATAATCGGCACTGGGCAACATGGAGTTCTTTCAAAAAAGACTTCTTTAAATTTTTCCTGCCGCCTTTGAAAAATTGCAAAAAATGAAAATTGAAAAAAGCTCCATATCAGCCAGGAAGGGGCGTCCCGTCCACAAGAATCAGAAATCCCACAACAGCTTGTCACAGGTGTGGTGAACAAAGACACATTGGCGCGACATGTCAAAATAGGCTGCGTATATTTTGTTGGCAGTGTGGTAAGGACTCGTGAATGCTGCAAAAACCAGCCAACGACTTCGCAAGAGGCACGCCAACCGAACGAATTTCTATCAATCAACAATATTTTACAGCGATGATAGACACCGGCTCCACGAGCTGCATTATAAGCTCAGCCATGGCACAACAACTCGGCGAGTGTGGACGATACCAAACTATCAATGTCCTATTGACGGGTGGTTCGGCATTACAAATTACTAAGATGGTACACTACACGGTACACTTTGGAAAGCAAAAAAAAGGATTGCAATTCTTCATAATTCCCAACACCATCGAGGACATAATCCTAGGTTTAACATTTTTAGCAACATTTAATACCACCCTGACATACGCAGGCATCACATTGGATTGTAAGCTACAAATTACACAGGATGAAGAGAACACAGGAGTTATCACGTCACAAATTCAACATATGTCTTTGGTAAGGAAAATTACTAACACATCACGCAATACATTAGACCTCTCAGTCACGGAACCAAATCAACGTACCATGGAACCCAATCTTAATAACAACAAGACATGCCGCTGGTTAGAGAAACGAAAGTCAGAAATGATAAAGAACCCGGAAAAATATGCGGACTACACCATAGCCAATGGCCAACTCTACCGCCACATCCCGACGCAATACGGAGATATGGAAGGAGAGAATTGGAAGCTATGTGTACCCACCTACAATCGAAAGAGAGGAATGATCGAAAACCACGACAACCCAACCGCGGGTCCTTTAGGAATTCGAAAAACAACCTCTCGCATCACAGGTAGATACTACTGGCCGGGCATGTTCAGGGATATACGGAAGTATGTTCTTAGTTTCAAAATCTGCCAGCGGTACAAGGTGAACCAACAACGCCCTGCCGGCGAAATGTTTACCCAGATACCAACCCGCCAAAAACCGCTTACAAGAGAAGTCAGCGCGAAAACCTGTAATATAGAAATGGTTGACGAAAGACCAAGTACCTCAAAGGGTATAAAAACGAACGAAGCACAAACAGTAGTGGCCATAGTCCATTGTTTTCCGAAACCGATAGTGGTCCAATAGGGGTATTGCCAAGTCCATGGAGTACCAGTAGTACCAGTTCTTCAAGGTCATGCGTACCAAAGAGGGCTAAACCCAATACCAGCCATATGATCTCACAACGCACATGTCGATATCTAACATTATAAGGGGTTACGAGGCTTTGCTGTTGAACTGCTTACTTAGCCCAAAATAGTACCTGTTAGCAGACATAATTCTCCTTTTTATCTCCATGCTGACGCTATTGAAGATATTTGCGGCTGTACCTAGGTTGTAAAGAAGTTCTTGAAGGTAGCTGGGACGAGTCCAAGGTTCCTCACAAAGAAATTTGTAAGACGGGATGCCATTTGTCTCTAATCCTTGGACTTGCCTTCATTTATTTGACGTTTTGACAAACATATGATAACTGCCCTTCCCATGACATTAACACTAGATTTACGGACGTTTCTCATATACCTATCTCTACGGCACCCGTCAAATTGACGGATGAATAAAAAAACGCACTTTCCGATTTATTCAAGTTTTTAGTGCAATCTCTCATGTGTTGCATTATATGTTTTTTAATTATCAAATCGAAAGCGCTAAGCATGCAACCCACCATAATGCTTCTTCTAGCATGGGCAGTAGGCCCTCCCATATCCTTAAAAATCATACTGATGGGCGTCCTACCTCTAGATCCGCTTGGTTTCAGTTTTGTCCACTGTGCCCCCTCAGTTGCAATTTCGATATCATCCACTACATTTTGGGATGTACTGGTAAAGCCGTCCTCTCATCCTCAGAGTCAAAGCTAAAAAAATGTGCATTTTCTTGCTCCGAAGGTCTGTAAATAAATTCTCTGTAAATAAATTCTTCAGTATCTGAAGATAATTCTGTCCATTTACTTTCAACATATTGTATAGTTTCACTTTCGGGTTCTCTTTCGCCTAATTCACATTCATTTTCTTCGGGGGTATCCACGTAGCAATCCTCATTGATCTTGAGGATTTTATCCAATATCTTATTATATCTTCTGGATTTACGCATGATTGCTAAAGAGGGTCGGTCGACATAACAACATACTGTGCCCTAATTCCATTTCCCTATTGTAAATACCTACAATAATCGCAGATTTTCTACAAGAACCAAAACTTTTGGACACTTTCTGAAACGTTGGTACACTGTGAATGCAGCATTCATACTGAAGATCTTCTCTTGCTTTTGAGTTCGTCAATAGGAAATAACATTTGCGTAGTAAACCTAAATAAACACTCAGGTCATACGACCCGCTTCAGTTAACACCATCGAGGCACGATTGAGATAACGAATTGAAAACGGAGAACAGAAAGACATTGCTTTCACTTTTGTATATCCTACTGGATAAATGATATGGCGAACGAAGGAAAAATATAAGGATTATTTTCGAAATAAGCGTACCCGTCAATTTGACGGGTCCCATAGAGATAGGTATACCACATATAAATTTCCAAAAAGTAGAAGGCTTAGGAAAAAAAAAACAGTGTGTATAAATTCTTTGGAAGAAATGATTAATTTACGATGCAAAACGGTTGAAATGCAAAGATTTGGAAGGAGAGCATCTTTGGCCCCCCATCAGTACATTCAGTCTCCACGATACCATCTCCGATAATGGAGTGAGGCCGATTGACTTTGCCGGGGCGAGGAACATGGTGGTTAGTAACACAAGATTCCAGCATCTCGACATTCACAAAGCGGCATGGCTGTCACCTGATCGCACGGTCAAAAATCAAATCGCTATGGATGTGCGGACGATCTGGGGCGCCAACATTGATTCGGATCACTACCTTGTTGCAGCTAAAGTCCGCACCCGCTTAAGTACCGCCAATACCACGCGTCAAAGTGCGGTACGGAAGCTTGCAGTCGAAAAGCTGCAATCACAACAGACAGCTGTTGCCTACTCCACTCGACTCTCTCAGCTACTTGTTTCAGAACCCGACGTTTCCGCGCAGTGGACACTCCTGTCGCACTCGATGCACACTGCCGCATTGAAAGTGCTCCGATACCAGAGGCCGCCTCGGCGGAACCCTTGGTATGACGATGAGAGCAGCCGCGCTGCTGCAGAGAAAAACGCCGCATGATAAAAATACTCTGCAGTCAGTTGCCACGCGTGCTGTGTGTTAAAGGTATAAGAAGAAAAGAAGAGACGAAAAACGCCTTTTCCGACGCAAAAAAAGAGAACATGTAAGGCGCGAGTTGGAAGTGATAGAGATGCACAGAGGAATGAACAAAACACGGAAATTCTATGAAAAGGTTAAGCGTCTAACCGAGGTTTTCACAACAACGCCTTCTTCCCCTCTTAAAGACAAAAACGGGAATCTGGTAACAGATGTACAAGAAGCTCTAAGGTTATGGGGAGAACACTACTCTAATCTGCTTGTCGGAAGCGAAGAAGCGGATGGAGACCTGGACTCAGAACCACCAGTAACTGATGATGATGTTATATGCCTACCTCCCGACAAGAATGAGAAATAACAATAACAGGTCCTGATGGTCTTCCCGCTGAGTTGTTTAAAGCTGGTGGTGATGAGTTGTTGCAACGCATGCAACGCATGCATCAACTCATCAGCAATATTTGAATGGAGGAGAGCATGTCCAGTGATGGGAACCTTAGCGCACTCTGTCCGATCCATAAAAAAGGAGACCCAACCGTATGCGCCAACTACCGTGATATAAGTCTACTTTCTGTCGCATACAAAATATTATCTGGCGTAATATGTAACCGACTGAGTCCGTTTACTAACCAACTAATAGGCAACTATCAGTGTGGATTCAGATGTGGTCGATCCACTGTCGATCAGATATTCACGTTACGTCAGATCCTGGAAAAAACCCAAGAAAAACAAATCGACACACACCATCTTTTTGTCGACTATAAAGCCACATTCGACTCCCCAATTCGCTCGAAATTGTTTCCCGCCGTGTCTGAGTTTGGTATTCACGCTAAGCTGATAAGACTTAGCAAAACGACTTTAAGTGACACCAGGTCCTCAGTCAAAATAGGAATGGACTTCTCCGAACCTTTTGATACCAAACGAAATCTCAGACAGGGCGACAGGCTTTCGTGTACCTTTTTCAATATCATCATGGAAAAGGTGCTGCGGAGTGCTGAGGTTAACATAAGTGGCACTATCTTTAACAAAAGTGTCATGATTCTTGCATATGCCGACGATATTGATATCATTCCTCAGAAAGCGCGGGATGTTATCTCAGCTTTTACAAGAATTGAGAAAGAATCGGCGAAGATAAGTCTTGCGGTGAACGAGGACAAAACGAAGTATATGATCTCAACGTCCAGGAATTCGCGACGCCCAGTATCCCTTGCATGTTGTGACTAATATAACTTCGAGATAGTCAAAGAATTTGTCTACCTTGTAAGGCGCAAAGTCACTACATTTCGTTTTGCGCCACACATTCTGATCTAACATACATATATTACACAGAATCAAACATACCAATTATTTTTTCTTTATGCTTTGATACAATTAAAGATTATTGTTTTATTTCATACTCTGTTTTGCCTGTATTAAACTAGAAACGTAAATGAAAATCCCGCTATTTATTATATTACTTAGTAAGCATGTATGAATTCTTTTCTTTGTTGTTTCTACTTCTATTTTTAAGAAAAACATAATACCGTTAATCATTATTATATGAATATTAGTTAAATTTAGTATGATTGTGAGCCCTGCCACACTATAAAAGGCGAAGCAACTTTATGAAATTATGCAGTGTAGCTGGAGCCGTCATAGCTTGACGGCAAGGTGAGCAAAATGAGTTCTTTTTAAAATAAAATAAACATAATTAATTAATCTATTGTTCTCTTTCTGAGTTATTTGGCTGCGGGCATAGCATTGTTCAGATTCCCACGCCTAGGTATCCTGCAATATTTTTATATCGTATGCGCCTAGGTCGCGACATCGTCCCTTCGTTTGTCTCTCTGTCCCCGCGCCTAGATATCCTACAATATATTTATATATTGTATGCGCCTAGGTCGCAACATCGTCACTTCGTTTGTCTCTCTGTCCGCGCGCCTAGATAACCTACAAAATTTATATATTGTATGCGCCTAGGCCGCGCCATCGTCGTTGTTTCTCTGTCCCCGCGCCTAGATATCCTGCAATATTTATATATTGTATGCGCCTAGGCCGCATCATCGTCGTTACTTCACCAGTCTCTCTGTCCCCGCCCCTAGATATGCTGCAATATTTATATTGCAAGCGCCTATGTCGCGCCGCCGTTGTTGTTTCAGTAACCATTGCCGTTCTAGTATCCTGTCGGGATATTATTGCTTTGTGAGGAACCTTGGACTCGCTGAGCTATACCCCAGCTACCTTCAAGAATTTCTTTACAAAGTGGCGCCCGAGCAGGGACCTTTAAGTCTCTGAAATAAAATCATATACGATTTGCTATCCAAAAGTATTTTACAACCACACGTTTATTATAATATATTAATCAAGATGTCTGAAATTCGTACATCCTGGATCCGTTCCTTACGGAAAGAGGAGCTAATGGCATTGATGAACGAACTTGGGCTCGAAACCACAGGCACAATGAATGAACTGAGGCGCTCCTGCGCACAATACCTGTCGTCAGAACATACCGAAGAAGGGACATACCAGATCCTACAACTACAAACCAGATCCAGATCAAGAGTACAAACATTATTACCGAGTAATGATCCAACCAGACATTCACCCATTCCGCAACTAAAAGCTCTGAGCAAAGAAGACCTGGAAAAACTAGTCGAAGAAATTCAAAAGAAGCAATTGATGTCACAAAACACAGCCGAGAATAAACAAAGATCTCAATCATCAAGTCCCGAGCCGACAAAATCCAACATAAATAAAAGGACAATGATGCAGGTAATCCGGGATTGGAAAATACTCTATGATGGGGTCACAGACACCTTCCAGTTTATTGAAAGTGTCGAAGAGATGGCCCATACCTACGGTATACCATGCGATGAATTGCCAAAAGCCATGCCTGAACTTCTCAGGGGGAGAGCACTCACATGGTACCGTAACAATAATCGGCACTGGGCAACATGGAGTTCTTTCAAAAAAGACTTCTTTAAATTTTTCCTGCCGCCTTTGAAAAATTGCAAAAAATGAAAATTGAAAAAAGCTCCATATCAGCCAGGAAGGGGCGTCCCGTCCACAAGAATCAGAAATCCCACAACAGCTTGTCACAGGTGTGGTGAACAAAGACACATTGGCGCGACATGTCAAAATAGGCTGCGTATATTTTGTTGGCAGTGTGGTAAGGACTCGTGAATGCTGCAAAAACCAGCCAACGACTTCGCAAGAGGCACGCCAACCGAACGAATTTCTATCAATCAACAATATTTTACAGCGATGATAGACACCGGCTCCACGAGCTGCATTATAAGCTCAGCCATGGCACAACAACTCGGCGAGTGTGGACGATACCAAACTATCAATGTCCTATTGACGGGTGGTTCGGCATTACAAATTACTAAGATGGTACACTACACGGTACACTTTGGAAAGCAAAAAAAAGGATTACAATTCTTCATAATTCCCAACACCATCGAGGACATAATCCTAGGTTTAACATTTTTAGCAACATTTAATACCACCCTGACATACGCAGGCATCACATTGGATTGTAAGCTACAAATTACACAGGATGAAGAGAACACAGGAGTTATCACGTCACAAATTCAACATATGTCTTTGGTAAGGAAAATTACTAACACATCACGCAATACATTAGACCTCTCAGTCACGGAACCAAATCAACGTACCATGGAACCCAATCTTAATAACAACAAGACATGCCGCTGGTTAGAGAAACGAAAGTCAGAAATGATAAAGAACCCGGAAAAATATGCGGACTACACCATAGCCAATGGCCAACTCTACCGCCACATCCCGACGCAATACGGAGATATGGAAGGAGAGAATTGGAAGCTATGTGTACCCACCTACAATCGAAAGAGAGGAATGATCGAAAACCACGACAACCCAACCGCGGGTCCTTTAGGAATTCGAAAAACAACCTCTCGCATCACAGGTAGATACTACTGGCCGGGCATGTTCAGGGATATACGGAAGTATGTTCTTAGTTTCAAAATCTGCCAGCGGTACAAGGTGAACCAACAACGCCCTGCCGGCGAAATGTTTACCCAGATACCAACCCGCCAAAAACCGCTTACAAGAGAAGTCAGCGCGAAAACCTGTAATATAGAAATGGTTGACGAAAGACCAAGTACCTCAAAGGGTATAAAAACGAACGAAGCACAAACAGTAGTGGCCATAGTCCATTGTTTTCCGAAACCGATAGTGGTCCAATAGGGGTATTGCCAAGTCCATGGAGTACCAGTAGTACCAGTTCTTCAAGGTCATGCGTACCAAAGAGGGCTAAACCGAATACCAGCCATATGATCTCACAACGCACATGTCGATATCTAACATTATAAGGGGTTACGAGGCTTTGCTGTTGAACTGCTTACTTAGCCCAAAATAGTACCTGTTAGCAGACATAATTCTCCTTTTTATCTCCATGCTGACGCTATTGAAGATATTTACGGCTGTACCTAGGTTGTAAAGAAGTTCTTGAAGGTAGCTGGGGCGAGTCCAAGGTTCCTCACAAAGAAATTTGTAAGACGGGATGCCATTTGTCTCTAATCCTTGGACTTGCCTTCATTTATTTGACGTTTTAGCGCGGTAACGGCTTGTGATGCGGGGCACGGCGTTACTGCAAATCGATGTGTGAGCGGTGCAAGTGCGACGAATGTTACAGTGCGGTGAGCGGTACAAGTGCTGAGAAATGAACGGTGTAAGAGTGACGTGCGGTGCAAGATACAAGAGTGGTATGCGGTACAAGTGTGATGTGTGGTGCTAAGCGATGAGCGGTGCAAGAGTGGTAAATACAGACGGCAAGCGGTACAGGATACACAGCGATGAGCGCTGCAGAACACGAGAGCGTTACTGGATACAAGCGCCAAGCGGTACAGGATACAAGCGGCGAGCGTTGCAGGACACGAGAGCGTTACTGGATATAAGCGATACAGGATACTAGAACGGCAATGGTTACTGAAACAACAACGGCGGCGCGACCTAGGCGCTTGCAATATAAATATTGCAGCATATCTAGGCGCGGGGACAGAGAGACTGGTGAAGTAACGACGATGATGCGGCCTAGGCGCATACAATATATAAATATTGCAGGATATCTAGGCGCGGGGACAGAGGAACAACGACGATGGCGCGGCCTAGGCGCATACAATATATAAATTTTGTAGGTTATCTAGGCGCGCGGACAGAGAGACAAACGAAGTGACGATGTTGCGACCTAGGCGCATACAATATATAAATATATTGTAGGATATCTAGGCGCGGGGACAGAGAGACAAACGAAGGGACGATGTCGCGACCTAGGCGCATACGATATAAAAATATTGCAGGATACCTAGGCGTGGGAATCTGAACAATGCTATGCCCGCAGCCAAATAACTCAGAAAGAGAACAATAGATTAATTAATTATGTTTATTTTATTTTAAAAAGAACTCATTTTGCTCACCTTGCCGTCAAGCTATGACGGCTCCAGCTACACTGCATAATTTCATAAAGTTGCTTCGCCTTTTATAGTGTGGCAGGGCTCACAATCATACTAAATTTAACTAATATTCATATAATAATGATTAACGGTATTATGTTTTTCTTAAAAATAGAAGTAGAAACAACAAAGAAAAGAATTCATACATGCTTTCTAAGTAATATAATAAATAGCGGGATTTTCATTTACGTTTCTAGTTTAATACAGGCAAAACAGAGTATGAAATAAAACAATAATCTTTAATTGTATCAAAGCATAAAAAAAAATAATTGGTATGTTTGATTCTGTGTAATATATGTATGTTAGATCAAAATGTGTGGCGCAAAACGAAATGTAGTAACTTTGCGCCTTACACTACCTCCTCCCCTCGCTGATAAAAATTTCACCATTTGCTTTGCGTGCTATCACATAACGCCGGTTTTCGATGAAGTATTGGCTGCCAATTGGCTACGCTGGCGTGTCCCTGTGTTCAGCATATCCGAGCGTTCGCTGAGGTATGTTTCTAGTTCCCTTCTATCATTTGGAGACACCCTAGATTCATACACGGGGATCGGTTTGTTAGCGTGAACTTGTGGAGCATCTTGTATGTGCTGTAGGGGTGGATGGTACTGATCCGCTATTGTCCGGGTGGACGCTGTGGGTTGGGTGGACATTCGATATAGTATTGGAGACCACATGCTCCCCACGGTCCCAGACCCAATAACGTTAGCATGGAGATAAAAAGTTGAATTATGTCTGCTAACAGGTGATACTTTGGGCTAAATAAGCAGTTCAACAGCAAAGCCTCGTACGACAAAACTTACACTCTATAAGACCCTAATCGTCCCCGTGCTTCTTTATGGCGCAGAAGCATGGACGCTAGCGCCAAATGATGAGGCTCTTCTAGGCGAATCTTGAGCTGTATGAGCTTTACGCCGACATTGACATAGTTCATCGCATAAAAATTCAACGTTTGCGATGCCTAGGTCATCTCGGCCGTATGGACGAAAGAGCTCCAGCTAGGATGGTGTTCGAAAGGGAACCACATGGACGTCGCGCAAGAGGCCGAAACTGCGGTGGAGGGACCAAGTGTTTGATGCTCTGCAAACACTTGGTGTACAAAACTGGACAAGGCGCGCCAACGATCGAAGCGCGTGGCATTCTCTTCTGCAACAGACCAAAGAGGTACATAGGTTGTAATCGGCTAGCCATGATGATGATGACAAGATTAAAATAAAAATATTAATTAACAAACCTCCTTTTTTAAAGCAAGAAAAAAATAAGTAAGAAAATAATTTGGCTTACCCCAAATCTGCATCTGTTTGTGGCAGGTACATGATTACGTCCCCTTATAGTGTATACATTACTTATCAACTAACCAGTCGAGCCGTACGCTAAATAAGGCTTGTATATTGTAAGTGTGCTTGTTATGCGATCACGCCCAATTATTAATAATTATTAATATATATTCCAAAATTCAACTTATGAGGTCAATTTTTGCAAGGTAAATACATTTTTAAAAATTGTGGGCGTGTTTGTTATCTGACCATGCCCGTTTTTGGTTGATCTTTGTCGGTTGTGGCAGTGTCTGTAATCCGACCATTTAAAACACATTGATGGTTGGGATAATTATAAATATATGTATAAATTTTGAACTTTATACCTAAACTTTTGTGGCAGATATATAGATTTTCGTCAATTGTGGGCGTGGTTCTTGACCGTTTTAACCAAACTTGAATAATTTTCCGGGTGCAGGAACTAAATAAAGTTAGTTTGGGTGTTATGATACAATACAAACTTAAGAAATCATTCTTACGTTTATTATTAAAAAAATAATAATATGTTTTAAGCTTAGTGATTAATTTTTTTCTTCTGTATGTTTTTTCTTTACAATTATCCATTTTATACTAAAAATACTGAGTTTTCGAAAATGATTTTTTGTTCAAAAATTGTGTTTTTTTTCCAATTTAATTTCACAAAAACCACTTAATTTTTTTCATCCTTTTTAATGCAATTCCTTTATTTATTTAAAATTTTTTATCATTGATCTCTGAGCAAAATATTGATGAAATGACCCATTCATTAAAGAAAAGAAGGGAGAAAAATATCCTAGAATTTTATCATGTTTGCTTGTAAGTTAGTTTGTATATACGAAGTAATGTTCGTGGTAATGCGTGGTAACTTACCACCAGCTCTACCATCATTATCACTCAGTTTCGCTTAGTTCTCTCTGTCTCTCTCTCTCTTTCTCACTCACTCACCCACTGGTTGTGTCTCTTGTGATTACGTGCTAATGTGTGTATGCACTTATTATGGACGCATTATTCACATTTATGTGAATAAAAATAATTGAATCGCACGGATAGAATGAAATGAATGTCTTGATAAAATGAACACTTTTCTTCTTCTTTTGATTTTTTTCTCGGTTCTTCTTTCACTAAAAAGCTTACAATCACAGAGAAATTATTATTATTATATTAAGTTTTTTTCCGTTTGCAACACCCAGAAGGAGGCGTTAGAGACCCTACAAACTATATTTATACTCGATCAGCGTCATAAACTGAGTCGATTTAGACATGTATGTCTGTTAATCTCACAGTCGTAAATTTCGAGATTCAATATATCGAAATTTTTGTACGTTTACTCTTAGTTTTTGCACGCAGATCGCTATTTAAAATGGGCAAAATCGGTTAAGAGCCACGCCCAAAATGGACAAAAATCTATTTATCTGTCACAAAACTTAAGCAATAAATTTGAAATTTAGTGTGTACATCTATAAATATTAGCCTCATCGATGTGCCAAAAATTGGCATATTCGGATTACAGATTCGCCCACAATCAATAAAAATCTTTATATCTGCCGCAAAAGATGACCTAGGAACTTGAAATATGGTACGCGTAAACATCCCTTGACTGACGTGCCAAAAATGGGCATGCTCGGATAACAGACACGCCCACAATTTTCAAAAAACCATATTCAACGTATAAGTAGACTTGCATGCTGATACGTACACTATTAGAGTGCGCAATATATATATATTTGTTATGCCCCTATTTTGAAGGTGGAGGGTATTTGAGATATGGCCCAAGCTAAATTTACTTTTCTTACTTGTTATACCACCTAAGTTTGTTCTTCCGTTTGCAACTCAGAAGGAGGCTTTAGAGACCCTACAAAGTTTATATATTCTTCATCAGCGTCAAAAACTGAGTCGATTTAGACATGTATGTCCGTGTGTATGTCTGTTGTTGGTATTCTAACGGGCGTAAATTTTCAGATATTGAGCTGAAATTTTGTACAGGAATTATTACTTTTTGCACGCAGATCGATATTTAAAATCGCTCGGTTTTTGACGCTGATCAAGAATATATGTACTATTAAAACTATTTTATGTATTTTAATGGATTGCTTTTCTTTTCGCTTCAGTCTCTCAATTTATCTAAATCTCTCACTCTATCTTCATCTATTATTCTTTCTAAAATCGTTAAAGGGAAAAAGAGCAACAATCACATATTATTTTATTATCTTTTTTGTTGTCGTTGTTGCCATATCATTTCTATTTGTAAATTTGTCCTTCCTTTTTGTCGTTCTATAATGATAGAGCGTATTTCTATGTTTTCGTGTATCTCTCATATTCTAGATAGTGTGGTGTGCAGTCTTAGTTGTCATCAGAGTACTACGTTGTTAATGCTATTTTTACTGCTATATTGCTGTAATACTAAGATTGTTAAAATTTTTATTGTAGTTATTGTTGTTGTAATTGTTTTTGGATATACGCCATATTGTGTTGGCTTTAACAAGGTCTTTGTTTCTCTGTCTCTCTTCTGTGTACTGAACTCAACACTATAATAACCCTATATATCAGTAACCCTATAGTTCAGTTTGTTGTTGTTGTTTCTTATCTACTATCACAATGATTATAGCAGTATATTTGGTTTTGTTCAAACGTTTGTAAGTAACAAAAGGGGACGAGCCACAACCCCAAAAGTATATCTATCAGTATATAAGAATGCAGCACAGAATTTTAAGGCGATTTAGCTGTCTCGTCCGCCAGTGGATTTGTCTGAATTTCTACGACTCGCTATTACAAATGGTCAAATCGGACACCCAGGCAATGATGTCCTAAGCCCTAAATTCATGACTTTCAGCACTCTCATACTTGCATATAAATATTGAGATATCATGTAATTCCAAATAAAATTGGTATAAATATAAGTGGTATCGTTGTTCAACTCTGTGCCAAAAATGGGCGTGATTGAATAACGCAAACGCCTATAATTAAAAAAAACACTATTTGCGTAATTACATGAAATAGTCATATACATAAATATGGCAATAGGAACTTATTTTTTAGACAATTATAAAAGGTGGAGGGTATTTAAGCTTCGGTCTTAACCGAACTTCTCAATCTTGTTCTTTCTTTCTCCAGCAAATTTCTTTATTGTTTATTATTTATGTGTTGTTTCTGTAATTACGCAGTTTCTTACTTTTCATGTTCACTATTAATATAATGTAGTTGTTGTTTTTGTATTTTTCGTTGTTGGGGCCGCTTTTATTATATTAATTTGTTACGTATTTATTGCGGAAATTTAAAATAAAAATTCATTTTATTTTTACAATACAATTATTTTCCTATTATTGTTGTTGTTGCTTTCTAGTATATAAGCTACACAGTAGGTTACATGCGCATTAACTTTTACCAAATTGTTATATAATGTATTTCTTACTTTCTTTTCTTAGTTTATAACCTCCGTCCGTAAGTCCGTTCATTGTGGTAACTCCCACGGTCGTTACTTTTGAGATATTGTGTTAACATATATTTCTAGTTTCTGTACACAAAAATTATTATTTAAATTTAAAGAAATCGGTCAAGTACAACGCGCACAATCAATCAAAAATCCATCTATTAGCCACAAAATTTAACGCAAGAGAATTAGACTTTCCATTATTTACAGTTTATATAGATAGAAGTGGTCGGTTGACACACCCACAATTGTTTTTACACCCTCCACCTTAGGGAAGAGTGATTCTAAAGTTGGTTACAATATACACACCACTTCATATTTCCATAAACTTATAGGAATTGTTTGAGAGAAAAAGCCTCAATCAGTAAATTAAGTCTAGGTCATTACATTATGTAAATGAAATTGTTCACCTTTCATTATATAAATATTTTGTATCCGCAAAGAAGGTACATATATGAATATGCATTGCTTACATACATATATTCACATGCATGCATGTAAGTATGTATTTATTTATACAAAACGTAAATAATTCTGTTCAGAAACTTAAAGATGTTCGTCGCGTAAGTTTCTTCTTGTTGAACAATCGGAACCATTGCATTATAACAACAATAACAATAGCAGTAACAAGAAACATTTTTGATGAAAAGAAGTTACATAGTGCTCTGCCTCTTAAAGACAATAATGACACTGACGATGCCTTGTAATGAATTTTTGAAGAGGCTGAGATTATATGATACCTAATATTTATCCCACCACCTTGTTTGGCTTGGTTGAGTGCATTCTATATAAATTATATAAAACAAGATAGAGAAGTTCGGTTAAGACCGAAGCTTAAATACCCTCCGCCTTTTATAATCCTCTAAAAAATAAGTTCCTATTGCCATATTTATGTATGTGAATATTTCATATACTTACGCAAATAGTGTTTTTTTAAATAGGCGTTTGCGTTATTCAATCACCCCCATTTTTGGCATATTGTTGGATAATAGTACCACTTATATTTTTACCAAATTTCAACTTGATAGGCATAGTACTGTGCGATATATAATTTTTTAAAGATAAAATTTTTTTGAGGTATGTTTAGATTTTCGTTTATTGTGGGCGTGTCTCTTAACTGATTTTGCCCAATTTCAATATGGAACAGCGAAATTAAACTAAGAATAAGTGTGCCAAGTTTCAATGTGATATCTCAAAAATTTCAAGGGATAACTATGTTTACACGTACCATATTTCAAGTTCCTAGATCTACTTTTGCAGCAGATATAAAGATTTTTATTGATTGTGGGCGAATCTGTAATCCGAATATGCCAATTTTTGGCACATCAATGAGGATAATATTTTTAGATGTACATACTAAATTTCAAGTTTATAGCTAAATTTTTGTGGCAGATAAGTACATTTTTTTTCAATTGTAAGCGTGGCTCTTGACAGATTTTGCTTATTTTAAATAGCGATCTGCGTGCAAAAACTATAAGTCTACTAAATTTCAGCTCAATATCTTAAAATTTACGCCCATTAAAGTGCCAACAACAGACGGACATACGAACATACATGTCTAAATAGACTCAGTTTTTGAGGCTGATATGAATATATATATTTTGTAGAGTCTGTGACGCCTCCTTCTAGGTGACGCTGATCAAGAATATATATACTTTGTAGGATCTCTGACGCTTCCGTCGATGTGTTGCAAACGGATGATCAAAATGAATATACCCTCTTTCCTAAGGTGGAGAGTATAACAAGACCGTAGCTTAAATACCCTCCACCTTTTATAACCTCTAAAAAATGAGTTTCTATTGCATTAAATTATTGCTTATGATTCAGATCTATTTTAAACAACAAATAGTGTTTTTTTAATTAAAGACGTTTGCGTTTTTTATTATAGGCGTTTGCATTATCCAATCACGCCTATTTTCGGCACAGTTTTGGATAACGGTACCACTTAAATAAATACCAAATTTCAACGTGTGAGGTATAGTATTGTGCGATATATAATTTTTTCATGCTGATTAAGAATATATATAGTTTGTGTGATCTCCGAAGCTTCTTTCGATATGTTAAAATGGATGATCAAAATGAATATACCCTCTTCTCTAAGGTGGTGGGCCTCTATGTTATCTTGAACATAATATATTATGTTGTAATGTAAAGAAATGAATTGGAAATGGAGAGAACTCAAATTTAATTAAAATAAATTCAAACTCAAATGGAAATGAAAAGTGTTCGAGTGCAAATGAAAAGAAATATTCTCAAAGTAAAAGTGTTCAACTGGACATTGAAAGAATTTGAATAGAAGTGAAAAACTCATATTTATTTAGAAAACACTCAAATGGAAATAGAAAGAACTCAAGTTGAAATGGGAAAAACTCAACTGAAAACAGAATGACCTTAAGTTGAAATGGTTAAAAACTCAACGTCAAACAGAAAGAAGTCAAGTTGAAGTGGAATAAAACACATCAACAGAAAGAACTCAACGAATATGTAAAAAATGAACTCGAAAAGAAAAGAAGTTAACTTTAATTACAAAGAAATCACCTGAGAATAGAGAGAACTTAATTTATTAGAACTCAATTTAAGTAATCTGTTAGTTCAAATATGTATTTGCAATTTCGAATTCGAATGAACTCAGTTCTTAATTTTACGCAGATCCCTATGAATACACGTAAATATTTGAAAGATAATTATAAATAACAATTATAAGACTTATATATATTTATAAAATCTCCTTTCTCCTATGACATAATTCTTTGAATGTTTATTCAAAGTATTAATATCGGTCAAGCCCGACCATGAAATACCCTACACCACTTGATATATTATTCAATTCAGTTTTTGGCTTTGATAAATGAAAAGTTTTATTTTTTGTACTACTTCTAATATTTTTCTTTGAAGAATAAAAAATTTTATTATACCCTGCTTTTTCTATACCTACTTATATTTTCAAAAATTTCAAAATGATACATGTCAGAAAATTCTTTTATTTTTTGTTTGTTTAATGAAATAAAAAAAAAATATTTTTTATGGGAAGGGGTTCTAAAAATGGTCCGATCCTATCCATTTTCAATAGGGTTCTTGGGCCAATACATCGAAATCGATCGGTATAAGTGAAGGTGGGTGGGCTAAACGACATTTGCCGTTTAGAAATTACAAACATCCGCACAAACTTAATAGGGTATTCACAGGTATAAAAACAAGCAAGAAAACTTTCGATTGTATATTATACAAAAAACTTTACAATCTAACATGCAACATTATTTCCTTACCAACATGGTTTTTTCCTGGCAGATGAACCTGCACAAATCTATTAATCATTAATAATCAAATTGTCAATGCCTTTGTAATTTATAATCAGCTTGATGTAGTATATACGGATTTACTATTATCTTTAGTACGTTTATATAATCCACCTCGTGGCTTGCGCTTGAATAGAATGTTTTTAGAAGGGTTCCATAGGACTAATTATGCAAAAAACGAACCAATCTAGTGATTGGTGAATGAATCTTTGTAATAGCCTTCCTCCTTGATATATTTAAGTTAAATCTATTTAATTATTTTAATTGAATTCATTTAAATACACATGATATATCTTTATTGAATAAAAATTTGTATCTTCATTTTTATAATGAATTGTAATTTCTATATCATAATCTGTAAGATAAAATTCTGTAGACTAAATAAATAAATAAATAAACTAAGTTTGGCTTAGGCCATGTCTTAAATACCCTCCACATCCACAACGGTGGGCGTTGCAAATAAATATATATATATATATATATTGCGCCCTCTAATAGTGTATGTATTACGTATCAGCTTGAAAGTCGAGTTTTACGTGGAGTATAGTTTTTTGTAAATTATGGGCGTTTAAGTTAGTTAATTATAAATAACAATTATAAGACTTATATATATTTATAAAATCTCCTTTCTCCTATGACATAATTCTTTGAATGTTTATTCAAAGTATTAATATCGGTCAAGCCCGACCATGAAATACCCTACACCACTTGATATATTATTCAATTCAGTTTTTGGCTTTGATAAATGAAAAGTTTTATTTTTTGTACTACTTCTAATATTTTTCTTTGAAGAATAAAAAATTTTATTATACCCTGCTTTTTCTATACCTACTTATATTTTCAAAAATTTCAAAATGATACATGTCAGAAAATTCTTTTATTTTTTGTTTGTTTAATGAAATAAAAAAAAATTATTTTTTATGGGAAGGGGTTCTAAAAATGGTCCGATCCTATCCATTTTCAATAGGGTTCTTGGGCCAATACATCGAAATCGATCGGTATAAGTGAAGGTGGGTGGGCTAAACGACATTTGCCGTTTAGAAATTACAAACATCCGCACAAACTTAATAGGGTATTCACAGGTATAAAAACAAGCAAGAAAACTTTCGATTGTATATTATACAAAAAACTTTACAATCTAACATGCAACATTATTTCCTTACCAACATGGTTTTTTCCTGGCAGATGAACCTGCACAAATCTATTAATCATTAATAATCAAATTGTCAATGCCTTTGTAATTTATAATCAGCTTGATGTAGTATATACGGATTTTTCTAAGGCATTTGACTCTGTGAATCATGTTATTTTGATAAATAAACTACGTCTCATGGGTTTTCGTGGAAATCTGTTAAAACTAATTTTGAGTTATACAACTAATAGGAGATTATATGTGAAAATTGATTGAACTTATTCAAACTTTGCTATTATATCGCATTCCTCAAGGTTTGTTATGTCATATTCATTCATACTTTTTGTAATCAGTTAGTAGATCTTCAAATATCAATTATCTTGGTGTCATTTTTGATAGCAAACTATTATTTAATGATCACTTAGACTTTTTTATTGCAAAGGCGTATAAGAATTTAGGTTTTATTCGTAGAAATTGCAAAGAATTTTAAGATCCGCTTACTTTAAAATCACTTTACATAACGTTAGTACGTAGTCAGTTGGATTAATGCTCTATTGCTTGGAATCCATATTATATAGAGCTTACATGTTTATTGCATAGAAAAGGTACAAAGTATATTTTCAAAATTTGCTATCAAAATTTAAATTGGTCAATTGATTGTCCTCCTTATGTTAGCAGGAGAAAGTTACTTGGCTTACAATCCTTAGAAGATAGAAGATCTTGCTTTTCATTAACAACAATTTTTAATATTATTAACGGTAATATAGATTGTAATGAACTATTATCTTTAGTACGTTTATATAATCCACCTCGTGGCTTGCGCTTGAATAGAATGTTTTTAGAAGGGTTCCATAGGACTAATTATGCAAAAAACGAACCAATCTAGTGATTGGTGAATGAATCTTTGTAATAGCCTTCCTCCTTGATATATTTAAGTTAAATCTATTTAATTATTTTAATTGAATTCATTTAAATATACATGATATATCTTTATTGAATAAAAATTTGTATCTTCATTTTTATAATGAATTGTAATTTCTATATCATAATCTGTAAGATAAAATTCTGTAGACTAAATAAATAAATAAATAAACTAAGTTTGGCTTAGGCCATGTCTTAAATACCCTCCACATCCACAACGGTGGGCGTTGCAAATAAATATATATATATATATATATTGCGCCCTCTAATAGTGTATGTATTACGTATCAGCTTGAAAGTCGAGTTTTACGTGGAGTATAGTTTTTTGTAAATTATGGGCGTTTAAGTTAGCCTACCATGCCCATTCTTAGCATATCTGTGGATACGATAAATATGGATACGCAAGTGTCTCTGACGCTTCCTTCTAGGTGTTAATAAATCGTTTAATACTTTCATATATAATATATAATAAAGATAACGCCAATAATTAATATTACTTTTTTATTATAATATGCTCGGGATATTATATGTATAATATAAGATAATATATGTAATAAGCAAGGAACATACCCACATACACAAACACACACATAACAACTCTTTAAACTAAGCTTGCTATATTATCGTAAATGATTCTTTTATAGATAAATTCCTTATATTATATATATAATCACTGAATATCTTTCTATATAAATACCATAATTGAGTGAGAGAGAGATACAGAGAATTTTTTTATAACACTTTAACAGACTCTTAAAGTTGAAACGTAACATTTTCATAAGATTTTAATAGCGCACAATTTTTCCAAAAAGATTTTAAGATCTCTTCTTCTTCTTCTTTTTAGTTCTTCATCTATTTATATTTACTATCAGCTACTACTACTACTACCTCTACTATTACTACTACTACTACTATTACCTAATTAACAAAACTTGTTGAAACTTCAGTGACATCTTACGTGCGTGCCGTGCAATCTCTGCAATCTTACAAAAGCTACAACAACAACTAACAACTTTTATTCACTATCTGCTTTAAAAAAATATGTAGTCTGCATATATGTATATATATATGTATGTATCACCACTGCTAAGACTATTTCTACTGCCTGTATTTTATTACTTCCGCATACGTTAAATGTTCTTTCTTCATCGTCTCCATCTTTTCTTTAAACTTGCCTTGCTTAACTTGGCTGAGTTATATGTATGTAAGTATGTATGTTGTTGCCAATAAAACTTTTGATTATTTCTTTTTTTAACATTATTTTTCACTTAAATATCGGTAAGTACAGCAATAGTACTACAATTGTTTTTGCACCATATACGTACATGCACACGTGTGAAAGAAAAAAAAACTGGCACCAACCAAAAACTTTTTAATCACACATATATCACCTATATTAGTAAACAATAATTTGTGCTTTACAGTGCAATACATGCACTATTTACATATGTACTTTTTGTAATCTGTGTGTGTGTATGTGTTTCGATTAAAATTTTCATTCATTATACCCTCCGTTTTAGTGATGAGGGTATACTAAGTTTGTTCTTATGGTTGCAACACCCAGAAGGAGGTATATATATTCTTGATCAGCGTCGAAAACTCACTCGATTTAGGCAATGTGTGTTCGTCAGTTGTTGGCATTCTTACAGGCGTAAGTTTTGGGACATAAAACTGAAATTTTGTACAGGCACTTTTAGTTTTTGCACGCAGATCATTATTTCAAATGGGCAAAATCGATTAACAGCCCACAATCGATAAAAATATATGTATATCCTATACAAAAATTGAGCTTTGTACTTAAAATTTGGTATACTTATTTATAGTTATTCCCTTCATCGATGTAAAAAAATGGGTGTGGTCGGATTACAGACACGCCCACAATTTACAAAAAACCATACTCAACGTAAAACCAGACTTGCAAGCTAATACGTAATGCATACACAAATAGAGGGCGCAATACATATATATTTGCCACGCCCACCGTTATGGATGTAGAGGGCATTTAAGATTTGGCCTAAGCCAGATTTAGTTTTCTTATTTCTTTTACTCGTAAAACGTTTATGTATAATACATATATAAATATATATATTCGAGTAGTATTGATTTTCTATTGGAGTTACGTTATTTTTTATCTATCATCTACAACAATAATTTAATTATTATAATAATTTAAAAGGAAGAGCATACTAAAATTGCTATTCCCTTTACAACAGCGCTACAAAATATATATATTCTTGATCAGCAACAAAAAAAGTCGATATAGACATGTCCGTCCGTGTGACTAACTGCTGTTGACATATTCATGATCGAAAATTTTTAGATATCGAACGGAAATTTTGTATTTTTGTTTTTGAGTAACACTTTTATTTTGAAATTGGGCAAAATCGGTCAAATTCCACATTAAAAAATAACTAGCATGTTCGTAGTTGTACCAAATATGGGCATGGTCGGGTAACAAAGAAGCCCACAATATACAAAAAACGATTTATCTTCTTCAAAAATACCTATAAAGTTGAAAATTAGTTTAAATATTTTTAATTCCGATATGCCAAAAATGGGCACAGTAGCCTAACAGAAATTTCCATAATTTTCAAAAAACATCTTTTCTTTTCTGCTTGAAATTTCACATATAAGTTGATTGGTATTATACTATTACAGGGTTTGTTACTGTCCAATAAAACATATTTTGCTTATTGACAAAATCATTAAACCAAAAATAAGTTTTAATTGGGGTTTTTGTCACATTTTAGCAGAGCCCAATAGTGATTTCTCATAATTTCCAAATGTTGTTCATTTATAATAAAAAACCTTAAAATAACCTTATCTAATATTTTACCGTTAAAAGATTATATAAAAAGTACAAGAATAATATCGTATTAAAATAAACAAGTAAGAAAACTAAATATGGCTTAGGCCAAATTTGAAATACCTCCTCCTCCACCTCGACAACGGTGGGCGTGGGCAGTATCAGTATGCGAGTCTAATTTTACGTTGAATATGGTTTTTTAATTGTGCGCTTGTCTGTTATCCGCCCATGCCCGTTTGTGGTACGGCTAACCTTTAAAAAGTGCACTAAATTTCAAATTCACAGGTCAACTTTTGTGAATATAGATTTTTGTTGATTGTAGGCGTGTCTGTTATCCGATCACGCCCATTGTCGGCACATCGATGAAGGGACTATTTATAGATACACATACTAAACTTTAAGTTTGTGGTAGATAAATAAATTATTGTCGATTGTGGGCGTGGCTCTTAAACAATTTTGATTATTTTAAATAGCGATCTGCGTGCAAAAAGTAATAATTCCTGTATAAAATTTTACCTCAAAATCTGGAAATTTATGAAGCTTAGAATGCCAACAGACAGACACACGGACATACATATCTAAATCGAGTCAGTTTTTGACGCTGATCTAGAATACACATACCTGACGCCTCTTTCTGGGTGTTGTAAGCGGAAGAACAAATTTAGTATACCCTCATCACTAATGTGGAGGGTATAAAAATTGCTATGTGCGTATTGGAAATGCCACTATAATCACAAGTACAGCAGAGACTTATAAATACAAAGGTGGAGTGTCGCTCTCTTAAATTTTGCTGACAGAATCTCAAGCCAAATTGCAGGCCCATGTCGTATGCATGAATATCGTGAGTATTATGTATCGTAAATTTATACGAGCAACGTTATCGTAACAAGAAATGAAAATATTATAGTCGGTCAAGACCGACCATTAAATACCCTACACCACTTGATATATTATTCAATTTAATTTTTTTTTTGAAAAAGCAGGGTATAATGAACATTTTTATTTTAATATACTTGTATTTTCAAAAAATTTCAAAATGATACATGTCAGAAATTTTTTTATTATACTCTCCACCTTAGGAAAGAGGGTATATTCATTTTGATCATCCGTTTACAACACATCGAAGGAAGCCTCGGAGACCCCACAAACTATATATATTCTTAATCAGCATGAAAAGAGAAATCGTTAGAGACATCTCCGTCCGTATGTCGTGTATCCGTCTGTTGTTGGCACTCTCACGGTCCTAATTTTTGAGATATCAAATTTAAATTTGGCATACTTATTCATAGTTCAATTACGCTATTCTGTATTAAAATTGGGCAAAGTCGGTTAAGAGACACGCCCACAATAAACGAAAATCTCAACATATCTCGAAAAAATTGTATCTTTAAAAAATTATATATCGCACAATACTATGCGTATCGAGTTGAAATTTGTAATATATATATAAGTAGTACCGTTATCCAACACTATGCCAAAAATGGGTGTGATTAAATAACCCAAACGCTTATAATTAAAAACAAGTAAGAAAACTAAATTTGGCTTAGGCCAAATGTTAAATACCCTCCTCCTCCACAACGGTGGGCGCGGCAAATATGTATATATATATTGCGCCTTCTAATAATGTATGTCTTATGTATAAGCATGCACGTCTAATTTTACGTTGAATATTGTTTTTGTAAATTGTAAGCGTGTCTATATCTGACCACGCCCATTTTTGGCACGATAGTAAATGGGATAACTATGTATACTTTTAAGTTCCTAGGTCAGCTTTTGTGGAAGATATAAAGTCTTTTATTAATTGTGGGCGAGTATGTAATCCGAATACGCCCATTTTCATTACATCGATGAAGCTAATATTTATAGATAAACATACATATGCCTATCAAGTTGTAATTTGGTATATATATGAATAGTACTGTTTTCCAACACTACGTCAAAAATAGGCGTAATTGAATAACACAAACGCCAATAATTAAAAAAAAACACTATTTGTTGTTTAAAAATGACCTGAATAATAATATATACGCAACAATTTAATGCATATAAGGTGGAGGGTATTAAAGCTTCGGTCTTAACCGAACTTTTCTATTTTTTTTTTAGTGTGAAACATAGAAAAAACTAACCAGAATACAAATAAAGTTGTAAGTTACACATCACACTTTGTATAGGGGTGATGCACGAAAGAGGGAGGTAAGTATCATGGTTCGTTAGTTAGTCGACTGACTGACTGAGTGGTATTGAGATGAGTTGAGGTTGGTTGAGAGTAGATTTTGTTGGTGAATAATGGCGCCATTTAACAACC
The DNA here is from genome assembly GCA_949710015.1 of Crataerina pallida. Taxonomy (NCBI): domain Eukaryota; kingdom Metazoa; phylum Arthropoda; class Insecta; order Diptera; family Hippoboscidae; genus Crataerina; species Crataerina pallida. The sequence continues at coordinate 15,131,654 of OX453289.1, forward strand.
TTCTTTTTATACCCTCCACATTAGTTACGAGGGTATACTAAGTTCGTTGTTCCGTTTGCAACACCCAGTAGAAGGCATCAGAGACCCAACAATGTATATATATTCTTGATCAGGGTTGAAAACTGAGTCGATTTAGACATGTATGTATGTCCGTATGTCTGTCTGTTGTTGGCATTCTCACGGGCGTAAATTTTGAAATATTGAGCTGAAATTTTGTACAGGCACTTTAAATTTTTGCACGCAGATCGCTATTTAAAATGGGCAAAATCAGTCAAGAGACACGCCCACAATCAACAAAAATTTATTTATCTGCCACAAAAAATTGCCTATGAATTTGAAATTTGGTACGTTTTTCCATCTATGAATATTTTGTTCATTGATGTGCAAAAAATGGACGTGGTCGAATTACAGACACGAACACAATAATTAAAAATCTTACATCAGCCACAAAAGTTGATCTAGGAACATGAAATTTAGTACGCATATACATAGTTAATCCATCCACTGATTTGCTAAAAATGGGCATGGTCGAATAATAGACACGCTCACAATTTACAAAAAACCATATTCACCATAAAACTAGACTACCAAGCTAATACGTAAGACATACACTTCAGAGAACGTAATATATCTATAATAGCCACGCCAACTGTTATGGATTTGGAGGGTATTTAAAATTTGACCTAAGGTAAATTTAGTTTTCTTACTTATGTTTTGTTAGTCTTATGTGTTTATATGTTCTGTTGGTAATTTGTTGGGAGTGTTATTTATGCATTTGAAAAAAATTCTCATTTAATAACATTTTTTAGGCATGCATCACTTAATTTCAGTCTAGTCAACGGAATTCTTCTTTCCTTCTATACGTACACTTCTACGTCTATATACAATAGGATTAAGGTGACTTAATATAATAACAAGATAGAAAAGCTTAAATACCCTCCATCTTTATTATTATTCAGGTCACTTTTAAACAACAAATAGTGTTTTTATTATTTATAGGCGTTTGCGTTATTTAATCACGCCCATTTTTGGCATAGTGTTGGATAACGGTATCACTTATATAAATAGAAAATTTCAACTTGATAGGCATAGCATTGTGCGTTATAAAATTATTTAAAGATACAATTTTTTCGAGGTACGTTGAGATTTTCGTTTATTGTGGATGTGTCTCTTGACCCAATTTTAATACGGAATAGCGAAATTGAACTAAGAATAAGTATGAAATTCTCAATTTGATATCTCAAAAATTACGACCGTGACAGTTCCAACAACAGACGGACGATTTCTCTTTTCATGCTGATTAATAATATATATGGTTTGTGGGGTTTTAGAGGCTTCCTTCGATGTATTGTAAACGGATAATCAAAATGAATATACCCTCTTTCCTAAAGTGGAGGGTATAACAAGATACAAAACCTTAAATACCCTCCACCTATTATAAGCTTCTAAAAAAAAAGTTCCTATTGCACTATATTGTTATATATTATTATTCAGGTAAACAACAAATGATGTTTTTTTTTTTAATTATAGGGATATATATATATATTGCGTTCTCTAAAGTGTATGTCTTACATATCATCTTGGTAGTCTAGTTTTATGGTGAATAGGTTTTTTTTGTAAATTGTGGGCTTGTCCGTTATTCTACAACGTTCATTTTTGGTACATCGATGAACAAATTATTATTAGATATACGTACCAAATTTCTAGTTATACCCTTCACATTAGTGATTAGGGTATACTAAGTTTGTCTTCCGTTTGCAACACCCAGAATTTTGAGATATCAATCTCAAATCTCGTACTGGCACTTTTTGTTTTTGCACGCAGATCGCTTTTAAGTATGGGCAAAATCGGTCAAAAACTACGTCCACGATCGACAAAAATCTATTTATCTGTTACAAAAATTGAGCTATAAATCTGAAATTTAGTATGTACATCTATAAACATTAGCCTCATCGATGTGTCAAAAATTGGTTTCTTCAAAAGCTACTCCCACAATCGACAAAAATCTATTAATCTGCCACAAAAGTTGACCTAGGAACTTGAAATTTAGTATGTACGTCTATGAATATTATCTTCAACTATATGCTAGAAATGGGCGTATTCGAATTAGAGACACGCTCACAATCAATAAAAAATATAATATCTGCCACAAAAGTTGACCTAGGAACATGAAATTTGGTACGCATATACATAGTTATCCCATATACTGATTTGCTAAAAATGGGCATAGTCGGCGTGTTGTCCAAACATAATTACGTGCTTAGTTCTCTTTAACCTTTTTCCAACCAATCAATGTTATATTGATTATATTTATAATCACAATAAAATTAACCAGTCAAATTAGTCATTTCGGAAATAGAATTCGTAAGAGATTCGTTTAAAATTCGCAATTAAAAGGTAGTAACTGAACTAATTTCGAAGTAAACACAAAGTAGTTTTAGTTAAGCTGGCATTTGAACATATTTCAGAGTAAATTGGAATTGAATTCGGAGTAAAGTTTTTGTAAATCAAGAGCTTCTGAACTAATTTCAGAGTAAAATAAAAATAAATCAATCCCTTTCTTATTTTACTCTGAAAAAACTAGTTTCGGTGTAAGATTTATAATTATTTTGGTTAGATTTTCGTCTACTCCAAACAAAATAAATTCGGATTAATTTTGGAATGCAATGGAATCGTAATTGAATTGTAACTAATTGACTAATTTAGGACTTTATTCGAAATAGTTTTTGGTACTCATGCATATCAGCAATTTTGGGAGTAAATACCAAATAAATTTGGAGTAAATTGTTTTTCAATGAATAATATTTCAACTTATTTGGGACTAGATTTGGTACAATTTTTGTCCGATAGGGTTATATGTATATTTCAGAGTAAATAGAGGAAATTATTAACTTTCTGTTAATTGGTTATACTTGAAATAATCTAGAAGTTGTTTCGAAATAGTTGTTATCACTTATATGCTTCTGCGGAATTTTCGGAGTAATTTTAAAATAAGTTTGTAGTAAAATCTTAGTTAATAAAGAGTATTTGAACTGATTTCGGAGTAAATTAGGTATAATTGTTATTTAGGTTATTTCGGAGTAGTTTCGAACTAAATTCGGAGTGACTTTGTTTTGAACTAAAATTAATTTTTTAATATTTTTATACCCTGCACCATCCTGTGGAAAAGGGTACATTAAGTTTGTGCGGATGTTTGTAACTCCTAAACGGCAAATGCCACACCCACATTTAGTTATACCGATGGATTCAGAATCAAAATCTGAATCAATTAAACCATGTCTGTCTGTCCTCCTGTATGTCCCTCTAAATTTGTGCGCAAGCTACAGGTCGCATTTTTTGAGATATTTTGATTATATTTGGTGCTAAGACATGTGTTGGTCCAAAGGGGAACCCTATTGAAAATGGACCGGATTGGTCCATTTTTAGAACCCCTCCCTATATGAGGTCCTATTATTTTTTGAAAAATTTTTAAAAATACAAATAGGTATAGAAAAATAAAGTTTTTCATTATACCCTGCTTTTACAAAGAAAAAAAATTAAATTGAATAATATATTAAGTAGTGCGGAGTATTTAATGGACGGGCTTGACCGACTATAATATTTTCATTTGTTACAGTATACTTTGGGTATATTCAAAACTGTGCCCAGGTAGCCATCTTGACTAATTTCGAATTTAAATTTGAAGTTAATTCGGATTTAATAAGAAGTTCTCGTTAATATTCTTGTTTCCCTTTGTTAAACTTAAACAGGATATATGTATAATCTTTTAATTAAGGATGTATAATGCATGATGTTTTGTACATACACATATATTGAGATTTAATATAAGATTGAATACATGAATTTTTCTCCTCTTCTTTGTGTATCGCATTTTGTATTATTGTAAATTTTGTAGTTGTTTTTTTATTTCAAATTTCACTTAATGTCCAGTAAAAAAATTCTTGTTTTTATTGTTATTGTTGGATATGCTTGGTTAACTTACCAAATTCAGCTGGTATTGCACATAACGGTTGTGGATGGTGTGAATGTTGTGGACATATGCCCTCATGTGGATGAGGTGCTAAATAATATTCAGCTGGATAAAATTCTCCATGATATTGTATGTAGAGAGGGCCAGGTGGTGGTGGTGGAGGTGGTTGTGGCCCACCACCAGCAGGTGTCGCATTAACAACATTGCCCCCATTCGAACCATTGCCTGAACTGTTTGAACTGATATTACTTGTAGTTGAGCCACTGGGCGATATACCACTACCCACATGACCATTCTCCATTGCGGCATGATGCGGTCCGTGCTGATTAGGTGATTGTCCGTGATTGTGACCATGTGTTAGGGACGGTGGGGGTGGAGGTAAGTGAATGTGGGCCGGGTGTGGTGGCATTGGATTGGCAGCCATATGAGCTTGCATGGCTGCCATTAAGGCCAATTGTTGTTGCTGATGCTGTTGCGGATGATGAACAGCACAGGGTACGGGCGGTATTAATTGGGCGCCCTGTGGTGGCGTAACGCTAACAGCCGTTTGTTGCTGCAGCAAAGGCGGCGAGGCGGGCAGTGATGGATGATTTGAGCCAGCCTCTGATGGTGACAATTGTTGTTGTTGTTGCTGAGCCAATATATGATGTGCTGACATATGTTGGACGTGTGCATATTGTATAGTTGGTTGTGTTTGCTGCTGGTGCTGTTGTTGTTGCTGCTGCTGTGGCACCACCATTACTTTATCTACTAATAAGATATTGTTGCTTGCAATAATTTGTTCTAAAGACGACAATGAACTATTTCGGGATGATGTTGTTGATGATGGCGATGTTGAGGCAACATTGTTGCCTAAATTGTTATTATTTTGATTCGTGTTGTTGTTATTGTTGTTGTAATTTTGTTGGTTTTGTTGTACTGAATTATTTGTTGTCGTTGTTGTATTTTGTGTTGCTTGTTCAGTAGTTGCTGTTAAACCATTCAATGGCATCATACTAAATAATCGAAAAAATGAATTCTTTGATGTTCTCCAAGTTATCTAACTTTTATTTTTCTCAGCAATTTTTTCTTTATTGAGTAATGTTCCGAAAAAAAAATGTTTTTCTTTAAGCTTTAAATGTTTAAAAGCATAGTTTGAAAATTAGACATTTAGCAACTTTGTTGCTTCGTAGTTTCTTTTTGTAATTTAAAATTGATTTTTCTTGCAAAATTTTGTTTTTGTTGTTATTATTTGGAACTCGAAGTTTTAATTTTGATGTATTTAAATAAATTTTAAAACAGTAAAAAAATCAGTTGAAATTTTTTTTTTCAGGCAGTTTGCCAATTTCGTTTAGGAATTAGTTTTGGTTAAAATAAAAAAAAAAATAAGTATAAAATATTAAAAATTTTTTTATAGAAAAAAAAAACAAAATTATTATTCAATATTGCAGACAAAAAAAAACTCAACTTGCGTTTGTTTGATAATTCACTACAAGACAAAAACTGTCGCATAATAATTATTCTAGTAGCTGCAGCTTCTATGTATAGTACACTTGTACTCATTTATTTGTAAACATAAAATCTTATCTTTCTCTCTTTCTATCTCTTTCTAGTTTCTGCGTTGTATCAAAGACCTAATGACATTTCCGTTTAAAATAAAAATATTTATGACTGATAAGGACTGTAATAAAAATTAAGTGGAGTTTTTTACTTTCTCCTTTTATACCCTCCACCTTTGTGATAAAAGTATACTAAGTTTGTTCTTCCGTTTGTTACACCCAAAAGAAGATGTCAGTGACCCTACAAAGTATATATATTCTTGATCAACGTCGAAAACTGAGTCGATCTAGATATGTATGTCTGTGCATCCATGTGTGTTTGTTTTTGGCATTCTCACAGGCGTACATTTTGAGATATTGAGCTGACATTTTGTACAGACAGTTTTAGTTTCTGCTCGAAAATCTCTTTTAAAATGGGCAAAATCAGTCAAGAGCCACGCCCACAATCGAATAAAATTATTTTTATCTGTTACAAAAATTAACTTATCAACTTAAAATTTGGTACGCATATCTAAAATGATGTCATACATAAATTTGCCAAAAATGGGAGTGATCGGATAAAATACACGCCCACAAATTACAAAAACTATACACATCATGTACCCGCCACGCCCACTGTTGCAAAAAAAAATGTTTAATCAAAACAATTATTTTCCTTATTTATTAAACTTAGTCTTTCCTATAATGTATATTTATACTGTTATACTTAAAAAATTTATTCACACTTTTATATTTTTAACGGTTATATTATAACAATCTATTCATATTATTATACTATAACTGTTATAATAAAACTTTGCATTCATACTTTTATACTTTATCTATTGCATAATGCCATGAATGATTGCATTGGAGGATGTCCTTCTTCTTATTCTTCTTCGTTATGCTTTATTAACTTATAAAGCAATTTGAATTTTTGATTACATACATAATCTTAATATTTTATTTCATATTTCATAAATGAATTTCACAAGAAAATGCTGAATACGAACTATTTATATATATATATATATATATATAATATAATACAATTTGTATATATATATATATAATACAATATATATAATACAATTTGCTTTGTGAATTGTATACAGTATATATGCAGGTGTAGATTAGCTGTGTGCGAATGACTACAAGTGTTGTAATAATAATAATAAAACATAAACGAAAAAAAAACTATATAGAACAAAACAACAATATAATCAGGAATAGTAAAATGATACTATCTCACTCGCTGTATTTCTCTCTCTGGCAGAAAATATTTCTTCATAATATATTATCTGACACTACTTTCAACTTTATACATATATTTTGTGTGAATAACTAACTGTTTAGGACAACCGTAGCAAATAACAGCATTTTCTTCATAATAAAATCGTGTTTGTATGGGCATGTTTGGAAAAGGAGCCTTTATATAATTTCTGCTCTCTCACTCTCTACTCTAATATCTATCATTGTTGATGGAAATAATCATAATTTTAATGGTAAACTCTGTTAACCTTGTTATTGAACTTAATGCAAAACACAAACAACCAACAGTCAGAAAAAATTTTCGAATAATGTGCCACGTGCAACACGTCAATATGTTTTCAGTTAAGTAAGAAAACTAAATTTGGCTTAAGCCAAATCTTAAATACTCTTCACCTCGACAACAGTGGGTATGGTAAATATATATATATTGCGCCCTCTAATAGTGTACGTATTACGTATCAGCATGCAAGCCTACTTTAACGTTGAAAATGTTTTTTTTGGAAATTGTGGGCGTTTAATAATAAGTGCACTAAATTTCAAGTTCACAGATCAAGTTTTGTGGCAGATATGTAGATTTTTGGTACATCAATGAATAGGATAAATATGTATACGCGTACCAAATTTCAAGTTCGTAGGTCAACTTTTGTAGAAGATATAAATATGATTTTTTCTTCAAATGCATGCACACATGTATACACACCACAACACTATTCCATTTTAGAATTAACCCATGTTTACACATTCTGCAAAGACACGACTGCAATGCTACACATTCTTAAAATACTTTATCCTTGTATTCTTCTTCTTCGTTTTTATTATGTTTATACCCTCCACCTCAGTGATGAGGGTATACTAAGTTTGTTTTTCCGTTGCAACACCTAGAAGGAGGCGTCAGAGACCCTACAAAGTAAATATATTCTTGATCATGGTATATGATATGCTAAAAATGTGTGTAGTCGGATGACAGACACGCCCACAATAAATAACAAAGTATATATCTGTCACACAAGTTGTCCTAGAAACTTGAAATTTGGTACACATATACTTAGTTATCTCATCCATTGATATGTCAAAAATAGGTATGGTCAAATAACAGACACGCCCACAATCGCCAAAAATCTATATACCTGCCACAAAAGTTGACCTGTGAATTTGAAATTTGGTGCAATTATTTAAGATTAGCCCATCCATTGATGTAATAAAAATGGGTATGGTCGGAAAACAGACACGCCCACAATTTACAAAAAACCATATTCAACGTAAAAGTTGACTTGCATGCCGATATGTAATACGTACACTATTAGAGGGCGAAATATATATATATTTGCCGCGCCCACCGTTGTGGAGGTGGAGCGTATTTAAGAGACAAATTTATTGCTTGTGTTAATGTTAAATGTTCATTTTTCATGTATGTACTCTCTCTACATTACATGTGGTTTCTATGTATGGGTTTTTTGTCGGATATGTAATGTTTGGCATGCGTTATGGTACGTGGCGCCGTGTCAGCTTGTACTTTAAAAGCGATGCTTGTTGGATTATATACATTAATGCGCCAAATACATCATAACGTCGTACTACATGATATGGTACATGTACATGGAGTTTACATGAGAATGGCATTCATTCACAGCAACCAATTTATAGATTATCAGCGCCTTATGTTTGATGTGTAGGAAATACATAGTTTACATATGTTTGCATTTTTAAGCATCATATGTAAATTGAAACTGTATTATCGGTTTTTTATTAGACACTACCAACTTAAGGATTTTATTTTAAAAATATTAAAACTATTAAATTATTTTTAAATCTTATACTAAACCACTTAGCTATTTAAATTATGCTACAATTAGTTTAGTTATATTTGTAAATGAAGTGACTTATATAGCAGTGCCTTACTGCTGGTCCGATTCGGTCCATTTTCAATAAGGTTCCTTTAGAGTACCAATACCTGTCTTTATTCCAAATTTCATCAAAATATTTTTTAAAAATATAACTGTAACTGGTAAAATACCATTATACAGTTACTGTTATTTTATAACTATGTACATTTTGTACTACAATAAAACAATATAACTATTACAACGTTGAATTATTATTGTGTAACTGCTACACAGATTATTTGTTATACTATAAATATCATAACGATACTGTTATATTATAACTATAATAAAATATAACAAAATAGAGAAGTTCGGTTAAAACTGAAGCTTAGAAACCCTCCACCTTTTATAATCCCCTAAAAAATATGTTCCTATTGCCATATTTATGTATATGAATATTTCTGTACTGACGCAAATAGTGTTTTTTTTTAAATTATTGGCCTTTGTGTTATTCAATAATGCCCATTTTTGGATGGTGTTGGATAACGGTACCACTTATGTATATCCCAAATTTCAACTTGATAGTTGTGCGATATATAATTTTTTAAAGATACAATTTTTTCGAGGTATGTTAAGATTTTTGTTTATTGTGAGCGTGTCTCTTAACCAATTTTACCCAATTCCAATACGGAACAGCGAAATTAAACTAAGAATGAGTGTGCCAAGTTTCAATTTGATACCTCAGAAATTACGACCGTGAGAGTGCCAACAACAGATGGACACACAGACGGACATGTCTCAAACGATTTCTCTTTTCATGCTGATTAAGAATATATATGGTTCGTGGGGTCTCCGAGGCTTTTTACGATGTATTGTAAACGAATGATCAAAATGAATATACCATCTCCCCTAAGGTGGAGGGTATAATAAAATGAAACTATTAAATATTATTACTATCATATACATATATTTTTGTCGATTGTAGGCGTGTCTTGACCACGCCAATTTTTGGCACATCAGTGGATGAGATAACTATGTATACGCATACCAAACTTAAAGTTCCTAGGTCAACTTTTGTGGCAGATAAATAGATTTTTTTTCGATTGTGGGCGTGGGTCTTTACCGATTACGCCCATTTTTAATAGCGATCTGCGTGCAAAAACTTAAAGTGCCTGTACAAAATTTCAGGTCAATATCTCAATATTTACGCCCGTGAGAGTGCCAACAGACACATGGACACACGGACATACATGTCTAAATCGACTCAGTTTTTGACGCTGATAAAGAATATATATGTATACCTTGAAGGGTCTCTGCCGCCTACTTCTGGGTCTTGCAAACGGAAGAACGTTAAAAAATATATATCGCACAATAGGCATAGGCTTATCAAGTTGAAATTTGGTATATATATATAAGTACCGTTATCCAACACTATGCCAAAAATGGACGCCTATAATTTAAAAAAAAAACACTATTTGTTGTTTAAACATGACCTGAATAATAATAAAGGTGGAGAGAATTTAAGTTTCGGTCTTAACCGAACTTTTCTATCTTGTTTGTACCACTTCTAATTTTTTTCTTTAAAGAATAAATTTATTTCGACGAAATTTGGTATACAGATATGTATTGGCTCAAAAATAAACGCTTTCGAAAATGGTTAAGATCAGACCATTTTTAGAACCCCTCCCCATATAATTTTTTTTTTATTTCATTAAACAAACAAAAACCAAAAAATTAAAAAAAAATTCTGACATATGTATCATTTTGAAGTTTTTGAAAGTACAAGTAGGTATAGAAAAAGCAGGGTATAAAAAAGTTTTTTACTTTTCAAAGAAAAAAAATAAGAAGTAGTAAAAAAATAAAACTCTTCATTTATCAAAGGAAAAATTATATTTAATAATACATCAAGTATAATATTTTCACTTGTTTTTTAATTTTGTGTTTGTTTATGAAATCAAAAAAAAAAATTTTGTATGGGGATTGGTTTTAAAAATGGTCGGATCCGGTCCATTTTCAAAAGGGTTTACCGTGAGCAAATACATGTTTTTGCACCAAATTTCATCGAAATATCTCAAAAAATTATAGGATCCAATATAGATAGGGGTCCCAAAATTGGTCCAATCTGGTCCATTTTAAATAGGGTTTACCTTTGGACCTATACATGTCCATGTACCAAATCAAAATATCTCAAAAAATGCGACCAGTAGCCTGCGGACAAATTTACATGGACAGACGGATATGGTTAAATACATTCAAATTTTGATTCTGAATCGATCGGTATAATTGAAGGTGGGTGTGGCATTTGCCGTTTAGGAGTTACAAACATCCGCACAAACTTAATATACCCTTTACCACAGGGAGGTGCAGGGTATAATAAAAAAAAATGTGACAGTACCATTTTGAAATTTTTGAAAATACAAGAAGGTATAGACAAATAAAAATTTTCATTATACCCTGCTTTTTGAAAGAAAAAAATTAAATTACATAATATATTAAGTGATGTAGGGTATTTAATGGTCGGGCTTGATCGACTATAATATTTTCACTTGTATTATGGTGAATATAGTTTTTTGTAAATTGTGGGCATGTCTGTTATCCGGCCATTAGCACTTGTGCCTCATAGATGGAAGGGGATAAATATGTGTATTTAATTTCAAGTTCATAGGTTCATTTTTGTGACAAATATATAGATTTTTGTTGTTTGTGGGCGTTTCTGTTAACCAATCACGTCCCTTTTGGGCACATCGATGACGACAATATTTATAGATATACAAACAAAATTTTAAGTATATACATAATTTTTTGTGGCAGATAAATAGATTTTTGTTGATTGTAGGCGTGGCTCTTAACCGTTTTACCCATTTTAAATAGCGATCTGCATGAAAAATTAAATTACATGTAAAAAAGTCTATGTAGTTCAATATCTTTAAATTTACGACCGTGAAAATGCCAACAACACACAGACACACGGACATACATGTCTAAGTAGACTCGGTTTTCGATTCTTATCAAGAATATATATACTTTGTAGGGTCTCTTACCCCTCCCTCTAGGTGTTGCAAACATAGAAAACATTCTTAGTATACCCACATCACTAATGTGGAGGCTATAATAATAAAATTCCCTATTGTGTTTAATATTTGACCGTCACTTTAATTGGATCATTATGGTTTTGAATGCTTAACGAAATATACATGAATTCTTCAGGTCAGTTAAGGAAGCCACTTAATCTATCAATCAGTCAGCGTATTAAATTTACATCAAAAACAAAAATTATTGTTCTGATTAAAAGAATTTCTTATATTTTGTTTCTTTGTTATTATACTCTTCACCTTAGAGAAGAGGGTATATTCATTTTGATTATCCGTTTACAACACATCGAAGGAAGGCAAAATCGGTTAAGAGACACGCCCACAATAAACGAAAATTTCAACCTACCTCGAAAAAATTTTATCTCTAAAAAATTATATATGGCACAATACTATGCCTATCAAGATAAAATTTGGTATAAATATAAGGGGTACCGTTGTTCAACTCTGGGTCAAAAATGGGCGTGATTGAATAACGCAAATAATTTAAAAAAAACACAATTTACGTGAGTATATGAAATAGTCATATACATAAAAATGGCAATAGGAACTTACTTTTAGATTATTATAAAAGGTGGAGGGTATTTAAGCTTTAGTCTTAATCGAACTTCTCTATCTTGTTGTTATTTTGAAGTTATTAATATACTCATTTACATCTGTTCAAACATTTAACAAATTGAGCTTAACAATTTCTTTGGAATATACAATACAATATATTAATGTTATCGTTTGTTTATTGCTTCTATTGTTGTCAGTTCACCAAACCGAAAGAGCATGTAAATGAAAAAAATAATTTAATTGAATAATTCGTCTTGATTACATTATTGTATCAATTGCAGCTTATTTTATTTTTCTGCTATAGCACAGCTTGTGTTTGTGCTGTTATTGTTGTTGTGGGGCAAGTTTCCTGATAAAAGTGCAAGTTCTGAGAATTGCTTTTATTATAACAAAACAGAAGTGCATACAAATCTACACTTATAAACATGTGTACATCATCATATACATATGTAAGTACAAACGCACACAATAACAACAATAACAAAACCAAGAACATATTGCAGTGTAAATTCTAAATATGTATTTGTAATAATTTCTATAACTTGCTCTCTGCTTGCGTATGCAAACTAATCAGTAAATATATTGTTTATAAGCAATAAGCGTGTACGTGTGTGTTTGTGTGCGCGGTCAGAGTACAGCATTTTAATACCCACCACCCTTGGGAAGAGGGTATATTCATTTTGATTATCCGTTTACAACACATCGAAGGAAGCTTCGGAGACCCCACAAACCATATATATTCTTAATCAGTATGAGAAGAGAAATCCTTTGAGACATGTCCGTCCGTGAGTCTGTCTGTTGTTGGCACTCTCACGGCCGTAATTTTTAATGTTTTACAATTCTTTGAGGTATGTTGATATCTCAAAAATTATGGCAAATATCACACCCACCTTCAATATTAAAACCACTTTCTGAATCGATTTAAGCATGTCCGTCTGTCTATTTATGTAATTTTTTGCTTAAGCTATAGGTCACATTTTTTGAGATATCATAGTGTACGTATTACGTTTCAGCATAAAAGTCTACTTTTATGTCAAATATGGTTTTTTGTAAATTGTGGGCGTGTCTGTTATTCGAACATGCCCATTTTTGGCACATCGATGGATGGGCTAACCTTTAATAAGTGCACTAAATTTTAAATTCACAGGTCAACTTTTGTGACAGATATAAAGATTTTTATTAATTGTAGGCGTGTCTGTAATTTGAATATGCGTGGTTCTTGACCGATTTTACCCATTTTAATTACCGATCTGCGTGCAAAAACTGAAAGTGCCTGTACAATATATCAGCTCAATATCTCAAAATTTACGCCTGTGAGAATGCTAAAAACAGACAGACACACGGACATACATGTCTAAATCGACTCAGTTTTCAACCCTGATCAAGAATATATATACTTTGTAGAACAAGGAAAAATGTTATAGTCGGCCAAGACCTACCAACGAAATCTCTACACCACTTAGCCCCATATATTATGCTACAATTAGTTGTATCTGTACACTCGAGGTATTGCCATACGAGGTTCTTCGTGAAATATTATTATATGGGGAGGGATTCTAAAAATAGTCCGATCAAGTCCAAATTTGGCCCAGTCAAATATAAAGCTAATTAACTATTCTTAACTAAATTTTGTCAAAAAATATTAAGTATTGTGATTTTTTGCTATATAAAGTGTTCCATAATAACAAGGACTTTAGGGAGATTGGTTCTAAACTTGTCTGATCCGGTCCATTTTCAATAGGGATCTCCTTTGGGCTAATATATGTCCTTGAAATTTATTGTTGTTTAAGTCGATTCAGAATTTCGAATTGAAGGTGAGTGTGGTGGCATTTGCTGTTGAAATGAACGTAAGCGTTCACGATCGCGTGGCACCGAAAAAAAACATGAAATGCTATCTTTGTGGGAAATGGGGCCATATTAAGAAATATTGCCGCAATAATAATCTTCAATTATATACAGTAGATACGGAAAGTGTAGGTAAAAAAATTTTAACTCATTAGGGTATTTAAATAATATATATTTTCTTAGTTAAAAATACAATTAGAAATCTATACTAATATTATAAAGAGGAAAGATTTGTACTTTTGTATTTTTGTATGTAACGAGTAAACTCAAGAACTACTGGACCGATTTCAAAAATATTTTATTAGAAAGCTACATTATCATTGAGTAACATAGGCTATATTTATTGCCAAAAAATGTTGGGGATCTCTGAACATTCGTACTATTACTAACCCAAGGTGTAAAAAAATTAGTCATAAAGCATCTTTCATCGTATACGTTGCGGAAAATATTGATGTTAAAACAAAAAAATGTTCTACAATATTATAGAAGATATTAATATCTACAAAAAACTTCTCGAGACCATTATGTCCAACTATTGTACTTATGTCACTATAACCCCTTTTTATACCCACCATTGATAGTAATATTGCCATACAAATATTGCACACACTTGTACACAGACAATTAAGAAATTCAATGCAACGGGTAATAAAATTCAATTCACAATAAGTATTTCACAATATTTAAATAGTAGGGAAATCTGACAACGGCATGTGTGGATACCACTCTAGATGCACTATTACGTTCTGTAGAGGATTTTTGGCCAATACTGGTTTTACAGACCATTTTTTAATGAATTTGGAATAAAACCAACATTTATATTGAATTCTAAGAACATATTTATGGATCCCACTCCAGATGCACCACCAGGTTCGGGAGAGAACTTTTGGCAAATACTGCATTTTTGGACCATTTTTTTAATGAATTTGAAATAACAATTATATGGAATTTTAAGAACATATGTTATGGATCCCACTCCAGATGCACCACCAGGAAATTTGGTACACTTATGTTAGATGTCCTCAGACAGGTTGTAAGCAAAATCGGGCAATATCGGTTTCAAAAATTTCAGAACCTAGAGAAGGGCATAGGCAACGTTTCATCCCGCTAGATAACCGGATTCCACTCGGGTGAAGCCGCGGAAAACAGCTAGTTAATAATAAGTTGGTGGAAATGGAAATCGATACGCGTGCTTGTTCTTCGGTGATGGAAATATAATTTTTTAAACACTTTTTCAAAGCAGTAAAATTCAGCTCATTTTATTATTTAGAATTGCTTTTAGTAAAAACTAAGAAAAATTTTAAATGTTGTATTGATGTTGCATTTATAATGAACTTTTTTAATCAATTTGTTCTTAAACGAGCACAAGGTCTTTGTGACCTGTGCAAACAAAACAAATAAGAAAAATTTTGTTCTTTTCTTGAACCGTACATGGCTAGATAAATTATATCCAACGTGGAGGCAAAATTTTTTATTAAAGAAATCCCACCAAATAATATTCAACCAATTAAAATTACGTTTTCTTAAAGTTTTTTCAAGTAATCTTTATGAACCTATAAGTGGTTATGAAATTAATTTGCATTTAAAAAACGAATCAGTTACACCAATTTTTTGTAAAGCATACACTGTTCCATATAGACTGAGAGAAAAAGTAGAGCAAGAAATAGATAGACTAGTTGATCAAAAAATTATGATACCGGTACCGTATAGTAATTGGGCTTCACCAATAATAATGGCTCCCAAAAAGAACGGTGATATACGTTTATGTATTAATTAAAGTTACCATTAATAAAGTTATTCAAGATCGCGTATATCCTCTTCCTAGAATTGGTGATATTCTAGCGTAATTTGCAAATTGTAGTATTTTTTGTGTTTTAGATTTGGCAGGTGCCTATCAACAGTTAGCTGTTAGTGAAAATTCGCAACATTTATTAACAGTTAATACTCATAAAGGTCTGTGTAGGTACACTCGTTTACCATTTGGGATTTCAGTAGCTCCGTCCGAATTTCAGAAAGTGATGGACGAGGTGTTAAAATACTGGAAAAACGTGTTGTTATTTAGATGAGGTTCTAACTAGTGCAGAAACCAAAGAATTGTATGAACAACGATTAATGCGAGTTTTAAATAAATTACTACAACACAACATACGTATTAATATTGATAAATGTAAATTTTTTGAAAACAAAGTGTCATATTTGGGTCATGAAATTAGTCAGGAAGGTATAAAATAATAAATAAACTCACAAGAACATCTTTATCAACAACAAAAGTACAAAACAAATTTTATACAAATAAGCACAGTGTAACAAATAAAAACAAAATCGACCCAAATCCACTGATACATAGTGAAATAAAATAAATCATATAAAACATACAACATAACATATAAAATTACACACCAAATCCATAGCCATAACAAAAATGCAATCAAATTTATACAAAATTCATACACAAATAATATAAAGACAGCACAGATCAATAACCTACAAATTAAAAAAAAAATTAATTCAGCAGAAACTACCACTTAGGGCTCTTATGGCCTAATAAAATAACTCCCTTCCTTTTTCCCATCTCTTCCAACATCCGGTGCGTTGGATAGGAAGGGTGCGGTTTCGGTAGGGGCGGGTGCCTGATCGGCAAAGGAATAAAACTTCCTAATTGGGCTCCTCTTCCCCCCTTCCTCAGTCGTATCTTAAACTACCCAAAGCATAAGTCCTTCGAAACAAATGGAAACAAACACTACTCCCCCCATCCTTCTCCGTCTAATCCCTTCTGACCACCACCGTGCTTGCACGTATAAGTGTCATTCCCTGAGTGGATGATTATACAATAAAAAAAATGAGAGCAAAGTGCAAGCCACCTTGCAAGCTCCTAGTCCCAAAAACACAACTCAATTAAAAAGTTTTTTTGACTTATTGAATTTGTGTAATAGATTTATTCCAAATCTTGCATCAGAATTCAGTTCTCTATGATTTGTTAAAAAAAGATTCTAAATTTATATGGTTGCCAAAACATGAAAATACGTTTCAAAAAGCTAAACAGCTGATTTAAGTAACAACGTTTTGGTAACTAAAAAGATTGTTATTGTGATGCTAGTTCTTATGAAGTAGGTGCTGTATTAGCCCATGTTATCAATGGTGAAGAAAAACCTGTATTATTTGCATCTAGTACCTAAAATAATGCTCAAAAGATTTACGCTCAAACTCAAAGCTTCTCTAGCAATAGTTTTCGCCTTAAATAAGTTTTATAAATATATATACATATGGAAACAAATTTGTTGTTTATACTGATCATCAGGCCTTACGTGAAATATTTGGTTGCAAAGGTGGGGCTGTTCAAATGTCTATGTATGATTTTAAAATTAAGTACAAAAAGGGATCTACAATTAGTCAAGCTAATGCTCTGTCACGCTTACTTTTAAGTAGTCATGCCGAAATCTCAGATTTTTTTATTAATTTTTGTATTGATAATGACACAAAAAATTCATTTCATTATGGACCTTAACAAAGTTAAAGAAGAAACCAAAAAGGTTCAGTTACTAAGTAAAATTTTACATGCTTTAATACATGAGAAATATCGGTATATGGATTCAGAAGTAAAATATTTTCTTCATAGAAGAGAAATTTATAACTGTGAAGACGGTTGTCTGTATTATGGTAGTAGGTTAGTAATTCCAGAAATACTTAAAAATGATTTATTAAATTTACATGAATCTCATGTTGGCATTGTCCGCATGAAAAAATTAGCTAGGTCAAATGTGTGGTGGAAAGGTTTAAATAAAGATATCGAAACTTATGTAAAGAGTTGTACTGTTTGTTGTCAAACACAAAATGGTCCTAAACACAAAATTGATAGTTTTAGTTATACTTTTGAACGTGTTCATATAGATTTTTTTCATTTTGATGGATTAGAATATTTGATTTTAGTTGACAGCTTTTCGAAATAGATAGAAATTGATGAAATAAAGTGTACGAATGCTGTTAAGGTTATTGAAACTTTAAGAAAGTGGTTTTCGGTATGGGGAATACCAGCAGTTATAGTATCCGACAATGGTCCGTCTTTTTCTTCAAATAGATTTTTAAATTTTTGTAAGTCAAATGGTATAATTGTTTTAAAAACTCCTCCATATCATCCGCAGTCTAATAGTTTAGCAGAAAGAGCAGTACAAACCGTGAAATGTAATTTCAAAAAGTTTTTATTAGAAACAAAACACAGTAAAATGGAATTCAAGTTTAAATTTATTTTGAAACTTTTTCTAATTTTTAGCTTTTAATTTATATTCATAAAATTATGAAACAATAAGTAAGGTTATACTTAAAATTATAAGGTGTTGTTGAAATAACAGTAAAATGAATTAAAGCATCTAGCCAGAGATGACAAGAATTTTTTTATAATAAATTAAACATTTAGTGAAAGGACGAGCTTTCTCTTGGCTCTATCGGTATCGTTTTGTAAAAAAATTTTTTTTCGATCTTAAATCTAATTAAAACTAATTAATCCTAAATTTCAAATATAATTCAAAACAAACTACTACTACTACTATAAATTATATATACAATTAAAATTATTCAATTAAACATAAACAAATTATGAATTTTATTTTTTATTTTGACTATATTTGAAAGCTGTAATGAAATGAAAATGTTAGAAATTGTGAAAAATTAATACTTGGCGACTGGAAGTCTGTGTTGCACTTTATATAAATAAATAAAAACGTAGCTTAATTTGCATTTATATAAAGTGCAACATATATGGTGTAGGGCTGTAATGTTGTTAGTGTGAATTATTGATATAAACCATTTGCGCATAAAATCGTAACGGTGGATTTGGCTCAGCTGGAAAAGATCTGGTAATGAGAACTCGATGAGAGCGAGTTCGAAACCGGTCCAGGTTCTACCCTTCCAGAAGAAATTTATTGTTAAAGCATCTACCAAAAGAACTCTTATTCTATTTACTTTTTTAATTACATTTCTTGCATAATTATTGAATTTAAAAAGTTTATCAAAATGTACGCCAAGGTACCTTAAATTATCTCTAAATGGTATCTCAACATCATTGAGAAAGAGCACTCCACAACTCAAGCTTTCAAAATCAGAATTTTTATTTTCAATTTGGACGAAAAATTTTCTATTCATAAAAAATTTTGAAACACTTTTACAGTGTAAGGATCGATACAAATTTTAATCATTTTGAATAGAATGCTGTTGTGCCAAGCCCTATAAAATGCATTTTCTATATCTAATGATACAACAACAGAACATTTTCTTTCACGTAAATTACAAGTTATATCATTATGAAATTTAGCGAGAGCATGAGAAGTGGTGTGTGCTTTTCTAAAACCAAACTCAAAAGGGGGAACGTAATCCTTTCGAAGAGCTTACCTAAGTTAGAGAGAAGGGAAATCGGACGGATGTTGTTTAAATCAGAATTGCCACTTTTCTTCGGAATAGGACAGACTTTAGCTATTTTCCAAGAGTTTGGGAAATAGCAATTGTTAATACAATTATTAAAAACTATGCATAAATATTGCAGAGATTTTAAAGAAAGTTTTTTAATTATGAAATTTGAAATTTTATCAAAGCCAAAGAATTTTTTATTGTTCAAAAATTTAAGAAATGCCACAATTGCTTCTAGGCATGTAAGTTTGACATTTTTCTGTAAGTTTAAAGCATTTAAACTTTTATCAAAACTAAATAATAGATCCGAAAGAGGTAAAATTGAAGAGGAGATTGTCCCATCAACTGCAGACGAATGCCTCGTAGAAAAAAACGTGGTTATATATAGATGAAAAGTGATTCTTAAGCACAAACAATTTTTCATCCGTATTTACGATTGAAACTCCATTTAAAGAAATATTTGGGATCTCAAACTTCTTATGGTTACCCAGAATATTAAAAATTTGTTTAAAAGCGTTGGGACCAGGAGCTATGTTCTTAACGCGTTCATGAAAAATCTTTGATTGCCCAATATTAATTTGCTCTTTAATAATGACCTTTATTAGTTGAATTTGTTTCGACAAAATTTTGTATTCAGAATAATTTCTATTTAAAGTTCGTTTAAAAATTCTTTTAAGTTGTTTCTGACATAGATATTTAATATTGAAAAGTTTCTTAAGCAGATCGGACATAACCAACTTCTTATTCTTAAGTTCAATTTCATTTGAATGTAAATTGGACGTATGATTGAGCGAGGCTGTAAATTCATCAATATAAAAATCAATTTCACTGTTCAAAAGGTTTCTATTTGACGGGGGAAAATGGTTTAAAATTTTGTTATCAAGATCATTTTTGAAATTTCTGTGTTTTTAAAAGATGTAAACACAGGTGGAATTCTTAATAAAAATTCTAAATTTAAAAAATTAATTTTGAGTATTAGTGGAAAGTGATCCGAAAAAGTAGGAAGCGAGTTAATTTGGAAATTTCTGTTAAAAGTGTTAATCACACTAGATGAAGATAAGAAAATGATCTAGAAAAGATGTACCGTTAGGAAATGAAGGAAGCGAGTCAGAAATTTTTATAAAGTAATCGTGGTATAGTTGAAGCCAAGAATGAAAATTAATTCCGTTTATGTTATTAAAATTATCTCCCCAAGAGATGTGCTTTGAGTTAAAGTCACCTCCAATAAAAGAGCCATCATAATTTCGCGAGAGATTTAGAATTAAATTTAAACCATTTGTAAAAAAAGATGGGTTAAAATTACAGGGAATATAAATAGAGCCAAAAAGGAATTTTTTAGGGCAATTGTCAACTATTAAAATAATTTAAATAAAAATATTAGGAAAAAGCAATAAATATGTATTAATTCTCGGAAAAGAATACAAATTTTTCAAAACAATAGCAACACCTAGTGAACTAAAGTAGCGAACAAAGGTATAATTATCAAATGAAATTTTTGCATTTTTCCGTAAATGCGTTTCTTGCACAAATGCAATATCGATTCTATTGACCTTTAAAAGGTTTAATAAATTTAATCTGCGACTGTAATCCACTAAGGAACGAACATTAAAAGTTAATAAATTAATAGGATTATGAACCATTAGTTTTCCGGCCTTTATTTAACAGAGAGACATTCCTCTTTAGCTTTGCCTTTTGATAATCTTTCAAAATTTAATAAAAATTGTTTGATTCTATCTTCTAGAGAAATCGGTTCTGGATTACATAAAATAGCAGCAATTTTTAAAAACTCTTCAACCAAAGGAGGGTTTTGTGTTGCCACCAGTACTATCACGACCTTTGAAAAGGCTTGCGAAGGATTTATTAGGAGAATCAAAGTTGACAATTGCTTTAGAAATGTTATTAGAAACTAAGGAATTTTTGATTTTATTAACTTTAACAAGGTTTTGTTTGCGTGCTCTTAAAATCTTTATAAACGGGACTTCCTCTCCAACTTGCAGGATGACCACTTTGTTTACAGTTCTTGCAATTTGCTAACGTTTTCAATAACCTCAGGCAAACTACTCTCTATTTCTTTTTTAAATTCTTCCAAATCGCATTTCCAGGAGAGCCCTCTTAAAATAACGCTTCTACGCCTAAGCTGTTTTGGTGTATATGAATATGATTCAATTTTTTTTTGACGAAGTAATTGCATCATTTCACAATGGGTAGAATAGTCTCGCAAATATAATTTACCTTTGCAACGACTTTTATTTACAATTTTAAAGTCAATATTCTTTTTCTTTAATTCGTCTATCAAATTTTTGACATTAACATTCAACAAGAAAATAGGAGGACAAAACTTATTTAAACTTTTACCTTCCTTTTCATCTACCACCTTATTTACAATATCTTTATCAATATTATCCCTTTTGTATCAATAAGGAATTCCCCTAAAATAGCAAATCTATTGTTGGTATTAGTAGGTGAAGGAACTAGCTTTTTATTTCCATTAACATAACTTACAGAAATATCCATTTCTGCATCGGTTTAAGCCGTTTATAAGAAACTGTATTGTCAGAAAGTGACTCACCAACATCCATTACGGAAACCAAATTATCAGCTTGAGAGCTGGAAGGATTATCCACCACATTGGTCTCTTCAGCGCTTTTATTTTCATCAGAAATTGCCTTCTTTAAAGCATATCCTAAGCTGCTTTTTGATTTGTCCGATTTATCTGGAGGTAATTTATTTAGATGATTTCCCGGAGAGACTTTTCTGGGATTATTCGATTTTCCACTTATATTCATAGATTTATTGAATATGGAAGTTGTTAAAGTTTATATATTGTTTAAATAAAAAAATTGCTTGAAGAACATTTATGACTTTGAAATTTTTAATTTTTATATTAATTTTGTGTTTGAAAGAAGAAACGGTGCACGTCTATCCTGCTTGATAGCTCAAGGCTCTGCTATGTGGAAATGGAATTCAAATGTAAATTACATAATTTTCTTTTGTGCTAAAGAAGTACTCCGACAACAACTACAAATGAATCACCTGCAGATATTTTATTCAAATTTGAACCTAAAACCCATTTAGATGTGTTAAATAGCAAAGTTTCTGTAAACGTGCAACAAAACATGCAACAGCAACCAAATCGATTTTCCATTAAACAACATAAATCGTATGATAAGAAATGTTTACAATTTTTTAAGGAAGGAGAGAAAGTATATTATAGAAATAATTTTAAAAATCATGTAAATTGGATTCCAGCAAAAATAATCAAGAAATTAACAAATGTTTTATATGAAATTTATGTAAACAAAGTCAGGCGATTAGTTTTTTACCAGTATTGAAAATGAAAATAAAGATGAGGATTGTAATAGTAGTTATGAAACGACAACTGAAAGTAATGAATATGATGAAAATAACATTGTTAACGATAGTTTACATTTAAAAACACATATAGCTAAACGGAATGAAGAAAAAGGCTCTTTAAGAAGTTCAGAACGGTTAAAGAAAATACCTCGTAAAGATTATAAATATTAACATGAATTGAAAAAAAAACAAAATAGCATAAATTTGCGAAACATGTAATGTAGTTAAACGAAAAGTACATGATAAGTTCAACTATAACTAAAATAGAAAAGATATCTTTACAAGATAGTATAACTTTCTATATCTTCTTTTAACTGTTTTAAATTTCAATGTTTTATTTATTGTACTATTATTGTAATCTTAAGGGAAAAGTTTCTCCCTTGGCCATGATGCCAAAAGAAAGGAGAGTCGTAAATATTTGTGTACGATTCGATTCGCTTGTCGTTGCTAAATTTTATTAGTTCACTGCTCATACCCCTCCATACATAAATATCTAATACTGTCATCATTGAATTAAAAGTTTTTCTGCGGTAACATTAATAGTTTTACTCCTTAACAAGCGCTCGTTCTAAACTTTATTCTGTTGTATTTAAGGAGAGCTGTACATTTTGAAAGAAGATGAGTTTGTGAAAAGTTTAAATAGAATTTATTTAGAATGTAAGAGACAGGTAGGTAGGTAGGTAGCCACATAAAGAGCTGAACTGAAGATAATTTATTAAACAAGTCATTACTTTGTTATAATTCAAATAAAGGGGTGACACATTTTTGTACTCTACACATAAGATGATAGGTATGCTAAGTTTGTCATTCCATTTGTAGCAACTAAAAGGAAACGTCAGTGACTTTATAAGGTATTTCTTTTTGACCATCATCAAAAACTCAGTGGTCCGTCTTGGCTTTACCTCGATAATAAATTTTGAGCTGAAGTTTCGTACATTAGTTATAGTTTCTCGCTATTTAAATTGGGGAAAAATCTACAAAGTGCCACGCCCATAATCGATTAAAATTTATTTATCTACCTCAAAAATATAGATAGAAAGCTGAAATTTTGTTTACACATTAATAATATACCTAAAAAGTGGATGTGATGGTATGGAAGTGAGCATGCCAGGCAACGTTCTGATCGGCTTTAACTAGGCGAAGCCCAGAACTATCCTGGCCTCTGCCCACCTCAAGTTGACGCACAACTTCCGCGTGGTACCACTGGTTAGTTGCCTTTACATCCGTCACGCTGGACTGGTAAACCGCTGCGGTAAAATCACTTATAATGAAAAGTTCGCAAAAGAGTAAAAAAGGGACAACACTTTACAGACCTGGTACCTTCATCCAGCTGGCCGATGTCCTTGGTAAATATAAGGCTGACATCACAGCTTTCCAGGAAATGTGATGTCTTGAACAGGGGTGCGCTAAAAGAGCTAACTGTGACATCTGCTACAGCTGCCATCCATCAGTGCATGAATTTGAGTGCGTTTTTGTGGTAAGTAAGAGACTTCGCCACCTTATTTCGCAATTCACACCAATTAACGATCGCCTTGCCATAATTCGCCTCAAGGTGGAGTATTTTTATATTAGCCTAAATTGCGCACACGCCCGTACAGAAAATAAAGATGAAGGGACTAAAGAAAGCTTCTATTAGCACCTAGAACAAACATATGATAGCTGCTCTTCCCATGAAATTAAAATTATTATAGATGATTTTAACGCAAAGATTGGGAAAGAGAACATCTTTGGCCCCAGCATCGGTAAATTGAGTTTCCACGACACCACCTCCGATAATGGAGTGAGGCTGATTGATTTTTCCGGGGAGAGGATCATGGTGGGTAGTAGTACAAGATTCCAGCATCTCGATATCCACAAAGTGACATAGCTGTCATCTGATCGAACAGTCAAAAACCAAATCGGCCATGTTGTGATAGATGGACGGCATGCTTCCAGTGGTATGAATATGCGATTCGGGGCGTCAACATGGACTCGGATCACTACCTTGTTAAACCTAAGGTCCGCACCCCTTTAAGTGCGCCCAATACCACTCGTCAAAGTGCGGTACGGAAGCTTGCAGTCGAAAAGCTGCAATCACAACAGACAGCTGTGGCTTACTCCACTCGACTTTTTTAGCTAATTTCTGAGAGTCGTCCTTCAGAACCTGACGTTTCCGCGCAGTTAACACATGTGTCGCACTCGATGCGCACTGCCGCTTGAAAGTGTTTCGATACCAGGGACCGCCTCGGCGGAACCCTTGGTATGACGATGGTTCCGCCGCGCTGCTGCAAAGAAAAACGCCGATTATCAAAATACTCTGCAGTCAGTTGCCACGCGCGCTGTGTGTTAAAGGTATAAGGAGAAAAGAAGAGACGAAAAGCGCCTTTTCAGACGTTAAAAAAAAACATGAAACGCAAGAGCTGGAGGTAATAGAGATGCACAGAGGAATGAACGAAACCCGGAAATTCTATGAAAAGGTTAAGCGTCTAACCGAGGTTTTCACAACAACACCTTCTTCTCCTGTTAACGATAAAAACGGGAATCTGGTAACAGATGTACAAGAGGTTCTAAGATTATGGGGAGAACATTTCTCTAATCTGCTTGTCGGAAACGAAGAAGCGGATGGAGACCTGGACTCAGAACCACCAGTAACTGAACTAAATTTGGTTGGAGGAGAGCATGTCCAGTGATTGGAACCACTTTGTCCAACCCCTAAGAAAGGAGACTTTACCATATGCGCCAACTATCGTGGTATAAGTCTATTTTCTGTCGCATATAAAATATTATCTGGCGCAATATGTAACCGCCCGAGTCCGTTTACCATCCAACTGATAAGCAGCTATCAGTGTGGATTCATGAGTCTAGCGGTGAACGAGGGCAAAGGAAGTATATGGTCTCAACGTCCAGGGATTCGCGGGCGCCCTGTATTCCTTGCATGTTGTGACCGATTTGAGGTTGTCAAGGAATTTGTCTACATAGGTATAGTCGTAAATATCTCCAATAACGTCAGCTTGGAGATAAAAAGGAGAATTATGTCTGCTAACAGGTGGGGCTATGTAAGCAGTTCAACAGCAAAGCCCTCTCTGGTGCGACAAATATTCAACGTAAAAATAGACATGCTGATACGTAATACGTACACTATTATTATTATATATACATTTGCCACGCCCACCGTTGTGGAGGTAGAGGGTATTTAAGATTTGGCCTAATCCAAATTTAGTTTTCTTACTTGTTTCTAGTTTTGTAGTAGATAAATAAATTTTTGCCTAATTTAAATAACAAACTCTATGAAGTGAAATTTTAAATCAATATCTCATAATTTATGACCGTGAGAAAGCCAACAACAAGGAGAGAGACAAGGACAAACATGACTATATCGACTTAAATTTTGATACTGTTCAAATATATATATAAGTTAGGCACAGCCACCGACGATTTTGTTTTAATCAGGCCAATGTTTTGATGAGTTAAAAAGCCGGTGAATCAACTCTAAACGGGCTTTTCCATAATTAGTTTTGCATAATTGCGGTTGTCTGATAGAAGAAATTATAAGAAAGTGTAGTGATTGCAAAATATTATCGTGATTCATTATAAAGAATTGTAAAAATAATTGATTGATTTATTACAAAAAATTGTAAAAATAAATGATTGCCTTATTATAAGAAATCGTAAAAATAATTGATTGATTTATTATAAAAAATTGTAAAAATAATTTATTTATTTTATTCTATTTTATTTTTACGATTTGCTTTCACCTATACAACAAGGCTTATGCCTTATTATTATAGTATAGGTGTGTATAATATACAATTCAACAGTTGTGCATGTAATGTATAACTTACTATATATTAATATAAACATTTGTATATGAATACAATTCAAATTAATGGCAATTTTGGGCATTAACGTAAAATATATAAAACAATATATATAGTACTCATGAAACTAATGCATGTTGTTGTATATATAAGTTTGTATGTAAGCATATATTTAAGGTGTATATGTATGTACTGATAAAATACAAGTATATAAATGTGATGAGCTAGTGTTTCTGTCATGATATTAATAGTTATAGTTTGTAATTAGTTGTAAAACAGGGTTAGTTGTTTTTTGAATAGCTTCCGATTACATGTTGTCTGTATATGACCAGGTAAGGCATTCCATAATTTAATGCAATTTATAAAATATTGCCTTTGGGACCAGGAGGAGTAGTGTCTTATTTGGATGATTTTTTTCCCTATATTACTGCTTGCAAAACTCAACACATCATACAGATACGTAGGTTTTTTTGTGTAGATTATCGCGTGAAGAAATATTAAGGCCTTCTGTTGCAAAAAATGATCTATGCTTAGACCAAGGAAGTGTTGAACATGGTCTGAGATACGTTCCCATCTCTTTAATCCATAAACGTATCGAACAATATTATTTATGGCCACTTTTAGCCGATGCATAGCCACTGAACCGCAAAAACAGAAAGTCTCACATCCGTATAATAAAGTTGGCAGAAGATATGTTTTCGCTAACAACGCTTTAATATGTATGGGAACTACACGCTGCGTTAGCCAGAGACCTCTCATTTTTGCATACAATTTAGCTGTGGCATAAGAAATGTGCTTTTCCCAATTTAGCGAATCATCAATCAATATACCTAAAGTTGTGGACACCTTAACCTGTTGAATGGCTTCGTTATTTAGTACAATATTCAGGTTTCGATTAGGAGATAAGCTTCTTTTATTAATTTGCAGAAATTTACACTTGCTGCAATTAAGTGCCAACGTGTTGTTCGATGCCCATGTACTTACAGCTGCCAAATCTTCATTTATTTTAATAATACATTCGGGAATATTTTCATACTTTCCAGCAAAGTACAACTGGACATCGTCAGCATACATATGAACTTTGCAGTGTGTTATACAGCTTGGCAGATCATTTATATAGAGTGAAAACAGAAGAGGCCCCAGTACCGATCCTTGAGGTACTCCCCTGAACGTGTTTAGACTTTCAGATGTATTTTCTTCATGCACTACAACTTGCGATCTTCCAGTTAAATACGAATGTATTAGTTTTACTGCAGTATTAGAAAATTTAAAGTCACGCCGAAGCTTCATACAGAGTACATTATGGTTTACACTATCAAATGCCTTGGTGAGATCAAGAAGAACCAGGAAAGCTGTATTACCTTCATCCACCTTTACACGTATATCTTCTGTAATTTTAATTAATGCAGATGTACAACTATGTTTAGGGCGAAAGCCCGACTGATGTGTATCAATCAAATTATGTTGCATAAGATAACGATGGATTTGGTTATATAACAATTTTTCAAATACTTTAGATAAGTATGGTAGAATGGCAATAGGCCGATAATCATCAAACTTCTTCGGCATAGGAATTATTTTTGCCTGTTTCCATTTTATTGGAAATGAACTCGTTGTAATAATAGTGTTTATAATATGCGTGATGTATGATAATATTTTAGGTAATAACATCTTAATAAATTTAGGATGTATATCATCAAGACCAAAAGCGTTAGATTTAACGCTAAGACAAGTTTCAAGTACATCTTCTTGGCTAACATTACTTGTACAAAAAAGAATTGTGCTATTATTTTGATCTATTTCATTATTATTATTATGATTATCACAGCGTACATTGCCAATAACGTT
The DNA here is from genome assembly GCA_949710015.1 of Crataerina pallida. Classification (NCBI taxonomy): domain Eukaryota; kingdom Metazoa; phylum Arthropoda; class Insecta; order Diptera; family Hippoboscidae; genus Crataerina; species Crataerina pallida. The sequence goes on from OX453289.1 coordinate 15,160,124, forward strand.
GGGTTGAACTGGTATATTTGTGAATTTATAGTTGAGTTCATTAACATCCAGTTCGATTGAACTACCATCTTTTTTACCATTTACCCCTAGGTTTTTTATCATGATCCATAACTCCTTACCCGACTTGGTATTTGTGAATTTATCCGAATAATATTTTGCTTTTGCTGCTTTAATTTTCGCATTGACATTTCTTCTGATTTGTTTGTATTGAGTATATAATGCATTCATTCTGTATCTCTTCCAACGCTTATAGACTTCATTCCGTTGTAATATTAATGCTTTTATTTCATCGTTAAACCAATGTGTATTGCGCTTTACAGGGACTATATACTTTACTGGGACATATTGATTAAAAAGATAATTTATTTTGTCATCAAAAAAATTGCAATTTTTCATCAACATAAGGCAAATAATGTATGATATCCCACGATATTACTTCCACTGCAGTACAAAGTCTATTGTTATTAATACTTGCATAATCTCTATAACAAATGCTAGTGTGCTGATGAACATGTTCAAAATTATACGTAAGCATTATTAGATCATGTTTAGAGAACATTGGGGCTGACAACTGTTCATATAACAGGACCTTTGTGGATTCGCATACAATAAAGAGATCAAGGAGTGTTTGAGTTGACTGTGTAAAGTGCGTCGGAATTATAGTATTTACAATATGCAAATCAAGTGCTACCATATCATCTGCAAAAGTATTTTCTGATAAAATGTCACAGTTAAAATCACCAGCAAGAACCAAGTCGGTATAATGGGGTGTTAAATTTTCAAGTGCTGTTAGAAAAGGACCAAAATCAACTGCTCTATGAGGCCGGTATGTATTACCTATGAGTACTTTAGAAGAGCTGTTATACAGTTCAACGAAAATAAATTCAACCTGTGTAGTTGGTTGTGATTTACATACAATTTTGCATTTTAGACTACTTTTAACATAAATTGCAACACCACCTCTATGAGTAACGCGATCATTACGAAACACTTTGTACCCTTCGATCATAACAGTAGCATCTGGAACGTCCAAATGAAACCAAGTTTCAGAAACGCATATAATATCAATTCCAGAGTCTTCAAACAAGAAACGTAACTCATCCAATTTGTTATTTAAGCTTTGAGCATTTATGTGTATGATTTTTAAACCTTGTTTACGATTAGCAAGAATACGTATCATGGTAAATAAACAGATTTGAAAATTGCTCCCTAAATATAACTCATTGTTTGTATACATGAGTTTCTAATTAAAAAAACGAGTTTAACTGCTCGAGTTCAGTTACAGGAATTGCATCATTACTATCATTTGTTACGCTTCACTTTGTTTTGTTTTTTGGTCTTGTATGCTGCTTTAAATATGTTGTAATTGTGAGGTGTTAAATTGATCGATTTATTATAAAAAATCGTAAAAATAATTGAGTGATTTATTATAAAAAATCGTAAAAATAATCGATTTACTACAAAAAATTGTAAAATAATATTTAATTGATTTATAATGGAAGAATTGTATCTCGATTGGAAATAAAATTGTGATTCTTTAACTGCAAAATGATCACATTTAACTGGCGCCCAAAATTGTAAGTACTGGATCCGTGTGGTAAGTCTCTTTTAGTATTTTTTCCCTTTTGATAAACCCTTGATAGACGACACAACATTGTAACATGAATAGGGACCAAATCATTGAATTAGTAGGTGCTGCCGTTGACGCCTCAACGGGCAACCTTACAGAACAATTAAGAACACTGTCCGAAAGATTGAACAGTATGACGCCTGAACAAGGCGTCCTTTCATCAAGTAGCAATAAATCCCGATGTGCCCAATGGATCGACTACATTGAAACTTATAAAATCGTTGCCCGAATTTAAAGGCAATGCTCAAGGTTATTCCGCATGGCGAGATGCAGCGCATATAGCTATAGGTTACTATCAGGAGGGATCGGAAAACTATTTCGTGGCAATGGCCATACTTAGAAATAAAATTACGGGACCTGCCAATAATATCCTGTCTACTTTTAACACCGTCTTAAACTTTGACGCCATCATGACTAGACTGGACCAAAATTACGCAGGTAAGAGACCACTCTATATCTTAGAAAACGAACTTATTGTCCTAAGACAAGGAAACAAGTCAATTATAGAATTCTATGACACAGTAGATAGACAATTAACACTAATTATTAATAAAAATAGAATGGATAATACCGGTATTGAATCGGTAATTACTGCCCTAAATAATAAAGCACGAGAAAACGCTCCAAGAGTTTTTATATCTGGTTTAAAGCGACCATTGTACGACATTTTATTTTCGTTCCGACCTTCTGATTTACCTTCAGCCTTGGCTACGTCTCAAGAACTTGAAGCTAATCAACGCCGGCACGAATTTGCCATAATAACAATAATCGCAATATCAACAGTAATCAATTTTTTAACAACCCAAGCAATCAGTCTCGCAGAAGATCGACAAGGATTAACGAAAATGTATGGATATCGACCCAGGATCGTCGGTATTTAGAAGAGCACCCAATGACCACAACCCACCTAACGATCACTCTTACTCAAACATGAACTAAAGAGTAAACTTAGTCAATTCTGGTCCGATGGGAGAGTCTCATTCGCTCTTTCTAATTGACAGCGGCACATCTGTCAATTACATTAAAAAATTAAAAGACATTAAATTTGTTAAATTAAATTCAACAATTCAACATTCAAACAGTAAACGCGATCAGTACTGTCAGTTTCAAATGCCAACTAACTTGGTTTGAACGTACTGCAACCTTTTTTCTATTACCCAACCTTCATGAATTCGATGGAATTATAGGGTACGATCTAATTAAAGAAGCCAACGCAATCATAGACGTTGAGAAAGGCATTCTCCGTTGTGGGATTGAGATAAACCGCCTTGATTATGAGCAAAAAGCACAAATAATTTACAGCATAGAAACAAATATTTCTGGGACTGTGAAAATTGAAGTCGAAGATATGCTGACAAGAAACTGGTTTGCTTTTGCCGATTCTCATAGGGCACTACCCTACAATACAAACGTCCGTGCCGAGATACTCATTAAACACGACACTCCTATATATTCTAGATCGTAGTCGTATCCAACTTCGGTAACGGAATTCGTTAAAAAAGAGACAGAATCTCTTCTAGGGGACGGAAAAATCAGAAACTCTTATTCTGCATATAATTCTCCAATCCATGTAGTGAAAAAAAAGGGGTTCGATCAAGACGGAAAACCTAAACATAGATTAGTGATAGATTTTAGAAAACTAGACGAACAGACTTATGAAAATTGATATCCAATACTTGACATATCCGTGGTCCTGTCGAATTTAGGTAATTCAAAATACTTCACTACATTGCACCTCAAATCAGGATATAGAAAATATCTTTCAAAAGTTAGCAAGGGCTGGAATGAGAATTTCAGTAGAAAAAACCAAATTTTTTGAGAAAGAAGTAGAACTTTAGGTTTTAAAGTGTCAGAAAAGGGCATATGCCCTTCAAAAGTTAAAGCTATAATGGAATATGAAGAGCCAAAATCATTAAAATCTCTGAGATTATTTTTATGCCCCTATTGCCAAATCTCTCACTAAGTATCTGCGAGGTGATAACGGACATGTAGGAGCAAAATTCTCGAAAAAGGTAAAAATTGAATTTGATCAGGAAGCGCATTTAACAAATTAAAACGAATCCTTATATCCGAGGATATTATGTTGACATACCCTGACCATATTAAATCATTCGAATTAACAACGGACGCTTTCGCGGTAACCATAGGCTCTCTCGCAAAATGGGAAACCTATAACAATGATATCTCGAACACACACTAGACAAGAACAGATTTACGGCACAAACGAAAGGGAAATTCTTGCGATTATATGGGCTTTAAAGAGCCTTAAAAATTTTCTTTACGAAGTCTCAGGTATCCATATATTTACGGATCACCAGTCATTAACATTCGCTATGTCAGAAAGAAACCATAATTGTAAAATTAAACGTTGGAAGCACTTTATAGAAGAGTTTTCACCCAAATTTCACTACAAGCCCGGCAAAGAAAACTTAGTCGCTGATGCCTTGACTAGACAGAACATTCATAATATATTGAATACCTTGGACACAGCAGATAGCAAAATGTCTGTGTCAGAAATAATTAAAACAATTGACTATCCTGTGAACCAGTACAAAAGTCAACTAATAATAACTAGAGGCGAAAACGACAGTAGCACTACGACACTACATAAAATATTCTTCTGTGAATGGCTTAATTAATAAATTAAAATCCATTATTAACACAGGCATCGTTAATGTGATTCAATGCGACGGCAGAGATTACACAGCCTATTCTATCGGCCTTTCCGTCCGTTAAATTTTTACATAGTTAAAAACTGGTAATAGATGTCGTTAGGAAAGATGATAAATGGGAAATTGTCATCAATGAACATAGGGCCCATAGAGCCTTGAATGAAAATTTTGCACAGATTATAAAAGAATACTATTTCCCCGGAATAAAAAAGAAATTAAAATAAACTGCCGAATATGTGCAGAGAACAAATATCAGAGGAAACCACCTATAAGCACCTTGATTCGTGACCACTTTGGAGCACAGCAATTTTTTGTGCCAACTATGTGTTACCTTATATAATTGACAAAAAAGTATATATATATATATATATTGCGTAGTAAAAGATAAGTTTTATTAGGTACAAGTAATAAGTAAAGAAGTAAGTAGTACAAAAAGTGAGAGAACTAAAAAGGAGTAAACACAGTTGTAGATAAAGGTATGTGCTCGAATTAAACAGTGTTGCCTAACACTCCCACTCACTATTTAGATTCAAACATTTCCAACATAATGATGTTATTGTTGAATTTTTGAGTCACCAAAGGCTTTGTGAAAATGTCTGCTCGTTGAAAACCTGTGTTAATGTATTTAATTATACCCTCCACCTTAGGGAAGAGGGTATATTCATTTTGATCATCCGTTTACAACACATCGAGGGAGCCTCGGAGACCCCGCAAACCATATATATTCTTAATCAGCATGAAAAGAGAAATCGTTTGAGACATGTCCGTCCATGTGTCCGTCTGTTGTTGGCACTCTCACGGTCGTAATTTTTGAGATATCAAATTGAAACTTGGCACAAGTATTCTTACTTTAATTTCGTTGTTCCGTATTGAAATTGGGCAAAATCGGTTAAGAGACACGCCCACAATAAATGAAAATCTCAACATACCTCAAAAAATTGTAGTTTTAAAAATTAACATCCGCAACGCCTTCAAATTTTAAAGTTTCAGATGGTCTATATTCAATACATCTGTTAATAGTTCCATTAAGGTAACGAAAAATACGCTTTAAAGCTGTAAGATGACACAATTTTGAATTTTGAACATATCTGCTCAGCTCTGCCACTGCATAAAATATGTCTGGGCGTAATATATTTGCAATATATATTAAACACCCAATCGCTTTTCTATACGGAAAATTCAAATTTTCATGTAATTCATTGTTCATGGTATTGCAATCGGCTGGAGTTGAAGCTATATGTGCATCATTCATGTTGAACTTGATTTATAATTTTTAAGATGTAGGGCTTTTGATTTATTGAAATTGATTTTTTAATTTTGTGTTCACCGTATGTGATGCTAAAATATTCTGACATTTTTTTTTAAAATATTTCAATTGTAGATTTGTTCGGTGAAAACACTAAACACCTAATCAACATATAAAAGTGTATAAATTTTAACATTATTAATTTCTCCAAAGAAAACGCATGGATCTGCTATTGATTGTTTCATTTTGAAAACATTAAGAAACTGTATGAATTTTTGATTCTAATTTCGGGAGGCTTTTTCAATCGTAAAACTAACTTGGCATTTGTTTTGTCTTTTACACCATCTGGAATTTCCATAAAAATTTCTTCTTCAAGGTCACCATACAAAAAAGCTGTATAAATTCCATACTTTCCATAGCGGCTATGGCAAAGATTAAATGTATTGATTCTTACCTTAATACAGGTGCATATATTTCATTATAATCAATACCAGCTTTTTGGTAGTAGCCTTTTGCGACCAAACGTGCTTTAAACTTAGGTTGGGAGTTATTAGGATGGGTCTTGATTTTAAACACCCACCTACATCCAATGACAGTTTTGCTTTTAGATTTTTTAGCAAGTTCCTAGGTGTTATTAGCATAGAGCGACTCAATTTCATCATTTATTGCCATTTTCCATTGTTCAGAATTCATAGCCTCTTGATATGTATTTGGCTCAATGATGGTAGCTACGTGATTCATGTGGTCAATGCTGTATTTTATTGGCTGACGTATTTCCCTTCATAAACCGTATCGCTCATGTCTCAAACCTCATGTCATTTGGAGTGAGACACTCATTTTGATTAACATCTTTATTATTATAATTATTACGTGATCTACCACTGGCTGCATCGCTGGAACTTACGTTTGAATTATGAAGCTCTTCTTTAATTAGTTTTAACATATCATCATTTTCACAGTCAGCATCAGATTCAGATACGTCAGGGCCATCATTCTCCTTATGGTTTCGATTATTTTGACAACTTTTTCATTAAAAATTACAAGATACAATAACTTTATTTTCATTTCCATTAAATAATCTGTAATTTTTTGTTGTAAATTAAATACATTTTTGTGGCTTTTTCATCCCATTTGCTTCTAGCAAGTTGTTTTGGTCGATAAACCATACATTCTGTACTGAAAACTTTTATATGACTTAAATCCGGCTTCTTACCAAGCCAATTATTCTGTTGCTAGGTAAATTTTTACCCACAATCAGTGAACTCAACTATCCTGCTGGGCAATACGAAATGGTCTTGGCATAAATGCTGCTAAGACAGAGGTCGTCCTGTTCACACGAAAATATAAGATACCTTCGTTTAAACCCCCTCGTTTAGAGGGAAGAACATTGAACCACAAAACGAAGGTGAAATACTTGGGCACTGTTCTAGACTCCAAGCTCAACTAGAAGAGCAATGTGGAGGAAATAACCATTTGTGCCAAAAGAATTTTGGCAAAAGATGAGGCATAAAACGGCAAGTTACACATTGGATGTACACAGCGATTTTAAGGCCCATTCTGACATACGGAGCATTGCTTTGGTCGAAAGCGGTTAACACTAATACACACCTAAATAGTCTTCGTAAAGTTCAACGAGTCACCAGCATTGGCATCACGGGGGCATTAAGGTCAATGTCCCAGGCAGCGCTTGACGTGATGCTTCACTTGATGCCAGTGGACATCTACATTAAGAACACTCAAATTAAGAGAGTCCCACATGCTGGGGCAGTGTCCCACTAGGCATGCCTCCATTCTACAAGAGTTTGGGGGTTTCTCAGTTGATAAAGAAAGCGACTACATGGTGGAATGACATGATTTTGAAAAAAGTTTCGAAGTAAAAATGCCATCCAGAGAAGACTGGAAGTCGGGCAATTGATCTGGCAGCACACATGATTGGTATCCAATTTAAAGGTCATCATGTGTGTGGACAGCAAAGCGGCAATCTTGGCTCTCGACTCTGTGAAAGTCAGATCCAAATGCGTAGCGCAGTGTCTGCGTTCGCTTGCCAAGATTCGACAACATGACGTCGCGATCTGTTGGGTCCCTGGGCACTTAGGTATACCCGGAAATGAGATTGATGACGAGTGTGCAAGAATCAGGGCGAGCAGATAAGACATTAGCGAGAGAGTGGTGGTGCGAACCCCCTTCTCTGAACTGAACGGCCGACTGGACAGGGAGGCGGTGAGATGGACAAACAGTAGATGAAGCACTCTATTGAACTATTACGTATTTCACACACTCTGGCCTTAGCTAAATTATAAACGAACGAAAGACTTATGAAGTCTAAATAGAAAATCGATCTATGCAGTCGTAATTGTCGAATTGGAAAGGATATGTAACGAGTTTTCAATCACTCCTCTGAACACAGTAAAAGAAATGAGGAAACAATTAGTCAGCTTTGCCAATCACAATGATCTGGAACCAGCTATTGAGGTGTGATTAGCAGAGTTAGATGCACTCTTCTCAACACGCATACCGCAAACACTTCCAATACCTGAAACTAGTGCTATTTCACGATTACCAAACCTCCAGCGAAATGTACAAACAACAATGAGCTGCGCGGATGCTATAGACAAGGTGAGAAAGTGGATCATTCGCTTTGATGTTGAAGGTGACCCCTTGGCATTCATAGAGCGGCTGGAGGAATTGGCTGAAATTTATGAGATTTCAACATCTTCAATACCAAGGGTATTGGCGGAAATACTAACGGGTAAAGCCCAGCTGTGGCACCTTAATAACAAAAAACCATGGCATTAATTAAATGATCGAACTGGTACGAGGATATCTGTACCGACTCTGCGCCACTTAACCCACGAAACACTGGGATGAATCAAGCACAGGCGATAACCACTAATAAAACAACAATGCAACACAATCAGGATAACAGCCTAATGTCCAATACCTCTTGTAGAAGATGTGGTGAACAAGGGCACTTTCAATGTGGCTGTCGGAATCAGAGGCGTTTATTCTGTTGTACCTGTGGTCGCCGCGGGATACGAAGTATTGATTGTTGCCGAAAGCTGTCGGGAAACGCTTAAGCGACCAGTCATCGGCGGGAGGCGACTGGCCGCTTAGTGTGATGTGATGCGAAGATAATCACCTACTGGCAGATGTAAACGCCGGTGGCTTAACCATGGTAGCGACTATAAATACAGGCGTAACCCGAAGTTTTATTCGAAGTAGCATCGCCAGCACCATTCCACATGTGCCTCGGGTAGTAGAATCACAGATGAATATAAACATGGCAGATGGCTCGATCCAAACATAACAAGAAGAGTTGAGAGTGGCAATGAAATTTGGAAGTAATACATGCGAAATCGACCTAATGGTTCTCGAATCCACCATTGATCTTGACGCTCGGAATGGATTTTCTGGCAAAGATAATCGCAAAGCTTGAGTGTGGGGGTCAGACTATACAGATTACAGAAGGCAATGCGGGTGACCCAAGTTGTTACATGGCCACTACAAATGTAATCGATGCCAGGGCAGTAGAACAGTTTCTGGAAAAGAAGTAAGCAGCAAGAAAAATTATTATCTTTAAACTGCATCGAACCATCGAAGAGTCCATATAGCGCACCAATAGTGTTGGCACCAAAGAAAAACGCGGAATGGCGTTTATGCATTGACTACAGGGCCTTGAATAAATACTCGATAACTACATCCGTCCAGCAGGAAGTATACAGCGTTCACGGAACCGGGTCGAGGCCTTTTTCAATGGAAGGTAATGCCATTTGGCCTACACTCCGCCTCAGCAAATTTTCAACGTACCTTAGATCAAGCTATTGGCCCCGATATGGACCCGTTTGCTTTTGTTTACCTGAATGACATCATAGTGGTCAGTAAGTAGAGAGTAGAACAACCATGAAAAGTGCTAATTTTTTAAAAAGGAGCTTAAATATGTGGACCATCTGGTAACTCAAGAGGGCATTGCTACTGATCCAGATAAGAATATCAGATAAGAATATTTTTGTAATAATTTATGCAAAGAAACCGAAAATATCTAGAAACGCGTCGATATTAATGCTAGACAATAAAAACGCCGAATCAATACAGTTATTAAGCAAATTGTGCATAAAACACACGTTCAACATTGTCCTTCTGCTTTTGAGGCTAGGAAGTTTTATCAAAGCAAGATGACTCCTTAGGACTCCGTGGCACTCCACGAAGAGAAAAAAGTAAAAACTGTTTTTGTATAGATTCAATCTGGTTGGTATACACTTCATATTGCGGATCCCAAATTACAGAGCAGTATTCTAAAATAGGCCTTACTAAAGAGGTAAAAAGATGTTTGGTTGTATAGGGGTCCTGAAACTCCTTCGACCATCTCTTAATAAAGCCTAAAGTTCTGTTGGCCTTATTACATGTTGTATTAATATGCGCATTAAAAGTTAGTTTACTGTCCAGTAGCACGCCGAGATCATTAATGGATGATACCCTTTCAATTGGGACATTATTAATTATGTAGTTTGTATTTATCACCTCCCTACGACAGAAGGTCATATGCTTACACTTTTTGACATTCAAGGACATTAAGTTGTTAGAACACCACTTAACGAACCGGTTAATACCATCCTGCATAAAAACTTGACCTCGCACAGACTTGTAACTATAGATAAGTTTAACATTGTCAGCATATATTAGTACACGACAATGTAGAATAACACTAGGCAGATCGTTTATAAACAGTAAAAATAGAAGGGGACCAAGATGGCTACCCTGCGGCACACCAGAGTGAACTTCAATTTCTTTGGAGAGTACATTATTGAATAAGACACGTTGGGTACGTCCAGTAAGATACGAGTAAATCCATTTAAGATTGCCTTCGTAAAAGCCGATATGTTTTAGTTTGTTAAACAGAATTACGTGGTTCACAGTATCGAACGCCTTGCTAAAGTCTGTGTAGATTACATCGGTTTGTTCACCGTTAATGAATGCGTCATTAGCGAATGTAGCAAGTTCCAACAGGTTGGTTGTGGTAGACCTTTTTTTCAGGAACCCATGCTGATAATCAGAAACTATAGGTGATAATTGAGATGATAGAGTATCAGACAGCAGTTTTTCAAAAAGCTTTGGAATTGCACTTAATTTCGCAATGCCACGATAGTTAGAGATATCGGATTTATAGCCGGCTTTGAATAATGGAATAATAAAGAATTTTTTCCACAAGTTGGGGAAGTAGGATTGTTTGATGGAGGCATTGAATAGTTTAGTTAATGGATGATATAAACGTGATGCACAATTTTTTAATATACAATTCGGCACACCATCAGGGCCAGGATTGTGTTTATCGTCTAATGCTAGCATACTTTTAAGAACATTGTCACGGTTAAGGTGATTAAAATAGATATTATTAGAATACACTGAGTTATAATAATTAATGTTTTGCACATTGTTTGACACATACACAGACTGAAAAAAGTCGGTAAACATATTTGAGATTGTATTATCGTTACTGGACTCATTATTATTATACTTCATTGACGGAGGGTAAGAGCTAGATTTCTTTTTTAAATTTACAAAATCATAAAAGGATTTAGGATTAATTATTATATCATTTTTCACTTGTTGCATATAGTTCGTTCGGGCCTTCATAAAATTCATATAGTCAGCAGACGAATTGGACTTTACATAGCGTTTGTAGAGTCTGTTTTTATTATTTTTTTATTATTTTTAAATATTTAAGTCTTTTGTTTGACCAGGGTGGTCCACACAAGGCACGGTTTGAGAAAAAAGATCGATTCAAGATCTGTATTCGAAACTGCTGATGATCCATCAGGTATAAATGACCAATTTACGTCAGAAAGTAACTTATTTAGTTTGGTATAATTTGTTAATTTAAAATTATAGCGATAACATTTCGTTGAGTTTTTTTTATTAGAGCAGGTATGTAAATCCAATGACAATGATACTGTTGGATGAAATTTATCCTCTGGGTACACAATTGGGGGACACTGCTTAACAGAATAATTAGAAGTAACGTTAGAAAAAACCAAATCAAGTGTTCTGTTCAAAACGTTCTTAATATTATTTAGTTGAAACAAATTTAATTCAAATAATTCATTTAGTAATTCATTAGTCCATGTAACATTAGTTAGAGGAAGCATATATATATCATCTTCAGCTCTAATCCATGAGATTGAAGGTAAATTGAAATCACCGAAGATAAGGACGACGTTTTAATAAAGAGGTGATATTTTTTATGGCGCATACATGATTAGAATAATAAGGAACGGATACATTAGGTGGAATGTAGGAGCAAGAAACATATACAGTGATATTGAATAATTTAACAGCAACACATATAAATTCGATATCATTGGTTAAACTTGTGTCAACTAAACTGGAACAAAGTGATGAAGACACAGCAATCAGAACACCTCCACCACGCCTATTCATCCGGTCACATCTGAATAGATTGTAATTCGGACAAAAAATTTCTGAATTCAATACAGACGATGATAGCCAAGTTTCAGTAAAGATTATAATATCATCATTAAATGAGTAGCTATTTAAGAATAATGTCGATAGTTTGGAATTTAATCCCCGAACGTTTTGATATGATATAGACAGAAACACCCAACTTAGTTTTTTGAATTTTGTTGGTTAGCAGAAGGCAAACGCACAACATCAGATAGTTTACGCTTTTCTTTATATGTATATTCCCGTACAAATGTTTTGGCAGGCCAAAAGTTACTGTTGACTATTGTGTCGAAATGATCATCAGGTGCAACTATCTTGAATGATGATTTCGAACGATTATATGAAAAGTTAAATTTATAGGAATTGATATCGATGTCAGCATTGAATTTCGATTTGATATAAAAATTAATGTCCTCGACCGTCGCGTCCGGAGCAAACCGTGAAACGAATATTGATATGTTAGGGGGAACAATGACAAGATCCTTCGGTTTGATTGTGACAGAAGGAACGATAGTAGTTGATGATGTGGAAGGCTTTACAGCGTTTATGATAGATTCATCAATTAAGTTGACAGGAACATTGTCACTAGATTGTTTACCAGTCTTTTGCACAGTGTTGTCGTTGCCCGTGATTGGCGTGGATGGCTTTGCTTTGTAGTGTTAAGTATTTTAGCATTTCTCTTGCTAAGAGCTGATTTTTTCGGAGACGGTGTCTTATTAGCAGGCGAGGATTTTTTCGGTGACGGCGACTTATCGGATGGAATTGAACTATTATTATACATGACTGATTCAAAACGAATTAGGCGCTCTGCAAGATTATTAAAATCGGCCTTAAATAAGCTAAATTCATTTCTTAATGATGAGACGGTATTATAAAACTCTAAATTATAGCCAACACAGCCATCACAGCACCATCGGAGGTTCCGAATGTCGTTAACAAAGTCAGCGGCGCGTGCAGGAATACCTACACAAGAAGCATGAAATTCTTCATTGCATATCCAGCAAATAATAGACCGAACATCATAATCATCGGTAACTTTACAATTGACAAAAGCGCAAACCATTATGAGTAACTAGTTAAACCAGCAAAATAAATGTAAATAAATGTAAATATAGTATATATATAAGTAGACAAAAAAATAATACAGGTCGAGTACCGTTTATTTCTTTGTTACAAAGTTAAGAGTAAATATTTAAAGAGAAGAGATGTGAGTTTATATTTTGAACAAAAAAAGAGAGATACACAATAAGTAAACGGAATGTAACTGATTTATTAAACAACAAATACACAGTCCACACAATGATGTTGTTGTATAAAAAGTATGTTTTGTACCAGATTATGCCAAAGTGGTACATCCCTTAACAATGTTGTTAAAGAAAAATAAAAGGTGGTCATGGAGAGAAGATCAACAATGGGCTTTCGATAATCTAAAGCAGTGCCTCATCGAGGCACCGGTACTCGCCTACCCCGATTTTAGGCAATAATTTGTCCTTCAGACTGATGCGAACAATATCGGATTGGGTGTGATACTCACACAGGTTCAGAGTGGTAAAGAAAGAGTCATTGCATATGCCTGTCGCCATCTACACGGTCCCGAGGAGAAGTACTCAGCCACAAAAAAAGAGTGCCTTGCCATACTGTGGGGTATACGGAAAATGCGCCCTTACCTAGAAGGATACTACTTTAAAGTTATTACCGATCACTTGGCGTTAAAGTAGTTGCACAGTATCGATAACCCTACAGGACGACTCGCACGTTGGGCACTCGAACTTCAGCAATTTACGTTTGTCGTCGAGTATCGCAAACTAAAGTATAATGTGATTGCAGACGCTCTATCGAGGCAACCAAATGAGGACGAAAACTTTCGCCGCACAGTCACTCACACTGAAAATAAATGCCACTGAGTGGAAGGAATGAAGAACCAGATCGCAAAATGCCCGGAAAAATACCCCGACTATTCAATCATTGGCGAAAACCTGTACCACCGAATGGGAAGAACAATAGACAATGAGGACACAATACCGTGGAAACTGTGTGTTGTGTCGCACGATCGCGTTCGTGTGCTACAGAAAAGCACGACCAACCTAGTGCAGGCCATTTAGGGGTGCGGAAAACTATAGCGCGGATCACTAGCCGCTATTACTGGCCCAGTATGGCCAGACAAATAAAAAATTATGTAGGAAAATATGACTCCTGCCAACGCCATAAGATCAGTCAGTAAAAACCACTCGGTAAGAAGTTACCAGATGAGCGTAGACTTGGTGAGGCCGCTGCCCCGATCCAAACGAGGCCATAATATGCTACTGGTATTGATTGACCAATACACTAAATGGGTCGAAGTTGTACTGATGAGACGCGCCACCACATCCGCAATACAACACTCTTTTCGCATTGTAACTAAATTTGGAGTTCTAAAAGTCCTAATTATCTATAACGGCACACAATTTAGTAGTAGGCAGTTCGAAAAGTTTCTGGAAGAATTAGGGGTCCGCCAACAATTTACTGCACCATATACTACACAGGAGAACCCCACAGAAAGAGTGAATCGGACACTCAAAATTATGATCGCTCAATTCACATCGGCAGATCATAGAACCTGGGATGAACACTTCCCCGAATTCACTATGGCAATTAATACCAGCACTTCAGACGTCACCAAGTATACACCAGCCTGTCTATGCCAAGAACGTGAACTAAGGTTGCCAAAAGCTCTCTATGATGAGGCCATCCTTAATGCTGGTCGCGCAGAAGAATCACCCGATGAAGTGGCTAAACATTTAAAAGAAATTTTCACATTGGTGAAACGCAATATGCAACATGCAAATCAAGAACAAAGCCGCCATTATGACTTACGTAGACGGGAATGGTTCCCAAAGGTAGGACAATACGTTTTAGTAAAGAGTCATCAACTCTCAAGCGCCTCTGATGGTTTTGCTGCCAAATTAGCACCTAAATACGAAGGGCCATATATCGTAGAAAGGTTTCTTTCGCCTAACATTGTACAACTTTCTGGGAGTCAAAGAGACGCACTTAAGAAGGTACATATTAAGGACATAAAACCCTACCAGTCCAAAGATTAAAATTTCCAAATCTATCTAACGTTACCTCCTTTTTCATCCATCCGAAAGAAAAGAGGGAGTGTAAGGATGCAAATCCGTACTATATGAAAATATTCTAAAAAAAGTCGATTCTAAGTAAGTTTTGCTTTTGTTTTCTTTATACGGGCCATGTGTTTTTTTAATGTGAAAAATTAAATAGTTTAGGAGAGTCTTGCTAGAATCGTCAATCGAGAAACAATAACTGCGGAAAATAAAAAATTAATTTTGCCTTAACCCGAACCCTACAAATATAAATTTTTCTTGGAAAAGGATCCTGGAAAATCCCTGAGCTATCTTGGCTATGAACTGGGATAACGCGGAGAACGTTTCAGTCTCATAAGCCATATGGCCACCAGATACGGTCTCCCGTACTTCTGTAGTAGCTGCAAAGACGAGGAAGAGGTGGAAACTGTGGAGAACTTTCTGTGTGAATGCCCGGTCCTACAGGGAAAACGACACAAAACAATTGGAGTTAGATTTCCAGAGGGCCTAGGGTCATTAGCGGATGCCAACATTTTCGACCTCAAACGATTTATAGCTGCCACCGGGTGGCTAAACTGATCTCTGCGTTATGTTACGTCGGGTATCAGAATGGGTCTACTTACTGGCCTAAGTGAAGCGCTTTTTATAAGCGCACACCCGACCAACCTAACCTAACTCGAATCTCGAAGTGAGGTGAAAATTCAGCATAGTAAATGTAATAAATCGGGGTTGAGCGTATTAAGCCGAGACATTTTTTTAGACATGCATTGTTGCAACATTGGAGCTTCTCAAGGGATGATCTTGAAATATTAGCAAATGTTGATGATCTGACAAATGTTTTATGGAAAATAAGATCTTTATTAGGAGATATTCCCTAAGGGCAACCGCTTAGGGAATGAAAAATGGCATGACTTTGTTACTTTACCAACTGCATAATCAATATAAGCAGATATTGCGTTGTTGACTGCAATAATTCTTCCAAGATATTTAATTAGGTTCACTTGAACAAGTTTTTAAATTATATATCGAGATATTTAAGTTGAAATTTGTTATAGAAGATTCTGCCGAAATTTGTTACAGAAGATTTATTTAAGTTGAGTTTCGTATTTATAGATAAACACTTTCTTACAAAAAGCGATAATTTTCGTTGAAGAATTCATCTAGCGTCAGTCCATTCAGTGCTTAAACATAGAATAAAGAAGTTATCAGATATAACGTTTTTAAAGAATATTTGCATTGAAACTTGCTTCGAGTTGCAAAGAATATCAGGATGCACAGGCTTTACTTATGTCTACACAAGACCCCACTACTTTTATAATTGAAGGTAATGGACCGTGTTAATTAAGACGTTAATACAATATGAGAAACTCCTATTCTTCCAAAAAGTATAGCACCTTGTTTTTTTTTTTTTTTATTATATATCCATCCACTCAGGCGATGACCCCTATACGTACAAGCACGGTGGTGGTTAGAAGGGATTAGAGTGTAACGAGATTTCTCCACTATGCCGGGGTTAAGCCGTTAGCGTAGGTTGACTCGTCCATTTATTTATAAATAAAGACGCTCGATTATGCACTTATTAAAATTATAAAAACGGCTTAGATTTATTTGATTAATTTAATATAATTTATTAGCACTCTATGCATGTGTGGTTAACTCCATTCCAGGCCTTACGCCCTGTGAACAATAACTAGGTTTACACTTACGCGTTACGTCCAGGATTACTCTCTGCGGATTACAGCTAGGTTTACACCCTGCATTTAGAACAATAAGCTTAGGAACACTGTGTAAACACTAAGTTATTTCTATGAACTTGACTCTTGACTATGATGACACTTTACGTTTATTTAATAAACTCAGGAAATTGGGTACACACTAAGTGAACTTCTATGAATTTAATTTTTAGCTATGAGGACTCTCTGCAGCACTAATGAGATCTATCTTATGATGTTAACTCTTTGAGGGTTGGTAACCGAAGAGAGCAATCCTTTATCGATCACTCTCGACAAAGCTTGGTCAAACCTATTGGAATATCGTGGAAATATTCCAATATGCTTGATGACGTGGCGGTGAGTGGAGTTAACAGCTGGACTTAAAACTAATAACAATGTTGCCTTAATTCTACTAATATATATATTATACTATTAATTTAATGTTTATGTGATTTAGGGGGAGAGGAAAGGAGAGTGGGTAACGACTTTACTAGTCACAAGAGGGAGGAGGATAGAGGGAGTAGTAAGTGGTTCCATAGGCGAACACCCCGGTTGAAGAACGAATCGTTTTGGTAATGCGTTGTGCTATACGCCGGCAACTTCATAACGAATGGATGAGATCGAGCACGTTGTCCTACTAAAGGGTTTCAGCGGAGGACACATCTCTTTTATCTCTCTTGAACATATGCCATGGAAGAACTTGTACATAAGCACAACACAGCTTACATGACGTCGGTGCTCAAGTGTGTCGAGAGAGTTGGATACTTCCTCGTCACCTAAGATCACCAAAACCTTTCGCTGTATCCGATCGAGAATCTCCAAACATGTGTTATAGGTACCCGCTCACACGTGCGAGTTATGCTTAAGTTTCGGCCGAATATAGGCGGCGTAAATATTTCGGCTTACCCTTTTGTTGGCTTACCATTTGACTAACCCTGACCCCATTCGGAGATTTTCATGGGGTCGTGATTTTGCCACGTTTGTTTTCGATCTCCGGATTGAACGTTTACTCAAGAAGCTCGATATAAATTAAGCGAAATTATTGTTCACACCAATCAATTTGGACAACAGAGCACCATGCCATACTCTGTCAAACGCCTTAGGAGAGATGGAATTGATGCCGAAGTTTGATTTTTACATCTTTTTACAAACGACCAAAAACTCTTGCTGCCTTTTGGGGTGGTAAGAATCTTAGTACACAGTCGCTGCTCCTGCAGAGCTTTTACACGAAGTAGTACCTGGTTGCATCTGTTTCTACTTTGTTTGCGAAGCAGATTAGTTTGGATTCAAACGCCATATTCTAAACGCTTCCTCTCTGGACAACAGTGCATGTCTGGTTAAACCAACTGCTGTCCTTGAGTTTAACTGAAATTTTTTTGTAAGGAATGAAGGACCTCATTCCGGGCAAAATGATGTTTTGTATCATTTCCGCAGCGGCATTTACATTATCATCTAAGAAACACAGTTTCCAGTTGTAAAGTCAGAAAAATTAATTGAGCTTGGCCCAATTTGCCTTTTCGTATTGAAAAATTACACGTTTCGGAGCTGAAATCGAAACGTGATGAAGGTTAGAGTATGAAACAGATGCGGAAATGATGCAATGGTCCGAATTACCGAGAGGTGAAAGAGTCTTAACTTCGTACTTTTACTTTTACACCTTCCATACATTTGAAGAATACTGATTGTACGCTTATGGGTTTGAAATCAGTTAGCAAAGTAGAGCCTTAATTTTTTGGTATTGGACATATGTTAATTACTCTCCAGGAGTTAGGGAGCGACTTATTCTTCCATATTCAAAAAAACCCTTTTTGTCGTTTTCAGACAGATCAATCTCCAGTTTGATCGTTGTTAATTTCCGAAATAAATGGGGGAGACGAAAACTCAATAGAAATTACGCAGTTCTTCCTGCAGCAATTTGAAATTCTCGAACTTCCATTTGGAGATATGGTCGTAAAAACGCTTATCTGCTTTAATGAGTTGTATACTTGGAAAGTATTTATCAAAAAGGTATTTGAGGCGGGCAGCATTGCGCAGTCTATACAACTTATGCTATGTTTGGTTTCACCACCTCTTAGGAATATCTTGATTGTTATCCTGAAGAGAAATTGTATTGTTGAGAATTATATTGTTGTTATCTTGTTGACAATGTGCAAAACATTTTTGCTGATTTCTGGTAAAGTATTTCCAACTTTTAACAAGTAAAGGTCTAGTTTCAATTTAATATAACTAATAAATTTACGTTTTGGTCCTAGAGACTGTGTTCTAAATTCTATTAGAATAGGCCGATGGTTACTAGACGTGATTTTAGTATTTAATGTTTTTCAATGATATTGTAGCGAAATACCCAAACCAAAAAATACATTAATAGGACGTAAATGTTAATGATCCATTATTTGGTAGCGAAAGATTGTATTCAAGCACAATATTATATAGAATTCTTCCCTTCAAGTCAGAAAACATGTTACCCCAGCTAATAGCTTTAGCATTAAAATAACCATAGATAAGTATTGGCTGCATTGAATTTCTAATAGGTGTAAGAATTCCTTGTAATTCGCTTTCGAGTAGTCTTCTTATTCTCTCTATATCTCTCTATCACTCTCTCTATCATCTCATCATGTATTTATAACAATAACAATACAGAACACATTTACAAAATTCTATTATATATATATATTTATTTGTTATTTCATTAGTTGGTACGGTGCGTATGTGTGTGTATGTAGGCTATCTAACGGATATGCCAAAAATATTTTGGTGATTCTACTGTAAATTTTATTGTAACTCCCAGAAAATTGGCACATGGAGGTATGCAAAGAAGGACTAAATAAATAAAAAAAGGCGGCTCTACCTTTAATACCCAAAAAAAAAAAACTTCCTTGAATTTATATTAACTGTAAAAAGTTATCTATTCTTTTTTTCCTTTTTCAGCTTTTTTGATTTTAATTTATTGATAATTTGTTCATTTCTTAACACAATTAAAGCACGCTTAAAAAAAAGAAAAGAGACGTACAAGAATTTGCTGCCTTATACACAATTTAAAGTGTTAATTAAACATTAAATGATTTAAATAAAATGCATTCTGCAATAATAATAGAAAGCTATATTTTACTGGAACTTAAGAATTCCCTTCATATAAAAACTTGTTTTTAAAAAGAATATTAAATGAGAAGCCTGTCTAAAAATAATTCGATTCAAATAATAGAAATTCTCCATCTTAGTAACCATAATTAAAACTTTATTTATCTATGTGAGCTGGTTGTGTTTAGAAATAAGTAAACCACCATTTTGTAGCGTCCGCCATATTCAATTTGTAAAAGGCGACAAAGTTATCACTTTTTAATCATTTCGTTTTTATACCCTCCACCTTAGGAAAGAGGGTATATTCATTTTGATCATCCGTTTACAACACATAGAAGGAAGCCTCGGAGACCTCACAAACCATATATATTCTTAATCAGCATGAAAAGAGAAATCGTTTGAGATATGTCCGTCCGTGTGTCCGTCTGTTGTTGGCACTCTCACGGTCGTAATTTTTGAGATATCGAATTGAAACTTGATTGAACAATTGAACTTTATTCTTAGTTTAATTTCGCTGATCCATATTGAAATTGGGCAAAATTGGTCAAGAGACACGCCCAATCTCAACATACCTCGAAAAAATTGTACCTTTAAAAAATTATATCGCACAATATTATGCTTATCAATTGGAAATTTGGTATAAATATAAGTGGTACCGTTGTTTAACTCTGTGCCAAAATTGGCATGATTGAATAAAGCCAACAGCTATAATTAAAAAAATATACATAAATACGGCAATAGGAACTTATTTTTTAGAGGATTATAAAAGGTGGAGGGTATTTAAGCTTCGGTCTTAACCGAACTTCTCTATCTTGTTTTATATAACACCTATATTAAAATAGTGTGTGGTAATAAACAAGCCGCCAGATTTGATTTCAAAATTTTATTATAATTAGAAATGTTTGACACAGAATTTGCACAGATTACCCTTCCAACAGACACAACATCCAACAATAACAATAGTTAATATTTTTTTTATAAAAATACAATAAAAAAGAAATTTGGTGCTTAATAGAAATAACTATACATAATAAATCAAACAAGAAAAAAACCAAATTCTGGACAAGACAAAAGACAGACATAAAGACAGCTGAGCTATGCAGTTGGAAGATAAATGGAAGCCAAACAAAATATAAAAATATAAAGGACAAGCCAACTATAAACAATATTGCATAAAATCCATTTGTGTATATATACAACAATCAAAAAAACAGTTACAGCATGCACACAAAGCGACAGAGAACAAGTAAGAAAACTAAATGTAGCTTAGGTCCAATTTTAAATACCCTCCCATTTCACAACAGTGGGCGTGGAAAATATATATTGCGTCCTCTAATAATGTATGTAATACGTATCAGCATGTAAGTTTACTTTTACATTGAGTATGTTTTTTGTAAATTATGGGTGTGTTTGTTATCGGACCATGCTCATTTTTAGCACATCTATGGATGTATAAGTGCACCAAATTTCAAGTTCCTAGGTAAACTTTTGTAGCAGATATAAAAGTTTATGTCGATTGTAGGAAAGTCTGTTAACCGACCATTTTTTGCATGCCAAATTTTAAATTCATATACCAACTTTTGTGGTATGGTATATATCAACTTTGTGGTATGGAAGTGAGCATTCCAGGTAACGTTGTTTATTGGCTTTAACTAGGCGAAGCCCAGAGTTATCCTTGCTCTGCCCACCTCAAGTTGACGCACAACTTTTGCGTGGTACCACAGTTTACATCCGCCAAGTACTGCCACTTTGGAAGTGCTCGGATACCAGGGGCCACCTCTGCGGAACCCTTGGTATGACGATAGGTGCCCCGCGCTGCTGCGGAGAAAAATGCCGTATATCAAAATACTCTGCAGTCAGCTGCCATGCGTGCTGTGTGAGAAAAGTATAAGGAGAAAAAAAAGACGAAAAACGCAAAAAAAGAGTAAGCGCGAGCTGGAAGTGATAAAGATGCACAGAGGAATGAACGAAACCCGGAAATTCTATGAAAAGGTTAAGCGTCTAACCGTTTTCACAACAACACCTTCTTCCCCTGTTAAAGACAAAAACGGGAATCTGGTAACAGATGTACAAGAAGTTGTAAGGTTATGGGGAGAACACTTCTCTAATCTGCTTGTCGGAAACGAAGAAGCGGATGGAGACCTGGACTCATAACTGATGATGATGCCCACCTCCCGACCAAAATGAGATAAGATCAGCTATCTCACAGCTAAAAAATAACAAAGCGGCAGGTCCTGATGGTCTTCCCGCTGAGTTGTTTAAAGCTGGTGGTAATGAGTTGATGATGAGTTGGAACCACAGCGCACTTTGTCCAACCCATAAGAAAGGAGACTCTACCATATGCGCCAACTACCGTGGTATAAGTCTACTTTCTGTCGCATATAAGATATTATCTGGCAGCTATCAGTGTGGATTCAGATCTGGTCGATCCACTTACGTCAGACCCTGGAAAAAACCCAAGAAAAACAAATCTACACACACCACCTTTTTGTCGAAAGGTGTTGCGGAATGCTGAGGTTAACACTAGTGGCACAATTTTCAACGCAAACGTCATGATTCTTGCGTATGCCGACGATATTGATATCATTGCTCGGAAAGCGCGGAATGTTACCTCAGCATTTGCGAGAATTGAGAAAGAATCGGCGAAAATGGGTCTAGCGGTGAACGAGGACAAAAGGAAGTATATGGTCTCAAGAGATTCGTGGACGCCCTGTATTCCTTGCATGTTTTGATCGATATAACTTCGAGTTAGTCAAGGAATTAATCTACCTAGGTAATACCGTAAATATCTTCAATAACGTCAGCAGACGTTATTTATAATCATGTATATAAAAAGGAGAATTATGACTACTAACAGGTGCTACTATGGGATATGTAAGCAGTTCAACAGTTCTCGTGCAGTTCTCGTGCGACAAAACTTACACTCTATAAGACACTCATCGTCCCAGTGCTTCTTTATCGCGCAGAAGCATCCGGTCTATTTTCAATAGGGTTTCCCTTTAGACCAATACGTGCTCTTGTACTAAACTTTATCAAAATATCTCAAACAAGTGAAAATGTTAGAGTCGGTCAAGCTCGACCACCAAATACCCTACAACACTTGATATATTATTCAATTAAATTTTTTTCTTTGATAAATGAAAAGTTTTATTTTTTGTACAACTACTAATTTTTTTATTTGAAAAATAAAAAAATTTATTTTACCCTGCCTTTCCTAAACCTACTTGCATTTTCAAAAACTTCAAAATGATACATATATCAGAAATTTTTTATACCCTGCACCACCCTGTGGAAAAGGGTATATTAAGTTTGTGCAAATATATATAACTCCTAAATGGCAAATGCCACACCTACCTTCAGTTATACCGATGGATTCAGAATCAAAATCTGAATAATTTTTGAAAATTAATAGTATCGGACCATTTTTAAAACCCCTCCATATAAATTTTTTTTTCATTTCAAAAACAAACAAGATATAAAAAAAAAATCCGACATACGTATCACTTTTGAAAATACAAGTAGGTATAGAAAAATAAAATTTTTCATTCCTGCTTACCCAAAAAAAAAAAATTAAATTGAATAATATATCAAGAGGTGTAGGGTATTCGATGGTCGGGCTTGACCGACTATAATATTTTCCCTTGTTTTCTTTATTATTTATATTAACAATACAATTATAAACTTCTTCTCTTGGGTTAGTGTAGAGGTGTAGGGTATTCGATGGTCGGGCTTGACGGACTATAATATTTTCACTT
Source organism: Crataerina pallida (assembly GCA_949710015.1). Taxonomy (NCBI): domain Eukaryota; kingdom Metazoa; phylum Arthropoda; class Insecta; order Diptera; family Hippoboscidae; genus Crataerina; species Crataerina pallida. The sequence goes on from OX453289.1 coordinate 15,183,756, forward strand.
GTTTTCTTTATTATTTATATTAACAATACAATTATAAACTTCTTCTCTTGGGTTAGTTCTTTTGCATCATGTTTCCACATTTACAAAAATCTAACTTTATAGATCTAATTACAGACGACAGCTTTTTATAAGAAGGCAGACCTAAGGAATATTAATATTCGTTTACTGGGGACTGACGTGGAGATAGTCGACACGGTAAAAAAACCTTGGAGTGATATTCAATAAAACACTTGCTTGGGATAATCACATAAATAATAACATGGGACAAGTGTATGAAATGCTAAGAACACTATGGCACACACAGTGGTTCACACCTTTAAATATCAGAAAACTTTTGGCCAAAGCTTTTCTATTTCCAAAACTCTTCCACGAGTGTGACCTGTTTGCCAATTGTGATTCCATTTCCAAACAACAATATTTTGACGGCAGCCAATCGCTCCACAATAAATACATTTGGCAAAAAACTCTTGAACGTAAATTTAAATATACGAAGGGAATTTCCATTTGTATTTTTAATGTTTAATGTTTCAAGACCCATTATAGGCGCAGATTTTTTGAGCAGATATGGGTTACTAATTTATGTTAAACATAAACGTCTAGTAGATCCTCTAACAAGTTTATCCGTAAATGCGATATCGCATTTTTGTAGTATGTCCTTGCCAAAATTATTTGCTATAGAAAATAAATATACGCAATTATAAAGAGATACCCATACTTAATCGCTAAACCGAACTATTCAAAAAAAGTTAAACATACTACAGTCCATAAACTTACTACAGAAGGTGTCCTTCCGTTTTTTAGACCACGACGTTTAGATCCTATTATATACAAAGTAGCTAAAGAAGAATTAAAATTCTTAGTAAAATCTGGAATTTGTAGACCATCCAAATCATTTGTATCATCATCATTACATCTTGTTCCAAAAAAGGATTACAACGACTGGCATCCTTGTGGTGATTTCAGACGTCGTTGTAACGTCGTTACAATACCAGATCGGTACCCTCTTCCTCATATACACGATATTAATTTTAACATTAGGAATAAGACAACCTTTTCTAAACTGTCTTTAGTAAAAGCCTATCATCAAATTCCAATGGCCCCCCTAGGATACTTATAAAACCGCCATTACTACACCCTTTGAAATGTTCGAGTTTGTACGCATGCCTTTCGGTTTAAGAAACTCAGCATAAACATTTCAAAGATTTGTATTGTAAACGAAGTATTTCATGGTTTAGACTTTGTTTTCGCGTATATTGACGACGTTCTCATCGCTAGTGACAGTGATGAAGAACACCTTAAGCTTTTAGATTTAATTTTTAAGAGATTGGATGAATATGGCTTAAATATTAAACCAAATAAATGTATATTCGGGGCATCGAATTTAGATTTTCTTGGTCAGAACCTCTTAAATGAAGATATACGACCTTTAATTGAAAATATTTCGGCAATTACCAATTTTGAACGACCGAATTCTACAAAACAAGGGCAAAATTTAATCGGTTTGGTGAATTATTACCATATATACCTATGTTAGCATAAACAAGAAGGAAAACTAAATTTGGCTTAGGCCAAATTTTAAATACCCTCCACCTTCACAACGGTGGGCATGTCTACGTATTACGTATCAGCATGCAAGTCTACTTTTACGGTGAATGTGGTTTTTTGTAAAATGTGGGCGTGTCTGTTATCTGACCATGCCCTATTTTAGTACATCTATAGATGGGCTAACCTTCAATGAGTGCACTAAATTTCATAAAATTCACAGGTCAACTTTTATGGCAGATATATAAATTTTGGTCAAATGTGGGCGTGTCTGTTATTCGACTACGCCCACATTTTTGGCACGTCAGTCAATGGGATAACTTTGTTTACGGGTACAAATTTCAAATTACTAGGTCAACTTTTTTGGCAGATATAAAATTTTTTATTAATTGTGAGCGTGTCGGTATTATGACCACGTCTATTTAAAGCATATCGACTAGGCTAATATTTATAGATGTACGTACCAAATTTTAGGTTTAGAGCTCAATTTTGGTATAAGATAAATACATTTTTGGCGATTGTGGGCGTGGTTCTTCACCGATTTTGCTCATTTTAAAAAGCGATCTGCGTGAAAAAATTAAAGTGCCTGTACAAAATTTCAACTTAATATCTTGAAATTTTCGCCCGTGAGAATGCCAACAAGAGATGGACACACGGCCATACATGTCTAAATCGACTGAGTTTTTAATGCTGATCAAGAATATATATACTCTATAGGGTCTCTGACGCTTTGACCTATAAAACGGAAGAACAAAATTGACTTACAACCTTGAAGTTTGCTGCACATTTTTATGATTATCCTATCTATCGATGTGACAAAAATGGGCATGGTCAGATAACAGATACGCCAACAATTTACTAAAAATACTTCACAATGAAACTAGACTTTCAAGCTAATACATAATACATGAAGTATTAGAGGACGCAATATATATATATATATATGCCACGCCCACCGTAATGGATGTGAAGCGTAATAATAATAAACAATATACAGAAGTTCGGTTAGGACCGAAGTTTAAATACCCTCCACCTTTTATAACCCTCTAAAAATAAGTTCCTATTGCCATATTTATGTATTTCATGTACTTACGCAAATAGTGTTTTTTTTTATTTATAGGCGCTTTCGTTATTCAATCACGCCCATTTTTGACACAGTGGTGAATAACAGTAAAACTTATATATATACCAAATTTCAACTTGATAGGTATAGTATTATGCGATATATAATTTTATAAAGATACAATTTTTTCGAGGTATGTTTAGATTTTCGTTTATTGTGGGCGTGGCTCTTCACCGATTTTTTTTTTTCAATACGGAACAAAGTAATTAAACTAAGAAAAACTATGCAATGTTTCAATTTAATATCTCAAAAATTTCGACCGTGAGAGTGCCAACAACAGACGGACACACAGACACACGGACAGACATGTCTCAAACGATTTCTCTTTTCATGCTGATTAAGAATATATATGGATTGTTGGGTCTCCGAGGCTTTCTTCGATGTGTCGTCGGAAATTGAGTCGATTAAAAATATATGTATGTTGTTAGTTGGAGTTAAAGTTTTGTACAGGCACTTTTAGTTTTTGCACGCAGATGGCTATTTAGAATGGGCAAAATCAGTCAAGAGCCACGCCCACAATCAATAAAAATTTATGTATCTGTTATAAAAATTGAGCTACACGCTCACAATCAACAAAAATCTATATATCTGCCACAAAAGTTAACCTGTGAACTTGAAGTTTAGTACACTTATTAAAGGTTATCCCATCCATAGATGTACTAAAAATGGGTGTGGTCGGAAAATAGACACACTCACAATTTACAAAAAACCATATTCAACGTAGATGTAGACCTGCATGCCGATACGTAACACGTACACTATTAGAAAGCGTAATATATATATTAGCCACGCTCACCGTTGTAAAGGTGGAAGGTATTTAAGATTTGGCGTAAGCAAAATAAAATTTTTCATTTATGAAAAAGGAAATGTATTGGCCCAAAAAGGAACCTTTTTGAAAATGGATAGGATGCAATCCGGTCATTTCCAATAGGGTTTCGCTTTGGGTCAATACATATCCTTGAACCAAATTTCATTAAAATATCTCAAAAAATGCGACTTGTACCTTGCGCACAAATATACATGGACAGATAGAAGGACAGACGGACATGGTTAAGTAGATTCAGATTTTGATTCTGAATCTATCGGTTAATTGATTGTGCGTGTGATATTTGCCGTTTAGGAGTTACAAACATCCGCACAAACTTTATATACACTTTTCCACAAGGTGGTGCATGGTATAACAAAATAAAAAATTAAATTTCTTTAAATTTAAAAAACTAAAGACTTCACCACATTTCCTAATGTACAATAATAGGCGTAGCAAGTATATGATTACGCCCTTTAATAATGTATGTGTTATTTATCTGTTTGAAAGTTGAGTTTTACGTTGAGTAGGATTTTTTTTGTAAAGAACATTTCATATAATATAGTATAATACGGTCCCAAACATTACTTTACTCTCCCTCATTTTACTTTATTGTTTTTTTTTTTTTATAAGCCACATTTGTATTCTGTTAGTTCTTAAGTAAATGCTCCGAGTTTGTATTGATAACGTTTTGTTTGGTGAAATGGTGACAACACACAGAACACATGCTTGGAGTATGCGTTTTAAATAACTAAACATATTTAAGCTGTTGTATAGAGTACATCACTCACCCTCACCACCTTCGCTTAGTGTATGTTGATTTGTGTACATGACTGCTTCTTTAATAGTTTGAAGGCGTTTTTCTGTTTTTTTTTATGCTATACAACTTATTTGCAAATATTTGTCATATTGTACATATGTACGTATATTTTTTATATAGAGTATAAATTTGTGTGTTTGTTTGTATAATATTTACATGCATTGTATACATTTCGCAAATTTTGTTACGAAACAAAATATTTGTTCTGTGGCAAACAATGTGGACACGTAAATTTTTATACCCTCCATCTTAGGGAAGAGGGTATATTCAATGAGCATGGTGCGATAACACCCACGCCCACAATTTACAAAAAAATATATTCAACATAAAACTAGACTTGCTAGCTGATACGTAATACACACACTATTAGAGTTCGCAATATACGAGGTGTGTTCAAAACGTAACGAGAATTTTTAAATTTCGCGGGTTTGGAGAGAGAGTTTTTTTTATTATGTTGGTACACATGCCTCTGAAGTACGATAAAATTTTCAGCAATATTCATTGTTTACTTTTTAAGTGGCAGCCGCTAACGTGAGACGTGTTTTTCGAGCTCGGCGATTTTCGTTAGTGAAAAAAAATGGATCAAATAACCTGCATTAAATTTTGCGTAAAAAATGAAATAAAGTGTAGTGAAGTTTGTAAAATGTTAACAAAGGCATATGGTGAGTCTACTATGAGTAAAGCAAGGATTTACGAGTGGTATAAGCGTTTCCAAGATGGCCGCGAAAACGTTGAAGATGACGAACGACCCGGACGCCCAAGCACATCAACAACTGATGAAAACGTGAAAAAAGTGAAAGAAATGGTTATGAACGATCGCCGAATCACAATCAGAGAAGTCGCTGATGATGTTGGCATATCAGTTGGCTCATGCCATCAAATTTTTTCGGATGTTTTGGGTACGAAACGTGTGGCAGCAAAATTCGTTCCAAAATTGTTGAATTTCGAACAAAAACAGCGGCGAATGGAAGTTGCTCAGGAGTCGGTAAATGAAGTTAATAACGATGCAGAACTACTAAAACGTGTTATAACAGGTGACGAAACATGGGTTTACGGATATGATGTCGAAACTAAGGCTCAATCGTCCCAGTGGAGGCATTCTGGATCGCCAAGACCAAAAAAGGCTCGACAAGTGCGGTCAAATGTGAAGGTTATGCTCACTGTGTTCGTCGATTTTAATGGCATAGTGCATCATGAATTCTTGCCACAAGGTCAAACAATCAATAAGGAGTACTACCTACAAGTTCAACGCCGTTTGCGTGAAGCAATCCGAAAGAAACGCCCGGATTTGTGGCAAAACAATTCATGGCTTTTGCACCACGATAATGCACCTGCTCACACTTCATTGCTTGTTCGTGAATTTTTGGCCAAAAACAAAACTCCATATTCGCCAGATATGGCTCCGTTTCTATTTCCAAAAATAAAGAGAACATTAAAAGGCCGTCGTTTTACAAGCATAGATGACATTAAAAGCGAATCGCTGAAAGAGCTAAAAGCTATTACAAAGATCGAGTTTCAAAAGTGTTTCGAGGATTGGAAAAAGCGTTGGCACAAGTGTATTATATCCGAGGGGGATTACTTTGAAGGGGACAAAATAGATATTGATGAATAAATAAATATTTTTTTCATAAAACAAAAATTCTCGTTACGTTTTGAGCACACCTCGTATGTATATTTTCCACGACTATTGTTATGAATGTGGAGGATATTTAAGATTTGGCCTAAGCCAAATTTAGTTTTCTTACTTCTTTTCATTTACATATGCACTAGTAAGGTAATACGAAAATAAGTTTAACATGCGTCGCTATATCATGAATAAATATCTCGGTGCGTTTAGTGCCGTGTATATAATTATTGGAGGGTATCTACGTTTTTGTATACTATTTCATATGTTCATTATGTTGAAAAAAAATTATTGTATTTTTGATTTTAATGTCAGAAACTTTTTAAATTTTTTCTTATATATTATTGGAAAAAAAAGATTTTCAATGAGTTTTGTATATAATTTCTTATTATACCCTCCACCTTAGGGAAGAGGGTATATTCATTTTGATCAGCCGTTTACAACACATCGAAGGAACCATAAACCATATATATTCTTAATCAGCATGAGAAGAGAAATCGTTTGAGACATGTCCATCCGTGTGTCCGTCTATTATTGGCACTTTCACGGTCGTAATTTTTGAGATATTAAATTGAAACTAAGCACACTAATTCTTAGTTTAATTACGTTGTTCTATATTGAAATTGGGAAAAATCGGTTAAGAGACACGGCCACAATAAACAAAAATCTCAACATACCTCGAAAAAATTGTACCTTTATAAAATTATATATCGCATAATACTATACATATCAAGTTGAAATTTGGTATATATATAAGTTTTACTGTTATCCAACACTGTGCCAAAAATGAGCGTGATTGAATAACGAAAGCGCCTATAAATAAAAAAAAAAGCACTATTTGCGTAAGTACATGAAATACATAAATATGGCAATAGGAACTTAGAGAACTTATTAAAGGTGGAGGGTATTTAAGCTTCGGTCTTAACCGAACTTTTCTATCTTGTTTTAAAGTTAATTTTATTCAAATAAATAATTAATGAAAGTATAATGCAACAACTGATGCACTTCAATTATCTTTGTGTGTTAGTTATTTGTGTTATTACAAATGCCTGCGATGACGTAAAACCGTTAAGAATTTACCATTTTCCACATTGTTGAGCAAGAAGAAGAAAAAGAAAAAGAAGGTGGTGTAGCGTAGTGTAGAATTTATGAAAATTTTTGTGTGCTTACCTAGCCCTAGTACTAGCCTTGAGAATGCTTGCTTAGCTAAAGAACATACAAACACTAAGTTGTGTGCTATCTTTCATAGACAACAAGAGCTCCTACAGAGCTCCTACAGAGATCCTACAATGTATATATATTCTAGATCAGCGTCAAAAACTGAGTCGATTTAGACATGTATGTCCGTGTGTCCGGTTGTCTGTCTGTTGTTGGGATTCTCACGGGCGTAAATATTCAGATATTGAGCTGAAATTTTGTACACGCACTTTTAGTTTTTGCACGCAGATCATTATTTAAAATGGGCAAAATCGGTCAAGAGCCACGCCCACAATCAACAAAAATCTATACATCTGCAACAAAAATTGAACAGTAAGCTTTATATTTAGTATGTTCATCTATAAATATTAGCTTTATAGATATGCCAAAAATGGGCGTATTCAGATTACAGACTCGTCCACAATTAATAAAAGACTTAATATCTTCCACAAAAAATGACCTAGGACCTTAAAATGTAATATGCGTATACATAGTTATACCATCCATTGATAAGCTAAAAATGGGCATGGTAGGATTACAGACACGCCATATCGACAAAAATCTATATATCTTCCACAAAAGTTGAAATTTAGTGCGCTTATTAAAGGTTGGCCTATCTATCGATGTACTAAAAATGGGTGTGATTGGATAACCAACACGCCCACAATTTACAATAATATATATTCAATGTAAAAGTAGATTTGCATGCTAATACGTTATACGTTCACTATTAGAAAGTTCAATATATCTATTTTTGCCAAGCCCAGCGTTGTGGAGGTGAAGAGTATTTAAGATTTGGCCTAAGCCAAATTTATTATACCCTCCACCTTAGGGAAGAGGGTATATTTATTTTGATCATCCGTTTGCAACACATCGAAGGAAGCCTCGGAGACCCTCGGAGACAAACCATATATATTCTTAATCAGCATTAGAAGAGAAATCATTTGAGACATGCCCGTCCGTGTGTCCGTGTGTCCGCCTGTTGTTGGCACTCTCACGGTCGTAATTTTTGAGATATCAAATTGAAACTTAACACACTTCTTCTTAGTTTAGTTTCACTATTCCGTGTTGAAATTGGGCAAAATCGGTTAAGAGACACGCCCCAGTAAATGAAAATCTCAACATACCTCGAAAAAATTGTATCTCTAAAAAATTATATATCGCACAATACTATGTTTATTAAGTTGAAATTTGGTATATATATAAGTGGTACCGTTATCCAACACTGTGATAAAAATGGGCGTGATTAAATAACGCAAACGCCTATAAATAAAAAAAAACACTATTTTCGTAAGTACATGAAATAGTCATATACATAAATATGGCAATAAGAACTTATTTTTTAGAGGACTATTAAAGGTGGAGGGTATTTAAGTTTCGGTCTTAACCGAACTTCTCTATCTTGTTTTTTTACTTGTTTTTTTCTACCCTCCACCTTAGTGATGATGGTATAATAAATTTGTTCTTCCGTTTGCAACATCCAGAAGGAGGCGTCAGAGATTCTACAAAGTATGTATATTCTTGATCAGCGTCAAAAACTGAGTTGATTTAGACATGTTTGTCCGTGGGTCTACATGTAAGTCTGTTATTAGCATTTTCACAAGCGTAAATTTTAAGATATTGAGCAGATATATTGTACAGGTACTTTTAGTTTTTGCACGCAGATCGATATTCGAGATTGACAAAATCGGTTAGAATCCACGCTCACAATCAATATAATTCTATTTATCTGCCACAAAAACTTACCTATAAATTTGAAATTTGATATGTATATTTATAAGTATCCCATCCATTGATGTGCTTAAAATTGGTGTGGATGGATAACAGACACGCCCACACTCAACAAAAATGTACATGTCTGCCACAAAAATAGACCTATGAACATGAAACTTATTATTGGTTATCCCATCGATGAAGAATTTATAGAATTTACAAAAAAAACATATTCACCATAAAACTAGACTGGCACGCTGATACGTAATAAAAACACTATTAGAGGACGCATTATATATATTTTCCACGCCTACTGTTGTGGATATGGAAGGTATTTAAAATTTGGCCTAAGCTAAATTTAGTTTTCTTACTTGTTTTTGTTTCGGTTGAGTTCTTTGTTGGGGCCTCATTATAAATTATGTCACGCATCCGCATTAATTATTGTTTATTGTTATATATTTATATAAACTAAATCGCATATGTTCCATTATATGTACAATAAATGCTATATGTGCGTACGTATTCGTTAGAACGTTGATGTACAACGGAGCAGAACAGCGTGCGCCGCCGTTTATTAATGTTTCAGTATAAAATTTAATCTTTTATGTTATAAATCTTTGCTTTATGAAATTGTGTTTGCCATTGAGTTGATTAAAAAGAATTAATTTGTTTTTATACCCTCCGCCTCAGTGATGAGGATATTTTAAATTTGTTCTTCCGTTCCCAACACCCAGAAGGAAGCGTCAAAGACCCTAAAAAGTATATATATTCTTGATCAGCGTCAAAAACTGAGTAGATTTAGACATGTATGTCCGTACGTCCGTGTATGTGTCTGTTGTTGACATGCACTTTTAGTTTTTGCACGCAGATCGTTATTAAGAATGGGCAAAATCAGTAAAGAGCCATATCTATAATCGATAAAAATCTATTTATCTGCTACAAAAATTGAGCTATAAATCTGAAATTTAGTATGCACATCTATAAATATTATCCTCATCGATGGGTCAAAAATGGGTTTGTTCGAATGCCACACCCACAATCGACAAAAGTCTATATATCTGCCACAAAAGTTGACCTAGGAACTTGAAGTTTGGTACGTGTATACATAATTATCGTATTCATTGATGTGTAAAAATTGACGTGGTCAAATAACAGACACGCCCACAATCGACCAAAATCTCTTTATCTGCCACAAAAATTGAGCTATTAACTTGAAATTTAGTGCACTTTTTTAAGGTTAGCCCCTTCAGTGTGTGCTGAAAATGGGCATGGTCCGATAACAGACACGCCCATAATTTACAAAAAAACATATTAAACGTAAAACTAGACTTGATACGTAATACATACACTGTTAGAGGGTGCAATATATATATATATTTGCCACGCCCACTGTTGTGAAGGTGGAGGGTATTTAAGATTTGGCCTAAGCCAAATTTAGTTTTCTTATTTGTTTTTACTGAGACCTCATGGTTACTGCGTCCATTGAAATAATAACAATTTCATTATATATATATATATATATATATATATATAGAGAGAGAGAGATAAAAAATATTTTTAATTAAAATCAAATAAAACAAAATAAAAAAGTTTGGTTAAGGCCAAAGCTTAAACACCCTCCACCTTTTTTTAACCCTCTAAAAATAAGTTCCTATTGCCATATTTATGTATATGACATGTACTGAAGAATATATGAAAAATTTTATAAATTGTGTTTTTTTAATTACAGGCGCTTGCGTTATTCAATCGCGCCCATTTTTGGCGTATATTGGATAACGATACCACTTATATATACACCAAATATCAACTTGATAGGCATAGTATTGTGCGATATATAATTTTTTAGAGATACAATTTTTTCGAGGTATGTTTAGATTTACGTTTATTGTGGTCGACGATTTTGCCTAATTTCAATACGGAACAGAGTAGTTGAACTAAAAATACGTACACAAAGTTTCAATTTGATATCTCAAAAATTACGATCGTGAGAGTGGCAACAATGGACGGACATGTCTCAAACTATTTTTCTTCTCATGCTGATTAATTATATAAGAATGGTTTGTGGGGTCTCCGAGGCTTCCTTCGATGTGTTGCAAATGGATTATTAAAATGAATATACCCTCTTCCCTCTTAAGGTGGAGAGTATAATTACAAAATGCAGTAATTCAGCCAAGGTGAATTGAAATTTTTATATTAAAAATTTTCTAGATTAGTAAAGTAAAGGAAAAATATTTGTATAAACAATTAAAAAACGTCAAAAATTAGTTCTTAAAACTAATTCACTTAGAAAAATTTTTGTGTCACAAAGACAGTATAATAATAAACATAATAAAAGTACAATTTAATTAAGCTGAATAGAAAATTCAGTATTTAAAACTAATTCAGCTAATGAAAATAAGGAAAACGAGTAAGGAGAAACTACATCCTAAATAGTCTGTAAGTAACTGACAAACGGTGAGCGTAGCACGTACCTGGTTACCTCTACGTTCGTTTTTGGTACATCAATGAATGGAGTAATTATAAATATATTTATACCAAATTTCAACTTCAAAGCTTACTTGTTGTAGCATATAAATAGATTTATGTCGATTGTAGGCGTGGCTATTGACCAATTTTGTCTAATTTAAATAGTGAGTTGCGTACATTGAAAATGTCACCTCAATAACACACAACTTATGACCATGAGAGTGCCCAGAATTCACAAACACCTGAACGGACATGTCTAGATTGACTTAAATTTTGATGCTGATCAAGAATATGTAAAATCTTTACCGCTTCCTCAAGGACGTTGCAAATGGAATGATAAACATCTTGTGTCCAGGGTATTCAAAAACAAATAAAAAAAATTTTTTTGTTTTTGGCATAAATATTTTCATTTCCATTTATTGTAACTAAGAAAACATTCTATAAAGAATTCTCATTAAATTATAATCAAAATTTTTTAAGCTGGAGATATAAAAAAAAATTACAACCATACATCACACACATGCACTTAAATCGGTTAAAAACTTCATTAAAGCACTTTTTGGATACCTGTTGGGTGTAAGTATATGCAAGCAATATATATACATATATTTTTCAATTTAATGAATAACAACAAGTGAAAATATAATGGTCGGTCAAGCCCAACCATCAAATACCCTACACCACTTGTTCTTGCGGATGTTTGTAATTCCTTAACGGCAAGTGCCACACCCACCTCCAGTTATTCCGATCGATTCAGAATCAAAATCTAAATCAATTTGACCATGTCCGTCTGTCCGCCTGTCCATGTAATTTGTGCGCCAGCTACAGGTCGCATTTTTTGGGATATTTTGATGACGCCATATGAACGCTGGATGTGCAAGTGAACAATCATCATGCAGCGAAACATAACTGTTTGACCTAAAATCTACCGTTTTTTCTCGTATTTTTTCTTTGTTAAAGAACGAAAAGACATAGTGAGTGTAAAAAAAGTATAGAAGTGAGAAAGGAGAAAACTTTGAGAGCTTAGATGTTCTTGGAGCAAATACTCCAACACACACATATTCCAAAAATTTTTGCTGTTGAATATAACCATAGATAAGTATATTTGTTGTTGTTGTTGTTGTTGTTGTTGTTGTTGTTGTTGTATATGATTATACACGTACGTAACAGATAACATATAATCAACATAAACTAAAATGTACAACAACAACAACATTTCAAATATTTACCTATGCAAGTATGTGTACGGCGATGAAACCTAATTCAAAGGAAGACATGACTACCAAATACCTAACGTATGCAATATTCCCTCTCTTTTTTATACCCTCCACATTAGTTATAAGGGTATACTAAATTTGTTCTTCTTCTTTGCAGCACCCAGAAGGAAGCAACAGAAACCCTACAAAGTATATATATTCTTGATCAGCGTCAAAATCTGAGTCGATTTAGACATGCATGTTCGTGTGTCCGTGTGTCTGTCTGTTGTTGGCATTCTCACGGGCGTAAATTTTGAGATATTGAGCTGAAATTTTGTACATGCACTTTTAGTTTTTGCACGCAGATCGCTATTAAGAATGGGCAAAATCAGTGAAGAGCCATATCTATAATCGATAAAAATCTACTTATCTGCTACAAAAATTGAGCTATAAACTTGAAATTTGGTGAGTATATCTATAAATTTTGACTTTCTTGATGTGCCAAAAATGGTCGTATTCGGCTTACAGACACGCCCACAATCAATAAAAAAATTTATATCTGCCACAAAAATTTACCTAGGAACTTGAAATTTAGTGTGTGTATACATAGTTATCCCATCCATTGATTTGCTTAAAATGGCGTGGTCAAATAACAGACACGTCCACAATCGACATAAATCTATACATCTGCCATTAAAGTTGATCTGTGAACTTGAAATTTAGTGCACTTATTAAAGGTTAGCCCATCCATCGATGTCCTAAAACGCCCACAATTTACAAAAAAACCATATTATAAAGTAGACTTGCATGCTGATACGTAATACATTTACTATTAAAGGGCGCAATATATCTATATTTGTCACGCCCACCGTTGTGGAGGTGGAGGGTATTAGGGTAAGATTTGGCCTAAGCCAAATTTAGTTTTCTTACTTGTTTTTCTGTCTTTCCCTTACTTAAATTGAATGTTTCTGACAAAAAAAAAACAAATTAAACAAAAGAGAAAAATTCAATTTCGATATTTGAATTTCTTTACACAAACACACACACTATATAATCGTACACATTTATGGCTCATATTAAAGTTCGTACAAACTATTACACTTTACAACACCATACAAGGCACATAAAATTTGACATAGATAAAGTTTAGTCAGTCTATCTGTCTGACTGTGTGAAGAACACTTTAAATTATATAAATAAGGGTTACTTTTTATACCCTGCACCACCCTGTGAAGAAGGGTATATTAAGTTTGTGCGGATGTTTGTAACTCCTAAGCGGCAAATGCCACAACCACCTTCTTTTGTACCGATCGATTCACAATCAAAATCTGAATCGATTTAACCATGTACATCTGTCCGTCTGTCATTGTAAATTTGTGCGCAAGCTACAGGTCGCATTTTTTGAGATATTTCGATGAAATTTGGTACAAAAACATGTATTGGCCCAAAGGGGAACCCTATTGAAAATGGACGGGATGGAACCATTTTTAGAACCCCTCCCTATATGAGGTCCTATTATTTTTTGAGATATTTCGATGAAATTTGGTACAAGGGTATGTAATGGCCCAAAAAGAAACCTTTTTGAAAATGGATAGGATCGGTCCATTTTTAGAACTCCACGCCATATAAAAATATTTCTTTTTATTTCAAAAACGAACAAAAAAGAAGTGAAAATATTATGGTCGGTCAAGCCCGGCTATCAAATACCCTACACCACTTGATATATTATTCAATTTAATTTTTTTCTTTGAAAAATTACAAATTTTATTGTTCTATATCTACTTGTATTTTCAAAAATTTCAAAATAATAAGGATAATAATAATAAAAATAATATTCTTACGCTGTAATTTTTAATAATTTGTACAAAAAGAGTTAAAAACAACCACTAAAGTGAGATTAAAAAAAAAAATAATAATAATAATAATATCTAGACGCGGCGGTCTCAAAATGAGCGGCTTCCTGGTCGGCGTCTGTACTCTAAAAGAGGGGCTGTAATATCTCGGCACAACTGCTGACCCTAGCCAAGAGTGAAATGTTTACAAGGAATGATTATAGAATGCGATTGCCCAAGGAGGAAGCCCCTACTGGAGCTGGTCCTGGAACGGGAGTCAATGCGAGCGGCCAGTGCCCAGTGAGTGCCCTGTGCGGGTTCAACCCGAAACACAGTCAACAGAACAAAGGAACCAAATGCAGCCACGCGTTCCACCTGCTACAGATGTTGCACTGGAAAACCATCTAGCGCCCACTTTAGCAGGACGGCGCAAAAAATGGACAAGAGAAATGAATATAGATATAGTGCGCATATACTTCCGAGTTGAGTTGTGAACGAGATAAAGCCGGATACGGATAGAAATTACATGAACAATTTCGTTTATTACACCCAGATACGAATGTGTCTGTACAACGTGTTGCAGATCAATATAGAACAATCCTGAGAAATCATCAGCTATGAAAATAGAAAATATTAAAAGGTAAGTGGATATTGAGCTTGAAATGTCAGCGAAGGTAAGAGATGATGAAGCCAACCCCAATGAGATAGGACCCGCCAAAGTCCAGGAAGTAGAGCACGACAAACCCCAGACAATTCACAATGCATTGAAGATCTTGGCATAGAAATGAGGCGTGCACTCACGATGTTTGAAGGTACGAACACCACGTCAAGACCAGCGATTCCTTCACTTAGACACTTAAAGGCGCTATTTAACTTACTCTCGATAATGAATCATACTACCGTATATACCGATCATACAAACACTGGAAGATCTTGTGTTAATAGCGTATGTAGCTGGCAGAGCAGTAGCAATACAACTCGGAATAAAAATGCCTGATTACGAATCAAGAGAGCGACCTAAAAGAGAAGGGATGCCGACATGGTAGAAACGATTGGTGAAACGAATAGAGCAGCTAAGGTGTGATATTGGAAGAGTAGAAGCCTACATAAATGGCACGAATACCACAAGATTAAAAGACCTAGTAGCGAAAATCATGAAAAAAACAGCGCGACACTCTTCATATAACGAATTAAACACAACTGCACGACTATGCTTGGATACGCTGAAGCAAAAATTGTCAGTTTATACATCAAGACTCAGGCGATATCAAATCTCAAGAAGCAGACGGAAGAATAACGCACAATATAATAAGTCAGCTAAAATGTTTTATAGAAGTCTTGGGAATAAAAGTACAGTAACAAACAACAATACATATCCCTCTAAAAATGAAATAGAAATGTTCTGGATGCAACAATTTGCAACACCTGTTGGCTACAATGATAACGCAGATTGGCTGTAGGAAGAAACAAAGTGCTAAGAAACTACTCCTAATATGATTTATCGGGCATTCTCGAAGGAAGAAGTGATAAATGTACTCCAGAAAACAAGCAACTGGAAATCACCGGGGCCAGATAAAATCCAAAACTTCTGGTGGAAAAAATTCAGCTGCCTGTACGAACGATTAAGTGAATTAATAAATGCAAGTATTGAAAACCCCAACACACTGCCTGATGTAATTACCAAAGGTATAACGTATTTAATACCGAAAGACTTTAATAACACAGAAGATCCATCGAAATATAGACCAATTACTTGTCTATCCACCTTATACAAAAGTGCACTAAATTTAAAGTTCACAGGTCAATTTTTGTGGCAAATATATATTTTTTTTTATTGATTGTGGGCGTGTCTCTAATCCGAATACGGCCATTTTTGTCATATCGATAAAGCCAATATTTAATGAAATTTGGCATGTTCACCTACATGCCAAATGTTCAATTTTTGGGGCAGATATATAGATTTTTGTCGATTTGGGCGTGGCTCTTGACCGATTTTGCCTATTTTAAATAGCGATTAATAACGAAAATAGATCTTAATGGTGGTGATAGATAGCCTTTCCACAAGAAGAAGTTCAAAGAGTTTGGGCAATACACTAAATTTAGCTATTCCCCTATAATTCTCAATGCACCATTTTTATATAAAGGAGTAATTAAGCAAGATTTCCAAGCAGTAGGAAAATAACCTTTTTCAAGAGATTTATTGAACAATTGTGCTAAGGGAGTACTAAGTCTATCTGTACAATTTCGTAATACACAAGAAGGTATACCATCTGCGCTCGGAATATTAGAATATTTAACACAAGAAAAAGCCTCATAAATATCAATTTCAGAAAATGAATGGAAACAAGTCAAAGGAATTTATTGAGTATTGGTACATGCCACTCTGAATATTCGACACAGAGTAAGATTTTTCGAAAAATTCTGAAAACATATCGGCAATAACAGAGTCATTTGAAGATATCGAATTATTATATCGCAAAGCAGAAGAAAAAACATCAACTTTACGTTTAGAGTTCACAAAACTATAAAACTTTTTAGGATCTCTAAAAAGGCTATTCTTTATAGATGACAAATAGTTAGAATAACATTTATTATTTAATGAATTAAATTCACGCCTAACTTTCTTAAAAAGCCTACTCTTTTTATTACGCACGTTACGTAGATGCTTATTGAACCACATGGGACAGGTAAAAGCAACCGTAGATGAATTATAAGCCACAATTGGGATCGAAACAGATATAGCCATGAAAAGATTGTTATAAATAGCTGATAACGAATCATCAATATCACAAAAATTAAGGTTCCATTGCAATTCTAATAAGACATGTCTAAGATTATCAAAATTGGTATATCGGTAATTAAATTTATTGACATTACTCATAGCTTTTTTATGATTAAAATTAATATTTTTTAACGTAATGATACTTGTCCTCAGGATGAACAAATGGGTCAACACGACAAATTTCAGTATCTATATCACTATAGAAAACTAAATCTAACAATTTATTATTTATGTTCGGAATGTTATTAAGCTGATACAAACATAAGTCGCAGATTTCCATTAAAAGTGTATCAAATAACTGAGAATAATCAGATGGAATAAAATAACCAAGATCTCCATCAAGAGTCCAACGAACGTTTGGTAGATTAAAGTCACCCAGTACTAATATGGAGTCACAGGGCTTAAGACGTAATGCAATTGATTTAATAAAATGTAAATGTTTTAAATAAATTGACAATTCAGAACACGGAGGAATATAAGATGATGTTATATATAAATCGACATTATTTAATCTAATTTGCACACAAATCAATTCCACATCTAGTGGTTCAGTAAAAAACACAAAGTTTGAAGATAAAGAACAGTGCACACCAATTAACACACCACCACCATTTTTAGAAATTCTGTCATTTCTATAAATGTGATAATCAGGACTTAAAACTTCAGCATCGAAAATCCCTGGCTTTAGCCAAGTTTCTGTTAACAGTCTCAGTCAATAGATTTTAATACAGTATTTTGCAATTTAGTATTTAGGCTTCGGACATTTTGATAAAGTACTGTAACATTATTATTTAGTTTTTTGGTAAATTAGAAGGGACATTAAGTTCAATAGGCACAGTTCTTCTATTGCGAGGTATAAATTCTTTACAAGGACACCATTCGGCCAGAATTGCTTATTCAATATACGCTCAAATAACAAATGAGGAAGCAGAATTTTAAAAGAACAAATTTCTCTCATGTTAGAATTATTAAATTTAAAAATGTTTATTCTATTCAAGTCGGCATCCGGAATAATACGCCTAATATATTTCATAACAGCTTCGGTTGCTGTATTTGCTGCCAGGCGTGACAAGAAGATAGCTTTCCGTGCCGGAACAACAGTCAAGTCATCATCAGATATAACAGGTGCCACCGTTGAAACACTTGGAATATTATCATTTAGATTTACATGGGATGAGCCAATATTATTAACAACTGATACATCCGAAGTAGGATTAAGAATAGAATTTGTAATATTATTAGTACTAGGTACATCAACAGACAAGGTGCGAGATACTGACTGATTGGAGTTAGAATTAACTGACCCATTATGCTTATTAGACATTACATTATTATTATCACCACTCACTGGAGGGTGAATAACAATAGATGGCACGTTATGAAGATTCTCTGTATTGGTCATCAATGGTATATCAACTGAACCTTCATTTGATACCATTGATGCCATAGCCGGTGATGTACCATAAGGTGAGAGCAAATCATGAGAATGACTTGAAACATTTACCGATAAAGTCGAACCGCGATCAGATAAAATTAGTAACCCATTAGTATTAATACCCACATTCGATGATTCTAAGACTTTACATTTATTAAAATGTTCTTGAAGTAATAAAAATTTATCAAGCAATTTTTTAAAGTCAATTCAATAAAGACAATTCATTAAAATTAAGTTGGGTATGTTTAAATAACTTAAAGAAATCCAGGTCAATTTCACGGCATTTACGACATGACCAACGAAGACCTTTAGCTCTATTTGAAATTTAGTCGAATTGCCGGCCATTAAAACCAGCACACTTAGCATGAAAAGCAGAATCGCATAACCAACAATACAAATATTTATCATCGATAACTTTACAAGATGAATAAGTACAAATTTTCAAGTCATAATCCTCCATCATTCAATTATTAGGATCCTTTACAATAAAAAATTAAGTACACAATAATCAACAAAAGTATAAAGAAAATGAAGAAAATAAAAGGTGTACTTTTTAGGAGTACTTTATATATTAGTTATAAATATTTGTATGTTAACGCAAAATCTCGATCACTGTTAACGAAAAATCTTAACACAGCCTGTAACGGCAACAGGTAGAGCCCAAAAGTATGCACGAAAGATCATTATTTTATGCCGATTAACATAAAACAGTGCAGAGCTGTATAAATGAATAAAGGAAAACAGCATATAAAGAAAATGACAAAATATAAGAGGAAAGTGCGAAATTAGGACCAAATCAACTTGAACCTAAGTAAATGCACTATAAAATGAAAGATTATCCAAATATAATTTATGCTACACTAACTGCAAATAAAAATATTCACAATAAAGCACAAATTAAGAATTATTACTTTTAGCCACCGCGAAACAAAAGCAAAATATAAGCGCGCACCAAAAACACGACTAAAATATCAAACAATAGTTGCCAGACTATACGAAGAAGTATACATATATTTTGTAATATATTATTTAAATCTAAGTAGTTTTATAATCATATTGTAGTATATATATTTTCTCTTAATTAACCCTTTTGAAAATGAATAGGATCGGACCATTTTTAGAACCCATATAAATTTTTTATTTCATTAAGCAAACAAAAAATTTAAAAATTTTCTGGCATATGTATAATTTTGAAATATTTTTAAATACAAGTAGGTATAGAAAAAGCAGGGTATAATAAAATTTTTTGTTCTTCAAAGAAAAAAATTGGAAGTAGCACAAAAAATAAATTTTTCAATAATCAAAGAAAAAAATTTAATTGAATAATATATCACGTGGTGTAGGGTATTTGATGGTCGAGCTTGACCTACTATAATATTTTCACTTGTTTAAATGATTTCTTTGATGCTGAATTGAAGGAGATTAATGTTGTTGTAGGGAACGATCTTCTTGCTATTTTGCTATTATATAGTTCACCTGAATTTTATGAGACATTCAGATGTGCGGTGGAATCACGTGATGAGCTGCCAAGTCCTGAAACTCTCAGAGTAAAAATTTTAGAAGAACTAAATTAACTAAAATCCAAAGAAGAAAAGTTGGAGCACAATGTTTTATTCTTGAAAAGTAATAAAAACAAATACAAAAATTTTACAAAAACTGAACGTCAAAATCATGAAAATAAACAAAAGAAAACTTTTAATAAGAAAGGTACGTGTTATATATGCCTTGTTTATTGCATCTCATTTTGCTCGAAGTTGTAAATTGAGA
Source organism: Crataerina pallida (assembly GCA_949710015.1). NCBI lineage: Eukaryota > Metazoa > Arthropoda > Insecta > Diptera > Hippoboscidae > Crataerina > Crataerina pallida. The sequence goes on from OX453289.1 coordinate 15,204,058, forward strand.
GAAAATCAACATGTAGCAGGAAAAGTGAATGATGGTCTTATATAATAAGAAAAAATCATTAAATATATAGCGGATAAAGGATGTGAGATGACGTTTCGAAAAGATTTCGCAACTGTTTTTATAAATGGCAAACTAATAATAAAAGCTAAGCGAGATGGAAATTTGTAATACATAAATTCACAAATGCAGGCCAACATGATGGAAGATGCAAATAAAGCTATAGATGTTTGGCACAGATGTATTGGTTACTTAAATGAACACGATTTAAAATTGATGTTAAAATTTGTTAATGGTTTAAAATAAAAAAATAAAATTAAAATGAAAAACTGTCTCCTTGCGAAATTTGTATCAGCGAAAAACAAACAGTAAAACCGTTTCCAAAAGGCAACAAAAATTGCACAAGTAACGCTTTGGAAATCGTTCATAGTGACGTCTGCGGATCAATGTGGACCATCACTTTTAGGATGTAGATATTTTGTTACTTTTACGGACGATTTTTCTCGCTAAACTGATGTATTTATATTGAAGCAAAAATCTAATGTCTTGAGTGCATTTCAAACTTATAAGAATATGATGGAGAAATATAAAGGACGCAAAATTAAGTGCCAGACGGACAATGGTGGAGAATTTTTTAACAAAGCTTTTGATGATTTTTTAAATAAATGTGGTATACAAAGGCGGCTTAGTGTACCTTACACTCTTTAACAAAATGGCTTGTCTGAGAGTAAAAATCGCACATTGATTGAAATGGCTCGCTGTATGTTAAAAGATGCAGGTGCTCCACCAACTTTTTGGGCAGAAGCTATTAATACAGCATGCAAGGAACAGATGTCTTACAAAATCATTAAATGGACATTAACACCATCAAATAACATCAATTTTAAACCGTGTTCATTTTCTTATAAGGTGTGGTTGGGAAAGATTCCAACCGTAGCTTACATGAAACCCTTTGGTTTAAAAGCTTTTGCGTTATGCAAAGATAAAACACTAAACAATTTCGAATACAGATCAAAGTTTTATGTTCTTATGGGCTATTCCAATGTTATTAAAGCATATCAATTATGGTCCCCTGAGACCAAAAAAGTTATACACAGCCTAGACGTAAAGTTCTTTAATGAAATGTATTTTAAAAATAAATTGCAAAAAATATCCGAAAACGATAATTATGATTATGATTTTTATTTTTCTTACCGTCCTGTTAATTTGATGGAAACGGACAACATTGTAAGCGGAACTGATGTGAATGAATCTTTAAATGAACAACAAGAAGATGATTCGAACACAAATATTCAACCATCTACAAGTATGTAAAAAAAAACATTGTAAAGGCCGGCCACGTATATGTAGAACTGGTAAACCAGGTCGTCCCAATAAGATATAGCAAAATATAAACACTGAAAACAGTGATAATGAGGAGGATTTTGTGGGTTATGAAATGGCAAATACGGTTGTTTATGACAATCCGAAGACTTACGATGACGCTATTGAAAGAGAAGCAATAAATTGGGAAACAAAGATACAGAGGACTGTAGCGTCATCAAGTACTGAGTCGGAATATCAAGCTCTAGCAAGAGCAACTAAAGAGGCTCTTTACCAAACATATAGAAACGAGGCACCATTTTATAAGAGAAAAAATTCTAAATAGCGAAATAAATTTTGAATATATGGAAACTGAAAAAATGCCTTACCAAAGGTTTACCTAACGAGAAATACCTTACATGTATGATGAAATTTTGAATATATTCATACATCTTCGTGCGGACGTGTTGGCGTATACGAAGAAGTATAAATATACTTTGTAATATATTGTTTAGATCTAAGTAGTTTTATTTATTTATTTATTTAATTAGGATAAATTATAAATACATTTACAATGTATGAGTAAAGCGCTTGGTAGCTTGACCATATTGCACTGCAATGAAGGATTATATATTATTATATATATTATTATTATATATTATTATACAAATAAGCAATGAAATTTTTGTTTGTTATATTAAACACATTAGCCAGAGAGTTGTTGATGCGTGTTTTAGGACACTCCAATAGATAATGACGAACTGAGGGAAATACGTTACATAAATCACACATCGTCGGTTCACATCCTTTAAATAAGTGTTGGCAGCTAAATAGAGTTTTACCAGTTCTTAGTCTTTTAAGCACTACCTATTCACTTCTGGTAAAGGAAGAGCAATAATTAGGTCTTTCAATTGTTGGGTTATGCTCTCTTAAAAATAAAGTGGAAGTCTCCAATATACTGAAGCATTTTTCTTTTTCACGCCATTTGTAGTAATTTAAGATAACTTTAGAAAAGCAAGGTGTGTCATATATTAATGGTAGACTAAATGTATCTTTAGCTACTCTATCGGCGGTGTGATGGAATCCAAATAATTTTTACTATATTTTGAAGATTGGGTTTATATAATATGCTGTTATAGGATCTTTTCTTATTACTTTTAAGAGCTAGTGAAGCCACCTAGGCCATCAGTACAAATTAAAGTTTTTTTATTCATCAACGCCGAATAATTAATTGCTTTATCTATTTCTGAAAGTTCAGCAATGAAGATTGCAGAATGAGAAGGCAATAAGGCCTGATGTAAAGTTTTGTAATAATAATTTCTTGTAATGTTCAGCAGGAGTTTCAGTAAGATGATAATCAGATAGAGAAACATCAATATTAACGTGGCATATTGTATGTGACATGGGTTGGGGCTTGGAAGGTAAAGGAATCTCTAAGTCCTTAATCACTTTGATGATATTAGAAATACCACAAGATTTTCTTTTAAAAGAAGACCTAGAAAGTAAGTCCCAAAAAAAATCATGTAAGCCATCAGTAGTTGATGTCAAGCATTTAGAAAAAAGTTGTACAGAACATTTTTCTAAACTTTGGAATACTGTAGTGTATCTAGCTTCGACTCTAAGAGCATCCAGAGGTGTAGTTCGAAGTAGGCCAGTAGCAGATCTATTACAGTTATTAAGTGCCGTATCCAACTTTTTAATATTAGCTTTAGACGTCCAACCATATGTAGTTAAACCATGAAATAAAATACCATTCGTAATACTTTTGCAGATGTTGATTGCCGTTTCAATATGAGGGCCTTTCTTTTTGGAACAAATGAGCTTTAATAAATTATTAGTTTTACCAATCCTGGTCACTAGAAGCTTAATATAATTATTCCATGATAGATTTTTGTTAAAAAGCAACCCTAATATATGCATTTCATTTTTAAGGTTCAAGGTATGTCCTCTTAGATTCATTGAAAATATGTTGCACTCACGTTTCTTACAAACATGTAAAATCTCGGTTTTTTGGCAAGATAGGACAGCTCCTCTGGTGTCTACCCATTTTTTCATTTTACAGTCAACTTTACTTAATCTTGTTTGAAGTATGTGTTTCTTTCCAGAAAGTACAGCAAAAATGTTGTCTGTATATATACCCACAAAATCGATGCACGACATATTTTCAAGAGATTTAGCTAAAGAATTAGCATAAATAGTGAAGAGTACAACTGGCAGAGGAGACCCTTGTGGGACTCCATTATCAAGTAAAAAGGGTTGTAAAATATGACCATAAATTTTTACAATAAAATTTCGGTTCGTGAGAAATGACTTCACAAGCTTCAAAATTACGTTTTTTTAAGTTATGTTTAAGTTGTGATTCCAGCATATGGCATAGAGAGTGCACCCCATGCTGAGGAATAAAAGTATGTTGAATTCTGGATAAATTATTTTTAGTAACTTCCAAAATCGTCTTGCTATAATTTTTTCAAAAATTTTGGAGACCACTGGCAGTAGCGAAATGGGTCTGTAACCCTCTAATGTGTTAGGGTCTTTACCAGGTTTGGGAACTGGTGATATTAAAGCTCTCTTCCAATCATGAGGATAGATACGGGATGATAGGATATTATTATACAAAACACAGAGCCTTTCTTTTAAAATAAATATTACCATAGAATACGTTATTTTATCTAGAGCGGGAGTTTTTCCTTTAACACTTTTTATATTATATTGTTCCATGCTTTATATTTAAGTTTAATCAGATTAGCTATATTGGAATTGAACCAAACTGGACTATTACGCGCTTTAGGTTTTCGACCTAAAGGGATAGTTTCGTTAGCACTTTTGCGAAGTATTTTTTTTATTTGAGCGGTTTCTTCAATAACGTTAAGACTAACGGGAGTTTTATTACAACAACGCAGGAAGTTATGAAATTGTTTCCGCAGGAAGTTATGTGATCTATTACATTAAGATTATTCTTAACAAAAAGGCAACACCAGCTTTTGCATAGGAGAAAGGTTTATTGTGATGAAATGCACATTAACCTTTGAGATATAGAAAATTTGTATTTCTATTAATTATGTTAGTTTCCTGTAATACTATGATATTAGGTTTGTGCTTAGTTATTAAAATTTCTAAAGCGTATTTATGATTTTTAAAGTCTTGTATGTTCCATTGTAGAATGTTTAAATTAAGACCAAAATCCATTTTAGATAAAATATTAAAATATATATTTTCTTCGCTTTTTTGTGTAATTTAGCTTTAGGGCTTCATTCGAGATTTACGTTGCTTTTTATATGCGTATTTAATTGTTTCACTGTCACTGGAATTAACAGTAACCATTATATTCTCTTCATTCTCTTCATTAGTTTTACATTGAATATCTACGTGGTCATCGACCTGATGTAACGGATGCGTTGTTGTTTTTGTAATACTATTACCTAGTTATAAGATTTGTTTTTTCTACACTTTTATCTTTTTTTACAGGGATAACGGTAGATTTCGGACTTTGTTGTTCTGTTGTGGAAGTAGAGTAATCAAGGTTGTCGTCGGGTTGATAATTTTCATGTATGTTAATATTAGTTTCTATGTTTCTATTGTTGTTATTGTTGTTATTGTTGTTATTGTTGTTATTGTTGTTATTGTTGTTATTGTTGTTATTGTTGTTATTGTTGTTATTGTTGTTATTGTTGTTATGGTTGTTATTATTGCTATTGCTGTTATTAACTATAATAGTGTTTGTAGAAACTACCTGAGCAAGGGTAGGAGAGTTACGATTTGGTTTGAATGGTTGCAAAGTATGAAGCGTAGGTCTGTTAAAGGTCTTCCAAGCATCTCGAATTGTACATCTATTTTATATTTTTTTACTTTGTTGACTGATTTATGTTTAGGGAGAGTAGGGCATGAGGTTTTGTACGAAGTATGTTTATTATTATTGCAATTAACGCAATATTTTCGTAAACATGACTCATGAGGGATGTTGAAACCACATTTTTTACATTTTTTACATTGCGGCAATGATTTTTTGTATGTACAAATTTTAAACAATTTTTACAATTTAAGGGATTCGGTATGTATTCTTCGACTTTGACCCTTTCCCAACCTAGTTTAATTGATTTGGGGCGCCGTATAAGATTAAATGTCAATATTGCAGCTCTAGTTGGTATAACTTTGTTTCCTTCCATTTTAGTTATCTTTCTCACTTCAATAACTTTTTGATCATTAAGAGCAGTAACGAACTCTTCTTCAGATATGTCTAAGATTTTCCTTGAGTAAATGCGACCTTTAGAACTGTTTAATGATTTTTGCAAGGTTATTTGAACTGGTACCGAATCTATGTATGTAGCCTTGAGGAATTTATCAGCAGTTTTTTCCTTGTGCGTTTTAATAAGCAGATCACCCGATTTCATTTCAACAACATCGGAATATTCACGCAAAATGAAATTAAATCCCTTTTCAATTTGGAACACGTTGTATGCTGAAAGACATTTGGGTATAACATCTTTTTGAATTCCAATTTCTGAAGCAACAACATATCTAAGTATATTTAGGAGGCGATGTAGGTAACGCAGGAAAATCCTCATTGCGTGACCGTTTTAATAAATTTTTTTGTTTTGGTCGATCAAGGATCGCAAAGCGATTTTGAACTGGGGGTTCAACCCCGTTCATTATAAAACAAAACCAAAAAAGAAACTTTATAAAAAGAAAATTTTATTCAATTCAAGTAAATTAATGAAAAAGAAAGTGAAAAAATTAAGTGTAACTGTTAAAATTAAACAAAACCGTTACAATAGCAAAAATACTGTTTAAGCACACCGTAAAAAATCACAACTTCACTCGGCAGTTGTTCGACAGAGACTGAAGTAGTTTTATAATCATATTGTAGTATATATAATTTCTCTTGTCAAATAAATTCTTCACTTCGCTTTCAATAATATTACTACCATTATTAACATCGCTTCATAAAGTCCAATTGCCTGTAGGCGTTTGTGAAAAAATAAAACAAAGAAAGTCAGGCAGATATACACATATTTACAATACAATATATATGTGTAATAACAACAATAACATAAAACTTTTATGACTTTTTTAATCGCATTTTTAAAGTTATAAACCTTATAAAACTTACATTCAGCTAGGATGAATTAAAAATAATAATAAATAAATTTAATATTTAAAATAAAATTCAAAGAATAGTTTAGAAACGTATAAAAAAACATATATTTTCTTACAAACTGCTTCAGCTGAGCTGAATTTGTAAAAAATACAATAATATGTTTAAATTTTTTAATTCGACAATTAGATGGAATTCAGGATATGAATTTAAGCAAAACCCCACAGATATTCGAAAAATATTTAATTCAGCCAAGCTGAATTATGCAAAAAGTAATATTTCGCCTACCAGTTCGAACTAACGACAATTTAAGTAAAAAATTGAATATAAAAAAGCTGAGTCAGTTTTGAAAAATTTTAATTCAGCTAAGCTGAATTATTAAAAAGGCCTACAAACTAACTTATCATTAAATGACAATTCAAGTTCAGTTAGCAAAAATGTTGATAAACTTGTAAAAATTTAATTTACATAATTGCCGACATTAAATAAAACATTTATCAATATAAGATCCATTCTCTTTCATTTAATCAAAAATTATAAAGAAACAAAGTAGTATACCTTCCCGGCGGACACCCTGTAGTAATTTTTTATAGATTAGGAACCTTTATAGTTATATTATATAACTGTACTAAATGTTTACATTCAGCTACACTGAATTGTAAAAATTGTGAGCTTTATCTAAATTATAAAATTAAGAACTTATTACTTAAAGTTATATTATAAATGTGATGCTGAATTATATAAAAAACTTAAGCTTCAGCTATTACTATTTATGAAGGTTTTGTCCAAAATTCGGTTATTTTTTGCTTGCTACTTACAAAAATCAAAGCAAAATTTATATTCAGCCATAATAAATTAAAACAAATAAATATGCTGAATTATATATATATGTATATATTTAAAATATATATATATGTATATATATATTTTGCCATAAAAATATTTCCCAAACACATGTGAGGAATATAACTCTCTGATCGCAACAAACGTAAGTTGAGTTTAATATTACAAAAATTAATAATAAAAAGTTCTTAGAATTGTTTTTCTTTTTAACGCTTACCTTTTGTGTAACTCTTATTTCAATTGTGTGCAGCTTTTTTTTTTAAGGTTAGGTTTGGTTTTCGTTTTTTTTTTTCGTTAATTAGAAGTTTATTTAAAAAAAATCCTCTTGTGTATAAATCATAAATCAGTTAAATTAGTTAAAAGTTATATTAAGTTGTTGTTGTTTTTATCGGTTTTTATTACAATTAATTAGTTAATTAATTAATTGAAGCTCTTAGCTAATCATTCAAAGTACGCAGAGAACAATAATTTCGTTTTTGTTGTAAAAAATCTATAAAAATTATTATTATTATTATTTATATATATTTTTTTGTTGTTGTAAAAAATCAGCTTCCAGAAATTTTTCTTAACGGTATGTATAATGTTGCGGTTAATTATCGACTTTAAAGAGGAAAGAGAGAAAGAATGAGAGTGAGAAGGTGAAGGTTTGTTTTTCTCACTCTTCTTTATTTTTGGCAGGGTAGTAACAGTTTAAAGAAATTATGAAATGAAAAAACTTTTCATTTTTTTTCTTAAATTTCTTGTTTTTGTTGCTGTTGTTTAATATTGTGGCCTAGTTTTACTTTAATGCTGTGTGTGTTTGTTAACATAATTCATATATATGTAATTTATGATATTTTTTTTATCTTATTGAAGTGATTTAATAATTATTATTATTGTTAGTGTAGAGTTTTTTTTTTATTTTACTGTACTAAATACAAATTATCTCTAAATTATACAATATTTTTATTTAATTAATTTATGTATTTAAACTATAACTATTGCTGTTATTGTTAATTTTCTACACTTAAGTGAAGTTTTGTTGGTTTTATTATTTTGGTTTCCCTAAAAAAAAATATGTTTTGCTAATTGTTTATAGATTTTTAATGAATTTCCATTTGACTAATATTTAATGATTGCCATAAATTATTCAATAAGTGTAAATACAGTGTTATAGTTAAAGTTGTTGCTGGTGTTTTATAGTTATTGCTGTATTTGTAAATTTTAAATTATATGCACTAAACTAAATTTTTTATTATTATTATTATTTTTTTATTATATTACAAAATATTTCTTTTATGTTAAAGGAATGTTAAGCATTTATTAATTTTTTTTCGTTGAGATTTTTTTGGTTTTTTTATTTTAGAATTTGTGAAATTTTTGTTTCTCTTAGTTGAAGTTTGAAAACGAAAAAATTATTGCACTAAATGTTTTTAATTTGCTATGAAATTGCAAATTCAGTTAAAAACTGTAAATAAATATATTTAAAATAAATTACTTAATATAGAGATAATTCAGAAATTGATGATAAGTGGAATTTAAAGCATTACATTTTGAATTTTATTATAGACGGAGTGTGTATGTATCAGCTTTAAAGTCGAGAGTATACATGGAGTATAGTTTTTTGTAAATTATGCGCGCGTCTGTTAAGCGACCCATATTTGGCACATCGATGGATGGGATAACTAAAGATATGCGTACCAGATTTCAAGTTCATAGGTCAATTTTTGTGGCGGATATTGAGATTTCAGTTGATTATGTGCGTGCGAAAGAGTTTTTCCAGCTGGAATTTGAACTCATGTGTTGCGTTGTATTGGTAACCGACAGTTGATATTATTAACATGAAAATCGAAGTTGGTGCGGTTGAACCTATTTTACAACAGGATACTTTTGATGAAGAATATGTGTACAAAGTTGCAGCTTGATGTCTAAAAATTTGCGACCGTGAGATATCCAACAAAAAAGTGCATTATTCACACGGACACACGGGCGGAAAGATTGCACCTTTTCTATTGATGCTGATAAAGATTATATATACTTATGGGGGTGTGGCTCGCCCCCTTTTATCAAAAATATATATACTTTGTATACGCCTCCTTCTGAGTGTTGCAAACGGAAGAACAAACTTAGTGTGCCCTCATTACTAAAAAGAAGGGTATGAAAATAGCAAATAATATAAATATTGAAAATATTTCACAATGTTGCTCTTATAAAAAAAAAGGATTTCTAACATTTCCTTCCATTTCGTTAAATTGTCTCTTTGAAAATTTGTGAAAAATTTAAGTTGAAAATTGCAATGTTTAGAAACCACAATTTTCATCATTTACTTACAAAAATTTGTGAAAAATTTAAGTAATGTGTATGTTAGTGTATGTGTCAAGCTGGAGGTATTGTATTAAGTTTTTTCTTCAAATGAAATTTTAATAGAAACTATTTTACAGTTTTACATATGCTTGTGTAAGAGCCTAGCATATAAGGAAGATCTAGGAGAGTAACGTATTATATTTTTCGTATATTTCTTGCTTCTATGCATAAAAAAAACAATTTTATTAAGTTTAGAAAAACTTATATGTAATATGATCTATACATTTAATATTATTTTATGCTCATCTCTTAGCAAGTGTCAGTGAGTATATAAAACGTAACTTTTCTCTCTAGGAAATAGTGTTTAAATTAAATCAAATCTTAGGACCTTCCTTATGTACTTTTAAAAAAAAGTTATTTGGCTTCAGCCAAAAATCGATTTAACCACGTCCGTTTGACCGTCTCTCCGTCCATTTAAATTTGTGCTAAAGCTACAGGTCGCATTTTTAAAGATATTTCGATGGTAAAAGGGCGTATCTTAACCCAAAGATTCGTACTATTGACAATTACTTAAATTGCACCATTTTTACAACCCCTCCTTATAAAACGTTTTTTTATGCCCTCCACATTAGTGATTAGGATATACAAAGTTCGTCCTTCCGTTTGCAACAGATTTTACAAAAAACCATGTTGACCATAAAACTAAACTTGCAAGCTGGTTCATAATACATATACCATTAGAGGGCGTATTCACATACCTGCCACGCTCACTATAGTAGATGTGGAGAGTATTTAAGATTTGGCCTAAGCCAAATTTAGTTTTCTTACTTGTTCTAAATAACTCTTTATTTATTTATTTATTTATTTGTAATTATAAGACCTTAGCTAAATTTATAGCCAATTCATAAATATATTGAAATTACATAAATGAAATTACATAATAGTATCTATGATTAATGGTTAAAACTAAGAAGCAGCAACCTCCGTCGACTACAGCAAACAACAACAACGATACCGCAGCTAAAGCTGGAACAGAGTAAGTATTGTAAAAATTTACTTACATTTATAGAAAGAATTAACTTAAGAATAGGTTATTAATAAGGATACAGTAACACAAATTATAGTAAGTGTATACAATGTATATGCATATATGTATATAAATAAGTATATATTAGTGCTAGGGCTATATATACATGAGTTTATGTCTATAAATACACATTTACAAAGACCAATTAAGTATGTAAATAGTAGAAGCCAAGCAACCGTTTATTATTAGATCTTAAAATATTGTTCTTAAAAGAGACGACTGATTCGGACAAGGACACGTGAGAATAATAATCATTAAAGTCTTTACAGGCTAGCGAAACGACCAAAACATTTCACAATTGGTCCGACATTGCGGAAGAAAAATTGGAACATAGTGTCTTAAGAAACGGGCGAGTACAACAAAAGATATTTCATTTAACAACAACGAACTATTAATATCTCCCTTTATAAATATATATATATAAATGACATTCCCAGCATTTATCTTCTTTGTTCGAGCGAAGGAAGGTCAATTAGTTTAAGGCGGTTTATGTAAGGTGGCAGGGGTATAGCAGTGTTCCATTCTAGACCTCGCAAGGCAAACAGTAGAAATTGTTTCTGAACAGCTTCTAACGAATTAATGACCATACAACGGAGGCATATTCAAGTGTAGGTCTGAACAATGCTGTATATAGTCTCTTCGTAATATACGGATCTGTAAATTCCTTTGACCATCTTTTAATAAGGCCTAACGCACCTCTTGCTTTATTTATGATTGAATATATATGAAGATTGAAAGTTAATTTATGGTCGAGTAGGACGCCCAGGTCAACAAAGGACATAACGTTATCTAGCAAATCATTTCATCATATCATCATCATATAGTATAGACTCTATACAATAAAGTGAGGAAAATGGTGCAGTTCTATAAAGAGACATTTTTTTGCATTTAGAAAGGTTTAACGTCATTTGATTTATATGACTTATATGACACCAATCAACAAGGGAAAGTAAATGATGAGAAAGAGTACACACGTCAGTTACGCTTTGAATATTATGAAATAATTTAACATCGTCGGCGTATATCAGAATATTTCTATTGCTAATAACATTAGTGAGATCGTTTATGTAGAGAACAAAAAATAGCGGACCCAAATGGCTACCCTGTGGAACTCCAGAAAGAACATGAAGTGTGTGTTTTACGTCTATACTCATCGTAGAGACTTTATTAGACGTTTTGTAGGGAATTAAGCGTCCCTGCGCCCCCCCGAAGGAGGTCCCAACTTTAGAACTTACATTATAGGCCATGTAAGTTCACCCCTTGGTGACAGGGTTTTTTGCCATGCACTACCAGCGATTTTACAGCCCCCGCGAAGCTCCCACAAGGGGGCCTACCCAAGAGTACGTACTGGCAAGAACCTTAGTTCTTGGGGCTCCAGTACCCCGCGGTACCAAACTTAGTCTTTGGTAGGACTGTCGATCACTTGATCTCCCATTGGTATCCTATTGGTGTTATGTTTGCTAAAAGGTAGTTATTGATCCCTAGGAATTTTTCCAGGGGATTTTATATAATATTCTTTTTGCATTTTTGTTTTGGCCCCGTGATCCTTGGACGAAGCACCTATACCGGTACTCCGTTTCAGGGCGGGGCCCAACTCCAGAAGGAACAGAGAATATTAGTGAGTATGTGGATTTGTATAGAACTCTTTGAATGCGGTTACGTAAATAAAATGAAAACCATCTGACCAAAGTAGGCGGAAATCCCATTTTTGCTAGTTTAAGTATAAGTAAGTCATGATTTACTTGATCAAATGCTTTACTAAAATCCGTAAAGATGACGTCAGTTTGGGAACCCTTGGAAAATGATTTAATAATGTTACTAAAAAGCTTTAGTAAAATTTACCACCGCAGAAACCGTGTTGGCAAGGAGAGATGACGGATGAAATTGATCGTAACAATCTTTAAGAGACAAGAAACTCAAACAATTTAGGTATAAAACTAAGGTATAAAACTAATGCCTCGGTAGTTTTTGATACATTGCCTAGGACCATTCTTATGCAAAGGTATAATGGTGCTAAGTTTCCAAATTTGCGGAAACTCACCCATCGATAGAGACAAGGTAAATAGCTTTACCAAAGGCTTACATAAAACATTTGCACAATTAATTAGGATGCAAGATGGAATTCCATCTGGGCCAGGTTTGTTAGAGTATTTAAGACTGCGTAATGCAGTATACACCTCGTCCTCAGACAAAACAATAAATGGAAAGATATCAAACGTTTTAATTTCATATGGATAGTGCATGTTATTATAGTGTTTATCGGTGTAGGTCGCACTGAAAAAAGAGGCGAACATATTGGCTATTTCCGTGGAATCAGATGATTCTATATTACCGTTACGCATGAAAGTTGGCAGTAAGGTGGATTTGCGTTTCGAGTTGACAAATTTATAACAGTTTTTAGGATTTGTTCTAAAACTTATACTCATTTTGCATATATAATCACTATAGCACTTCTTACTCAGAGTAACAAATTTGTTCTTTGCCAATGTGTAACGTGAAAAATCGGATATTAAGCCAGTTTTTTATAACGTTTAAATAACCTGTTACGCTCATTGCGAAGCATTTTTAATTCCCTTGAGAACTAGATAGGACTAGTGTCGATAGAGTTTCTGAAAATTACAGGGACGTACATAGATATCGCATCGTTAACAAAGCCATAAAACTCAGTAATTAAGGCTTTTATAGAATGTGAGTTAGTGGAGGTATAGTTCGTAAATACGTATGATAACCAATCGTTCATACAAATATAATTAGCTTGAGAGAACAAATATTGAGGTTTACTTGTATTGTCAAGAGAAGAAGTATTGTTAAGAATTTCAAGAGATGTGCAGATTGTAGGATGATAAATGTCTTCGGGATTAACTAACGGATTAGTTCGTGTTTGTAGAAAAAACCAGATCGAGCATTTTATTTTAAACATTTTTATTTGTATTTATTTGAGACAAACACATTTTGAAAATACCTGCGAAAAATTCGTCGTAATTGCAGAAAGTATAAGAAGGACTTAACCGATCAGAATTGTCATCATAAATCCATGATACCATAGAAAGATTAAAGTCACCTAAAGTAATTAGGAGATCATTAGTCTTAAGTAAGTTGTTAATATGACATAAAAATGACACATGATGTAAGTAGACAGCTATATCTGAAGCAGGAGAAATATGTGAATTTGTCCTATTGTGTAGTTTAATGCGGACTCCAACAATCTCTATATCGCCAGTATTATTATATGTTGTATTCTCGGAAGGAAAGAGGTTTTAAACAGCTTATAAGACCCCACCACCATTTGTAATAAGCCTATCTTGTCTATATACAGTGAAGTCACAACAGAATAATTCGGAACTAAGTACGTTCGGTTTTAGCCATGTTTCAGTAAATGCAAAGAGATGATAATCACTGCTAGCACTATCTATGTATAAATCATGTATTTTGGTATTAAGTCCCCTCACGTTTTGATAAATAATGTTAACTGACTTATGTGACTTATATTTAGTTTTTTGAGTCATTAGATGCAGTAGTAGGAAAAACAGCTTCATTAAAATATTTCATCCTCTTACGTGGTGTAAATTCTCTTATGAAAGCAGCCGTAGGCCAAAAATCTTCGGAGTATCAAAATTCTGTTGTGGGATAAATATTTTAAAAGAGGCCACTTTACGTGGCTGTTGACTTTTAAGTTTCATAACACTTACAGAGCTTCTAATATCTTAAAATATCTTCTGTAGGTGTATCTGCAGCGACACGACTTAAGAAAATTTGTTTATGTGGTGGTATAATACGAAGCTGAATAGGATTAAGACTTCTAAATAACGACCGACTTGACGTGGGCAAGTCATCAAGCTGACCTGTCGGACAAGATGGTGCAGATAGTGGGGCATCTGACTTAGCTATATGGTCCACCAATTTAACCACACCCGGCCCAATTGGCTGCGGTGACTTCAATAATTGATCAACCAGTATAGACGGATTAACAGACGGAACAACTGCAACATTATCTGCCCTCTTGTCCGCCAAAGTTGATACCACACCATTTACAATATTGCAACGAGCGTTAGTTATGTTGTCCTGTGAAGGATGAACTACAACAGAAGGAATGTTCTGTTTAACAACAGCAGACGTACCGTTGTCATCCAATCCGTCAGCCAACACAACAGATCTAACACAGGGAGAGAGCGACGCTTCAGATACAGAATTTTTCGAGCCATGTATGGAGGGGAATGAAATACTAGTTACCCACTCCTGTACACTACAAACATCCTTCACATCACTGCTTCGTTCAAGCAATTTACAATTATAAAATGCCTCTTGCATGGCATTAAACTTTTCGGTCAACTTTATTAAATCTTAATTTAAAGTTGAAAATGACGATTGAGTAAGCTTAAACAACTTATAATACTCAATATCCATCTTCCTACACTATTTACAGGACCAGCTTTGGTTCTGTTGGTTATGTAATCAATTTATATTGAAAAAAATTGCAATTCTTTCTATTTTTCAATAAAATTTGAAGAAGAATTGTTAAGTATAATAATTACAATAGTTTTGATAAATTTAGGCTCGATCGAAATATTTTTAGAACCTCTTCCCTTATATCAAACTATTATAAAAGAAATCTTTATATGACGATATTTTGTATTTCTTAATATTTTTGAAAAAATTTGTTAATTAATTGTTAATTAGTTTAATAATTGACTATAACAAATTTGGGCTCATATTTTGAACCATTCCTCATATAACCCTTTTGTTCTAAATAATTATTTATATGGCGAAAATTCTTTATTGATATTTTTTGACACAATTTGGCAAAGAATATTTAAATAGTTTAACAAATTTGAACCTGATCGTACCTGTAATCAAAAACATTAAGTAAATTTTTGGCTTCATAGTTTTATCAATAAGAAATATATGCGTTATAGGACAATAACAAACCCATATGTACTTCAAGAGACTGAATTACATCCAGTAAAAAAGTAATATTTCAAAGAAAAAAAAGAATGGTATAAGGCGGTCAAAATGTAGCATGTGTAATGCAGTTGGAATAAAATTCAGATCATATATCTCAATTATTTTGTATTTTATTTAAATGAAGTCGGTGTATAGCATAAAAGCCTAACATTAATCGAAATATACGTACACAATGAATTACTTACACAATCTTCTTCTTTTACTTGTAACTCGTAACATGTTGTAACATTTCAATATTGTGCTTTGGTGTACATTTTAGTAAATGAATAGCTTGCAAAGTTATGTCTGCTTATACTGCATTGCTATGACATACATACATATGATACATGATTCTCTTGCATATTGCATAAATACCCATATACATATTTTTGAAAATCTATCTATTTGTTGGCATATCCGGTGTAATTATAAACATACATACGTATGTGTCTTTGTACTTTTATACCCTGCTCGCATTGTGGCAAAGGGGTAAATGCCACACCCATCTTCAATTATACTGAATGGATTAGGATTCATCAAAATCTAAATCGATTTAACCATGTCTGCCTGTCTGTCTGTCTATCAATGTAAATTAATGCTTAAGCTACAAGTCAAATTTTCGAAAATATTTCGATGAAATATGGCCTAGTACCAAATTTTCTTGACCCAAAGATGTGCAGAATTAAAAATGGTTTAAATTGGACCATTTTTAGAACATCTCTTCATATCAGGTTTTCTTATAAAGAGAAAATAAAATCGCAATCCTTAATACGTTTTGACAAAATTTGGTGAAGAATAGATAAATAATAGGCTGTAAGAAATTTAGACCCGATCAGATCATTTTTAGAACCCCTTCCCCATAAAACGGTTTTTTAAAGAGTGACATATATATATAAAGTAATTGTAGCATAATTTGTGAAATTAACTACAGTAGGGCATTAAATAATTGGGCTTGACGGACTAGAGCATTTTTATTACTTATTACTTTTATCTGATTGTTTACTTACTTTCATGTTAGATATCTTTATGTATATATAGGCATACGTGTTAATACCAGTTATTATTATTATTATTTCTATTGTAGTGTGCATATAAAATAATGCACACCTGCGCCAATTTAATTGACACAAATTCTCAGGTATGATTTAATTTCATATTTATTATATTATATAATTATTCTTTATTCTCATTCTTCTTCTGACCTTAACTTTAATAATAATTGTAATACACCTGACATACAAACACACTCACTCTTAATGAATCAAAAAACTATGTCAATAACTTTCTTCTCCTTTTTCAATACGATCTAGTTTAATAACCCAAATTAAAATTAAGCTAGGTAAGCAATACAATTTTATTTTTATTTGTTAGTGTAAGGAAGCTTTGTAAATTATTATATAAGTAATGAAATTTGAAAAATAAAATCAGACTTAAACTTAACTTCGTTTTTCTAATACCTCTTTCAAAAATTCACAAAAATTTTTAATTGTAAAATACCCAGCGAATAATCGCGGGATTCTTAAGTTGCGCGACGTACTACAATTATAGATAATAAGAATAATAATAATATAAAATTAAACAATAATTTATTATACTTTCCTAACATGGCGATCCTGCCAGATATTTATAATAATTAAATAATATTAATCCTATATAATTTATAAACATACATTATTAAATATACGCTTTGCTGACCGATGCAAACATACACCCCGACTGGTCCAATCACACAAGTGCCACCGTATACGCCGACTCCTATTCCCGGCCCAAAACGCCTAAAAGGAGACAAAACAACAAATTGTGCAAAAATTACAAAGAAAACGTGGTGGTAGAAAAATAAGACACTCCAGAAAAATCAGAGAACTCCACCAAATTAAAAACATAGCCACTGGTAAAAATAAAGAAGAAATAATTAAATTAATTAAAGAAGAAAGAAAGAAATGGGACTCACAAAAAGCGAACAACAAGAAGAAATCACAATATACAACAGCAACGTCGGAGGACACAGCAATACACACACCACAATAAAAATACAATAATTGTAATTGCAATATGCATTATAATAATATACATTATAGCTATATAAACAAAAAATTAAATAGAACCATAAGTTTGTCTAATGTATAAGTAAATAAAACCAAAAACAAAATTTATTTTATTTTTCTATACAAATTTTATATTCGCAAAAAAAAAATGACAAAATAAAATAAAAAATATAAGAAAATAATATATAAATATACACAAGCACATTACACAAAACAAATTCCAAAATAATTTTCGTATGGACCAATCGACTGAATTATTGCAAAACCTTTTACAAATTGAAACCAATTTAAAGAAATCCTCTAATCGTCCATGCAAACAGGAAACTATTGAGGGAAAATTAGTAGAATTTGAGACTATTAAAGACAAATTCCAAAAACTAGATTAAGAGAAAATACCTCTGGAAATAAAAGTACAATTTAAAAATACCTACATTAGTCTAAAACAAAATTTTGAAGAACAGTTAAGAAAAATGGCTTTCAATATGGAATTGGCAATGAAAACATTTCCCATCTTTTCGGGCAAATTTGAAGAAGTTGAAAACTTCTGCAAATTTGTGGAAATACTATCTAAAAATCTATCCGAAAATGGTAAAGCAGATTTACTGGAATTTGTTTATCATATCAAATTATCACAAAAAGTTAAAACTGCTATAGGCCAAACACAAACACCAAACACTTTAGAAGAATTGTACACCTCCATTAAAAATACATTTAAAAACCCACACACAATACCTACCCTACAGAACACACTCAACAACGTGGCAGTGTTGAAAATTACAGAGACGAAATAATAAACAACAGCTGAACGAAAAGTTATAACGAAAATGAATGATAGTTATGCTCTCACAGTATTCAAAAAGGGCATCGATGAAAAATACAAACAGACCCTATTCGCTGCACAACCACAATCCTTAACTCAAGCAGTCAACTTAACATTAGAATTAGAAAAATACCAAAGTTTCCAAAACAAATCTCAAATATTAAATATAAACAAACCACGAAACAAATATCAACACACACCCCAACATTCGTACTGGGACAACAACCAAAGAAATTTCAACACTCAAAGAAGCTTTACACAAAGAAACAGAAACACCACATTCAACAACAGAATACCAACAATGAACACATACAATAATTTCAGACACAACTCTAACATGCAAAACAATGATTCCAGGTATTATCCTAACATGCAACACAATAATATAAGAAATATGCAAAACAACAATAATTTCCGACAAACCCCACAGAACAATGCCAGGTATCATCAGAGATCCTATAATGTTAATCCAAATAACAGAAGAAGACAACTAAATGTTGTACAGAACCAGGAAATTCCGCTGGTGATGGACGACACCATCACTGGCGCATAAAAACTCACAAAATTCTTAACATAGCAAACAAAAATACCTTTTACGTAACCCTTCACACTAAGCAGAATAAAGTCATAAAATTTCTAGTAGACACAGAAGCTGACATCTCAATAATAAAATCATATATCGTACAAATTACAAAAGCCAAATTAATAAGCAACACATATAACTTAACCGGGATAACAACAGAAACGATAAGCAGGATTAGAACAACATTTTTACAAATCAAAATTATCACATGAATTCCATGTGGTAAAAGATAACTTTCCAATTACAACAGATGGAATAATCGGAATAGATTTCCTAAAGGACACCATGTGCAAATTAGGCTACAAAACATTAACATTGGAAATCCATACGGACAATGAAGATATTATATTGCTAATGCAATCAAACAAACCCAAAATAATCACTATACCACCCAGACCAGAAATTATACACCCCATAAACATAAAATTAAAAGAAGATGCAGTCGTCTTAAACAAAGAACTTCAGAAAGGAGTATTTATAGCAAATTGTATAATTCCACGTAATGGCATAAAACATATAAAAATTTTAAACACATCAACACAAACCATAAATCTTAAAAATATTAATGTACAATCTGAGCCTCTTCAAAATTACCATGTACTTAATGCGAGGCCACAAAACAAGGCTACTAAAGAACGATTAAAGAGACTACTAAACACCATAAATATAAATCAAGAGGACAAAATTGCTAAGAACTCATTAATAGAGATATTCACAGATTTTCAAAATATATTTCACTTAGACGGAGGAAAACTCATGACAAATAACTTTTATACACAGAAACTTCAAACATAAGATGACACTCCAGTATACATCAAAAATTATCGACTACCACAAACACAAACTGAAGAAATTAATAAACAAGTGCAGAAATTAATTGACGATGACATAGTAGAACCTTCAGTAAGCCCGTATAACTCACCCTTACTAATAGTACCTAAAAAGACAACTGACAACACACAAAAATGGCGTCTTGTAGTAGATTTTCGAAAATTAAATAACAAATTAGTAAACGTTAAATTTCCACTTACCAGACTGGAAGACGTTCTTGACAAATTGGGAAGAGCTAAATACTTTTCTACTCTAGATATGACGAGTTCATTTCACCAAATCAATTTAGGCAAAAACTCCAGACCTCTAACAGCCTTTCAACGAACAAAGAACATTACCAATTCAAACGACTACCTTTCGGTCCCAAAATTTTATCAAACAGCTTTCAAAGGATGCTCACAATAGCCTTAAGCGGACTAGACTCTAGCGCATTTCTCTATGTAGACGTGTTTGGCTGCACACTTAAACATCACAGCGACAATCTAATAAAAGTTTTTACAAGATTAAAAAAATATAACTTGAAACTCAATGCCACCAAATGCAATTTTTTGAGACCTGAAGTTATACACCTTGGAAACCTAATAATCAAAAACGGTATACAAACTGACCCATCAATATTCAATATAATAAAAAATTATCCCATACCCAAAAACGCAGACGAAGTGAGACGATTCGTCGCACTTTGTAATTACTACAGAAGATTTATAAAAGATTCCGCACAAATTGCAAAATGCTTAATCTCATTATTAAAAAAGCATCAACCCTTTATATGGTCAAACGAATGTCAAAAGGCATTTGAAACTTTAAAGGAAAAATTGATGCACCCTCCCATCCTGCAATACCCAGACTTTGACAAACCGTTTATTTTAACAACAGATGCCTCAAATTATGTTTTAGGAGCCGATCTATCGCAAGGAGAAATTGCACACGACTTACCAATTTCATATGCAAGTGCCACACTCTCAAAGCACGATATAAATAAACCCATAATAGAAAAAGAACTACTTGCTATACATTGGGGTATAAAATTCTTCAGACCATATCTCTACGGACACAAATTCATGGTCGTTACAGATCACCGACCATTAGTATCATTATTTACTCACAACAATCCTTCATCCAAAATGATGCGCATAAGGATGGAATTATGCGATTATGACTTTGCAATAAAGTTAATGAAAAATTAAATAAGATAAATAATGATGCCCAAAAATTTATTAGTATATTGTATAAACGATAAATTAATACAATTTAAACTAATAAATGAATATCAAAATAGTCCACACGGCGGACATTTAGGAGTTAGAAAAACGCTCCTAAAACTTAAACAAAGGTATCTATGGAAAAATGTGAATAAAATGATTAAGAATTTCGTGAATAATTATAAAGAATGTATGATAAATAAACAAATAAAACATGTAAAAGAACCTCAAATTATAACAAGCACACCCACTACAAGCTTTGAAGTAGTAGAAATTGACACAGTAGGACCATTAAGAATAGCCAATGGATTTAGGTATATACTAACCATGCAATGTGAACTAACAAAATATATAATAGCATGTCCGATACAGAGTAAAGATGCTAAAACAATAGTGAAAACGATTGTTGAACAAGGATTACTAAAATATGGTCATTTCAAGATACTAAAATCAGACAGAGGAACTGAATTCACAAATGAACTACTGAAAAACGTATGTGATCTACTCAAAGTTCAACAAATATTTTCAACCCCTTACCATCATCAAACTTTAGGCTCTTGAATGAAATCATCGTGTCATGAATGAATATATGTTGTCATTCGCAGAAAATGACAATTGGGATAAATGAATACCATATTACTGTTTTGCATATAACACCACCCCACACATAACAACTTGATACACACCCTATGAATTAGTATTTGGAAAAATAGCCTATATGCCAAATGATAACATTAATATAAATGAAACAAATAAAAAAGAATTCTTAGAAAACGAAAAAAGTAAAAGAACACTAAACAATGACGTTAAAGAAAGCAGACCTTTAAACTTGAAAGTAGACTGCGTATTATTAAAGAACATGACTAGACGAAAAAATTACAAACCATATATTGGTCCATACCAAATAATCGCTAGAAATGGTGTAAATTCCATCATCAAAATAAATAATACGTTAAAAAAGTTTAACAATAATATACTAAAACCATATAAAATAAGAATCGTAGAATAGTTAATATTAAATCCTATTTTTAATACATTTTAAATACATTAAACATAAACTATTTTTAAAATAAAAAAAAAAAAAATTTTTCAGAAACAGAAAAAAAAATTTTAAACAAAAAAAAATCTGTAGGATAAGAGTGTAGTGTGCATATAAAATAATGCATACCTGCGCCAATTTAATTGACACAAATTCTTAGGTATGATTTAATTTCATATTTATTATATTATATAATTATTCTTTATTCTCATTCTTCTTCTGACCTTAACTTTAATAATAATTGTAATACACCTGACATACAAACACACTCACTCTTAATGAATCAAAAAACTATGTCAATAACTTTCTTCTCCTTTTTCAATACGATCTAGTTTAATAACCCAAATTAAAATTAAGCTAGGTAAGCAATACAATTTTATTTTTATTTGTTAGTGTAAGGAAGCTTTGTAAATTATTATATAAGTAATGAAATTTGAAAAATAAAATCAGACTTAAACTTAACTTCGTTTTTCTAATACCTCTTTCAAAAATTCACAAATCTTTAATTTTAAAATACGCGGGATTCTATAATTATAGATAATAAGAATAATAATAATATAAAATTAAACAATATTATATTATACTTTCCTAACACTATACATACCACACAAGCACACACACATATTATATATATTTTATATAAATTCCAAACAAAGAAGAAATTACAAAATGTTTGCATAATATTATAACACTTTTCCCATATAGCTTAAAATATTTATTTTGTATATCTACACACATTACATATTTAAATACCTTATAACAGGAGAGGAAAGGTAATCAAAACAAAGCCTTGACACTTAAACAATAATCATTAAAGAAATTTCCTTCGATAACAAAATATTTACAATAAAAATCTAATCGAAAATGAATTATTTAAAAACAAGAAGAAAAGTTCGGTTGAGACCGAAGCTTAAATACCCTCCACCTTTATTATTATTCAGGTCATTTTTAAACAACAAATAGTGTTGTTTTTTTTAATTATAGGCGTTTGCGTTATTCAATCACGCCTATTTATGGCATAGTGTTAGATAAAAGTACCACTTATATATATACCAAATTTCAACTTTATAGGCGATAAATAATTTTTTAAAGGTACAATTTTTCGAGGTATGTTGAGATTTTCGTTTATTGTGGGCGTGTCTCTTAACCAATTTTTCCCAATTTCAATACGGAGCAGCGAAATTCAATTCGATATCTCAAAAATTACGACCGTGAAAGTGCCAATAACAGACGGACACACGGACGGACATATCTCAAACAATTCCTCTTTTCATACTGATGAAAGAATATAATATAAGAATATATATGGTTTGTGGAGTCAAGAATCAAGAATATATATTCTTTGTAGGGTCTCTGACGCCTCCTTCTGGGTGTTGCAAACGGAAGAACAAACTTAGTATTCCCTTATCACTGAGGTAGAGGGTATAACAATTACACACACACATATATTCACTGTTACACGCTAGCTTACATATTAATATGTATGATATATGCCAACCAATCACGTTATACATTCTTGTTTAGAGCATCCATTTTCAAAAGAGTTCCCCTTTGGGCCAATACATTTTCTTGGATCAAATTTCATCAAAATATCTCTAGAAATGTGACCTGAAGCTTGTACACAAATTTAAAGATACAAGACAGACTGATGGACATGGTTAAATCGTTGTAGAGAGGGATTCTTTAGTGACTTTTTTTAACACTTATTCAAAAGTTATTTTGAATTCCCGCTTCATAAAGCAATAAATCACCATTTTAAAATTTTTTCTAATAAACATTAATGTTTTAGGTTTACTGTCGATTAAAAAAATTTCAATTTTGAAAAATAAATTTATATACAAATATGAAACGGATTTCTTGCCACTTAAAGTTTTTTCTTTCGAAACGTAATGCCTTCTAGGGTAAAAAACTATTATTACCAGGATTCTAATGAATTTTTTTAAACATTATCTATTTAAACTAAGATTTCAGTACATATTCCAAACTTTAACCAGCTGGAACTAACCCCACTTCCTCATAAGATTTCTTTCCCAAAAATTTGTAATTATGAATATTTTCTAATAAAAATAAAATATTAAATAATTAATTTGAATTTAATTATGGAACTATTTGCAGCACTTTATTTCTTATTTTATTGTATTTAATTTTATTTGATCTAAATCTTAACCGATTAAATCTATATTTAACACCTTCCTTCCCCATCTAAAACTTACTGTCGACAAATAATGCTTTTTAACGTAAAAATTATAATTTTCAACATTTTCCAACAACAAATTCAGTAAAAAATTGAAGATTTCTAAGTTTGAACAGAATCGAACTAATTTGGACCTTTGTCCATATGAGCCTGCTTCTGAAAAATATTGATTTCTGAAGCAAAAAATATTTTCTAAAGAAATTTCGTACATTTTCATTAATTTTGGATAAACAAAGTAATCCAAATTTCAACCCCCTTTCAACCCCCTTCGCCATTTGACCAAGTAATGCCTTTGTAAATCCTAATTAGGTTAACACAGACATGTTGTTATGACTTCCTTCACCCCTGGAATCAAAGGGTATATTAAGTTTGTATGGATGTTTGTAACGTCTAAACAGCTAAAGATAGGTGTAGTTTTTATTATACCGATCGATTCAGTATGAAAATGTGTCCGCCTGTCTGCCTACACAAATTTATTTTAAGTTTTTGGCCACAGCTTTTAGGATATTTCGATGAAATTTGGTACAAGGGCGTGCCTTCTTACAGAAATCTCCTTAATTGAAAATGATTCAAGTTAGAACAACTTTAGAAGCGTTTCCCACATAACACTCTTATCTAAATAAGTCTTTATATGGCTAAAAATCGTAATTCTTATTATTTTTGGACAAAATTTGGAGAAGAATAGTTAATGGACGGAATAATTAGCTAAGTTAAATTTGTATCCTATTTTAAAAAAACTCTTTGTATGGCGAGAAATCGCAATCCTTAAAGTTTCTTAACTAACTTTGGTGAAGAACAATTAATTAGCTTAATAATTGGCAAAAATAATTTTGGACCCGATTGCACCATTTTTAAAAACTTTTGACATATAACGATATTTCACGAAGTGACTTGTACGACAATGCCTCATGTTCACTTATACATATTTTATGGAACTAAGTAGTGTAGGGTATAAATGACCGACTAAAGTATTTTCACTTGTTTTTTTATTATTAATATTTCATACGTTTACATGTATACTTATGTAGCGTGTATGTGGTATTAGTTGGCATTGCTGGCTGGGTTTTGTTGTAAAACATTTTCTATTTCTTACTTTTTTACTTCTGTTCTGTTGTAGTTTTTATGTAACCCAATTTAATGTACATACACACATATATATACGAATTTCATAATGCTATTTTTTTTTTCTTATAAATTAAAAAAAATTGCTTTGTAATGGTATCCAAATGAACTCAAATAAATAAAAATCATTTGTGACAGAAGAATCAGATTTTCTTCTTTTTCTTCTTCTTTTTATATTAAATGAATTGATAATAGTCTGAGGGAGTGAGTGAGTGAGTGAGTGAGTGAGTAGGTGATTGTAAGTAAGTCAGCTTAAAGCCGTGTTTTCTCTATAAATTATTATAGTGTTTGTCTGGCTATATACAGGAAATCACAAGTCCACGCCATAGGGTGATTATAAAATTCGGTTAATTTTTATTTCACCAAATGATAAATGATTTAAATTCCACTTAAGCAAAGGGGGTTTTCCTTTTTTTTTTTTAATTTACTTTTTACAAGATTTTCTGTTTCAGTTTTTTTCCTATTTTTAATGAAATAGACAAGACAATTTGTCTTCTCAGCATCTGTGGCAGCAGTAAAATAACAAGCAGCATTTAATTTTGTGACATTTGAGCCGTTATAAATAAAATGTTTATAATTTGTTTTTGTTTTTTTAATCTCTTAAAAAACGTACTCACATACCTCTAAATATCAATGAAATGCTTCTTAGGTTGTTTTATAATTACATGAGTTATTGAATTTTTTGTTGTGTTGGCTGTTTTTCTTTGTTTTCTTTTACATTCCTTTCCACCAGACACTTTAAGTAAGTATACTTGAATGTGGTGTTGTTGGCGTTTTATGTTTTGTGTTGTTTTTTAATTTTACTTTTCTTTCAGCTTTAGGAGACACGCGCGTAATTGATGCAACTTTATATTTTAAACCGCACGGTTTCAGTGTTACAATCGAACTGAACTGTGGGTCTTGTATATTATTACACAAAAATTTTTTTTTTGACGTGAGGGTTAAATATACAATAAGAGCGGAGAGCAGAAGTTCAGGGGATCCAAAGAATTAGTTAGTTGATTTTGACTGGGAAGTTGTAGGCCAACGCAACTTTGCAGATGTCGTGTCAAACTTTAGCCAAAACAAGAGAGAGAATTTCACAAAATGGGGCATTTTTCTCTATAACAGTTGAATTGTAAGAGATCTCAGTAGATAAGTTAAGTTATAAAAAAATTTACTCTCTAAAAAGTTTCTCAATTAATTTGCACCACCCCTAAAATGTATAAGTTTTCTTGATCATTACCAAAATCGGAGTCGATATAGACATATCTGTCCATGTGTCCGCGTATATATCTGTTAATTGGCACTCTCGTGATTTTAAATTTTGACATATTAAACTGAAATCTTGTACAGACACTTCTACTCTATAGAATATTAAAAATAGGCAAAATCGGCAAACATACACGCTCATAATCGATAAAACTCAACTTATCTGCCACAAAAATTTAGCTATAAAGTTGAAATTTGATATACATATTTGTACTAACTCCATCCAACGAAAATAAGTAAAATCGGTTAAAAGCCACTCTCATAATCACCAAAAATCTACTTATCTGCCACATAAATTACCTATGAACTTTAAATTTGGTATGCATATCTTAATTTATCCCGTTCTTTAATAAGCCAAAAACGGGCGTGGTAAGACAACAAACGAGACCACACAATTTACAAAAAACCCAATTCAGATTAAAAATCAACTTTTTAATTGATACATAATACATACAATTTTGAAGAGAGTAATTTGATTCCTATTGAGTCAAAATGTATTAATTTTTTTTTTATTACTGATTCAAAAGTTTTAATAATAATTTTAAAAGTATAACAGAAACTGTCATCGTGGTTTGATCAAACTTGTTTGATAATTTTTTTAATTTTTGTATTTTGTCAAAATTTTTGTAAATTTTTATGAAAATGTCTTTTTTGTACCCATTTTGTTAAAAATAGTACCACTTTATTTTTCAGTCACTGTCGTCACACATATTTTTGTTACTCTGTGTTGTTTGAAACACTAAAAACTGCATTCAAACAAGTGAATATATCTAAAAATTAAAGAGAGAGAATTTATATTGTAACTAACTAACAACAACATCAAAATTCACCAATCTCTTAACCAATTCTATAAGGTATTAAAAGCCGGTTTCAAGGTACTCGCGACAACTTATATTCCATATATTGATTTCATATTAAGAGAAAACCAAAAAGAGAGAGAGATAAGGGACTTTTTATAAATCACAGTTAGTAATTTGCCAATTTTTAAATATAATTGCAAGGAGAGGTGAACGAGAGAACTACAAGTCAATTCTGTAAAGAAACTTGTTTATATTTGCCAAAAAAAAACACATTCAAAAACACTTTGTGTCATACTGCAACTTACTATAAAGAGTTGTATAGTGTGAGCATTTGTATGTATAAATAACTAGAAATGAGTATAATTTTTATTAAATAAAGTTTTAAATAAAATTTAAAACGGATTTGTATTTAATGAATAAGTGAGAGATTGTTGTAAAGAGAGATGCTGCCGGTTTTGCTAATTTATTGCTATCCAACTATATAAAGTCGTAAAGAATTTTTGGTTAGAGTTGTACAGCTACCAGCTAAACAACTCTTGTAGAATGTATCTACAATTTTTTTTACTACAGTGACTATTAAAAGTGTGGTTTAACCTTGACTTATTGGCGTTTTATAGAGATTTGGAACATCTAATTAGCATTAGCACATGTAAGAATATTTTTTTGTGCCTTAAAGTTATAAATGTTGGTATTGAAGTATTTTGTATAGTTTAGTACTGTAGTACTTAAATTTTAAGATTTAGCTCTTAAAAAGCAAAGTGTTGTACCAAAAGTACTAAAACTATAAAATTAAGTATTAAAATGGTAAAATTTTGTATTGACATCGAGAAATTTTGTACTCAAATTGTAAATTTTGCACTAAATTTATAAAATTTAAAACCAGAATTATAAATTTTTTTACTATTGTAAAATTTTATGCTAAAGTACTAAAATTGAACTGTGTTTCTCTTATTACTTATGCACTTTTTTGATATTTCACACTAACCCAAGATGTTAAATTTTAGTACTGGAAAATAATTTCTGAAATTTAAGGCTTAAGCCACCTGAGGCAAAGGATATGCGAATATTTGTAAATCCTAAATGGTAACACCCACCTTCTATTATACCAATCGATTCACAGTCAAAATCTGAATCGATTTAATCTTGTTCGTCTGTCCGCCTGTATTTCCAAGTAAATATGTGCTTAAACTACAGGTCGCTTTTTCTGAGATATTTAGATAACACTTGATACAAGCAGATATATTAGACCAAAGAGGCACTCTTTGGACGCCTTCCCACAAAACGACATTTTATAAATAAAGTCTTTACATAGGAAAAACCGAAATTCGTACTATTTTTCAACAGAATTTGGTGACGAATAATTAATTAGCCTAATAATCGTGTCTATCGTACCACTTTAAGAATCTTTTTCTATGTAACGATATTTCAAGAATGGATAATATATGATAATGCCTCACGTTTATTGATACAATTAAAGTAACTGTAGCATAATTTGTAGACCTAAGTGGTGTAGGATATTAAATAGTCGGGGTTGGCTCTCTTTAATAACATTTTTACTCGTTTCTTTTTAAAGATCGACACTTAGAAGACGTTCCCTAAAAATGTATGCGCCGTGGCGATCTTACACCCTTAGTACTATAATAATAATTCTCATCAGTATTAATTTTCAAAACTTTAGATTTCATATGCAAAAGTTTGCACAAATTTTTTATTATACCCTCCACCTTAGCCAAAACGGTATATTCATTTTGATCATCCGTTTGCAACACATCGAAGGAAGCCCCGGAGACCCTACAAACTATATATATTCTTAATAAGCATGAGAAGAGAAATTGTTTGAGGTATGTCCGTCTGTTGTTGGCACTCTCACGTTTGTAATTTTTGAGATATCAAATTGAAACAAATATTCTTATTTTAATTACGCTGTTCCGTATTTTATTTTTTTATTTATTTATTTTTAAAGAATGCACTAATAAGTTTAAAAAACTCGTGTATTGCATTGGAAAATATTTGTCATATTTAAATTGGGCAAAATCGGTCTTGACCGATCTCTTGAGACACACCCACAATAAACGAAAATATCAACAAACCTCGAAAAAATTATATAACGCACAATACTATGCCTATCAAGTTGAAATTTGGTATATATATAAGTGATACCGTTATCCAACACCATGCCAAAAAAGGGCGTGATTAAATAACGCAAACGCTTAAATTTAAAAAAATCACTATTTGTTGTTTAAAAATGACCTGAATAATAGGTAATAAAGGTGGAGGGTATTTAAGCTTCGGTTTTAACCGAATTTTTTTTTCTTTCTTGTTGAGATATCAAATTAAAACTTTGCATTCGTATTCTTAGTTCAATTATGCTGTTCCGTATTGAAATTGGACTAAATGGGTTAAGAGGTACGCCCAGAATAAACAAAAATCTCAACATACCTCGAAAAACTTGTTTCTTTAGAAAATTATATAACGCACAATACGATGTCTATCAAGTTGTAATTTGGTATATATATAAGTGGTACCATTATCCAACACTGTGCCAAAAATTGGCTTAATTGAATAACGCAAACTCCTATAATTAAAAAAAAGCACTATTTGCGTAAGTACATGAAATACATAAATATGGCAATAGGAACTTATTTTTTAGAGGATTATAAAAAGCGGAGGGTATTTAAGCTTCGATCTTAACCGAACTTTTCTATCTTGTTTTTTAAATTTTTTTCTTTTCCATGGAATTGGCAACCTGTTCAAATAAATAATAAATAATTTATTGAATACAAAAGAATAAGATAATTTAAAAATTGGAAATTCCCATACCTTGTATTTTATACTAACATGCAGCACGTATAGAATTCGTTATTACAGAAAGAAACCGTAAAACAAAAACAAGTAAGAAAACTAAGTTTGGCTTAGGCCAATTCTTAAATACTCTCCACCTTCACAACAGTGGGCGTGGCAAATATATATATATCGCGCCCTCTAATAGTGTATGTATTACGTATCGGCATACAATTCTACTTTTACGTTGAATATGTTTTTTTGTAAATTGTGGACGTGTCTGTTATCGGACCATGCCCATTTTCAGTATACAATGAATGGGCTAACCTTAAATAAGTGCACCAAATTTCAAGTTCATGGTTCAATTTTTATGGTAGATATATATATTAGTATACCCTCATCACTGAGGTGGAGGATATAACAACGAAGCATTATAATTAAAATTAAATCTAAAACCAGTTTTTGGTAACAACTGTTCCATAGAATACTTATAAGAGTAGACGGACAGATTAAATACGAAAGAGTAAGAGAAAGTAAGTAACAAGAGCCTCAAAGCTTGATGGTACAATAAATGTGCGATGGGATTAGCTGGAGCAAAAAGGAAATGAATGGAATTTCCATTTAATCTTGTAACCAGTATAAAATGGCAATGGCTCTCTCATTTATGACCAAAGCAAGCCTAAAATTCTCTCTCTCTCTCTCTCTCTGTCTCTGGTGCGCTGTGAGTATGAATAAAAGATTCAATAAGACTGTTGGTGGCATAAGCGATGTTTGAAAAAAATTTAAAAAAAAATACACCAATAACAACAAAAACCAAAACTATATTCGCTTTGTAGTATTTTAAAGAGATGTATCTAAATAATATATATGGATATGGGTGTGTATATGTGCTTGCGTAGTATTTGCCAGAGAATGTGAGTATAAGTTTACAATAGTTGAAGGTTTTCTCCTACTTGCAATCAATAAATAAGCTGTTGTGTTATATGGGATGTTATTGTAAAGCCATTCATACATGCCAGTGGCTTAAAAAAAAAATGCAATTTTTGTTGTTTGCAATAATTTTTTTTACCTTTTCTTACTGGTTTTTACTCTAAACACACACACATATATTCGTCATAAAAGGCCCCAGCGACGTTGTCATCAGCCAAACCAAACCAAACCAAGCCAAAACAACTAAGTAAGCAAGCACAAGCAATCAGTCACAAAGTCATTCAGGCAGTCAGTGAGCCATTGGTGACTGTTAGTCAAAGTAGCACTCAAGTCAAACCTAGTCAAACAACTTGTACGTCCTCGCCTTTTTTTTGCTTCCGTTGTTGTTGTTGTATTTTTGCTTTTATTTTATTACTACATCTTTAAGTAATGTTGTTGTTTAATAAATGCAAGTATGTACCGTATAAACACTGAATTGATTGGTCATAACTATTATTTACAGCAGGCACTTGGTATATAAAGCCATACGGACATAAATTAATATATATATACGAGTATATATAATGGTAGTGTTTGTGGAATATTCATGATATGAGGCATTTAATTGTGTTGGTAAATGTATAAGTTACACACACATTTATACATAGCGGAGGAAATTAATATAACACAGTTGATGCACAGTTGATTTTTGTGTAATATGATGCAAAAAAACAAAAAAAAAAATTAATCAGTTGTATATATGTACACAAAGTAGGAAAGATACATTTCATGCATATTTTACAGTTGCACACATATTGCACCTTAGACTGACCATTGGCACTAGGTTGGTTTCACATTATAAGCAAATGTTTAACAAGCAAGAAAACTAAATTTGGCTTAGGCCAAATCTTAAGTAGCCTCCACCTCCACAACGGTGGGCGTGGCAAATATAGTTATATTGCGTTCTCTAGTAGTATTTGTATTAAGCATCAGCTTGCAAGTGTACTTTTACGTTGAATATGGTTTTTGTAAAATATGGGCATGTCTGTTATCCGAACATGCCAATTTTTGGCACATCAGTGGATGGGGTAACTATGTAATCGCGTATCGAAGTTCAAGTTCCTAGGCAATTTTTTGTGCCAGATATAAATATTTTTATTGATTGTGGGCGTGTTTGTTTTTGGCACATCAATTAAGCTTATATTTATTGATGTACGTACCAAATTTTAAGTTTATAGCTCGATTTTTGTAGCAGATATATAGATTTTTGTCTCTTTACCAATTTTGACCATTTTAAATAGCGATCTGTGTGCAAAAGCTAAAAGTGCCTGTACATAATTTCAGTTCAATATCTCAAATTGACACCCTTGAGAACACCAACAACGGACAGACACACGGACACATGGACGCACAGGCATACGTGTCTAAATAGACTCAGTTTTTGAGGCTGATCAAGAATTTATATACTTTGCAGGGTCTCCGACGCCTCTTTCTGGGTGTTGCAAACGGAAGAACAAAATTAGTATACCCTCATCACTGAGGTGGAGGGCATAATAATGAATGAAATGTGTGTGTATATAAAAATTACATAAAACAAGATAGAGAAGTTCGGTTAAGACCGAAGCTCAAATACCCTCCACCTTTTATAACCGTCTAAAAAATAAGTTCCTATTGCCATATTTATGTATTTCATGTACTTACGCAAATAGTGTTTTTTTTATTATAGGCGTTTGCGTTATTTTCCTATGCGCTATTTTTGGCATACACATTCAAAATAATATATGATATTTAATACATACAGGGCGTAATCATGTACCTTCCACGCCCACTATTTGTATGTAGATATAGAGGTCATTTAATATTTGGTTTAAGCCAAATTTATGTTTTTTACTTGTTATACCCTCCATCTTAGGGGAGAGGGTATATTCATTTTGATCATCCGTTTACAACACCCCACAAACTATCTATATTCTTAATCAGCTTTAGAAGAGAAATCGTTTGAGACATGTCCGTCCGTGTATCCGTCTGTTATTGGCACTCTCACGGTCGTAATTTTTGATATATCAAATTGAAACTTAGCACACTTATTTTTAGTTTAATTTCCGCTGTTCCGCATTGAAATTGGGCAAAATCGGTTAAGAGACACGCCCACAATAAACAAAAATCTCAACATCCCTCGAAAAAATTGTATCTTTTAAATATTACATATCGCACAATACTATGCTTATCAAATTGAAATTTGGTATATATATAAGTGGTATCGTTACCTAACACTATGCCAAAAATAGGCGTGATTAAATAACGCAAACGCCTATAATTAAAAAAAAACACTACTTGTTGTTTAAAAATGACCTCAATAATAATAAACGTGGAGGGTATTTAAGCTTCGGTTTTAACCGAACTTTTCTATTTTGTTAATATATTATTTATATATCTATAATATACACAAATATATGTAAAAATATTTAACTATATTTTTTATGTAACATAAAAACTTTTCAACAAACAAACGACAAAAAATAGCCAAAAAGTTCACTTAGTACTTGGAAAGTACTTTTCGTATGAACAATAAAGTAACAACTTACAAACGCACCATTTGTTATACAATATATGTATATAAATTGGTGTGTGTGTGTATATATATTGATTCAATAATGCAGTGGTGATGGTGATATAATATTTCAGCATATATTGCTGTTGGTTTGCTAGTTGGTCGGATATTATGTGTGTCACTTGAATAAATCAATAACTTTTCGCATAATACAGAATAACTCACAGTCAGTTGAATGGCAAGTATGTGCTACTATAAAAATCGGTACATCAAATACATATGTATATATGAATAAACTGAAAACATGAGCCACTACAATGAGATCACTACTGCCACAACCACACGAAGAGTATCAAGTGAGTTCGAAAAAAAGAAGTGTTTTTCGACAGTTTGTCAATGGTATTACACTTAATTTACGTGGCAAGACATAATATCCGTACATTCACTTACCTGTCCACACACACACATATCCAGTACAATTCATATAACCAATAAGTCAACAATTGAACTCATTGTTAGTTTTGCTTTCACGTTTGTCTGTTGTTGATGTTTTGCCACATCAAATTGTACATGTAGCAGCGGAGTTGGTGGTTTGTGCTCTTCGCCGAACCATACCCGCACCATTATTTATTTCATTTTATATACCGTAACAATAATGGTCATTATGTTTGATATGCGCACTCTGGCAATTATTGAACAATTTCGATTCGTTTTGACGTGTTTTTTATACCATCCACCTAAGTGATGAGGGCATACTAAGTTTGTTCTTCCGTTTGCAACACCCAGAAGGACGCGTCAGACATCCTACAAAGTATATAAATTCTTGATCAGCCTCAAAAACTGAGTCGATTAAGACACGTATGCGTGTGCGTTCGCTATTTAAATCGCTATTTAAAATGGTCAAAATTGGTAAAGAGTCGCACCCACAATCGACAAAAATCTATATATCTGCCACAAAAATCGAGCTATAAACTTAAAATTTGTTGTGCGTATACGTAATTATAGCTATCTCATCCACTGATGTGCCAAAAATAGTCATAGTCGGTAACACACACGTTCACAATACTCAAAAAACCATATTTAAAGTAAAACTGGACTTGCAAGCTGATACGTAATACATACACTCTAAGAGGGCGCAATATACTTATATATATTTGGCAAGCACACCGTTATAAATGTGGGGGTATACAAGATTTGGCCTAAGCCAAATTTAGTTTTCTTACTTGTACTAAGTACTACCTGCATACTCTTTCTCTTTATATCTTTCTCGCCATAAACATGATTAATATTTTGTATAAATGGTTGTATAATTTATAGCCAGTCAAATGGGTAAAACATGTTGTACATATTGTTTTGTAGGTTACATCAGGTTATTATTCGCGTGTTGAGTATACTATCAAAAACAATTCTATGTACATGGCTGACCATTTTTGTTGTTGTTACAACCAACATTACAATATTTGATAAACTAGAGCAAGCGATAAGCAAGCGATAGCAAGTCCAAAAAGTAAAACAGCATAAATACCGCTAAGAGGGAAAGTCACTATCATACCCACTATAAATAAGATGATAGATAAGTCAGTAACTAATAAATGATTTCAAAAAAGTTCCGAAATAAACAAGATAGAAAAGTTTGGTTAAAACCGAAGCTTAAATACCCTCCACCTTTATTATTATTCAGGTCATTTTTAAACAACAAATAGTGTTTTTTTTTTTTAATTATAGGCGTTTGCGTTATTTAATCACGCCTATTTTTTGCATAGTAAGGTAACGATACCACTTATATATATACCAAATTTCAATTTGATAAGCATAGTATTGTGCGATATGTAATATTTAAAAGATACAATTTTTTCGAGGGATGTTGAGATTTTTGTTTATTGTGGGCGTGTCTCTTAACCGATTTTGCCCAATTTCAATGCGGAACAGCGGAAATTAAACTAAAAATAAGTGTGCTAAGTTTCAATTTGATATATCAAAAATTACGACCGTGAGAGTGCCAATAACAGACGGATACACGGACGGACATGCCTCAAACGATTTCTCTTCTAAAGCTGATTAAGAATATATATGGATTGTGGGGTCTCCGAGGCTTCCTTCGGTGTGTTGTAAACGAATGATCAAAATTAATATACCCTTTTCCCTAAGGTGGAGGGTACAAAAATATTATAATAAATATTTTCTCGAACACAAGATTTAAAAGTGGTGGAAGTAGTGAAGTAGTATACATTGTAAGAAAAAATAAGAAAACTAAATTTAGTTTAGGCCAAATCTTAAATACCCTCCACATTTACGATGGACGCGACAGGTACATGTATTACGTATCAACTTGCAAATTGAGTTTTGTGTTGAATAAATTTTTTTTTTGTTATAGTGATGGGTGCGGTAATTATAAATATATGAATCAAATTTAAATTTAAAGCTCAATTTTTGTAGCGTATGAATGGACTTTAATTGATTGTGAGAGTGTCCGTTATCCAAACACGCCCACTTTTGACACATCGAATGTGCTAATCCTGAATACACGTACCAAATTCCAACTTTATAGCTAATTTTTTGTGACAGATAAGTAGATTTTTATCGATTATAGACATCGAAAAATAGGATAATTATAATATTTGTAATAAATTTACACTCCCTATATCTATTATTGTGGCAGATATATTTTTGTTGATTGTGGGAGCGTTTGTTATCCCACCACTCCAATTTTTGGCACTTCGATAAATTGCGTATATAGGTATATGTACTAAATTCTAACTTTGTGGCTCAATTTTTGTGTATCGTTTAAAAGCCACGCCCACAACCGATAAAAATCTATTTATCTGCCACAAAAATAAAGTTATAACATTAGAATTTCGTACATATGTCTATAATTATCCCATACACCAATTTTCTAAAAATGAAAGTAGTCGAGTAACAGACAAGCCCACAATTCGTAAAAATGTACTTATCTTTCATAAAAATTGGACACCTTAGTTGGAATTCGGTATTCCATTTCAGAATTAGCTCATTTATCGATCCAAAAATGAGCATGATAGGTTGACAGACAAACTTAAAATCTATAAAAATCTGCTACAAAAAGTGACCTTTAAAGTTTTAATTTGGTATACACATTCAAAATAATATATGATATTTAATACATACAGGGCGTAATCATGTACCTTCCACGCCCACTATTTGTATGTAGATATAGAGGTCATTTAATATTTGGTTTAAGCCAAATTTATGTTTTTTACTTGTTATACCCTCCACCTTAGGGGAGAGGGTATATTCATTTTGATCAATTATAGGCGTTTGCGTTATTTAATCACGCCTATTTTTGGCATAATGTTAGGTAACGATACCACTTATATGTATACCAAATTTTAACTTGATAAGCATAGTATTGTGCGATATATAATATTTAAAAGATACAATTTTTTCGAGGGATGTTGAGATTTTCGATTATTGTGGGCGTGTCTCTTAACCGATTTTGCCCAATTTCAATACGGAACAGCAAAATTAAACTTAGAATACGTATGTAATTTGTTTCAATTCGATATCTCAAAAATTACGACCGTGAGAAGCCAAAAACAAAGGGACACACGGATGGACATGTCTCAAACGATTTCTCTTCTCATGCTGATTAAGAATATATATGGATTGTGGGGTCTCCGAGGATTCCTTCGATGTGTTGTAAAGGGATGATCAAAATGAATATACCCTCTCCCATAAGGTGGAGGGTATAAAAAGAATTCGAAATTTAGTCTTTAAGCTTTAAAAACCTTTTATATCTATATACAAAAATTTGGGCGTGACAGAGTACCTGATTATGATCTTTAACACTGTATATATACGTAACAACTTATAGGTTGAGTTCTGTATAAAAGCAAAGAGTTTTTGCAAATTGGTGGTCTATTTGTTATATGACAACGCCCAATTATTAAATCAATGATTTATAAATATACTGTAATTTCTATTTTATAAGTTAATTTTTGTGACTGACAATTAGATCTCTACGTCAGCCATAAAAATTGATCTATGAAAATAAAATTTAGTATAAACACTTATATAACTAGAGCAGCTATGGATAGGCCAAAGAGGGACTTCCAATTAAAAAAACTGTTATATGGCATAACATCCGAGTTTTTAATTGATAAGTAATAAGTATACCCTACAAAAAGTAATTAAATTTCTGCCAGACGCACCACGTTCACATCATTTACCGATGTGCCAAAAATTGACATGGTCGACCATAATCCTATATATTTACCACAAAAATTAAACTATAAACTTAAAATTTAATACGTATATCTATAAATATTTATTTCATCATTGTGCCAAAAATGGGCCTTGTCAGATAACAGCCAAGCCTACAATAAATAAAAATCTATATATCTGCCACAAAAGTCTACCTATGAACTTGAAATTTGATATATCTATCCATAGGTATCCCTTCCACCGATATGCAAAAAATTGACATATTCAGATAACAGAAACACCCACAATTTACAAAAAAACATTCACAATAAAACTAGACTTGCAAACTGATGCGTAATACAAAAATTATTAGAGATTTGCTACGTCTACCGTGCTGGATGTGAGGAGTTTTAAAGCCAAACTTAGTTTTCTTACTTGTTTAAGTATATTTTTAATTAGCTTTGCATAAATTTTCCCACAACTATAGTACAGAAGGAAAATATCAAACAATCAATTCAAACATAAGTTACTCCGATGTATATTAACTTATTCTTGAAGCGATAATTAGGTATTCCATACTAATTAGGAGAGAAAATAAAGCGTTAACTGCAAAGTCATTGCAAATAATGACTGGGAACCCATATCTTCAATCAGCCAACAATACTATAAAAAAAGTAAAAAAACTAAATTTGGTTTAGGTCAAATTCCATGTTCATAGTTCAATTTTTGTCGCAAGTAAATAGATTTTCGTCGATTGTGAACACGGCTCTTGAGCGATTTTGCACATTTTAAATTGTGATTTGCGTGCAAGAACTAAGAGTTCCTGTACAAAATTTCAGCTTACTATCTCAAAATTTGCGCCCGTGCGGATGCAAAAAACAGACAAACGCACACACGGACATATATTTCTAAATCGACTCAGTTTTTGATGCTGATCAAGAATATATATACTTTGACGCTTTCTTATGGCAATTGCAAACGAAAGAACAAACTTAGTATACCCTCATCACTAAGGTGAAGGATATAAAAAAGAGTATATGTACAAACAAGTGAAGGTGGATATGACGGAAAATGAAAGGAAAATTTTTTTGGATGCAAGCCAAATGATCGTCTTTGCTAGCAACCTGTTCTTTATTTATATACGAGTATATGGTGAAACTAGTTAACTGCATCGTTCCCTTTATATACGTTAGTCGATATGCTACACCACTTATGTATTCACATATATATAAAATGGGTAGTTACGTATATACATACAAACATTCACTCTAAAATGCAGCCTTAATAAATACTACCCCATAGACTACCTTTATACCTTTATATGCAATTATAAAGTATGCAATTATAAAGTATAAAGGTAGTCTATATATAATTATGTAGCGCAATCATTATGTAACGTTAGTTCGATGTTTGTATTTCATCTTTATGGTTACGGGAGTATATAATCATCAGTATATATGTATGTGTTTGTGTTAGTTTTGGGAAAAGTTGTTGTAATTTGTTTTGTTATTCATTTTCCTAGAAAATAGATCATAACACAAATACAAACAACAACATTTGTTCGCCGAAAACTAATTTGTTTTTTTTTTTCTATTATAAATGAACGCTGTTAAAGTTGTGGTCTAGTGAGTTGTTGTTATTATTATAACCATACCCTATCTACACTCGCGTATGTTCTATAAAATGCCTTAGAAAACTGAAAATAGAGTTGAAAGTCCCTCTTGCAATAAAAAAATTTGTTTATGTCCGTCTGTCCAAAATATTTTTTTACAACCAAATTCCAGAAAAATAAAACCTACAGCAGTAAATTTTTAGTATTTAAGAATTGGTATCAATACTGAAATTTTATATTTTGTACTTTAGTATTTAGTTTACTTGAATGGTAAATTTTAATACTGGAAGTACTATTCTTAGAACTTAAATATTACATTAAGTTTTTCATTTTTAATTTAATATTTCATTATTTAAATAATTAATTTTAGTTTTGGGAGCACCAATTTTTGGTTTCTTTATTTGTCTTTTTAATACTTTAGTAGTAAACTATTCTTGGTACTTAACTACTTGATTTTAGAAATTTTTGTAAATGATTTAATAACATACAATACTTAAGTATTGTTTAATAAATCTAAGTGATATTTTATATAATTCATTGGTAATATTAAATAGTTATCTATTAATTTTTATTATATAAAAAAATATACATTTCTTCATTGCCCAGGTATTAATTTTAAGTACTCTAAATACTTTAGTACTTGTACGCTTTTCACTTCACTGCTAATATTTACTTTTTTATGTACTTATTATTAGCTTTTTATACCCTCCACCTTAGTGATGAGGGTATACTAAGTTTGTTCTTCCGTTTGCAAGAGCCATAAGAAGTCGTCAAAGTATATATATTCTTGATCAACATTAATTTATAGACATACATATATATCCGTGTGTCCATGTGTCTGTATGTTGTTGGCATTCTCACGGGCGTAAATTTTGAGACATTGAGCTGAATCTTTGCACTTTTAGTTTTTGCATGCAAATCACTATTTAATATGGGAAAAATCGGTCAAGAGACACACACAACCAACAAAAATTTATTTATCTGCAACAACAATTGGGCTATGAACTTAAAATTTAGTACGTTTATCTATAAATATAAGCTTTATCGATTAACCAAAAATGGGCATGGTCGGATTACAGACACGCCTACAACCGAAAAAAATCTATATATCTGAAACAAAAGTTGACCTAGGAACATAAAATTTGGTACGCGTATACATAGTTATCTCACTCACTAAGTAGCCTAAAATGGGCGTGGTCGGATAACAGACACGACATCAATTTAGAAGAAACCATATTCACAATAAAACTAGATTACCAAGCTGATACGTAAGATATACACTATTAGAGGGAGATATATATATACATATATTTGCAACGCCTACTGTTGCGGAGATGAAGGGTGTTTAAGATTTGGTCTAAACCAAATTTAGTTTTCTAACATGTTATACCCTCCACCTCAGGGAAGAGGGTATATTCATTTTGATCATCTGTTTACAACACATCGAAGGAAGCCTCGGAGACCCCACAAACCATATATATCCTTAATCAGCATGAAAAGGGAAATCGTTTGAAACATGTCCGTCCGCGTGTCCATCTGTTATTGGCACTCTCACGGTCGTAATTTTTGAGATATCAAATTGAAACTTGGCACACTTATTTTTAGTTTAATTTCGCTGTTCCGTATTGAAATTGGGCAAAATCGGTTAAGACATACGCCCACAATAAACGAAAATTTTAACATGCCTCGAAAAAATTGTATCTTTAAAAATTTATATATCGCACAATACTATGCCTATCAAGTTGAATAGGAACTTATTTTTTAGAGAATTATAAAAGGTGGAGGGTATTTAAGCTTCGGTCTTAACCGAACTTCTCTATCTTGTTCGGTTTTCATCTTGTATTTTGGTAATGTTGTTTTTCGCTATGGCTCTCAGGGTTTGTCTGTCGATGTCGAGAATTTCAACATTTTCATTATCTAAACTTTGTTTTAAATCTGGGTATGACGGCAGCTTCATTTCTACGCCAGTTAGGAGTTTAAAGGGTGATATCTTCGTGCTTCTTGGAGGTGTAGAGTTAATAATCATGTGAATACGCCTTACATGCTTGTACCAATTAGTTGGGTTTTCGTAGCAAAACTTCGTAAGCATCGATAAAATTATTTTGTGTATTCTCTCTACCTGTCCATATCCACGTGGTACACCAGTTGCGATGAGAAAGTGTGGGATATCTTGATATTTGCAATATTGTTCGAATGTTCCAGATGCCGTACCTCTATCAGTAATTATGCGTGACAGATTACCGAATATTGCAGCCTATTTTCATTTCATTCATTCATTCAGCATTCGACAACTGTTTGAGCGTCTATTGATTTGGTGGGATACAGCCATACAAACTTTGTAAATCTATCTATATAAATGATTGTACGCTTTTCGTGTGGTATTCATTGGCCCAACGTCATTAACGGCTTGTCTTCTTTTTCAATCGGGTTTAGATATACTTCTTTTTTACCAGCCTTAGCGTCACTTATAATACATTCAACACAACTTTGTACTATTTTTTCTACCTTAGCACTTAAGTGGGGTATATAATATTGCTTCTGGATTAGCTCATGTGTTTTAGATGCTCCATAATGGCCTTGCCTGTGAGCGATCCTTATGATCTCATCTTCCATCTGTATAGGTACAACTATTAATTCTTGATTTGGATCCTTATATAATATTCCATGCTTTAAATTAAAGTCATCATAAGTTTCATTTTCTAATGCAGCTTATATTGCTCTTATATAATCATTATCGGATTGTGCAGCTTTCAAGCGATGTGTTAAACTTCCTTCAATAACTAAACATGCTATTCGACTAAGTGCATCGACGTGTTTCATCTTTAGGACGGATTGATATTCTATCTCGTATGAAAATTCTTGTAAATACATAGCCCAACGCGCTACTCTTGCTGGAACGTCTGGAGGGTAATCACGTAACTTTTGAAACTATTGTCGTAGTTGCGATGATGGTAGTCGATAATAGTTTTAGTTTCATTCATATAAGACCATCAACACAACACACAACGACGAGAGTCATCGTTGTGTTATTATTCATTGTGAATGACAGAATTTATCATATGGCGTTTATTTTAGTAAACAAAGACAGAGAGTTGTATCGTGAGCACCTGCTCAAAGACAATTAAAATATAAATTTTCTCATTTATATATTATTTTTGTTTAAAAAAAATATTTTATGTTAAAATATTTTGTAATTTACCGAGAAGCCGAGTATTACTTTGTGGTCCACACCACTTACTTTCTAAAAATTTTTCTGTAAATCTAAATAGAAAATAGTAAAATATAGATATTATAGATATGTAGATCGAAAGTAATAAATTTTGAATTACATGTTAAAAAATATTTCTATGCATTTTTCCTAGAAATTTCAATTCTTATTTAATTTCTTCACAATTTAGTAATGTATATACTTTTTTTAATTTTATCTTTTCCTTTTTTTTCTTTTAATTTATATTATTCTAAAACGATAGCTATTTTGCAATCGCACGATAACGGTTGTTTGCGCGATGCTACATGACGGTTTATAAGGTTACAAAAATACAAAATACGATAATAGTTTACGATGATGCTTTCTATCGCTATGAAAATGAAATTTTAAAAATAAATATTGTCGTACCATCACTATCGTTTACGTGATTACCCTCCTGCTTTTTGCATTGTCGTTTGAAATGCATTACAATCTGTAATAATCTTAAATGAAATACCTAATAAATATATTCGCCACTTTTTTAACTCTTCAATAATAGCTAGAACCTCTAGTTCATAAGAATGGTAATTTTGTTCATGCACTTTCGTTTGCTTACTCATATACTGTATAGGATGCATTTGTTCATCTTCAGAATCCTTTTGCAGCAATACATCACCATAGCCAAACTTACTTGCATTTGTATGTATTTTCGTTAGGCATTTGGATTAAATAGCTTCAAAACGGGAACATTAACAAGCGCTTCTTTAAGTTGTTGGAATGAAAGTAATACTTCATCAGTTATTTTAAATATAACTTATTTTCGTAATAAATTTATTAGTGGTCTTGCAACGTGCGCATAGTCTTTAATAAATTTCCGAAAATAGGAAGTAAGTCCGAGAAATCTTTGAACAGCCTTTTGATCAGTTTTTTACAGCTTTAGTGTTTTCCTCTGATGGTCGTATAGAACTATTCTCAACAACGAATCCTAAAAAATCAACCTTTCGTCTGAGGTATTGACATTTTGACCACTTTATGCGTAAAATGCTTGATGCTGCCTTTTCCAACACTACCTTAAGTTTTTGTAGACCATCTTCTTCAGTGTTCCATTGTATAACAATATAATCCGTATACACGATTATGGTTCCGTTCTGTATTAACTGTCGTAGGACAGCGGAAACATATCATGTAAAAACTGCTGGGGAATTACTGATACCGAATGGTCCATATCGGAATTCATATTGGCCATTGTGCGTGACAAACACCTACATTTCTGTGAGTTTTCTTCTACTGGAACATGGAAAAATCCATTAACGAGATCTAATACCTTTACTTCTTGAAGTTTATTTATAACATCTTTTACAATTGGCATCGGGAAATTATCTCATATTATTTTTTTGTTCAGTTGTCTATAATTGCAACAAAGTCTCTTAGAGTGATCTTTTTTACATACGAGTACTATAGGAGATGCATACTCGGATATACTTTGTTTAATGATGCCATCTTTCAACCATTCTGAAATTTGATTTTCAAATATTTTTTGATCTAAAAATGAAATACGTCTTGGTTCTACAATCTTCGTGGAAACTGGGCTATTCGAAACCTTTTAAAGTTTATATTTATCTATCATCTTTATGATATCGTTGCGAATTGTCATGTTTAAATGATGAACATCTAATTTATTTTCTACAGTGATATTTTCTGCTATAGTACATAAATTGGTAAATTCTGCGTTAATCTCTTTAGATACAGATTTATCCACTTTTACCAATTTTTTGTAACAGTGCCTTGTTCATTTTAAATAATTATTTCAACCTTTTCCAACAAGTTCAAACCAATCATGACTTCGTGATTTATACGATTTTCTTCTACCACATGAAACGTTATATTAAATATAATGCCATCTATTCTATTTTTAGTATTAAAATATCCAATGGTGTCTATTTCACTTTAATTTATTCCACAAACCTTTATTTTTTCTTCTTTCAGGTCAACTTTATCTAGACGTAACATAGTATTTTTACGAATCAAACATAGTTCCCTGCCGTGTCTATTAAAGCATGAAGTCGTTGTCCCAAAACTTCAACATTTTTAAATATTAATCTTTTACTGTTATGCACTATATTAGTTTGCTCGGTTTTACTTGTCTTTTTGTTTAAACTGCATTCATATGAGTGGTGTCCGAAATTGTTGCATTTGAAGCACTTAATATGTCTCTGAGGGCAATTATTTGCTAGGTGAGAACTGTCACCACATTTAAAACAGTGTTTACGATCACCTTTCTTTTCTAATTTTTCTCTT
Organism: Crataerina pallida; assembly: GCA_949710015.1. Taxonomy (NCBI): domain Eukaryota; kingdom Metazoa; phylum Arthropoda; class Insecta; order Diptera; family Hippoboscidae; genus Crataerina; species Crataerina pallida. The sequence continues at coordinate 15,249,007 of OX453289.1, forward strand.
GGCATTTCTACAAAATTTTGACATCCTACTTTTAACTTAGGGTTCCTTATTTTTTCGTATACTTCCATCTAACAACTTCTGCTGTTTCCTCAAATTAATTTATTCAGGTATCTATGTTTAGTGACCCGTCACCTGAAAATGTTGATATTGAATCTTCGACTTCTTTCAACGTGTACATAGTTTTTGTGAGAATTGGAGAGTCTCTATCTTTATCGGAAGTATCAATTTCATAATAATTGAAAAGCCTCTTTCACAATTCTTTTTTCCTTTAGTTGATAGTTTTAATTCCTCTAACTTTTACTTTAGTTCTGTCATATTCATTTCTCTTATTGTTGTTGAATCCATTTTTATTACGTTTTAAAAACTTTAGGTTCCTTTTTTATGTTTATAAGTACCATTCAAACTTTTTACTATGGTTTTCAAACGTTTACCTTTCTCTTCACGTGTGATTACTGCGGTTACTATATAGTTTATCATTCAACGCTAGGCTTCTTTGTTATACATAAAATTTTCCAAAGGTTTTCAAAGTTTCAGACTTCTGCTTATAATTCTTGAAAAAAAAGCATTTACGAAGAATATTTCTTTTATTTCACCTATAACGACCCTTATTTCAATTCTGTCACCTCTCCTTTATTCGCTTTTGCACTTTTAAATTCAGCTTTTACACCTTTAATTTTATCTTGGTTGAGCCCCCATGTAGAAAATATTTATTGAAAGTATTAAAAAACTTGACTTGATTATAACCCATGTGGTTTTATTAAAAATAGAATAATGATATTAATAAAAAAGAATAATATGACTTGTCGCTTTGGTTGTTCTGCTCCGACTGTTTTAGTTTCTTCTCTTCTAATTCTTCTTGCTTTCTAATTCTCTCATCCTACATATATTATATAACATAAAGCGAAGCTTTAAATACTTCAACCAATATTTTCTTTATTGTTTTTTTAAATCATCTTAATCATCAATCTTAGATGGGAAATACATAATTCACAAAAAACATATTCAGCGTAAAACTCTTGCAAGATGATATGTAATACATACACTATTAGAAAGCGCAATATATATATATATATTTGCCACGCCCACAGTTTGTACGTAGATGTGGTATTTAAGATTTGGCCCCTAAGCCAAATTTAGTTCTCTTACTTGTTATTTTCTAAAAAAGAAAAAAACATTTTTATACCCTCCGCTTGTACTATGTTTTTAAGTTCATAGGTACACTAAGTTTGTCATTTCATTTGCAATACCTAGAGGGAAGCGTCACATACTTTTCAATACATATATATATTCTAGGTCAGAATCAAAAGATGAGTCGATCTAGACATGTCCGTCTGCGTGTCCCTCTGTTGTTGGCACTCTAACGGTCGTATAATTTGAGATATTGACCTAACATTTAATACAGACACTATTTACACACAAATCGCTATTAAAATTAGTCAAAATCGACCAAGAGCCGCGGCCAAAATCGAGAAAAAGGTATTTATTTAACATAACTCTTAACAGGAAATTATTATAAACACATATTTATAATTAACCCATCCATCTATCCCATAATAAAAATACAGGTGGTCAGATAACAGACACGCCTAAGATAAAGAAAACTCTTTTGTGACACAAAAATTGAACTATGTGGGTGAAAATTGGTGTATATATTCGACACGAAAAAATTGGTGTGGTCAGATAACAGATACGCCCACAATTTACAAAAAAATCATATTTAGCATAAAACTCGACTTTCAAGCTGATACACTATTACATAGCATAATCATATACCTGCCACGCTATATACAAATGTGGACGATTTTTAAGATGTGGCTTAAGCAAAAATTTAATGTTATATTTGAACTTTCTCAGTTTGGTAGTAAGGTCTGCGATTGAATTGAATATTTATGATAAAACCGCATTCTCACATTAATTTTCATAAAACAAATTCCGAGGGAACTAAAGTATGTTTTTTTTTTATAAAAGAGTATTGAAAAAACTTTCTTTCTCATAAGAAAGAAACTGACGCTTACACTTCAACCACATACTCTTAACATATATATATGTAACGATATGCTATAAAAAGAGTGATGGAGAGAAAGAAACGAAGAGGGGAGTGAAGAAAGAGTTAAAGAAAGAAAAAAAATGCCAACCGAGTAAAAGACCTTGAAAGCATAAACACAACTTTCACCAAATCGAACGCATTTTTACGTTGTCTTACTGTTGGTAGCATTGTTGGTGTTGCTGCTGCTGCTATAACTAAAGATATGTGTATATTGATTATTGGTATTTATATCATTTTCTGTCCCTTACTTGCCTGCTAAGGCGGTTGCTTTGACACATTTTGTTACAAAATACGAACGTTTAACACAAAATTAAAGGATAAAAAGAAGAAGAAGAAAATGAAGACGAATATCAACCATTTATATATCAGCACTAGCAAGAACAAAAAGAAAATATGTATATTGCTATTTATGGATAATCACTAAGCACAACAACAAAAGCAATAGAAAAAATCAACGAAGAAAACAAAGGAGGGAAAAAAGACGCAAAGTATGGCTAAAACTTGAAATTAAATTGTAAAAAATAAGAAGAAGAAAAATTAGAAGAAGAAATAGTTTTACCACTCTTTCAAAAGACTGAATCGAACTTTAATTGAAACTGAATATAAAGTCAAAGGAAAAATACACTGAAAAAAATCGAATCGAAAGAATTAAGGAAAAGAAAAAAGTAAGAAAACTAATTTTCTCTGAAATGAATATTTCATCTGACTATATTAAAAGTTGTAATAATGAATTCCTCCATTCACTACAAAGAACATAACAAAGCTTAATCTACACTTATAAAGTGTATAAAATGTTGTAGGGTTGTAATGTTGAAATGTGAATTATTGATATGAACCATTTGCGCATGAAATTGCACAAGTGGATTTGGTGTAACTGGTAAATGCCTGCTGATGAGAACTCGATGAGAGCGAGTTCGTAACCGGTCCAGGTCATTCCCTTCAGTCACCAAGTGTTAATTTTTCACAATTTCAAATACAAAGCAAGTCAAAATATTATAGTCGGTCAAGCCCATCAAATACCCTACACCATTTGATATATTATTCAATTTAATTTTTATACTTGCACCACCCTGTGGTAAAGGGTATATTAAGGTTGTGCGGATGTTTGTAACTCCTAAACGGCAAATGCCACACCCACCTTCAATTATACCCATCGATTCAGAATAAAAATTTGAATCAATTTAACCATGTCCGTATGTCTGTCCATGTAAATTTGTGCGCAAGCTACAGGTCGCATTTTTTGAGATATTTCGATGAAATTTGGTACAAAGACATGTATTGGCCCAAAGGGGAACCCTATTGAAAATGGACGGGATGGAACCATTTTTACAACCCCTTCCTATATGAGGTCCTATTATTTTTTGAAATATTTCGATGAAATTTGGTACAAGGATATGTATTGGCCCAAAAATAAATCATTTTGAAAATGAATAAGATCGGACAATTTTTAGAAATCTCCGCAGCTAAAATGTCGAATATCGAGAAATGCTAACAACTCGTAATACCACCGAACATATTACGAGGCGGAGCGATATTCATTATTGAGCAGCAGAACAATTGCGAGACACAGAAAGGCGAAGAAATCTCCGCAGCCAAAATGTTGAATACGGAGAAATGAAACAATTTCGTAATACCAGAGAACATATTACGAGGTGGAGCTGTACTCATGATAGAGAGGCAAGGGCGTTGCGTAAACCGTGCAATCGAACAATTGAAAAATACAGAACGAAGGCAGTTCCTGCATACCCAAGTTCAAAAAATCCTCCAAAATAGGCAACTTCGTGTCGTATTTTATGTAATGATATTGATAATAGATTATTGGAAAATTTTCGACAAAGAGTACGTAACCGAAACATGTGGGAAATGTCGTCTAAGAGAAGAACGTCAAAGAGATCAATCGTTAAACAATATTAGACGTCAACAAGACATTTACAGTAATTATAGTTCCATAATTAAACAAGGTTCAACAATCATGTGTATATGTTGTGGAGATTTGTGGTTCTCTCATCAAGTAGAAAAAGTCGTCTAAACATTACAGGAATTGAAAAAATAGTTGAAGAAGTATTTTACCTTTCATTTAATTTCCTTCAGAAAATAACGAGTACTATTACTGCAAAATGTGTAGTAGATCAGTTAAAAATAAGAGGAAACCAAATATATGTCTAGCCAACGGATTAGACCATCCGGATGTACTAGAGTACCTTCAAAGCTTAACAAAAAATAATATTTACACATACAATAAACGATATTTTTCAAAACCAAATTCGCAATCAATATGACGACGAAAATTTTGCTCAAAGCGAAATAGATGCTAATAAGTTTGAAATAGAACGACTTAATCCGGGAGGTCCAAAAACTCTACTGGACAACATACCAGCCGAAAATATACCACTTCAACGAGTCATAATGGCACCCGGTGAAAATCAGCGCCAACTGGATATGATTAACGATAAAGATTCCGAAGAATTATCATTTGCTTCAATTTACTGCGGGAGAAGAATAAAATGAAGAGAAACATAGAGCAAAATAAAACGTCGAAATTACGAATATACGATCGAACAGCTTGTAGGATCGATAAATTATTGTATAGCTACAAAAAATTAAAATTATTAACAACTACCTGTTGCCCGCGGCTTCACCCGCGTGGAATTCGGTTATCTCGCGGGATGAAACATTGCCTATACCCTTCCCTAGGTTCTGAAATTTTTGAAAGTGTAAGGAACAGTCAAACACACGGACACGCGGACGGACATTGTTTAAATCGATTCAGTTTTTGATCTTGAGCAAGAATATGTATAGTTTGTGGGGTCTGCGACGCTTCCTTCTGAATGTTACAAGCGGAATAATTTGTCATTCAATATACCCTCTTTCCAAAGGTTAAAGGTATAAAAATATGGCGAAAGTCTCCAACGAAAATAAAAGTTACGCTCCCGTCTTATTGCCTGAGTTTCTGATGTCTTTTAATGTGCGGTCCACTGCTTTTTAAAGCCTCCACCTTTTGAAATAGGGTATATTAAGTTTGTCATTCCGTTTGCAACACCCAGAACGAGGCGTCAAGACTCCTCAAACCATATATATTCAGAAATTTGATGAGATTACTTGTAAGAATTTTAATTTTAGAATATATTAGCTAAACGGTTAGGCCGATTTCCATTTTTTAAATACTAATAGAATGAGAAAAACAATAAAAATAGATTTTTGATTTTTAAAAAATCTTAAAAAGTTTATGTATAAAATTATTTATAAGAATATTTACTTCTAAATTGTGAGCGTTTACGTTGTTCTATAACTCCCAAATTCAGAAAAACAATGTGCATCCAAGAGATATCATTAAACAATGTCCGCTCGTGTGTCCGTGTGGCTGTGTGTCTATCTGTTTCTGGCATTCTAGCATTCTCGCAATTTTTGAGATATCGAGCTGAAATTTGGTACACATTTCGACTGGCAAGTTGTATGTAAAATTGGCCAATATCGGTCCACTGCCACGCCCACAATTAATAAAAATCTCTCAGCCACAAAAAAGATAATGTAAAAAATTCAAATATACTGCTTTGTAATTGAATAATAAATATAAAAATACAAAAATACAAAAATACAAAAATACAAAAATACAAAAATACAAAAATACAAAAATACAAAAATACAAAAATAGAAAAATAGAAAAATACAAAAATACAAAAATACAAAAATACAAAAATACAAAAATACAAAAATACAAAAATACAAAAATACAAAAATACAAAAATACAAAAATACAAAAATACAAAAATACAAAAATACAAAAATACAAAAATACAAAAATACAAAAATACAAAAATACAAAAATACAAAAATACAAAAATACAAAAATACAAAAATACAAAAATACAAAAATACAAAAATACAAAAATACAAAAATACAAAAATACAAAAATACAAAAATACAAAAATACAAAAATACAAAAATACAAAAATACAAAAATACAAAAATACAAAAATACAAAAATACAAAAATACAAAAATACAAAAATACAAAAATACAAAAATACAAAAATACAAAAATACAAAAATACAAAAATACAAAAATACAAAAATACAAAAATACAAAAATACAAAAATACAAAAATACAAAAATACAAAAATACAAAAATACAAAAATACAAAAATACAAAAATACAAAAATACAAAAATACAAAAATACAAAAATACAAAAATACAAAAATCCAAAAATCCAAAAATCCAAAAATACAAAAATACAAAAATATAAAAATACAAAAATACAAATCTTTCCTCTTTATAATATTAGTATAGAAAATAAAAAAAAAAGAAAAGAAAAAACTAAAGGGAAGAATTAAAATTACAACATGTTGGTGGTTTTGGAGAATTGGCAAATAAAAAAATTTTTTTTTACTGGCAAGGTATTTTTACCATATTAAACCAATTGGTTAAAAGATTATGTCAAAAGGAAGGGTTATTGTAGTGCCTAAAGGAATAGAAAAATTCATATCCAAATATTAATTGTCATGATTTGTTACGACGCACAACAGCTTTAATTAAATAAAATACCTCTGTTATTGGAATTCTATTATAGGGGAAATTTTTCCATGCAACAAAATTTGCAGTGAAGTATAAAAGTATCGTACAACGACGAATGTCAGGGATAAAAAAAGTCTTCTTAAATCGCTCAATCACAAAAATATTTTTTTTAAATCGGACTAAAGGACAACTGGCCATACACAGAATATTAACTACATAACTACGGCCTATGTCTGTTATCCTATTCGGAAGGAGAATATGAAGTACTGCGGTAATTCCATGAGGGAATCATCTAATAAACCTGGCCATGCAACAAGATTGACAAGGCCGGTCCTTTCAGAGAGATGCAGTGTGGCTGAGAAGTATTTATATTATAGAACTTATAATTACTATTGATGTATGTATGTCAAATTTTATCAGTTTTGCCCAGATTTGTTAATGCAAATTGGTAGCAAAGCTTTACTCGTATTATTGATGTAGTTCACGTTATTGGTTTTACCCCACAGATATATTAAAGCAGGACTTCGTGAGAGCTTCTTCGGAGTCAGCGTGGGAAAGCGGTAGCGGTTTAAATAAAACCAATACGGAACTGTAAGGTTAGATTCGATTTGAAATTTATCTTTTTTTTCAATTTTTTTTGTGTCCGATAACTTTACTTAACGATACAAGTAACATACGTGAAATCAATTACAATTGTGAAATCAATTACAATTTAAAAGTTAATGTATAAGATATATAAATTAGCTTGCTTAGGAATAAATGGAAATAAAAAGAAATAGTCTGGGATCTTTAGGTAGCTCTATTTAAATTTATTTGTGATCTCTTTCCTTTTTTACCATTTAAATACTTACCTATGTTAAAATCCAAACTAACGTAATTTTTTTTTATGCAATAAACATTGTATATATATATCTCTTATAAGAATGGTGTTATTTACTTAAAACAAAAAAAAAAAAAAAAAATACAGGATGAGTGGTGTGGCACAGATGGGTTAGTGAATAATATTTTTTTTCTATATAGGGTAGATTCACAATAATCACTATAAGTGGCTACAATGGTGGTGAGGGCTATATGGTGAAGTGGTTTTCCACCAACAGCCTCTAATCGACTGGATTCATGCGCGTGTTCAACCCGAGCATGCATGATGGTCTTTTATTATTATTTATTTTTTTTTTGTTACCCATCCGCCCTATGCTAAACTGTGGGTTGAGAACCCTCTGAGATAGCTAGTTAGCTGGGAGTTGACAGTTTGGCATATGCACCTCAATATGAGGAGCGGTAAGTAGTGGCGGAATAGAAAATAACATTCCTTTGTCACCCATATTTATTAAAAATTTAACAATCTTCTCTTATGATGTGATACCTTATGCATATCAAGTTTTTTAAATTTTATGTTCTTTTTATTTGAAACTAATAGGTCGATCATTATTCTTCTATCTTTACTGACTCTAGTTGGGAAATTCACCATTTGATTCAAATACTAACTCCTACATAGATCCTCAAGTTTCTTACTGTTAGTTGTAGACATCATTAAATTATATATTGAAATCACTCACAAAATTGTTACTGTTATTATTATCAAAGTAACCGCTTAGGACATCTTCTAAGTGCTCCAGGAAATATGAATGGTTCGCATTTGCGAGTGGTATAGTACTGCTATTTACCAATTATTTTATAATTTTTTTAATTCAATTATTTAACAAAAACAATTATTTTCAAAATTATTATCATATATCACATTAACATCGACATATTTACTAATATATGCTATCCTGTATGTCGACTATGAGAATTACATCGATAAGGAGCAATTTGCAGTTCAGTATCCGAAACTTCCTCATTTACGCATGGTTCACTGCATAACACTATATATGGGTTTTTATCTGCCATGACGTCTTCAAGTTCGTATTTGTTTGCTACAATACTATTAATATTTAAATACAGACACTTTAAATAATTTGGTTTATTATTTATTGGTGCTAGTAGCCAATTTTGCGTTTTATTTCTTTTAGTTTATTTTGGGCACGTTTTACTCTGTGTATTGTGATTAACCTCTAATCCTAGGCCTAGTGTATTGTTAGCTCGTAAGCATTTTATACAGCTATTTATAGATTCATCTGAGCAATAGCAGTAGTTTGGCAACTCTGTTATCATATTGTCGGGTGTTATTAGTGCTCCTAAATTAATTGAAATTTAAAGTGATTAAAGTTTAATATACATAGTGCCACAACTATATATAAATTTTTCTCTAATCACAGTGTTATTCCTCAATAATAATTTTTCTCGAATTACGCATAATTGGTTGGTATTCTCTCCACTTGGTTGGTATCTTTTATGTACATTTTACCTTCCACTTCTTATTCTTAATCCTCTTTTTAACTATTCATCTTTCTTTTTTACTATTCATTGTTATTTTCCCTGCTTCTTGCTCTCACCGTTTTAGTGTGTGTTACGGTACTTATACATATTTCTATTGTTGTACACTAAATAATAACATTTAATCTATTTCTCACTTACTGTTACTTAACATAACATTTAGCAGTTAGGTATGATGATGGATAAATGTTGTTATAATAGCTGTAAGGAAACTCAGAACGATCGCTTTCTGCTTTGTTGGCTATGTGACCGCGCCGCTCATCCCCAATGTGCTGGTTTTAGTGGTCGGGATTTTGATTACATCACAAACAGAACTAAAGGTCTTCGTTGGGCTTGCCGAAACTGCAGGAAAATCGATGTTGATTTTCACAAGCTCTTTAAGCAAACCCAAAGTGGTTTTTCTGATCTTCTTAAGGACCTTAAAAAGTTGACGGATAAGTTTGCTAAGTATCAGGATTTGTTTAATAACTGCAAATTGTTGGACCAAGCTGATGCTATTCTTGGTACAAGGCAAGCTATTCCTAGTACTTCTCTCGCTTGCCGAAGCACTTCTCTTGCTATACCTCCCTCTCCGGCTTTATCTAACTTGAACTCAACCTTATCGGCCTTTTGCCCATCCATAGATACGGTTAGTGGCGATGAGGGAATTACTCAATACCCTCCACCGTCCGTTCAAGCACCCTGTGCTATTCCTGTGATCACTGTTCAACCACCGATTGAACCTGCTCCGGCGAGTGAACCGGTATGTAATCTGTCGGACGGGGTTCAACAAATTGACTCAATTTGTAGTCACCCCCGAGTGAGTCCATTAAGTAATTCTGATCCCTCCCGTTTTTTGAACTCTGGTCAGTCTGTTCAGTATAATAATGAACCCTCCTCATCCTCTAATTCCGCTTCAGCACAAATTGATGAACTAACTGTTATTCCTGTACGTAAGGTAGTATTCCTATCTCGATTTGCCTCGAATACTACAACTCGTACAGTTGAGTGCTATATCAAACGTATATCGCCTGATATTGACACTAGCAAACTAAGTATCTTTAAACTCAATACATCAAAAGATAGAGAAGTCTCGTCATTTAAAATCCTTTTGCCCGACGCTTTATTTGAGCGCCTCCTTAACAAAGTATTTTGGCCTAAAGGTACCCTAGTTAAGGAATTTATTCCTCGTAATAAGTTTCGTCGTCCGATTAATCTTGATAATCCGTCGGACTCAAAAAACTAAATAATGCTCTCACTCTACTTTATCAGAACGTCCGCGGTCTTAATTCTAAATTATCAAATATTTTTTTAAAGTTAATAAATTGTGATTACATGGTTGTAGTGTTCACTGAAACCTGGCTAAAGCCATGGGTCAACGACACCGAAATCTTCTGTTCAGATTTTCAAGTTTTCAGGTGTGATAGATCGCTTAGGATTGGTGGTGGCGTACTTTTCGCTGTCAATAAAATGCTTACTACTATCTTAATTGATACTATCGTTCCATTAAACATTGAAATTGTATGCGTCCAAATAAAAACCAGCAAGTCCTCCTTGTTTATCACGTGCTCTTACATCCCGCCTGATAGTGATATTTCTACCTACCTTGAACACTTCATATGTATAAGAAACGTATTGAATCGTTTAAAACCGACTGATAAGCTACTTGTACTTGGTGACTTTAACCTAGCTAGTGTCACATGGTCCCCCAATGTTGAAATTGGTGCTTATTATCCAGTAGTCATCCCTCCATTATATAATGATCTATTTGATTCCATATATGATCTTGGTCTTTTTCAACTCAACCATATTCATAATTCTAATAATAGGCTCTTAGATTTGGTCTTTTATATTGATACTAATTTACGTATTATACGATCACATCCGCTCTCATTACCGGAGGACACTCACCATCCCTCATTATTGCTTCATATTCATGAATTTTTTCACTCTGAAATCCCTAGACATGACGATCTTCATGCGTTGCGTTTATTTAGTAGAACTGATTATGCTAAACTTAAAAGCTTCTTTTCTCACAACGACTGGAACCTCAACTATAATGATATAGATGGCTCTTTGAACTCTATTTACAATCTTCTTTATACAGCTATATCGCTATCCGTTCCACTGAAGACTCCTGCATCTAATACTATTTGTCCGATATGGTTCAACAGACATCTGCGAAACATAAGAAATAAGAAGAGTAGACTATACAAACGTTACAAACGGAGTGGTCTACTTAGGGACTATATTAGTTATTCTAACTGCAACCGGGAATTTAATGTTCTAAAGAATAATTGTTACGCTAACTATATTCAAAGCATGAGGCATAAACTCCTTCTAGATCTTAAGTCATTTTACAGTTTTGTTAACTCGAAACGTAAAGTTACGGGATTTCCCTCGATCATGTATTACGAAGACTCGGAATCATCGAATATATTAGCGATATCTAACCTTTTTGCGGACCATTTTGAAAAATCATATTCTACTTCTAATGTTAATAATATTGACTATCCCTTTCCAATTAGTTCGTTCGACATCTTTCCATCGGTGTCCTTCTCTGAAAATGATGTCTTCATAGCCCTATCCAGTCTTAAATTATGTAACAGCCCAGGTCCAGATGGTGTTCCTTCGGCCATTCTCCGTTGTTGTGCGGATTTGTTGTGTGGTCCGATAACTAAAATTTTCAACAACTGTTTAGAAAAAGGATACTTTCCTTCTATTTGGAAAAATAGCTTCATTATTCCCATATATAAAAATGGTTCTAGGAACTCCATAGTGAATTACAGAGGTATTGCCAAATTAAGTGTGCTGCCTAAATTATTTGAATGTCTTATTACCAAGAGACTAACGCCATCAATAAGGTCATTTATTTCTCATTGTCAACACGGCTTTTGCCGTGGTAAATCAACATCAACTAACTTGTTGGAGTTTAGTAATTACATTTTTAATGCTTATTCTCATCACAAACAAACTGATGTCATTTATACAGACTTCACTAAAGCGTTTGATAGTGTTCATCATGATCTTTTGCTATCTAAACTGCAACGCATTGGATTTTCGGAAATCTTAATCTCCTTGATTCGTAGTTATTTGACTGGCCGTACTCAACAAGTCTTGTTTAAATCCACCTATTCTCGCCTTATTTCTGTTCCATCGGGGGTTCCTCAGGGTAGCCACTTAGGGCCTTTACTATTTACTATTTTCCTAAATGACCTTCCATCTTGTATCCAATACTCTCAAATCCTAATGTTTGCAGATGACGTTAAACTCTTTCTCTCCTTAAACTCTTTGGACGATACAAATTTATTACAATCGGACCTTACTAACTTGGTATCATGGTGTGACTTAAATGGTATGCACTTGAACTTAAATAAGTGCAAAAAGATGTCATTTGGGTGGATAAACTATCAGTACTCATCTTATTCTGTTAATAATCATGTGCTTGAAAATGTGTCTTGTTATAATGACTTGGGTGTCGTCTTTGATCCGAAATTGAGATTTAACAATCATATCGTAACATCTGTCAACAAAGCTAGATCCTTGTTCGGTTTCATTAAACGCTGGTCCAAAGAGTTTAACGACCCCTATGTTTCCAAACGTCTGTTTACGTCCCTGGTTAGACCCACACTGGAATATGCAGTCGTCGTCTGGATACCCAGCTATAGATTTTACGTTGACCTTATTGAATCGGTTCAACGTAACTTCTTACGATTTACACTGCGTGGTCTAGCTTGGGATCCTTCACTTCCCTTGCCCTCATATGAAAATGGCCTCAATATAATTGGTCTCCCTACACTTGAGAGGAGAAGACAAATGTTGGGGGTTTCCTTCATAGCAAGAGTTCTACTAGGTGAAGTGTCCTCCCCTCCTCTACTGGGCCTGGTCACACTGAATATACCAACCAGGGTCTCAAGGCATTTCGTGCCATTATGGCTACCCCAATGCCGCACCAACTATGAGCTGTTTAGTTCGTTTCGGGTCCTATGTGGACTATTTAATGATTACTCAAACTCGTTCGATCTCGCGGTTGATCCAATCGATTGCATTAAAAGAATTATATTAAATAGGTAGTTGCCAAACTATTCATCCACCTCTCTAATTTAAGTTCCTTAATTTAGTAATAAATTTAAGCTTTTGTAATGTTTAACATTGTTATTTTATTTATCTATACCCTTAAGTATCTCTTTAACTCTAGTACGTTATAGCTTGTAAATCCTACTATTGTATGTCTAGTATTATTCTTTAAAAACTAATGAACCAGATCCAGAGTTGCTGCGGATGTTGTTGTTGTTGTTGTTGCTGCTCCTGCGTTAATTATAAGATATACTGTCACTTTTATTATACGTCCATTAGCTGTTTGTTTAGCAATGATTTTTGTAATATGAATAATAATATGAATAATATGAATCTTTTGTATAATGCCGACCATGACATTTTCGACACACTTCATTATTTTTGCAGTTTTTAGCTTTATGATCGAACCCTTTACATTTGAAGCACGTTGTGGCGTCTGCACCATCAAACGCTTTGCATTTTTCTCAGCCTATACATATTTTTCCAGCACCTAATATTTTAGGAAATGAACTACGGTCTATTTCAATTATAGCATTAAAATATTTTGAATCATTTTTATACCCTCCACCTTAGGGAAGAGGGTATATTCATTTTGATCATCCGTTTACAACACATCGAAGGAAGCCTCGGAGACCCCACAAGCTATATATATTCTTAATCAGCATGAAAAGAGAAATCGTTTGAGAAATGTCCGTCCGTGTGTCCGTCTGTTGTTGGCACTCTCACGGTCGTAATTTTTGAGATATCAAATTGAAACTTGGCACACTTATTTTTAGTTTAATTTCGCTGTTTTATATTCAAATTGGGCAAAATCGGTCAAGAGACGCACCCACAATAAATGAAAATCTCAACATACGTCGAAAAAATTGTATCTTTAAAAAATTATATATCGCACAATACTATGCCTATCAAGTTGAAATTTGGTATATATATAAGTGGTACCGTTATCCAACACTGTGCCAAAAATAGGTGTGATTGAATAACGCAAACGCCTGTAATTAAAAAAAAAGCACTATTTGCGTAAGTACTTGAAATAGTCCTAAAATAGTCATACATTGCAATAGGAGCCAGTTTGGAGGAGGCGGTAGCCGAAATTACTTGTTTGAAAACTTGTGTTGAAGGCATAAATGGATATACGTAAGATTTTTCTTGTTTAATTATTTGGCCACAAATCTACTATTTAACTATTCATTTTTACAGTTTCGGGAATCCCCGTAAAAGAACATTTCATGACACTCAAATTGATTTGAGTGACACAGAAAATGAAGCAGAAACTTGTTCGGACATTTTCAAATTTATTCATTTAGCACATAAATTATTTTCAAATATATCCAGCACTTCGGATATAATATTGGAAACGGTGCTTTGGGCAACTGCGACATTGAAACATTGTCCTCTACCCCTTTGGTAATTGCCTTCTTCCTTGAATCTCAAAAACGTTACGAGTTTAACTTCTGCTGTTAATGCATTTGACTGGCGTAAGCGTGGCAATTTACTTTGCAATATATTCAAAATATATTGAAACACCGCTTTATTAATTCTCAAGTCTTTTATAAATCTAATTAAATGATAATTAATAAATTAAATGAATTTTACGCTATTTAGTTACTGATTGTCAGGTAAAAGTAAGACACTTTTTGTTTTTTACCGAAATGCCTTTCGCGTTCTTTTTAAGGTATTTTCTGGGTGAACCATGAAAAAAGGTGTTAAATCCATTTTTTTGGTGTTATTTTAACTTTAAAACTGTTCAATTTTTGTTCTTTTATTTAAAAAACACAGTTTCTTTTGTATGAAAAACACTTTTTTTTCTTTTCTTCTTCTAACAAAAACTGTCAATCAGAGCAAATTATAAACAAAGATAACGCAGTGTACTCGAGCGAATGTTATGATAGCATTTTCTACGAATGATAAGGGCAAATAACTGTTGTCACAAATAAATAAAATAAATGTTTTCGTTTAAAATTGAAGAAAATGGTCATATATGAAATAAATTAATAATGCAGATTTTTTTTTTTTATGTAAAATCAAATATTTTTCGTACAACTTTATTTTTTTTTTCTTTTTGCTTCTCAATATTGCAAAAAGCAACATTTTTATTAGCAATTGTATACAAAATTGTACTTAAAATATTTTCCATTTTTACTAGCAATTGTATACAAAATTGTATTAAAATTTTTTCGATATTTATAAAAGAAATAAACGTCATAACATCAGAGTTGTAATCATATCAGTGTAAACGAACGTAGGTAAAATTTTAAGGGTAAAAATTTAAAATTTCTTTTTTTCTCTAATTTGAATTTATAATATTTTACTTTTCTTTTCTTTCTTATTATTAATTTGAATATATTTGTAAATTTTTCTTATTATAATATATTCTAAGTTACCGTGTAAGTTAGTCGTAAGATCAGCTGTAAGATATAACTCCGGTTTATTGTAAAACATATGAAGCAAGATCAGCTGTAGTGATGCAAAGCTTATATCAAAGCTCTTACAAACAACACAAAAAGCTCAGCCACTGGCCCATAAAAAGGCGATCAACGCATACCAAATCAGCTAGTTTTAGACTAGCTTAGCACTAGGTAGGTTGTTTAGGGGGACTAAGATAGGAGAGTTAATGTCATCCTCTCTGATCTAGTTAACATATTCTCAGCTAGGCTAGGTTAAATATTTATTTCTTAAACAGTGAAACTTTTCTTAGAGGACCTTTCGGACGGTGAACTTCTTGTAATTTTACCCATGACTCCATAGATGTAGCACTTTTCTTTATGTGGTTGAGTTGCGCCGGTGAAAAACTCAAAACAATTGTTGCTTTAGTTTTTGATTTAATTTAGTCCATTTCAACAACTGAGCTGCATTGTTTGCAGTCGCTTCAGGTTTTACATTATCACCGCTTACCACTGTCTACAGTTCCTGATGAATAAGAACGCTCATTACCTGCAGATTTCACGTGTCGTAATTGGTGTCATCGAGTTTTTCAATATTATACGAAGTCATATTCATATATTTTTACACTTCTATATAAAACAAAAACCACGTGGACTCTGGGCCCATAACCTGTTAAAAATTGCAGAGTTTATTTCAATCCAAAGTAATGACGCGAACTGTACAAAAAATAAAGATAGCAAATTACAGGGAAGTTATATAAATATAGTAAAAACAGAAAAATACATGTTGTTATTAAGAGCATTGGCATCTTTTAACACAAATGTTAAATAGAGATCATAAAAAAAAAAATATTAAATAAGACGTATAGTGGAATGTGTGATGGAAATTTTCTCATAAAATGTCCTCATCACAGCAAGAATCTCAGTTGTAGGTGATGCATATGGGTACTTTCTGAGCTGTGCTTTTCGTGTTCTTTGTTTTTGTATTTCGCGTAATGTCGAGCGTTAGGGTGTAAAAGAGAGGATAACATTAACTCTCGCCTAATGTAGGGTTTCACTAGTATGACTATTGCCTAGTAAGTGCTTTTACCTAGTGTAAGCGTTTAACTGAGAAAGAGAGTATGACATCAACTCTCGCCTAGTGGATTTTTTTTGCTATTAGTGTCTAGTGCCTAGCTGTGAAAGACAGCATGACATAAACGCTCAACTAGTAGATATTTTGCCTATATAATGCCTAGCTGTGAAAGAGAGGATGACATCAACTCTCACCTAGTAGATATTTAACCTAGTATAATACCTAGCTGAGAATATGTTAACCAGATCAGAGAGGATGACATCAACTCGCCTGACCCAGTTCTTAGTTAAATAAAATAGTAAAATAAAATAAAAAAAACAAATGCATTTAACCAGATCAGAGAGGATGACATCAACTCGTCTGACCTAGTTCCTAGTTACCAAAATGAAAATTAACCATATTAGAGAGGATGACATGAACTCGTCTATCGGTCTAATTTACCTATTGCCCTAAAGAACAATATTTAACAATATTTAAAAATGTACGGTAGAAAAATTATCTGAAATTGGTGTGAACCTTCAGGAGGAATTATTTGTAATTATTTTATGGGCCAGTCTTCCCAAGTCTTTTCTAGTTATGGCTTTGGAATCTAGGGATGAGTTACCTAGCTTAAACGCCTTAAAAATTAAATTACCTGAAGAAGGTGACAAGTTTTCATGTCCAAGCAAAACAACATTACAGATATAAAAAAGTATAGTGATCGAAGCAGGAATAGTCAGCAAAAAACTTTTAAAGGAAAATGTTTTACATGCGGTAAATTTGGACACTATTCAAATAAGTGTGAAAAGAACAAAAAGAAACAGTATCAGTTCACTGTTTTGGCTGCGGCGAATTCGTTAGAAAAAACACATTGGTATATAGACAGCGGCGCAACTGCACATATGTGTTGCGACAAAAGTATGTTTATTACGTTTGAAGAACACGAGGAGAAAATTTCTTTGGCGGCAGAACATTATATTAAGGCCATAGAAAAAGGTAATGTAAATATTGTATTAAATGATTGTGAAATTTTACTGCGCAATGTGTTATACATATTCTCCAGCTTTGCAAGCAAATTTTTTGTCAGTCGGAAAAATTGTTGACAATGGTATGACTACAAAATTTAAGAAGGGCACACAATCCGGTACTATAATCCTAAAATCTGTGCAAAGAAAAAGTTTGTTTGCATTTGAACACGTTACACAGCATGTTAACAAGTTGTGCGCTATAAATAATAATTGGCATGCAGGTTTGGTCAATTAAATGACAGTGCTTTGGCTAAGTTGCAAGGTAAACAAATGGTTCGTGGTCTAAACGGTGAGATGGGTTCTAGTAAAAATTGTAAAACGTGTATGTTAAGCAAGATACATACGTCGCCATTTCCACATCAGTCCGTGTCGGAGTCTAAGAGTGTGTTGCAGCTGATCCACAGCGATGTCTGCGGCCCGATAAAAACGAAATCCATTGGTGGTTCTGTTTACTTCTTGACTTTTATTGATGATAAATCGAGATTTATGTTTGTGTATTTTTTGAAAGAAAAATCAGAAGTACTAGAGAAATTTAAGATGTTTAAGTCGCAAATAAAAGGATTGTAACACTTCGCAGCGACAACGGTCGAGAATATGTCAATAGTGAATTCGATAAATATCTCAACAGTTGTGGTATAAATAGGCAACTTACCGTTCCTTACTCCCCGCAACAGAACGGTGTGGCAGAGCAGACCAACCGCACATTGCTGGAAATGGCGAGGTCAATGTTAATCTACGCTGGAGCACCTACATATTTATGGGCTGAAGCAATCCATACAGCAGCATATATAAAAAATCGCTGCCCTATGGTTAGGTTGGGAAATAAAACATCATACGAATTATGGCTCGGTAAAAAACCCAATGTAAATCATTTAAAAATATTTGGATACGCAGTAGCTTTGAATAAACAGCATAAAAGCAAATTTGAACTTCGAGGAAAGGAATTTATAATGGTTGGTCATTCTCTTGTATCCAAGGCGTATAGACTTTACGACAAAAGTTCACGTAAGGTGATTGAAAGACATGACGTCATATTTGATGAAAGTAAATTCGAAAATATATGTACAGATAGTTCTGAAAATAAGCCTGATGATTGTAATTTAATCGATATAATAAGTAAAAATGAAAACGAAGTTATCAGTGGTAATTGTGTAAAAGAAATTAACGAAGTATATGATACAGCTGACGATGAATCAGATGCCGATGTTCAGGAGGAGCATGTTGAACGACGTGGTCCTGGACGTCCTCGAATGATAAAGAATGGTAAGCCAGACAGACCAAGAAAAGTTTATAGTAAATTATTGTGAGGAAGAAAAACTCACATCACATATATTATTCTTTAACTTTCTTTTAATAAAAATAATTATTATTAATAGGAGTAGGCTCTGAATTATGTAGTAATGTAATTTGTAGTTTTTCATATTTTTTTCTATATAAGGGAAGGATTGGTTATACAAAAAGTTAGTTGGTCGAGTTGAGAGCAAGGAAAAAGACAAACAGGCCATAAAGATTTATTTATAAATAAAAATAAAAATATGTGTAAATTATAAAAAAAATTAAGCGTACTGAAAGAAATTTAATGTGGCGATACTCCGAAAACTGACGGCTTTCACCCCCTCAACTAAAATCATCGTTACATTTGGCGCCCGAGCAGGGACCCTTGCATTGAGTCTCTGCGTTACGCTTGAAATTTACACATATTAAATGCAAAGCTATATGAAGCGTTACTAAAAAAATTTGCAAGTCACTATTATATCATTTATATGAAAATTCAACAAAGTTCTTGATAAAAAAATCTGACGTGGAACCAGAATTTTGTCAATAAAACAGACCAATTGAAATAAACTGCATTAAAATAAACAACTTATAAAAGAAAAAATCTGATTGCTATTGCAATTTTTTTCAACGGTGCAAAAATTTTCAAGGATATTCAAACAACTCCAATATGGGCATAGCCGACTTTCGTACCAGCTGGATATATCCACTCAATAAAGAGGTTCTTGTGAGTTATTTGGATGAGTTTTTGCTTGATTCAAGAGGTACCGTCGAAGAATTAAGACAACGATTTAAATTATTTCTACTCGTAGAGCATGGTGAAGAACAAATAAAATGTTTGAAACAAATACAAGAGTTACATGAAACCAATCCTGCTACCACGTTGAGGGTACTAACACCGGAGCCGTCTCTATATGAAGAACCAACAACGACATTAACTTCACCTATACTAAATCAGCCTAACGCCAAGTAGAACAAACTGTGATGACCATCTTAGCAAGTTAGCAATGATGGACATTATTCGAATATTACCTATAACGGAGGACCCGATCCGTTTGCATTTTTTGAGCGTATGGAAGAATTAGCAGACACTTATGGTGTCGATATGGATCGTCTACCTAGTACCATGCCTCAATTTTTGCGTGATCAAGCATTAATATGGTTCCGGAACAACAATCAACATTGGTAAATGTGGAAGTCATTTAAACAAGACTTGCTCAAATTCTTTATGGCGTTATTTGACGTAAAAACAATCGAATGATGCCGCCAACCACAGCCGGAAAACCACAATGGGGCCCGCGTTTAACGTGGGACAACCAGGTCTCAACAGTATAACCCCACAAACACGATACTACACTAAATTGTGAAAGTAATAAATTGACCGCGACTCTGTAGATAGATAGTTACCTCACCACAGGTATAATTGACACCGGCGCAACCAGTTGTTTTTTAAGTCCATTGTTCGCCCAAACATTGAGTTCTAATGCCTATCGTGAGTCAGTTGAAGTGAATATAGCCCTTGCCGATGGATCTCAAAGTCGCGTAACCAAAGCTATCCATTGTGATGTACAAATGGGAACCATCAAGGCTAACTTAAAATTTCTGATAATGCCCGGTACTCCTGTAGACGTTATATTAGGGTTAACATTTCTAAGAGCTTTTAAAGCAATTATCAATTGTGCAGGAATTTCAATTACCTGCAACACAAAGAAGTCATCACCAGCGCGCTGCATGGTCATGTTTGAAACTACACCCAAGGAACAACGGCCACGTAGAAAAGCAGTACCGGCAGATGACAAACTTGATACTTCTCAACCGATGGGAACAGCACAACATCAACCCAGTCAAATTAACATCAATAGCTCACTAAAGAATATACCAACTGTGACACACAATCATACAATTTTACCAACACCAACTGCAACTTACCGTCGTGAAGTAATCACACCGAAGCCGACACTCTACACCCAACGCAGGCAGTCAAATAAACAAAATCCACATGATAAAGCCATAACAACATCACCCGAAGCACCAAAACGAGATTTACAAAAATTTCCTTCACATGAAAGCAATGAACTGAACGAAGTCAGTAATAATAAACCACAGCTATCCTCTGTATCAGCATTTACCTACAGTGACAACGTGCAAAGAACAGAAGCAACTACAGAGAATACCGAGGAAGAAAATTACATTGCTGGATTTCTAGATACAGAGTTATCCATGTTTCAAAGTGTTACCCACCTAGGTGAACATCACATTCATATGCTAAACGAGCGACCAGTAAAAATTCGCTACCAATCGAGAAACCCAGCCATGCAAGAAATCATCAACTCGGAAGTAGATAAACTGATAGAAAAGGGCTATATTGAACCATCTCGAAGTCCTTATAGTTTTCCAATCACATTGGTTAAAAAGAAAAATGGTATCTGGCGATTGTGTATGGATTTCCGACAATTAAACAAACGATCCGAACAAGACGCCTATCCGTTACCGCGTATATCTTACGTATTGCACCGACTCCGTGAAGCGAAATACATCAGCAGCTTGGACCTTGAGAGTGGTTACTGGCAAATACCCATGGCGGAAAATAGTAAAAGATATACCGCGTTTACCGTGCCGGGAAGAGGGCTATATCATTGACGGGTGTTGCCTTTTGGCCTTCACTCTGCCCCTGCCACCTTTCAACGCGTCTTGAACACCATTATTGCGTCCGATTTGGAGCCATACGCATTCGCGTATCTCGACGATATAATCGTGCTTGGTAAAACTTTACGACACTACATGGCCAATCTTAAAGAAGTTTTCCGTAGACGGGAGGCCAACTTGAAAATAAACTCGGCTAAGTGTGAATTCTTTCATTAAGAGTTTCGATACCTACGGCATATTGTAACCAACGAGGGGATCAAAACCGATCCAGATAAAATTAGAGCCATTACCCAGATGCAACCACCTAAAAATATTCGCGAACTACGTCGCTTTCTGGGAACAACATCCTGGTATAGACGCTTTGTAGCAGACTTTTCTGATATATCTCAACCTCTAACGTCATTATTGAAAAAGGGTAAACACTTCAAGTGAACCTATGACCAACAATCTATCGGAACACGACAGCAGCTAACAGCTCCATACACCCCACAAGAGAATCCCACAGAACGAGCCAATAGAACCATTAAAACCATCATCTCACAGCTCGCAGCAGCCCATAAGAAATGGGATGAATATCTTCCGGAAGTCATGCTTACTATTAACACTAGTACATCAGAGTCTACACAGTTCACACCCGCATATTTAACACAAGGACGGGAACCACGTATACCAAACGCCTATTTCGACAAGGTCACACCTGGTACGGGGAAAAAAATTTTTTTTCCCATCACATATATTATTTTTTAACTTTGTTCTTATAAAAATAATTATGATTAATAGGCGTAGGCTATGTAAACTGAGGTTATGTAGTTTGTCGCGTTTCATTTTTTTTTTATGTATAAGAATAATTATTATTAATAGGAGTAGGCTCTAAATTATGTAGTAATGTAATTTGTAATTTTTCATATTTTTTTTCTATATAAAGGAAGGATTGGTTATACAAAAAGTTAGTTGGTCGAGTTGAGAGCAAGGAAAAAGACAAACAGGCCATAAAGATTTATCTATAAATAAAAATAAAAATATGTGAAAATAATAAAAAAAATTAAACGTACTGAAAGAAATTTAATATGGTGATACTCCGGAAACCCACGGCTTTCACCCCTTCAACTGAAATCATCGTTACATTATATATCGCATCTGATGACGAAGTTCCACCAACTGTTGATGAAGCTATCAATAGAAATGCGAAGGTTGATGAAAGAAATTGGTTATGATCCAATACAACCTACAGTACTCAACGTTGACAATCAAGGGGCAATGCAATTGGCAATGAATCCTGTCCATCACAAGCGAACAAAACACATAGACGTGAAATACCATCATATTCGCGAAGTGATTCGGAACAATGATGTGAAATTAGTATACTGACCAACAGCTGAAATAATGAAAAATCTGGCGAAGACAAAGCATACATATTTCTTGGAATCAATGAATATGAATAAAAATGAAAGAAAAACATCCATGTTGAGGAGGAGTGTTAAAAGATGGCAATGATCTTAATAACAACATGTATATTTCTATTTTTACTATATTTATATAACTTCCCTGTAATATTGTACTACTATATTAAATATTTCTTGTCTTTTTCCCAACATGAAGTTATGTATATTTTGCTTAAATTTTGTATTATTACCCTAAAACATTTTTCTTTCAATTCTTTTATTTTTAACAATGAAGTAATGGATTTTGTTTCTTTTTAATGAAATTTGTAAGTTTAAGTTTAAGTTTAAGTTTATTGAGACTTTTTTTTTTTAAAACATTAGAGAAGAAAAATAACAAATTGAAGCATGTTGTAAGAGTACTTAAAACTATATTGTATTATTTTAATAGCAGAATGGTTAAACAGCTTCATGCTACTTATACAACGTGTTAAGGTATTGTGTTACATAATATGTAAACGTAAAAAGGTGACGGACTTGCTCCCGGCCCTAGCATAATGAATTGCAAGACTAAATCTAAAGGTGTACTTAAATTAAAGTTTGGCTTAAAACTAAGTTTAATAATAAAGGGGAAAAAGTAATAATAATAATAATATAAAAAAAAAAAAAAAATAATAATAATAATAATTAAAAGTTTACAAGAGTTTACATGTAACTGATGAACCTATGGGTATTGGGGTATGCTTGTTTGTAAAAACATGGCATTAATGTTGATGAAGGAGTAAAAGAAATGGATTTATGTTTAACACCAACTGGTGATAAATATGAAGTGTTAGACCAACTGAAATCGGATTGAGAATTAAAAATTCGCTGCAATAATTCGTTATCGTAAGAAGATCACCGATTAACGAATTTTTCCAGCAAATTAAGGCAGTATAATGAAATTGGAATTATATTTGCATTTTCATATATGTATTTACTTGAGTATCTCTTATTGAGGTCTTTAGAATTCTTTCCTATGCATCTTCTTAAAATATTTCTTTCTAAAACTTCCATTTCTTTTATCATGGACGGAGAAATACTAAACCAAATTGGAAAGGCATATAATAAGAGGGAACGTATGCTAATTTTATATATTAACAATTTTGTTTTAATCGGTAGATATTTATTATTGAAAAGGCGTCCAAAGCAACCTTTAACTTTATTTGCTTTACTAAGCATTAAGCGGGCGTGTTGATTAAACTTGACAAGTTTGTTAAATGTAACACCCAAATACTTAATACTATCTTTAAAAGGAATTTCAACTCCCTCCAAAAAAAGTTTTACGTTTTTACTTTGCAGAACTATAAAGTATTTACATTTACCAGAAGCATTTCTAAGGCAAATTGCTTCTGATTTTGTAGGGTTTATTTTCAACCCCCACTCTTTGTAAAAAATCTGTGCAAAAGCCAAATGTGCTGAAACTAAGCTTAAGGCAGTCTGAGGACTCTTATGATGAGCGTAAATTAAACAGTCATCTGCGTAAAGAATACTATTGGAATGATGAAATTGATGAGGAAAATCGTATATTGAAATATTAAATAGATGTGGAGCCAAAATTGAGCCTTGCGGTACACCACGGTTAATATCACCAAATGATGAGCAGTTATTACCAATTTGAATAAAAAATTTCCTATTTGTAAAAAAATTTTTGAACAACTTAATCAAGAAAGGATTGAAACCAATTTGAATCATTTTAAAAAGTATCCCGTTGTGCCAAACACTATCGAATGCTTTTTCAATATCAAGCGAAACTGCTACAGTACATTTTTGTTGCCTTAAGTTACAAATGATATCATTGTGAAATTTACATAAGGCATGTACCGTAGAGTGCTGTTTTTTAAACCCAAATTGAAAGTTAGGGATGTACTCAGAAGCAAAGTCAGCATCCATTACGTCGCGAATTATTTTTTCAAAAAGTTTTCCTAAATTAGATAATAGTGAAATCGGACGAATATTATTTAGGTCTGTGCCAAACGACTTTTTAGGAATTGGGCAAATCTTGGCAATTTTCCAAGAATCCGGAAAATAACAGTTATTAATACAGTTATTATATAAAACAACTAAGTACTGGAATACTTTTTCAGGAAATTTCTTAATTAAAAAATTAGAAATATCAGAACCAGAAGATTTTTTAAAATTTAGAGATTTAACTAAAGCAATAACTGAAGTTAAAGTGGTCAATTTGGAATTTCGCTGTGTGTTCAAAGCATTAAAACTCTCATCAAAAGTAAATATTGAATGATAAGTCGAGGAAATAACAGAATCTATTGTGGAGGAGATATAAGTAATGTCTCTAATAGGAGCAGTAGGGCTGTAAACTGCTGAGAAATGGTCCCTTAATATATTCACTTTTTCAACAGCGTTATTAACAGGAATACTATTAATGATTATATTAGGTGAAGAAAACATCTTTTTACCGCCAAGAATATGAAAAATGTCCTTGTAAGCATTCGGGCCAGGAACAATGCGTTCTAAACGTTTGCGAAATATTTGTGCTTGTTCAATTTGTATTTGCTCCTTAATAATAATTTTCAGCAAGTCAATTTGTTTAGACAAGAGCTTATAATCTGAATTGCTTCTATTAAGTGTTCTTCTGTAAATAGTTTTCAGCCGTTTTTGCCAATCATATTTTATCTTAAATAAATTTTTAATATTATCAGATATTATAAATTTATTAGTAGAAAATTCAACTTGAGAAGAATGTTCATTGCAAACAGAATTAATTGACTGCGAGAGTTTTTGAATATGCTCATCAATTTCAGGAATTAATAAATTTCGATTTGTAGCGGGAAAATGTACTGCGATTTCTCGCTCCAAATTTCTTTTAAAAACATTCCAATTCTTGAAAGAAGAGAAAGTATTGGAAGGACTTATAATAAAATCAAAGTCTAAGAACTTTAATTGAAGTTTCAGAGGAAAATGATCCGAAAAACTTGGTAAAGAGCGTAAAATAAAATTAGTCCTAGCAAAATCAATTAAATTTGTAGATAAAAGAAAATGATTGAGAAAAGAATCACCGTTAGGGTAAGAAGGCATGTTATCTAAAAGACGGACGAAATCTTGGGAAAACAACTGCAGCCAATTGAACAACGTGTTACCGAAAGGTTACGTAAAACATTAAGGCCATTAGTAATTAAAGAAGGAACAGAAAAGAAGGAAAGAAGGAACAGTTGCATGGAAAATATAAGGAACCACAAAGAAATTTTTTTTGAACATTATTTTTAAGAATATTAACTTCAACTAAAGAATTTGGAAATGCTAGCTCATTAACAAATAATTTTGAGAATGAGATATTTTTCTTTAATACAATTGAAATACCTAAAGAAGAGCCATCCGAAACAAAAGAATAATTATCAATGAATATTTTGGCATGTCTTCTTAAGTGCGTTTCTTGAATAAAGGCTGTATCAATATCATTAGCCCTTAACAAATTTTGAAACTCTAATTTTCTTAAAGAATCCACCAAGGATCTTACATTAAAAGTTAATAGCTTCAAATAATTACGGACCATAAAATTGTTTAACTTCATTTAATAAACTTAAACAGTCTTTTTTCGCTTGAGTGGGGGACAAACTGTTATAATTATCTAAGAAATTTTTTACTTTCTCTTCCAGGGAAATTTCTTGAGGTTTACATAAAAAACTTGCTATTTTAAGAAATTGCTCTATTAAGGAAGGCTTCTGACTGCGGTCTTCTGTCTTATTAAAAAGACTAGAGAACGTTTTATTAGGGTTTATAAAACTAGAATTAGAGATTGCTTTGGACACATTCTGTGATGCCTTAATCAATCTATCTTTAGCCAACTTTGTTTCGTTCCTTTTGAATGAAACAATTTTTTTATAAATTGAACAGCCTTTCCAATTGGAAGGGTGCCCATATTCTTTACAATTAACGCAGAATGGTTTTCCGTCTCCATCTTTATTAAAACTACATTGACCTTGAGGGTGATTTTTCTCACACTTGACGCATGCAATCGGACGGTTACAGTTCTTAGAAAAATAACCCCATTGCTGACAACGCCAGCATTGCAAATGATTGGACTTTGATTTTGGCAGCTCCCAATGCACAACTTGGTTTAATAAAAATTTCAAGTTAACAATTTCAGATACACCAATTCCAGTTACCAAAAACAATCCTGTATCAATATTATTTTTTTTTGAAAAACCAGTGGAAAATTTTGACACTTTGAAAATTGCTTTAGGAACAATAACGTCCAATTCATTTTTAATATCTTCTGTATCTGTTTTATAGAAAAGACCTCTGAGAACTAGACTTTTACGTTTTAACTCCTTAGGAGTGTATGAATAGGAATCGATTTTTTTGTCGCGAAGCAATTCCATCATTTCATTATGAGCCGTATTCTCATATAAGTATAATTTGCTTTTATTTCTATTTTTATTCACGATTTTAAAATCTATTTTGTTAGGTGGCAACTCCAATTTAAATAGAATGAATTGGGTTTTTCTTTTGTTTTTTATCTATCTGTATTCGCATATACACACTTTACCCTTTTTGAACTTTCTTTTTACTTACATCTTGAAATTACTTTATTTGTTGATATAATAAAACTAAATTATAAAACGAACGATTTAACAAGTTTCTTTCATGGTTATGGGACCAGATCACGCGGTTTGTTAAATTGAGTAAGTTTTTTTTTTTACATTGGCTGGTATTGAAAAGTTGGACGGCGACAATTATGCCACATGGGCAGTACAAATGCAAAGTGTGCTGATCACTTTGGACCTATGGAGTGCTGTTGAAGTTGAGTGCGCAGCGGATGCGACAACAGAGGAAAAAACGCAGTGGACCAATTTAGACAAAAAGGCTAAGGCGACAATTATCCTTTCGGTCAAGCCCAGTGAAATTGTTCACATTAAGAACTGTGCAACAGCCAAATCGGTTTGAGAGGTATTGTCAAACCTATATAATAGGGATGCACCTGCACGGAAGATGCACTTATTAAAAAAACTGGTTCGTTTTAAATTGAGGAAATCGGAAAGGTTTGCAGTGCAGTTAAACGAGTTTTGCACAACCTTGGATGAATTAAATCAAATAGATTTGAAAATTCCGGAAGAGCTCATAACGATGTTACTATTATGTAGCTTACCGGAGGAGCTAGAAAGTTTTGCTATAGCAATAGAGAGTAGGGATCAACTCCCAACTCTAGAGAACCTGAAAGGAAAAATTTTAGAAGAAGAGCTACGACAAGGAGAAAGAGATGTAAGTGTACAACCTGAAGGTGTTTTTGCGGTAAAATCGAAATGGCAAACTAAGGCGCAAGGGCCAAATAAAAGGTTTTATAGATATCAAAAAAGTCAAAAGAAAGTGAAGTGTTATAAATGTGGGAAAGTTGGCCACATAAAAGCAAATTGTAAAGAATCTTGCAATTCTATGTCAGAAGCTGCTTTGAGTGTGTTAAATACCAATGGTAGAAGAGATGGTATATGGCTGCTAGATAGTGGAGCATCATCTCACATGTGTAACAACTCAGAATTATTTGTCAGTCTCCAAAATAAAAGCAAAAGTATAAAAAAATAAAATCCGAATTTTGTGACTTAATACTGAATGATGTATGGTATGTACCCAAGTTACATACAAATTTTATATCCGTGTCAAAAACGATAAAAAATGGACATCGTGTTGAATTCTTTAATAACAAGGCTGTCGTCAAGCGAGAAAATAGTCAAACCATTTTTACTGCTAAAATGTGTCATGAAGTTTTTTGTGTTAACCTAAAATATGAAGAGCAGATAAATAATGTATCAGAAAAATCAATGAAAGAGTTCAAAATTTGGCATGAAAGATTTGGCCATTTAAACATTCACGATTTATGTTCATTATCAACGAAACATATGGTTCAGGGTTTACAACTTAATACACCAACAAATTTTGAATGTATCACATGCGCTGAGTGTAAGATTAATCGAAAACACTTTGGAAGTTTTGGTCAAGTATGTACAGATGGTGTTTTACAATTAGTTCATACAGACATTTGCGGTCCAATGCGTGTTACGTCACAAGGGGGCGCTGTATATTTAATAACATTTATTGATAATTACTCTCGCATGATTGATGTTTACTTTTTAAAACATAAATCCGATGCTTTGACTATGTTTAAAACTTATTTAGCTAAAGTAGAAAAACAAACTGGTTGTAAACTAAAATCAATAAGAAGTGATAATGGTCTGGAATATAAAAATTCTGAATTTTCGAAATTTTTGGCTGAAAAAGGCATAATACATGAAACAACAGTACCATATACGCCGCAACAAAATGGAATTGCGGAGAGAGCCAACCGCACTCTTATTGAAATGGCGCGATGTATGCTAGTTAGTTCTAAATTACCTAAATTTTTGTGGGCAGAAGCCGTCAACACAGCAACTTACATAAGGAACCGATCACCCACAAAAGTGCTGAATGGGAAAACACCATACGAGATTTGGTACGGCCGAAAACCCTCAGTACGTCACTTTAGAACATTTGGGTGTGAAGCTGTAGTTTTAGAGAAAGGCCGAAGCCAAAGCAAATTCGAGCCAAGAGGTAGGAAACTCATATTCGTTGGGTATGAAAATTACCCAAAGTGTATAGGTTGTACGACAACTCTACTAAACGATGTATTAAGGCTATTGATGTGATCTTTATTGAGAGCCCCATATGCCCGAAGGTTGAGAGTAAAGACGAGAGACAATTCTACATATTCAAAAATGATGGTGATATGCAGAAAACGTTCGATAAAGTTGAAAAAAAATGATGCAGCCGTTAATGATGGAGATAATAATGATGATAATGAAATAAGTGATAACAATGAAACGTCAGAAGAAGAACCGGAAGTATGTCCGTCCGGAAAACGAAAAAGGGGTAGGCCTAAGATTATACGTACCGGCAACAGAGGAAGACCTAAAAAGGTGTGGATCACGGAAGGCGGAGCTGAAATGCTTAATAATTTGGTAGAAAATCCGGTGACTATTAAAGAAGCTCTAGAATCTGAAAATGGTAAAAAATGGAAAATGGCTATGCAGGCGGAGTACAGTAGTTTAATCAAAAATCAAACTTGGGATCTGGTGAAGAAACCTGTTGACAAAAACGTTATAGGGTGTAAGTGGGTTTTTACGATCAAACGTAAAGCAGACGGATCCATTGAAAAATATAAAGCCCGATTAGTCGCCCTTGGCTGCAAGCAGCAGTATGAAATTGATTATAGAGAAACATTTGCGCCAGTTGTAAGGCATACCACAATTCGTATTCTGTTAGCTTTAGCAGCAAGATATAATTTATTAGTTCGGCATATAGATATTGCAGCTGCCTATTTAAATGGAACACTGAATGAGGAAGTTTATATGGTACAACCGCCAATGTTCGAGGATAGCCAATATCCAGATAAAGTTTGTAAATTAAAACGTTCACTCTACGGACTCAAACAAGCTGGTCGTGAGTGGAACCGAGAGATCACTGATATATTACTAACGATGAAGTTTCAACAATGTAAAGCTGACAATTGCGTTTTTATTAAGAAAAATGGTAATAATATAAGCATTATCGCCGTTTATGTGGATATTATGTTGGCATGCTCAACCACCAATGAAATGATGAGGATAGTGTCTGCACTAAATCAATATGTCGTTGCCGTAGATCATGGTGCTATTTCCTTTTATCTCGGTATGGAAGTTGAGCGTGATAAAGAGCGAGCAATGAAATATACTGAACGATTGTTAAAAGAATGGAATATGTTTAATTGCAAACCGGCGAATGCTCCAATTGCTTGTGGAATTATTTTGAAAAAATGTGAGGAGAAAGCATGTACACAAAATGTTGATGTGAGAGAATACCAATCGCTAGTCGGTGGGCTGATGTATCTAGCCGTTATCAGTAGACCCGATATCGCATTTACTGTCTCTAAGTTGGCACAATTCAATTCTCATCCTCACCAGGAGCACTTTATTGCAGCTAAATACAATCTAATTGTGAAAGTTTTTTATGTTATACAGACTCTGATTGAGCGTGCGATTCGAATGATCGGAAATCTCAGAGTGGTTATGTTCTATTCTTGGGCGACGGTCCCGTAGCGTGGGAGTCGAAGAAACAACATATTGTCTCCTTGAGTTCTATGGAAGCAGAATACGTTGCTTTAGGACAGGGGGCAAAAGAGGTTGCATTTGTAAGATCATTGCTAAACGAAATGGGTTTTCACAAATATCTTAATAATGCTACAACTATGTATTGTGACAACCAAAGTGCCAAATTTTTGGTTAAAAATCCGAGCGTGCAAAAACGAAGTAAGCACATTGATATACGTTTCCATCATATAAGAGAGAAGTATATTAAGGGTGAAATAGACGTCAAATACGTACCAACATCTGAGAATGCTGCGGACATTTTAACAAAGGCACAGGCGAAACAAACTCATGCAAAAGGTTGTGAACTGTTGAATCTGAAGAGGGATTTAAATTGAATTTGAGGCGGAGCTGTTAGGTGGCAACTCCAATTTAAATAGAATGAATTGAGTTTTTCTTTTGTTTTTTATCTATCTGTATTCGCATATACACACTTTATCTTTTTTGAACTTTCTTTTTACTTACATCTTGAAATTACTTTATTTGTTGAAATAATAAAACTAAATTATAAAACGAACGATTTAACAAGTTTCTTTCATATTTTTTTTTGTTTTAATTGATCAATTAAATTTTTTATATTTACATTGTACAGAAAAATGGGAGGACAAGATTTCTTAACAACCTTCTCATTTCTTTTACTCCTTGCCTCATTATTTTCTTGAATTGGAGATTCGTTCTGTTCAATTTCTATTTCTCCAAGAATTGAGAAACGATTTTGATTTCTACTATTGATTTCGGCTACTGCTTTCTCCTTCATGTTTGAGAATTTGCTGAGGTCGACTTTGACGCCCCCATCAATACAACGCTTAATTTTTTTACTAGTTGAACAATTTTCTTCAACATCCATTACGGAAGCCAAATTATCAGCTTGAGAGTTGGAAGGCATATCCACCATAATGTTTTCTTTATCGCTTTTATTTTCGTCAGCAATTGCCTTCTTTAAAGCATAGCCTAAGCTGCTTTTTAATTTGTCTGATTTATCGGGAGGTAACTTATTTAGATGATTTCCCGGAGAGACTTTTCTGGGATTCTTCGATTTTCCACTTATATTCATAGATTTAATGAATATGGAAGTTGTTACAGTTTATATATTTTTTAATTAAAATTGTTTGAAGAAAATTTTTGATTTTTAAAATTTTTATATTAATTTTTTGTTTGAAAGAAAAAACAATGCACGTCTATCCTGCTTGAAAGTCTCCTAAGAAATCCATGAAATTTTTAGTTTAATTTAATATTTGAAGCAAATAGGAACATTAAGCTACCCTGTATTAATTATAAGTCATATGTAATTAGCCCAGCAACCCTGCATTAGTTATAGAAATCATATGTAACAAAGATCAGCTGTAACTGGTGCAAGCTCTCGCCGAAGCTCTCATTTGCATGCAAAAGCTCAGCCACTGGCCTATAAAAAGGCGACCAACGCATAGTAAATAGGCTAGTTTTAGGCTAGCTAACTGATAGGTAGTTCATATAGGGACTTAGGTGCGAGAGTTCATTCCTCTGCTGAATACTCTTGACATAATTTTTGGCTGTTTTTCTTTTTCTACATTGGGCAAGCGTAGGATTACAGTAGGTAAATAAATACTACATAGGGCATAGCATAGGTTACATTTGATAACTTAGGTACGAGAGTTGATTCGTCCTCTCTACCTTAGTTAATATTTCATTAGGCAGCGTAGGTTCACATTAGGTAACTTAGGTCCGAGAGCTGATTCGTCCTCTCTACCTTAGTTAATATTTTGTTAAAAAGCAAAAATTTTGTTAAAAAGTTTTTTTTACACAAGCAATATAAGCATATGTAACAAATCATCGCACCCATTAGCCAAGACATAGGAAACAAAGCTAAGAACCACAGATAAATACCCTTTGCACCAAATACAACTAAGCTTTGCAAAAACAGATATTAAATCACTGCACCTGTTAGCGAAGACATAGGTAAACAAATCTAAGAAATACTCATGGTAACTAAACTCTAGCACAGGCACGAGTAACAAGTTCTTCGTACCCATTACAATTAGCCAAGGCGTAGGAAACAAAGCTAATAATCACATATAATATTTATTTACACCAATTACAACTAAACTTTGCACAGGCATAAGTACCAGATCATCGCATGCGATTAGCCAAGACATAGATAAATGAGCTAAAACACAGATTGAAACTCTAGCATAAGCACACGTAAAAAAATTCTTTGCCCTTGTTGTAATTACCTAAGACATAGATAATAAGCTAAGACATAGGTAATAGACTAAGCCATAGATAATATTTATTGCACCTAACATTGTACACAGGTATAAGAAAACGTCGAAACTCTTTGCTATGTACAAATACTTAAAAGAAATATTGGTAAAATAAACTTGCCATCTTTATTTAATAAAAATTTCTTTGAATTGAACTCTGGCTGGCCCTCTGTCTACCCCAGCACCCTTCAGACTTCTTTACGAAGTTGCGCCTGAGCAGGGACAAGCACAAAATTAAAAACAAAACAAAAAAGAAAAACTGATAGAACAAAAAACTTAAATTGCTTAGCACTAGCACTAGAATAAAATCCTAAACATTATACTGATAAAGTAAAAATTGTACATATGCACTGATATAACTATCGCTTTGAAAAAAAAAAAAAATCAACAAACAACGAAAAAAAAATTCTATTACAACAAATAAATATACCACACAGTACAACAACTAAAATTATAATAACAAATATGCCTCAAATACGAACCAGCTGGATTCGCTCACTACGCAAAGAAGAATTGATGGCCATTATGCTGGACTTTGGCCTAGACATAACCGGCACAGTCGATGAACTTAGGCGCACTTTAGCACAATATGAATCCATGGACCACAAGAACGAAGAAATAAACAAAATTCTATATTACCAGGAGCAATGCGAAGCCAAGGCACAGAGTTTACCCCTACCAAACAAAACGACCAGCAGAGGCCAGTCACCGCAACCGCTTAACAAAGTACAGATAAACAAGGAGGATCTTGCAAACCTAATCGAGGAAATCTACAAAAAACTAAGGATGTCCCAGCAGGCAAATAATGAGGAACAGGAATACATTAAAGAGCCTAGCAAAGCAACCACCGGGGACAAAAAAGCGGTTATAAGCGTCATCCACAAGTGGGACATCCACTATGAAGGAGGGACATACACCTTTCAGTTCGTGGAAAGAAGTATTAAAGAGATGGCATGCACATATGACGTGCCTCTTGACGCGCTACCAACAGCAACGCCCAAATTTCTAAAAGGGAAGGCTTTGGTGTGGTACCGGAATAAGAATAGGAATTTGACTACCTGGAATTCATTTAAGGAGGATTTTCTTAAATTTTTCCTCCCATCGAGATTCTTTGATAATTTTAGTAATAAAATTCATTCCCGCACACAACGTTCCAACGAATTCTTTCAAGATTATTCCCTCGCATTACAAGAACTGCGACAATCGGACATGACAAAGGAGAAAAAGTTAACAAGAATATAAAACAACGCCCTACCAGATTATCGTTGGTATATTCGTAAGCGCGATTTTGCTTCCCTATCCGAGCTTCTAGAACTAGCCGATGATATGCAAAGCATTTCATACACCCCAAGGGCAAGAACGATGGGTAACCAAGTCAACCGTCACTCTGATCCACCAGTTAACAAAATTGAAAACCCAAACAACGCTTGCCGGAAATGCGGCAATCAAGGACATACGTTCGCATCATGCTAAAACACAAACAGGCTATTCTATTGGATATGTGATACAATTGAGGTTAGAACTTATGACTGCTGCAGATAACATCCAACGATACCTCAGGCCGTCCAACAACAATAACAGCGTGGACAAAACCCACAAGAACGAGGATGCGGGCTACAATTCCAGGAAAAGCCGCTGTTTTTATCCTGCAATGATAACAAAATTTCAGGAGCCATACGGATCAATGGGATACCTGTAAATGCCATGATCGATACGAGGACTACGAGTTGTATCGTTAGTTAATCCTTTATAACCAAGATGGACATAACCGGTCGGCGCGAAAGCACCAATTTAAGTGTCCCTATGGCCGACGGTTCTGCGAAAAGGAAAAATGAAACGCTGTATTGCATTTTCCATTTTGGAGATCAGCAAAGGAACTACCATTCTTAGTCATGCCAAACCCGATTGAGGAAGTCATCCTGGGCATGAAATTTGTGACCTTATTCAACGCCTCATTAACATCCACTGGGGTCACTCTACAATGCAGAGAGCGGCCGGAGGATGCTAGTGACACTCCATACGAAAATGCTGTAAACATGATCCGTCAAGTTAGCCATAAGGTAACGAACATAACTTACTGTCCCATTATACAGCATGTCCAATCAACATGTACACTAATACAAGTAGCGGACCAGCCGAACGACGAGCCAGAAATTTAGCAAAGCGACAGGTTAAACCCACCTTATTACGCATAAAATTTATCTGACAGACGAACGACCAATAAAGATACGCTACCATCAAAGTAATCCAGCTATGCAATAAATAATTCACACCGAAGTCGACAAATTATTAAAAAAAATCTAATCCAGCCATCTCACAGTGCATTGTCATTTCCGGCGGTACCAGTAAGAAAAAGGAATGGAACATGGAGGCTCTGCATTGATTACCGTCAATTAAATAAACGTGCCGAGCAGGATGCCTACCCTTTGCACAAGATCTTACGAATTCCAGACTTAATAAGAGAGGCCAACCATATAACCAGCCTCGATTTGGAAAACGGATATTGGAAAGTTCCCATGGACAATGACAGCCGAAAATATACCGCTTTTACCATTCCCGGAAAAGGCTTATATCAATGGAGGGTGATGCCATTTGGTCTTCACACGGCACCAGCAATCTTCCAACGACTGCTTGACCAAATTATCGGCCCTGACTTAGGACTTAGAGCATTCGCCTACTTAGATGATATTATTGTGATTGGCCGTACTCTTGAGGAACACATGGAAAACCTACGCGAGGTATTTCAGCGGTTAAGAAAAGCAAACCTAAAGATTAACACCGAGAAATGCGAGTTTTTCAAGAAGGAACTGAAGTATTTAGGGTATATCGTCACCGATCGTGGGATAAAAACCGACCCAGACAAGGTAGCAACAATATCAAATCTCAATCCGCTAAGAAACATACGAGAATTGAGAAGTTTCTTGGGCATCACGTCTTGGTATAGGCGTTTCGTTCCATGTTTTGCAGACATCTCACAACCACTGACGGCCTTATTAAAAAAAGGAAGGCACTGGAATTAGACAGACGTCCAACAGAAAGCATTCGAGATGCTAAAAAGAAATTTACACAGGTCCTGGTACACACATGTCCCGATTTCAATAAGCCATTTGTCTTGCAAACAGACGCCAGTAACGTTGGTCTCGGCGCCATGTTAACCCAATAAACGTCAAAAGGTGAAAAGGTTATAGCCTTTGCAAGTAGGCACCTAAATAAGGCGGAAAGAAACTACAGTGTTACCGAACGAGAATACTTAGCTATTGTATGGGGAATTCGGAAAATGCGTCCCTACCTATAAATTCACGGTGATTACCGATCAATTGTCTTTGAAATGGCTTAATACAATTAATAGCCCCACCAAAAGACTACCTAGATGGGCCCTTGAATTACAACAGTTGAAGTAACTCATTGCAAAAGCAAAAGTAATGTAGTCGCGGACACTTTATCCCGCCAGCCGGATGAAACTTTTGCCATCACCACGGATACCCTTAGCCTCCCCAGCGCTGGAAAACCGTGTTCATGGTTACAAAAGCGAAGAGCGGAAGTACAAGCAAGCCCAGAAAAATACCCTGACTATACTATTACTAATGACCAATTATACCGGCACATCCCAACGCAGCATAATGGAGCTGAAGGCAACGCCTGGAAATTATGTGTGCCCACACCACTTAGAAAACGAGGGCTTGGAGAAAATCATGATGACCCTACGGCAGGTCACCTCGGTATACGGAAGACGACTGCCCGTGTCACCGCACTTTATTATTGGCCTGGTATGTTCAAGGACATATGACACTCTAAAAACAATGAGGGCTCAACTCACTGATAGCGACCACCGAAGATGGGACGATAACTTACCCGAAATAACGCTGGCTCTAAATTCTAGTGTCTCCGACTCCACAAGTCTATCACCGGCACGCATTCTATATGGACGTGAACCACGTTTACCAGGCACCTTATACGACGAAGTAACCACGGGCACAGGCATGCAACCAATCACCAGCAACGACAAGACAAAAATTTTAAGTGAGGTATGGCAACTAGTGCGGAATAATTTGGCCAAAGCATCCAAAGATCAAGGTCGGCATTATAACTTAAGAAGACGCCCATGGAAACCAAAGGTTGGTGACCAAGTACTAGTACGCCAACACCCTCTGTCCAAAGGAAATTAATACTTTGCAGCAAAATTAGTACCAAAGTTTACCGGCCCGTTTACGGTAATAAGATTTCTCTCAGCTGTGATCGTAGAAATAGAAAACTTTGATCAA
Organism: Crataerina pallida; assembly: GCA_949710015.1. Lineage (NCBI taxonomy): Eukaryota > Metazoa > Arthropoda > Insecta > Diptera > Hippoboscidae > Crataerina > Crataerina pallida. The sequence goes on from OX453289.1 coordinate 15,286,422, forward strand.
CGCCGAACGGCCCACGTGAAAGATCTGAAACCATATATTAAAACTCACTCTAGAGACACTGAAGGGTTGACCCGTCAACCAAAATAATGCTTATAAAATCTTGTTTCTTTTTCCATTTAGAACATAACCACTGAAGTTTGCTAATTGAAAAATACAAATCCCAAGTTTAAAGCAAACCAGCATGAATCCAGAAGACGAAAAGTTCCGGCGTACATGTAGCCGCTGTAGAGTGAGCCTACGAACCGAAATAGGCAATAAACGACAGGCCATCTTCCTAAATGGCCTACCTACAACTTTGTAGGGTTACCGAAGTAGTCAAACCCATAGAAACGGAATTAAATCCAATATGGGCAGCGCTAGGCCTACTGCACACGAAGTCAAGTTACCTATGTGACCCAACTATACGTAAGTGAGGCCGTATTAAGTTTATAATGGCACCTCCTAGGAAACCTGCAGCCAAATTTATACATGGGTCTACCTTACCACAATTATGTGCAACATTACGGATAGTCCCCCCGACCGAAGTTCACGCCCAAGAAGACACGGTCAAATCTGCAAAGACAGGCAACATCCATGCCATTACCGAAGAAACCGATGCTCATGACATCTCCGAAGACCTGAATACATCTGAGGAGTCTCTCGCCTGTGATAAACTTTTCGGCCCACCCAACAATCTAGCTTCAGCCAACCCACACCAGAAATTTAAAGAAGTGGTCCCTAATCCGAGCGATTACGATGGCCAGCGTAACCAAAATCAAGCATCGAACAATTACCAACATCCATGCCTGATGTAGGTACTCTGAACATGGAGTCCAAAGCAGATCGTGATTTCTTTCAATACCACCCACCGTCACCTGAAGTGTCCGCCGACCAAGACGACAATAGGCATTCTAACATTCCCAACGTGACCGAAATAGGGGATGATTCCTCCATCATAACTATCAGCAGTGACACAAATGATGGTGATACATGGCACACACCCTCACCACAACGCAGCCATGCTGGAGATCGCAAGCAAGATGATATGCCTACGCCCCCGTATTGCCAAGTGATGTATGACTTCCAGGTTACTAACATGGTCGATTACGCTTTTGGCGATTCTGAACGAGTACAGCGGTCGTTTACCGTCATCAAGATTTACAAGCCTTCATACATTTATGCTCCAAGCCGCTTAACAGTACCTCAACCGTTCGATCAAGTCTGAGCAGCCGTGTCAAAACCAATCCATGACCAAGCAACGCAAACCTCCCACAGGCTATCCACTCCGGAAGATCTGTCGCGCCTGCTTGACAAAATTGACGAGATAGTGGCTCCAGCAAGCGAGTACGAATCAGCGCACGCCAAAACATGTGATGTGGGAACTCAGGTTCAGCCATGTGACGAAAGAGGAATCAACCCACCTTCCGGTCAGCCAATAACTCTACTCCGCAGTCACTCCGTTCACATGCTCCAACACAGAACACGTTTAGTCCATTATTGTAAAATACCGAGTTACCAATCCGAGAGGTCCTCCCAAACCCATGGAGTGCAAGTTCCGTTAGCTCCGAGTCGCCCAAAACACCGTGGCCTATCCAGACAGAACCTGTCACCAGCTCTACGGGTACACGTGGTCAATGCAGGAAACCTACATCGGTGCATAACGATCAACTACCATCGCGGCAGTTTAGCCCATACCAGCAATATCAAGTAACTACGGCCAAGTCATGGACACCTCCGGGATGCTCCAGGAGGCAACAATCAAATCCTCAATCGCCAAGTTCCACAGCTACGCGCGCTAAACGCTGTGAGCAGAATTTACAACAGCCACCCCCAATGCTTAGCCCGCTCCGGCCGTACCGAATGTCGATGTCCGAGCCAAAGGCGTCTCCTGACCTTCAACAACCAGACACCTACGCTGAGGTAAGATTCAGCTACGAGGTTCCTCTGCCTTCTGAAATATGTAGCGAGCTAGAGGCGTGCCTTCTGAGTTAGCATGCGCGATTGCAAATGCGTGCGAGGACTTGAAGATTCTACACTATTCAGGGAAGGAGGTACAAGGCGATAATAAAGCGGAATGGGGAAGTCCTGATCTAAAGCGAGGGCTCTCCAGAGAGAGGAGATAGTGTGATGAGGAAATTTTAAGGGGTAAAATTTCCATCACACACATGCTACAATTCTATTTTTCTTTTGAATTTAAATTCCCAATGTAAATATCCCATTGAATTAATGCTACATTTCTTTTTTTTTTATCATGTATATTTAATTAAATTTCTTTATTTCTCTAATTTGAATTTATAATATTTTACTTTTCTTTTCTTTCTTATTACTAATTTGAATATATTTGTAAATTTTTCTTATTATAGTATATTCTAAGTTACCGTGTAAGTTAGTCGTAAGATCAGCTGTAGGATATAACCCCGCTTTATTGTAAAACATATGAAACAAGATCAGCTGTAGTGATGCAAAGCTTATATCAAAGCTCTTACAAACAACACAAAAAGCTCAGCCACTGACCTATAAAAAGGCGATCAACGCATAGCAAATCATCTAGTTTAGACTAGCGCAGCACTAGGTAGGTTGTCTAGGGAGACTAAGATAGGAGAGTTGATGTCATCCTCTCTGATCTAATTAACATATTCTCAGCTAGGCATTATACTAGGTTAAATATTGTTCTTTAGGGCAATAAGTAAATTAGCCTGATAGACGAGTTGATGTCATCCTTTCTAATCTGGTTAATTTTGTAACTAGGAACTAGGTCAGACGAGTTGATTTCATCCTCTTTGATCTGGTTAAATACATTTGTTTTTTTTATATTTTATTTTACTATATTTAACTAAGAACTGGGTCAGACAAATTGATGTCTGATCTAGTTAATGCATTTTGTAGCTAAGAAAGTACTCTTCACAGCAATAGGAAAAATTAGCCAATTAGGAGAGTTGATGTCATCCTCCCTAATCTGGTTGTTATTATTTTGTAACCAGGAAATTATTCTGCAGACAGTAGGTGGAACTGGATTAGACGAGTTGATGTCATCTTCTCTGATTTAGTTAACATATTCTCAGCTAGGCATTATACTAGGTTAAATATCTACTAGGTGAGAGTTGATGTCATCCTCTCTTTTACAGCTTGGCATTATATAGGCAAAATATCTACTAGGTGAGAGTTTATGTCATCCTCTCTTTCACAGCTAGACACTATAATAGGAAAAAAAATCCACTAGATGAGAGTTGATGTCATGTCTCTTTCTCAGTTAAAATGCTTACACTAGGTAAAAGCACTTACTAGGCAATAGTCACACTAGTCAAACTGTGAGGACGCATGGCCCTCACGAAACGATTGAGTGGCCACCCAGGAAACTGTATACTACTGTAATATTATATTGTTGTTGTGATCAATGAAATTTAGATTTTGTATTAACTTTTGTTTTATTAATATGCACACGAGAATAGCGGGACTGACATTCCAAACGGTGTCAGTATTGCGCATTAGAAAATATTTAGCGATTTAAGTAGTTTGAGCAGTAATGTTATTTAAGAGAGTAAATTAAGAGTGAGAGTTAGGCTAAGAGTGAGAGTTAGGCACTGCAAACAACAACGCGAACACTCTCGCGTAGTACTGAACGATATAATAGCTATATAAGCAAGCATAAAACTCAGAAAGACTCATTTTTCTGTGTGACAAGTTCGACAACAGGTATAGTGTTCAGTGGTATAGGATTAGAAGACTGGTCAAGGGAGGATCAACAGGTAGCCGCGCTAGCAGCTAATTGTAATCATTGCTTGTACAGTGACATTGCACATGACCAATGAACGACCAGCTTGGCTGCGTTATTCGGCCGGTTGGTATTTTGTTGGTTATGGATAGGAGAATAAGGAGTGCCCGTTGTCCGCGATAGCAGCCGTGGTACTTCTTTGCTCTCTGTGCGGTGAAACTTAACACTGGAAACTATATATACAGAGACAGACAAGACCTACAAAGCAAAAGTAATACAGTACATTGCATCCGACGAAGGAACAGCGAGAGGAAATATAACATGGAAAACTACCCGTGGTAACAGAGGTACGTGGCAATAAAAGTAGTTGAAATAATGTGAAAATCCTAGAATTATGGTTGTTTGCAGGTCACCGTGTTAGCCTTTTTTTTGCTATACTTAGTTTTGAACATAGCAAGAAAACAACAACACCATTGTATTGTATAAGTGAGGATAGTGTCAAGCAATAAATATAGTGAACTAATATTATTTAACACCACACCCGGGTCCTTTATTCAAACAAATTTCTTGAAAAGGAGCCCCTGGGGAAAACCGCCCAGCTATCTAGGCTTGGACCGGACTAACCGGAGGGAATAACTGTTTTAGGCGAGAGTTAATTTTATCCTCTCTTTTACACCCTAACGCTCGACATTACGCGAAATATAAAAACAAAGAACACGAAAAGCACAGCTCAGAAAATAGCCATACGCATCACCTACAACTGAGATTCTTGCTTAATAGCATTAGGACATATTGAAGAAAAAAGCAAAAATACTAGATAAGAAATATTCTCAAAGCACCTATCGTTATAGCAAAGCCAATTTCTCTTTTTCTTAAAAATTTTATTTTGAAATAAATAAAGCATTGTATCTCGATAAAAATAAAATCTATCGATCTCTGAATTAATCAAAGTCTTTGGATTGAACTCTGGCTGGATGTACCCCAGCATCCTTCAGACTTCTTTATAGTAGTTAGGTAACGTGTTAACTCTAACAATCTCGCCAATGTAAACGTAGTGTTAAACAGTCTTTTATAGCTTGAATGAGGGACACACATTCATAATTTTCTAAAAAAGTTTTAACTTTCTCTTCTAGGGAAATTTCTTGAAGTTCACTTGCTACTTTAAGAAATTGCTCTATCACAGAAAGCTTCTGACTGCGACCTTCTGCCTTATGAAATAAACTAGAGAACGTTTTATTAAGGACAATAAAACTAGATTTATAGATTGCCTTGGATAAATTCTGCGATGCCTGTACCAATCTACTTTGAGCCACTTTTGTTTCGTTCTTTCTGAAAGATACATAAAGTAAATTTATATTCATAATCAAATATCTCAACATGAGAATAATGATATTTATTTACACATGGTGTGTTTCTTTGGCTTTGACATCTCTAACCGCCGTCAAACTGTTCTCTCTCTCTCTCTCTTTCTCTGTAGTTGAATTAAGTTCATATATTAAATCAAAAACAAGTGAAAATATGATAATCGGTCAAGACCGACCATAAAATACCCTACACCACTTAAAATATTATTCAATTTAATTTTTTTTTTTTGTTACAAATTTCATTTTTCAATACCTGTATTTTCACAAATTTCAAAATGATATATATGCAAAAATTTTTTTCTTTATTGTTTGTTTATGAAATCCAAAAAAATTTTTTCATATAAGGATTGAATCTAAAAATAGTCCAATCCGGTCCATTTTCAATAGGGTTCCCCTTTGGGTCAATACATGTCCTTGTACCAAATTTCATTAAAATATCTCAAAAAATGCGACCTGTAGCTTGCGCACAAATTTAGATGGAGAGACAGACGGACATGGTTAAATCGATTCAGATTTTGATTCTGAATCGATCGGTATAACTGAAGATGGGTGTGGCATTTGCCGTTTAGCAGTTACAAACATCCGCACAAACTTAATATACCCTTTTCCACAAGGTGGTGCAGGGTATAAAAAATTAAATTGAATAAAATATCAAGTGGTGTAGGGTATTTGAGGGTCGGGTTTGACCAAGTTTAATATTTTCACTTGTATTATTTTACAGAAATGCTAATGGGTAAAAACAATGGTACTTAACTACAATAAAAACACTCTTCCTCTTTCTTTCTTTATATATGTATTTATTCACAAATTATGTTAGCTACAATATAATAAAATATCAAAATCAGCCAACAAGGAAAACAAAAATAATTTAACCATAAATTAAACTGAAGTAAAAATAATAAAATCGGGAGTAATATGGGTAACATAAAAAAACCTTCTTTCTTATTTTACCCATAATCACAGTTGAGCGGTAGCAAAAACACAACATATGTACATAACATTTATATATATTGCACCCTCTAATAGTGTATTATTACGTATCAGCTTACAAGTTCGATTTTATGGTGAATATATGTTTTTGTAAATTGTGGGCGTAACTGTTATCTGACCATTCCCATTTTTGGCAAATCGATAGATAGGATAATTATAAATATGTGTATCAAGTTCAAGTTCAAATATAATTTTTTGTGGCAGATATATAAATTTTTTTTTGATTGTGGGCCTGGCTCTTGACAGATTTTTCCATTTTAAATAGTGGTTTGCGTGTAAAAACTAAAAGTGCCTGTACAAAATTTCAGTTCAATATCATTTACGCATGTGAGAATGCCAACAACATCATATATTGGCATAAAACAACAACAAATACGTCTTATAAAATCCGCATACCAAAGAACACCAAAACTTACATCAATATCTATACTCTATAATTCTTACATACTTGGATTGGGGTTGTGTTAGTTGGGGTAAGCAGAGAAGATAAACAACTGTACACAGTATTGTATACATTGCGGAGGCAACAACAACAACAACAATTATAGTAAAACACAAATAATCACCAAAAGTGCTAACAACACAATAAGCTTTTCTCTTTTCCAATTATATTGTACTTTATATGCATGTGTATATCGGTGAAATAGTGTAAATGTTGATCTTAGTATGCACACATTTCAATATAAGGTTAATTGGTAATATATAACTAAGCACACATACACACATATACATAAAAAGAATGCATTTAGTAAATATTAAACAAGTAAGGAAACTAAATTTGGCTTAGGCAAAATCTTAAATACCCTCCACAACCACAACAGTGGGCATGGCAAATAAATATATATATATATATATATCGCCCTCCAATAGTTTATGTTTACTGGACCGGTTCTTATTTTAATTTTTTCGAATTTGTGTCACGGCAAGCACTAAAAACATTTCATTTGTTGTCAAAAAAAAACACACAATAAATTTTGAGCACGATTGGAAAATTTTTTGCTGTGCCTCAAGCCACTCCTTTTTTTATTATTAGAAATAAGACTCCACTCTCCGCCTTAGGGAAGAGAGTATATTCATTTTGATCATCCGTTTACAACACATCGAAGGAAGCCTCGGAGACCCCACAAATCATATATATTCTTAATCAGCATGAGAAGAGAAATCGTTTGAGACATGTCCGTCCGTGTATCCGTCTGTTATTGGCACTCTCAGGATCGTAATTTTTGAGATATCAAATTGAAGCTTTGCATACTTATTCTTAGTTTAATTTCGCTGTTCCGTATTGAAATTGGGAAAAATCGGTTAAGAAACACGCCCACAATAAACCAAAATCTCAACATATCTCGAAAAATTGCATTTTTAAAAAATTATATATCGGACAACGCTATGCCTATCAAGTTGAAATTTAGTATATATATAAGTGGTACCGTTAACTAGCACTATGCCAAACATGGGCGTGATTAAATAACGCAAACGCCCATAACTAAAAAAAAACTATTTGCGTAAGTACATGAAATAGTCATATATATATGTATGGCAATAGGTACTTATTTTTTTGAGGATTATAAAAGGTGGAGGGTATTTAAGCTTCGATCTTAATCGAACTTCTCTGTCTTTTTTATTTTTTATTCAAAATTATTTGAAAAAGAAACATTAAATTAAAATATTTTATTAATTACATATTAACATTAATTTAATTTAATAATGAAGTCTTTTTAAAAGTGAGACAATTATATACATATCTTACTTTAATTCACAAGCCTATGACAGTTTTAAAACAAAGCGATGGCAAACAGAAGATTTTGATCGGATGACGATATTTTATTAATAGGATCAATTGATCATCAAATTACTGGAGCAAAATTACCATGAAGAAAAGAAGTGCTACAAGTATTATTTATAATATACGAATAGTTAGTTCTGTTAAAGTTAAGAAAAAGTACTAGATTAGTTGTTGCTGAGGTTAGCACATTTTGGCAGAAAGAACGAATTTCAACACACCACAAAAAACACTGCATTGACAAAGTGGAAAATTATACAATGAATGGAGATCTATCATAAAGAATCATTGTCGGAAAACTGAAACTCGAAACAAAGAGGAAACTGAATTTCAAGAGAAATTGGATGATTTATTCGATATCGCACACGCAGACGCATTGGAATTAATTAAAATACAAGAAGAGAGAGAGAGTTTCTATTAAAGCAGCGAGAAAAAGAAAGACCAGGTTGTATGGTAGGAGCAGATAAAATTTAAGGTCCATTTGAAATTCACAGGTCAACTTTTGTGGCAGATATATAGATTTTTGTTGATTGTGGGCGTGTCTGCTATTCGACTACACCCATTTTTGGCACGTCAGTTAATGGGATAACTATGTTTATGCGTACCAAATTTGAAGTTCATAGGTCAACTTTTACGGCGGATATAAAGATTTTATTGATTGTGCGCGTGTCTCTGATCCAAGTACGGCCATTTTTGGCACATCGATGGATGTATTATTCATAGATATACGTACTGAATTTTAAATTAATAGGTAAATATATATCGCACAATTTTATTGTTTATGGGCTTGGCTTCTAGTCAATTTTGTCCATTTTAAATAGCAATCTGCGTGTATCTGTACAAAATTTCAGCTCAATATCTTAAAATTTACACCCGTGAGAATGCCAACAACAGACGGACACACGGACATACATATCTAAATCAACTCAGTTGTTGATGCTGATCAAGAATAAATATACTTTGTAAGGTCTCTGACGACTCCTTCTAGGTGTTACAAACAGAATAATGAACTTAATATACCCTATGCACTTATCACAGCAATTACAAATATTGTAAGCATTAGTAATATAAAAAAAATATACAATAACAACAACAATGACTACTACTATGCGTATAATGCTGAGAATATGAAGAAGAAAAAGAAAAAAATCTATATAACTGGAAAACTTGATTTCAGCAATCATTACTTCTATAGTTAACTAGTTATTTAAGATGATGGCATTTACTAGAGGAATATACAATCACCCACCAACACACAGACTCAGGCACACTTACACTATTATTATACATAAATTATATCTTTAAGTGCCAACAATTACAATACATTTGCAACAGAAGAATTATGAAGATTGCGTGAAGGAGGAGACCTGAATAGACTTATAAGTAGAGTTGTTGTTGTAATAAAAAAATAAAATAAAAAAAATAAAAAAAAAATAATAATAATAATAGAGTTGTTGAATATACTGCACCAGTAGTTCAGCACTAGCAGCATAATATGTAAACATCACACAAGAATGTACACCAACGTACATATGTAATTATTATATACTATCGAAGCAACCACACACTCTCGCATATAAATAGTATAAAAATGCGTCTTAGGGTGTATATGTGCCTTGAGTGTGTATATATGTATAGACTTAAAGATGAATCGAATCATAAAAATAGTTTATTTTGCTATTGCCTACACTCCCAAAGTGTTTGAGGGGCAATATTTTAAAAAACCGATTTTCTACTTCAGCTCTTAAATGCATTCTTGATTATTACGCATTATGTTTTTTCCTTCAACTATTCAATTGCAATTTACTTATAAATATAAAGCCGTTGCCTTGGCATGTGTATGTTTTTGCGTGTCCATTATATGTAATTTAATCGTTGCCTTTTTTTTATACCCTACACCTTAGTGATAAGGGTATACTAGGTTTGTTCTTCCGTTTGCAACACCCAGAAGGACCTTTCAGAAACCCTACATGGTATATATGTTCTTGATCAGTGTGAAAAGCTGAGTCGATTTAAACATGTATGGTCGCGTGTCCGTGTCCATGTTTATGTTGTATAAGTTAATTATTGCAGCGATTACAGTGGATAATTAATAAGTTTTATTGTTTGATACGTTTACAATTATATTGACGACTCACTAACGACTTGACGACGGCCGAGTGGTTTACTTCTATTTAATTATGTTTTGTCAAGCTGCAAAATGCTTACATTGCAGCTTGACCAAAATAATTGCCTCACTCATTTTACATACTCACATTACATATTCATATTACCGTTTTTGCGATCGCAAAGATGCTGATCATGCATTTTTGACGAAAATAATTTCCAAACCCATAATAAACGCCATTGATGCCTGTGTCTTAAATTCCTTCAGCGCTTTTAAATTATCCATATTTATGGCATGTAAAAGGGGCATGTAAAAGGGGCCCAGATTAGCCAAAACAACTGATATGTCTGGCATTGGATATTTGTCCTCATACGTGTGTTCGTTTAATTTCCTTAAATCTATCACTAGTCTAGGTTTAGGATTGCCTCCTTAGTCAAATCCCTTCTTCTGGACCTCATGTATTGGGGACTTATATGCTGAATATGACTTCCATATAATAATGTCTTTTAACAGTGCTTTTATCTCTTTATTCACAAAGCCTCTCACCGGCGCAGGGTACGGATATGATCTGGAATAGATAGGATTGTCGTTTTTAGTCTTTATCTCTGCACAAACTCTAGTGTTGTAGGGCAGTGAGTTTGCAAAAGCATACCAATTGTTTGTTAGCATGTTCTCGAAATGGTCATTTACGGTTATAGAGGTACGTGATGCCTTGACTGCTATATTGTTGACCCTATTTTTGTAACCTAAGCAATTAAGTTCGCTTCCACAGCGAACGGTACCTTTGCGCACAAGAAGAATTGATTGTATTGTATTTTCAATAAGTCAAGTCACAGCATGTTAGATACATAAGACATTTTTCATTAGTTTCTTTAAAATAGTGGTTTTTTGTGTAGCCAGCCCTTTGCTCAACGCATTGCCTAAAAATATTTTTTTATTTTATTTTATTTTATTTGAAAATGATAAAGAAGTATTGATTGTATTGTATTCTCAAAAGTCAAGCCATAGCTCAAAAAGATTAGTTTCCATGTTAGATAGCTAAGACAATTTTTATAATATTATGAAATAGTGACTTTGTGTATAGTCAGCCCTAAAGATATTTTTTATTACACACTTTTGTAAATATTTTACTGAACATTAGAATTTTACTTAAAAGAATTTTTTTTTTATAATCCCCATATGAATTTTAACCCTAATTCCTCTACATCGCTTACTACAATTTTCAAAACCCAAAATTCATTAGGCTAACAGAAAAATTCACAGAGGTCAACATGTTTTCTTTTTAGCTCGTAGTAGCACATGCACATCCTTCAATACATATGTTTGTACACATTTATACTATCTCTTTTCCTTGTGTATACTCTAACCCTATTGTGTAATGGTTTTTCATATTTTAAGTGGCTTTTTTAATACCGACCCTTATTTTATTACTTTCACATTTTTTATTGCCTTTTCTTATCTTGAGTAAATTTAACTTGAGTGATTTAAAATATCATTTTCCCCAAGTGGAAAATTATTCTATAAAATCCATTATTTTCAAAAATTAATTTTTTTTTCTTCAAAAATTTTGGTTTTTACTTCCTATTTCCCCCTCTTTTACCCCCTTATTTTCCCAGTTCCTCTATATCGCATTCTACTATTCGGCATCCGTCTTCTTCGTATCATGACCGCTCGTAACAGGAAATATCCAATTAGTGCTAGGATTAGTGTGCCGCCTATAATAATGCCTGCTTCTTAAATTCCTTTGGCGTTTTTAAATTATCTATACGTATTCAATTTTAAAAGGGCAATGACAATCCAACTTGGCGCTCCCTTTGTTCGACGTGCAAGATCTTTGGTGGGTGTGGTTTGTAGGGCGGGATTGATGTTACGCGTCTGTACACGGTATGGTTTATGGTTATTTGGTGCGAGAATGTTTCCAAAAAGGTTCCGGTCACATTTACCAGTTCTTGGTCAATGACTGTGGTGTTTCAGACGTCGTTCAGAATTAGTGTTTCGTCCGAAACTACATTTACTGCTGTTATGTCAGGGCCGTTCGTGTTGGGCAACGAGCCGATGAGCTCTGACGACAAATATTACCAGAGTTAGTCTCCTTGCATTCTTTTACAGGGATAAAGTTATTCTAACAATAAGCTGCTTCATTTGTTTCCTCTAAGTTGACCACAGCGCCTTTATGAACTACAGGATAAACCCTAACAAGACTACAGACATTTGTAGCAAAGGCAATTTTAAAACAAACAATATTATATTATTGTCATATTATATTGTCATCCTGCCATACTTTAAAAGTGGAGACATTCAATAAGTCGATTATTCTAATTGGTGCCGGCTCCGTGGTTAGGAGGTTCTCTATTTCTTCAACGTTAAAAATAGTTGGATTAATAATTTCGGCTTTTGCCAACATAATAGACAGTGCAATGTTATTCAAATGCGTAATTACTTCCGCATTTCTGGTTATAACCAGCATAACCACAAAATGGTCTAAGTTTGCTTATCCTCCTTTCCCTGCAACTGGTTTATTCTTTCTGTAATCTCGTTAATTTTTCCCTGCATAGTACTATTTATATATCTTTGAAGGTTATAAATTTCTACTATCCTATTTTCATTATTTATCAAAACCTTGTAGTCGTTGTGGTCTGGGGTTCGTGCAATAAATTTTAATGCGGAGCCCAAAAGTCCTAAGATCTGGCTATTCATCTGTGCACCTTTAATTTATTCAGAATGCGTTCTATTTCTGTACTTTGGTGTTTCAACACGTATTATGTTGTTCATCGGTTGTATTTTAAGTATTTTCTGAGTTTCTATAATAAAGGTGGCGAATTCGAACAGATTGGTGCCGTGAATGATTTGACTGTAGTTGTCATGGGTCATCACGTTGCCCCCTATAACTGCTATAAATTGGGATGACGTGTAGCCTTCAATTGTTGCATGCTAACTTGCTATTAATAGAAATAAAAGCCTGTAAAGACATATAAATTGCATTTCCGATAGGTGGGAATATCTATCTCAAACTGTCCTTGTGAATTCTTTTACCCTCCATAAGAACTGTGGATCCTAAGTCCTTTTCAACAGTTTTTCCTTCAAATATTATCCTAAACTTATTTCTTAAACGTGTGTTACGTTTAACAAAAACTACATCCCCAGGTTGGAACGTTCTAGCGGTTGCATCTTTCTTATGTCGAACGAGTCATCGGTCTTGAGCTTGTTTTATTTTTTTATTTTATTTTCGCCCTTTTATATTCGTCTGAGTTGTATAGGGCGTCGAATGGTTTGGCTTTTATTATTGAATGAATACTGTGATTGTATTTATATGTAGCCAACAAAGGAAGTTCCACTAGGTATGTTATACTCTGTTGTTCTTTGATACATCAAGCTATTTCCAGCATTGTCGAGTGAAATCTTTCCACCTGACCATTGCTTTCGCTGTGCATGGTTGGCACAAAAATTTGTTGTGCGTTAAAGTGATCGCGAATCAAAGTACCCATGGTGTTAAATTGAAACGCTTTCTCGTTATCTGACACCACTAATTTTACGTTACTAAATCTTGTCAGTATTTGTAACAAGGCTGTCTTTATATCAGTCGATCTTGATGCAATTGGAATGACAGAAGCGAATTTAGAGAACTTATCCAAACACGTTAAGAAGTGCTGTTTGGTCGTTATTAAAATGTCTATGTGGAGTATTTCCCCTGGAAAATTAGGTAGGGGTGTAGAATTCATTTGCATCTGAAGAGGTTTCCTCTAGTATTTATTCTCTGCGCAAATTCGGCAATTTGCTATTACAGATTTTAATTTCTTTTTTATGCCAGGAAAATAATACTCCCTTATAATTTGTTCAAAATTTCTTGTAGACTTCTATAAGTCCTGTTATGTTCGTTGGTCCTAGTTTCTTGCTATAAAGAAATTTAACGGACGGAAAAGCTGCCAGAATGGGGTTCTGGACTTCTGCCGGGGTTGAACGGTCATATTGTAGTACGTTAGTGGTTCCTGTATTTATGATAGACCCTAACGTGTTGATTAAGCCAACAACGGTTGAGTAGAGTATGAAATGATCGAATGGTCGCTTATTGATCGAATTCTATCTTAACTTATTTTGAAAATTTTGCCCGTTTTCTCCACGGAGATATTTAGTAAGTGGTTTAGCGATGCCTTTATATAGTCCTTTATAAATTTTCTGTAATAACCTGAGAGTCCTAAAAATGACCTTAGTGATCTCAGTGATTTGCGTTCCTCATATTCGGCTATTGCCTTCACCTTATCTGTGCATATTGATATGCCCTTGCCTGATATTCTGAAACCCAAAAATACTTCTTCTCTAAAGAATTTGGACTTCTTAGAATATATTCTTAACGCTGATCTACTTCATTTTTGAATTCTCTACATCCCTTAGGTGTGTTGTCTCGCCGGGAGAGTAAACTATTATATCATCCATGTAGACCTGACAGGTTTTTCCTATGTAGTCTTTGAGTATGTCATCGATTGCTCGAAAGGTATTTACCATTATTCACACTAAAAGCTGTCTTTTTTCTGTCTGCCTCTTTTAAAATAATTTAATGGAAGCCTAATTTAAGATGCAGTGTGGTAAAATATTTTGAGTTGCCCAGATTAGCCAAAACAACTGATATGTCTGGCATTGGATATTTGTCCTCATATGTGTGTTCGTTTAATTTCCTTAAATCTATCACTAGTCTAGGTTTAGGATTGCCTCCTTAGTCAAATCCCTTCTTCTGGACCTCATGTATTGGGGACTTATATGCTGAATATGACTTCCATATAATAATGTCTTTTAACAGTGCTTTTATCTCTTTATTCACAAAGCCTCTCACCGGCGCAGGGTACGGATATGATCTGGAATAGATAGGATTGTCGTTTTTAGTCTTTATCTCTGCACAAACTCTAGTGTTGTAGGGCAGTGAGTTTGCAAAAGCATACCAATTGTTTGTTAGCATGTTCTCGAAATGGTCATTTACGGTTATAGAGGTACGTGATGCCTTGACTGCTATATTGTTGACCCTATTTTTGTAACCTAAGCAATTAAGTTCGCTTCCACAGCGAACGGTACCTTTGCGCACAAGAAGAATTGATTGTATTGTATTTTCAATAAGTCAAGTCACAGCATGTTAGATACATAAGACATTTTTCATTAGTTTCTTTAAAATAGTGGTTTTCTGTGTAGCCAGCCCTTTGCTCAACGCATTGCCTAAAAATATTTTTTTATTTTATTTTATTTTATTTGAAAATGATAAAGAAGTATTGATTGTATTGTATTCTCAAAAGTCAAGCCATAGCTCAAAAAGATTAGTTTCCATGTTAGATAGCTAAGACAATTTTTATAATATTATGAAATAGTGACTTTGTGTATAGTCAGCCCTAAAGATATTTTTTATTACACACTTTTGTAAATATTTTACTGAACATTAGAATTTTACTTAAAAGAATTTTTTTTTTTATAATCCCCATATGAATTTTAACCCTAATTCCTCTACATCGCTTACTACAATTTTCAAAACCCAAAATTCATTAGGCTAACAGAAAAATTCACAGAGGTCAACATGTTTTCTTTTTAGCTCGTAGTAGCACATGCACATCCTTCAATACATATGTTTGTACACATTTATACTATCTCTTTTCCTTGTGTATACTCTAACCCTATTGTGTAATGGTTTTTCATATTTTAAGTGGCTTTTTTAATACCGACCCTTATTTTATTACTTTCACATTTTTTATTGCCTTTTCTTATCTTGAGTAAATTTAACTTGAGTGATTTAAAATATCATTTTCCCCAGCTGGAAAATTATTCTATAAAATACGTTATTTTCAAAAATTAATTTTTTTTTCTTCAAAAATTTTGGTTTTTACTTCCTATTTCCCCCTATTTTACCCCCTTATTTTCCCAGTTCCTCTATATCGCATTCTACTATTCGGCATCCGTCTTCTTCGTATCATGACCGCTCGTAACAGGAAATATCCAATTAGTGCTAGGATTAGTGTGCCGCCTATAATAATGCCTGCTTCTTAAATTCCTTTGGCGTTTTTAAATTATCTATACGTATTCAATTTTAAAAGGGCAATGACAATCCAACTTGGCGCTCCCTTTGTTCGACGTGCAAGATCTTTGGTGGGTGTGGTTTGTAGGGCGGGATTGATGTTACGCGTCTGTACACGGTATGGTTTATGGTTATTTGGTGCGAGAATGTTTCCAAAAAGGTTCCGGTCACATTTACCAGTTCTTGGTCAATGGCTGTGGTGTTTCAGACGTCGTTCAGAATTAGTGTTTCGTCCGAAACTACATTTACTGCTGGTATGTCAGGGCCGTTCGTGTTGGGCAACGAGCCGATGAGCTCTGACGACAAATATTACCAGAGTTAGTCTCCTTGCATTCTTTTACAGGGATAAAGTTATTCTAACAATAAGCTGCTTCATTTTTTTCCCCTAAGTTGACCATAGCGCCTTTATGAACTACAGGATAAACCCTAACAAGACTACAGACATTTTACAGCAAAGGCAATTTTAAAACAAACAATATTATATTATTGTCATATTATATTGTCATCCTGCCATACTTTAAAAGTGGAGACATTCAATAAGTCGATTATTCTAATTGGTGCCGGCTCCGTGGTTAGGAGGTTCTCTATTTCTTCAACGTTAAAAATAGTTGGATTAATAATTTCGGCTTTTGCCAACATAATAGACAGTGCAATGTTATTCAAATGCGTAATTACTTCTGCATTTCTGGTTATAACCAGCATAACCACAAAATGGTCTAAGTTTGCTTATCCTCCTTTCCCTGCAACTGGTTTATTCTTTCTGTAATCTCGTTAATTTTTCCCTGCATAGTACTATTTATATATCTTTGAAGGTTATAAATTTCTACTATCCTATTTTCATTATTTATCAAAACCTTGTAGTCGTTGTGGTCTGGGGTTCGTGCAATAAATTTTAATGCGGAGCCCAAAAGTCCTAAGATCTGGCTATTCATCTGTGCACCTTTAATTTATTCAGAATGCGTTCTATTTCTGTACTTTGGTGTTTCAACACGTATTATGTTGTTCATCGGTTGTATTTTAAGTATTTTCTGAGTTTCTATAATAAAGGTGGCGAATTCGAACAGATTGGTGCAGTGAATGATTTGACTGTAGTTGTCATGGGTCATCACGTTGCCCCCTGTAACTGCTATAAATTGGGATGACGTGTAGCCTACAATTGTTGCATGCTAACTTGCTATTAATAGAAATAAAAGCCTGTAAAGACATATAAATTGCATTTCCGATAGGTGGGAATATCTATCTCAAACTGTCCTTGTGGATTCTTTTACCCTCCATAAGAACTGTGGATCCTAAGTCCTTTTCAACAGTTTTTCCTTCAAATATTATCCTAAACTTATTTCTTAAACGTGTGTTACGTTTAACAAAAACTACATCCCTACACAGAATGAATACTGTGATTGTATTTATATGTAGCCAACAAAGGAAGTTCCACTAGGTATGTTATACTCTGTTGTTCTTTGATACATCAAGCTATTTCCAGCATTGTCGAGTGAAATCTTTCCACCTGACCATTGCTTTCGCTGTGCATGGTTGGCACAAAAATTTGTTGTGCGTCAAAGTGATCGCGAATCAAAGTACCTATGGTGTTAAATTGAAACGCTTTCTCGTTATCTGACACCACTAATTTTACGTTACTAAATCTTGTCAGTATTTGTAACAAGGCTGTCTTTATATTAGTCGATCTTGATGCAATTGGAATGACAGAAGCGAATTTAGAGAACTTATCCAAACACGTTAAGAAGTGCTGTTTGGTAGTTATTAAAATGTCTATGTGGAGTATTTCCCCTGGAAAATTAGGTAGGGGCGTAGAATTCATTTGCATCTGAAGAGGTTTCCTCTAGTATTTATTCTCTGCGCAAATTCGGCAATTTGCTATTACAGATTTTAATTTCTTTTTTATGCCAGGAAAATAATACTCCCTTATAATTTGTTCAAAATTTCTTGTAGACTTCTATAAGTCCTGTTATGTTCGTTGGTCCTAGTTTCTTGCTATAAATAAATTTAACGGACGGAAAAGCTGCCAGAATGGGGTTCTGGACTTCTGCCGGGGTTGAACGGTCATATTGTAGTACGTTAGTGGTTCCTGTATTTATGATAGACCCTAACGTGTTGATTAAGCCAACAACGGTTGAGTAGAGTATGAAATGATCGAATGGTCGCTTATTGATCGAATTCTATCTTAACTTATTTTGAAAATTTTGCCCGTTTTCTCCACGGAGATATTTAGTAAGTGGTTTAGCGATGCCTTTATATAGTCCTTTATAAATTTTCTGTAATAACCTGAGAGTCCTAAAAATGACCTTAGTGATCTCAGTGATTTGCGTTCCTCATATTCGGCTATTGCCTTCACCTTGTCTGTGCATATTGATATGCCCTTGCCTGATATTCTGAAACCCAAAAATACTTCTTCTCTAAAGAATTTGGACTTCTCAGAATATATTCTTAACGCTGATCTACTTCATTTTTGAATTCTCTACATCCCTTAGGTGTGTTGTCTCGCCGGGAGAGTAAACTATTATATCATCCATGTAGACCTGACAGGTTTTTCCTATGTAGTCTTTGAGTATGTCATCGATTGCTCGAAAGGTATTTACCATTATTCACACTAAAAGCTGTCTTTTTTCTGTCTGCCTCTTTTAAAATAATTTAATGGAAGCCTAATTTAAGATGCAGTGTGGTAAAATATTTTGAGTTGCCCAGATTAGCCAAAACAACTGATATGTCTGGCATTGGATATTTGTCCTCATACGTGTGTTCGTTTAATTTCCTTAAATCTATCACTAGTCTAGGTTTAGGATTGCCTCCTTAGTCAAATCCCTTCTTCTGGACCTCATGTATTGGGGACTTATATGCTGAATATGACTTCCATATAATAATGTCTTTTAACAGTGCTTTTATCTCTTTATTCACAAAGCCTCTCACCGGCGCAGGGTACGGATATGATCTGGAATAGATAGGATTGTCGTTTTTAGTCTTTATCTCTGCACAAACTCTAGTGTTGTAGGGCAGTGAGTTTGCAAAAGCATACCAATTGTTTGTTAGCATGTTCTCGAAATGGTCATTTACGGTTATAGAGGTACGTGATGCCTTGACTGCTATATTGTTGACCCTATTTTTGTAACCTAAGCAATTAAGTTCGCTTCCACAGCGAACGGTACCTTTGCGCACAAGAAGAATTGATTGTATTGTATTTTCAATAAGTCAAGTCACAGCATGTTAGATACATAAGACATTTTTCATTAGTTTCTTTAAAATAGTGGTTTTTTGTGTAGCCAGCCCTTTGCTCAACGCATTGCCTAAAAATATTTTTTTATTTTATTTTATTTTATTTGAAAATGATAAAGAAGTATTGATTGTATTGTATTCTCAAAAGTCAAGCCATAGCTCAAAAAGATTAGTTTCCATGTTAGATAGCTAAGACAATTTTTATAATATTATGAAATAGTGACTTTGTGTATAGTCAGCCCTAAAGATATTTTTTATTACACACTTTTGTAAATATTTTACTGAACATTAGAATTTTACTTAAAAGAATTTTTTTTTTATAATCCCCATATGAATTTTAACCCTAATTCCTCTACATCGCTTACTACAATTTTCAAAACCCAAAATTCATTAGGCTAACAGAAAAATTCACAGAGGTCAACATGTTTTCTTTTTAGCTCGTAGTAGCACATGCACATCCTTCAATACATATGTTTGTACACATTTATACTATCTCTTTTCCTTGTGTATACTCTAACCCTATTGTGTAATGGTTTGTCATATTTTAAGTGGCTTTTTTAATACCGACCCTTATTTTATTACTTTCACATTTTTTATTGCCTTTTCTTATCTTGAGTAAATTTAACTTGAGTGATTTAAAATATCATTTTCCCCAGCTGGAAAATTATTCTATAAAATCCGTTATTTTCAAAAATTAATTTTTTTTTCTTCAAAAATTTTGGTTTTTACTTCCTATTTCCCCCTATTTTACCCCCTTATTTTCCCAGTTCCTCTATATCGCATTCTACTATTCGGCATCCGTCTTCTTCGTATCATGACCGCTCGTAACAGGAAATATCCAATTAGTGCTAGGATTAGTGTGCCGCCTATAATAATGCCTGCTTCTTAAATTCCTTTGGCGTTTTTAAATTATCTATACGTATTCAATTTTAAAAGGGCAATGACAATCCAACTTGGCGCTCCCTTTGTTCGACGTGCAAGATCTTTGGTGGGTGTGGTTTGTAGGGCGGGATTGATGTTACGCGTCTGTACACGGTATGGTTTATGGTTATTTGGTGCGAGAATGTTTCCAAAAAGGTTCCGGTCACATTTACCAGTTCTTGGTCAATGGCTGTGGTGTTTCAGACGTCGTTCAGAATTAGTGTTTCGTCCGAAACTACATTTACTGCTGGTATGTCAGGGCCGTTCGTGTTGGGCAACGAGCCGATGAGCTCTGACGACAAATATTACCAGAGTTAGTCTCCTTGCATTCTTTTACAGGGATAAAGTTATTCTAACAATAAGCTGCTTCATTTTTTTCCCCTAAGTTGACCATAGCGCCTTTATGAACTACAGGATAAACCCTAACAAGACTACAGACATTTTACAGCAAAGGCAATTTTAAAACAAACAATATTATATTATTGTCATATTATATTGTCATCCTGCCATACTTTAAAAGTGGAGACATTCAATAAGTCGATTATTCTAATTGGTGCCGGCTCCGTGGTTAGGAGGTTCTCTATTTCTTCAACGTTAAAAATAGTTGGATTAATAATTTCGGCTTTTGCCAACATAATAGACAGTGCAATGTTATTCAAATGCGTAATTACTTCTGCATTTCTGGTTATAACCAGCATAACCACAAAATGGTCTAAGTTTGCTTATCCTCCTTTCCCTGCAACTGGTTTATTCTTTCTGTAATCTCGTTAATTTTTCCCTGCATAGTACTATTTATATATCTTTGAAGGTTATAAATTTCTACTATCCTATTTTCATTATTTATCAAAACCTTGTAGTCGTTGTGGTCTGGGGTTCGTGCAATAAATTTTAATGCGGAGCCCAAAAGTCCTAAGATCTGGCTATTCATCTGTGCACCTTTAATTTATTCAGAATGCGTTCTATTTCTGTACTTTGGTGTTTCAACACGTATTATGTTGTTCATCGGTTGTATTTTAAGTATTTTCTGAGTTTCTATAATAAAGGTGGCGAATTCGAACAGATTGGTGCAGTGAATGATTTGACTGTAGTTGTCATGGGTCATCACGTTGCCCCCTGTAACTGCTATAAATTGGGATGACGTGTAGCCTACAATTGTTGCATGCTAACTTGCTATTAATAGAAATAAAAGCCTGTAAAGACATATAAATTGCATTTCCGATAGGTGGGAATATCTATCTCAAACTGTCCTTGTGGATTCTTTTACCCTCCATAAGAACTGTGGATCCTAAGTCCTTTTCAACAGTTTTTCCTTCAAATATTATCCTAAACTTATTTCTTAAACGTGTGTTACGTTTAACAAAAACTACATCCCTACACAGAATGAATACTGTGATTGTATTTATATGTAGCCAACAAAGGAAGTTCCACTAGGTATGTTATACTCTGTTGTTCTTTGATACATCAAGCTATTTCCAGCATTGTCGAGTGAAATCTTTCCACCTGACCATTGCTTTCGCTGTGCATGGTTGGCACAAAAATTTGTTGTGCGTCAAAGTGATCGCGAATCAAAGTACCTATGGTGTTAAATTGAAACGCTTTCTCGTTATCTGACACCACTAATTTTACGTTACTAAATCTTGTCAGTATTTGTAACAAGGCTGTCTTTATATTAGTCGATCTTGATGCAATTGGAATGACAGAAGCGAATTTAGAGAACTTATCCAAACACGTTAAGAAGTGCTGTTTGGTCGTTATTAAAATGTCTATGTGGAGTATTTCCCCTGGAAAATTAGGTAGGGGCGTAGAATTCATTTGCATCTGAAGAGGTTTCCTCTAGTATTTATTCTCTGCGCAAATTCGGCAATTTGCTATTACAGATTTTAATTTCTTTTTTATGCCAGGAAAATAATACTCCCTTATAATTTGTTCAAAATTTCTTGTAGACTTCTATAAGTCCTGTTATGTTCGTTGGTCCTAGTTTCTTGCTATAAATAAATTTAACGGACGGAAAAGCTGCCAGAATGGGGTTCTGGACTTCTGCCGGGGTTGAACGGTCATATTGTAGTACGTTAGTGGTTCCTGTATTTATGATAGACCCTAACGTGTTGATTAAGCCAACAACGGTTGAGTAGAGTATGAAATGATCGAATGGTCGCTTATTGATCGAATTCTATCTTAACTTATTTTGAAAATTTTGCCCGTTTTCTCCACGGAGATATTTAGTAAGTGGTTTAGCGATGCCTTTATATAGTCCTTTATAAATTTTCTGTAATAACCTGAGAGTCCTAAAAATGACCTTAGTGATCTCAGTGATTTGCGTTCCTCATATTCGGCTATTGCCTTCACCTTGTCTGTGCATATTGATATGCCCTTGCCTGATATTCTGAAACCCAAAAATACTTCTTCTCTAAAGAATTTGGACTTCTCAGAATATATTCTTAACGCTGATCTACTTCATTTTTGAATTCTCTACATCCCTTAGGTGTGTTGTCTCGCCGGGAGAGTAAACTATTATATCATCCATGTAGACCTGACAGGTTTTTCCTATGTAGTCTTTGAGTATGTCATCGATTGCTCGAAAGGTATTTACCATTATTCACACTAAAAGCTGATTTTTTCTGTCTGCCTCTTTTAAAATAATTTAATGGAAGCCTAATTTAAGATGCAGTGTGGTAAAATATTTTGAGTTGCCCAGATTAGCCAAAACAACTGATATGTCTGGCATTGGATATTTGTCCTCATATGTGTGTTCGTTTAATTTCCTTAAATCTATCACTAGTCTAGGTTTAGGATTGCCTCCTTAGTCAAATCCCTTCTTCTGGACCTCATGTATTGGGGACTTATATGCTGAATATGACTTCCATATAATAATGTCTTTTAACAGTGCTTTTATCTCTTTATTCACAAAGCCTCTCACCGGCGCAGGGTACGGATATGATCTGGAATAGATAGGATTGTCGTTTTTAGTCTTTATCTCTGCACAAACTCTAGTGTTGTAGGGCAGTGAGTTTGCAAAAGCATACCAATTGTTTGTTAGCATGTTCTCGAAATGGTCATTTACGGTTATAGAGGTACGTGATGCCTTGACTGCTATATTGTTGACCCTATTTTTGTAACCTAAGCAATTAAGTTCGCTTCCACAGCGAACGGTACCTTTGCGCACAAGAAGAATTGATTGTATTGTATTTTCAATAAGTCAAGTCACAGCATGTTAGATACATAAGACATTTTTCATTAGTTTCTTTAAAATAGTGGTTTTTTGTGTAGCCAGCCCTTTGCTCAACGCATTGCCTAAAAATATTTTTTTATTTTATTTTATTTTATTTGAAAATGATAAAGAACTATTGATTGTATTGTATTCTCAAAAGTCAAGCAATAGCTCAAAAAGATTAGTTTCCATGTTAGATAGCTAAGACAATTTTTATAATATTATGAAATAGTGACTTTGTGTATAGTCAGCCCTAAAGATATTTTTTATTACACACTTTTGTAAATATTTTACTGAACATTAGAATTTTACTTAAAAGAATTTTTTTTTTATAATCCCCATATGAATTTTAACCCTAATTCCTCTACATCGCTTACTACAATTTTCAAAACCCAAAATTCATTAGGCTAACAGAAAAATTCACAGAGGTCAACATGTTTTCTTTTTAGCTCGTAGTAGCACATGCACATCCTTCAATACATATGTTTGTACACATTTATACTATCTCTTTTCCTTGTGTATACTCTAACCCTATTGTGTAATGGTTTGTCATATTTTAAGTGGCTTTTTTAATACCGACCCTTATTTTATTACTTTCACATTTTTTATTGCCTTTTCTTATCTTGAGTAAATTTAACTTGAGTGATTTAAAATATCATTTTCCCCAGCTGGAAAATTATTCTATAAAATACGTTATTTTCAAAAATTAATTTTTTTTTCTTCAAAAATTTTGGTTTTTACTTCCTATTTCCCCCTATTTTACCCCCTTATTTTCCCAGTTCCTCTATATCGCATTCTACTATTCGGCATCCGTCTTCTTCGTATCATGACCGCTCGTAACAGGAAATATCCAATTAGTGCTAGGATTAGTGTGCCGCCTATAATAATGCCTGCTTCTTAAATTCCTTTGGCGTTTTTAAATTATCTATACGTATTCAATTTTAAAAGGGCAATGACAATCCAACTTGGCGCTCCCTTTGTTCGACGTGCAAGATCTTTGGTGGGTGTGGTTTGTAGGGCGGGATTGATGTTACGCGTCTGTACACGGTATGGTTTATGGTTATTTGGTGCGAGAATGTTTCCAAAAAGGTTCCGGTCACATTTACCAGTTCTTGGTCAATGGCTGTGGTGTTTCAGACGTCGTTCAGAATTAGTGTTTCGTCCGAAACTACATTTACTGCTGGTATGTCAGGGCCGTTCGTGTTGGGCAACGAGCCGATGAGCTCTGACGACAAATATTACCAGAGTTAGTCTCCTTGCATTCTTTTACAGGGATAAAGTTATTCTAACAATAAGCTGCTTCATTTTTTTCCCCTAAGTTGACCATAGCGCCTTTATGAACTACAGGATAAACCCTAACAAGACTACAGACATTTTACAGCAAAGGCAATTTTAAAACAAACAATATTATATTATTGTCATATTATATTGTCATCCTGCCATACTTTAAAAGTGGAGACATTCAATAAGTCGATTATTCTAATTGGTGCCGGCTCCGTGGTTAGGAGGTTCTCTATTTCTTCAACGTTAAAAATAGTTGGATTAATAATTTCGGCTTTTGCCAACATAATAGACAGTGCAATGTTATTCAAATGCGTAATTACTTCTGCATTTCTGGTTATAACCAGCATAACCACAAAATGGTCTAAGTTTGCTTATCCTCCTTTCCCTGCAACTGGTTTATTCTTTCTGTAATCTCGTTAATTTTTCCCTGCATAGTACTATTTATATATCTTTGAAGGTTATAAATTTCTACTATCCTATTTTCATTATTTATCAAAACCTTGTAGTCGTTGTGGTCTGGGGTTCGTGCAATAAATTTTAATGCGGAGCCCAAAAGTCCTAAGATCTGGCTATTCATCTGTGCACCTTTAATTTATTCAGAATGCGTTCTATTTCTGTACTTTGGTGTTTCAACACGTATTATGTTGTTCATCGGTTGTATTTTAAGTATTTTCTGAGTTTCTATAATAAAGGTGGCGAATTCGAACAGATTGGTGCAGTGAATGATTTGACTGTAGTTGTCATGGGTCATCACGTTGCCCCCTGTAACTGCTATAAATTGGGATGACGTGTAGCCTACAATTGTTGCATGCTAACTTGCTATTAATAGAAATAAAAGCCTGTAAAGACATATAAATTGCATTTCCGATAGGTGGGAATATCTATCTCAAACTGTCCTTGTGGATTCTTTTACCCTCCATAAGAACTGTGGATCCTAAGTCCTTTTCAACAGTTTTTCCTTCAAATATTATCCTAAACTTATTTCTTAAACGTGTGTTACGTTTAACAAAAACTACATCCCTACACAGAATGAATACTGTGATTGTATTTATATGTAGCCAACAAAGGAAGTTCCACTAGGTATGTTATACTCTGTTGTTCTTTGATACATCAAGCTATTTCCAGCATTGTCGAGTGAAATCTTTCCACCTGACCATTGCTTTCGCTGTGCATGGTTGGCACAAAAATTTGTTGTGCGTCAAAGTGATCGCGAATCAAAGTACCTATGGTGTTAAATTGAAACGCTTTCTCGTTATCTGACACCACTAATTTTACGTTACTAAATCTTGTCAGTATTTGTAACAAGGCTGTCTTTATATTAGTCGATCTTGATGCAATTGGAATGACAGAAGCGAATTTAGAGAACTTATCCAAACACGTTAAGAAGTGCTGTTTGGTCGTTATTAAAATGTCTATGTGGAGTATTTCCCCTGGGAAAATTAGGTAGGGGCGTAGAATTCATTTGCATCTGAAGAGGTTTCCTCTAGTATTTATTCTCTGCGCAAATTCGGCAATTTGCTATTACAGATTTTAATTTCTTTTTTATGCCAGGAAAATAATACTCCCTTATAATTTGTTCAAAATTTCTTGTAGACTTCTATAAGTCCTGTTATGTTCGTTGGTCCTAGTTTCTTGCTATAAATAAATTTAACGGACGGAAAAGCTGCCAGAATGGGGTTCTGGACTTCTGCCGGGGTTGAACGGTCATATTGTAGTACGTTAGTGGTTCCTGTATTTATGATAGACCCTAACGTGTTGATTAAGCCAACAACGGTTGAGTAGAGTATGAAATGATCGAATGGTCGCTTATTGATCGAATTCTATCTTAACTTATTTTGAAAATTTTGCCCGTTTTCTCCACGGAGATATTTAGTAAGTGGTTTAGCGATGCCTTTATATAGTCCTTTATAAATTTTCTGTAATGACCTGAGAGTCCTAAAAATGACCTTAGTGATCTCAGTGATTTGCGTTCCTCATATTCGGCTATTGCCTTCACCTTGTCTGTGCATATTGATATGCCCTTGCCTGATATTCTGAAACCCAAAAATACTTCTTCTCTAAAGAATTTGGACTTCTCAGAATATATTCTTAACGCTGATCTACTTCATTTTTGAATTCTCTACATCCCTTAGGTGTGTTGTCTCGCCGGGAGAGTAAACTATTATATCATCCATGTAGACCTGACAGGTTTTTCCTATGTAGTCTTTGAGTATGTCATCGATTGCTCGAAAGGTATTTACCATTATTCACACTAAAAGCTGTCTTTTTTCTGTCTGCCTCTTTTAAAATAATTTAATGGAAGCCTAATTTAAGATGCAGTGTGGTAAAATATTTTGAGTTGCCCAGATTAGCCAAAACAACTGATATGTCTGGCATTGGATATTTGTCCTCATATGTGTGTTCGTTTAATTTCCTTAAATCTATCACTAGTCTAGGTTTAGGATTGCCTCCTTAGTCAAATCCCTTCTTCTGGACCTCATGTATTGGGGACTTATATGCTGAATATGACTTCCATATAATAATGTCTTTTAACAGTGCTTTTATCTCTTTATTCACAAAGCCTCTCACCGGCGCAGGGTACGGATATGATCTGGAATAGATAGGATTGTCGTTTTTAGTCTTTATCTCTGCACAAACTCTAGTGTTGTAGGGCAGTGAGTTTGCAAAAGCATACCAATTGTTTGTTAGCATGTTCTCGAAATGGTCATTTACGGTTATAGAGGTACGTGATGCCTTGACTGCTATATTGTTGACCCTATTTTTGTAACCTAAGCAATTAAGTTCGCTTCCACAGCGAACGGTACCTTTGCGCACAAGAAGAATTGATTGTATTGTATTTTCAATAAGTCAAGTCACAGCATGTTAGATACATAAGACATTTTTCATTAGTTTCTTTAAAATAGTGGTTTTTTGTGTAGCCAGCCCTTTGCTCAACGCATTGCCTAAAAATATTTTTTTATTTTATTTTATTTTATTTGAAAATGATAAAGAAGTATTGATTGTATTGTATTCTCAAAAGTCAAGCCATAGCTCAAAAAGATTAGTTTCCATGTTAGATAGCTAAGACAATTTTTATAATATTATGAAATAGTGACTTTGTGTATAGTCAGCCCTAAAGATATTTTTTATTACACACTTTTGTAAATATTTTACTGAACATTAGAATTTTACTTAAAAGAATTTTTTTTTTATAATCCCCATATGAATTTTAACCCTAATTCCTCTACATCGCTTACTACAATTTTCAAAACCCAAAATTCATTAGGCTAACAGAAAAATTCACAGAGGTCAACATGTTTTCTTTTTAGCTCGTAGTAGCACATGCACATCCTTCAATACATATGTTTGTACACATTTATACTATCTCTTTTCCTTGTGTATACTCTAACCCTATTGTGTAATGGTTTGTCATATTTTAAGTGGCTTTTTTAATACCGACCCTTATTTTATTACTTTCACATTTTTTATTGCCTTTTCTTATCTTGAGTAAATTTAACTTGAGTGATTTAAAATATCATTTTCCCCAGCTGGAAAATTATTCTATAAAATCCGTTATTTTCAAAAATTAATTTTTTTTTCTTCAAAAATTTTGGTTTTTACTTCCTATTTCCCCCTATTTTACCCCCTTATTTTCCCAGTTCCTCTATATCGCATTCTACTATTCGGCATCCGTCTTCTTCGTATCATGACCGCTCGTAACAGGAAATATCCAATTAGTGCTAGGATTAGTGTGCCGCCTATAATAATGCCTGCTTCTTAAATTCCTTTGGCGTTTTTAAATTATCTATACGTATTCAATTTTAAAAGGGCAATGACAATCCAACTTGGCGCTCCCTTTGTTCGACGTGCAAGATCTTTGGTGGGTGTGGTTTGTAGGGCGGGATTGATGTTACGCGTCTGTACACGGTATGGTTTATGGTTATTTGGTGCGAGAATGTTTCCAAAAAGGTTCCGGTCACATTTACCAGTTCTTGGTCAATGACTGTGGTGTTTCAGACGTCGTTCAGAATTAGTGTTTCGTCCGAAACTACATTTACTGCTGGTATGTCAGGGCCGGTCGTGTTGGGCAACGAGCCGATGAGCTCTGACGACAAATATTACCAGAGTTAGTCTCCTTGCATTCTTTTACAGGGATAAAGTTATTCTAACAATAAGCTGCTTCATTTGTTTCCTCTAAGTTGACCACAGCGCCTTTATGAACTACAGGATAAACCCTAACAAGACTACAGACATTTATAGCAAAGGCAATTTTAAAACAAACAATATTATATTATTGTCATATTATATTGTCATCCTGCCATACTCTAAAAGTGGAGACATTCAATAAGTCGATTATTCTAATTGGTGCCGGCTCCGTGGTTAGGAGGTTCTCTATTTCTTCAACGTTAAAAATAGTTGGATTAATAATTTCGGCTTTTGCCAACATAATAGACAGTGCAATGTTATTCAAATGCGTAATTACTTCTGCATTTCTGGTTATAACCAGCATAACCACAAAATGGTCTAAGTTTGCTTATCCTCCTTTCCCTGCAACTGGTTTATTCTTTCTGTAATCTCGTTAATTTTTCCCTGCATAGTACTATTTATATATCTTTGAAGGTTATAAATTTCTACTATCCTATTTTCATTATTTATCAAAACCTTGTAGTCGTTGTGGTCTGGGGTTCGTGCAATAAATTTTAATGCGGAGCCCAAAAGTCCTAAGATCTGGCTATTCATCTGTGCACCTTTAATTTATTCAGAATGCGTTCTATTTCTGTACTTTGGTGTTTCAACACGTATTATGTTGTTCATCGGTTGTATTTTAAGTATTTTCTGAGTTTCTATAATAAAGGTGGCGAATTCGAACAGATTGGTGCCGTGAATGATTTGACTGTAGTTGTCATGGGTCATCACATTGCCCCCTGTAACTGCTATAAATTGGGATGACGTGTAGCCTACAATTGTTGCATGCTAACTTGCTATTAATAGAAATAAAAGCCTGTAAAGACATATAAATTGCATTTCCGATAGGTGGGAATATCTATCTCAAACTGTCCTTGTGAATTCTTTTACCCTCCTTAAGAACTGTGGATCCTAAGTCCTTTTCAACAGTTTTTCCTTCAAATATTATCCTAAACTTATTTCTTAAACGTGTGTTACGTTTAACAAAAACTACATCCCTACACAGAATGAATACTGTGATTGTATTTATATGTAGCCAACAAAGGAAGCTCCACTAGGTATGTTATACTCTGTTGTTCTTTGATACATCAAGCTATTTCCAGCATTGTCGAGTGAAATCTTTCCACCTGACCATTGCTTTCGCTGTGCATGGTTGGCACAAAAATTTGTTGTGCGTCAAAGTGATCGCGAATCAAAGTACCTATGGTGTTAAATTGAAACGCTTTCTCGTTATCTGACACCACTAATTTTACGTTACTAAATCCTGTCAGTATTTGTAACAAGGCTGTCTTTATATTAGTCGATCTTGATGCAATTGGAATGACAGAAGCGAATTTAGAGAACTTATCCAAACACGTTAAGAAGTGCTGTTTGGTAGTTATTAAAATGTCTATGTGGAGTATTTCCCCTGGAAAATTAGGTAGGGGCGTAGAATTCATTTGCATCTGAAGAGGTTTCCTCTAGTATTTATTCTCTGCGCAAATTCGGCAATTTGCTATTACAGATTTTAATTTCTTTTTTATGCCAGGAAAATAATACTCCGTTATAATTTGTATATAATTTCCTTGCAGACTTCTATGAGCCCTGTTATGTTCGTTGGTGACAATCTCGAATTGATCGTCTTCCCTAGCGACATCTATTACTAGTTTCTTGTTATGAAGAAATTTAACGGATGGAAAAGCTGCCAGAATGGGGTCCTGGATTTCTGCCAGGGTTGGAAGATCACATTGTAGTACGTTAGTGCTTCCTGTATTTATGATAGACCCCAACGTGTTGATTAAGCCAACAACGGTTGAGTGGGTTATGAAATAACGTTTGAATTTTTGATAAAAGATTTTTAGGAGGCTACGGTCATTTCCTCCTTTCTTTATCACGAGTTGATTTCTATATTGATTAACAGGATAATCGACTGTTTTTGTATTTTTTGTGAGGGACAGCTCCCTGTGTGCTGTTTCTGAGGATATGATGTGAATATTTTGCCTGGACAGGGCATCGGCCACTGCATTTTCTTTACCAGGTTTGTAGTGGTTTTATCTAGGTTTATCTATGAAGTTTCGCCAACTTTTTATTTTACTATTTGGGTTTTTCTCTGATATGGAGAATATTAGAGACTGGTGATCCGTAAATATATGGATTCCTGTAACATCATACAGATAATGTCTCAAATTTTTTAAAACCCATACAATGGCAAGGAGTTCTCTCTCATTTGTCGCCTAGTTTTGTTCCTGTCTAGTTAGGGTTAGAGAAATCATAGTTATTGGTTTTCCTTTTTGTGAGAGGACTGCTGAAGCTCCTGTTATTAATTCAAATGATTTATTGTAGTCATGTCCTCGGACATGAGAATTTGTTTTAGTTTATTAAACGCATTGCGCGCTTCTTGATCGAATTCTATCTTAACTTTTTTTGAAAATTTTGCCCCAACATTTCCGTTATATCTACGGAGATATTTAGTAAGTGGTTTAGCGATGCCTGCATAGTCCCTTATAAATTTTCTGTAATAACCTGAGAGTCCTAAAAATGATCATAGTGATCTCAGTGATTTGCGTTCCTCATATTCGGCTATTGCCTTCAACTTATCTGTGCATGTTGATATGCCCTTGCCTGATACTCTGAAACCCAAAAATACTTTTTCCCTAAAGAATTTGGACTTCTCATAATATATTCTTAACGTTGATCTACTTCATTTTTGGATAATTTTCTCTACATCCCTTAGGTGTGTTGTCTCGCCGGAAAAGAAAACTATTATATCATCCATGTAGACCTGACAGGTTTTTCCTATGTAGTCTTTGAGTATGTCATCGATTGCTCTTGGAAAATGCTAGGTGCATATTTTGGTCTGAAAGGCAAGCGACTAAATTCGTATTTACCATTATTCACACTAAAAGCTGTCTTTTTTCTGTCTTCCTCTTTTAAAATAATTTAATGGAAGCCTGATTTAAGGTCCAGTGTGGTAAAATATTTTGAGTCGCCCAGATTAGCCAAAACAACTGATATGTCTGGCATTGGATATTTGTCCTCATATGTGTTCGTTTAATTTCCTAAAATCTATCACTAGTCTGGGTTAAGGATTGCCTTCTTCGTCAAATCCCTTCTTCTGGACCTCATGTATTGGGGAATTATATCCTGAATATGACTTCCTTATAATACTGTCTTTTAATAGTGCTTTTATTTCTTTATCCACAAAGCTTCTCACCGAGGCAGGATACGGATATAGTCTGTAATAGATAGCATTGTCGTTTTTAGTCTTTACCCCTGCACAAACTCACGTGTTGTAGGGCAGTGCTCTATCTGAGTTTGCAAAAGCATACCAATTGTTTGTTAGCATGTTCTCGAAATGGTCATTTACGGTCATAGGGGTACGTGATGCCTTGACTGCAATATTGTTGACCCTATTTTTGTAACTTAAGCAATTAAGTTCGCTTTCACAGTGAACGGTACCTTTCCCAACGTCTATTATGGCGTTAGTTTTTTTTAATAGAGCATAACCTATTATACCGGCAAATTCGTAGAGGTCAGAAAGCACATAAAATGTCACTAAGCGGTTAAATAAAGACATCTTACATTCAAATTCTACACTACTAATGGCGTTAACAGTTTCAATTTTAATTGGTCGTTTCAGTTTAATAAGGTGGACACTCTCCAAGTTTTGTACAAAATTGGCAGCTGCACCAGTTCCTACAAAAAATTTTAAAGTTTTTCCGTTCAATTTTTTTTAAATGAGAGGTATGTGAAACATTGCCCTAAAATAAGGAGTATTAATATTTCCCAAAGTGTTATAAGGTTCTTCCCCAATGCTAAGTGTACTGACTACGTTTACCCTTTGGTATCACGATGTGCTTTTACTTCTTCTTAACGTTGAAGACCCTGGATCAACGTCCATGGAGGTTGGACTCTCATAATTTCTGTTCGATGTTCGTCGAGAGTGGTTGTTAGGTGTGTTGAATGGTTGATTATTAACATTAAACTGATTTGCATTGGCCATATGGTAATGGCAATTTATTGAGCTATTGTTATAGTTCCTATTTGTGTGGAACGATTGATTATTATTACGCAAGACTTCTTGACGGATATTGTTAGGTCGATTCGAACTTCTTGTGCCTCCTGAGGCAAATATTCGAGCGAACTCGTTTCGCCGTTGGTTGGCCTCGAGCTCCTGAGCTATGGCCAGGGCTGAGATAAATCTGGGGCATTTGAGGAAAACAAAATGTCACAAAGTGGTCGTTTAAGACAGGGAATGAAAACTCTAAGGGCATTGTTTTGTGCCCTATCGTTTAAAGCAGCAATTACTGACCCGCTATCAGCATGGCCCATTCTGTTTTTATTGACTATCAAGATCAACTGTTTGTTTACCAAATCATAAAATTCTGAGATGGATTTATTGCACTGCCTAAGAACACTTAATTCATTTTCTAAGATGTGCAGTGGTCTTTTATCCGCATAAGTTTGGTCGAGTCTCGCAATAATGGCGTCAAAATTTAATATAGTGTTGAAAGTCCTCGAAATAATTTTCTGACCCCTGTGGGTAATAGCTCATAGCAATACGTGCCGCATCCCTCCATGCGGGATAAGCAGGGAGATTACCTTTGAATTCAGGTAATGATTTTATCAATTCTAATGTGGTGGTACCGTTTGTTACATTAGGGTTGATGGTCACCTGTGGGTAAGTCGGACTTGCTTTAGGTGTTAGGTCATTCAGTCTCTGCGTCAGACCGTCCAACTGTTGTCCAAAATCACCTGTTATGGCCTCGACGACCGCTCTGACTAATTCTATGAATTGTTCTCTATTCATTATTTTATTTATTAATTTTTTAATATTTATTTCACCAAAAAAAAAAAGGAATCAGCACTTAAATAAATAATAATTAAATTTCTCAACCACGGAATTGGTACTTACATCATTTTTGGAGCTATTAAGGTGGGGGCCGGTGAAATTGTAGTTTTGTTTCTTTGTTGCTGCTGTTAAGGTGGTTGTTGGCTGTTATATTTCACTGATGCTGCAATTGATGATGAGCTGCTGCTCTAAAAAGCGAGGATGATGTTCTGGTTGTTGAATAACTTCTTCTTATATCAATACCGGAACAACACAATGAAGTTTTATGCCACTTCTTACAACATAAACGTGTTTGTACCAATATCTTTAAACACTTATTTTCTTGGTGGTAATGATGGTGATGGTGGCGCGTGCGATTGCTATTAGAGAAAAGTTACACGCGACACAGTACAACACAACACGCTACGGTACAATTAATGACACTGTTTGCCAGTATTTGCTTTGAAAGGTTTCGCAATTTCTTCACAAATCACAGCTTTTAACTATAGTTTTGTTTTAGAATATAATTTGAACGGAGTTAGAGACACGACGTTAATTATTACAGTCAATTAGTATTAGTATTGTTATTGTTGAGCGCCATTCAATTTTTTCAAATTTTTTGGATATTTTATAACCCTTTTTTTTTAACAATTTTAATTTCAATTACCAGTTTATTTAATTTAATTTAATTTATTTTATATTTATTTATAAAACGGGCTATAAAACAGGTCAGTTTAATTTTTCTTTCTCCTCATTCAAAACATTAACCTCTCCGAAGTTTCGCTACAATGTTGTGGCTTCTTCAGGGAGTTTCTATTAACTATATTCATACACATATGTAAATACAACATTAAACTTATTTTCTTTACAGCTCAAATGTTTTATCTCTACTTACAATAATTAATTATTTTATTGACATAAATTATGTTTTTTTTCCTTAAACGTACTTTCAACATGTTTTTTCCTAGAATGTTATATGTCCACTAAATAGCTACGCTGTACACAAATTTTGTTTAGTCCACATCTTCCTTTCTGGTAACGGTATTCTTTATATATTTCTGAATATATAAGCTTTCCAAAGTAAGTCTTACATTTTTGTTTCTCTCTTTATCTAAAATTTTTACATTGTTTAAGTTTGGTTTATGTCCCGTTTCCTTTATGTGCTGTGTGAGAGCTGTACTTTGTTTACCTTTCTCCATAATTTTTCTATGCTCCGAGATCCTCGTTTTATCTTTTGTTTGACTGAAAATAGTGTTTAGCGTCATATATGGTTTATATGCAATTTTAAGAGTATCTTCCTCTTGTGTTAAATCTTTTATTCTCTTCTTCTCTGTCAATTTTTGTATATATGGGATGCTGCAGTATTTTTTGTTGTCTATTGAGATTGTTTTGTTGGTCGAATCATTCCTTTTCTGGTTTTTTCCTTAAGTAAGTTGTTAATCAATTTTTTTGGGAAATTGTTAATTTTTAGTGTGTTTTCCATAACTTCCATCCTCTCATCCAAATATTTTTCGTCCGTTAACTCTTTTACTTTTCTTATTAAGTTTTTAGCTGTGTTAATTTTTTGGTTCATCGGTTGTGTCGATAGGTAGTTAATCATCCTTCCTGACGCTATAGATTTCCGATACCATGATGTCTCCAAATTTCCATTGTTTTTGTGAATTGTAATATCCAGGTAAAATAAGCAAGCATTGTGTTCCCTCTCTATCGTAAATTTTATCCTGTTGTGGTATTTATTATTTATGATTTCAACTTCGTCTTTTTGTTTCATCATTCCAAATAGATCATCTACATATTTTACAATCCCCTTTATAAAGATATTTTTTTCCTTTAATTCTTCTAGTACATCATCTAATAATTTGTCCAAAACTAAATTTGCTATTGTTGGAAAAAAACCAGAAAAGGAATAGAGAGAGAGAGAGAATAGATAGAGAGAGAAACAAAAATGTAAGACTTACTTTGGAAAGCTTAAATATTCAGAAATATATAAAGAATACCGTTAACAGAAAGGAAGATGTGTACTAAACAAAGTTTGTGTACAGCGTAGCTATTTAGTGGACATATAACATTCTATGAAAAAACATGTTGAAAGTACGTTTAAGGGAAAAAAAACATAATTTATGTCAATAAAATTGTTAATCATTGTAAGTAGAGATAAAACATTTGAGCTGTAAAGAAAATAAGTTTAATGTTGTATTTACATATGCGTATGAATATAGTTAATAAAAACTCCCTGAAGAAGCCACAAGATATAATTCAATTAATACCACTCAATTTAATTTAATTTATTATATTTTTTAATTAATTTTTTATACCCTTCACCTTAGGGAAGAGGGTATATTCATTTTGATCATCCGTTTACAACACATCGAAGGAGGCCTCGGAGACCCCACAAATTCTTTAACAAATTCACAATTCTTAATCAGCATGAAAAGAGAAATCGTTTGAGATAAGTCCGTCCGTGTGTTCGTCTGTTTTTGGCACTCTCACGGTCGTAATTTTTGATATATCAAATTGAAACTTGGCAAACTTATTCTTAGCTTAATTTCTCTGTTCCGTATTGAAATTGGGCAAAATATGTTAAAGGATACGCCCACAATAAACAAAAATCTCAACATACCTCGAAAAATTGTATTTTTAAAAAATTATATATCACACAACACTATGCCTATCAAGTTGAAATTTAGTACATATATAAGTGCTATCGTTATCTAACATTATGCCAAAAATGGGCTTGATTGAATAACGCAAACACCTATAATTTTAAAAAAACACTATTTGTTGCTTAAAAATTACCTGAATAATAATAAAGGTGGAGGGTATTTAAGCTTCGGTCTTGACTGAACTTTTCTATCTTGTTTACTCTCATAAACAACAAAAATGCTGAGAAACCGCACTTTTCTTCTAGTTATGTAGTGTTATTACATTTTGTGTCACACACATACCGGCATGAGCACACATCCTGTTATATAAATTTTATTTTACATGTATAAGGTGCAATGATCGCTTAGCAATATTTGTTGCTTTTTGATTGTGCTAAATGTGGCACAATTTTTTTTATATACGCTCCACCTCAGTGATGAAGGTATACTAAGTTTGTTCTACAACACCCAGAAGGAGGCGTCAGAGACCCTACAAAGTATATATATTCTTGATTAGCGTCAAAAGCTGAATAGATTTAGACATGTATGTACTCGTATGTATCCGTGTGTCTGTCTGTTGTTGGCATTCTCACGAGCGTAAATTTTGAGATCTTGAGCTGAAATTTTGTAAAGGAACTTTTAGTTTTTTCACGCAAATCGCTATTTAAAATAGGCAAAATCGGTTAGGAGCCACGCCCACAATCAACAAAAATGTTCTTATTTGCCACAAACAATGAACTATAAACCTAAAATTTGCTACGTACATCTCTAAATATTAGCCTAATCGATGTGCTTCAAATGGGTGTGGTCATAAAATAGACGCGCCTACAATAAATAAAAATCATTATATCTGCTGCAAAAATTTACCTAGGAACTTGTAATCACAATCGACAAAAATCTGCATATCTGCCACAAAAGTTGACCTATGAACTTGAAATTTAGTGCACTTACTAAAGGTTAGTCCGTCCATTGATATACCAAAATAGGGCATGGTCGCATAACAGACACGCCCACAATTTTAAAAAAACTTTATTTAACGTAGAAGTAGACTTGCATGCTGATACGTAATATGTACACTATTAGATGGCGCAATATATATATATTTTTCACGCCCACCATCGGTCCTCCCGATGTGGAGGTGGAGGGTATTTAGGATTTGGCCTAAGCCAAATTTAGTTTTCTTACTTTTTTTTATACCCTCCACCTTAGGGAAAAGGGTATATTCATTTTGATCATCCGTTTACAACATATCGAAGGAAGCCTTGCAGACTCCACAAACTCTTAATCAGCATGAAAAGAGGGATTGTTTGGGACATGTCCGTCCGTGTATCCGTGTTCCGTACTGAAATTGGGCAAAATCGGTTAAGAGGCACGCCCACAATAAACAAAAATCTCAACATACCTATCAAGTTGGCATTTTATATAAATATAAGTG
This sequence comes from Crataerina pallida, assembly GCA_949710015.1. Classification (NCBI taxonomy): domain Eukaryota; kingdom Metazoa; phylum Arthropoda; class Insecta; order Diptera; family Hippoboscidae; genus Crataerina; species Crataerina pallida. The sequence continues at coordinate 15,324,089 of OX453289.1, forward strand.
GTACCGTTATCCAAGATTGTGCCAAAAATGGCAGTGATTGAATTACGCAAACGCCTATAATTAAAAAAAATACTATTTGCGTAAGTACACGAAATAGTCTTCCATATACATAAATACGGTAATAGGCACTTATTTTTTAGAGGAACATAAAAAGTGGACGGTATTTAAGCTTCGGTCTTAACCGAACCTCTCTATCTTGTTTTCTTATTATTTTTTTTATTGTTTTTGTATATGTATGTATAGATTTGTATACAGGTATTGTAATAATATGAAAATATTAATACTCAAAACTAAGTTTTTGATAAATGTGATATTAATTAATACGTGTTTACACTCTCAATAACACCGCTAGACTGATGTATTACATATTAGCTGGCCAAATATGGTTTTTTGTATATTACGAAAGTGTCTGCTGTTCGACCCTGCCCACTTTTGGCACATCAAGGGGTGGGGTAATTATATATATATGTACAAATTTCCAACTTTATAGCTTAAATTTAGTCAGGTAAATAAATTTTATTCAATTATGGGTGTGTCCGTAATCTAATCATGCCCGTTTGTGGTACATCTAATAAGGGTAAATATAAATTTGTATACCAAATTTCAACTTTTCGATGGAGGACGTGTCTATTATGCAACCACACCCATCAATACATCAATAATTGGCATAATTATACATACATATGTACACCACTTTGCATAGCATTTGTGGCAAATAAATAAATTTTTACTGATTGTGGTCGTAGATTTTGATCTATTTTGCTTAATTCAAATGCAATCTGCATGCAGAAACTAAAAGTATCTGTATAAAATTTCAGCATAATATCTCAAAATATACAATAGTAAGGATGCCAACAACAGATAGACACCCGGACACCCGGATGTATATGTATGTCTAGATCGACTCTGATTTTAATGCTGATCAAAATGTATATACTTTGTATGGTCGCTGATGCTTTCTTTTGAATGTTGTAAATTTAATGACAAATTCAATATACACCTCCCCATCTTCTGTTGAGGGTATAATTAAGCTTGTATACCAGAAATTCCAGCGAAACCAATTTCAATTAAAAGATATATACAAACTAGACAGAGAAGTTCGGTTAAGACCGAAGCTTAAATACCCTCCACCTTTTATAATCCTCAAAAAAATAAGTACCTATTGCCATATTTATGTTTATGACTATTTCATGTACTTACGCAAATGGTGTTTTTTTTTTAAATTATAGGCGTTTGCGATTAGGCGATTGAATAACACAGTGTTGGATAACGGTACCATTTATATATATACCGAATTTTAACTTGATAGGCATAGTATTGTGCGATATATATTTTTTTAAAGATACAATTTTTCGAGATATGTTGAGATTTTTGTTTATTATGGGCGTGTCTCTTGACCGATTTTACCCAATTTCAATAAGGAATAGCGAAATTAAACTAAGAATAGGTGTGCTAAGTTTCATTTTGATATCTCAAAAATTATGACCGTGAGAGTGCCAAAAACAGACGGACACATGGTATCAAATGATTTCTCTTTTCATGCTGATTAAGAATATATATAGTTTGTGGGGTATCCGAGGCTTCCTTCAATGTGTTATAAACGGATGATCAAAATGAATATACCCTCTTCGCTAAGGTGGAGGGTATAAAAAAAAAGCAAACACAAAAATTTAACAATAAATAGTAACAGTTATAAGTATGATTTCCACTTGGATGTTACAAAGCATAAGAAAGCATGTACGTATGTAGGTACTCCTATATTTATGAAATATTATATAAATTTATGTAAATTTTATATAAGGTGTCCCGAAACTTAACGTTAAGCGAGTAGCAGAAAGATTAACTTCAATACAGTATCAAAGAGGTAAATAGTCTTTCAAAACGCATATAAATAGGTTCCGGTTTAAATTAAACGAAATTATTCAACAACCACATCCGCCATTGTCAAAAGCTTTTTACGATTTCAACTTTTTCAATCAAATAAGTAACATGGAGTCTTTCTTTTTTTTTCAAGAACTTGTATAGCTAGGTAACTGGCTTCGTAATCGCTTAACAGTGGAGTCTCGGGACACCCTGTATATACCCGTAAACTATAAAAAATTCATAAGTAAAACAGCTTTAAATGATTATTCAGATATAATTTTTATACCTTCCACCTTAGTGATGAGGGTATATTGAATTTGTTCTTCCGTTTGCAACACTTAGAAGGAGGCGTCAGAGACCCTACAAAGTAAATATATTCTTTATCAACGTCGAAAACTGAGTCCATTTAGACATGTATACAATGCAAACGAAAGAACAATTAAGTAAACACATATATTCATTTAATGTATTTAACTTTTTTTTACTATAGTTGAACGTAAATGTAGGTCACATTATTATTATTTATACCCTGCACCACCCTGTGGAAAAGGTATTTATAAACGTATATTAAGTGTGTGGATGTTAGTAACTCCTAAACGGCAAATGCCACACCCAACTTCACCGATCGATTCAGAATCAAAATTTGAATCTATTTAGACATGCCCGTTTGTCCGTCTGTCTGTTTATCTAAATTTGTGCGCAAGGTACAGGTCGCATTTTTTAAAATATGTCTATGAAATTTGGTACAAGGAAATGCTTGAAAATGAGTAGGATCAGACCATTTTTAGAACCCCTCCCCATATAAAAACAAGTGAAAACAATATAGTAGGTCAAGCGCGACCATCAAATACCCTACACCACTTGATTTATTTTTCAATTTAATTTATTTTTTTGAAAAATGAAAAATTTATTTTTGTACTACTTCATATTTTTCTCTTTGAAGAATAAAAATTTTTATTATACCCTTCTTTTTCTATACCTACTTGTATTTTAAAAAATTTAAAAATGATACATATGTCAGAAAAAATTATTTTATTTTTTGTTTGTTTATGGAAATAAAAAAAAAATTTTATATGGGGAGGGGTTCTAAAAATGGTCTAATCCGGTCCATTTTTTATAGGGTTCCCCTTTGGGTCAATACATGTCCTTGTACCAAATTTCATTAAAATATCTCAAAAAATGCGACCTGTAGCTTGCGCACAAATTTAGATGGACAGACAGGAGAACAAGCGGACAGACGGTCATGGTTAAATCGATTCAGATTTTGATTCTGAATCAATCAGTATAAGTGAAGGTGTGTGCGGCATTTGCTGTTTAGGAGTTCCAAACATCCGCACAAACTTAATATACCCTTTTCCACAGGGTGGTGCAGGGTATAAAAATCAAAGACATACTTTCTTACAACTTTATAAAAAACATAATCACGTACGTGATATAAGATAATCCGCCTCTCTCTCATTCTTATAATTATAAAGGCGTTTAGCGGCCTATCCATTCAAAGGAAAAAGAGTTTATATAAAACAAGATAGAGAAGTTCGGTTAAGACCGAAGCTTAAATACCCTCCACCTTTTATAATCCTCTAAAAAATAAGTACCTATTGCCATACATATATATATGACTATTTCATGTACTTACGCAAATAGTGTTTTTTTTTTAATTATAGGCGTTTGCGTTTATCAATCACGCCAATTTTTGGCATAGTGTTGGATAACGGTACGACTTCACCACCACTCTTCCCTAAAGAGCAAGGTATAATGATAACATCCATAACACGGAGAAAAAGGGAACAAGTAAGAAAACTACATTTGGCTTAAGCCAAATCTTAAATACCCTCCACCTCCACAACGGTGGGCGCGTCAAATATAGATTTATTGCGCCTTCTAGTAGTGTATGTATTAAGCATCAGCTTGCAAGTGTACTTTTACGTGAATATGGTTTTTTATAAATTGTGGGCGTTTCCGTTATCCGATCATGCCCATTCTTGGCACATCAGTGGAAGGGATAACTGTGTAATCGCATATCAAATTTCAAGTTGCTAGGTTAATTTTTGTGGCAGATATATAAATTTTTATTGATTGTGGGCGTATCTCTAATTCGAATATGCCCTTTTTTGCACATCGATGAAACTTATATTTGTAGATGTATATATTAAAATTCAAGTTTGGAGTTCAATTTCAGTGGCACATAAATACATTTTTGTCGATTGTGGGCGTGGCTTTTGACCGATTTTGCGCAATTTGAATAGAGTTCTGCGTGCAAAAACTAAAAGTGCCTGCACATAATTTCAGCTCAATATCTCAAAATTTACGCCCATGAGAATGCCTACGACAGAGACACGGACACACGAACATACATGCTAAATCGACTCAGTTTTTGACGCTGATCAAGAATATATATACTTTGTAGGGTCTCTGCCGCCTCCTTCTGAGTGTTGCAAACCTATTTCAAGAGAAAACTACGAAGCATGGAAAATCCAGGTGAAAGCTTTACTCATAAAAAACGAATCATGGAAATACGTATCCGTTAAATGTATCAAACCAAACGAACCACCTGAAAATGTAATGCGTTAGGAAGAAAACGAGAGAAGGCCAAAGCAGATCTTATTCTTGCAATAAGCCCATCCGAACTCCAACGAATTAAAAAGTGTGATACATCGAAAAATGTATGGGATAAACTACAATCAATCTATCAATAAATCATTAATTTTACCAAAAATGCAATGTGGGGACGATATGAGTGAACACATCCAAAAATTATTTGAATTAGTGGACAAATTAAACGCGCTAGATTTAGTTATAATAGATGAATTTTTAACCATCATCTTCTTGTACAGTATTCCAGACGAATATAAAACATTTATAATTGCCATTGAATCACAAGAGAAACTTCTTACCGACGAAATATAAAAAGTCAAACTCATGGAAGAATTTCACGCTCAAAATAGGAATATAAATCGAGAAGCAGGAGGCACAATTTACCTTAACAAAAACATCAAGACAAATAAACAATCCAAAAATTCTCAAAAACAGAAATTTAAATTCACATGTCATACCTGTGGCAAAGTGGGTCATTTGGCAAAAAAATGTAAAGCCAAATATTTCAGCAAAAAAACGAACAAAAACGAACTCTTACTTAAAAATGAAACGTCTTGTAATATTAGCACGGTTTCGCTAAATAAATTTAAATAACCTTACAGAAATGTGTTGCTTTAATTCAGAAGCGTCTTCACACATGTACAACAACAAAGAATAATTTATACACGTAGAAGAAATTACAAATAGAAAATTCCCACTAGTTAACGATAATTCAACCAATATCTTGGGTCGTGGTATAGTGAAGTTCCAAGCAAGTACTGGACGACAAGTAGAATTAAAGGATACACTACCTGTACCCGATTTACGCACCAATCTTCTTTCAGTATCAAAAAGAATCATGCTCTCATTCGAAATCCTCAAACAAAAGACATAATATTTTCAGCAATTAGAAAGGGATATAATATAAATACGTTATTGAACAAGTCAACTATGCCAATATAACAACATCAAAGAGAAATATACAAGATTGGCACGAAATGCGGACACAATCACATGCTGGTTTAAGATATTTTGTCATATTTATAGACGACAAAAGTAGGTGGTGTGAAATCTATTTCATCAAAAGCAAAAACGAAGTAATAGAGAAATTCATAGTTCATTCAAGTCGAGATGTATTACTCAACACAAATAACAGGCATCAGTGCGAAGAATTTATGCTCACATCCTTAAAAATTCAATCAAATAACTCAAGTTCAAACCACTTTAAAAAACAACCGACGATAATAACTATAAAAAGTACTGGGAAAAACGAACCAAATCAGACAGATGATGAAAATCAAAGTGTAAACGGAAAAAGTGATAGAGGCCGGGGACGTCCAAGACAACCGTTAACAGTTGTTAACAATTGATACGAACACGTAAATTATATATTAACAAGTAATAAAACTAAATTTGACTTTGACCAAATCTTAAATACTCTCCACAACGGTGGGCGTGGCAAATATATACATATATATATTGCGTCCTCTAATAGTGTACGTATTACGTATCAGTATGTAAGTCTACTTTTACGTTGAATATGGTTTTTTGTGAATTGTGGGCCTATATGTTATCCGACTATGCCCATTTTTGGTACATCGATGAATGGGCTAAACTTTAATAAAGGCACTAAATTTCAAGATCACAGATCAACTTTTGTGGCAAATGAATAAATTTTTGTCGATTGTGGGCGTGCCTGTTATTCGAAAACGCATAGTTTTAGCATATAAGTGGATGGGATAACTGTGTCCGCATACCAAATTTAAAGTTCATAGGTCAACTTTTGTGACATTCATTAATGTCGACTTTAGACGCTGTTCAAGGATATATATACTTTGTATGGCCTCTGAGGCCACCTTCTGGGTGTTGCAAACGGAAGAACAAACTTAGTATACCCTCATCACTGAGGCGGAGGGTATAAAAATACAAAAACGCATAACAGAAATACAAACATAAAATTAGAAAACGAAATAAGTAACGAAGAATACCAATCAGTTAATTTGAGTATCTATGAAGACCCTAAATGTAGTCGAGAAGCTTTATCAAGCACCGAAGCAATTGAGTGGAGGAAGGCTTTGTTAACCGAATACGAAACTCTGATTAAAAGCAGTACATGGGTCATCGTAGACCGACCACACGACAAAAAAATCGTAAAATCAAAATGGACTCTTAGAACAAAGAATAATCCCAATGGTACGATAGAGCGTAGAAAAGCACGACTTGTGGTCAAAGGATTTACTCAAACACCTGAAATTGATTATGAGGAAACATTTGCTACAGTAGCAAGAGTTAGCTCCATCCATACATTATTAGCAATAGCAGCAGAAATACAATTACAATTGGATCAGTTAGACTTCGTTGGCGCATATTTAATGGTGAAACGGAAAAAGAAATTTATATGGAAATACCATCTGATCTAAAGGAAATTATTAGTTCAGATGAAGCCGCCAAGTATGAAAAAAAGGTTTGTCTTTTAAAGAAATTACTCTACGGATTAAAACAATCGGGAAGATTTTGTTATATAAAACTGGACGAATAATTAAAAAATATGAAAATCCGAATGCCATCCATGTCTGTATTATAATAAAAAAATGGGTATGTTTTAATTATCTCTATCTAGATGGATGACCTCATTATAGCCTGCAACAACCGCACAGCTCTAGAAAACACGAAAAACGAGTTATCCAAATTATTTAAAATGAAAGACTTAGGTCCTTTAACGTATTGCCCAGGTATATAATTTAAACAAGATTTAGAAATGAATACTATAACCATGTCAAAATCTAAATATATAAGCGAAGTATTGGGAAAGTTCAAAATGTCAGATTGTAAATCAGTTAAAACACCAATAAACACAAGTGTAAAGTTGAGCAAGGAAACAGTAACAAAAGAAGAAAGAACTACCACACCAGAACGTCATCGGTTTAATTATCTACCTAGCTATTTCAACGAGGCCAGACTTAGGGCACGCCTTGAGTGTATTAAGCCAGTTTAATACGTGTTAAGGTCAGCAGCACTGGATGGCAGCAAAACCAGTCTTAAGATATCTCAAAGAAACACGCAACGTGAGACTTGTGTTCATAAAATCAAATAAACCTATAGTAGGTTTCGCAGACGCAGATTGGGAAACCAATAAAGACGACCAAAAATTTTATACATATTATGTATTTAAATATACAGGTGCCGCTATCAACTGGGAGTTCAGGAAGCAAAAAGCAGTGGCACTGTCAACCACCGAAGCCGAATATGCACTATCCGATACAAAAAAAGCAGCTATATATCTCCGAAGACTTCTAAAAGATTTAATTTGCCAAAGAAGAGAAAATCAATATATATAACGATAATCAAAGTTCAGAGAAACTTTGCAAAAATCCAGTTTTCCATAATAGGACGATACATGTGAATATCAGGCATCATTTTATACGAAATTCAGTGGAAAAAGGCGAGGTAGACATTTTATATATGAAATCGGAAGATGTGCCTGCAGATTTTTTAACCAAAGGGTTAAACGCTTCAAAACATTTCAACTGCATGACAAATTTTGGAGTTCAAACCGTAACCAACAATTAGTAATGCTACATACTACTTTTATTTCATTTGACTTTTTGTACTAATGCTACGTTTGAGGGGAGGTGTTAATCATATATACCTATATATGTTGTATTAAACAAAGCATTTAATAATTATTATGTCATGCACATCGTATTATAAGTTAGTTCAATAAGAAACTCCAATAGTTTGCAACCATAGACTAAGGTAAGCATCACATATGATTTTGCAAGAAGCATCCGAATGTTTAGTGGTGTACATTTTTGAGTTGAATTTTACCCCAGTTTTATTTATTGTTAAACACGATCTCGTGGTTTTTGGCGCTGAACTTTTGCATGGCATAGGTCGAAATTTCATCCCGCGGGCAAATAAGAATTAACTGTACATCATCAGCATACATTTGGACTTTGCAATGCTGTATTGTATTTGGCAAGTCGTTGATGTAAATTAATTAATTAATTTATTTATTTTATTTGTTTAAAAAAAAATTATTATATATAAGGATCACTAAATACTTTGGACCACCTCTTCAGAAATCCAAGTAAAGACTTAGCTTTATTAACTGATGACTCAATATGTAGATCGAACTTCAACGTTAAATAAAGCAAAACACCCAAATCAAGAAAATTATATACATTTTCAAGCATTGGTATCGAAGACCATGAAAAGGATAATTTTTTACATTTTTTCAGATTCAATTCCATAACGCTAACCGTACACCATGTATATAATCTATTTAAGTCAGCCTGAAGTAGCTTCATTAATTGAGTTGAATGAGTAAAATATTCTGTAGTCCTCGACACTGATTCGAGAACCACTCTTATGAAGTGGTATAATATAACTACATTTCTAAATTGCAGGAAAATAACCATATGATAAACATTTATTAAAAATTTGCGTTAAAGAAGCAGTAAGAATATCAGCATAAGTTCGAAGAATACAAGAAGATAACCTGATGGGTTATGGGCCCAGGTAGCGTAGAGAATTTTATTTTAAACAAAGTCGAAAGTCCTCACTAAATTGAATGAATGGAAATATATCAAAATTATTTTTGACATAAAGTTAATTATCAATATTAATATTAACCTTAGAGTACGATTTTTCAAAAAATTCCGCAAAAATATCAATCAATATCAAAAATATCGGCGTCTTCCAATATTTTGATATGTTTCCATATCGAGTGAAAGAAGGGCAAGTTTTTACTTTACGCTTGGAATCAATGAACTTAAGTGCCCGAACACAATAGAGCAGCCGCAAAGAAATTACTCTCTTTTTTCAAATGCGGTTGCTGCTAGCTGCAAATGTTTTTATTTCTCCAGCCGCATTCTAATTTTTCAATTTTCTCTCTATTTTTTATATTGAGAACAGGTAGGGTGGCCTATTTTAGTATAATTTATTTTCAATTCCGTTTTGTTAATTTTTTAATTTTGTTTTATGTGATATTTTGTAACTGAAGTATATATAAATTATGAAAAATGGCCGATCAAAATAACGAAATTTGACGAAGTGCTAAATCGGAGTTACAAACAAAAGTGTAATCTTCCCAGCGAAAGTGGTATTAATTATGAAAAGCGTCCATATAAGTATTATGACCTTTTAAAATTTCTTAATGATGTTGATTGTCCTTCGAGGTAAATGGTTTTGATATTATATATGATGATAACATAATTTCATATCAATCATTTAGGACTATTGGAAATATTGCGGAGACAGACGAATGTGATGATTTAATAGATTTGCCTCCTGATTCTCCTCCGCGTAAAAAAAGAAAAAATTCTAATGAAAAATTTAAAGATTTTTTGGAACTAGTAGTATTTCCAAAATTATTCAAGAAAATAATGAATAAAACACAACTACTGATTTATTTATGTGAAAAAAGTATGTAATAATGGTTTAACACCAAATCTAAAATCAAATAAAAACATAAAAAAATTATTTTATAAATCATCATTTGTATTTAGTAAATATTGGGCCAAATGCTTCATCAGTGGATCGATTCATTGTTTTCTACTAAACTCGTGGTAATGTTCTCTCGAAAATTGTATCATCATTAGAGTTATAATATTCATATATTTTATAGTAAAATTTATGAAATGAAAAAAAGAAAACTAAAAAAAATTTGCTGCTGCTAGTACTTGTGGGTTGTTAAATATTTTATTTGTGCTGCCTAATAGCATTTTGAAAGGTTTATCGAAATGTAGCAGATTTTCTAGCATATTTGTAGAACGAGAAGGAGTAGTAGGATACATTCACTGTCTCTCTTTAACACATTCATACTCATATATTTGTACAGAACAGAAGTAGAGTTGCTCTGTGCACAGGAAATAATAGAAATACTATAGATTTTGTCATTTGCTGGTATTAACGTCAATATCAAACTGCACAGGCAATCTTTTCAATACATTTGCCTACATTTGTATTGTTTATGTGTATAAGTATGTGAATTGCTGAGTATGTATTTTCCAGTAAAAGTTGATAATTTCCGTAACAATGTTAAAGGAGTTTCATGTTTATGTACTTTGCACCTCCTTTCCTTTCCACACTTCGACATACCTTTTAATTCCATTAATTCCTTTTTTATTATCATCCTCATCATCAGCATTGTCATTTTCTTTTATATACACCCACATATAATTGTGTGTATGTGATAGGCAAGAAAAATCCTTGTTTTTTATTGTTCGACCCACTTAACTGCTTCGTTCATTTTAGAGGATGAACTGGTGACATTCTTCTGCTTCTTATTTTTATTTCTAATCGCAAATTGAACATACATGGTAATGGTATCATCCTGTTCACAAATACCATGTTCACGGTAGCTGGTTGTATTTATGCTTAGCACTTAACCTAACACTGCACATAGTACAGAATACGAGTACGAGTCGTGGGTTCTTTTAGCCCTCCTTATCAGATGGAAGGGATTATATTAAGTTTTTCATTCCAATTGCTTGCAACACTAAGGAGGCGGCGTCATGGCTTACTAAAATGGGCGCGGTCCTATTACGTATACGCCCACAATTTATAAAAACTCTATTCGGCATCAAACTCTACTTCTTAGTTAATACTTACTTAATACCCTATTATTAAATGTAATCATTTACCTACCACGGCTCTTTTTTGTTTGTAGATGTGGAGGGTATTCAAGAATTGGCTTAAGCCAAATTTACTTTTCTTACTTGTTTATAGCTCATGTACTGCCACTTGAGGAAAATGATAATAAAATGAAGAAAATTTATTGAAATGTTCAAGAAACGAAAAAAGAGAAAAACCGTCTTTTCCCGATTTCCATTAATTTTTAAGTTTAAATAACAAGAGTTTTTCTCCCTCTTACTCTACCTCAACTAAGTGTTTCGGTATTAATATAAAAATTCATTCACATTCACACACAAAATATCTTGCACACAAATCATTAATTAAACGTTTCACTTACTTGTTGCATTCATTATACCCTCCACCTCAGTGATGAGGATATACTAAGTTTGTTCTTCCGTTTACAACACACAGAAGGAGGCGTCGGAGACCCTATAAAGTATATATATTCTTGATTCAGTGTCAAAAACTGAATAGATTTAAAAATCTATATCCGTGTCCGTCTGTTTTTGCCATTTTCACCTGCGAAAATTTTGAGATATTGAGCTGAAATTTTGTACAGACACTTTCAGTTTTTGCACGTAGATCACCCTTTAAAATGGACAAAATCGGCCAAGAGCCACGCCCACAATCGACAAAAATCTATTTATATTCCCCAAAAATTGAGCTATAAATTTAAAATTTTGTATGTGCATCTATAAATATAAGCTTCATTGATGTTCATTGTCGGATAACAGACACGCCCACAATCAATAAAAATATTTATATCTGCCACAAAGAATGACCTAGGAACATAAAATTTGATACGCGATTACATAGTTATCCCATCCACTGATGTGCCAAGAATGGGCATGGTCGGGTAACGGAAACGCCCACAATTTACAAAAAACCATATTCACGTAAAAGTACACTTGCATGCTGATACGTAACACATACACTACTAGAAGGCGCAATATATATATTTGCCACGCCCACCGTTGTGGAGGTGGAGGGTATTTAAGATTTGGCCTAAACCAAATTTAGTTTTATTAGTTGTTTTAATAATAAGTTTTAATTTGATTACTTACGCAACTCCCTAATTTTCATACCCTCCACATTAGTTATGAAGGTATACTAAATTTGTTCTTCCATTTGCAACACCCAGAAGGAGGCGTCAAAGACCCTACAAAGTATATATTTTCTTGATCAACCTCAAAAACTGAGTCGATTTAGAAATGTATGTCCGTGTGTCCGCGTGTTTGTGTGTTGTTGGTATTCTCATTCTTTGAGATATTTATCTAAAATTTTGTACAGGCACTTTTAGTTTTTACCCGCAGATCGTTATTTAAAATAAGACAAATCAGTCAAAAGCCACGACCATAATCGAAAAGAATATATTTATCTGCTACAAAAGTTGATCTAAAAACTTGAAATTTAGTATGCGTATAAATAGTTATCCCATTGACTGATGTGCCAAAATTCATTCATTCATTCATATGATGTAATCGAGTATGAAATTGAGTGACAAAGACTTACCTAGAAGTAAATAGAAGAGAAAAAAGAAAAACATTTAATTAGAAAACTGTTTCTGTTTATTTTAAGTATGCAAATGTATATGCAACAACAGTTACCAAAGTAATCTATATTAATAAAAGAAAAATTTTAAAAGTTTGTAACGGGTTGTCGCAAACACGGTACCGTTTAAGCTCAAAGTTGCAGAATATCTTTGATATGGCACGTAGATGGTTTGTATAATAAGTTTAAAGGCGTGGCTGCGCCCAATTTTTTATTATATATGAAAATTAAAAATGAGGTTGATTAAAATTGAGATATTGTAGAGACCAATAACTATGTTGGAACCAAAATTTCAAGAAATGTTCAATAAACTATGGTGAAAGTTTTTGCAAAAATTTTAAAGGCGTGGCTTTGCCCACTTTTCTGTTTTTTATGCGTTTGTTAGAAGTAAGGTACTGATAAAACCACAAAACAGTTGAAATTTAAATTTACACAAATGCCTTAATTATAATATGTATGTAGTTTCTGTAAAAGTTTTTAAGGCGTGGTATCGCCTATTTTACTGCAATCTACAAAACAAATAAGTGATGTTTCTTTGAACCGAAATATAACGAAAACCGAAAGACGTTCCTAAAACTAAAATTATTGTAGATGTTCCTTAAAATATGCTAAAACTTCCTACCAAATTTCAATGGGCGTGGTTTTGTCTCTTAGTTTTTATGCATATCTTAGTAAATTTCATTACATTATTTCCTATTGTTCTATATTACTTTATATACGTAAGAAAGTAATAATTGTTAAATTGGCGCCTCTGTCGTGTATTTTAGCTATAACTTCGAAAACCGTAGAAGAAATGTTTTCTTTTGTAAACCTTATCAGCTTGCTGCTAAGTTTTTTTAAATGCACGTGATGTTGACTTATTTTTCATTTTGAGAAAAGGTAGTGGAGCCAATCAAATATATGTTTTTGTTTACTAAGGGTATGTTACATGCATTGAAGTTTGGTTAAGAATGAAAACAATTGCAATAAAATATGTTAACGGCGCTGCTGCTTTATTACATTTATCTTATTATTATTCAATTAACAATGCTTTGAATGAGATTATTTTTTTATTATTGCTGTTTGCCTTTACCGTTTTATGTATTTTTATATAGCTCCATCTTGAAAAAAAACTATACTTTTTTCTTTAGCAAATGCAAGAACCTTAATATGAAATAATGAAAAAGTCTGTGTAAGATTTGTCTCAACGATTTGCATGAAATTAGTAAAGTTATTGACGGAGTTTTCATATTTTAAATTGCGTTTTTAAACAATAATCTGAATCTTAAACTACATAAATATTTTTAAATTAATTCCTTATTGCAAACTTAAAAGTTAAAATATGTTCTCAAGGTTGAAACTTTTTAGATATAATTTCCATATAACATACTGTTAGGAAATTCTTATTCTTATTTGCAAAATTAAGTAAGACTTTGAGGTAAGTAACACGTGTGGTGAGTAAAAATGTTATATGTTTGTTATATACAAAACACCGATAAAATAAAAAAATAGTACAAATTTAAATTGATACAAAAGTGTTTATTTTTATGTTTACAAAGTTTCTGTAAATATGTTAAAGCCGTGCACAAAGCTCATTATATTGTAATTTACATAAGTTGTTTGTATAGAAATGTTTGAAATATTGCATTCTTAAATGAAACAGTAGTTCAGTTGCAAGCAACGCTGCTGCAACGGGTTTACAAATGAAAATATTATAGTCGGTCAAGCCCGACCATCAAATACTCTACACCACTTTTTATGTATTATTCAATTAAATTTTTTTTTTGAAAAATGAAAAATTTTATTTTTCTATACCTACTTGTATTTTCAAAAAATTTCAATATGATAAAAATGTGAAAAATTGAAATGAAAATTTGTTTGTTTGTTTATTTAATTAAGTATATTTATTTCAATAATTTAGCTAAAATTACAGCCAGATAATATATACAATAAGCAAAGGTATATAGCTTAAATACTAAGAAGCTTGATGAAGTGTAACATCAGCATAAGCAGCAACAACAACAACAACAACAACAACAACAGCAGCAGCACGGGAAAAAGGTTCTTACCTTTTAAGTAATTAAATTTAATATGCAAAATTTTAAATTAAACATGAGAAAATATTAATAACTATCACATAAGACTAATATTATATATATGTACATATATAAAACAAACAATGATGTACACATATTACAGTCACAGCCTGGCAACAATCAGTTAATGGTAGACAGCGACACGTGACTATAAAAATCATGGAAATTTTCGCAGGCCTTTCGAAATGGCCAGAAGAGTTCATAATTGGTACGACATTGAGGAAGTTTAATAGAGGTATAATGTCTAGAGAAGTGGGCCGGAGCATTAAAGCATAACTCACCAAGTAAAAAAGAGGAATTATTATCTCCTTTAATTAGTTTTAAAACAAATGTCATACCTAGTGTTGGCAACGTCCGTACTGACACGTCTGTGTTAGCAAATACACTTACATTATAATTGTATAACACATTATTAATTGTTAAATTATGTAAAAATATATCCTTTTTCTGGTAATGACTGGCAAATAAACACATATTTTAGCACAGTCGCAATAAAGTAGTTAAAAATATAAAAAAAAACTGAATTTTTTTACAACATCCTAAAATATTTGTTTCAAATTTGCAAAAATTTGCTGAGTAGAGTAAAATTTGCCTTAAATTTATTTGATCGTTGAGTGTAACAATTGGCACAATGGAAAACAATAACGAAAGTATGGCGGATATGGTCGGCAGGTGTTCAGATGAGTGCGAGGTGACGGTGACACATGAAGCAGTAAGCAATGTTACCACCTCAACTACGTCCAACATTGCTGCAACCGATTTATTTGCATCTGTCGCTGATTATCAGAGGAGCAGCGCAACTACGTCGGTGAACTTACAATATCCTGTATCATCCAATATTCAGTCAGCAATAACGTATACTTGGCCTATGTCTGGACAAAACGATAATGCGGGTGCCATTGGTTTACACAGTACTACCCTCTCTTGTGCTGGGGGCAACCACACAAACGAAGTTATGTTAACTACAAATCAAATAGCTGCGAGGCATGTACTCTCAAAAGATTTACCGATATTTTCAGGTAAACCAGAAGAATGGCATATGTTCATTACCAACTTTGAACAATCCACCGAAAGGTGTGGTTTTACACATCAAGAAAATCTCATACGGCTACAAAAATTTGTAAAAGGCGCAGCTCTGGAAGCTGCCAGAGGAAAACTTATGTTGCCAAAAACAGTTCTTCTGGCAATTAATACATTGAGAATGCTGTTTGGAAGGCCAGATATGATTCACCAGGTTTTGCAACATAAACTAAGGCAGATTCCAGCTGTGCGATTCGATCGTCTTGAAACACTTATTAATTACTCATTAGAGATTCAAAATTATAGAGCCACAATTGAAGCAATTGGACTGCATGATTATTTGAACGATCCTATGCTGCTTAACAATCTTGTAAATAAATTACCGGGTGAATTGAAATTAGATTCGGGTCGTTACCGCCTATCAAGACAACATGTAAATATTGTAAATTTTGATAATTGGTTGCACAATTTAGCTTCATATGCGTGCCAAATAACACCAATAAGTACCAATAAAAGTGGAACTCAGAACAGAATTTTGCTACATAATGAAACTTCCGTTCCACATACATCAAGGGTTAATGTGTAACGAAACGCACCGCCTATCAGAGTGTAGAGAATTTAAGTCTCTTAATCATCAAGATCGGTGGAATTTTGTGCAACAACAAAGCCTTTGTATTTGTTGCTTAAAAAATCATATGATTAAAAAATGCAAAAAACGACGTCAGTGTGGTATAGATGGATGTCGTTTAAACCATAATCCATTATTACATTCAACAAGTACTAGTAATAGAAACAACGAACAAATTCAAACAACAATTCAACGTATAATTAGTGAACCTGATGGTAATTTACCGGTACTTTTTCATAAAGAAGAAGCAACACAAATAATATTTCGATATTTGCCTGTAATAATATATGGAGATGGTGGTATAGTAGTACAAGCTGTTGCTTTGCTAGATGAGGGTTCATCTATATCATTAATCAGTTCAGAAATTGCTGGAAAATTAAAGCTTTCTGGTGCAACAACACAATTGTGTCTGCAGTGGACAGGTGATGTCATTAATCACGATCCTTGTTCACGTTCAATTAACGTTGAAGTTTCATTGTGTGAAAAAAACGCCAGTAGATATTTATTGAAAAATATTCGTACCTTTTCAAATCTTAATTTGCCATTACAATCTCTCAACGCGAATGTGATCCAAAAATACAAACGTCTACAAGGTCTGCCAATCGCATCGTATGAAAGTTGTCGTGCCGAAATTTTGATTGGACTCGATAACATCAAGTTAAGCGCTCCATTACAGATTCGTGAAAATAAAAATAGTGAGGTAGTGGCAGACTTGGGTGGTCTGTTTATGGAAAATGTAATGGTATAAATGACACGCCAAGAATGTTTATGCATGTTTGCCAATGCAGCCAAAATAATCAAATGAATGAAATGTTACGTACTTATTTTTCACTTGACTCAGTCGTTACTAGTTCAACAACAAAACAACTGATTTCTAAAGAAGATGAAAGAGCGCTAAACATAATGAAAACAACAACAAAATATATTATATCTGAAAAAAGGTGGGAAACAGGGTTGTTATGGCACGTAAACGTTTAGAATGTCTAAAAAGAAAAATGTCTAAAAATACTGAACTAAAAAATTTTTTAATTGAAAAACTTCATGACTACGAAAACAAAGGCTATGTAGAAAAATGAACATCAAATGAAATTATTGTTGAACCAAAGTCTTGGTACATTCCAATTTTTACAAAAATAAATTATAATAAAAATAAAATGCGATTGGTCTTAAATGCTTCAGCAAAAGAAAATAATATTTCATTAAATTCTGTTTTGCTAAAAGGTCCTGATTTTCTTAAATCACTACCTGGTATACTTTTACGATTTAGAGAGAAGCCTGTGGCTTTGTGTGGCGATATTCGCAAAATGTTTCATCAAGTGCGCATGAGGCAAGAAGATAAATCAGCGCAACGATTTTTATGGCGTGACGAAGATACAAAACGAGGACCAGACGTTTATGACATGAGAGTTATGACTTTTGGTGCTTCATTTTCACCGTCATTAGCTAATTATGTTTATAATAAAAATGCTGATCGCTCCAAATAAATTGGGGATATACCATATACTAGGAAACTTTCAGCATTTTACCTAGTCCAATAATAATTAGTCCAGGTGTTCGACAATCTGCTCGTTAAAAAAAAAAGTTAGTTATTTACCTGATAAAAATGCAATTTTCACATATATCGTCATAGACAAGTGCTAATAACTCTGCTCAAAAAAGAATTGGGGATATACCATATACCAGGAAACTTTCAGCATTGTACCTAGTGCAATAATAATTCGTCCCGATGCTCGACAATCTGCTCGTTAAAAAAAAGTTAGTGGTTAACCAGAAGGTGGTTTTGAAATGCGCAACTGGTTGTTTAATTTGAAATTAGTGTTAAAGGCATTAACTGGCGATTTTGAAAACGATATAAAACAAATTCAAGAGGTTGATAAACATGAAAAGGTATTGAGCATGTGGTGGACAACCAATAATGATAATTTAATTTTCAAATTAAAACCTATTGATCAATTCGCTAAACTTATAAAGCGATATATTTTACGTGTAATTATGACAATTTTGGATCCATTGGGATTAATTGGATTTTTCATAATTCGATCTAAAATTATTTTACAAAACGTATGGAGATCTGGCGTCGAATGGGACGTAATTATAAACCATGAGGAACAAGTTGCTTGGCAAAAATGGGTTTGTCAATTAGAAGAAATTAAAAATATTAAAATTCCACGTTACTACGTTTCTGCAAGTAAAAGTCAACATACAGAAATTCATATATTTGTAGTTGCTAGCATAGACGCTTATGCTGCCGTAGCATACTTACGAACTCAACATAAAAATATTATAGATGTCACTTTATTAGCATCTAAAACACGTTTGGCTCCTCTTAAACCTGTTTCGGTGCCAAGGTTAGACTTAATGGCTGCAATTTTAGGGCTACGTTTAGCTAAATTTATTACAACTGAAATGTTTATTACAATTAACAGCCGTACGTTTTGGACTGATTCAAAAGATGTGTTATATTGGATTCGGTCTGCTACAAGAAAGTTTCAACAATTTGTTGCCGTACGTATAGGTGAAGAAGAATCACAAAAAAATGAATGGCGTTGGGTTCCAACACAAATTAATGTAGCAGATGACGGAACGAAACTTAACAAAAAGGTAGAAATCAATAGTGATTCACGTTGGTTCAAAGGACCTGAATATTTACGACTACCTAATGATCATTGGCCTGAATCTGAATTTAATATAGATGACGTATTAGGAAGTGAAAATATTTATCATGTAATTGAACAACCACAAGTTGTTGCTTGGGATTCGTCACCTGATCCTACCAGGAGTAAATGGGAAATGTTAAGAGGTGCACAAATGTATGTTATTTAATTTTTAATAAAGTTACGACAACCAAAACAAGATTTGTTAAAATTACGAGCTATAGAAAGTGCAACATACATAATTATAATGAACGGTCAAAGGATGTCGTACTCCAACGAAATACATCATATACAAACGAACGGTGTGGTAAGTCGTAAAAGCAAAATTTTCAAACTTTCTCCCTATCTAGATACGTTTGGATTATTGCGAGTAAAGGGAAGAATTGATGCAGCGCTTTTGGTAGGAAATGAAACAAAGCGACCACTAATTTTATCACGTGGCAATCGCGTTACATATTTAATTGCTAACTTCTACCACTGAAAATTCCATCATCATCATAATGAAATGAGACAACGATTTTGCATCCCTGGTTTGAGATGTCTAATACAATCAGTGACGAAACATTGTAAACAATGTAAAAATAAACGTGTAACACCAAATGCACCAGAAATGGGAAGCCTCCCGAACGAACGTGTTGCTGCGTTTACAAGGCCTTTTACATATGTTGGTGTGGATTTTTTCGGACCGATAGATATTATTGTGGGAAGAAGAAGAGAAAAACGTTGGGGTGTACTCTTTACTTGTATGACTGTTAGAGCAGTTCATATTGAAATTTCGTCATCGTTATCAACTGACTCATTTCTTCTTGTTTTACAACAATTCATAAGTCGACGTGGTGTGCCACATAAAATCTTTAAAAAATCAGAATGGTGTTTTAACCCTCCGTCCGCACCTCACGTGAGAGGGGCCTGGGAAAGAATGATACGATCTATTAAATCAGTTTTATTTGATGTACTACCTAAAGAAGGAGTTCGTGAAGAAATACTGAGAGCTACATTAGCTGAAGTTAAAAATATAATTAATATGAGACCACTCACGTATATTTCTGTGAACCAAAATTAATGTGAAGCGTTACCTAATCATTTCTGCTTGGCAGATCTAGCGGTATACGTGAAAAGGGTGAAATTACTGACGTGAATATGCTTAGTCGAAATTTCAAAATTGCAAATCAATTAGCTGACTCTTTTTGGAAACGATGGATACGTGAATGTTTACCAAATTTAACTCGACGCTCTAAATGGTTTTTTGATTGTGAGCGACCAATAATGATTGGCGATGTGGTTACTATTGTTGATGATAATGCAAAAAGACACTCTTGGCCAAAAGATAAAGTCGTTGATGTTATGCAGGGGCAGGATGGCCGTATCAGGCGTGCGGTAGTGCAGACAATTAATGGTTTAGTGTCACGTCCCGTAATAAGTTTGGCTCGCTTGGATGTTATTAAAGTAAACACCATGATGGATTAAGGAGTTTACGAGGAGGGGGATGTTGGCAACGCCCGTACTGACACGTCTGTGTTAGCAAATACACTTACATTATAATTGTATAACACATTATCCATTGTCAAATTATGTAAAAATATATTTCCTTTTTCCTTTTTCTGGTAATGACTGGCAAATAAACACATATTTTAGCACAGTCGCAATAAAGTAGTTAAAAATATAAAAAAATCTGTGTCCCAACCCAAACCACGTAGGTCAAATATTAGAAATTGCTTTTGAATTAATTTTAATGTGTTTATGTTAAATGTATAGCTAAGTGCCCACACAATTGAGGCATATTCTAGTGTGGGCCTAACTAAAGCCGTGAACAGTCTTTTTGCTAAGTACGGATCATCGAATTCTTTAGACCATCTTTTTATAAAACTTAAAGAACATCGTGCCTTATTTATTATTGAATTTATATGCAGATTAAAGTTCATTTTCTGATCTAATAAAATACCTAAAAAAGATCAGCATATGACTCACCGTGTTCCAGATTTTGGCCGTAAACTGAATAGGTGTAATTAATAGGAGTAGTCCTACAAAAATACATTACTTTACATTTAGAAAGATTGAGTGACATTAAATTGGTTTGGCACCAATCAACAAGAAAAAGTAAATCAAGTGTAAGGGTGTTTATGAAATAAAAAAGAAAATTATATGGGGTGGGGTTCTAAAAATGGTCCGATACTATCCATTTTAAAAGGGTGTATATTTGGCCAAATACATATCATTATACCCTACATCACCCTGTGTAAAAGGGTATATTAAGTTTGTGCGTATGTTTGTAACTCCTAAACGGCAAATGGCACACCCACCTTCACTTACACCGATTGATTCAAACACATGGACAGACGGACATGATTAAATAGATTCAGATTTAGATTCTGAATGGATCAGTATAAGTGAAGGTGGATGTGGCATGTACCGTTTAAAAGTTACAAACCCCCGCACAAACTTATTATACCCTTTTCAACGGGGTGGTGCAAGGTATAATTATTCTAGTAGTAACAAGTAAAAAAAATAAGTTTGGCTAATACTAAATCTTAAATACCCTCCACCTCAACAGCGGTGGGCGTGGAAAATTAAGATATATTGGGCCCTCTAATAGTGTATATGTTACGTATCAGCATGCAAATCTACTTTTACGTTAAATGTAGATTTTTGTAAATTGTGGGCGTTTCTGTTATCCGACCTCACCCATTTCTTGCACATCAATCAATGGGATAACTATGTATACGCGTACCAAATGTAAAGTTCCTAGGTCAACTTTTGTGGCAGATATATAGATTTTCATTAATTGTAAGCGTGGATCTTGACCGATTTTGCCTATTTTAAATAGCGATCTGCGTGTAAAAACTAAAAGTGCCTGTACATCGAAGGAAGCCTCAGAGACCGCACAAACCATAGATATTCTTAATCAGCATGAAAAGAGAAATCGTTTGACACATGTCCGCCTGTGTGTCATTTGTTGTTGGCACTCCCACAGTCGTAATTTTTGGGATATCAAATTGAAACTTTACATATTTATTATTAGTTTAATTTCGCTTAATTATGTTTTACACTTTACAGGAAAAATAAGCGTGCAAAGTTTCACCCAAAAAGGTGGCAGTAGTTCATGTTGGTAGATCCAGCACGTTAGTAAGGGGGACGTCCGGTAGGAATCCCTCGGAAATTGATTATTCCGAGGGTGAGTTACAGTCCGAGGGGTTTAGTACCCCTAAACGTAAAAATAGGCATAGGAAGAAGCCTGGTCCGTTGTTCGATGGAAGAACTGCCTCGAATGAGGTACTTTAGAATATGAAAGCAATCTCGATGCGCCTGATTGCCGATTGCTCCGGTATGTCCCAATCTGTTATAAGATTGGGCATGGACTGCACCGCAGAGGCGTATTACACCACCTGCTCAATTCAAGAAGTCGGTGGAGACATGGTCAGTTGTTGTGAGTTCGAAGGAGGCTGCGACCTCCGGGGACGTAGTGAAGAAGGTGAGCAGCGAGGTGGGTCCCATATTGGACGTTGGGGTTCATGACCTAAAGCCCATAAAAAAGGGTGCTGCTGTTTTGCGCTCCAGGTAAGCTTCGGAGAGGTAGAAACTCCTCAGTAATAAGAAGTTTGAAGAGATGGGCTTAGAGGTTTCCCTTAATGCTCTGCCGAAACCGAGGATGATTGCTGCTAGACAATAACGGGTGTAAATATATTACAGCTGAATTGTGGACGTGGTTTCGCTGACATGCCAGAGTTAGGAAGACTGCTTTAGTAATACGATTGGGGGTTGCGATCTTGCAAGAGCCATATTGCTTTCAGGAAGAACTTAGAGGGCTTCCTGGATACTTGCGAATATTTTCTGAAGCAAGAAATAATTCTGCAATTATGTCGACTATAATTGTCTGTTTTACTGAGTGGGGGGAATGTGTCAATTTTGGGGGGTATATGGCTACATGCTTATTTCTATTTCGCCTACTTCAAACACAGTGAGGAGATTGACCCGTATTTGACGAACCTGGATAGTATGCTGCAGATAGTGGGTCAGACTCCTCTTGTGATTGGTGTGGATACTGTGGATGGATGGAGTGACATGGGAAATGCATTGGACGAGCTCTCAGTTATTTGTGATAATGCCCCATGCTGTATATACTTTACTTGGTGTTTTGTTTTGTTAAATATGTCTTAGCTTATGCAAGATGCTTATGCGTATGGGTATTATCTGTGTCTTTTGCTGTGCTGTCAGTGTATTAGTTACTCGTGTTTATCGTAATGTTAAGTGTTAGGTTGAGAAAGAGAGGATAACATCAACTCTCACCTAGTAGATATTTTAGCCAAGTATAATGCCTAGCTGGAGAAGAGAGGATAACATCAACTTTCACCTAGTAAAAATTTTAGTTTAGTATAATGCCTAGCTGTGAAAAAGAGGATAACATCAACTCTCACCTAGTAGATATTTTTGCCTAGTATAATGCCTAGCTAAGAATATGTTTACCAGATCAGAGAGGATGACATCGACTCTTTTGATCCAGTTCCTAAGTAATTTGCCTACTGTCTGCAGAATAATTTTCTAGCTACAAAATATATTTAACTAGATTAGAGAGGATGACAACAACTCGTCTGACCCAGTTCCTAGCTACTAAATAAAAATTATCCAGATTAGAGAGGATAACACCAACTCTTCTATCCGGCAAATTTTCCTATTGCCCTAAAGAATAACTCCCTGGCTACCAAAAATGATGACCAGACTAGAGAGGATGACATCAACTCTTCTATCTGAGTCCCCTAAGACAACCTACCTAGTGTTAAGCTAGTCTAAAACTAGCTGATTTACTATGCGTTGATCGCCCTTTTATAGGCCAATGGCTGAGGTTTTTGTGTTGTTTTTAAGAGCTTTGTTATAAGCTTCGCAAATTCACAACTGATCTTGCTTTATATGTTTTACAATAAACCGGGGTAATATCCTACAGCTGATCTTATGACTAACTTATAGGGTAACTTAGAATATGTTATAATAAGAAATATTAACAAATGTATTCGAATTAATAATAAGAAAAAAAGAAAAGTAAAATATTATAAATTTAACATCATTGCTAATAGATTAGGAAAAAAAAAGAAATTCAACTAGATATATAAAAATACCATTTAAATTTAAATTTATAAAAAAAAGAAAATGTAACAATAATCGTGTGATGGAGATTTTACCTTTAAAATTCACATCATCAATATAAAATACACAGTATATAATACAATAAGTTCTAATTCGAAATTAGTTGACGGGGAAAACGAGGGACGACTTTTCTCGTTACACGTTTTTTTTCCACTTCAGTTTTAATCAAGGAATTAAGATTTGTAATTAATTAGGATTAAGAAATTAAGATTTATATCATTTTGTTACATAAAAAAAAAAATAATAACAATTATCGGCGTTGACATGTAGTGGCGTCCCTTTGGTGTAGTAAATTGTAACTTTGCCATTACGAGCTATGTCCACCCTAAATGTGCCCTCTTTGAAGTCATAAGGCCGCTTGTGTCTTTTCTCCTTTGGCAACTGCTCGAGAAGCTCCTCTATACGCGGCACTAACTGCCGTAGTACTACCGACGGTATTCCAGCTAAGTGCCAGCCATGAGGAGTTGTCACTGGGCGTTCCGGATGTCTGTGGACATGATGGTCAGATGAGCATTGCGGGGGTGATTCCTTCGGGCGTTGACGCTGATCACCGAGGGTGGTGGGTACCGGATGTGGGTTCTGATAAGGCTGGTTATATTGATCCCGATCGCGATGTTGCCAGTGTGGCGACCGGTGACGATATGAGGGCTGTCTCTTGTTTTCGGATAATTTCCCCGTTGTCGTCCATGCTGGCTCATTCGATACTGAAAATGGGGGTGCGTGGTTTTCCTCCCTAGTGGACCCGACTGGAGTAGTTCGGAACCGGTTATTAGAAGGCGGTTCCACCGATGTGTCCTTTGGTCGTAAGATGGGTGCCCTGGGTTGGAAATCTCAGGCAAGTACGCCGGCCGATATCTTCTTTGTTCGCCAAAAGGTCCTTTAATATCTCCTTAATTGCTTGTTGGATATCGGATATCTGGGAAGCATTACACTTCAGTACCGGAGACGACCCTTGCGGACTGTGGTTGTTGGCCGAGAGGGAAACCTCTCTCACCAAGTATGCCGCATGCCGTGTAGTTTAGGGAGGAGTATTCTCCATTAACTCGTTACAAACCGTCGTGACGTCTCCGTATGGGGGGGAGAGGAGACTTTACGCCCTCCTGAATCCTTTCGTTCCCAGCCTTGATGACGTGTTGAGACCCCTGCGACGTGCACGTGGGTGAACTGATGTCCTCAAATGTAGCAGGAGACATTATGTCTTCCTGCACACCTCCGTCCCCGGCCTGGATAACCTGTTGGGACATTTGAACCTCGCGTGTTGGAGAGCGGCCGTCATCGTATGTAGCAAGAGACATTGCGTCCTCCTGTACACCCTCGTGTGCCGCCTCGATGAAGTGCTGGGGCTTTATGGGTCGGCAGTAACTTCAATAATGGCAATATTAGGGTCACCCTCATGGTGCGCTCCAATTTGATGTGGTACCCAAAGACATCTCCTTCGAGTCCTCCACCTCGTAGGCCACATACCCATACCGCTTGGTCGGTGTAGGTTGGGGTGTAGCCGATTTTGGGTTCCTCTTTATGGGCGACGGTGTTTCCAAAGCACCCCAGGTATGGCAGCTTTCATCATCGGTGTTAAACATTGAGGGTGGCGGAATTTATTCAGAATATGGGGACACTTGTTCCCGTGGAGTTACGCTGTCCCCCTCATCTGTTTCGACCCTTTGTAACCCATGGGAAGAAGGAACAGCAATTTCGTCCAAAAGCGATGTTCCTATGCTGGGAACTGGAGTCGCGTCACTTGGTTGGGGGTCGCGTGCCTACGAATCGAGCATCGTCTTCACGTCCTCCGAATTACCAGTGCTGCCTAAAGAAATTGAACATGTCACGTCCTTTAGAACGGATGGAGGATGTGTCCCGTTCCTATTTCTTGAGCCGCATATGACCGTCCCCGAGTCGACTGTCCTCGAAACATTCCACGACTATTACGCACGCCTCTTGACATGCTCTGTTCGCCATAGTCGAACATCGCCATCGCTTCCCCTACCGAGCGTTGCCACTCTCGAACTCGCTCCTGGGTCTCCCCGTTTGGACTCCTTGTTTGTTTTGACATGGGACCTGTGAATAAAAAATGGAGGTATTTCTATTTATTAGTGAAATTACCGATTGTATTTAAGAGAATGAACTCCCTCTTGACGTGAAGTAAGGTTTAAGATATCGTACATGACACGTTCGTTTGTGGCCCAATCCTTCGACCTCAACAATGACCTTTAATGGTCCATTAAACTTCCGGGCAAGTTTCGATGCATAAATTTCAATAGGCTTGAAAAGTGGATGCTGACGTAGTGCGTCAGCATCGCCAACCTTGGGTACCCAAGCGCGTCGTCGTAAATTATAATGCCTACCTTGTTCTTTGGAGGCTTTGCTGAGGTTGTAATGTACTACTTTCCATGCATCTCGCAGGCTTTTCGCCCTGCGTGCACTATTTTCTCTTACAGTTCCTGTGCCCGTAGTAACCTTATCATATAGGGAGTTTGGGAGGCGTGGTTCCCGTGCCTGGGTTAAGTAGGCCGAAGTGAAACCTGTGTACTCCGCCACACTCTAATGTTTTGCCAGCATTACTTCTGGGATGTACTCGTCCCAGAGTCTATGATCATTATTGGCCAACTACGCGATGATGGTTTTAATTGTTCTATTTACCCTCTCGGTGGGATTCTCTTGTGGTGTGTAGGGTGCCGTGAACCGTTGTTTGATACCAATAACATCCAGATATTTTGTTAAGATTTTACTTTTGAATTGTGTGCCATTGTCGGTTATAAAAATTTTGGGAACTCCATATCTAGCCACGATTTATTCCCTGAAAACTTTTAACACTTCTTCAGCGGTAGCCTTACGCATGGGAGTCAATTCCACCCATTTAGAGAATTTGTCTACAATGACCAGAAGTGTCGTATATCTGTGACGTGAACGAGGTAGGGGCCCAACGAAGTCGGCACATACCGTGGCCCATGCCTCTTCCGGTATGTGAGTTAACATCTCCCCAGCTGGTTTCCTTTGTGCAATTTTAAAGCGTTGGCAGGATTCACATTTTTGGATGTTTTCTTAACATCTCTCGACATCCCAGGCCAGTAATAACGGTTTGCCAGACGAGCTATCGTTTAGCGGACCCCCAGATGGCCTGCAACAGGTTGATCATGGTTTTCGCAGATTACTTGACGTCTCAAGTTCGTTGGGATGCACAATTTCCACGAGACTTCATCGTCCTCGTGAAACGACGTACAAATATGTCGGTAAAGTTGACCCTCTATGATGGCGTAGTCCGGATATTTTTCTGGTCGATTTTGTATCTCCGTGATGCGCTTGCGAATCTACGGACAAACATCTTCCACATGTTTTTATTATTTTCGCCCACTGCGGTCATTTGGCATCCCTCAGCTGGTTGACGGGAGAGAGCGTCAGCGACTATATTCTGTTTACCCTTGCGATATTCAACGGTGAAGTTATACTTTTGGAGCTCCAGTGCCCATCTGGCTAGGCGGCCGGAGGGGTTGTCCAAGGAATTCAATCATTTGAGAGATGGTCGGTGATGACCAAAAAATTGTATCCTTCCAAGTAAGTGCGCATTTTCCTTATACTCCACACTATCGCCAAGCATTCCTTCTCCGTGGTGCTGTAATTCTTTTCAGCCTGATTTAAGTGGCGGCTTGCATTAGCAATCACCCGCTCATTACCGTCTCTGGAAAGCTATATGGACTATTAGATGGTTCGATGCAACCTTTCTGGAGTAGCTTATCAATCTCATTGTCAATCACTTTTTGCATAGCCTGGTTACGCGTCTGATACCTAATCTTGACAGGCCGATTATACTTTAATATGATGTTCGTCAATGTGTGTTAGACCCCTCACATTTTGGAATTTATCTAGTTCCATTTCAAGAAATTCAGCAAATAGCTCTTTCCCCTCGATAGATTCTGGCGCGACTTGGGAGACAGGTGCACCACTGTCGGTACCCACTGCCGAGCTTTCGCCATGTAAACTGATTGACCTGTGGTTGATGAGAATAACATTTAATTCGACACTTGCTCGACTTTACCGTCCGAGCTTCAGTGCTAGGTACACTCGCTACACTGCTGTCTGACACTAACGTCCGGACAGTATGTAAAGCATTGTTCAAATTTTTGTTTAAGGCATTGGTTACACGACTAGTAGGGGTCACGTCGGGATTTACCAATGGTGAAACCTGCGTTACATTAGGATTTGTTGAGCTCGGTATTTTGGATGGATACGCCTGCACAGGTGAGTATGGTTTGGAAAGCTGCAAGGAAGCTAAAACCTAGAATGACGTCCTTGTGAGACCCTAAATTTAAGGCTATGCCTCACGTTGCCTAATTGTACGGTGCATGTAAGCACCTGCGTTATTCTGCGGCCGGAACCATCAGCAAGTATTATTTCGATTACTCCGCTCCCTTGTATGTCCGCATAACCACATTGTCGAGCATACTCCTCACTGAGGAAGAAACTTGATGCCCTAGTATCGACAATAGCCGAAACTTCGATTTATACGAACGGTGGCAGTTAATCCGTTCTCCTAGACATTTCAACTCTCTTTTGGGACGTAGGAGTTTGTTGTGGGGACCTAGCCACCCCTCGTTGAGTTCGGGCCCCATTGGCATTTTCCTGTACTTGCCGTCGGCGACAACAATCGTTTGTGCGGACTTCCATTCGTCCGCAATCCCAACAGAACATTTGTCGGGGGTTTATACAATTTCAGGCGAAATGGCCATCACCTGCACAACTGTGACATGCTGTCTGGGGATTACAGCTATCTCTCGGGCGATTATTCGCCAATCTATGGTTTTCACGAGGCGGTGGCATTCGAGGTGTAACGTCTGGGATACATTCATAATCCCCCGCCAGTTCTAATAGTAGTGCCAGTGTAAGCGCGTTGCGATATATGCGATTTAATTACTCCTCCTCGTCAAGGTGTGCCGCATTTTTGCGTGTATGTCAAGGACAAAGTTGGATGGAAAGGGGATGACCCCTGAATGCATGGTTATATAGCAAGCACAGTGCTGGTTAGAAGGGATTAGAGAAAGGAGGATAGAGGGAGTGGCCGTTGTCTTCGTGCCATAACGACATCTTCCACCCTCTCCAAATACCTTTGAGTTAGGAAGAACTTTAGAAATGGTTCCAGTTGTTTCAGTGTGCGTTGTTGTTCCTATTGGTATAGGTCAGCCCTTTATAGCGCAAAGGCATAGAGGCTGGCAACATTGAAAGTTCCAAGCCGTACGCTTCGGACATTTTCTCGACACGTTCTACGAAATCAAATGGGTTTGGCCCACCGCCAAAAACGATTTCCCATTTTCTCACCGTCTCCATTGTTTCTCGTTTTTGTGCCTCCGAGCGTTTATTATCAACCACTCGGACACTTGGTACTTCTCTAGCAGTACTCGCTGGTAGTACCACTACCTTGATCGTGTTTGTATCCTCTTCCTCTGAGTCAGAGGAGGATACTTAACTAGGAGAGGCCCTATCGGAGTACGGTTTTGTTTACTCGTGGTGTGCCTGTATCATAAGAAGTTCCTTTAACTCCTCAGCAGTATGGGTACTGAGTAAAAATTTTTTAAACCGTTGTCGTAACTCTTCCATGGTGCCCGAAGAGTCAATGCCGAATTCTCCTAGATATTTCGCGAGTTCTTCCTTGTGTAGCGGATATATACAGGTAGTTCGGAATTCCGGATTGGCCATATTAAGTAAGTTAATAGAAAAGATATGTTTATAATTCAAAGAGCGTACCTTACTTCCTTGAAGTGTAATGCAATGTAAGTGTTGTTGTAGATGTTGTGTTGAGGATGTTGTTAAAATTTGATTTAAAATACCGGGTCTTTTTTCAAGATTACAGACACGCAAATTACAATTTTTTCACTTTATTTTTTTCGTTCTGTTTGAGTTGCGTGATGCAAAAGTAAACTTTGCTTTATAATTAACTGCAATCTGTGTGTGTGTGAGTATAAACCACCAAAGAGGGTCTTTTTTCTTTTTTCTTTTTGTTTCTTATTCAATTCTTTTCTGGTTGTTGTTTGCTGCAGAAAATGGAACGGCGAAATATCACCAACAAGAAAGATCTTAAAAAAAAAAATGTGTAATATTCACGTAGGCTTTGTTATAATTTGTACCCGAATTGTACGTGAATTCGTATATAAATTAGATTAAGGCACCCTTTTTTGTATAAGATATTTTAAACGGTTTTCACTTACATGTATTGTATGTATGTTTCCTTTACTACGAACAATAGTTATGTATATTAAAATGTTATATTCTATAACTTTTTTCAATATTTTGTTGCCCAACACACGATCACTCAATCAATTTTACATATCTTTAAAATTTTCATTTATATATTTTTTTTTTAAACGTTTCCAATTCCTTCGGCCCGTAATTTTTGGCTACGTTAGTTTTTGGTTATTTTTCTATAAATTTATTCCACTTCCTGTACCTCTTCCAAATAATTTTTATTTATATATAGTTTATTAATTAGGCTATCGAATTTTCTTCCGAAAGCCCTTCTTTTGTTGTACACTTTATTAAAATGTTTGTTGTTATATATTGGTTGCACACTAGTATGACAGAGATTTTTATTTTTCTTTGTATATTTATTATTATTATTATTTATTTTTATTCTTGATCAACTGCACCGAACCGAAATATATCCACACACCAAGTCTTCACTTAACAACGCTCGATCACAGAATAATCAAAGCTTAACAGAGCTAGGCCTAAATATCATCGTCATAGTATGCGGGAAAAGTACCGCAATTTTCCACTATTGTTTTATATACCGTTATGATTTTGATAAAAATTGCGTCTTTGAAATTTTTCAAAACTTTTCGCAAAGTGATTTGCGGTTCTTTCCACACTTTAGTTATCGTATATTTGTAAGTACAGTTTGGTTTTTTTTTAATTTTTCTTTATGAAACAAACAACGAAAAACATTTCTCTTGGGACGAGTGTCCCTGCTCGGACGCCAATGTAACGATATTTTTACACTATGCCGGGGTTAAGCCGTCCGCGTAGGGTATCTCGCCCATTTATTTTTAAATGAATAAGAGAATCGTTTATAGTTATTATAACAAAATGTCACTTTATTATATATTTTGGTTGACTTTATTCTGGCTACACTCGCTGCTTCAATTCAGGTTCCTTCGTTTTTCTTTAAGGTTTCAAATGCTTTTTGGTACTCATTTGACCATATAAATGGTTGATGCTCCTTTAACAGTATATTCAGACATTTTGAAATCTGTTCAAAGTCTTTTATAAATCTTCTATAGTAATTACAAAGTGCGACAAATCGTCTTACTTCGTCTGTATTTGCAGGTGTAGGATAGTTTTTTATAACATTATATTTTGAAGGGTCGGTTTGGATGTCATTCTTAGTTATCAGATGTACAAGATATATGACTTCGGGTACCAAAAAGTTATATTTGCTGGCATTGAGTTTCAAGTTATATTTCTGTAGTCTAGTGAATACTTTTATGAGATTGTCGTTGCGGTGTTTGAGTGTGCAGCCAAATATAATGATATCGTCCACATAGAGGAAGGCGTTGGAGTTCAGTCCACTTAAAGTTATTGTGCGCATTCTCTGAAAACTGTTTGATGAAATTTTGAGTCCGAATGGTAGTTGTTTAAATTGGAAATGTCCTTTATTTGTTGAGAAAGCTGTTAAGGGTCTTCAATCTTTATGTAAATTTATTTGATGAAAAGGACTGGTCATGTCTAGCGTAGAGAAATATTTAGCTCTTCCAAGTTTGTCAAGAACGTCTTCAAGTCTAGTTAGTGGGAATTTGCCGTTTAGTCGTTTAGTTTTCTAAAGTCCACTACAAGTTGCCATTTTTGTGTGTCGTTAGTTGTCTTTTTAGATACAATTAGTAATGAAGAGTGGTAAGGGCTCACTAAAGGTTTTATAATGTCATCATCTATTAGTTTTTGTACTTGATTGTTAATTTCACCAGTTTGAGTTTGTGGTAGTCGGTATTTTTGATGTAAACTGGTGTGTTATCATTTTCTGAAGTTTCTGTGTATAGAAATTATTCGTCGTGAGTTTTTCTCCGTCTAAGTGAAATATGTCTTGAAAATTTGTAAATATCTCTATTAATGAATCTATAGCAATTTCGTCTTCTTGATTTATATTTATTGTATCCAGCAGTCTATGAAGTCGCTCTTTATTGGCTTTGTTTTGTGTTTTAGTATTTAGTATGTGGTAATTTTGAAGGGGTTCAATTTGTACGTTGAGATTTTTAAGGTTTATGGTTTGTGCTGTTGTATTTAAAATTCTAACGGATGGAATGGAATTTTATCCCATTACGTGGAATTATGCGATTTGCAAAAACACTATATTTACTTTAGCGTACTGCTTTATTTTGGATAACACACCTTTTATAGGGTTCAACATGGGCGAGTAAGGGTTTATACGTAGTGCCCTAGTGTCTTCAAAGACTTGTTCCAAAGTGAAGTGACATGGGTATAACGAGGAAAGTCGTCCTTCGTTTTCCCCGTCAACTAATTTTAAATTAGAACTAATTGTATTTTATATATAAGGTCTAGGGTAGGAAACTTAGTACTAAAACAATATTGTAAATCTGGCTACCACTCGCTGCCACGTCATTGTTTACCGACCGAGTACTATCGGGACACGATTCCAATAATTTCCAACGAAAAATATCGAGTTGAGAAATGTTAGCATATTTCTCGACCTGGTTTTTGGTTAGCTGTCGAAGTGACTAGACGCAAAGCAAATCGTTCATCTCTAAGTATTGAAATATTTGAAGAAATATTAGTGCACAGGACGAGAGTCTGTACACTTGCAGTGTGTAATTTCACGTACAAGACGTAACGTCTGTACAATTGTAGTGAGTGATCTAGGGTACAGGACATAACGTCTGAACAATTAAAGTTTTTTTTTTATACTTGTTCTTATTTATTGGATCTTCCTATTAGGAAATTACAATAAGTAGTAAAATCTTACATCTAATGATTACTAGGGGTGATTGTCAGTACGACCATCTCAATGAGATCAAGCAGAAGATTTAATATACATATACACTTTAATTTAATAGGTCCGAAGTGACTTTTCGTTTCAAACGCGTATGAACTTCCGTCGATGGAATTCTACGAGCAAGGGGATTCGGATGACTCAGAACTTTTGTTGTGTATTTGGTTACACTTTCTATGATTGCCTCTTCAACAGAGGGTATAGATAAGTCTCGATGTATGTTAGTGTTTGAAACGTACCACGGGATTCCTGTTACTAGCTGCAATATTTTTGATTGCTGCCTTTGTATTTTTGCTACGCTAGATGTCCATAGCTGGATTCCATATAACCATATTGGCTTAAAAATAGCGAAGAAAGAAAAAAAAAAAAAAAAGAAGAACTTTGTTGTCTAGACTTAGTTTCGAGTATGAATTTAGCATCCATCGTAACTCATTGGTTTTTAATTGAGTTTTGATTTGAGTTATTTTTATACTGATATGGTGAGACCATGTAAGCCGACGATCTAAGTGTATACCCAGATATCTAACATGTGTCTCCTGGGGTACTCTGATACTATGAATGGTTACTGGCGGACACGTTTCTTTTCTAAGAGTAATAGTAACATGTACGCATTTTGCAGGATTAATTTTTATTTTCTATAAATGCAGCCACTGCTCCAATAGATTTAGATGGCTCTGTATGTATTGTGAGGCCAATACATGATTAGCATTGTTGCTTATTATTGCGGTGTCATCAGCAAACGTAAATGTTTGAGATAGTTGGCATGTTGGCATATATGCAGTATATAAAAGACGAGACCCAGAATGCTACCCTGGGGAACGCTGATATTGTTCTGATAGTAGAAACACATTCTTTAATTCGTATTACGAATGTTCGGCCTGTTAGATAACATTTTAAAAGAAGGTGCGTAATTATTGGTAACTTACTATAGATTTTTTGTAGTTAGCCCTCGTGCCATACTTTGCCAAAGGCTTGAGATATATCTAGAAATAGTGCTGAACAGTATTGCTTTGTTTCAAATGCTTTTTTTATTAGTGTAACAATACGGTGCACATGTTCAGTGGTACCATGAAGACGCCGGAAGTCAAACTGATGTTGTGGAATTATTTGGTGGGCATTAATAAATAGATTTATGTTATTAAGTATTAACCTCTCCAATATCTTGGACATAATCGGGAGTAAACTTATTGGTCTCTATGACGTAATTTGAGTGGGATCTCTACCTGGCTTGGGTACCATCGTGATGATGGATTTTTTCCACCTTTTTTTTCGATTTTCTAGTTGGAAAGTGTCCTGTTCTTAGAACAGCGTTGAATATGTACAACGGGACCCTCACAGCACATTGTGGTAATTTACGAACCATTTTCGGTGTGACACTGGTGCTTTATTTACTTTTAGATTTGTAATATTTTGAATATATTTTCACTTTAACAACCTTTTAACTTTTATACTATATTTTTACTTAAACAATCCTTTAGCTTTTACAATATAATTTTACTTAACAATCCATTCACATGTATAAAAGAGAACAGAGATCATTTCAAAAAGAGATGACAACTCGAACATATAAATAGTTAATCTAGAGATGACACTAATTGCTTACACTACAAGGTTCTTGATTGCTTCGATTAGTTGTGGGATTGTAATGTAATTGAACTGCGGCTGTATTAATATTAGATATTATATTATTGCGACCGTGGTGTCGCACTGCCGGCACTTTCGCCAGAGTTATATTACCGATGGGGGTTGCAACGTTATCAGTTTGAGATAGATGATTGTGCAACGGCGGGTTGTTTAATATTGTGTCTTTGTGATAATAAACTTCGTTTTGTCTAAAAACGTTTTCCAAGTGAGTTACAAATGCCTCGCCATTTTCAAAATGGCATTTTGCCCACTGGCCTTGGTTATCTCTAATGGGGCATTCCGTTCCTACGGGTGCATTTAAGTGCTTTGTGGCTTTCCACAAATTGCTTGTACCTTCGTTATTTACGTTTAAGTTTTCAAGATGTTGTTGCAATTTGCGATCTCTATTTTCTTGGAGCATTATTTTCAGGTTGTTTGCACATTGCGTTAACTTTAGTTTGAACTGCGGGGATCTGTGCTGCTGCCATTGTCGTCTGAGATTGCGTTTTTCTTAAATTAAGGCTTCTTGTGTGTAATTTATATCTGTTAGTTGCCATTTGAACTGCGACGTTTACTAGATCAATAAGGAGATGTACAGCGTTGTCGATTTGTTGAGCATTTGTAAGAGGTATATTAGTTGGTATATGTGAGCTTAAGTACTTTTTGTAATTTAGCCAGTTTGTACTCTTCTTTGTAGGTTCGTTTGCTACGTGTTGATGACTTAATGCGATTTCCATGAGAATGGGGGTATGGTCAAAAGAGAGGTCGTAGAGTGGTATAGAGAGTATCTGATCTCTCTTGAAATGTTTTGTTACAGCAAAATCGATCAAATCAGGTATTTTATATAAGTCACTATGTTGGCTGCCCACAGGATGCAATATCAATGTTTTCTAGATTTGTAGATTGCTGGTGTTTAATATGAGGAGGTTCTAATCTAGAAAAGTTTTGAGAATTACTTTTTAGGGCTTCGTCGTATGAAAAATTATGGGGCGTATTCACGTTATGGGTGGGAGTTGTAGATGGTTGGATAGGTTGAGCTTTTGCCGTAATTGATTGTGATTGTTTAGGCACCTGTTTGGACGAGGGTTGGAGTTTTGGTCCTCGTTTTAGTTGCTGAAATAATATACAGCCTCGATAATTTTCAGTGTGATTTTCACCACATTTACTACATTTTTTACTTTCTGGTTTGTTTTTTGAGGTGCATTGAGAGATTTCTACTCGGAATAATGGTTGTGGAATTTTGTCTTTGTTGTAGATGTTAAAGATTGATTTTACTTCGTATACTTCTGCCTCCAGGCCTTCTTTTATATCATTCGTGGGCACGGAACTCTCAATACCCTTTATAATCACCACACTTTTTAGCTGATAGGTATAGTACTTCCTTTTAGTATTGTCGAAGAACTGAATTTTTCTATAATTTTTTCAATTGTAGAACTGGACTACCACATGGAATTTATTCTTTCCTATGAGTTGTGCTAACGAATTTATTAGCGTATTAGATAGACTCTCTCTCAGATATATTGGAGGGGGTTTGTATTCTTTTACAGGGACTACATTTTCCTCATTTTCCGCATTATTCTCTGCAAGGATTGCAAATCTATTTGTATTATCATTAGATTTAGAATCAGTATTAGATTTAATTATATTTGCCGGGTTTCCCTTTTGTGGGCTTATTTTGCGTTTTATGCTTATATTGCGATCCTGTTTGTATGGGAGCTTTTTTAATAGGAGTTGAGGATAGGGTGCCTCTGGTGTCGTTATCCAAGGAATGCTTAGCGCTAGTGTGGAGTATAAGGAAAAAGCGCCCTTACTTGGAAGGATACAAGTTTGTGGTCATCACGAAACATCTTGCTCTCAAATGGTTGAATTCCTTGGACAATGCCTCCGGCCGCCTAGCAAAGTGGGCACTGGAGCTCCAACAGTATAACTTCACCGTTGAATATCGCAAGGGTAAACACAATATAGTCGCTGACGCCCTCTCCGGTTACTTGGCTGAGGGATGCCAAATGGCTGCAGTGGACGAAAATAATGAAAAAAATGTGAAAGATGTTTGTCCGTGGATTTGCAAGCGCATCACAGAGATACAAAATCAACCGAAAAAATATTCTGACTACGCCATCATAGAGGGTCAACTTTACCGATATTTTTGTACGTCGTTTCACGAGGACGATGAAGTCTCGTGGAAATTGTGCGTCCCAACAAATATGAGACGTCAAGTAATCAGCGCAAAACCATGATCAACCACTCGCAGGCCATCTGGGGGTCCGTAAAACGATAGCTCGTCTGGCGAACCGTTATTACTGGTTTGGAATGACGAGGGATGTTAAGAAATACATCCAAAAATGTGAGTCCTGCCAGCGCTTTAAAATTGCACAGAGGAAACCAGCTGGGGAGATGCTCACTCGCATATCGGAGGAGCCATGGGCCACGGTATGTGCCGCCTTGGGCCCTTACCACGTTCACGTCACGGTCACACGACACTCTTGGTTATTGTTAACAAATTTTCCAAGTGGATGCAATTGACTCCCATGCGTAAAGCTACTGCTGAAGGAATCTTAAAGGTTTTCAGGGAGAAAATCATGGCTAGATATGGGGTCCCCAAAATATTAATCACGGACAGCGGCACCCAATTCAAAAGTAAGATCTTAAAAAAATATTTGGATGCAATTCGTGTCTTACAACAGTTCACGGCACCCTACACACCCCAAGGTAATCCCACCAAGAGGGCAATTCGAACGATTAAAACCATCATCGTGCAGGCGGAGTCCACAGGTTTCACTCCGGCTTACTTAACGCAGGCACGGGAACCACGCCTCCCAATCTCTTTATATGATAAGGTCACTATGGCCATAGGCCATGGAGGGAGGAAATATAGTACGCAGGGCGAAAAGCCTGCGAGATGCATGAAAAGTAATGCATCACAACCTCAGCAAAGCCGCGAAAGAACAATACTATAATTTACGACGACGCTCATGGGTTTTCAATGTTGGCGAAAGCGTTTTAGTACATCAGCATGCACTTTCCAAGGCAGCGAAACTTGCCCCGAAGTTTGATGGACCCTACACTGTTATCAACTTCAAAGGTCATAGTTGAGGTCGAATGCTTGGGCCACAAACGAACGCGTTATGTATGAAACTTTAACCCTTACTACACGTCAGGAGGGAGTTCATTCTCTATTAATACAAACGGTAATGATGCTTATCTATAGAAATACCTCCTTTTTTATTCACGGGTCTCCATGTCAAAACAACCAAGGCGTCCAAACGGGGACACCGAGGAACGGTTGCGAGATTGGCAACTCTCGGTATGGGAAGCGATGGCTATGTTCGGCTATGGCGAACAGAGCACGTAATGGACGCGAAACGTTTCGGCGACAATCGGCACGGGGACGAGTAGACGTAGCTCGAGAAAGTGGTGTTCAGAAGAACGGGTACTCGAAGGACGTGAAGACGATGCCCGATGCGGAGGCTCGCGACCATCAACCAAGTGCCGCGACTCCAGTTCCCAGCATAGGAACATCGCTTTTAGACGAATTTGCTGCTCCTTCTTCTCATGGGTTAGGAACGGTCGAAACAGATGAGGGGGGCAGCGTAGCTCCACCGGAACATGTGTCCCCATATTCTGAACAAAACTCGTCACCCCCAATGTTTAACACCGATGATGAGGACTAGGATACTTGGGGTGCTTTGGAAATACCATCACCCATAAGGACGAACCAAAATTCGGCTACACCCGAACCTACACCGACCAAGCAGTACGAGTATGTAGCCTACGAGGTAGAGGACTTTGAAAAGGTGGTCTTCGGAATTACCACCTGGAAGTCACCAGCGATCTATGAAGCTCCAGCAATTTATCGAGGCCGCACACGGAGGTGGACAGGAGGACGGGCTGTCTCCTGCTACATTCGAGGACGGAAGTGTACAGGAGGTCTGCGCGGTACTGAAGGTTAATGCTTTCCCAATATCCGATATTCAACATACGATCAAGAAGCTATTAGAGGAGCTTTTGGCAAACGCATGACATTAGCCGGCGTGCTTGCTGGAAAACCCCAACCCAGGACATCATGTCACGACCAGGTTGCAGACCGATGGAACCGTCCACTAGTTCTCGGTTTCAAACCACCCCGGCCGGATTTAAAAGGTAGGACGTAGGGAAACAACGAGCCTTGCATTCCCAGTACCGGATGAGCCAACACGAACGAAAACGGAAGAAATTTGCCAAAAATCAACGACAGCCCTCATATTGTCACCGGTCGCCACATTATCAACGTCAGGGCCATCATAACCAGCCTCATCAGAACTTACATCCGGTGTCCACCAAGCCTGGTGACCAGCGTCAGCATCCGGAAAAACATTATATGCAATAATGACTTTTGGTACACTGTATTGAGCAAAAATGCTTATCCACTGATTAATAATTTCTTTTCATGTTTTGTTTTGTAATAATCTGTACTCAATCCATTTACTGAAATAGTCCATAACTATTAAATAATCTTTACCATCATAAGTTGGAATATCACATTCAATTTTATAACAAGATAGAAAAGTTCAATTAAGACCGAAGCTTAAATACCCTCCACCTTTAATAGTCCTCTAAAAAATAAGTTCCTATTTACGTATGTGACTATATCATATACTCCCGCAAATAGTATTTTTTTTTAATTATAGGCGTTTGCGTTATTTAATTTTTGGCACAGTGTTGGATAGCGGTACTCCTTATATATATACCAAATTTCAACTTGATAGGCATAGTATTGTGCGATATATAATTTTTTAAAGATAAAATTTTTTCGAGGTATGTTGAGATTTTTGTTTATTGTGGGCGGGTCTCTTACCCGATTTTGCCCAATTTCAATACGGAACAGCGAAACTAAACTAAAAATAAGTGTGCTAAGTTTCAATTTGATATCTCAAAAATTACGACCGTGACAGTGCCAACAATAGACGGACACACGGACGCACTTGTCTCAAACGATTTCTCTTTTCATGCTGATTACGAATATATATTCTTCCCTAAGGTGGAGGGTATAAAAATGAATTTCCCGTATTTTATGAGAAATCACAGTCTTTTTAATGTTGTTCTTTGAATGTTCATCCCAAATTTTGCAATTAAAAATTTTCTGCTCAATATCCTTGTTCATCGATTTACAATACATAATTGATTTTGCACGTTTTTGTGTTTTGGCAATACCGATATGTGATTCATGCAATAGATTTAACATATCAGTTTTCATAGAATTTGGAATCATTATACGATCATTATAAAAAAGAATACCATTATTTTCAATTATATCATTTCTTTTGTTATAATAAATATGAAGATTTCCTGGTATTTTACTTTTGTGTGTGGGCCATCCATTTTTATAATACCAAATTAATTTTCTTAAATTATCATCCGCCATTTTCTCTAATTATTTGTTCCTTTCTTGCAGGAACATCTCTTGAAAGTACTGGTTCATAAATAAATGGTTCTTCATCATTCGTTCTGTTCGTTCAATTCAGCTAAATTTATTATAAAAGATCTAATATAGTTAACAAGTCCTAATTTTTGTAACTCTTTAGTTAGATTTTTTAAATTTTTGATAGCAATTATTTTATCATCACTAGACAATACGCCTTCTTTTGAAAACTTGTGACCCAGATACTGTATTTGATGAAGTTTAAACTGTAATTTATTTGAATTAAATTTTACATTTAAACGCCTTGCTCTTTCTATAACTTTTTCTAGTGCTTCATTATGTTCTGTTAAGTCCGATTACCAACTGGTAATCTATTAAATTGATAAGTTCCAAGTGGTATATTAAACGTACATAACTTTTTTGATTCTTCTTCTAGATGATCACCTTGATAAAATCCATTTTTAAGATCTAAAATACTAAAATAATTTGCACCTTTTAGTTTTGGCAAAATTTCCTCAATTGTTGGAATTAAATTGTTCTTTTTTTATATATTTATTTACATGTTTTGGATCCAGACACAAACGCAAAGAACCATCAGTTTTTTTCAATTATAACCAAATTATGCACCTAATCTCCAGGTTCATTCACTTTAGACATAATACCTTTTTCTACAAAATGATCTATTGCATTCCTTAAATTATTCATAATTTTTAAAGGAACTCTTCTAGGTGGTTTCACAACCGGTACTGCATTATTATTTTAACTGATGTTTTATTTTCCTGGAAATTTTCCTATTCCACTAAAAACATCTATATTGTTATTATAAAATCATCCGTCTCAGTGTCTGACCGTATTTTACTTTCTACAGAATTGGTGTCTTCAACAGACATTTTTTAAAAAGTTTTCTATTGTTTCAGCAACTAATATAGCTGAATAATTCTCATTTATAATAATAAATTTTTCCTTACTTTTCTTGTTGTTGTAATAGCAATTTAAAAACATTCCCCTTCTGGTTTAATGTCTTGAGCACCATAGACTCTGAGTATCGTAGAAGTTGGGTAATTGTACTTGTTCTTTAAACTTGTGTAATAATGATTTTGATAATATATTTACATCACTTCCAGTATCCAATCTCACTCTAACAATGTTGTTTTCAATTTTAAGGTTATGTAACCATTTGTTTGATTTTTTGTCTGAAATCGTATTGATAAAATATATGTCATCATCTTGATTAATTATATTAGATACATATTGTTTGTTACAAACTGAAGCATATTGTTTGTTACAAACTGACATTTGAAGCATTTTTTTTCCAAAAGCTTGGCATTGTTTTGGTTTATGTGTCTTATTACACTTTTTACATAAAAAAGAAGCACTTTGCTTATTTGTTTTGTTCTTAATTTAATTTTTTGATTGTCTATCTTGTCTTCTACTTTCCTTCTGAACCTCGCTTACTTTATGTACAATGCCATCACTCATCGAGACCGTAGCAGAAAAGCTTTTACCAATTGCTGATTTTACTTGTATTTTTCTAGTTTGGCTTTCCGAAACCTCAGCAGCTCTACACATTTCCACTGCTTTATCAAAATTCACATCAAATTCCAACAATTTTTTCTGTAATTTTTTATTATTGATTCCCAAAACCACACGGTCACGCATTAATGACGTTAGTTGACTCTCAAAATCCCACGCTTTTGCCAATTTTTTGATATCTACCAAAAAGTTATCAAATGGCTCGTTCTCTTTTTGGTTTCTTGAAAAGAATAGAAATCTATTGTATACCACACGTTTTTTTGGTACACAGTATTCCTCAAAAGTATCCACAACTTTTCCATAATTCTTTCTATCCTCATCCGAAAGACCAAACATTTGGAATAGCTCTAACCCTTCCTCGCCAACTGCATTAAGGAATATAGCTACCTTCCGTCTGTTTTACCTATTAAATCAGCAGCTTCCATAAAAATCTCAAAATTGGCTTTAAACTTTTTCCAATTTTCTGCAACGTTCTCTTTCAATATTAAATTACCCACAGGTTTTACAAAATCCATTTTTATTTTTTCATTGGCGGTATCAAAATCACCATCAATGTTGTGCTCTTCGGCATCTACGAACGGATATTTTTTTTCTTCGTCCCAATCTGGACTACTTGAATTTGTTTCACTTTTAAACACGTGTTGGTCTACTGATGCTTTTAATTGCTTTTTCTTTTTATTTCTCGTCAACCTTACTTAAGTTCACTGATCGGCTGCGCCATGTTATGTTTCATACTGTTAAGTTTATTATATTCTTCTTCATTTATACTTATACATTTATTATCATCTTATTCTATTATTATGCCTATAATAATCAATGATGTTAACTATGTTGTGGTATAAAGTTAATAACTTATATTATTTTCTAAAGAGTAAGAACTCTCTTACTCTACACCTAATAGTTACCATTGATTTAAGTTTCAAATTTTATTTCAATTGCATTATTAAAACTGCAAAATAGAAAAAAATTCATATAGCGAATGTTCGGATAATAAATCCGAAGGGGGGAGAACGTGTGACAAGGAAAGTCGTCCCTCGTTTTCCCCTTCAACTAAGTTAAATAAAGAAATAAGTGTAGTATTTATATAAGGTATAAGATAGATAAGTAAGTACCGAAATAATATTGTAGATCTGGCTACCACTCACTGCCACGCCATCGCGTACTTTCCGAAGACATAGGAACGCGATTCCAATATTTCCAATGGGAAGTACCTTATTGCGAAATGTTCGCGTAACTCTCGATCTCTTTTGTGGCTTGCTGTCGTGAAGACAAGACATAAGGGGAATTGTTCAGCTGATATGCGAAGCATAAGTACTTCGATACTTGTGAAAACATTAGTGTACAGAATGCAAGTCTGTGCACTTACAGAATATATTGTGCGAGATCTAGGGAACAGGACGTAGAGACGGTACAAGTGTGGTGAGAGATATTTAGCGTATAGGACGAAAGTCTGTACGGACCAGTGTAAGATATAGTTGCGTTTAACAAGTCACAAACCTGTGATTCCATAACAAGTGGACTGAAGTATGATCTAAATTGAAGCAGCGAGCCAGAATAATAAGGTCAACCAAAATACAAATAAAGTGGCATTTTGTTATAATAACTATAAACGTTTTTCTTATTCATTTAAAAATAAATGGACGAGATACCCTACGTCGACGGCTTAACCCAGGCATAGTAAAAAATCTCGTTACAGATGACGCGCATAAAAATGGATCTATGCGACTATGATTTTACAATAGTGTAAAAAACAGAGAGTAGTAACACAAACACTGAAGTTTTATCACGAATAAGGATAGATTCCGATCTGTTAAAAGATATGATACCTAAGAGGGCAAAATTTGAAAATAATGAATAAGGAAAATAAGTTATTTTATTTTTATTTATTTATTTATTTCTTTTCATATAAGGTTACAAAGAAAAATAATTAAACAAAGGTTCCCCCCACCTCTTCACCTCGTAGCT
This sequence comes from Crataerina pallida, assembly GCA_949710015.1. Classification (NCBI taxonomy): domain Eukaryota; kingdom Metazoa; phylum Arthropoda; class Insecta; order Diptera; family Hippoboscidae; genus Crataerina; species Crataerina pallida. Next base: position 15,367,734 of record OX453289.1, read on the forward strand.
TATGTGAGGTAGGAGTATGCACCTATTACCATACTAAGTTATTTATTACTCTAATTGTCGTTCGCATAACCGTGTGCGAAGTGCAACATAATATCTCTCTTAAAGCGAGTTGTATTCAATTACACCATTGGATTGCAAAAATAAAGAAATGACGTTCAGACATTAGGGATATGTGACGCATGGGTTTATTAATTTGATTAGGTTAGACGTTAAGAATTCGAGTCTGTTGTTCAGGTAACCTGGGTCCTGCTTGATGACGATTTTTTGAAGTAGGCAAAGTGATCTACAGGTCCTCCAAAGTTAACGATAACAGCGAGAATGTGTAACTTGAAACGCGGTCATACCTCTTTAACCCAAAAACGTACCTAATAATGGCGTTGTTAGCCCTTTGAAGTTTCATTTTAGAAATGGAATCACAATTGGCAAACAGCTCGCATCCATGTAGGAGTTTAGGGTACAGATAAGCTTTGGCCAAAAGTTTTCTGATGTTTAAGGGTGTGAACCACTGTAAGTGCCATAGTGATCTTAGTATTCCGTACACTTGTCCCACATTGTTATTAATATGATTCTCCCAAGTAAGCGTTCTATTACATGTCACTCCGAGGTTTTTACAGGGTCGACTATCTCTACGTCCATCCCCAAGGATTTTAATGTTCCTTAGGTCTGCCTTCTTGTAAAAAACTATGCACTTGGTTTTTATGGGATTCAAGTCCAGACCGTTGGAACGGGCCCGATTCGCGATATTGGCTAGATCTTCATTGATTATTGTAGCTGTATTAATGATGTTATCTGGCACAAGGAGTGACATATTGTTGCTGTCCAAATTTCCCCTTATGCTTTCTGCTACATAAATCAGGGTAATAGTGCATGATCTATTTTTCCGAAAACCGACTGGGAATCAACCAATAATGAGTTGGTACTGACGTGATCACAAATTTGCTTTTTAATGATATTTTCAAAAACTTTTGAGAGAAACATAAGGATCGCAATTGGCCTATAGTCACCATTGCTTTTCGGAATGGGTATGACTTTGATTAGTTTCCAACACTTCAGAAAGGTCGAACGCATAATTACATCATTAAAAATAAAAATAAAATTGTAATACATTTTAATACAAACGGAAGTATTATTTTAATAAATCAATATCGTCCAATCCTATGGAATTTGACTTGGTACTCAAGTATTTTAGTTTCATTCATAACATTAAACTTCAGTGAGTTAAAACTAAGATCTGTTTCCATTTTGAAATAGCGAGAGACATCAGGGCTGCTCATTGGTGTGTTGACAAATTTTTTATTAATTTTGTTCACGTCAAGGTTTACTGCAGTGTGTTACTGTTGATAGAGCAGAAGCAAATCTTATCCCATAGATGCGATTTTCGCACACCTAATAGCATAGGTTGTCTGTCTGCGTAGGTGCTAAAAATACTCATTGTGCGCAGGTGCTCACGTACGCTTCCATATATTATAGGCCTCGACCCTAGCTTACAACAATCGTTGGATGTATTCGTTGTTTGTTCGAATCCGCACTGACAATTTTTAGTGGGACATGAGCATCAAACAGTGACCGAACATTATTGTTGAACCAGAGTATTTTGGATTCACTATACGCTAAAAACATAATCTCGCTCCAATTAACTTGGTTCACTGCACATTTAAGTTCGTTAATGACAATACTTTTAAAATCCCTATATGTATGGTTTATGTGCGCGTTTAGGAGTTGAAAATTATACGTCATGAAAATTAGGTCATGTTTTTAGAAATTTAGAGCGTTTAGCTGGTCATAAAAAAGGACCTTATTTAAGTTGTTGACTAGGACCAGGTCTAATAGGGTCGCTGTATGGGCAATGTAGTGAGTCGGAATTGATGTGTTAATGGGGACAAGACCAATAGTATGCATCTCATCCAAAAATCTGTTTTCTAAGAGAAGATTACTGTTGAAGTCTCCGCTTATTATCACATCAGGATAGCCTATAGTAACATCATCAATTGTCCTTATTAATTCCGTAAAGTCGGTATTTCGGTGAGGTCGGTATACGCAACCCACCAAAAGTTTGTTATGTCCACTATACTAATTCAATGGGACTCTTCGAGTTTGATTTGCATATCAATGAGCAGTGTATGTGGCTTTTTATATAGACGGCAACGCCGCCTGCATAATTTTGCCGGTCAACTCAAAAAAGGCTATATCCACTTAAGGTAAAAAGGGAGGTAAGTTCAGCAGGCATTAACCACGTCTCAGATGCGCATATTACGTGTATAGCAGAATTTTCAAAGATGTGGCGAAGTTCGTCAGTCTTGTTGCGTAAACTTTGGGCATTTAAATGACAGACATGGGTTCCCATATGTGTTTAGCGAAGACTCTTATCATGGTGTGTGTGGCGTCTCTAGTTGTCATACCCATAGTAGGACAGACAAAGCAAAGAGCAATGTGGCAGTTGATAATAGGAAAGATATTATAAGAAAGATAAGAATAAATACTTATGACTAGATATCAAAATAGGTTTACATATCAAAAGAAAAACACCAAAAAATGTGCCGCTGATATGAGTTCATATGAAATTACTGTTCATGGCTTGTTGTTCATCGTGACCTGGAGCTGGTTTCTGAGCATCTCCTTCATTATCGACTGCATTGTAGTCATAAAAGTCTGCATATGCTGGACCAACGCTGCAATTGTATTCTCCAAGTTCGAGGCGGTATGTTGATATGGCGTGGTTGGCTGAGGATCAGTTCGATTATTGTGATTTTAACGTAGAATGTCCGCATATAAGAAGTTTGAATTTACATTGGTGTTGGCAGAAGTTGTATTTTTAAGTGCCAAGTGTTGCGTGGCAGGAGCAGCTGTCTGGTCACGTTGTCTGGGAGTTGGTTGACTTATGCTTCAATTTTTGGAAGATGGGGCATCCACGATAATTGGCCGAGTGATTACCACCACATTTTCCACATTTTTTTGAGTTGGAAACATTGCATTCTTCTGATTTATGTAGTCCACCACATATAACGCATACTGAAGGTAGTCGACAGCAGGACCTCGTATGAACATATTCTTGGCAGTTGTAATATTGTGGCGGGTTTATCCGTTTATGCGGTGCTTCCACGGTGATTTTACGGTGGTATCTAAGGTTGTAGATCGGATGTTGTGAGCTTTTTTTATTGTCATACTCAAGCTCACTCTAAACAGTGGTTGTGGGATCTTCTCGCGATTGTGAATGTTGAAGACAGACTTTACCCCATATCCTTCAGTTTCCAAGGCTTCCCTAATGTCATTAGTTAGCACTGTGCTTTTAATTCCCCTTATGACTACGACCAAACCTTTTTCACATTGATTTTCAAGGTATTGAATGCCGATTTTGTAGTTTGTCTCGGTATATAATTGGATTTTCACTTCGGCTATCGCACATCCCCGAATGTCGGCTACATGGAATTGAGTATTTCCACTAACTGGGCGAACGCGTTAATGAGGTTGTTCGTTAAAGCTTCCCGAAGATATATATAGGAGGAGGCCGATGTTGTATTTCTGCCACTACAACTTCGTCATCATCGTTTTTAGCAGCAAGTGGTGCAAATCTATTAGTCGTTACCAATTTATTAGATGGTGGTTTTCGTTCGGTTTGGAGATTGTTGTAGCGTTTGCATTCGGTGAAGAAGTTTTCCTTTTGATGTTGATGTACCTATCGATGCCTGTTTGAATAGGCACTTTTTTGTTGTTGTCTGCTTTTAAGATGGTACTGCTGGTAATTTTTGTGGTGTTTCCTTTTTCCTGAGCTCGAGTACTTATTGCCTTAGTTATTGTTGTGCCATCATTGAATTTGTTGGACGAAGAAGCACACAATTCAGGATTGCTAGCCGCTCTCTATATTGCTACTCCCGTTATTGACTTTGGCCGCTAGTGTATTTTTCATCCCTGTCTGCTTTGAGGGAGATCTGAGAACCTTGGCTGATTTTTTAAAGGGGTCTGCATTACACTCCATGGCAATTTAAATTTAAAAAAACTTTTCACGACACCGAGATTTGAACCTTCGACTGCAAGGTTTGTACGCTGAGCCACCAAAGTGGCAATACTTTTGGAATATAAATGTACACAAGTACTATGGGTGTAAAGTTAGTGAGAGAGAAAACCGTTGTATATATATTATATATGCAGTGAAAATCCACCGAATTTCGATACGATGATGGATAAACAGATATTAAAATTAATTAAAGAAAAAATGTTTGCTATAGAATTGAATAAAGGAGATGATATATTTAAAATAATAGGTGAAGAAGGTTTTAAAGAACAAAAAATTACAAAAGGATTTGTAATAATGCCCAATAACTGAATATTATATTGTATAAAGACCTTCAAAAGATTAACGACAAATTGACTCTATTTAAATGAATAAATGAATATCACAATAGTCCACACGGCGGACATTTAGGAGTTAGAAAAACTCAATCAAAACTCAAACAAAGGTATCTATAGAAGGATATGAATAAAATGATAAAGCACTTTGTGAATAATTGAACAGATTGTAAATCTAATAAACAAATAACACATGTTAAAGAACCACAAATTACAACAAGTACACCTACAACAAGTTTTGAAATAGTAGAAGTTGACACTATAGGACCATTAAGAATAACAAATGGATTTAGATATATATTAACCATGCAATGTCAATCAATAAAGTATACAATAGCATGTCCGATATAAAGCAAAGACGCCAAAATAATAGCGGCAACAATTGTTGAATAAGGTATACTGAAATACGGTCATTTTAAGATATTAAAGTCTGATAGAGGAACTGAATTCAGAAGATATAAATGAAGCGATAGCCAAACGAAATGATGCCTTTAAACGATGGAAAAGATATCATAATACTACATATCACAATCAATTTAAATTATTAAGAAAAACTGTGAATGCTAAAATAAAAGCCGCCAAAAATCAGTACTTTGCGCGTAAATTCAGCAATACTACATCTGGAAAAGATTTATGGAATGTAATCAAAAACCTGGGCATAAATAGCAAGAAAAATGTTAGCAATACCGTTATTGATTTAAATGAACTGAATGAGAAGTTTACCAATATACAAGTTCATACTAATATTGCTACTGATACAAATCTTGATAATTCAATATCCTATCCGAATGAAGCTGATCAAAATGTACATATAAACAACTTTAATATGAATAATGTAAATCAAGAAGACGTTTTAGAAGCATGTCTCAGCATTAAATCTAATGCCTGCGGACTTGATAAAGTATCTCCTAAATTTATTAAAATATTGCTGCCAATAATTTAGTCATATATAATACATATCGTAAATTCTATTTTGACGTCGGCTACTTTTCCACAACTCTGGAAACAGGCAAAAATTATTCCTTCCTAAAAAAGCTGATGATTACCTATATTGCTATACTGCCTTTCCTTTCTAAGGTATTTGAAAAAATATTGTATAGACAATATTTAAGTGGCAGGTCACAAGCTGTCGTCCAAGAAGGTGCTACGTCGCGTAGCCTGAATTCTTATAGGGGTGTGCCACAAGGATCGGTGCTAGGGCCTCTTCTCTTTACCTTGTATGTAAGTAATTTACCTGACGTCGTAACTCACAGCCAAATTCTTTTGTACGCGGACGATGTACAATTATATTATAGCATTAATCCTGCACAAATAACGGAAGGTATCAGGAAAATAAATGAAGACATGGTAGCTGTTCAAGAATGGGCCTCTAGTAACGCTTTATCTATTAATAGCAGCAAATGCAAATTAATGCGCATAAACAAGCGAAACCCTTTAGTGGCACAAACCGTGGAAATATTATTAAACAATGAGGCAATCCAACAAGTTGATGCTGCAAAAAGCTTAGGCTTAATAATCGAATCAAATTTGAGTTGGGACAAGCATATATCGTACGCTACAGAAAAATTATACGCTGTCTCTGGGCAATTAAGGCGGGTCTTCCCACTAAAGTAAAAATTTTGTTAGGTAAAACATATCTATTGCCAACACTTCTGTATGGATGCGAAACGTTTTGCTTCTGTAGTGCGGTTATCATACGTCGTCATACGTCATACGTCATTGTTAGATATGTATATGGTTTGAGGAGATGGGATCATATCTCTGTATACGTTAAAGAGTTCCTTGGTACTAGTGTGGAAAACTTCTAACGTCAAAAAGCGCTAACTTTACTACATAAAATTATACACACATCACATCCTCCTTATCTTTACAATCTATTACAATTTGCTGCAAGTAACAGAGGAAAGAAAATTATACAACTGCGATACACATCTTCCTGGTCGGAGCGACAATTTCTTATAAATGCTATCAAATTATGGAACGCTCTCCCAAGTCAACTGCATTTTATAAGCAACACTAATACATTTAAAATTAAATTGGCTGAACATTACCACACCAACTAGCAACATATAGCAATTAGATTGTGATATATACATATACTTATACATATAGATATGTATTCACATACTTATACGCTTTTATTTGTATTTTCATATATTTTTCTTATTTGTTTCTGTTCATTTTTTAACAATTTTTTCTTTTGTGCATTAATGTTATTTTGTGATTATTTTTGTTTATATATATATGGACACATGTACATGTGATTTATTTGCATAAACACAACTCGCTTTGAAGTTTCGTATTGTACGTATACACACATCCATCCTCTAACTAAAAGGCTAAAGCCTTGTTGTATGGGTGTTACCAATAAAAATTTAAATAAATAAAATAAAAATAAAAGCCAAACCATTCGACACCCTACACAACTCAGACGAACATAAAAGAGCTAAAATAAAAGACAAAATTAAACAAGCTCAAGACCGACGACTCGGTCGACATAACAAAGATACAACCGCTAGAACGTTCCATCCTGGGGATATAGTTTTTGTAAAACATAACAAACGTCTAGGATATAAGTTTAGCAAAATATATGAAGAAAAAATTGTTGAAAGGGACTTAGGATCAACAGTCCTTATAGAGGGTAAAAGAATTCACAAGGACAATTTGAGACAGATATTCTCACCTATCGGAAATGCAATTTATATGTCTTTACAGGCTTTTATTTCTATTAATAGCAAGTTAGCATGCAACAATTGTAGACTACACGTCATTCCACTTCATAGCAGTCACAGTGGGCAACGTGATGACCTATGTCAACTATAACCAAATCAAAATAATAATAAGGTTAGTAATAAGGAAAATTGGCAATATTATAACCCTCAGCTATCGAGGGCGATTGATTTTAGAAGGGCGAGAATTAAGAACCATAGGTGTCGAATGACAATAGCGGTACGCACCATAACAAGTTGGAAAGCACTGTTCGTTTTAATTGCAATCGCGGAATGCATGATAAGCATTTTTCGTCAAGCTGCAATGTAAGCATTTTGCAGCTTGACAAAACATAGTTAAGTAGAACTAACCCACTCGGCCGTCGTCAAGTCGTTAGTAAATTCTAAATGTAATTGTAAACGTATCAAATAATAAAACTTATTAATTATCCACTCTAACTGCAGCAATTATTAACTTATACAATCCTAAACATTTGGTCCTTCGAGCCGGATACCCACAGCTGTACACCCACATTCGGATTCACATTTGGATACACATTTTTTCCTACATACTTGGTACGAGTCATACCAGATTCTTTTATGGAGAACGATAAAGTTTTTCACATTTCAGTTCCCATTTACATATATATAGTGAGCAGAACTACAAGAATTTTATATAATGGTAAATTCTGCATATCAAAGAATTCCTTCTCAAGTGCTGTACATCCAATTCTTATACACATCAAGGTCAATTTTTTGTTTCTCTCAAGTGCTAACAGTATATTAAATTCTTAATCGCATTACATTATACGCATCGAGATCAAATTTACGTTTCTTAAGTGATAACTGTATTTTAAATTCCCATACGCATCGAGATCAAGTTTGCCTTTCACAAGTGCTAGCTGTAAATTAAACGCTCATATACGCATCAAGGTCAATTTTTCTTTCTCAAGTGATAATAACTGTAAGCTAAATTCCTTACATATATTTCGCCAAACATTCATATTAACTAACGGTTCCAGCGCAAAGATTACCATTATATACATACACATATACAAACACATAACATTGATAAATTTATTTTAACACCATACAGTGGGCACACTTTCTTTGAATTTATATAATAATTAAAAATGGCAACTAGTGAACAATCTCCTCCATCACTTCGCATGTATGGATGCTGTTGTAGAAGCAAAAGTAAAATTTTTAGAAAAATTAAGAGTAAAAAAATTTATAAACCAAACGGCATCTCTTAATAACAATAGTTTTAATCCCAATTTAACATTGCACGAAACTCCAAAGTAGTCACAAAAAGATGATTTTCTATTTGGACACGCTGAAGACTTCCAACGAATTAATAGTGTCAGAAATACTAAAGCACATTTTCAACATGCATCTAAAAAAGAATACAGTCCACCTCCTTCTAATACAATTAAAGAAATAACTCAAATCGAATCCATCACTAAAGAATCGTTAAATAATATTTTGTTCATAAAAATAATCCTACTGAATGTACAATATGCAAAACCAATCACCGTTTACGTCGTTGTAATTGATTTTTACGTTTGTTACGTCAGACATAATCAATTTCGTAAGAGCAAATAAATTATTTTTCAATTGCTTAGCATCTCGCAACTGCTCAAGTAAAAACAAATGTCTCATATGCGAACGAAGCCACCACTCGCTTCTACATCTCGATCATGAACATAGGAAGTCACACACAAGATATGTGGACCCTGTTCCATCCTCACATATAAAAAATGCTGAGTCAATCTCTTCTGGCTCACACAAACGAAGCCACCACACGCTTCTACATCTTAATAGTGTACAAAAGAAGTCACACACAAAAATTGTGGACCTTGTTCCAATCTCAAACATACAAAATCAAAATGCTACTCCTCATAGAAATACCACAGAAAAGTCCTGGGAACAAGAAGAAATTCCTGAACCACTCGGAGCATCACCGGATGATGCATTTTGTGAACAATTATACAACGAGACCACGTCTCCCATTCCCGACGGTCGATATGTAGTACAATTACCCTTAATATTAATAATAATAATAATAATGCTATTTATGAACACTGCGAGCAATATAAGCTCATAACAAAAGCACAAAAAGGCGAGGGATGTACATCAACCACCTAATGTATGTAGATGACATCAAGTTATGTGTGGCAAACAAAGACAAGTTGCATAGAATGATAGACATGGTCCATAGTTCAGTCAAGGTATAGGTATGGAATATCAGAAGCGGCAGATTATGCGATGAAGAAGGTGGTTATACTATTAATGCCGAGGAAGTTATGGACAATTTAGGCAGCGGCGACAACTATAAATATCTTGGTATATTACAATTAAAAGCGAAGTCAAAGAGAAACTGCATAACACATTCAAGAAAAAGTTAAATACGACCCTAAAAACTAAGCTCAACTCTAAGAAAAAATGTAAAGCGATCAATACTTGGGCGATTCCAACTTATAGCTACTCATTCGGAATGGTCAAATGAACGAAAACCGACCTAGAAAATGTTGAAAGGTCCATCAGAACAGCCATGACCTTATATAATGCCCACCACCCCAATAGCTCAGTTGAGAGACTATTCCTTCCACGATACCTAGGAGGGCGGGGAATCACAAAAATAACCAACATGCACGATGCGCAGTTATTAAAACTCAGAGACTATTTTAAAAGTCAGAATGACTGCGATCTCATCAAAATAATCGTAAGCGCAGACAAAAATTACACGCCCCTCGACCTTAGCAATGAAACATTCAACATCAACACAATCACACATGAGCAACTGCTAAGCCAATGGAAGGAGAGACAACTGCACGGAACGCATATCAACGAGTTAATGAAAGATTGCATTTATGAAAAAATGTCCAACATGTGGTTGGTTAAAGGATATTTGTTCTTTGAAAAGGAGGGCTTTATGATCGCCATACAGGACAGAGTTGTTGCAACAAAAAATTACAGAAAATTCGTGTTACGACAAGAAGCTGTTGCGGATGTATGTCAGAAATGTTGCAACCCTGGTGAGACTATAGAACATATAACTGTAGGTTGTACTGCGCTAGCATATACAGGTTACCTTAGTAGGCACAACCAGGTGTGCAAAATAATTCATCAAAAACTTTGCGCAAAATATAAAATAGGCTGCAATAACACAAAATATTATAAGTACGAACCTCAGCCTGTAGTTGAAAACGATGAAGTTACGGTGTATTGGGATAGACAAATACAAACCGAAGTCCCAATAGGAGCAAATAAACCCGATATAACTATATTGAATTGGCACAAGAGAGAAATTTATATAATTGACATTACTGTCCCCCTGACACAGAACACCCCTACAGCTTTTACCAACAAAATATATAAATACACAGAACTAGCTGCCGAAATGAAAGAGGTGTATCGGATGGATCGTGCGGACATAATACCCATTGTCATATCGTGTACGGGGGCAATACCCAAATCATTCCTTGCAAGTCTAGATAAGCTGGGAATCGCTGACTGCACCGAACTAATTCAAAAGGCGGTTATACTGGCAACAACAAACACAGTGAGACGATTCTTCCTACACACCCATAACGAATAATAAACAATTATAAAAACAATAGATTCTGATCTTACCCCTTGGTACTTAGTACCCGGGGTAGACGAAGCCCGGTGAAACACCGTGATTAATCGAAATAATAATAATAATAATAATAATAATAATAATAATAATAATAATAATAATAATAATAGTAATATTATTTATGAATTCCAACAACCAGCATAAAGCTTAAATTTATTTGGGATTAAAAATTACAATAACGTTAAAAACATCTAACAAAAATGTACTAATAATATTAATATTAAAAAAAAAAAAAAATTACATATAGTACTTAAATAATTCCTTCCTAAACCTCTTAGCAACAGTCATAAATTAAAGGGCGGTAGGTAAAGAGTTCCAGAGGGAAGAGAGAACAGAGACGCACCGCATTTATAAAGAATTGTCGTTCAGACATTAGAGTGTCGTGTTGGAATGGTGTAATTTGTCTGTGTCTAAGAGACCTTGAAAGAACTAATTTTTCAAAAAGGTGTTTTGGCTTCTTTATGGTAATGATTTTATGGAGCAGGATTAAAGTTCTAAATTTCAGCAGATTATCAAACGAAAGGCCATAAAGACGGTTTTTATAAGCAGTTAAACTGTTACGTCTCTTTAAATTAAAAACATACCTAATTATGGAGTTGTATATCTTATTCAGTCTGCACGAAGATACATAATCGCAGTTAGAGAAAACTTCGCAACCATATCAATATAGGCATCAAATATATTTTAGCTATAAACAATCGTATGTTTAATGGAATATAGAACTGAGTGGGCAGTAAGGCTCTCAGCATAACATACACTTTACCCACACGTGAATTTATATGGTTGGTCCAAGTTAGCTTGGTATTAAAAATTAGGCCAAGAGTACAGTATCCACTACTTCAATCCGTTCATTATTCATAATAATATTAACATCAAAAAAAGTCGTTCTGGTTCGTTTATATATTACAATGCATTTACTTTTAGACTGGTCACACATCATCAGCGTACATGTGGGACCTACACCATTTTAGTACATCAGGAAGATCGTTAATAAACATAGAGAATAAGAGAGGACCCAGTATAGAACCTTGAGGCACTCTGCGAATAACGGGTAGATCATCAGAATAAGAATTTTTAACAAACACACGCTGGGATCTACGTGAAAGATAGTATCGAATTAAGTTATTTCCAGAAGGGGAAAAATTAAACAATAGCTTAAGTTTGAGGCACCTCATGGTCGACAGAATCAAAGGCTTTGGTATGGTCAAGAAGAACTAGAAGTGACACCAGGCCTCTGTCCAGGTTCGATCTAATTTACTCGATCACGCCGATTAATGCAGTAGTGCACGATCTATTTGGACGATAGCCAGACTGATGACCGGACAAGAGCTTATTGATGTTTATTTTGGCCATTTTCCAATATGAAGAGAAGGTAGATCTCATCAAAATGTCATTAAACATGTGAGTGATTGTCTTAATGATTCTAGGATTTTCAGAAATTTTGGATTGATACTGTCGTAACCAGAAGCGTTAGATTTGATAGATAGAATACTATCTAAAACATCACACTCGTCGACATAAGAAAAATTAAAAGCAGAAAAATTATGTTCATATTGTCTTTCGGAATAATGAAGCGTATTTGCAGTAGGTGCCAAGAAATTCACAAACTAAAGTATCACGCACTGCAGTTTTGTCCAGTGTTTCTAAACATGGACCATCAAAGAAGGCTGGAGTCAATTACCACACAAGATTCAGCCGCTATATTGACCAACAAAACCCCCGTGCAGTACAACGTTTTGTTGAAGCCATGTTGGCGGTGATCACAGCTTTCCACCAATAAATTGGCATTTGTGCGAGGGAGGGAGGATGTTCATGATTCAACTAGAAATGATTGAGGACGTACCATCTGCCACAAATGCCCATATCTCTAGTTATTCCTTTTTTTTTCTTCTTTTCTTTTTGCTTTCTTAAGCACATATATAAATTTATAACATTCATTCCCATTCGTGAGCGAGTGCATACATAATTTTATACGAAATCATTCCTTTTGTAACCGTGAGTGAATGACTGCACATTGTAACAATTAATATTCGCTTAGTAATCGTGAGTGCACATTGTAATATTTAATTTACCTTTTGTATGGAACATCATATTTTGTAATAAAACTTAATAAATACTTAAAAGTGGAATATGCCGTTTATACATTTTTTTGGATTTATAACATCTAAACATTATGGCCCTACGAGCCTGATCCAACATCTAAACATTTTGGCCCTACAAGCCTGATCCAACAACTAAACATCTTAGTCCAACGCCGGACACACACAACTCAATATTTAATCCATCGAGCCGGGCACACATCGAAACCTTTAATCCAACGAGCCGGACACACATCTAAACATTTAGTCCAACGAGCCGTAGAGACAACCCTAAACATTTTGGTCCAACGAGCAGCACCCACACATCTAAACATTTTGGTCCAACGAGCCGGACACATAAAACTAAACATTTTGGCCCTACATAGTTCCTGCTTCTATAGTATAACCCAAAAAATTTACCTTTCTTAGCAGAAATTGGCACTTCTTCCACCTAATTCTGTGATGGGGAAGTTTTACGATGAAAATTTCCATCACACAAACATATTATATCTTTTTATATCATTTTCTTTCCCTTTATTTTCCAATGAAGTTGAATATAATTGTGTTTTATATTGTTATCACCCTATCACTTTATATCGTACGTTATTTTTAGCATAAGTTTAATCATACAAGAATAAACCTGGTTATTTAATAACGTGAGTGAAGTTACCTACTTATACCTAGAGTGTGAATCAATTACTTTAAAAAAACCTAAGCTGTTAAACAATTTTACCAAATAAATCTAAGCTGTTAAAAAACCAAGTACAAAAATTTGAGCGTTTTTATTACAAATAAATGGACGAGATGCCCTGATCCGACGGCTTCACGCGCGCACAGGTAAATTATCTCGTTACATCGCACAATCATACAATCTCGTTACAAGCTCTTACAAGCGACCTTTTCACTACATAGAACATAATGAAGCTTAATTTGTAAAAAATGGTGTAGAGGTTGTGATGTTGAAAGTGCGAATTATTGATATAAACCATTTTCACATGAAATTGCAAAGGCGGATTTGGCTCAACTACTAAAGATCTGCTGATGAGAACTCGATGAGGCCGAGTTCGAAACCGGTCCAGGTTCAACCCCTCCAGTCGTCAAGTATTAATTTTTCGCAGTTTTCAAATACATTACTACGTCAAATATAATGTCCATATGAAATATTTATTTCATTGCTCCATTTGTTCGTCAATTATTTTCTGATCTGCATATGAAGTTCCTCTTGGCCTATGTGCTACTGGTACGTCATCCTTTACCAAAATTTTCATGCTTACTGGAAATTGAGATGGTTTATTTGGTGCATATGTGTAGTATAACCGGGATGTTATGTTATCTGTGTCGTTCAAGGAGAGAAGACCACTAGACGGCATACAGGATAAACGGAATGGCCAGAGCCGGTGAGCATGTTCTCCCTCAAAGGGGGATCTCAACGCTTTTGTCTCTCCCTCCTATTCCGTCATCCACGCCTAGGGTCTCCACCTACCTCCTGTTTTCCCCTAGAGCAGGTGTTGTGCCCTTTTTTCTCTCGCCCTTCCCAACCTAGCTGTAATTGGGAGAAAAATAAACCAAAAAAAAATATATGCAGCCCCTATGTTCACCCAACCAGCACTGAACTCAGCACCTAGTCATCTCTTTAGTAATATATTCCTCTCATCATGTTTCTCTTTTTTGATTTTTATAAACACTTTATTCTTAAGCAAGCTACTTTTTGTAATTTCTATACATCTAATTTCAAGTTTTTTATTGATGTCTTTAAATTTTTATCGCACATATGTTTCTTGTATCAAAAAATAAAAGGACACAAAAAAAAAAAGAAAAAACAAAATTCCAAATACATTAAATTAAATATAACCTTATTATTTTGTTTTTGTTTAAACCGCTACAGTTTTTGCGAAGGAGCTCTCTTGAAGTCTTGGCCTAAGGTACCTGGGTGATAAAATCAACAACATCAATTATATCGGCAATATGAATAGTTTGCTACAAATTTGCGCTATTAAATCTGAGCAAAGTCGATTGAATTGAACATACATACATTAATGATTCTTATATAATCTATTATCTGATATAACCAAGACACAAAATAAATATATGCATACGTCTCTTCTGCACTGGCTGGTCACTCTCTTCCTTAAGCTCCAAACACAACGGACAATAATCTGGTTCACTGTTGGATGCAATTGTACGCGTTGGTTTAATTAAATCACAATTTTAAATTTCCCATATAATTATGGGTGTTTGATGAAGCGAAGTGTCTTTCCCGCTAGCGTTTAAAACATGTGGGAAAACGTTGTTATATTGATGCTATCAAAGGACCACACGAAACACTGTTCCACCACAATACAAATTTTCACTGCTCTCTTATCTTTCACTACTGCTCAAAACTACACTTTGCACTTTGTAGGGACAGTCATTCCTTGGTCAACAGGATTCACTGTGTCATAATTTACACGTGTTTAATTGAAGTTTGCTTTTACAAAAAATTACTTCTGTTGTCTGATTCCGTTTATTTTGTTGAAACTTTAGTTTTAGGATTTATCCGCTTTTACTCATTTTGCAGCTTTAGTGGGAAAAATCAATAATTTACTCGATACTATCAATAAATTTTCCACAAAATCTCTACATGGATATTGTATTTTCTGGTACATAGTTTTTTCTGGAACTTGGTTAAAACCTGCCGATTTCGAAATTTATAGGTGTGATCGCACTAGTAAAATGGGGGGGTATTTATATAATTTTTAAATTAATGGAACTTTAAGGATAAAATTATTATTAAACAAATTTATGTATAAAATTATTAACTTAATTTTAAATATAAAAAATTAAAAAAAAAATTTTTTGCCATCTCAGGTGGTACTTCCTTCTGATTTTGTTGACGTTGAATTTGTTTGCGAAAAAGTATCGTTGGGTAATTGCTACTTATTTATTACCTGTTCATACATTCCTCCAGCGTCTGACATTATAATTTACATGAAGCATGTTCACTTAATCAGAAACGTATTTTCATTTGTTAGGTGATTTTGGTGTTTTAGGTGATTTTAATTTCCCTGACATTAACTGGATCGTTAATGATGACATGGATCATCTCACACCAATTATGATTCCTCAACATCTTATAGAGTTCTTCAATGAAATTTATGATTTGGGATTCAATTTAATAATATCCCGAATTATAATAATAAACTTCTTCATTTCATTTTCCTGAATGAAGCAAGCATTTCGATCAATCGCACGTTTCTTTTTGTTTTGCCCTCTGGCAAGCATCATGCTATGCTGCTGCTTACCTTAAATAATCTTCTTTTAAGTAATGTTCAGTCTAGAGTTGAGTATAATAAATACTTTAATTTCAATAAGACTATTTATAATAAAATCAGAGGTATTTTATCAGCGCCTGTCTCCAACTTTATTGTCGATGTACACAATATAGATAAATCGTTGTCTGTTATGTGTGATATACTTCTGTCTGCGATTTCTGAGTCTGTTCCTTTAAAAATTGACTATAGTTTTTTGAAATGTCCAGTCTGGTTTAACAAAAACTTAAGAATGGTCCGGAATAAAAAAAGCAGATTATTTAAAAAGTACAACCCAGCGGTCTATCCTCTGATTATGTATTATATTCGAAGGCAAGGCATGATTTCAACGTCTTAAATAAATCGTGTTATTCTAATTATATATGGTCTATAGGATACAAATTGATTAATAATACTAAAAGTTTTTTCGATAGTGATGCGACATAACAACTTGGAATCTTCAAATAATCAGGATATATCTAACATGTTTGCCGATTTTTTTGAAAAAGCCTACTCGCCTGAAAACGTACCAAGTGATAACTATTTATACTATATAAAATCATATGACCTGTTTCCTCCCATTCAGTTGTCTGAAACGGAAGTCCTAGATACACTAAAGACGGCTAAGTTGTTATTTACCCGGCCCTGACGGTGTTCCTTCTTGTATACTGCGGCATTGTGCGGATTTATTATATGTTCCTTTAACTAACCTTTTCAATGCATACCTCAGAAAAGGTTATTTCCCACTACGTTGGAAAAGTAGCTTTATTATTCCACTTTATAAGAATGGACCTAAAAATTTTACCAATAACTATCGTGGTATGCTAAACTTAGTGCCTTGCCAAAGCTATTCGAATTAATAATTACTAAAAGACTTACTCCGATAATTAAATCTATTATTTCCCCTTATCAACACGGCTTCGTTAAGGGTAAATCGACTTCTACAAATCTTTTGGAATTAACATGTTATATATTTCAGGGTTTTTCTGAACACATGCAAACTGACGTAGTTTATACGGACTTCTCTAAAGCCTTCGATAAAGTTGATCATCTGCTAATTCTAAAATTTAAATTGCTTGGCTTTAGTAACAGTATGTTAGCTTGGTTTCACAATTACCTTACCGGTCGTTCGCAAAAAGTCTTGTTTAAGTCTTGTTTATGGCGCGAAATTTCTGTGTCTTCTAGAGTCCCTCAGGGTAGTCATCTTTGTCCTCTACTTTTCTTACTTTTTCTAAATGACCTTCCAAATTGTAATTAATTTTCTCGCGTTCTTATGTTCGCTGACGATGTAAAAATCTTTATGTCCGTTAATTCTTTTGAATGTTCTTCTTACTTGCAGTCCGACTTATGTAGTCTGTCTGAATGGTGCAAAAATAATGGCATGTTTTTAAATTTAAGCAAATGTAAAAAGTTAAGGTTTACTTGGTCTGATTATCTGCCTACATTCTATTCATTAAACAATCATGTGCTAGCGAATGTATCCAGCTTCAATAATTTAAGGGTTATTTTAGATTCGAAGCTTTGTTTTAACCTACATATCGAATATTCTGTTAACAAGGCGAAATCTGTTCTTGGCTTTATAAAAAGATGGTCAAAGGAATTTAATGATCCTTATGTCACTAAGAGGTTATATACGTCGCTTGTTAGGCCTATCCTGGAATACTCAGTTGTTGTTTCTGTTATTGTTGTTGTTATTGTTGTTGTTGCGGTGCTGCTTCCTGTGCTGTTTCTAAATATTAATTTACCTTAATTTAAGTTTAGTTTAGTTGGCTGTTATAAAATTGTACCTAACATAAAAACTGAATAATAATAATAATAATAATAATATTTAAAAAATCAATTAGAGCTTAAATTTGCACATACGTTATTATGTAGCTCAAAGTGAGGGTGATGATGAAATGCTTGTTAGCCTGAAACATTTCATAACAAAGTTTCAGTGCATAAGAAACAGCTATGAAGTTGACGACACCCTCCAGGAGACTTTTAGTGAGCTGGAAGAACATGCAAGTGAATTCCAATAAAGAGATAGTGGATGAGCTATCTTAGATTTTAAATATATAGAATTAACAATATGCAAATTAGAACATATTCTAGTCGGCTCAGCCATAACAACAAAAAAGGCGACAAATAATGTTAAAAATAACGATGTATTTTGCTTTAAATAGTGTGTATTGGCCGCAATCGCCCATAGAAGGGATGAGGGGGACAAAAAAACTTGATAAAGTTTCGTGGCGAGATATTGGATTTTACAGAAATGTCATTTCCTGTAAGAGTAAATGAAATAGAAACATTTATATGAACTGATACAAAGAAAGATACCAAAAGTAGTGGGTCCAGCCAGAGCAACAAAAGACGTCAAAAATATACACATTAATTTGTTATTATTATTAAATGGCGAGCAAAACACATATGAGTATATTCATAATATGCAAAGATTGGTAAAAAAGCAATTCACTCAATCGGATGTTAGAGGAGAATTTTGTGATTTTTGTCAACATCAATACACCGTGGTTTCGTCAAGGCACAAAAAGGAATGCGCTAAAATTAAAACCACTTATCCAGAACCTGGAACGATTTTACAGTTTAGGAATTCAATGAAAACGATGTGCCCACCGGTAACAATATATGTCGATATGGAGGCAGTACTTGAACCACTGGAAATGTAAAGAAGGAATGGAACCACTGCAATTCAACAACATAAAGCATGTGCTGTGTCATATTTTGTAAAGTATGCTTACAAGTCAAACGAAGATAAGCTGTATACATTTTTTGGCAAGTTGATAATTATGTTTACCTTTATAAATTTTTCTTTTCTTATTATATTTTATTATTCAGATCAGTGCGTCATGGATTTTCTAATTCATTTAAACAGAACTTTAGAAGAATTGTATACACAGTATATTCAGATGGCCAAACTTTTTAGACCTCCTCAAATAGAAGAAAATGTGAGCAACATTTCATATACTTGCTATGCGTGTGACAGAAAAATCGTGCAGGGCGAACCTAGAGATTTATTTTATAATGTATTTAATAGTAAATTTTTAGGTTATATACACATCAGGTGTAAGGAAAAATTTAATTATGAAACCGTTTTATTTTCCAACTGTTTTCCATAATTAAACGCGATATGATATACATTTGTTTGTAGAAAATTTAGGGGATGATATATCAGTAATTCCGTGTAATAAAGAATTATATATATCAATATCCAAAGTATATTCGGCTTGCCGAACTTTTCTTAAATATAAGATGATTTTTATAGACTCAAATAGGTGTTTAAATTGTAGTTTAGACAAATTAAGTAGCTATTTGACCCCAAGTAACTTTAGGATATTGGGTAAGCATTTTAATAATAATAAATCAAAATTTGAGTTAATTCAAGGAACACAAAGGGGTTTTTCCATATGATTATATTGATAACTTTGAAAAGTTACAAGAAGAGAGTTTACCAAAGAGCATTTTTATAGCCCATATATGTGGGGGTAACTGTTTTAGAGTTATCTAAATGGTTAATGTATAATTTCTATTATTCTTTTAAAAAAAAACAGGGGGATGATGTAAAAGTCATGTAGTATAATCCCGCAAAATAAAAAAGAAATAGGCTTAATGAATAATGGAACATCAGGTAAAATAATGACAAATTTTGCTAGACTTAAACGAAAAGCTTATTCATATTTAGTGTAAAAGAATACAAACCCCCTCCAATATATCTGCGAGAGAGTCTACCTAATACGCTAATAAATTCGTTAGCATAACTCATAGGAAAGAATGAATTCCATGTAGTAGGCATCCGTCGAGGTGAAATCCCAGAAATAAAGGTCCAGTTCTACAATGAAAACAATTATAGAAAAGCCATCCAGTTCTTCGACAATACTAAAAGGAACTACTATACATATCAGCTAAAAAGTGCGAAAGGCCTTGTGGTGATTAAAAAGGGTATTGAGAGTTCCGTGCCCACGTATGATATAAAATAAGCCCTGAAGGCAGAAGGATACGAAGTAAATTCAATCTTTAACATCTACAACAAATACAAAATTCCACAACCATTTTTCCGAGTAGAAATCTCTTTCGATGCCAGCAAACTCAAAAAGGTGAAATTCATCCTATCTACAACCTAAACCGTAGAATAACGGTAGAAGAATCCCATAGAGAACCTCCCCAATGCACCAATTGCCAAGAATATGGACATACAAAGTCGTATTGTAAGTTGCCTGCCGTATGCGTTATATGTGGCGACCTACACCAAAGCTCTCAATGCAACTCAAAAAACAAACCAGAAGGTAAAAAATGTAGTAGCATAGTATTTCAGCAACTAAAACGAGGACCAAAACTCCAACCCTGGTCTAAACAGGTGCCTAAACAAACACAATCAACTACGGCAAAAGCTCAACCTATCCAACCATCTACAACTCCCACCCATAACGTGAATATGCCCCATAATTTTTCATACGCCGAAGCCCTAAGAAGTAATTCTCAAAACTTTTCTAGATTAGAACATCCTCATATTAACCACCAGCAGTATACAAATCTAGAAAATACTATTGCATTGCTCGTTCAACAGATGCAAAACTTTATGTCTAATATGCAGAATATATTGCAAGAAATGCTTCGAAATCAGACACTCTTAATTCAACCCATTTTAAGAAAAAAATGAATGTTTTAACTGCAATGCGAACCGCCTTAGCCAACACAGAGATGAAATAGAACACTTCATTAAAACAAGAAATATTTTCATTTATTTACTCAGAAACACACTTTACCAACAGAAATGGTTTTAAACTCAGAGATTACATAATATATATACAACATACTAGCCTAGTGACTGATTTGATCGATTTTGCAGTAACAAAAAATTTTAAGAGAGATCAGATACTCTCCCTTTGTTCGACGTGCAAAATTTTCGCTGGGTGCGGTTAGTAGGGCGGGATTGATGTTACGCGTCTGTACACGGTATGGTTTATGGTTATTTGGTGCGAGAATGTTTCCAAAAAGGTTCTGGTCACATTTACCAGTTCTTGGTCAATGACTGTGGTGTTTCAGACGTCGTTCAGAATTAGTGTTCCATCCGAAACTACATTTACTGCTGGTATGGCAGGGCCGTTCGTGTTAGGCAAAGAGCCGTATTGTTATTGAGCATCTGGGCTAGGCACTCCGATGAGCTCCGACGACAAATATTACCAGAGTTTGTCTTCTTGCATTCTTTTACAGGGATAAAGTTATTCTAACAATTAGCTGCTTCATTTGTCTTCTCTAAGTTGACCACAGCGCCTTTATGAACTACAGAATAAATCCTAACAAGACTACAGACATTTTACTGCAAAGGCAATTTTAGAACAAACAATTATTATTGTCATATTGTCATATTATATTGTCATCCTGCCACACTTTAATAGTGGAGACATTCAATAAGTCGATTATTCTAATTGGTGCCGGCTCCGTGGTTAGGAGGTTCTCTATTTCTTCAACGTTAAAAATAGTTGGATTAATAATTTCGGCTTTTGCTAACATAATAGACAGTGCAATGTTATTCAAATGCGTAATTACTTCCGCATTTCTGGTTATAACCAGCATAACCACAAAATGGTCTAAGTTTGCTTATCCCCCTTTCCCTGCAACTGGTTTATTCTTTCTGTAATCTCGTTAATTTTTCCCTGCATAGTACTATTTATATATCTTTGAAGGTTATAATTTTCTATTATCCTATTTTCATTATTTATCAAAACCTTGTAGTCGTTGTGGTCTGGGGTTCGTGCAATAAATTTTAATGCGGAGCCCAAAAGTCCTAAGATCTGGCTATTCATCTGTGCAACTTTAATTTATTCAGAATGCGTTCTATTTCTGTACTTTGGTGTTTCAACTCGTATTATGTTGTTCATCGGTTGTATTTTAAGTATTTTCTGAGTTTCTATGATAAAGGTGGCGAATTCAAACAGATTGGTGCCGTGAATGATTTGACTGTAGTTGTCATGGGTCATCACGTTGCCCCCTGTAACTGCTATAAATTGGGATGACGTGTAGCCTACAATTGTTGCATGCTAACTTGCTATTAATAGAAATAAGAGCCTGTAAAGACATATAAATTGCATTACCGACCCCTTTTTTATTACTTTCACATTTTTTATTGCCGTTTTTTATCTGGAGTAAATTTAAAAATTTTCCCCAGCTGGAAAATTATTCTATAAAATCCGTTATTTTCAAAAATTAATTTTTTTTTTCTTCAAAAATTTTAGTTTCTACTCCCTATTTCACCCCATTTTACCCACTTATTTTCCCAGTTCCTCTATATCGCATACTACTGTTCGGCTTCCGTCTTCTTCGTAACATGATGACCGCTCGTAACAAGAAATATCCAATTAGTGCTAGGATTAGTGTGCCGCCTATAATAAGTGGCATTGATGCCTGATTGTCATACTTTATTTATATAAATCATTGTAAATTCTCTCTCCGGGATAAAATAGCATTACAACATACACCTCCACATACTTCAACAAATAGGACATTCACTAATAACAACATGATAGATCTCATATTAGAAAACATGACACAAGAATGTACACAATCTAACACACATATTAATATAAATAACAATAATAACATTAATGATACACACTCACATACAAATATACACACAACCCAAGAAACAATAATACTGAAATTTGTGCTACATCGGTTAAACTACCCCCTTTCTGGACTGATTTTCCTGACGCTTGGTTCATACAAGCCGAAGGACAATTTAATTATAAAGGCATTACACAGGACACAACTAAGTACGAATATGTGCTTACTTCCCTACCACAAGAAACAATTAAGACTGTTCTTGATTTTATCCGAAACCCTCCAGCAATAGACAAATATATTTCTTTAAAAAAAAATTCTCATCGAAAGACACTCTCTGAATGAGAATTATCGCTTGGATAAAGTTTTGTCCGAACCATATATGGGAGATCGCAAACCATCCGAGTTTTATCGACATCTTTTAATCCTTTCTGGATCAAATTTTAGCCCTGATATGCTTAAACGTCTATGACTTAAAAAGCTACCTAAAAGTTTAACCGTTGCGCTTACTGGCTCAAATATTACAAATATAAACGAGTTAGTAAAATTAGCTGATAATATATGGGAAGTGAGTAATCCGTCAGAAGTACATACTATCAGTTCAAATGATACAAATAGTTTGGCAATTCAGTCACTACTTAAAACTCAAATGTTACTTTGTGAGAATATCAACAAATTAACGCTTGGGGTAACGAGTCTGAAGTCACAGATAGATTAGCACAGATCTAGACCTTTTCCTCGATTTAGATCACGCTCTCTTAGCAGATCTAATTCACGAAATAATGGTCTTTGTTGGTATCACCACAGATACCAAAACAAAACTCAAAAATGTATTCAGCCCTGTAATTTCAAAAATCCGTCAACAAACTAAAAAAGCCCATTGTTGCGGCGACTAACAATGGAAGTTTTGAATATTTATCACGTCGCCTATTTATTTTTGATAAAGATAATGGTCTAAAATATTTGATTGACAGTGGTGCAGAAATATCCGTTTTACCTGCTTCCAAATTTCCGCACCAAAAACGTTTATCCGACATAACATTAATTGCTGCTAATGGCTCATCTATACCAACGTACGGCAAGAAACTGTTAAATGTTAATTTGAATCTTCGCCGTGAATTTCCTTTTATTTTTCTAATTGCCGACATTTCAAGGCCAATTATTGGTGCTGACTTCCTCAGCAAATATGGACTACTAATCGACGTAAAACGCAAGCGATTAGTAGATCCTTTAACCAATTTATCCGTTGATGCCATTATGGCTTACTGTAAAATAGAGTTACCCAAATTATTCCTCATAGAAAATAAATATTTCGAACTATTGAAGAAATATCCAAGTTTGACCTCTGAACCAGATTACACCAAACCGGTCAAACACAATACTGTACGTAGACTAGTAACTGAAGGAGTCCTTCCGTTCTCAAAACCAAGACGACTAGATCCTATCAAATATAAAGTCGCCAAGACAGAATTCGATTTTTTAGTCAAATCAGGTATTTGTAGGCCATCCAATTCTTCTGTGCCTTCACCTCTCCATTTAGTAGCCAAAAAGGACCCTAATGAATGGCGTCCTTGTGGCGATTTTAGACGTTTAAATTGTACCACTATTCCGGATCGCTATCCGTTGCCTCACATTCATGATTTTAGTATAAATCTACGGAACAAATCTATATTTTCCAAATTAGATTTAGTAAAAGCTTACCACCATATCCCTATGGCTGAAGACGACATATACAAAACAGCCATTACAACTCCATTTGGCATGTTCGAATTTGTTACAATGCCATTTGGGTTAAGGAATTCGGCACAGACCTTTCAAAGGTTTGTGAATGAAGTATTTAGTGGTTTAGATTTTACTTTTGTATACATTGACGATGTTTTAATTGCTAGCGATTCGGAATCTGACCATTTAAAACATTTAAAAATCGTTTTTGATCGACTTGAGGAATATTATTTAAATATTAAACCATCTAAATGTGTTTTCGTCACTACATCTATTGACTTTTTAGGACACAATATTGCAAAAGATGGCATTCGACCTTCTGAAGACAAAGTATCTGTCATAAGAGACTTTGAACGTCCTAAGTCTGTCAAACAAGCTCAAAAATTTGTTGGAATGATCAATTATTATCATTGATACATTCCAAAGTTGGCAGAGCTAACATGTCCGATACATGCTATAATTAATAAGGCTTTTAAAATTAAAGATAAAGCTTTAATTTGGGATGATGAATCCTTTAAATCGTTTGAGTGTATTAAAGACAATTTTGCCTCAAAGGTTTTGTTGAATCATTTCAATAGTAAAGCAAAATTGTCTTTAACCGTAGGCGCTTCAAACATTGCAATTGGTGGTGTTCTTCAACAATGCTCGAATGGTTCAACGGAACCATTAGCCTTCTTTTCAAAAAAGCTTTCTCCGTCTGAAATTAAATATAGTACGTTCGATCGAGAACTTTTAGCTATTTATTTATGCATTTTAAATACATACTTGAAGGAAGACAGTTCACAGTCTTTACGGATCATAAACCATTAACAATGGCATTAAATTCCAAAACAGAGAGAAGTCCAAGACAGACTCGGCATCTAGAATATATTTCTCAATTTACTTATGACATACGGTATATAAGTTATGAAACGGTTTTATTAGCGCTGGTCGTGGGATAGTTTGAACAACGCTTGAAGTAAAGTTCGGGTGTCCGATATCAAATGACCGTGCAAACTGCTAATTCATGTGTTTCCCACGCAGGTTGCAGGTGTCCAAAATGCAAGCTCGGCACTTTGACTGAGCTTTAGATGTTGTTATAAATGGAAGCAAAAAGAATGGTACATTCATTCTTTAGTGTTAAGTCGTAAAATAAGCATTGTAATAAAATAAAAAATATTTTTTAAAAATATAATTAAAAATAAAGAATTTTAATTGGCGCCCAACGTGGGGCGGCTGGCAATAATAATAATTTGTGAAATTAAAAATTAATATGAATTGAACAAAAAAAACCCTGAACAATTTAAATAAAAAAAAAAGGGAATTATGAAATAAAAATAAAAATTAATTAAACACAAAAATTGAACAATTTAAATGATATTAAATTAAAGATCATTATTTAAAAAACTGTAATGAAACAAATTATATTAAACAAACAAAATAAAATTAAGTTAAATTAAACGAACAATATTGCTAACAAGTGAAAATAAAGAAAATAAAATGGAACGAAACATTAAATTAAATTAAAAAAAAACAAAAAATAAATAAAAACGTAAAGAAATTGAAATGAAATTAAACTAAAGAAGGACAACATAAAGAAAATTAAAATTGAAACAAGTTATATTAAAGTTAAAAAAGGATAAAAAAAAAAGGGGAAAAAGGCAGTTTTATCTTAACTGAACTTGAAATTTGTCACCTAAACTGTTGTTGAATGCTGTGAAACGTGTACCAAAATTATTGAAATCTAAGGAAAATCAATATCTTGTTGGCTCATGGTCGTTTGCGGTTCAACAATCTTTTGCAGCGTTAACCGACAATAATTATGAAACTACAACAACTGCTGTTACTGCCGAAAGGTGTCACCATGTGAGTAGAAATAATCAAAAAATTTAGGAAAATTTATATTATTATGAAAAAAGAAAAGTGAACATTTAAGAGAATATAAAAAAAATAAAAGATATCTATTTAAATTATCAAAATATGTTATTAAAATTTTTTTTTGAAAAAAGAAAAAGTATTTATCTGAATTTAAAAGAAAAAAATATTATGAAAATTTTTTGAAAAAAAAGAAGAAAAAATATCTATTTAAATAAGAAAATAATGTTATGAAAAATACTTGAAAAAGGAAAAGTATCTATTTAAATAATGAAAAATAATGTTATGAAAATTCTTAAAAAAGGAAAAGTATCTATTTAAATAAAAAAAAAAAAAAAAAAAAAGAAAAAAAAAAAAGAAGAAATGTTATAAATTTTTTTTCCTATTATTATTAAAGATTATTATAAAAAAAAAAAGGGGCATTTAAGAATTAAGATTGAATATAATATCTTTCCTACAGAAGTTATTAAAGAGAAATTAATACAAAAGAAGAAACTTTTAGAAAAAAAATTAGAAAATAAGTGACTAAAATATTCCCAAAAACTAATTACAAAATTTAGGTTAATCCTATCCAATCGCAAAGTAATTTCAACTTCTTTGAAGATTTGAACAATAATTTTTTTTATTTTTGAAAGAAGCATTGAAGCATAGAAAAATGTCAAACCCACAAAATATTTTAAGAGCGCCCGTATTGAGCGGTGCTTCTGCTCCTTCTACTTCAGCATCTGCATCAGTTCCTGCTGCAGCACCCATAAATGCTCAGTTGGAACCTATGGTGGTAGATATTGTCACTAGAATTTTGAGTGAGCAGAGAAGACAGATGATTAGGGGTATAATGAATCCCGTGACTGACTTTGGAGAAATGGCCGACCAAGATATAAGACCTGAACACAGAAACAGGTTGGAGGACTTAGACAAGATCCCAGACGTGATAAGGTGTCTTAGAGAATTTTCAGGGAATCCCGGGGAGTTTAGCTCTTGGAAAAAAAGTGTGGAACGCGTCTTGGAAATTTACCAACCTTTAGTTGGTACGGCTAAGTATTATGGTATACTTAGCGTGGTCAGAAATAAGATAGTGGGTAATGCTGATATCGCCCTGGAATCTTATAACACCCCGTTGGACTGGCGAGCGATCTGTCGCTGTCTAACACTCCATTATGGAGATAAACGTGATATTCCAACATTAGAATATCAAATGTCCACACTAATACAGGGATCAGGAACTGTTCAGGAATTTTACCAGAAGGTTTATAAGCATTTGTCCTTAATATTGAATAAAATAGGCAGCATGGAATTAAATAGGGAATCTTCTACACTTTTGATACAAACATATAGGGACAAAGCATTGGATACTTTCATTAGGGGTCTCAGAGGAGATTTACCGAGATTGTTGGCTATGCGAGAGCCGGCTGATTTGCCGCAGGCTTTGCATTTGTGCCTGAAATTAGAAAATCAGAATTATAGGACTTTGTATGCTAATAAGGCTCATGGACATGTCACACATGAAGTACCTTTTAATAATTTTTTAAATAAACCAGCTCCGCCAAAACGGACTAATCAAATGCCATTTTATCCACAATTAGCTTTTGTACCACAGCCACAGAGACCATTGTATCAACAAAGACCTATTTATTCACAGAGACAGAACTACCAACAAGGACCTTTCCATCAACAAAGACCAATGAATTCGCAAGGAATTTTCCATCAACAAAGACCAATGAATTCGCAGGGAGTTTTCCATCAGCAGAGACCTCCATACCAAGCACCACCTCGACCACCGAAACCAATGGACATTGATCCAAGCATTCAGACACGACAAGTAGATTACGCTAATAACTTGAACAGACAATTCACAATGAAGAGACCATTGACGCAACCGACGTACATGCCTAACAAACAGCAGAGGAACTTTCACATCACTTCGGACGACCCAGGTAAAAGGGAACAACAGGACGATGAATACCCTATGCAGACCTACCAGGACACAATTGGGGAAAGATACGAGGACTATGAGGAGAGAGTGCGTGAATACGTGCAATCTCTGGACTTAGGAGACGAAAACGAACCTGCAGAAGAACAAGATTTATCAGATATTCATTTTTTAGGCTAAAGAACTCCTCGCTACCTTATTTTGAAGCTAAGACGGGGAGTGGAAAAATTTTACGCATATTGATAGACACAGGATCCAATAAAAATTATATTAAACCAAATTTGGTAGATCGACCTGTTCCCAATGAACAGGCATTTTTTGCAAATTCTATAGGAGGCGTAGTGGAAATCACACACCATAAAAAAGCTAATTTGTTTAATATTAGGGATAAGGAGGCTAAATTTTTCTTGTTGCCAACGCTCAAATCTTTTGATGCTATCTTGGGGATGGACACTCTTAGGGACATGAATGCTGTTATCCATACTAAAAATGACTACATGACTATAGAAAAGGGAAAAAGAATAAAAATCAAACACTGGCAGGTACAATCAGTGAACGCTATTAATATCCGAGCAGACCATTTGACTGATGACCAAAGAAAAAGAATCTATGAGATCGCGCAGAAACATCCGTCTCTTTTTTCTGAGCCCAACGAAAAATTGACTTATGCAACTGGCAGATTGGTCCATAAGAGTCTGATAAGAAACTAATGATTTCTCATTCCGTAGGTTATTGTTTGTCCTGTTCGTTTTGTTTGTACCAAGTCGTCTCGACATACAGATCGTGGACTATAGTGCCTCAGACTTGGTAACTATTAACGATGGTTTGGCAAAGATCAAGGAAGGAACTTTTAAATTTGTCCATATGATAAATATACTGAAATATGAAGAAGCACTGAAAAACATCACAATGTACACTGAGAAAGTGTTACCCAGAGGTCACATTTGGTATCCCATAATAAAGTACGACATAGACCAAACCATTAGAATATTAAACGAGATTAATCCTAATAAAAATAGAAATAAAAGATCAATAGACATTTTAGGAACTGCTTGGAAATATTTGGCCGGTTCTCCGGACCATGACGATCTAAAAATGATACAAAACAATTTGCGGGATTTAAACGATAATAACAATAGACAAGTCATGATTAACGAAGCATTCACTACAAGACTACAAAATTTAACACACATAACAAACGAAATAATACATATAATAAAGCACGGAGATAAAGAGATCGATGGGTTCGCTCTACTGCAGCGAGATAGAATTCGCATAATTAAAGAAGAATTACTAAACATCAAATATGCGTTGCAGTGGGCAGGTCATAATATTTTGAATTCAATGCTTCTTGATCAAAAAGAAATAGGATTGGCCGTAAATAGACTAGAATCCGAGCGTTTACCGTTCAATTCCATAGAGGATGCATTAAGATATAGTAGTGTTAGTGTTTTAAGTAAAAATGAAATAATTTTGTACGTTATCACAATACCATTAACTACAATAGAAACCTATTATTCCTTTCTTTTGAAACCTGTAAACAAAAATGGAAAATTAATTAAAGTAGATTTTGATTATATTATAAAAAATGAAAAAGAAATATTTGGTTTAAAAAAGAAATGTATTGAACTAAACGAAATAAAAATTTGTAATAGAGATAACCTAATAGATTTAAGAAATGATACTTGTATTTTAAGAATACTAAAAAGATTAAATTCCTCATGTAATTATAACAGCGATCAGAGCAGTACGGGTGTGGAATTGATCCACCCAGGTATGATCTTTCTAAATAACTTCAATGGTACTATCAGAACTCCGTCCGACAATAACCTTGTTCACGGAACCTACCTTATCCGTTTCCATAATATGACCATTTATCTAAATAATGACAGATACGAAAATCTGGAATCTTTGCCTCTAGAGGCGATGCCGGCCGCTCTTCAACCTACACCTAAGGAGTTGTCTGTTTCTAAAGTGCTTTCACTGGAGTCTTTGAACGAACTTCACATTAATAACACTAAGTACTTGAACTCTTTACAAAGAGAAACCCATATAATCGGAATGTCTGTGGGAGGATTCATTGCGATCGTGACTCTTGCGTTCATTTTGGTCAAGCTAAGACCCAGAAAATTAGTTGTTGAAAATCGTGGGGAACCATTTCCTACATTACCTAACCCAAATATTCAGCCACCCTCTTCCGGTCTCAATTTGAATAATATTCCATATTTTTAAATACGATCGAGGACGATCGCACCTGGAGGGTGAGGAGTTATGAAACGGTTTTATTAGCGCTGGTCGTGGGATAGTTTGAACAACGCTTGAAGTAAAGTTCGGGTGTCCGATATCAAATGACCGTGCAAACTGCTAATTCATGTGTTTCCCACGCAGGTTGCAGGTGTCCAAAATGCAAGCTCGGCACTTTGACTGAGCTTTAGATGTTGTTATAAATGGAAGCAAAAAGAATGGTACATTCATTCTTTAGTGTTAAGTCGTAAAATAAGCATTGTAATAAAATAAAAAATATTTTTTAAAAATATAATTAAAAATAAAGAATTTTAATTTATACAAGGAGATGCAAACATTGTGGCAGACACCTTTTCTAGAGCCTTTGAAATTGACGCACTACATTACACTGATTTAAATATGAAAGTTCTATATAAGGAACAAGAAAATGACGCCGAATTAAAGAATTCCCTCCTCAAGTCGAACAACAATTTAAAACTTTACAAAATTCCCATACTTAATTTTGAAATTGTCTCCGAAATGTCAGGGACATGACCAAGACTATATATATGTACCTCCCAGTCTGAGGAAAATTATATTTGAAAAATTACATAATATATTACATCCTGGTACAAAAGCTACGAGAAGACTCATTAGCACAAGATATTTTTGGCCTGGTATGAGTAAAGAACTCAATACCTGGTCCAGTCAATGTTTACAATGCCAAAAATCTAAAATCAACCGTCATACTAAATCACCTGTTTCTCCAATTCCTATACCCAAGGGCAGGTTTGACCACGTCCATATAGATTTGGTAGGTCCTTTACCTCCTTCCAAAGGTCACCGCTACCTTTTAAATATCATTGATAGATTTACTAGATGGCCCGAAGTTTATCCATTAAGAGATGTTAATTCAAATTCTATAAGTCAAACATGTTTCAATAATTTTATCCCTCGCTTCGGTGTTCCATTAAAGGTAACTAGGTATCAAGGTACACAGTTTAAGTCAAAATTATTTTCTGAATTGTCCAAATTTCTTGGTTGTGATAGGATTGTCACTTCCCCATATCATCCGCAATCAAACGGAATGAATGAGCGTTTCCATAGACAACTTAAAGTCTCTCTCACGGCTAAAAATGATCCAAACAAATTGTTTGATGAGTTACCGTTTGTTCTCCTTGGTTTAAGATCAACTCATAAAAAAGATATTTCGGCTACTCCCGCTGAAATGGTTTACGGACAGAATTTACGTCTACCCGCTGAGCTCTTAATTCAAGGATCCACTGCCACTTGCTTAGATGTTTTGGATAATCTCAAATTTAAAAATATTTAATCTCAAAATTAATAATATTTATTCTGAAGCAATTGAAAGATTGCAAGTTCGTTTTTGTCCGTTGCATAAATAAAAGAAATCTTCAACAACCTTTCGACGGTCCATTTAAAGTCGTTGAAAAAGAACCTAAATTTTTCAAAGTCCTGATCGATGGCATAGTTAAAACAATTTCTATTGATGGACCTAAACCAGCCATTATTAAAACACCTATCACCAACACAAACACAACTACTAAAATTAACAAGTAACATTTAATTTATTAAGTTTAAAATCTCACGAAGGGGGAGTGATGTAGGATATCTACATGTAAAAAAGTTAATTTTTAAAAAAACAAAAATAATAATAAAATTAGATTTTTAAGTCAATCATTTTATTGTTGTCAAAAAAAAATTATTATTATTCCTTTTTCCTTAACAAGCAAAATTTGTCTTCTTAAAATAAATAAATTGTACTTATATAATTAAAATAAAATCGTGCGTCTATAATTGTACTTCTATAATTAAAATAAAATAGTGCAATTATAATTAAGATATAGTGCAACTATAGTTATTAATCATAAAATTATTTTGGTCCAATTCGATTCGAATTACAGTTTAATTACAGTTTATAAACAATAAACATTTTGTAAATTTGTTATATACGCATCGGGAAGGTATACTACTTTGTTTTGCCGCCATTTTGTTAAACATTAGTCTTGACAGTTCATATTTGGCAGTCGTGAAGTAGACACGTGGCAAATTTATTATGGAAAAATATTCGATAAACCAACGTGTTTTAATGGTTAAAACATTTTATCGAAATCAATCATCGATTACTGTGACAATAAGAAAGTTACATACAATTTTTGGGAGAAACAACGTGCCAACAAAACGCACTATTTATCGTGTAGTGAATGATTTCCAAGAAAGAGGGTCTGTAGGTGATAGGTCCAAGAATGGGCCACAACGTACTGCAAGATTGGCTGAAAACATTACTGCTGCTCAAGAAAGTGTTCAAAACAATCCATCAACCTCAATCCGACGCCGTGCTCAAGAGCTTGGTCTTCAAAGAACAACTTTGGCCACAATTTTGCACCAGAATTTGCAATTGTTTCCATATAAGATTCAGTTGACACAAGAGCTTCTTCCACAAGACCATTTACGCCGCCTATCATATGCCAATAGGATGTTACAGCTCGCCCATGACAACTCCGATTTTCATGAAAAAATCATAATAAGTGACGAGGCACATTTTCATTTGAATGGATAAACAGAATAGTCGGGGAATGGGAAACCCTCAAATTATTTATCAATGACCTTTGCATGCATTAAAAGTGCAATTTGGTCAGAAGGAATTATTGGACCTTACTTCTTTGAAAATGAAAACGGCGTAAGGGTAACTGTGAATGGGGAGCGATATCGTGACATGATTGAAAACTTTTTAATATCACAACTGCATGCTTTGGGCTTGATTAACATGTGGTATCAACAAGACGGTGCCACATCACATACAGCCAGGATTACAATGGAATTACTAAAAGTAGTATACCTTCCCGGCGGAGACTCTGTACATATATATGATCGTTTTTGTGCATTTATGCGAAATATTTTTTTTTTTTGCAGTTGATTAAAACACAATTTTTGGAAGATGAGTACCAGTAAATTACCAAAACAGCGAATATTCTTGAAATCTGAAATTAACCGTTCTCATATATATGCAATGGGTGTTATGGAATCTGTGGGTGCAGGGCAGTGGGAAAATCGTTTGTAGAAATTAGAAGATTCATACAAAGAACGTATGTCTGTTACTGCGCAGTTGGCTGTTGATGGTGACGATAAAGAACAGATTGTACGTTTTAACGTCAACATCTACTGTTATGGTCTAATATGATATTTGTTTAGAGTTATTCAAGCGTCCCGAGCGCCCCCCCCCCCCCCCCCTTCGGGGATTCCAATTTTAAAATATTACAGTAGGGTATATTACTTTCCCCTTGGTATAGGGTTTATTCAATCTACTCCTAGCTATTCCAAAATCATCCCAAAGACTGGCAAGAACATTAGTTCTTGGGTCTTCAGTTACACGCGGTACCAAACAATTATCTTTGGTGGGACGTTCGACCATGTGGTCTACGAATTCGAGTCGCTCTATTTACTCATGGGTTGGTGGCCCATTTTTTGTTTGCTAAACATAAGCTGATCCCGAGTTACTGCGGATGTTGTTGTTGTTGTTGCTCCTGTGTTACTTATAACTTAATATATCATATTTATTAAGCTTTAATTAGCTGTTTTATTTAGCTAAGATTTATATGAATAAATAAAATTTTAAATAAATTTTGCCTCAGTTCATTGGACGAAGACATCTATTCCGGTGCTCCGTTTCAGGGCGAGGCCCAACGATAAAGAAGTTTTGGTTTTGGTCTACTCCTGCCATGGATGCTTAATTCGACTTATTTATGGTTTTTTAAGCGTCCCGAGCGCTCCCCACGAACCAATTTTAGAATTACGTCATAGGCTATGTAAATTCATCCCTTGGTCGAGGGTTTTCAGAACTGTACCAAGCATATACCACAGCCCCCGCTATGTTCTCACAAAGGGGCCTACCCAAAAGTACGTACTGGCAAGAACCATCTGTTCTTGAGGCTCCAGTACCCCGCGGTTCCAAATAGTTTCTGGTTGGATTGTCGACCCTTAAGGGTCTACCAGTTTGGGTAGCCTATTACCCACGGTCTGGTGTCCCGTTTTGTATTATTTGATACGACATTCCTGATTCCTGGATCTTTTCCAGCGATCTTATTTAAATATTCATCTTAGCATTTTTACTGTTACAAAAAAAAGCTTATAAAATTCCTGTTGAGAAAAAAGATCCAATTGATAAACTTGCCTCACAACAAGCTGTGTTTTTCTATAAATTAATTAAAAACAACGAAACTTCTGTCCATTTAGTTACATTAAAAATACCTAAATTTTCTGGTAGATATGAGGAATGGCCTTGTTTAAAGCTGCCATAGATGAAAGACCAAATTTGGCAAATATGCACATATTACAATATTTGAAAAGTTATGTTAAAGATGAGGCATTTGCTTTCATAAAGCATATGTCAATTACAAACGATAATTATGTGCAAGCATGAGATCGATTGAAGGAACGTTATAATCGTAAACAATTAATTGTACGTTCACTTGTACGTAATTTTTTGTCTTTACCGCGTACCAATATATGTGATTTGGCCAATTTACGAAAAATTAGTGAAGGCGCCGATGAAGTCATACGAGGTTTGAAAGCACTAAATTCAGAATTACACCATTCCTGGCTTATTGAAATTTTGATAAGCAAATTAGATGATGAAACGAAAAAGGAATTGGCAGAATATAGTGACTTATTAAAAAAAACAACATTTGAAGAATTTTTGAAATTCTTATCACATCGTTGTGATGCATTAGAAACATGCCAGTCAAATTATCGATCATCACGTGATGGACATTATCATCGGATATAATCAACTTTTGTATGTGTTCACGGGGGAACGCAAGCATCTTCATGCATCACTACCTTTGTTTTAAGCAGTATTTTTGGCTGGGTCATTTCTGATACTTTTGATAACGATTTCGAGTTCCATAATATTCTCCACACTGGTGCGGTTCATCATGCCAGCCTGGATTGGTCATTTATGGAGATAGAGGATGTACCCCAAATTACTCAAATTATTGACAAGGTTGGTCATTTTGCTAAAACACGTACTAAAGATTCATCAGCCGAAAGCCGTTTACGTAATTTAGAACGAAAATTTAAACAAAATGATGATCTTAAAGCTCAGTACGTATCGTTTATGAACGATTATTTAAACCTGAGCTATATGGATTTAATTTTACCTAATGAACCGGATCCAACCAAGATTTTCTATTTACCACACCACGTTTTTTTTAAATTAAACAGCTCAACTACAAAATGTCGTGTGGTGTTTGATTCTTCTGGATATTCATTAATTGACCATAAATACATATTTTAATCTATTTCACTCTTTTAATATAAATCGAACGGTATTCTATTTTTAGTAACATAGTTAAATATATACTCTGTTTATAATTATTTATTACTTTGGTCGGGTTAATTAGTTACACATCATGGTTTGTGCTGCTAATAATTGTAAAATGATTGAAGATCATACTGCACGAACTATTTTATGCTGGATTTGTAATGAAGCATTTCATGTTGGTTGTGTAGGGATTCCTGCACGTGCTGCTGACTTTGTAAATGATATTCGGAACTTCCGATGGTGCTGCGATGGTTGTGTAGGGTTTAACTTGGAATTTTACAAAACAGTCTCAGTATCAAGGAAAGAACTCAATTTAATAAAAGCTAATTGTAATAATCTAGTTGAACGTCTTATACGTTTTGAGTCTGTACTGTTTTACAATAATCTCACCAAAGATATCACCGAGAGCGCTACGCAAGAGAAATCCGAAAGTGCAAGTCACCAAAAAGCAAGTTTCCTCAAAGTCGACTACACCTATCACTGTTAATGATAATACTGTGCAAATTAATAATAATAAATCTAGTGACAATGTTATTGTTAATGTAACAAATGAATCTGCGGTTAATGTTGAAAAGCCTTCTACATCTTCAAATAATGTCGATAAATCTTCTACATCTCTAAGTACTATATAAATAAACCGAAAGATCTAGTTATTGTACCTTTAAAAAAATCAATATTTGTTTCACGTTTTGCTTCAGACTTTCGATGATATAAATTTTTATATTAAATCTAAATTGAATGTTGATATTGACAAATTGACATTAACACAAATTTTCAGCGAATTGTTTGACGTGAAACGGCAACAAATCCAATTCAACATTATAGATTATTAACGGTAATTTATGGCTTGGCGCCATCTCCATTTTTGGCTGTACGAGTATTACAGCAACTTGCAAAGGATTATGAACATGTGTATCTTAATGCAGCTAGAGTTATTAAATAAAATGTATATGTGGCTTGTTGCGATACTATTCACGAACTTTTTAATCTTCAATCGAAACTTGTACAATTACTTTAAATGTGTAATTTCAACTTACGTAAATGGAGTTCTAATTGTCATCCTTTAATGCAAATTAAACCAGAAGCTGATAGTGAATTTAGAGCTAAAGAACTTAAGTTTAAAGCAATAGTTAGAATCCTGGCACTGATGATTTATTTTTAAATACAAGTAAATACAATATGAGAATAAACCTACTAAACGTGATCCATTAGGTTTTGTATCACCATTGTTACATTATTCAAAATGTTATTTCAAGAAACTTGGGTCAAAGGATTGGGTTTTGATGATGATTTAAATCAAAAATGGCAAAGATGTATATGCGAATTACAAATGCTAACAAATATACGAAATTCTCGATGTATATCGAATCCTTATGCATCAATAGAATTGTTTTATTGATGCTTCATGAGATGAAATCGCTGCTGTAGTTTATAGTCCACATGAAAAGGGACGGGCGTCTTATTGTGCTGCCTTCTATGTTAATCGAACATAATCTTTATAACTGCAATTAAACACATTATTACGACAGAAGACCATATTTTAAAGAATCTGAAGGGTGTTGGGGTAGACCCAGGGCCAAACAGAGTTCAATTCAAAGACAATAAAAAAATTACAATTTTATTGAATTTACCTATCTATTTTGTACATTAGAAAGAGTTCGACGTTTGTTATAACTGTGAATAGTAACGGGTACCATGAACGCTGTTTATGCCTTATGTAAGAGTTAATTCTAATGGGTGCAATGAACGCCACCTATGTCTATGTAACTGTGATTGGTAACGGGTGCAATGAATCGTTGCCTACGTCTATGTAAGAGTTTATTTATACAATATTAGAGAGGATGAATCGTCTCTCGTGTTGTCTGTGCCTGTGTAAACGTTAATTAAGGTAGAGAGAAAGGATCAACTCTTGTACCTGTGCTATCTGTATAATCTTGACTGTATTAGAGAGGACGAATCAACTCTCGCACCCATGCTGCCTGCTTAGTGAAACGTACTCTGGGTTGCCCCAGTTTATAACCGGGGTAGCTTCAGGGATTTTCCCAGGATTCTTTCCAAGAAAATTTATATTTACAGAGATTCGGGTTTATTTTGGAAGGCAAATTTTTCTTTATTTTCCTTTGTTGCTGTTTACGGTATTACGATTACGAGAATTCTAGCAACTGACTCAATTAAGAAAAACACATTGTCTTTCTGTGAACTAAGTTATGTGAGCAATGCTTACTACTTTGTTAGTTACAATGCGTTCCCTAAAAGCCTGTTGTATTGCGGCTATGGTGGCACACCTTAACGGCACAACTTCGAGCCACTTAGTGTATTGGTCAATATGCACCAATAGCATATTATGGCCTCGTTTGGATCGGAGTAGCGGCCCCATTTAGCCTGCCCAAACCGCGCACCATGGCTCATCTGGCAACCACGATAACATCTTAGGGTGATTTTTGCTAGCTGATCTTATGGCGCTGACAGGAGTCACGATGTACCACTTTGGCATAATCTGGTACAATACATCTGCCGTACCTAGACAGCGGCTCAGCTCTTTTAGATTCTCTAGCGGTTTGACGTTCCTACCTTATCTGGATCAGTAGCAATGCCCTCTTGAGTTACCAGATGGTCCACATATTTAAGCTCCTTTTTAAAAAATTAGCACTTTTCATGGTTGTTCTACCCTCTACGTATTGACCACTATGATGTCATTCAGGTAAACAAAAGCAAACGGGTCCATATCGAGGCCAATAACTTGATTTAAGGCACGTTGAAAATTTGCTGAGGGGAGCGTATGCCAAATGGCATTACCTTCCATTTAAAAAGGCCTCGACCCGGTCCCGTGAACGCTGTATACTTCCTGCTGGACGGATGTAGTGGTTTTTCAAATCAATGGTACTAATGCACTTAGCCTCCCGTAGCTTATCGAGTATTTGATCAATCCGATCGTGCATTCAAGACCACTTAGTCAATGCACAAACGCCATTCCCCGTTTTTCTTTGGCGCCAACACTTTTGGTGTGCTATACGGGCTCTTCGATGGTTCGATGCAGTTTGAAAATAATAATTGTTCGATTTCGGCATTGATAATAGATTTCATTGCCGGGTTGGTAGCGTAATTTTATGGGGACGGTGGTAGCGTAATTTTATGGGGACATCATCTTTCATGAGTATTATATGCTAATTAACATTTAATACCCCTAACATTTCATCGAACACTGCTAACTCCTTTTCCAGGAACTGTTTTACTACCCTGTCATCGATTGCATTTATAGTGACCATGTAAAATCCTGAGTTACCTGCATTGCCTTCGGTAATACGTAAAGTCTGGCCTCCAGACTCAAGCTTTGCGTTTGCCTTTGCCAGAAAATCGATTCCGAGCTTCAGGTCCATGGTAGATTCGAGAACCATTAGGTCGATTTCGGATATACTACTTCCAAATTTAATTTTCACTCTTCATGTGACCGAGCCACATCTTCTACAAGGGGTATTGGGCATTGGGCTTTTATCCGGATTATGTCGTGTTGTTGCTCTATTAGTGGTTATCGTCTGTGCTTGATTCATCCGAGTGTTTCGTGGGTTAGGTGGCGGAGAGTCGGTACAGATATCCTCGTACTTTTCGGCCAGTTCGATCAGTTGATCAATGCCAGTGAGAGTATGGTGTCCAATAAAATGTTAGTATTCACGGCGACTGTTGCGATATACCCGCTCAATTTTCTGTTTGTGTATTTGTTTCGCGTTTGTGTATTTGTTGTGTCTCAGTAGGTCTTGCATTAGTAGAGCATAATATTTAAATTTTTCGTTTGGTTGTTGGCACCTCTGACGCACATAGTCATCCAGTCGTTCGTACAATCTTCCGTGCAAAAAGAACTTCAGGAAGTCCTCTGTAAATTCTTCGGTACTTGCCCATGCCTTACCCGTTAGTATTTCCGGTAATACCCTTGGTACCAAAGATGTTGAAATCTCATAAATTTCAGCCAATTCCTCCAGCCGCTCTATGAATGCCAAGGGGTCACCTTCACCATCAAAGCGTATGGTCCACTTTCTCACCTTGTTTATAGCATCAGCGCAACACATATTTGTTCGTACATCTTGCTGGGGGTTTGATAAACGTGAAACAGCACCAGTTTCAGGTGTTGGAATTGTTTGCAGTACGCGTGGTAAGAAGAGTGTATCTAACTCTGCTAATCGCACTTTAATAGCTGGTTCCAGATAGGTGTGGTTGACAATTCTCCAATTCTTCCTTGCAGGCAGAGTATATCCAACCGGTACGCACCATCCTTTTTGTTTGTTTAAGCGAGGTGTATTAAATGCTGATTTGGCTCGATTCGATGTTTAGCGATGCCAAATGCGTTTATACCAAATATGATGGTGTTGCTAGTTGCCTTTCAAATCCCGAGTCCCTATTCAGGCGCCACTTAAAACGTTCTCTGGATTATCCCAGTTTATAACCGGGATGGCTTCAGGGATTTCCACAGGGTTCTTTTCCTAGAAAATTTATATTTACCGAGATTCGGGTTTATTTTGAAAGGCAAATTTTTCTTTATTTTTATTGCTGTTTA
This sequence comes from Crataerina pallida, assembly GCA_949710015.1. Lineage (NCBI taxonomy): Eukaryota > Metazoa > Arthropoda > Insecta > Diptera > Hippoboscidae > Crataerina > Crataerina pallida. The sequence goes on from OX453289.1 coordinate 15,407,968, forward strand.
CGGTAGGAGAATTCTAGCAAGACTGACTCAATTTTATTTTCTCACATCAAGAAAAACACATGGCCCTTCTATGAACAAAGTTATGTGAGCAAAACCAACTACTTTTGAATGATACAGTAATAACTAAAATCCTTACAAAACTAGGCCTACTTAAATTAGATATTAGAATATTACATTATTAAACATGATTAATCATTGTTATTCTTTCCATTTGACCTAGGTCATGGATTTTTGCATCCTTACGAATCAACTCTGGTGCCTATGCTGCCTGCATAAACCTTAGCTATATTAGAGAGGACGAGTCAACTCTCGTGCCTATGCCGTCTGCGTAAACCATACCTGTGTCAGTGAGGACGAATCAACTCTCGAACCTATATTGCTTGCGTAAACCTTAGCTATGTCAGAGAGGACGAATCAACCCTCGTACCTAGCGAAATATTAACTAAGGTAGAGGAGACGAATCAACTCTCCTACTTAAGTCCCTATATGACCTACCTATTATTAAGCTTGCCTAAAACTAGCTAATTTACTGTGCGCTGAGCGGCCAGTGGCTACGCTTTTGCATGTTTGTTTGTAAGAGCTTGTTGAAAGCTTTGCATCACTTAAGCTGATCTAGTTACATGTGACTTATAACTAATTAATGCAGGGTTACTTAGACGTATTTTTCTTAGAGCCAAAAAAACTAAACATATTCATAAGAAAAGAAATAAAATAAAACATATTCAACTTATGGAAAAAAAGAAATAAAGGGAAAAGCAAGTAAAAATATTATAGTCGGTCAAGCTCGACCATTAAATACTCTACATTACTTGATAAATTATGCAATTTAATTTTTTTCTTTGTAAAATAGGGTATAATGAAAATTTTTATTTTTCTATACCTACTTGTATTTTCAAAAATTTCAAATTGACACATGTCAGAAATTTTTTTTATTTTTGTTTGTTTAATGAAATAAAAAAAAAAAAATTTAAATATGGGAAGGGGTTCTAAAAATGGGCCAATCTGGTTCATTTTTAATAAGGTTTACCTTTGGGCCAATACATGTCCTTCTTCCAAATTTCATCAAAATATCTCAAAAAATGCCTACAGGTCGCATTGCGCACAAATTTAGATGGACAGACAGGCGAACAAGCAGACAGACGGTCATGGTTAAATCGATTCAGATTTTGATTCTGAATCGATCGGTATAATTGAAGGTGGGTGTGGCATTTGCCGTTTGGGAGTTACAAACATCCGCACAAAATTAATATACCGTCTTCCACAGGGTCTTGCAAAGTATAAAACAACAGTGGATGATGTAAGATGATTGTGTGATGGAAATTTTCTTCTGTAAAATTTCCTCATCACACTACTTCCTCCTTCCGGTAGAAATTTCGTTTCGGATGAGAATCTACACGTTCCACCTTATTACCGCTTTTTACCCCTTGAATTGTATAAAATCTTTTGGCCCGTGAACGCATTGGCAATCGTGTACCCTGAGGAGGCATGCTTCTAGTTCCAAACGAATCGTAGGGGACGTAGGGGATTCATAGATAAATATTGGCCCGCGTGGGTGGCTGGTGATTGGGGTTTTGCTTGTTTGTTTCTAGAGCACCCCGGAGGTGTCCTTGGTTTATCTGTTAATATTCGATACGGCCGGAACGGACTAAGCATTGGAGGTGGCTGTTGATGATTAAATACAGGTGTACGTTCACGTCGTCTATGATGTGCGTCTGTGGAACTTGGCGGTTGAGGGCCTGGTTGTCATCTTCTGAAACACCCCGGAAGTATCCATGGTTTGGTTGTTGCTATTCAGCACGGCTGGAATAGACTAAACGTAACTCGTGCTACAGTATGTTTATGAAGTGGCTGAGGAGTGGTGTTATCGCTCGACTAAGTATCGAACTGTTTGTTCCTTGTAGTGACGTTATACGGTTGAATTTGGATTCCCACATCTTGTGTTTTGGCACGTGTTCGTTGGTACTCCTTGTAATGTGACACCTGCGCAGGTCAATGAGGCATCAAAAATTGACGAAATTTAGGAATGACAGCTCTTTCTGCTGGTCTCCGAAATGAACGCTAATTCTTCTCGATTAACCATCGGCTATAAGGAAACTCAAATTGGTGCATTCACGCCGACCCGATATGCCCATTCTGGATAATGATACAACTTGTGGTTCCTGTATCAATCATGGCATTTATAGGCGTGTTGTCGATCAGAATACTAGTTAAAATCTTGTTGCTGTTGAAAGATGACGGCAGTTTTCCAGGAATTGTAGCCCGCATCCACATTCTTATGGTATTTGTCTGCGTTGCTGTTGAGCGGCCTGAGATGTCGTTGGTTGCTGTCTACAGTCACGAGTTCTAACTCCTATTGTACCACATACCCAGCAGAATAAATGGTTTGTGTGCCCTTGGTTGCCACATATACCGCAAGCGGTATTAGGGTTTAAAATGTTGTTAGCTGTTGGAGCAGGATTTCGGTTGGCTTGATTACTCAGTATTCTTGGCATAACGCAGACTCCTGCGTTATACTTTTCAAATCGCCAGCTAATTCCAGTAGCTCTGACAAAGATTCGGAATCGCGTCTTCGGATGTACCAACGAGCTCATTGTTGTATATCCTTGCCAGTTTGTCTTATTTTGACAAATCAGGGTATCGCATTAATTCCTGTAATGCGAGAGAATAGTTTTAGAAAGATTCATTAGGTCGTTGTGTGCAGGAGCGGATGTCATCGCTGAGGTTTTCAAAGAAGCTTGATGGGAGAAAAAACTTGAGAAAATCCTATTTAAACGAGCTACAAATGGTCCAATGTTGTTCTGTACCATACCAAAACTTTACCTCGTAGAAATTTGGGCATTGCTGTTGGTAGCTCATCAAATGGCACATCATATGCGATTGCCATATCTTCAATATTGTCCACAAACAGGAAGGTATATACTCCCCCTTCATTATGGTTGTCCCACTCATGAATAATGCTTATCAATGTAGTGCGTGGATCCAACTGGTTCGAATTTGGGGCATTTTGCAAGTGTTCGCATTGTATTGTAAAAATATTATCTATTTTTCTTTCTAGCAGCCTATCTATCAATCTAATTGACTATCTAGCTATCAGCCTATCTTATCAGCATAATGTTATGGTTTTGATCTATCTATCTATGTAACTGATTGGTATTTTATCACGATGTCGAACGTCATTATGTATGTACAAGGACGCACACGTTGTACGTCCCTGATCGGACGCCACTTTGTAAAGAATCTGAAGGGTGCTGGGGTAGACTCAGGGCCAAACAGAGTTTAATTCAAAGACAATTTATATGTATAGCCTGCACCACCCTGTGGAAAAGGGTATATTAAGTTTGTGCGGATGTTTGTAACTTCTAAACGTCAAATGCCACACCCACCTTCAATTATACCGATTGATTCAGAATCAAAATTTGAATCGATTTAACCATGTCCGTCTCTCCGTCTGTCCATCCCCATATGAGGTCCTATGATTTTTTTGAGGTATTTCGATGAAATTGTTACATAGATATGTATTGGCCTAAAAATATACCCTTTTAAAAATGGATAGGATCGGACCATTTTTATAAGCCCTTCCCATATAAAATTTTTTTGACATATTGAAATTTTTAAAAATACAAGTAAGTATAAACAAATAAAAAATTTTTTTAAACCCTGCTCTTCCAAATACAAAAATTAAATTGAATAATATGTCATGTGGTGTAGAGTATTTGATAGTCGGGATTGACCGGCTATAATATATTTACTTGTTTTAAGATAAAATATGACAATTTTATTTAATTTAGTTTTATACCCTCCACCTCAGTGATGAGGGTATACTAATTTTGTTCTTCCGTTTGCAACACCCAGAAGGAGGCGTCAGAGACCCTACAAAGTATATGTATTCTTGATCAGCGTCAAAAACTGAGTCGACTTAGACATTTATGTCCGTGTGTCCGTGTGTCCGTCTGTAAGCGTAAATTTGAGATATTGAGCTGAAATTTTGTACAGTCACTTTTAGTTTATGCTCGCAGATCGCTATTTGAAATGGGCAAATTCGGTAAAGAGCCACGCCTACAATCAACAAAAATCTATCTATCTACCACAAAAATTAAGCTATAAAGTTGAAATTTAGTATGTACATCTATAAATATTAGTTTCATCGATGTGCCGAAAATGGGCGTGGTCCGATAACATACACGCCCACAATCAATATAAATCTTTATATTTGCCACAAAAGTTGATCTACGAAGTTTAAATTTGGTGTGCAAATACATAGTTATGCCATCCATTGATGTGCCTAAAATGGGCGTGGTCGGTTAACATACGCGCCAACAATAAACACAAACCTTTATATCTACCACAAAAATTAACCTATGATCCTGAAATTTGGTACACCTATTTATAGAAATCCCATTCATCAATGTGCCGAAAATGGGCGTAGTTCGATAATATACACGCCCACAATCAATATAAATCTTTATAATTGCCACAAAAGTTGATCTACGAAGTTGAAATTTGGTATGCAAATACATAGTTATCCCAACCATTGATGTGCCTAAAATGGGCGTGGTCGTTTAAAAGACGCGCCCACAATAATCATAAATCTTTATATCTACCACAAAAATTAACCTATGACCCTGAAATTTGGTACACGTATTTATAGATATCCCATCCATCAATGTGCTTAAAATGGGCGTGGTCGGTTACTAAGTCCACCCACAATAAACAAAAATCTATTTATCTGCCACAAAAATTAAATTATAAACTTGAAATTTAGTATGTACGTAGTATGTACGTATGTACGTATGTAGTATGTACGTATGTATAAATATTAGCTTCATAGATGTGAAAAAATGAGCGTGTTATAATTTTTAAAATTTATAAAACATCAATTTCAATATCATCAATTCAAAAAATTTAAAAAGATCCATAAATATTTAGGCGTTACATGTAGGAGCAATTGTACATTACCAAATAAAAATACATACATATGTATAAACAATAAAAATTTTATAGACAAGGCATCGTGTTTACCGCTTTATATATCTCAGTTTTAAAATTTAGAATATCAAATAAAATTTTTAATGAAAAATACTTAAAATAAAGTAACATGATGCACGATCAGGTACATATACTTATAGTTTGCAAGTACAGGATACAGGCTGTTAGAAATCAGGTACATAAATGACTATTAGGTAAAGTAGCCCATGCGAAAGCAGGTAAAATGGTACAATATATAAGTCTTCAACACGAAATATAGACCTCAGAAGTACAATAATAATTGAACTGTTGAGTTCACATTAAAGTGCAAAAAAATATTATATTTACAAACATTATTTCAATATGCCCTTATTACGTATTACATCATCTCGACAAAGACGTCTGAGAAATATACAATCTGTGAGGAGGTTTGGGGATCAAAGTTTGGAGAGAGACAGAATTGAATTCTCAGCGTATATTAGCAAGAAGAAGTGATCCTGAATATCGCGAAGAGGAAAGGCGAAGAGACCAAAGCGCACATATTGTTAGAAGAAGAAGTTCAAGGTATCGCATTATGGAACAACAAAGGAATACTGTACAACACATAAACCGTCGCGGCAATGAAAGTTATCGAGTGCTTGAACGTCGGAGAAATGCCTTAACACAAAGGATTAGGAGGGAAGATAATGGAAGACGCAATAGAGAACAACAAGTTAATACTGCCCAGCATAGGCGCCATCGAGAAAACGAAGTCTTTAGAAGGAGTGAAAGGCTGAGAAATGCATTAACACAAAGAAATAGGAGGGAGGATGATGGAACCCGCGCTAGAGAACAACAAATTAATACTGCCCAGCATAGGCGCCATCGCGAACATGAAGTGTTTAGGACAATTGAAAGGCTGAGAAATGCCTTAACACAAAGGATACGGAGAGAAGATGAGAGTCGACGCGCTAGAGAACAACAAATTAATACTGCCCAGCATAGGCGCCATCGCGAAAACCAAGTTTATAGGAGAAGTGAAAGACTAAGAAACGCCTTAACACAAACAATACGGAGAGAAGATGAGGGAAGACGCGCTAGAGAACCACTAGTTAATACTGAATAGCATAGGCGCCATCGCGTACATGAAGTGTTTAGGACAATTGAAAGGCTGAGAAATGCCTTAACACAAAGGATACGGAGAGAAAATGAGAGTCGACGCGCTAGAGAACAACAAATTAATACTGCCCAGCATAGGCGCCACCCCGAAAACGAAGTCTTTAGAAGGACTGAAAGGCTGAGAAATGCATTAACACAAAGAAATAGGAGGGAGGACGATGGAACCCGCGCTAGAGAACAACAAATTAATACTGCCCAGCATAGGCGCCATCGCGAACATGAAATGTTTAGGACAATTGAAAGGCTGAGAAATGCCTTAACACAAAGGATACAGAGAGAAGATGAGAGTCGACCCGCTAGAGAACAACAAGTCAATACTGAACAGCATAGGCGCCATCGCGAAAACCAAGTTTATAGGAGAAGTGAAAGACTGACAAACGCCTTAACACAAACAATACGGAGAGAAGATGAGGAAAGACGCGCTAGAGAAGAACTAGTTAATACTGAACAGCATAGGCGCCATCGCGAAAACCAAGTTTATAGGAGAAGTGAAAGACTGAGAAACGCCTTAACACAAACGATACGGAGACAAGATGAGGGAAGACGCGCTAGAGAACAACTAGTTAATACTGAACAGCATAGGCGCCATCGCGAAAATGAAGTTTATAGGAGAAGTGAAAGGGTGAGGAATGTATTAACACAAAGGATTAGGAGAGATGACGATAGAAGGCGTGCTTTAGAGCAACATATTAATACTGAAGAGCACAGGCAACGTCGAGGAAATGAAATATATAGAAGGAGTGAACGCCAGAGATTTGCCATAGCACAAAGAATTAGAAGAGAAGATGGTGGAATGTATGTTAGAGAGGTTAGCTCTAATAGAACACTTCGGTCTAGAACACACCGTGCTAATGAGGTAAATAGGCTCAGAACTAACAATCGACAAAATTTGTTGAATAGACAAAGAATGCAGACCATGACACCTGACACTAGAATTGAATATTTATTAAGTGAAACCCAAAGACACACATCTCGACTATTGAGTGAATATGACAATAGTGTAAAGAATGGTCCGACTTGTGTTTGTGTTTGTTGTGGTGGACTGTGGTTTACGTCACAAGTAAAGTTTTTATCTAAAGAAATAGTTACAAGCCAACATGTCCACTTAAGTTGTGTATTCTTCCTGACTGATATTTTTCCATCCGAAGATGACCGTTATACTTTTTGCAAAACATGTCATTCTGCAGTTCGATCTGGTAATATACCGACACTATGTTTATCCAATGGTCTTCACTTTCCCACTATACCAAACGAACTAAAGGACTTGACAACTCCTGAAGAGAGATTCGTTGCTCCCAGAATACCGTTTATGAGAATAGTGTCCTTAGGTTATAACAGACAGTGCGCGATACGATGTGCAGTCGTGAACGTCCCGATTTCACTTGATAGAACAATAACCGTCCTTCCGAGATCTGAAGATCAGACAGAAGTAATACAAGTTTATTTGAAGCGTCGGTTGCAATATGACCGCAGTTTTATGACAGAGACTCTACGACCGGCAAAGACATTTAGAGCCGCAGAGTATTTAATTAACACAGACTTATATAGGACGCACAAAATTTCTATTTCTAATGAATGGCTGAACAGAAGACAGTCGAATGAGATAATGCCGTTTATTGCCAACGAAGAAGACAGAAATATAGTTCAAACTTGTTTAAACAATAACACAACCAATGATGACGTAGATGAATTAAATCCACAGGAGACCCTTTTAGACAATTTACAAATAGAAAATGTACCATTAGGTAGGATTTCTATAGCGCCTGCAGAGGGCAACAGACCATTAGACTTACTTATGGATGAAGACGCCGAGGAGTTGTCCTTTCCCACAATTTATTGTGGAATTAAACGAAGTTCAGTTACAACTTTAGGGAAAGTTATAAGATCAGAAGTTAGAAGATATGACAGACGATGCGCCAGAGTAGACAAAGTTTTATATTCGTACAAAAAATTAGAAACATCGCGCATAAAGGATAGTATATCGATCTGCTTAAGGAAAAGAATACGTTAAAATTCTGTTACTGCGCGAAATATGTTAGACGATCATTTTGTTCAAAACTTAGTACAGCATGACGACGGATATCATATTCTCAAAGGACTTATGTATTCACCCAGTCATTGGGAATCTGAAAAAAAGAAAGTTCTGGCAATGATTCGGCAATTTGGATTGCCAACTTTTTTTATCACATTGTCCGCAGTCGAATCACAGTGGTCTGAATTAATTGTTATTTTGGTGAAAGTTTTAGAAAAACGGGATATATCAGAAAACGATGTTCATAATTTAACAACGCAAGAAAAATATAATTTAATAAGGTCCGATCCGATTACATGTTCACGCTACTTCGATCAACGTGTCCGTCATTTATACAAACTTTTTAAGTGTGATGGTGGTGTATTTAACTCTCATAAAGTTATAAAGTATTATTGGAGAATAGAATTTCAGCAAAGAGGCTCTCCTCATGTACATGGAGTATATTGGTTAAAAGACGCACCACATATAACATTGACAGATGAACGTACATTCCCTGCGGTAACAGAATTTATTGACAAATATATCAGTACAAACTCGTCTGAGTCCGGAATATGAAATTTCATAAATTATCAAATGCATAGGCATAGTAATACATGCCAAAGAGAAATATCGGGACAAAGGATTTGTAGATTCAAAATGCCTCATCCGCCAATGCCAAGAACAGAAATACTATTTCCGCTGTCCGAAGAATCCGAAAATATTCAAAGACATCGTGTTAATTATGAAAAAGTATTTCATTTTTTAAATACTAGGGAATCTGAGTCAGATATTTATAATATTGACCAATTTGAACAATTTTTGTCTGACGAACGCATTAATATGAGCTACGAGGACTACATTTTTGCCCTAAGGTTTTCTATTAAAAAACCACAGATATTTTTAAAACGCCGACCGAAGGACATATTTATAAACGCCTTCAATCCAACTATTTTGAAGTTACATCGCGCTAACATGGACATACAGTACATTTTGGACGCTTACGGTTGTGTATCATATATAGTGAACTATATAAATAAGTCAAATAGGGGAGTTTCGCGACTATTGCAGGAGACAATGAGGAAAACTCATACAGAGAATTATACTGTTTACGTATACGTATATACGTATGTATACGTTTACAGCACATTGGCAATAAATTTATAAACGCGTCCGAAGTGTCCGCTCAAGAAGCATCCTACAATATTTTAGGTATGCATATATCCGAATGTAGTAACACAGATGTTTTCATAAATACATTCCATCCAGATAGGAGAGTCCGAATGGTAAAATCTACGCAAGAATTAGAAAGACTACCAACAGAATCGACTGATATTTTTAAAAGTAATTTATTAGACTATTACCAACATCGTCCTCACAGTCTTGAAGACATCTGTCTAGTCAATTTTGCTGCCAATTATGTGTTTTCAAAAACACGCAGATCTTCGATACGCCAAAGACGAGAAAATGAAGATATAGATGACAACGAAGACGTAACAGAGTATAGTGGAGTTGGTCTCCAACTTTTAAATAACTTTGTATATATTTATAAACGAAGGAATTCAACTATTCTTCGATTTGCAAAATCAAATATGGATACATCCAGGGCAGACTATTTCAGACAAATGGTTATGTTATATTTTCCGTGGCGTAATGAAGTAACAGACATTTTAGAAAACGACAACGAACAAACATGTTCTTCACATAGAGACTTGATAATGACAAATTAACAACAATTCGAAAAATTTTCGGTAAACGAATTGGAAAACGCTTTAGAGGAAATTCAGAACGATAACGATGGCAATTCTGAAAATGAACCAACCCGACAAGACAACATTGCTGCATCGCAGTTATTAGATGAAGAATCCAGAGCTCTGGCTATGCCAGAGATTGATAGAGACATAAATATACTTAATATAGACGAAGAAGAAAATGACGATCAGAGTGAAGGTGTCCGTTTAATAAAACTCCCTCCATTAGTAAATGTAGAGGATTTGTTAATATCCGTAGGGTCTCTGAATAAAAAGCAACGGATATATTTCCAACATGTACTGTACAAGATAAATAGAAAAGAAGTGCTGTATGAATTTGTGGGAGGTGGCGCGGGTGTAGGTAAAAGTCGCTTGATACAAACAATATATCAGGCAATAACACAACGCTTTAATTCTCTTCCTGGATCCAATCCAGATCTCCCAAAGGTTTTGCTAAGTGCACCAACGGGTAAAGCAGCATTTGGAATTGGAGGATATACTCTTCACTCCCTTTTCTCTTTGCCTGTAAATCAGTCGTCCGGAGAAATTCGTCCCTTAAGTTACGATACAGTTAATTCACTTATTGCTAAACTGATTGAAGTAAAACTTATTATTATAGATGAAGGGTCGATGGTTGGTTCTAAAATGTTAGGTTTCCTGGACTCAAGACTAAAACAAATATTTAAAACTACAGAGGCTTTTGGTGGTATTCCAATTATTGTCTTCGGTGATTTAAAACAACTTCCACCTGTAGGTGACCGTTGGATTTTCAATCCAAAACCAAATAATCCCTATGGAGGTATAATAGGACGTGGGCTTTGGGATATGTTCGACTTTTATGAATTAGACGAAATAATGCGGCAAAGAGACGACAGGACTTTTGCAATTGCATTAGATAACATGGCAGTTGGACAAATGAATCCTGAAGACATAGATTTAATTATATCAAGGACAGTGAATTTACATACAGAAGTCCCTTTGTATGCTATTCATTTATTTTGGTCTAATAAGGAAGCTGAAACATATAATATACAGCGTTTAGCACAGATATCGACGGAAGTGCATATTTCTAGAAGTTATGACATTATTAAGGCTGACTCTCTAAGTGAACAACAAAAACAGACAATTTTAAATACAATTAAGAATTTTAAAACGTCGGAGACTCAAGGACTTCTCACAGAACTTACGTTAAAGACATCGGCTAAATATATGCTGACAGTAAATTTTGACACTGCCGATGGACTCGTTAACGGTGCAACAGGACTTTTAATGGCAGTAGACATAAGTCAGGAAGCCGTATCGACACTTTGGATTCTATTTTCTAATAGGGACGTTGGCTCTCAGGCAAGAAGAAAAAAGCCTCATAATTCTGAACCTCTATGGACTCCTATTGAAAAACATAACAGATTATTTCAATACAGACGTAACGTACAAATTAATATTGATAGGAGACAATTTCCGGTAGTTCCAGCAGAGGGTATTACGATTCATAAGAGTCGGGGAACTACTTACAACAAAGTTGTAGTCCATCTTGCAGATAGAATAAATAAAGCTGCAATGTATGTAGCTTGCAGTCGAGCTACTAGTACATCAGGATTGTTCATAATTGGACGTTTCACCCCTCCAAAACAATTTTCTGACACTGACGTTGTCAAAGTCGAACTTGACCGGCTCCGAACAGAAAGATTTTTATGTCCGTCACCTAATGTATGCGCAAACACAAAAATATATTACCAAAATATACAAAGCCTTAACGCTCACCACCAAGACTTATTCAGTGATAGATATATAAGAGATATAGACGTTTTATGTCTTGTAGAGACATGGACTTTTTTGTTGGACGACTGTTCTGTTGAAGGATTTTGTACTTTAGCAAGAATTAATGGATCCGATAGCCTTCCTCGACAAAAGCGTGGAATAATAGTTTACATAAAGTCCGACCTGAGTAGTCAAGCGAAAGTTTTGTTCAAGCGAAATTATAGTTCTGGGTCCGCTACTTTACAAATAATAGCTTTCCGTTTTAAAACAATGTGCGTTATCACTTTATATAGAAATTCCACATTTTCCGAAACAACATTTAGTAATTTACTCATGGAGGCAGTAGGTACTGTATATACTATGGGTGAAACATTCGAAAAACTTCTTGTTATTGGTGATTTTAATATATGTAGGGCGACAAATAGCAGTTTAATGGAAAGGAACTTAATTAATGAGGGCTTTTGCTCTATGTTAGAAAAGACGGAAACGACTACAGTTGGATGTACGCAAATAAACTGGGCATTTGGCAAAGTTTTAAGTGGGGCGGTGGAAGCAAAAACGTACAATACGGTGCACAGTTACTACGACGGCATTATTTTAGGAATAAGTTAATTTATATTAGGATAAGAATTTTATAGATTTACCCATTATTGTTCATATGTTGTATTGTATATTTTTTAGTTTAGTAAAAAAGGATTCATAAAAAATTAACTAATCAAAATTTTAAATAAAGTGCATATATAATTTTTTTTTAAACATAATAATTATATATAGATAGATGAATATGGAAAATATGAAATTTCATTTGTGAAATTATTAGTTCTTGAGTTGATCAATATTGGTCTTTTGCTCATCAACAGTATGGATATATATTTTTATGTTTGTTTCGATCGAATTATTTGGCAAATAGGGTAACTTTTCAAAAACCAATTCATATGGCGTATAGTTCGTCGTAACATGAGGTGTCGTGTTGTAAGCAAAACAGTAGTATGGTACTCATTTATCCCAATTATTATTGTCAGTGAAAGCTGACATAAATTCATTTAGCATTCTATGATTTCTTTCTACAATTCCCAGAATTTGGTGGTGATATGGGGTAGAAAAGATTTGTTTAATATTCAATAGTTCGCAAACATTTCTTAGGAGTTCGTTTGTAAATTCGGTACCTCTATCGGATTTTAGGACCTTAAAATTACCATATATTAAGTATGAATTGTTCGACTATGGTCTGAGCTATCGTTTTTGCATCTTTTCTAGGTATAAGGTAAGCTATTATATATTTCGTCAGTTCACATTGCATAGTTAATATATATCTAAATCCGTTCGATATTCTTAAGGGTCCAATAATATCTATTTGTACTATTTCAAAACTATTGTTTATGTTATTACTTGCTTTTCTTGTGTGTGTCGCACTTGTTTATTTAGTTTGAATCTGTGCAGTTGTTTATAAAATGTTTTTTATAATTTTATTACTGTTTTTCCATATGTATCTCTGCTTCTGTTTAAGTTGTGTTTTTCGTACACCTAAATTTCCCCCATTCGCAATTTTATGGTACTCGTCTATTAATTTGTATTGAGTTAATATATCATCTATTCTTTGAGAGTCTTTGTATATTAAAATATTTAATAATTCTCGTTTCTTATTTTTATTTTGTTGCAATTTGTAAAATTTTTCTTTAAATTCATATTCATTTATATATTTAAATATGATGTTATTCTTATTTAATGCTACTTCATATATATATGCTCTTTTTCTACATAGTCTTGATGTCAGCTTCTCCATAATCGAATCTAAATTCGGAGGATTATCACTGCACCTTGTAATAATATTTTCCTTATTTATACTGATTTGAACTTTAGAGCTCTTTTGGCCTTTTCTCTATTCAAACTGTAATTTTCCTAATTTCTTGACATCAGAAATAGATGTGCATTCCCAAACGTAAAGTTTATCAGACTTTGTTTGTGGTAAGCTGTTTTGATTTGTCAATTTAGTAACCGGTTCATTATTTTCATGTTCTTTTGATTTTTGCCCTCTTGTTATCACTTTTATATGCTTAGGTATCATTTCCTTTAGTGCGTCAGAGTCTAATTTAATTCTTGATAGTGCGTCTGCATTTGTATTAGCGGATCCTTTTTTATAAATGATATCGAAATTGTAGTAAGACAAGTCCATTCTTATTCTTGTCATTCTTGATGATGGATTGCTGTGGGTGAAAAGAGAAACTAGTGGTCTGTGGTCTGTTACCACTATAAATCTTCGTCTATATAGATATGGTCTAAAAAATTTTATTGCCCAATGTATGGCTAGTAATTCTTTTTCTATAACTGATTTATTTACATCATGTTTAGATAGTGTTGTGCTTGCGTATAAAATGGGTACATCGTTACCGATTTCCACTTGTGAAAGTAGTGCTCCTAATGGAAAATCGGATGCATTTGTCGTTAGTATGGATGTTTTATCAAAGTCAGGGTATTAGAGTACTGGCGGACTCATTAGTTTTTGTTTCAATAGATTAAAAGATTTTTCACATTCTGGAGACCAAATAAAAGGTTGATTTTTCTTTAGTAATGAATTTAGGCATTTTGAAATTTTTGCGAAATCCTTAGTAGTTGCAGAAAGCTATAAATCTACGTGCTTCGTCTCGATTTTTAGGTGTGGGATAGTCTTTTATAACTTTATATTTTGACCGGTCTGTTCTAATTCCGTCTTTTGTTATTAAATGGTCCAAATATACTAATTCTGGTCGGAGGAATTGGCATTTGCTTGCGTTTAGTTTCAGATTGTATTTTCTTAAACGTGAGAATACTTTGAAGAGGTTTTCGTTATGATGTTGTAAGCTGCATCCAAATATGATTATGTCATCTACATATAAAAATGCGTTAGTATTCAATCCACTTAGAGCTTGTGATGAGGCAATTTCTCAAAGGAAAAAAATTACCATCACACGATCTAAACATTTGCGTTTTCACCCCACAATCTTATTCGTTTCATCCACCAAACTTCATGGAATACTTTTTTTCTCTTATAATAATTGTTAACACTTGAATTACTTACATACACACAATTTTTCATTTTTTTTTTACAATCGTTGCTTCTTCCTTTTTTTAAAATCAGTACACTTTACTAAAATCTACCACATGAACTAAATGAATATGTTTTATTTACTTATCAATAAAATGAATTTGAATATGAATTTCTAGTTTGATTTAACAAGTGAACTATAAATAACGTTAAGCTACTCTGAAATAGTTATAAGTCATATGTTATTAATTTAAGTTAACCCCGGATTAGTCATAGAAAATCATATGTCGCAAAAGATCAGATGTAATTGATGCAAGCTCTTGTCAAAGTTCTTATAAACACACAAAAGCTCGGCCACACGCCTATAAAAGGGCGATCATGACGAAGCAAAGTAGCTAGTTTTTCATAGCTATTCTAACAGGTAGGCCAAGCAGGGTGTTAGGCAAGTAAATACCAAGGGTGGGATTAGCATAGGAAAATAAAAAGGGTAAGAGCGAGTTGATACGTCCTTCTCTACCTCAATACTAGGCAGAGCATAGGGAAAGGTGAAAGCGGCAAGAGCGAGTTGAGACGTCCTCCTGTACCTTAATACTAGGCAGAGCATAGGGCAAGAAAAGGGGGTAAGAGAGAGTTGATAAATCCTCCTCTACCTCAATACTAGGCAGAGCATAGGGAAAGGTAAAAGGGGTAAGAGCGAGTTGATACGTCCTCCTCTTCCTCCATACTAGGCAGAGCTTAGGGTAAAATAAAAAGGGTAAGAGCGAGTTGATACGTCCTCCTCTACCTCAATAATAGGCAAAGCATAGGGCAAGAAAAGGGGGTAAGAGAGAGTTGATACGTCCTCCTCTACCTCAACACTAGGCTGAGTATAAGGCAAGCAAGAGGGGTAAGAGAGAGTTGATATGTCCTCCTCTACCTCAACACTAGGCAGAGCATAGGGCGGTAAGAGAGAGTTGATACGTCCTCCTCTACCTTAGCATTAGGCAGAGTAATAAAACCATATAAAGGTACGAGAGAGTGATCCATCCTCCTCTACCTTAGCGTTAGGAAATCTCACAAAAGTACGAGAGTCGATTTTCCCTCTCTACACAAACTAAATATTTTCTTTTGTCCATTCTATACTCATTTAACATAGGGGAAATTTGATGCGTCCTTTCCCAATAACAATTCACGCTAGTTTTTAAACACACCGAAATATAGCCATACACTCTTCAGGTTAGCTAATACATAAGAAAAAGGCAAAACCAAGGATAAATACTCTTGCATCAATTACAAGAAAGACTTAACTCAGAATTAAATCCATCGCGCACACTAGCAAAGACATCTGAAAATAAGCTCTAGGAATATTCATGATAAGTTGTTCTCTAGCGTAGACAAATCCACCAAAACCCATCCACAATCCATTGTTATTATCTAAATATAGAATCCATAAGCTAATATACAGATTTTAGGTTTAGTCGTCGCATACACTATTATTAATCAAGCTAAGATAACCGTCAAACTTTTGTATGTATGAAATATTGAACACAAAAAAAGGGAATTAGTGAATAAATTGTCATCTTTATTTACATTGAAATAAAATTTTCTTTGAATCGAACTCTGGTCGGCCCTGGGTCTACCCCAGCACCCTTCAGATTATTTACAAAGTGGCGCCCGAGCAGAGACGCACATAATGTGCACCTGAGTACATACAAAAAAGTTTGACGTTAAAAAAAAAAAAACACAAATCCCAAAGTGTAGGAACAAGCAAAAAAAATTAAAACACAAAATCACTGAGCATAGAATTTTGTAAACCAGAACCCACTAGCATAGAAACTTAAAAAAAAAAAAAAAAAACTCTCACTGAGCGTAGAATCTTGAAAAAATTTACTAGGTATAAAAATCTTAGAGAAAAAAAAGTACCAGGCACAGAAAAAAAAAATATTCTAAAAGGTCAAACAGAGAAAAGAAAAACACATACCAACAACGTTGCAACGTTCAACAGAGAAAAAAAAAAAACAACAAAACATTTTTCAACTTGCAAAACAAAAAAAAAAATTATCAACAGAAAATGCCGCAGATACGAACTGGCTTGATTCGCACACAACGCAGAGAAGAATTGATGGCTGTAATGGCAGACTTTGGTCGGGATACATCAGGTACCATCGAAGAGTTACGACGCTCCTTAGCACAATATATAGCAACGGACCACAAGAATGAAGAAATAAGTAAAATATTATACTACCAAGAACAATGCGAGGCGAAGACACAAAATTTATCATTACCAAATGAAATTACCAGCAGGGGTCAGTCACCACAACCAGCAGACAAGATGCAAATGAGTAAAGAGGAACTGGCATATCTTATAGAAGAAATCCAGAAAAAGTTAACGTTTGCCTAGCAGCCAAGTATGATTGAACGAGTACATACAGAGGGTCCTAACAAGGCATTCACAGGCGACAAAAAAGATGTCATGAGTGTTATCTATAAGTGGGACATCCTTTATGAAGGAGGGACAGATACTTTCCAGTTCATAGAAAATGTCGAGGAAATGGCTCTTACGTACGATGTACCATTGGACGCATTACCAACAGCAATACCCAAATTCCTGAAAAGTAAGGCTTTGGTGTGGTACCGAAACAATAACAAACACTGGAGCACTTGGAACTCGTTCAAAGAAGACTTCCTGAAGTACTTCCTCCCGGCAAGATTCTCAACTGTGAAATTCGCTCCCGTACGCAACGCATGAACGAATCCTTCCAAGATTATTCCCTCGCATTTCAGGAGCTGATGCGACACTCAGTCATGACAAACGAGGAGAAATTAACGAGAATTTACAACAACGCATTGCCAGACTACCGTTGGTACATTCGCAGGCGAGATTTCACCACTCTACCAAAACTGATTGAGCTAGCCAACGACATGGAAAGTATCGGACAGACCCCTAAGGGAAGAACAGCAAATAGCCAAGTAAACCGAAATCCTGGCCCGCCAGATAATAAAATCCTGAACCCAAATACCGCCTGCCGAAAATGTGGCAACCAAGGGCATACGTTTGCATTATGCCGGAACTCAAGCCGCCTATTCTGCTGGGTATGTGGTACAATCGGGATCAGGACACGCGATTGCTGTAGACAACAACCAACGACATCCCTGGCCGCACAACAACAGCGCAGACAAACTCCACAAGAGCGAGGGTTCGGGCTACAACACCAGCAAAACCCACTATTATGCCCTATATTATCGTGCAGCGACAATAAGATTTCATCCAGCATACTAATCAGTGCAACACCACTAAAAGCCATGATCGATACTGGGACATCGAGTTGCAATATTAGCCAGTCATTCATTACCAGGATGAGCATAACCGGTCGACGCGAAAACACCAATTTAAGTGTCCTTATGGCCGACGGCTCTGCAAAAAGGATTAGTGAAACCATGTATTGCCTTGTCCAATTTGGAAATCAGCAAAAGGAACTTCCATTCTTAGTCATGCCTAACTCAATTGAGGAGGTCATCCTGGGTATGAAATTCCTGTCCCTATTCAACACCTCATTAACATGTGCTGGGACCACCCTAAAATGCAAAGAGCGACCATCCGATGCCAACGATAACCCATACGAAAATATTATCAATATGCTCCACCAAACAAACCACAAGGTAACCAACGTAACTTATTGTCCCATAATACAGCAAGTTCAAACAACATGTACTTTAACACTTGAAGTGGACAGGACAAGCATTGAACCAGAGACTAATGCTTCTGAGGAACGACGAGTTAATGACTCGCCCCGAACGAAAGGTACCGAACAAGCCAAAATTGCCAGATTCTTGGAGGAAAAGTTGGCCAAATTCAATTTAACAACAGGTATAACCCATCTCATAATACACAAAATTCACATGACGGACGATCGACCAATCAAAATACGCTACCAACAACGCAATCCAGCTATGCAATCAATCATCCACTCCGAAGTCGACAAATTGTTAACAAAAAATCTAATCGAGCCATCTCACAGTGCATACTAATTTTCGGCGGTACCAGTAAGGGAAAAGAATGGAACATGGAGGCTCTGTATTGATTACCGCCAATTAAATAAACGATCTCACGAAGTCTAGACCTGTTGAGGGAACCTAACTTCATCACCAGCCTCGATTTGGAAAACGGATATTGGCCAGTTCCCATGGACAGTGACAGTCGAAAATACACCGCTTTTACCATCCCCGGCAAAGGCTTATATCAATGGAAAGTGAAGCCATTCGGTCTTCAGACGGCACCGGCAACCTTCCAACGACTGCTTGACCAAATCATCGGCCCCGACTTAGAACCTAGGGCGTTCGCCTACTTAGATGACATAATTGTAATTGGCCGTACTCTTGAGGAACACATGGAGAATCTGTGTGAGGTATTCCGGCGGCTAAGAAACGCAAATCTGAGAATTAACACTGAAAAATGCGAGTTTTTTAGGAAAGAACTAAAAAAAGGAGAGACACTGGAAGTGGACAGACGCTCAACAAACAGCATTCGACGCGTTGAAAAGAAAATTGACTGAGGCCCCGGTACTCACATGTCTTACAAATAGATGCCAGCAACGTCGGCTTTAGCGCCGTGTTAACCCAACAAACGCCAGAAGGAGAAAAGGTTATAGCCTACGCAAGCAGACACTTAAATAAGGCAGAAAGGAACTACAGTGTTACCGAACGAGAAGGTTTAGCTATTGTATGGGGAATCCGAAAAATGCGTCCCTACCTGGAGGGATATAAGTTCACAGTGATCACCGATCATCTATCGTTGAAATGACTAAATACTATTAATAGACCCACCGGAAGACTAGCTAGATGGGCCCTGGAATTACAGCAATATAACTATGAGGTAACCTATCGTAAAGTAAAAACAACGTAGTCGCGGAAACTTTATCCCGACAGCCGGAAGAGATTTGCGCCATTACTACAGATGTCCTTAACCTCCCCAGCACTGGAAGACCCTGTTCATGGTTACGTAAGCGAAGAGCAGAAGTACAAGCTAACCCGGAAAAATACCCTGATTATACTATTACTAATGACCAATTATACCGACACATCCCTACACAGCATAACGGAGTTGAGGAAAACACCTGGAAATTATGTGTACCCACACCACTTAGAAACTTAGAAAACGAGTGCATGGAGAAAATCACGATGACCCCACAGCAGGTCACCTCGTGATACGGAAGACAACCGCCCGTATCACCGTACTTTATTATTGGCCTGGAATGTTCAGAGACATACGTAAGTACGGCCTCCAGTGTGACGTTTGCCAAAGATATAAGGTGAGCCAGCAGCAACCAGCGGGACAAATGTGACGCAGATACCGGAGGAACCATGGTCAATACTATGCACCGACTTCATAGGCCGTCTACCCAAATTAACACACGGTAACACTATGCTACTTGTGATGGTAGACAAATTTTCTAAATGGGTCGAATTATACCCCATGAAAAAAGCAACTGCCGACGGAGTCATTAAAGCCATGACGACAAAGATCATTGCACGATTTGGCGTACCCAAAGTTCTGTTATCAGATAATGATACCCAATTTACAAGTAAAACACTACGGCGATATTTAGAGAAGATAGGGGTTAAACATCAAACTACAGTACCTTACGACCCACACGAGAACCCTACCGAGAGGGTTAATCGCACTTTAAAAACAATGATGGCTTAACTCACGGATAACGATCATCGTAGGTGGGACGACAACCTACCCGAGATAACACTACACTTGAATTCCAATATCTCCGATTCCACAAGTCTATCACCAGCGTACATTTTATATGGACGCGAACCACGCCTACCAGGCACCCTATACAATGAAGTAACCACTGGCACAGGTACACAACCCATCAGCACCAAAGACAAACCCAACGTCCTAAACGAAGTATGGGAGTTGGTGCGCAACAACTTGGCCAAAGCATCCAAAGACAAAAGCCGGCATTACAATTTGAGAAAACGCTCGTGGAAGCCAAAAGTTGGGGACCAAGTATTGGTTCGCAAACACCCTCTGTCTAAGGCAAATGAATACTTCGCGGCAAAACTGGCAAAAAAATTTATTGGTCCTTTTACTGTAATAGGGTTACTCTCAGCTGTGATAGTAGAAATAGAAAGTTTTGGTCAGCACCGAACGGCCCATGTGAAAGATCTCAAACCATATGTTAAAACTCATTCTGAAGACTCTGAGGGGTTGTCCCGACAACCACGCTAATAACATCTTGTTTTTTTTTTCTCTCTTTTCATGCACAAGAAACTAGTTACTAAATATCAATTTAAAGCCATGAATCCTAAAGATGAAAAATTGCGGCACACGAGCAGTCGCTGTAGAGATCAAATAAAAATTAAAATTCAAAGTAAACGTCAGGCTATCTTCCTAAGTAGCCCACCAACAACTTCGCAGGGATACCGAAGCGGCCAAACCCGTGGGAGGGGAAGTAAAAACAATCCGGCCAAAACTAGGCGTACGAGCATCCAAACCAGGTCACCATCTTGCGATCCAACCGTGCGCAAACGAGGGCGAACCAAAATTGTGATAGCACCCCCCCGCAAACCAGGGGCCAAGATTATACATGGGCCAACCTTAGTTTCAGAAAGATGTTCAACAGAACGAGTGTCTTCCCCAGTTCAAAAACGCAGCCAGGCAAACACGGCAAACGGGGAAATTCCACAAGCGGGCGACGAACACTTCTATCTGCAAGAAGCAAACGCCCCAAATATCAGTAAAGACCTTAGTCTCTAGGAAGAATCTCTTGTCTGGGGCGAGTTGTTTGGCCCGGCCGACACTCCTATCCCTACAGCAATCAACCCTCAGGTCGAAGCAGAAGAAGTGACCGTTTGCCCAGACCATTACGGTGATCAAGGACGCGATGAAAACCACAAAACTTTCTGATACCACGCACCGTCACCGGAGATGTCCAGCAATCAAAATAACAGCGGGCGCCCCGCCGTGCCCAACATAGGCGAAACAAGACATGATACCACCATTTATACCATCAGTAGTGACACAGATGAAGATGATACTCCACAGACCTCACCAGCGCAACACAGTCGCACTGAAGGTCATGAACGTGATGATACCCCTACCCCTCCGTACCAACGAGAAATATTTGACGTACACGTTTCTAACAAAGTTGATTACGTCTTTGGGAACTCAGTGAGGATGCAGCGGACGTTCACCGTCACTAAGATCTTCAAACCTTCATCAGTGTACTCTCCAAGACGTATTACTTTACCTCAACCGTCCAACCAAGTTCGGGCGACCGAATCTAAGTTTACACAAACTTGCCACAGGCTATCCGGTTCAGAAGATTCGTCGCGTCCGCTTGACCAGATCGACGAATTAGTGACTGCGATCAGTGAACAACAACCAGTTCGAGTCGAAACTCGAGATGTGGGAGCCCAGGTCGTGCCTTGTGACATCGCCTATAAGGTCAACCAATGCAACATCCAGACAAACAATGTCGTTACTCCGACGTCGCTCCGTTCTCAGGTTATCTTCAGCCAACTCTTTCGAAACACCGAGTCACCAGTCCAAGGGGTTCTCCCAAGTCCGTGGAGTGCCAATTCAGTCAGCACCGTCTCCCTAAAAACTCCGAGGGTCACCCAGACCGAACCAGTCACCAGTTCGACAAACATACGCGGGCAGCGCAGAAGGCCGACACCAGATTGCAGAAATCAGCAGCCTATATGAAATCTGAACCCACACCAACCGCTTCAAGCAGCCACAAAATCTTGGACACCGCCAGGATGCTCCAGGAGGCAGAAATCGAACCATTTAACGTTAAAGACACATAGTAGTCACCGGTTCTCAGTTACCAACAGCCGAAGCGGACGCTTAGCCCAATTCAGGCGCGCCCGGCAACAGCCCCGAAGTCATGGACGCCTCCTGGGTGCTCAAGAAGACAACAGCCAGGGCCTAATCTACCAAATGCCAGGTATACACAGCTCAGCCATTTCGGCCATGCCGAATTTCCACGTCAACACCGAAGAAGTCCCCTAATCAGCAACCACAAGGCACCAAGGTAGGGGCAATATTCGTGTTCGAAACAGCCGTACCCCCTCAAATACGGGTGCAGCTCGAAGCATGCCTCCTGAGAGAATATGTGCGCTTGCCAACTCGTTCACGAACACAGAGATTTTACACCATTAAGCTCCTAGTAAAGGTGAATTGTACGGACTAATTAATAGTTCTATTATGTCATTCTTTAATCATTTCTGTACTTGGTTATTTCTTTGTTATGTGCTTGTGGAAATCTAAAGTTTTTTACGTAGACCGGAGTGTTGTCATTTGTTGTTAGTTTTTGTCTATAAAAGTTGTTACATGTTAATTTTTGGCCGTCCAAGTGAAAGATGTCTTGGTATTCAGAAAAGATTTCTTTTAGTATTTTAGTAGCATTTGTGTCTTCCTGTTTTATATTGATAGTATTTAGAAGTTTTTGCAGTCGTTCTTTATTTTATTTTGGTGTTGAATTGGTCTGGAGTACGTGGAAGTTTTTGAGTGGTTGAGAATGAAAATTTAATTTTCTAATTGTCACACTTTCTGTTGTGATGTTTAATATTTTGATATAGCATGTTTCTTTGCCTGATACTATTGTATTGGCCAAAAATATTCCTTTTTGTAATTCTTGGTTTAAAACAACAGTATCTTCTTTTAACTTAAGCTGTGTAGGTGTTATTATTTCTGTTCGAGGTGGAATTGTGATTGGTGACGATAAAGTGGATTCCATTGGTAAAATTATATTTAATTCTTCTATGTTAATTTACAAAGTTAATGTTTCATAGGCAATTTTATAAAGATATGAGAATAAAGACTCAGTATCCAAGATTCCATCTGTTGATATTGGGATGGTTTGCTCAACAACATGAAATTCATGGTTTAGTGTTGAATTTGATATGTTAAATTTTAAGTTCGCGGTACCTAATGTTTCTATTTTTTCTGATGTAATGCCACTTATTCTGTATGTTCTGTTTGTGTCATAGGGTGTATTAATGGAATTTAAGCGGTTGCTCTCATCGAGTGCGGTTGTGCTTTGTTTCTGCTCTCAAGCTATAGTGTTTGCGCTGAAAGAACTATTATTGGACTGAGTGTTTGGTTCGGTGATGGATAATTTGTAATGTGTAGTGGGATTGTATTAAGCGAATATTGCACTTAAAAATATATCTGCATAAATATATATATATAAACACTAACGTTACTCGCTTGATTGAAATGGTAACTAATGCTAATACTGATACTACAAAACGTACTCGCGAGCCTACACTCTCACTCTCACCTGTACATAAAACACCTAAACTCTTCTCAGGCGAAAATTCTACACGCATTATTTCAATCATTGAGGCTCGACTTAAAAAGCAAGAAGAGCTTATTCTCAATCGTATAAAAGAGAGTGAAAGCAAGATTCCCAATGAGTTTAATGCTAAAATGAGCGAATTATATGCCGAAATTATCAATATGAAACAAGACATGAGTGAGATAAATAAGAGAGTTACTGATTTAGAAGCTTTGGCACCTCAGCTTTCAAATCTAAATAGAGAGATAGAAATGTTAAAAACACGTATACTCAAACAAGAAAATGTTGCAGTTGCCAATGATATACGTATAAACGGTATACCATATAATGAAAATGAAAATTTGAACGAGGTTCTATGGAATATATGTCAGTTGGCAAAAGTTCAAGTGCCAAAATTTAAATCGATCTATCGTATAAGTGCAAATACACCTGACAGTCCTATAATTGTCAAATTTAACACACCTTTTGACCGCAACTTCTTATTACGTAATATAAATGATTTAAAACGAAATCAAAAGTCATCATTATGTTTAAAACAAATTGGTATAGACAGTGATACAGGCTTTTACATTGATGAAAATTTAACACCTCACAATTACAACATATTTAAAGCAGCATACAAGACCAAAAAACAAAACAAAGTGAAGCGTGTATTTGTTGTACGAGGTATAGTCCATATCGTAACAAATGACAGTAATGATGCAATTCCTGTAACTGAACTCGAGCAGTTAAACTCGTTTTTTTAATTAGAAACTCATGTATACAAACAATGAGTTATATTTAGGGAGAAATTTGCAAAACTGTTTATTTACCATGATACGTATTCTTGCTAATCGTAAACAAGGTTTAAACATCATACATATAAATGCTCAAAGCTTAAATAACAAATTGGATGCGTTTCTGAAACCTGGTTTCATTTGGACGTTCCAGATGCTACTGTTATGATCGAAGGGTACAAAGTGTTTCGTAATGATCGCGTTACTCATGGAGGTGGTGTTGCAATTTATGTTAAAAGTAGTCTAAAATGCAAAATTGTATGTAAATCACAACCAACTACACAGGTTGAATTTATTTTCGTTGTCAGCCCCAATGTTCTCTAAACATGATCTAATAATGCTTACGTATAATTTTAAACATGTTCATCAGCACACTAGCATTTGTTATAGAGATTATGCAAGTATTAATAACACTAGACTTTGTACTGCAGTGGAAGTAATATCGTGGGATATCATACATTATTTGCCTTATGTTGATGAAAAATTGCAATTTTTTGATGACAAAATAGATTATCTTTTTAATCAATATGTCCCAGTAAAGTATATAGTCCCTGTAAAGCGCAATACACATTGGTTTAACGATGAAATTAAAGCATTAATATTACAACGGAATGAAGTTTATAAGCGATGGAAGAGATACAGAATGAATGCAATATATACTCAATACAAACAAATCAGAAGAAATGTCAATGCGAAAATTAAAGCAGCAAAAGCAAAACATTATTCGGATAAATTCACAAATACCAAGTCGGGTAAGGAGTTGTGGATCATGATAAAAAACCTATAATAATAATAATGAAATAGATCAAAATAATAGCACAATTCTTTTTTGTACAAGTAATGTTAGCCAAGAAGATGTACTTGAAGCTTGTCTTAGCGTTAAATCTAACGCTTTTGGTCTTGATGATATACATCCTAAATTTATTAAGATGTTATTACCTAAAATATTATCATACATCACGCATATTATAAACACTATTATTACAACGAGTTCATTTCCAATAAAATGGAAACAGGCAAAAATAATTCCTATGCCGAAGAAGGTTGATGATTATCGGCCTATTGCCATTCTACCATACTTATCTAAAGTATTTGAAAAATTGTTATATAACCAAATCCATCGTTATCTTATGCAACATAATTTGATTGATACACATCAGTCGGGCTTTCGCCCTAAACATAGTTGTACATCTGCATTGATTAAAATTACAGAAGATATACGTGTAAAGGTGGATGAAGGTAATACAGCTTTCCTGGTTCTTCTTGATCTCACCAAGGCATTTGATAGTGTAAACCATAATGTACTCTGTATGAAGCTTCGGCGTGACTTTAAATTTTCTAATACTGCAGTAAAACTAATACACTCGTATTTAACTGGAAGATCGCAAGTTGTAGTGCATGAAGAAAATACATCTGAAAGTCTAAACACGTTCAGGGGAGTACCTCAAGGATCGGTACTGGGGCCTCTTCTGTTTTTGCTCTATATAAATGATCTGCCAAGCTGTATAACACACTGCAAAGTTCATATGTATGCTGACGATGTCCAGTTGTACTTTGCTGGAAAGTATGAAAATATTCCCGAATGTATTATTAAAATAAATGAAGATTTGGCAGCTGTAAGTACATGGGCATCAAACAACACGTTGGCACTTAATTGCAGCAAGTGTAAATTTCTGCAAATTAATAAAAGAAGCTTATCTCCCAATCGAAACCTGAATATTGTACTAAATAACGAAGCCATTTAACAGGTTAAGGTGTCCAAAACTTTAAGTATATTGATTGATGATTCGCTAAATTGGGAAAAGCACATTTCTTATGCCACAGCTAAATTGTATGCAAAAATGAGAGGTCTATGGCTAACGCAGCGTGTAGTTCCCATACATATTAGAGCGTTGTTAGCGAAAACATATCTGCTGCCAACTTTATTATACGGATGGGAGACTTTCTGTTTTTGCGGTTCAGTGGCTATGCATCGGCTAAAAGTGGCCATAAATAATATTGTTCAATACGTTTATGGATTAAAGAGATGGGAACGGGCCATGTTCAACATTTTCTTGGTCTAAGCATAGATCATTTTTTGCAACAGAAGGCCTTAATATTTCTTCACGCGATAATCTACACAAAAAAAACCTACGTATCTGTATGATGTGTTGAGTTTTGCAAGCAGTAATAGAGGAAAAAAAATTATCCAAATAAGACACTACTCCTCCTGGTCCCAAAGGCAATATTTTATAAATTGCATTAAATTATGGAATGCCGTACCTGGTTATATACAGACAACATGTAATCGGAAGCTATTCAAAAAACAACTAACCCTGCTTTACAACTAATTACAAACTATAACTATTAATATCATGACAGAAACACTAGCTCATCACAGTTATATACTTGTATTTTATCAGTACATACATATACACTTTAAATATATGCTTACATACAAACTTATATATACAACAACATGCATTAGTTTCATGAGTTCTATATATATTGTTTTATATATTTTACGTTAATGCCCAAAATTGCCATTAATTTGAATTGTATTCATATACAAATGTTTATATTAATATATAGTAAGTTATATATTACATGCACAACTGTTGAATTGTATATTATACACACCTATTCTATAATAATAAGGCATAAGCCTTGTTGTATAGGTGAAAGCAAATCGTAAAAATAAATAAATAAATAAATGAATAATTTTATTAAGGAGATTTCTGCCTATTAAAAATTTTAAATAATTTTTACCGTCTTTTAGTACAACACAATGTGTATGTTTACAAAATGTGTATGTTTATTGTCGGTGGTAGTGTTTAATACCACCTGCGTATCGTCATTTTCCTGGTTCTGGACTATGTTTATGTATCTATTGTTTGTGTTTTGTCTAGGATTTATGTTTCTCTCAAAGTTTATGTTTCTGTTTCTTCTTTCTGGAAAATTATTTTGTATAGGGTGTTGTTGTCTATTGTTATTATAGTATCGTCTATTTTGACTATTGGGTTGCCTACGCAAACTGTTAAATTGTCTGTTTTGGTTTGCATTATAATTTTGTTGATTATAGATTTGTCTTTGTTGATTATAGTTTCTAGTGTGAGGTTGTTTTTTGTGTGTATGCAAATATTTCATGTGTAATATTTGATTGTTATGTTTAAAGGTTTTATCTTTCTCTAATTCAAGAGCCAAATAACGGCTTGTTATAGGCTTTGTGGTTGGGTAGCATAAATAGTGGTTTTGAATCTTTCATCAAGACCGTTTTTAAATGTTGTTAATGCAAGTAGCTCTATCGTTTTAGGTATGACTGATCGTTCAGTCGTTGTTGCTGTATCTCCTAGGTGTTGTATTTGGAGATTACTTAATTCTCCAATAAGGTCAATTATACTATTGTTATAATTTGTGATGTTCCCTTGTTTTTTAGTCGAGTTTAGGTTGTTAAGAATTGTCGGTATAGTGTTCGTATTCTTATAGGTTGTTTTTAATTTTGTTATTAGCTCTGTAAGAGTACTTGATGTTTGGACTGACCCTATTGTTGTTTTTAATTTTTGCGTGAGTTTAATGTGGTAAGCGAACTCAAATAGTTCCGTTTTACCCTCTTCATTTAGATTTTTTGATAATAGTTCTAAAATTTTACAAAATGATTCGGTCTCCTTATAGTTACCATTAAAATAAGGTAGTGTTTTCATCGCTATTGCGATATTAAAAGCCATTATTGTTTTTAAGATGGTTAGTTGTTGTTGCGGTAAATCTTTTACTTTGACGTATGTGATTTTAAATTGATTTGTTATGCTTTGGATTTCTTCTGAAGCTTTTAATTGTTGTAATGTTTGATTAAATTCGTTTTTGTAATTTTCTATATCTAATAGTTTTTCTTCTATGGTTTCCTTTTTGTATGGTCTACCAGTTGTTTTCTTAATATTAATTTCTATACTGGTAAAGCCTTAAAATCTATTAATTGGTCCATACAAATTATGTATTTATTTAATTTTTTTTTTTGTTTAAATTACTTCTAGTGTTTTTCCTATTTCTATAGCTCTATTTTCTCTAATTTTACCTTTTACATAAGTTTTATAATGTTTGTTAATGCTATATATAATATATACAATTATACAAAAGAATATGAATATAGTGAGCGTTTCTATGGTTATGTTAATTGCTCCTATAGTGCTATTTTTGTATTATCTGTGTTTATGCTTGAGTTCTTTTCCTCTTTGGAATTTGTTTTACCCATTTTATTTATGTCGTACCCATACATATATATTATTCAATTCATAATTTTAATTTTTTTTGTTTTTTGAATTATTGTTTTAATTTAGCTACCTCTTGTTCTAATAGTTTTTTATTTGCAGTATCTGATACATTGATTATATCCTTTGTAAGTGCTTAATTTTTCGTCCTCCCCTAGGACGTTTTTGGGTTGTTGTTGTTGTTGTTGTTGGTGGTGGTGCTTTTGTTGTTTTTTATTTACGTTTTGGCGGGCTCTATACTCTTCTATGGTTATCGGCCTGGGTCTTGGTATGGGAGTGGGTTTGTAACATGGTGGCGTATATTCTATACCCGTAGTATACCGTGGTACGTATTTTCCATGGTTGATCAAGACTATTGTTGGTTGGACATGAACAGGTGGGCAGGATTGCTATGTTATGTAATTTGTTTAAAATTTAAATTGATATGAATATATGACTTAATATTTTAATATTTACCAATCTCCTGCTGCTAAGTGAGCAGCGTCCTTTCGGCTATATGCCTGGTAAGGGGAGATGTAGCAAACAGTGAAAAGACTAGGTTTTGTTAATGCAAAAGTCTTTCTGTTTTATTCTGCCCAATGTTAATGTTAATGAAATTCTTAACCTTGTATTACTCAATGTTACCTTAACATAAAATGCAAGTATGAAAAATTATAGATGTGTCATATTAAGTAGGTTACTTAACTTACCTAATGTTACCTTAACATAAATTTACTAAATGCAAGTATGCATATGTATCGGCTTGTGGCTAAGAATGTTAGTGTAGGTAATGTTTGTTACTATGTGGCAGACAAATATACATATCGCAGATACATATTGCAGCCACATATTGCAGACAACGTGGCAGACATTTCTAATGATATTCATGTATTCTTATCTTAAGAAAATCCCATGTATTTGAATTTCATATATTGTTATCTTAGGAAAATCCCTTGTAAATTTATCCAGTTAATTTTAGCGCATAAATAGCAGCATGAGTATACAGCAAGCAGTAATCATTGTGACCACTAGCGAGTAGCATATTTACCTTGTTGTTGTTGTGAATTGTTTAAGGTGTTGTGTAGTGTAGATATTGTCTGTGGGTTTTTGAAATTACTTCTGATTGAACCATAGAGTTCTTCTAATGTGCTAGGTATTTGAATTGAGCCTATTGCCGTCTTCACCTTTTAGGTGAGTTTTATGTGGTAAACAAATTCTAATACATCTGTTTTACCTGCTTCTGACAGATTTTTTGATAGTATTTTGACAAATTTGCAAAAGTTTTCGACTTCCTCAAATTTGCCAGAGAAACTGGGCAATGTCTTCATTGCAAGTTCCATAATAAAAGCCATTTTATAATTTTCCAATTGTTCCTCAAAATTTTATTTTAAATTTATATATATATTCTTAAATTGAACTTTTAGTTCTACAGATATTTTGTCTTGATCGAGATTTCTAAATTGGTGTTTTAGTGTTTCTAATTGTACCAATTAAATTAAAAAAGTATAAAAAAGATTCATTTCCGAACCAAATACTTCATTAAAGTCGAAAAGAAAAGTATTTATTCAAAAAGGAGGAAATTTTCTACTTATTATTATTTCATCTTTGCTAAGTGGAATTCTTGGAAAATTATTAAAGAATGAATTCTAGTGTAATATTTGAGGATCGGTATGTAATGTTTAAGGATCGCCATGTAATGTTGGAGGATCGGCATGTGTTGTAACAGTCCGTTTATGTAGAGATATGCCTTGCATTTGCTTCTGAAAGCAAAAACCCTTAGCAGTGAACTGCTGTGTACGGGCAAGGATAATGAGACAGGATTTTAAATTTTATAATATAATGTTTATTAAATTATTAGTCTTATTCCTATTATTGCTAAAGTTGATCTCTCTTACTTAATTCTAATTATTCTAGCTTATATACAAAAATATAACAAAGCTTACGTTAACTAATCTTGACCTACAATTATGTTGACATTAAATTACTTTATACTCTTGACCTGCTTAGAGGTAATCGTCTTATATTACAATTGCTATTGAATGAAAATGTACGTACTACGTACTACGTACGTAGTAAAAAGTAGTAAGTTTTTTATACGGTATTAATTCGTTATTATGTACTTTAAAAGAAGTTAAAGTATTGTCAATGTCTCTTATGGGGTAATGTATGTAGGGTCTTACGTAAGGCTTTTGGAGTTTTTTCTTGTTTCTGTTTCTTAATAGTACGTAGTCTCCTATCGCTAAGTTTAAGTATTTTTCCAAATATTAGTTCAAATGGTGTATAGTTCGTTACTACGTGCGGTGTTGTATTATATGCAAAATTGTCATTCTTATTTAAAGCTGCGTTATTTTTCTAGTTTTGATGCCAGTTTCTCCATAATCGAAATTAAATTCGTAGGATTATCACTGTATCTTACAAGTATTTTATTATCTTCAATAGAGATCTCGATACACTTTCTTTTTATAAATAAATGTTATTATTTTCATATTCTCATTAATAGATGTACATACAATTCTATCTTTAAAGTTGATGAGACTTTTGTGGGTTCGTTTTATTTGGTTTTTTTATATTGTTAGCTAACTTTAATTTTTCCCCTCTGGTTAGAACGTTTATTTTTTTCGATATCATATTTTTTAATGTATTTTAATCTTAATTTCTTATTCTCGATAATGCATCCGCAATTGTATTTTTTTTTTTTTTTTTTTTTTTTTGTCAGTATCATCATCGCCATTCCGGATCGAACGAATGACTATCCAATCCTATAAACGGGATTGGATAGATCTGCGATAGTTTGCAGATCGCGACACCGACACCGCAACCGAAATGATTAATCAGCTACACAATCATGGTTCAGCTGATGAAAGTACAAGTTAGACAGAGTTTAAATATTTTATTAATTTAATTTTAATTATATCAGCATTTTCACACAGATCGATTAAATGATAGTTGTCATTATAGGTCTTGCATAACCGTCGTAACGGGTTATTATTGCTATAGTTATTTTTGTAATAATTTATGCAAAGAAACCGAAAATATCTAGAAGGGCGTCGAGGTACATTGATATTAATGCTAGACAATAAAGACGCCGAATCAATACAGTTATTAAGCAAATTGTGCATAAAACACACGTTCAACATTGTCCTTCTGCTTTTGAGGGTAGGAAGTTTTATCAAAGCAAGACGACTTGTATATGAGGGCAGCCTAAGGTTAGGACTCCGTGGCAGACCACGAAGACAAAAAAGTAAAAACTGTTTTTGTATAGATTCAATTTGGTTGGTATACACTTCATATTGCGGATCCCAAATTACAGAGCAGTATTCTAAAATAGGCCTTACTAAAGAGGTAAAAAGAAGTTTGGTTGTATAGGGGTCCTGAAACTCCTTCGACCATCTCTTAATAAAGCCTAAAGTTCTGTTGGCCTTATTACATGTAATATTAATATGCGCATTAAAAGTTAGTTTACTGTCCAGTAACACGCCGATACCCTTTCAATTGGGACATTATTAATTATGTAGTTTGTATTTACCACCTCCCTACGACAGAAGGTCATATGCTTACACTTTTTGACATTCAAGGACATTAAGTTGTTGGAACACCACTCAACGAACCGGTTAATGTCATCCTGCATAAAAACTTGACTCCGCACAGACTTGTAACTATAGATAAGTTTAACATCGTCAGCATACATTAGTAGACGACAATGTAGAATAACACTAGGCAGATCGTTTATAAACAGTAAAAATAGAAGGGGACCAAGATGGCTACCCTGCGGCACACCAGAAAGTACATTATTGAATAAGACACGTTGGGTACGTCCAGTAAGATACGAGTAAATCCATTTAAGATTGCCTTCGTAAAAGCCAATATGTTTTAGTTTATTAAACAGAATTAAGTGGTTCACAGTATCGAACGCCTTGCTAAAGTCTGTGTAAATTACATCGGTTTGTTCACCGTTAATGAATGCGTCATTAACGAATGTAGCAAGTTCCAACAGGTTGGTTGTGGTAGATCTTTTTTTCAGGAACCCATGCTGATAATCAGAAACTATAGGTGATAATTGAGATGATAGAGTATCAGACAGCAGTTTTTCAAAAAGCTTTGGAATCGCACTTAATTTCGCAATGCCACGATAGTTAGAGATATCGGATTTATAGCCGGCTTTGAATAATGGAATAATAAAGGATTTTTTCCACAAGTTGGGGAAGTAGGATTGTATGATGGAGGCATTGAATAGTTTAGTTAATGGATTATATAAACGTGATGCACAATTTTTTAATATACAATTCGGCACACCATCAGGGCCAGGATTGTGTTTATCGTCTAATGCTAGCATACATTTAAGAACATTGTCACGGTTAAGGAGATTAAAATAGATATTATTAGAATACACTGAGTTATAATAATTAATGTTATGCACACATACACAGACTGAAAAAAGTCGGCAAACATATTTGAGATTGTATTATCGTTACTGGACTCATTATTATTATACTTCATTGACGGTGGGTAAGAGCTAGATTTCTTTTTTAAATTAACAAAATCATAAAAGGATTTAGGATTAATTATTATATCATTTTTCACTTTTTGCATATAGTTCGTATAACTAAGTTTGTTAAAAGAGTTATACTTTGTGCGGGCCTTCATAAAATTCATATAGTCAGCAGACGAATTGGACTTTACATAGCGTTTGTAGAGTCTGTTTTTATTATTTTTTAAATATTTAAGTCTTTTGTTTGACCAGGGTGGTCCACACATATTTGAGATAGCGGTATAAGGCACGGTTTGAGAAAAAAGATCGAACAATTTATCATAGAACATAACAACCATCGATTCAATATCTGTATTCGAAACTGCTGATGATCCATCAGGTATAAATGACCAATTTACGTTAGAAAGTAACTTATTTAGTTTAGTATAATTTGTTAATTTGAAATTATAGCGACAACATTTCGTTGAGTTTTTTTTTTTAGAGCAAGTATGTAAATCCAATGACAATGATACTGTTGGATGAAATTTATCCTCTGGGTACACAATTGGGGGACACTGCTTAACAGAATAATTAGAAGTAACGTTAGAAAAAACCAAATCAAGTGTTCTGTTCAAAACGTTCTTAATATTATTTAGTTGAAACAAATTTAATTCAAATAATTCATTTAGTAATTCATTAGTCCATGTAACATTAGTTAGAGGAAGCATATATATATCATCTTCAGCTCTAATCCATGAGATTGAAGGTAAATTGAAATCGCCGAAGATAAAGACGACATCATCACGTTTTAATAAAGAGGTGATACTTTTTATGGCGCATACATGATTAGAATAATGAAGAACGGATACATTAGGTGGAATGTAGGAGCAAGAAACATATACAGTGATATTGAATAATTTAACAGCAACACATATAAATTCGATATCATTGGTTAAACTTGTGTCAACCAAACTGGAACAGAGTGATGAAGACACAGCAATCAGAACACCTCCACCACGCCTATTCATCCGGTCACATCTGAAAACATTGTAATTCGGACAAAAAATTTCTGAATTCAATACAGACGATGATAGCCAAGTTTCAGTAAAGATTATAATGTCATCATTAAATGAGTAGCTATTTAAGAATAATGTCGATAGTTTGGAATTTAATCCCCGAACGTTTTGATATGATATAGACAGAGACACCCAACTTAGTTTTTTGAATTTTGTTGGTTAGCAGAAGGCAAACGTACAACATCAGATAGTTTACGCTTTTCTTTATATGTATATTCCCGTACAAATGTTTTGGCAGGCCAAAAGTTACTGTTGACTATTGTGTCAGAATGATCGTCAGGTACAACTATCTTGAATGATGATTTCGAACGATTATATGAAAAGTTAAATTTATAGGAATTGATATCGATGTCAGCATTGAATTTCGATCTGATATAAAAATTAATGTCCTCGACCGTCGTGTCCGGAGCAAACCGTGAAACGAATATTGATTTTTTAGGGGGAACAATGACAAGATCCTTCGGTTTGATTGTGACAGAAGGAACGATAGTAGTTGACGATGTGGAAGGCTTTACAGCATTTATGATAGATTCATCAATTAAGTTGACAGGAACATTGTCACTAGATTGTTTACCAGTCTTTTGCGCAGTGTTGTCGCTGCCCGTGATTGGCGTGGATAGCTTTGCGGACGATTGCTTTTTAGTGTTAAGTGTTTTAGCATTTCTCTTGCGAAGAGCTCTGGGTGATTTTTTCGGAGACGGTATCTTATTAGCAGGCGAGGATTTTTTCGGTGACGGCGACTTATCGGATGGAAATGAACTATTATTATACATGACTGATTCAAAACGAATTAGGCGCTCTGCAAGATTATTAAAATCGGCCTTAAATAAGCTAAATTCACTTCTTAACGATAACACGGTATTATAAAACTCTAAATTATAGCCAACACAGCCATCACAGCACCATCGGAGGTTCCGAATGTCGTTAACAAAGTCAGCGGCGCGTTCGGGAATACCTACACAAGAAGCATGAAATACTTCATTGCATATCCAGCAAATAATAGACCGAACATCATAATCATCGGTAACCTTACAATTGACAAAAGCACAAACCATGATGAGTAACTAACTAAACCACCAAATAAATGTAAATATAGTATATATATAAGTAGACAAAAAATAATACGGTTCAAGTACCGTTTATTTCTTTGTTACAAAGTTAAGAGTAAATATTTAAAAGAGAAGAGATGTGAGTTTATATTTTGAACAGAAAAAAGAGAGATACACAATAAGTAAACGGAAAGTAACTGATTTATTAAACAACAAACACACAGACCACACAATGGTGTTGTTGTATAAAAAGTAAATCAAATTATAAAAAGAAAAAATTGTCTATTTTTGCCAAAGCACTTAAAATTGTTAAATTATTTTTTGAAAATAAACAAAGAATACTTAGCTTCGATAACACTCGATTATTTTTCAGAACACAAAAATCAAGTTAGATAATTATTAAGAATCACTTTTAAAAGTTTACAACTTTACACAACTTAACGACTCGACAGCTCAGCGAATAATTTTGGAGCCCTTCTTATAGCCGATTTCAGAGTCGTAGTCGCACAGTTCCATTCTTATCCTTGTCATTCTGGATGAAGGATTATTGTGTGAAAATCCGAAAAATTGTTGCTTTGGCTTGGTAGTCATTAATATTTGAAGTGTTATTTTTATTCTCCTTCTTCACTCAAATCATATCGATGGAATTAATGGGTGTTGAAATGTATTGTGGTACTATTGTTGGTCCAACTAGTTCGTAGAAGGCAGAATCTTCATGTATGTTTGGGACGGATGTAACCACCGTATTTCGGTGTTCAATTAACTCGATCTTCCTAGTGTTGCCAATGTACAATTCTTTTATTATTTTCAAGGACAAAACCTCTTCGGTTCTGGTCTTGTTAGAAAATCACTGAAAAATTGAAGGCAACGGGTGATTATTTGTGACGAAGATCGATGCAGTCGACACTTATGTAGACTTTTCCTTTATAATCATTTAAAAATACCGTGTCAGAATATACTTCTTCAACATTAGGCACGTGTTGTGCATTAGTGCTTTTACAAAGGTGTGACTTGCTGCTTAAAAATATTGGAATACATGTTGTGTTACTTATATCTAATTCTTTACATATCGTAAAGTTGTTACATTCTCCGCATTCACATATTATTCCATATGTTTTCTTTTTGCCTTTCAATATTTTTTTATATTCGATTTTATAGACATTGTTTTTATTTTTAATTGGTAGTATCAAAAGTTTAGTATAGCGTTCATTTTTAATAGTTGGTACTGATAATATACAGATCATTATATCGTTATTAAAGGCAATTTTAATTTCGGCAAATTCTAACATTTCGTCGATATTTAAGTAAGGTAGATTTTCTTTATATAGTAACTTTTCAATTGTTTTTATTTCTTCTTGGTTCAACAGAAATGAATTAGCAATATTTGCTTTCGACCAATTCAATAGTTTTTAACTCATTATTTAAAACTTCCAGTTTGAATTTCAGTGTCATTGCTAGTTCATTCTTTACAGTTTGATTATTAATAAATATTTTTAACATATTATTAGTAATTCTACTTATCTCGTTAATTTTATTTTCTGGTAATTTATTTATTATAAATTGGTCATTATTATTTTTTAATACTTTATTAATCTTATTTATTAGGATTTCGTGATCATATTTATCTGGAGTTCCCGCTATCCACTTCCAAGCGGATCCCAAGAAATCCAATGATCTTTTCCCTTTATTTTTAGACAGTCTATGGATAATGTCCCTAGATTCTCTTAAATGATTTAACAATATAGGTATATGGGGATGAGTTTCTGGAATATTCTGCACAATGTCTTGCTCAGTTATCATTATAATATCTTTAAATTTTCTTAAGTCTATTTCGTGAATAATTTTGAAGGAGCCCTCTTGAATTCTGGCTTCTCCTTCCTTAATGGCAATAAATTTATCGTTTGAGTAATTTAAGATTTGAATTTCTGTTGCGCACTTGCAACCATTATTCTGAAATACAAAATTTTTAAATAATTTTTGTTGCTATTACAATCTGCCTATCTGAAAAGATATATTTTGGCAGTGTATCTCTTTTTCATTGATAATATTTATTTTAGTTAAGTTGCCTATCTGAAAAGATAATTTGTTAGCAATTCAAGATTATTTCATATTTTTTTTCTCACATTTTTAATTTGAAATCGTTAATTTTGTCATCATTCTGAAATATAATAATTTTCTTCTTTTTTCTCTTCTTTTTTTTTTTTTGAAAGGGTTTTTCTAATATTTTAAAATTATTTTAGTTATTATTGCCTATCTGAAAAGATATATTTTGGCAGTATAACATATTTTCTCTATTTATCTATAATTTACAATTATCAATATTATTTCATGTTTTTTTTTTTTTTTATTAGTTTTAAATTTCATAATTCTTGACCTAATAATATATTTTTTTTCATATATTTCTTTTTTTTCCATTTTACTTTATTTTATTATTATTTTTTTCTCCTACAATTTCTGTCTTTTAATATAATTTGTGTTTCATATAGTTTGTTAGATGAAAGTTAAGAACAAGTACATGGGTGAAGGCAGCAGGAATTGGATAGGATTGTGAATGTTATTATTTCCTTATAAGTCTCTTATGGACTACCCTACCTGATTCGGTTATTACAGTGCTATTATTATCCTCCTTCTCTATTTTCTTTTTATATCTTGGGGACAATTTATTACCTATTCTTTTGTTCGTTTTCACAAAAATGGTTTCCCCTGTAGCATAAGTTTTAAACTGTTCTTTATTTTTGTTGTGATACTTAAGGTCAGCTGTTTGTTTTTCTTTTAATCTAATTCTGTTTTCTTCTCTTTTTAAGTTAATTTCGTATGGGTTTGTCGCGACTTTACGTCCAAAAAATATTTCGACCGGTTTACGATTTGTAGTTGAATGAACGCTATAGTTATATTTAATTATTGTTTTATTTAGTAGGTCTTCAAATGACGTATGTATTTTTTCTGCCTTGACACAACGCGTGATCTCCGATAAGGTGGAGTGGAATCTTTCTATCTGTCCATTTACGGTGCTGGTGTAAGGTGGGGCTTTAAATATTTCAATGCCAAATTGATCTTCCAGCAAATGCAATATTGGTGTCGAACTCAGAGACTTTTCATTATCGATTATAATCTTCCCGCGCACATCGAAAGCCATTAGAATATCTGAAAGTGGCCCTTTTATATCCTGAGTAGCTCTACTTTTTAAAATCTTCACTTGAACGTACTTTGAAAATTTGTCTATTGCGGTCAGTAGATTATGATTGTCGGTATAATACAGATCAAGGTGGACAATGTGTCCCGGATATTGTGGAATTGGTGTTTCCTGGACGACAGGCTTCACAGGATGCCTCTCATACTTCTGCTCCTTACAGATTTTACACTGCTTTACTATTCTGTCAGTTTTTTCCTGCATCTTCGGAAAGTAAACCTTTTCCAAAAGCTCTTTCTTGTTTTCCCTACTGTTATGATTACATTTTCCTGTTCTGTTTCGTCGGTAATGTCTCTGACAAATGTTCTGACAAAACGCACTCTATAGTTAGGAAAATGCGTTCCATAGAATTCTTGTATAATTCCTAAAACATTTTCTTCAGTGTTTAAGCCATTAGTTACGGACGGATTCAAATATCTTTTCAACAAATCGATTAATTTCTCTCGACTATACGAAGGTTCTATTACTGTATGTCTATGATATGTCGGAAATATCACCCCGAACCGGTATGAAGGAATGTCTCCCACTCTGAGAAAGATCTGATTTTTAAACACGTTAACCGGTTCATCAGCTTTTTGGATCAACGCTGGCAGGGTACTCTCGTCACTGTGTGCGGTCGCGGTGAGAGCGTTTATTTGGCCATCGCATGGCGCTCTAGACAATGCATCAGCCACAATATTAGATTTACCTGGTTTGTACATCAATTCGTAGTCATATTCCTCCAAGATGGCTTTCCATCTTTTTAATTTTATGTTATTGTTTTTGTTACTAAGTGCGTAAGTAAGTGGTTGATGATCTGTAAATATTTTCACTCTTGAGGTGCCGTAAGGGTAATTTTTTAGCTTGTTCAAAGCCCAAATTATCGCTAACATTTCTTTTTCATTAATAGCGAAATGTTCTTGATTTTTCCTCAAGGTTCTAGAAATGAAAGTTATTGGTCTATCTTCCTGTGCCAAAACTGCACCTATTGCATGATTTGATGCATCTGTTGTGAGGTGGAATTCTTTGCTGTAATCTGGATAAATTAGCATAACGTCTTCTGTCGCCAATGTATTTTTTAATTTATTAAAGGATTCTTATGCTTCTTCGTCAAGTGATATTGTCATCCTGGAAGAGGTATTCTTTGAAATTCTAACGTTTTCTGTCTTTTCTATGTCGGATTCCTTAAGCGGGATCTGGTGGAAACCACTCTTCAGGTCAAGAACAGAAAAGAACTTATTCTTACCTAATTGAGACAAAACCTCATCTATATCGGGTATAGGGTAACGGTCGGGTATGGTTACGGAGTTCAGTTATCTGTAATCGATGACAAGTCTGTATTTCCTTTCTCCGGAATGGTCTATTTTCTTTGGTACGATCCAGACAGGCGAATTGTAAGGTGATCTTGAGGGTCGTATCACACCATCCCTCAACATAATCTCAATTTGTTTTTCTACCTCACTCTTCAAGGACATCGGATATGGATAAGCTCTAGAGTGTATCGGAGCGTCGGTATTTGTCGACTATTACCTTTGTGGTGTAGGACAATCTTTCGTCAGGTTCGGCAAGCAAGTTTCCAAATGAGTTCGTCAGAGCGGACATAAACTGTCTTTGAGTTGAAGTCATGTGGTTAAATTGTGTTTTGATTGTATTAACGTCTTCGGACCGTAATTGTTTAATTCTAACCTTCATTTTATCTTTTACCGTCATAAAACCTTTTCCAAGATAAATAACAGCGGATAACTCCCTTAAACTGTCGTTACCTAATATGGCATCGAATGATTTTAGTGTTGGCAGAATAAAAAACTTCAATTCAACATCCTTTAAACCCAAAAGATTAAGAAATGTATGGTGGGTAATTTTTACTTCGCCACCAATAGAATTAGCGCAGAATGGCATTTCATTAGGGATTGATTTTTTTACTAAACGTTGAATATAATTTTTATTTGAGCCTGTATCTACTAGTATTCTAATTATCTTCCTACTACTTAACTTGGATTTCAAATATGGCAATGAGGAGTTCCGTACTCTAAAAAATGGACGTCCACGAACCCGTCAGTTCGTTCCTTGTCTGTTTCCCAGTCGCCCATGTAATCGGCTAGTGGCTGTTCTTGTGTTATGTCATACCTCTCTATTTGTTTTTGATAATCTTCCTCGCTGCAATTAATTGGTTCTATGTGAAAATTTCTCTGTCTCTTATCAGTTGGGCCCCGCCCTGAAACGGAGTACCGGCACAGGTGCTTCGTCCAAGGATCACGGTGCCAAAATAATATGCTAATGATCCATAATATATAAGATACCCTGGACAAGATCCAGGTATCAAAATAAAGTCGTAGCAAATAAAATAAAACGGGACACCAGCCCGTGGGTAATAGGCTACCTGAATCTGGGAGACCTCTAGGGGTCGACAGTCCTACCAAAGACTAAGTTTGGTACCGCGGCGTACTGGAGCCCCAAGAACTAAAGTTCTTGCAAGTACGTACTCCTGGGTAGGCCTCCTTGTGGGAGCTTCGCGGGGGCTGTAAAACCGCTGGTAGTGCATGGCATAAAATCTCTGTGAACTCTACATAGCCTATTATATCCTTTGGGGGGGCGCAGGGATGCTTAATTTCCTTAAAACCGTCTAATTGGGTCTTCAGGACGGGTATAGACGTAAAACACAATACTTAACGTCTCTTATCAGTTTGAACCACCAAGGAAGCTGGCGGTGGTCTACGTCCGTTAAATCTGTCGCTATTTGCTGATCTATTCATGTAATTTATTCTTTGTGTCCGTATGGACTGGTCAACCTCCATTGGCTCTGGCTTTGGTTGTGGTTTGGGTTGAAAGGGTCTTGGTGGTGGTATATTTGATTTAGTGTTGTAATAAGAGAAGTTTTGTTTAACCTGTTGTAAGGGTGGCTTATAATATTGTTCATTTCTGTTCATTGGTGGAAAAATTTGATCAAGAAATTGTGGTTGAGGGTGCCTTTGAGGAGCAAGTAGTGCCCTGGAATATGTGTTTGGTCCTTTTTGTGTCATGGTTTGATTCGCCGTATTCGCAAGCGTGGTTTGTTCTATAATCTTGATTTTCTAATTTATTGCACAATTGCAATGCCTGGGGAAGATCTACTGGTTCTTTCATTCCCAGCAGTCTAGGGAGGTCCCCTCGTAAACCATGGACAAACGTGTCTAAAACCTTATCCCTATATGTTTTTGTTAATACCATTAGAGCTTCTTGGAGTAAATTCATACTGGATAGTCTATTCAGTATAAGTGAAAGATGTGAATATATCTTCTTATAAAAGTCATTTCTTGTTAACCCTCCTTGCATCAAACTCATCATTTGATACTCCAGGGTACCTATGTCTCTTTTGTCTGCAAAATGGTTTGTCAAAACCTCCGCCATGGCCTTCCAGTTTAGCGGAGTGATATACGATTCCAAGATTGCGTCTGCATCTCTCACTA
Source organism: Crataerina pallida (assembly GCA_949710015.1). Classification (NCBI taxonomy): domain Eukaryota; kingdom Metazoa; phylum Arthropoda; class Insecta; order Diptera; family Hippoboscidae; genus Crataerina; species Crataerina pallida. Next base: position 15,450,133 of record OX453289.1, read on the forward strand.
TCTTGTTTCTAATCACGCTGAGGATTCCAAAATTCTCTGACGATCCAATTGGTTCATACATCTTTAGAACTCTCTCTACTCTTTTCCTCCATAAGGAAAATTCGTTATTGGTTCCCGAAAATTCCCTGATACTCTTGACTATGTCCGGTATTCTTTTCGTCGTTTACTTCTCCCGTTAAAATCTCCTGATCACAAACTTTGATTTTCCTGATTACCCAATAAATTGACTACATTCAACTCAGTGCTACATCAGCTATTTGCCTAACATAATTCGTCAAGTCTGTTCTAGTATTGGAGCCTAAAAAATTTAGAGAATTTGAGTTTTGATTTTCCTGTGGAGGGTTGGCCAACACAGGAGGTCTGATCAAGTTGCTAGGATTGAACATTTTTATATTTGTAGTTATGTTTCACTTGCCCAGTCTAATATATTCGAAAAATAACTTTAACTTTTACTTTAGTTTTACAATCCCTTAACTTTACAATTCTCGTAATTATTTCCCTTTTTATTTTTACAAAGAAAAAAAAAAAAATTTACTTAATTGTATATCGGCATTACTTACAGCAGTAGAAAAAACATGATGTCGTTGATGCTGCTGTTGCTGGTGATGCTGATGTCGCCCTTTTTGATTTTGATATATTCTTCCGCTTGTAGTAAAATTTTTGCGCTTGCAATTGTTTTTCTGCTTACGATTGTTTTTCCGCTTCTAATTATTGATTTTCTGCTTATTGTTTTTGGATATATATATTTTTTCCCTTTTTTATTATTAATTTTTTTTTACAAAAATGATTGAGTTTTCGATTTTGTTTCTCCTTTACAGTTCTTTTTTTCTTGTTTAATTTATCTCGACTTGATTACTATTATTTCGACTTAATTATTATTATTAAGTTTGGTTTTTTAAACGCAAAAGTCGCGCCGGAGGTCAGGACCGAGGATCTGGTCGGACACGTGTTTAAATCGCGAGTTTGGACGTAACAAAAATGTGTTGTCCTTTTTTTGTGGTTCGAGCTCGCACTTTTAGCACAATGGTGTGCGTTTCAAACAAAAGTGTTTTATTTATAACAAATTTATTATTCCAAAAGGAATTTTATTGTTTTGTTAATTAAACAAATTTTTATTTAATTTGTTTTTTAAAAAATTTCTTTTAAGCCAAAAGGCGTCTTTATTTAAGTGAGTACAAAAGTGGACTAAATCTTAAAGTTAACTTACAGCTATTTACATATATTATTCTATAAGCATGCGTAAGTGTAATATGATTAGCAGCAATACCAGCCAAGCTACGTTCTGTGGTTGATTTATGGTTTGCTTAGTTTTCTTTTCCTAACACTTTAAAGAAATGGGTGTTAGCGATTGTGATTGCGTGAACGAACAGCAATTCTTTTAAAGAAATGCGTTTTGCTGCGTTTGCAACTATGGCTGAGTGAATAAAGGGAAATAAAAATAAATAAATGAATAAGTGGGTAATTATGACTCAGTGAGCGGAGAGCAATTACAAATAAGTAAACAATTGAGTGAGTTTTGCTGCATTAGTAATTATGACTATGTGAACGGACAGTTTCAGCATTGTTCTGAAGTATCAACTTAGATGGTGTTAACTTATATAATTATTATTAATATATATAAATATTATATATGTAAAGATGTGTAGAATAAACACTTAAACAAAACAATAAAAAGATTATCAAATAACAATGCTCGTTTTATTTTAGTAAAGAGTTTTAAGGTCTCCATACACGCACAGGCTCCGTATGGATAGTTTTCATATAACTCTTATTAGTAATAATTCTTTAAAATTAGATCGTATTCATTATCGTCATTTTGTAATGTTGCAAAATTGCAGGCTATTCTAAATGAAGGTACAGGAAAGTCTGTACACACCGTTAAAATATATAAAGTGTGCGAGCTAGGGTACAGGACGTACCGTCTGTACATTTGCGCTAGAGACGAGTAGGACAGGGTGTACAACCTGTTAACAGCAGCGAGGGTGCCCACATCAAAATATTGAGATTAGTACATAATTGCATATGTGGGTGCCGGTATAATTTTAGAGTTATAACAATAAAGATAAAAGAGATATCGGTTATAATAACTAGAACGTTTTCCTTTCTTTATTAAAAAAATAAATGGACGAGATACCCTCCGACGGCTTAACTTGAGCGTAGCGGAGAAATTTCGTTACATTTGGCGCCCGAGCGGGGACCCTCGTCCCAAGGGAAACGTTTATTCTGCTTATTGTGTAACAAAAGGGGAAAAAATTGTTATAAGATTAACATTCATATATGACATAAGTTTAACAACAAGTTTTAATAAGTGTAGAAAGTACCGCAATACATTTTTCTTAAAATGTTTTAAAATGTGCAAAGACATAACGGTACAGAAATTCCTCACGGTACCCAAGCACATAAGTTTTAATATATAGAAAACAATAAGATTGGAAAATTGCGGTACTCTTCTTATATACGAGTACTTTAACAATATTGCTTAAGCATAGCTTGCTATGTATGACATTGTCATTCTTGGATCGAACGTTGTTACAGAAAGTTTAGTGCGTAGATATTTTTTTGGTTTGCTTGTTGAAAAAAAAAAATAATAATTAAGTGATACAAAAAAAAAAAAAAAAAAGAGTAAATGCGTGAAAATATAACACACAATTAAAGTGTTTTTCTTTTAAAGAAAAAAAAAAATTAAATAAAGGAGGCTTTTGGGAGACAGTCCGAAAGTCCCACTTAATAACTAGGGATTGGTTTCGCCATCCTACGATCGACGTAGAAATAAACTCTTAATAGAAGGAGAAAAAAAATTAAAAAACAGTAAAACGATTATTTTAACAAAAGGTTGTATGGAAGTGTGTGTGCATTTTATTTTCACGTAAATGCGTAACTAAACAAAACCCAAAAACAACTACCATTGGCTGTGCTTGTGCAATAATTAAAACGATACGCAATAAGTGATCATGTTGCAAATAGTGATTTTCAAAGAAAATTTTTGAATTTAATTAAAAAAAGAATTCGTCTGGAAATAATAATAAAAAAATTAAAATAAAATAATAATAAATATATAGAAAATTGGAAAATCAGAAATAAAAATAAAAGAACACGGTGCGACATCGAAATGGTCGTTAATAAGATAAAATATAGATAAAATATGGATAAAATATAGAGTGTATTAAAAAAAAAAAACTCACAATCAAACAGTGAGAGAAATATCAAAATAAGTGAAAAGGAAACAGAAAGAAAGAAAAGAAAAAACTTACCGTACAACAAACACAGAAAACTCGTGATTGGCTTGGCATGTGTATGTGTATATACATGTAAAACATTTATTTACTAACAGCTATAAAAAAAAAAATAAAATCGGTACCAAAAATCAAATCTGGGTGAGTGGAACCGGGTTAAAAAAAAAAAAAAGTAATAAAAATTAAAATTTGATTAATAAACCTTTTCAAACAAACAAAAAAAAAAAAAAAACTAAACAAGCAATAATCTCAACAATAACATCTTCAACACAATTAAAACGAACTTAAGGTACGCACTTTGACTCCATAAAATTTCTTTAGTATTATTTTCCCTATATAAATGGCCATTACGGAATTCTGAACCACTTGGATATATCCGCTGCGCAAGGACGAACTCGCGGAATATCTGGGGGAATTCGGTATCGACTCTTCGGGCACCCTGGAGGAGTTATGTTAACGTTTCAAGAAGTTCCTACTCAGTGCTCATCCTGCCGAGGAGTTAAAGGCACACCTTACAATACAGGCGCATCACGAGGGAGCTAAACCATCCTCTAATAGGGCACCTTCTAATAAAGTATTCTCCTCCGATTCGGAGGAAGGGGATGCCAATACGATCAAAATGGTAGTACCACCCGCGAGCACCTCCAGAATAGCCCGAGTGGTTGTTACAAAACGCTCGGAGGCAGATAAACGAGAGGTTATGGAAACAGTGAGGATATGGGGAATCATTTTTGTCGGCGGGTCAAACCCTTTTCAGTTTTTAGAGCGAGTGGAAGAAATGGCCGAAACGTATGGTCTAGAACTTTCGATGTTACCTGCGGCCATGCCACAATTTTTGCGCGATAAAGCGCTGGTTTGAAACAATAATGAGCACTGGGACAATTGGGACCACTTCAAAGGGGATTTCCTAAAATTCTTTTTACCTCCGAGGTATTTGGAGAGGGTGGAGGATGAAGTCAGGTCACGGAAACAACGGCCGCGTGAACCATTTAAAGACTTTGTCCTGGATATTCAGGCCAAAATGCGGCATACATTAATGAGCGAGGAGGAGAAATTAAACAGGATATACCGCAACGCCCTACCCGATTACCTCCGCTACATCCGTCGCAAGGATTTTAAAAACTTGTCGGGATTATTAGAGATGGCGGGGGATTACGAGTGCATTCCTGAAGTAACTCAGCGAATGCCACCTCCTCGCGAAAACCATAGGCTGGCGAATGACCGCCCAAAGAATAGGTATAATCTCCAGACAGTATGTCACCGGTGTGCGGAAGATAGTCATATCGCTCGGACTTGTATAAATGTTCTGTTGGGATTGCGGTCAAAGAGGAGTCCCCGCAAACGATTGTTGTCGACGCCGACAAATACAGAAAAACGCCAATGGGGCCCGAGAACAACGAGGGGTGGCCGGGTCAACACAACAAACCCCTACGTCCCAAAAGAGATCTTAAATGTCCAGGAGAACCGATTAACTGCCACTGTTTGTATAAATGGAATCGAGGTTTCGGCTATTGTCGATACTGGGGCGTCAAGTTGTTTCCTCAGTGAGGAGTATCCACGACAATGTGGTAATTCGGACATACAAGAGAGTGGAGTAATTGAAATAATACTTTCTAATGGGTCCCGCCGCAGAATAACGCAGGTCCTCATGTGCACCGTACAATTTGGCAATGTAAGGCATAAAATTAAATTTAAGGTCATGCCAGGGTCTTGCGAGGACGTCATCCTAGGTTTTAGCTTTCTGGCAGCTTTCCAAGCCACACTCACCTGTGCAGGCGTATCCATCCAATTTAACCAGCCTGCCACAACCACCGAAAATGGACTTATTGCTTTGGAACCAAAGCGGGCGTCTAGTTTGGCCAGAAGATTAATTCCGTGCCATTCTGTCTGGACGCAAAGGTCGGACAGCAACGAAGTGAGTGTACTTAACACAGGGGCTCAGACGTTAAAGTCGAGCAAAACGATATCACAATACAATTCGGGCCCACCCAAAGCTGGGGCCGAAAGGCCGTGCTCGTCAAATTCTAACATAACACACGATTCCTAATCGGTGAAACCCGACAAGAACCATACTAGTTGTGTAACCCATACCCTAAATAAAAATTTGAACAATGATTTTTCGCAACAACATACTGTCCGGACGTTTATATCGGATAGCAGTGTAGCGAGTGTACCTAGTACTGAAGCTCGGACGTTAAATTCGAGCAAGTTTCTAATTATATGTTATTCTCATCAACCACAGGTCAATCAGTTTACCTCACAGCGCGAAAGCTCAGCAGTGTAGATCGACAGTGGTGCACCTGTCTCCCAAGTTGGGTCAGAAACGAACGAGGGGAAAGAGCTAATTGCCGAATTTCTTGAAGGGGAACTCGCTAAATTCCAAGATGTGAGGGGCCTCACACACATAGATAAACATCATATTAAGATAACAGATAACCGGCCCGTCAAGATTAGGTATCAGACCCGTAACCCGGACATGCAAAAAGTGATCGACAATGAGGTCGATAAATTACTACAGAAAGGTTGCATCGAACCCCCTAATAGTCCGTATAGCTTTCCAGTGACTCTGGTTCGAACGAAAAATGGCACTTGGAGATTCTGTGTAGATTTTCGCCAGTTGAGCAAGCGATCAGTACCCGATGCATACCCATTGCCGCGTATAACACATATTTTGGAAAAGCTGAAGAAGTACCATCGATCTCGAGAATGAGTCTCGTGGAAATTGTGCATCCCAACGAACTTGAGATGTCAAGTAATCTGCGAAAACCATGATCAACCTGTTGCAGGCCAACCGTTATTACTGGCCTGGGATGTCGAGAGATGTTAAGAAAACATCCAAAAATGTGAGTCCTGCCAACGCTTTAAAATTGCACAAAGGAAACCAGCTGGGGAGATGTTAACTCACATACCGGAAGAGCCATGGGCCACGGTATGTGCCGACTTCGTTGGGCCCCTACCTCGTTCACGTCACAGATATACGACACTTCTGGTCATTGTAGACAAATTCTCTAAATGGGTGGAATTGACTCCCATGCGTAAGGCTACGGCTGAAGAAGTGTTAAAAGTTTTCAGGGAATAAATCGTGGCTAGATATGGAGTTCCCAAAATTTTTATAACCGACAATGGCACACAATTCAAAAGTAAAATCTTAACAAAATATCTGGATGTTATTGGTATCAAACAACGGTTCACGACACCCTACACACCACAAGAGAATCCCACCGAGGGGGTAAATAGAACAATTAAAGCCATCATCGAGTAGTTGGCCAATAATGATCATAAACTCTGGGACGAGTACATCCCAGAAGTAATGCTGGCAATAAATTCGAGTGTGGAGGAGTCCACAGGTTTCACTCCGGCTTACCTAACCCAGGCACGGGAACCACGCCTCCCAAACTCCCTATATGATAAGTTTACTACGGGCACACGAACTGAAAGAGGTAATATAGCACGCAGGGCGAAAAATCTGCGGGATGCATGGAAAGTAGCGCATCACAATCTCAGCAAAGCCTCAAAAGAGCAAGGTAGGCATTATAATTTACGACGACGCGCTTGGGTACCCAAGGTCGGTGATAGCGTCCTAGTGCGTCAGCATCCAAGTGCGTCAGCTTTCCAAGGCTATTGACAGTCACGCAGCGAAACTTGCCCCGAAGTTTGATGGGCCATACACTGTTATAAATCTACCGTCAAAGGTCATTGTTGAGGTTGAAGTCTTGGGCCACAAACGAACGTGTCATGTGCGAGATCTTAAACCTTACTTCACGTCAAGAGAGAGTTCTTCCTCTTAAATACAATCAGTAATAACACTAATATATAGAAATACTTCCATCTTTCATTTCACAGGTCCCATGTCAAAACAACCAAGGAGCCCAAACGGGGAAACCCAGGAGCGGGTGCGAGAGTGGCAACGCTGGGTGTGGGAGGCGATGGCGATGTTCGACTATGGCGAACAGAGCACGTCAAGAGGCGTGCGTAATAGTCGTGGAATGTTTCGAGGACAATCGACTCGGGGACGGTCATATGCGGCTCAAGAAAGAGTAACGGGACACATCCTCCATCCGTTCTAGAGGACGTGACCTGTTCCCTATTTTCAATTTCTTTAGACAGCACTGGTAATTCGGAGGACGTGAAGACGATGCCCGATTCGTAGGCACGCGACCCTCAACCAAGTGCCGCGACACCAGTTCCCAGCATAGGAACATCGCTTTTGGACGAAATTGCTGCTCCTTCTTCCCATGGGTTACGAACGGTCCAAACTGATGAGGGAGGCAGCGTAATTCCACAGGAACATGGGTCCCTGTATTCTGAACAAATTCCGCCACCCGCAATGTTTATCACCAATGATGAAATCTGGGGTACCTGGAGTGCTTTGGAAACACGTCGCCCATAACGACGAACCCAAAGTCAGCTACTCCCCAACCTACATCTTTTTAAATAATTTTTAAAGTTGTAATATTTAACACTCACCATGAAGGCTCTGGCGATATTATCTCCAGACTTAATGAGCTCTGGGCAAGTTAATTATCCATTACTCCTTCCTTAATAAAATTTTAAAAAATCTTTGATGGGTGTCTGTACCGAAAGACGCCGAATTTTCTCTGCTTCAAATAATTCATCTTCGGTTGTATCCAATTTTCGCTTTCACGAAACTCTATAAACATTCAGTAATTAGAATAATTCACTATAGTTTTTCCTCTTTTATACCGTTAATTTCTTATTTTACTTTTGAAATGTTTTATAACTAAATTTTGTTTCATCATTTATTAAAAAGAAAGTTCTGCAGAGGAGCTGCATGCGCCGCTTAACATATTGTGTCAAGATATTTTTTTATGATCTAGTATGACGATCATTTTATGGTTTCAATCCTAAGTTCTTTCACAATAATTCACTTGAAAATGCGCAAGAAGAATTGTTGTACGTATTGTATTCTCAATAAGTCAAGTCACAGCATGTTAGATATATAAGACATTTTTCATTATATTGTAAAATAGTTGTTTTCTGTGTAGCCAGCCCTTTGCTCAACGCATTGCCTAAAAATGTTTTTTTATTTTATTTTATTTTATTTGAAAATGATAAAGAAGTATTGATTGTATTGTATTCTCAAAAGTCAAGCCATAGCTCAAAAAGATTAGTTTCCATGTTAGATAGCTAAGACAATTTTTATAATATTATGAAATAGTGATTTTGTGTATAGTCAGCCCGATGCTCAACCTATTACCTAAAGATATTTTTTATTACACACTTTTGTAAATATTTTATTGAAAATTAAAATTTTACTTAAAAGAAATATTTTATTCTATAGTCCCCATATGAATTTTAACCGTAATTTCTCTACATCTTTTATTACTTAGAAAATTTTCAAAACGCAAAAATCACTAGGCTATTAGCAAGTTTTCTTTTTAGCTCATAGTAGCACATGTGCATATGTGGGGTCGGTTTCCTTCAATACATATGTTTGTACACACTTATGCTATCTCTTTTCTTTGTGTATGCTCTAAGCCTATTGTGTAATAGTTATTCATATCTTAAGTGTTTTTTTTTATTACCGACCCTTTTTTTATTACTTTCATATTTTTATTGCCTTCTCTTATATTGAGTAAATTTAACTATTAAAACAAATACTATATACACGTATTAATATAAAAACATGAAATAAATAAAGAAATATAAAACAAATAAAATTGCTGTTTGTATTTTCTTCTTCTTGAAAAAAGTGGATTTAACACCTTTTTTCACGATTCACCCAGAAAATACCTTGAAAAGAACTCGAAGGTCACTTTGGTTTTTCTATGATTTTGTGAATCTAAAAAATAAAGCCTGCGCCTACCCACCGTCAATGAATTTTAATAATAATGAACTATAATAGTTTATATATTTGCCGACTTTTTTCAATCTGTGTACATTTCGAACAATGTGCAAAATTCGAACTATCACAATATCTCTTATTCCCACAATATAACACTTAATTTAATAGACTGTGACACTTAAAAACATAGTATCATTGGCTGATAAATATAATCCAGTCCCCGATGGAGTGCCTAATTGTATATTAAAAAATTGTGTTTTATTTTTGTACCATCCGCTCACTAAATTATTGGGTTGTTACAGAAATAATTGCAGATTTTTCATACAGAAGGCGTTGACAATTTCTTTGAATGACAACATTTTGATTCTCCCTTTTGTCATTTGTTAGTTGTCACTTTTAGCTTGCTTTAAAAAAAAATCGCGTAATTTCCTTTAAAATTAATTATTTGGCGTTAATTTTAATATGGAGTCCAAAAACGAGCATTTTCGTCATATTTTGGAAAAAATCTTTTATTATCCCAATATTCAAAGCCGGTCACAAATCATACATATCTGATTACGGCGGTATTGCGAAATTAAGTACGACTCCTAAACTTTTCAAAAAAATGGTGTCCCTAACGTTATCTTTGCAAATAACATCTATAATTTCAAACTGTCAGCGTGGTTTTTCGAAAAAAAAGATTAACAACTTCAAACTTACTTGAACTTGTTACATTACTTAATGAAGCTTTTAATAATAGAGAATAAACTGATATATTAATCTATACAGATTTTAGCAAGGTGTTTGATACGGTGAATCATCGCGTTCTCCTTAACAAGCTAAAACATATCGGCTTTCATAATTGACACTTAAAGTGGATTCAATCCTATTTGAATGGACGCACACAACGAGTTTCAATCAACAGTTTGCTTTCCAAAGAAATTATTGTTCACTCTGGGGTTCCGCAACGTAGCCATCTTTTGCCCCCTTCTGTTTGTCCTGTTTATAAATAACTCACCTGATGTAATACAATATTGTCTTGTGCTTATGTATGCTAATGATGTTAAACTGATCTGCAGCTATAAGTCTGAACATAATCATGCATACTTACAAAATGACATCAGCTACGTACAGATAATTTAATAGTCTTAAACATTAAAAATGCATACATATTGTGTCACACAATCATCTTACATCATCTATTATATTGTTTTTTTCCTTTATTTGTTTTTTTTTCCATGAAGTTGAATATGTTTTATTTTTTTTTTTTTTCTTATGAATATGTTTAGTTTTTTTGGCTCTAAGAAAAATACGTCTAAGTAACCCTGTATTAATTAGTTATAAGTCATATGTAACTAGATCAGCTTAAATGATGCAAAGCTTTCAACAAGCTCTTACAAACAAACATGCAAAAGCGTAGCCACTGGCCGCTCAGCGCACAGTAAATTAGCTAGTTTCAGGCTAGCTTAGTGATAGGTAGGTCATATAGGGACTTAGGTAAGAGAGTTGATTCGTCCTCTCTACCTTAGTTAATATTTCGCTAGGCAACATAGGTACGAGATTTGATTCGTCTTCTCTAATATAGGTAAGGTTTACGCAGGCAGCATAGGTTTTTTTTTTTTTGCGATAGGTGGAAAGCTTCGAAAGCCTGAGGTGCGAGACTTTAACCCGCTAAAACCACCTCTGCGTCAATTCCCAGGTCCCTCTGGCACCGTATTCCTTCACAGGGGGGAAAGGTCGATGACTGGACTATGTCTATTATAACAACAACCTACCTAGTCGAACGAACATCTAACCAACGATGGGGGAGAGAAAGGGATTCGCTCGATACCTTTCCAGAAATCGGAGCCTTTTCATTATCACTGCAGCAAGGTCTTGTACTGCTTGCCATCTACTACTGGAAATGAGCATGTGCCATACTATATTTTCGGGAATAGGGGTTTCTCCTATCAGTAGCGCCAATCTATTTTTCTGTTGTTCAAAGCGGGGGCAGTAGAAAAACACATGTCCTGCGTCCTCTTCTACACCACAAATAGTGCAGCAATAGGTTGTCATCATGCATAAAGCGGTGAAAATATGACCTAAAACACCCTTGACCCGATAGGAATTGCATGAGGTAGAAGTCGATTTCGCCATGCTTGCGCAATATCTAATCACTTATATTAGGTATTAGACGATTCGTCCACCTGCCCTTTTCGGAAGATCTCCATCTTCGCTGCCATTCCTCCAGTGTTCTACTTCGAGCGAGTTATTTGCCGACGCCTTGGGATATGAGATACCTTTCCTTGGCTAAGAGGTCAATAGGTATCAATCTGCTAATGACCAGAACGGCATCCTCCGAAATTGTACGAAAGGCGCTGCAAATTCTTATCGCGCACAGGCGATAAGTTGATTTGAGACCTCTAGCGTAAGATTTGACCTCCATGATACCATATTTGGTTTAAGTTAAGCATTACCGACTTGATAACTTCTACTATGAGGCGTCTGTGGTTTTCTCTAGGACCTCGTGTGTTTGCCATCACTCTACTGAGGGCCGTGCTTATGTAGGCGGCTTTTGTGCATACCTGCTCGAGGCTTTGGGCCTCGTGTCGATCATCTGTCGATCGTGTCGATAACAGCTAGGTATTTGACTGCCTCTTTGGTGCAAATGTTGCAGTGGCCTACCTTGATGGTCGCGTTTTCTCTTTTTTGCGACTACTTATGAGTACCGCCTCTGTTTTTTCTTCTGCCAGAGCGAGGCCCTTAGATAGTTGCCATTCGTGAATAATGATTATGGTATTCTCCGCGATGTCAACAATGTCGCACAATTGTTTGGCAACGACCACCACAGCTATGTAGTCCACGAAACCAATGATTTTGGCTTTATCGGAAATTCGCAGGCGCAAAACGTCGTCGTACATCCAGTTCCAAAGAAATGGTCCTAAAACGACCTTGTGGAACGCCACCGCTGATGCTTCGGCTTTTTCACCATCATCAGTTATGTATGAGAGGGTTTTATCTTTAAAGTAGTCCGCTATTATATGTTTAAGGTAGTTACAGACCCTGCATTGGTCTAGGGACTCCAGCTGAATTGAAGGCGTTTTGGACGTCTAGTGTTTATATTAAGCAATATTTTTTGGAACTACCATTCCACCGCGTGCCCTCTATTGCATCACTCGCAATGGATACTACTTCACTTATCGTATGGAACACTCTTTGCGGAAGCCAAATTGCATGTCTGGTATTCCTTTCTGTGCCTCTAAGGTCTCGGATAAGCTGTTGCATGTAATGCGCTCTAGAATTTTACCAATTGTGTCAATTAAGCAGATAGATCTATACGAAGTGGGTTCTCCCGGTGGCTTGTTCGGTTTTTGTATCAAGACGAGTATTTGATGTTTCCATGGCCTAGGAAATGATTCTTCGAGCAGGCATTGGTTGAAGATTTAAACAAACGCCGCTGGGTAGCTTTCGATGGCGGCTGTGATGGCGCAATGTGGGATTCCATCTGGCCCTTTTGCTGTCTTCTTCTTTATGGTCCTAGCGGCCGCTATGACTTCGCCTTCTGTGACTCATTTTACGCTCGAGTATGGAACTTCGTTGCGAGTATAGTAAAAAGGAGGAAATGTGTACCTGCTATTGTGTTAAGAAAGTTTGTTCAGGTGGGTTGAGTTGAACTTCTAAGCTTTTTGGTCACGATTTGGAAGGCACAACCTCACGGATTATTTTCCAAGATTATTGAAACTTCTGGTTTTGCTCTTAATGATGGCCTTTTTTAGCTCCCGCCTTTTGTTTTTGTACATTTGCTGGTGTTCTATACAGGAGAGTGGTACAGCCTACGTGCTCGGTAGCATTCTGAGCGCAGCAGTGCTATATGATTACTCCACCAGTACACTGGCTTGTGTGCCGTTAGTGTGATAGATCGCCTAATCATGGAAGTGTCACAGACCTGCTCAATGTGGTGAATCAGTTTGTGGGCCATTTCGTTAGCGGAACCAGAAAGTTCTAAATCAGGCATTATAATATTAAATATTTCTTTGTCGAGGATAATGCCTTTCCATCGTGGGCCTTTAAAGATTGGACTATATTGGAAGGACAAGCGTCAAGGTTTATCTCTCAGATTATAGCGCGGTGGTCGCTATGTGTGTATATGTCACTTAGGCACTATGAAGTTTTTGGGAAAAGATGTTTGTTAATAAACGTGATGTCAAGAATAGAACCGCAGCCAGCTTTGGCTAAGTATTCAGAGCCTGTGTTAAGAAGGACCATATCCAAAGCCGCAAAACTCTCAAGTACTGTTTGGCCTTTAGGACTTGTTATAGGGCAGCCCCACTCCACAGCCCACGCATTAAATTCTCTGGCAATAAATTTCGGACTCTTGTCGCACGCTTCGCTGCTAAGCTCTAGGATTACACCATCAAAATCGGTTGTGGTTGTTCTAGGAGGAATGTAGCAGGTATAAATGTGCAGACCGTTTAATACATAAGCAACGAAGCCATTTTTGACAGCAGCGGCCTGCTTTTGTGGGTGGCCACAATACCAAATAGCGGCCTTACATGAAGCATCCTTAATCCAATTGACACCTAGCGAGACATTGTATGGTTCGCTTAATGTTGCTAAGTCGATATTCTGTTCACGTACCGTTTGCGTTAGGAGGTCTTGCGCTGCTCTGCAATGATTTAGGTTTAATTGGAGTATTCTCATTCTGCTTTGGCACTTAGACACCTTCTTCCGCCTAATGGATGGTCGTAAGGCTTTTTGCATATGGAACAAGACGGCTGACTTTTGCAATCTTTGGCACAGTGGCCTTCTTCGCTACAGTTTAAGCAGCATTTGCTTCTATCGCTTTTGTTTTTGCATTGCCTCGATATGATATCTATAGACATCTATAGTATTTTACGATCTCTTTCTTTTCTCTAATGCGGCAGACAACCCAGCCATTTTTCACTTTATTCTTTTCCAGAAGTGTTTTGGCATCATTGGATGGGACCGAGAGTGCTCCCATCCGATGGCTGTTTGCTTGGAGGTAAATGCTTTCATGAGGGATTTGATGTTTTCTTTCTTCAAGCTCAAACCTACTTGTGAGTTTATTGCTTCTATTAGTTCTTCTGTCACAGTGATTTCGTCGATGTTTTAATTTGCAGCCTAGTCTCGTTAGAAAGCATTTTGATATTCGTCTGTTGGCTTAATACTTGTTCTATTTTTTCCTTAAATGTAGAATTTGTGGCCTAGTTTTTTTTGCAATTTTAGCAGTATTTCGCCATTTCTTGTTCTTCTAATTTTGTTAACATTGTCTCTAAATTTTTTTTAGGTCTTTGTCCGATTTTACTTCTTTTGATATATTACTCTAGCTTAAATTTCCGGTTTTTTGGATAACAATGGCATCCGTTTTAAGCCGCAATTTCACCTTGGATTTGAGATCCGTTGGTTTTTAAACTGTTTGCCAGGCGTTTTCATTGACTTGGCCTTTCGTAGAGATGGGCGTATACAATGCGGCCATATTTTTGACCCTAACGTTCTGGGCTGCTTGTTTGCTTTTCTTGGCAGTCGAGTCATTGGTGGCGTCATCTCTCGCTCTTTTAGGAATGTTTAGCTTCGTTTTCAGTAGCGGCGAGTTTTGCGTACTAGCTTGCTTCTGTTTTCTTTCTGCTTTCCGCGCGGCCTCAAGTTCGAACGAAGCCTTTTTGTGGAGGACGAGATGTTCGTCAATGATATCACGCATTGTTTGATGAATTGTGCGTCGACCGCCACCCAGCATACCAACCAGATCTCCTATTTTTTTCCTAGTAAAGAAAAGGAATTGGTGACACTTACTGAATGCTTTTCGTTTACATCTAGAATCGAAGGAGGAGAAGAATGCAACCTCCGTTGGCCTTCTTCGGGAGACCTTGCCATCACCTTACTTTTGCTGAACGCTACCAGTTCTTTATTAATATTCAGCGGATCGTCCTTGTATATTTCACTACGTGGCGCGTTTTTCACCGGTACCGACGCGTATTTTTTTTTTCGGCTTGCTTTGAGATTTTAGCAGCCGTTATCAGTGTGTTATTGGAACTCATAGTCACGAGAAAACCGAAAACACAGTGAGGCCCGCAGCGACCTATACACAACTGGCGGAGCACGCACACACACGTATGTTTATGCACTAGCCAATTTAGGCAATAATAGGTTTTCTTTTCTTTTTTTATTATTCTACTTGTCACCAATTGGGCTGTGTACGAAAAAAATGTTGCTTTTGTATTGTGGTGGTCACCGCAAATGCACATATAACTACAGTGACCGCAAAAGGGGAGAACGGCAGGGAGAAATTTATAAACGATGATTCACTTATTGATAAATATTCAATTCAATTGGACGGCGGATGTTGTCAAAGTAAATCAGGCAGCATAGGTCCTCTCTAACATAGTCAAGATTATACAAATAGCACAGGTACGAGAGTTGATTCATCCTCTCTACCTTAATCAACGTTCACACAGGCATAGACTACACGAGAGACGATTCTTTGCACCCGTTACCATTCACAGAACACTGCAGAATGACATGTTTTGCAAAACGTATAACGGTCATCTTCGGATGGAAAAATATCAGTCAGGAAGAATACACAACTTAAGTGGACATGTTAGCTTGTAACTATTTCTTTGGATAATAACATTACTTGTGACATAAACCACAGTCCACCACAACAAACACAAACACAAGTCGGACCATTCTTTACACTATTGTCATATTCACTCAATAGTCGAGATGTGTGTCTTTGGGTTTCACTTAATAAATATTCAATTCTAGTGTCAGGTGTCATGGTCTGCATTCTTTGTCTATTCAACAAATTTTGTCGAATGTTAGTTCTGAGCCTATTTACCTCATTAGCACGGTGTGTTCTAGACCGAAGTGTTCTATTAGAGCTAACCTCTCTAGCATGCATTCCACCATCTTCTCTTCTAATTCTTTGTGCTATGGCAAATCTCTGGCGTTCACTCCTTCTATATATTTCATTTCCTCGACTGTGCTGTTCAGTATTAATATGTTGCTCTAAAGCACGCCTTCTATCGTCATCTCTCCTAATCCTTTATGTTAATACATTCCTCAGCCTTTCACTTCTCCTATAAACTTCATTTTCGCGATGGCGCCTATGCTGTTCAGTATTAACTAGTTGTTCTCTAGCGCGTCTTCCCTCATCTTGTCTCCGTATCGTTTGTGTTAAGGCGTTTCTCAGTCTTTCACTTCTCCTATAAACTCGGTTTTCGCGATGACGCCTATGCTGTTCAGTATTGACTTGTTGTTCTCTAGCGCGTCTTCCCTCATCTTCTCTCCGTATTGTTTGTGTTAAGGCGTTTCTCAGTCTTTCACTTCTCCTATAAACTTGGTTTTCGCGATGGCGCTTATGCTGTTCAGTATTGACTTGTTCTTCTCTAGCGCGTCGACTCTCATCTTCTCTCCGTATCCTTTGTGTTATTGCATTTCTCAGCCTTTCAATTGTCCTAAACACTTCATGTTCGCGATGGCGCCTATGCTGGGCAGTATTAATTTGTTGTTCTCTAGCGCGGGTTCCATCATCCTCCCTCCTATTTCTTTGTGTTAACGCATTTCTCAGCCTTTCAGTCCTTCTAAAGACTTCGCTTTCGCGGTGGCGCCTATGCTGGGCAGTATTAACTTGTTGTTCTCTATTGCGTCTTCCATTATCTTCCCTCCTAATCCTTTGTGTTAAGGCATTTCTCCAACGTTCAAGCACTCGATAACTTTCATTGCCGCGACGGTTTATGTGTTGTACAGTATTCCTTTGTTGTTCCATAATGCGATACCTTGAACTTCTTCTTCTAACAATATGTGCGCTTTGGTCTCTTCGCCTTTCCTCTTCGCGATATTCAGGATCACTTCTTCTTGCTAATATACGCTGAGAATTCAATTCTGTCTCTCTCCAAACTTTGATCCAGAAACCTCCTCACAGATTGTATATTTCTCAGACGTCTTTGTCGAGATGATGTAATACGTAATAAGGGCATATTGAAATAATGTTTGTAAATATAATATTTTTTTGCACTTTAATATGAACTCAACAGTTCAATTATTGTTGTACTTCTGAGGTCTATATTTCGTGTTGAAGACTTATATACTACTTTACCTAATAGTCATTTATGTACCTGATTTCTAACAGGGCTGTAGCCTGTACTTGCAAACTATAAGTATATGTATCTGATCGTGCATCATGTTACTTTATTTTAAGTATTTTTCATTAAAAATTTTATTTGATATTCTAAATTTTAAAACTGAGATATATAAAGCGGTAAACACGATGCCTTGTCTATAAAATTTTTATTGTTTATACATACATATGTATTTTTATTTGGTTATGTACAATTGCTCTTACATGTAACGCCTAAATATTTATGGATCTTTTTAAATTTTTTGAATTGATGTTTTATAAATTTTAAAAATTATAACACGCTCATTTTTTCACATCTATGAAGCTAATATTTATAGATGTACATACTAAATTTCAAGTTTATAATTTAATTTTTGTGGCAGATAAATAGATTTTTGTTTATTGTGGGTGGACTTAGTAACCGACCACGCCCATTTTAAGCACATTGATGGATGGGATATCTATAAATACGTGTACCAAAGGGTCATAGGTTAATTTTTGTGGTAGATATAAAGGTTTATGTTTATTGTGGGCGCGTATGTTAACCGACTACGCCCACTTTAGGCACATTAATGGATGGCATAACTATGTATTTGCACACCAAATTTCAACTTCGTGGATCAACTTTTGTGGCAAATATAGAGATTTATATTGATTGTGGGCGTGTATGTTATCGGACCACGTCCATTTTCGGCACATCGATGAAACTAATATTTATAGATGTACATACTAAATTTCAAGTTTATAGCTTAATTTTTGTGGCAGATAGATAGATTTTTGTTGATTGTAGGCGTGGCTCTTTACCGAATTTGCCCATTTTAAATAGCGATCTGCGTGCATAAACTAAAAGTGACTGTACAAAATTTCAGCTCAATATCTCAAAATTTACGCTCGTGAGGGTACAACAGACGGACACACGGACACACAGGCATACATGTCTAAATCGACTCAGTTTTTGACGCTGATCACGAATATATATACTTTGTAGGGTCTCTGACGCCTCCTTCTGGGTGTTGCAAACGGAAGAACAAAATTAGTATACCCTCATCACTGAGGTGGAGGGTATAAAAACAACTTTTATGTTATACTTCAGACTAAGCAAAATAAAACTATAAGATTACTAGTTGATACAGGAGCAGATATTTCAATAATAAAAACTTACATATTACATATCACAAAAGCTAAGCTAATAAACAATATATACAGCCTAAGTGGAATGACTACAGAAACTATACATACTATTGGAACAACATTTATACAACTACAAGTAGGACGAACAGAACTAACACATGAATTCCAAGTAGTGAAGGATAATTTCCCTAATGCACAGATGGAAAATTAGGAATTGATTTCTTGAGAGATTACCTGTGCAAATTAGACTACGAAACAGTGACTATGGAAATCCATACAAATAATGAAGACATCGTACTTCCAATGAAAACTAACAAACTCAAAATAATCTCGATACCACCCAGAGCATAGATAATACATCCAATAAAAATAAAATTAAAAGAGGATTCACTTATCTTAAACAATGAATTTCAAAAAGGAGTGTTTTTGGCAAATTTTATAATTCCACGTAAAGGGATAAAACACGTTAGAATTTTAAAAACAACAGCACAAAGCATAAACCTTAAAAATCTCAACGTACAAATTGAACCCCTTCAAAATTACCACATACTAAATACTAAAACACAAAACAAAGCCAATAAAGAGCGACTTAATAGACCGTTGGATACAATAAATATTATTATTATTAATATAAATAGTTAAAGATTTCCAAGACATATTTCACTTAGACGGAGAAAAATTCACGACGAATTATTTCTATACAGAGAAACTTCAGACAAATGATAACACACCAGTTTACATCAAAAATTACCGACTACCACAAACTTAAACTGATGAAATTAACAGTCAAGTACAAAAACTAATAGACGATGACATAGTAGAAACTTCAATTCACCCTTACTAATTGTACCTAAAAAGGCAACTAACGACACCCAAAAAATGAAGACTTTAGACTTTAGAAAATTGAACGACAAATTTCCACTAACTAGACTTGAAGACGTTCTTGACAAACTGGGAAGAGCTAAATATTTTTCTACGTTAGATATGACTAGTTCTTTTCACGAAATAAACTTCACAAAAATTTCAGACCCCTAACAGCTTTCTCAACAAATAAAGGACATTTCCAATTTAAACAACTACCATTCGGACTCAAAATTTCATCAAACAGTTTTCAGAGAATGCTTACAATAGCTTTAAGTGGACTAGACTCCAACGCCTTTCTCTATGTGGACGACATCATTATATATGGCTGCACACTCAAACATCACAACGATAATCTTATAAAAGTATTCACTAGACTGCAGAAATATAACTTGAGACTCAATGCTGATAAATGTAACTTTTTGGTATCCGAAGTCATATAACTTGGACATCTGATAACTAAGAATGACGTCCAAACCGACCCTTCAAAATTTAATGTTATAAAAAACTATCCCACACCCAAAAACGCAGACGAAGTCGCACTTTGTGATTACTACAGAAGATTTATAAAAGATTTCGCACAAATTGCAAAATGTCTAAACTCCTTATTAAAAAAGCATCAACCATTTATGTGGTCAAACGAATGCCAAAAACCATTCGAATCCCCCTGTACTACAATACCCTGACTTTGACAAACCATTTATATTGACAACAGATGCCTCAGATTACGTATTAGGAGCCATATTATCACAGGGAGAAATTGGACACGATTTACCAATTTCATATGCAAGCACTACCCTTTCAAAGCATGACATAAACAAACCCATAATAGAACAAATAGAAAAACTAAATTCGGCTTTGGCCGAATTTTAAATACCCTCCACCTTATTATAAGCACCGAAGAAATCAAGAACTAATAAGGCTTTCTATTAATTTCACAAATGAAATTTCATATTTTCCATATTCATCTATTTCAGTTTTAAAAGAAACACACAAATATAATTATTATGTTTAAAAAAAAATTATATATGCACTTTATTTAAAATTTTGATTAGTTAATTTTTTATGAATCCTTTTTTACTAAACTAAAAAATATACAATACAACATATGAACAATAATGGGTAAATCTATAAAATTCTTATCCTAATATAAATTAACTTATTCCTAAAATAATGCCGTCGTAGTAACTGTGCACCGTATTGTACGTTTTTGCTTCCACCGCCCCACTTAAAACTTTGCCAAATGCCCAGTTTATTTGCGTACATCCAACTGTAGTCGTTTCCGTCTTTTCTAACATAGAGCAAAAGCCCTCATTAATTAAGTTCCTTTCCATTAAACTGCTATTTGTCGCCCTACATATATTAAAATCACCAATAACAAGAAGTTTTTCGAATGTTTCACCCATAGTATATACAGTACCTACTGCCTCCATGAGTAAATTACTAAATGTTGTTTCGGAAAATGTGGAATTTCTATATAAAGTGATAACGCACATTGTTTTAAAACGGAAAGCTATTATTTGTAAAGTAGCGGACCCAGAACTATAATTTCGCTTGAACAAAACTTTCGCTTGACTACTCAGGTCGGACTTTATGTAAACTATTATTCCACGCTTTTGTCGAGGAAGGCTATCGGATCCATTAATTCTTGCTAAAGTACAAAATCCTTCAACAGAACAGTCGTCCAACAAAAAAGTCCATGTCTCTACAAGACATAAAACGTCTATATCTCTTATATATCTATCACTGAATAAGTCTTGGTGGTGAGCGTTAAGGCTTTGTATATTTTGGTGATATATTTTTGTGTTTGCGCATACATTAGGTGACGGACATAAAAATCTTTCTGTTCGGAGCCGGTCAAGTTCGACTTTGACAACGTCAGTGTCAGAAAATTGTTTTGGAGGGGTGAAACATCCAATTATGAACAATACTGATGCACTAGTAGCTCGACTGCAAGCTACATACATTGCAGCTCTATTTATTCTATCTGCAAGATGGACTACAACTTTGTTGTAACTAGCTCCCTGATTCTTATGAATCGTAATACCCTCTGCTGGAACTACCGGAAATTGTCTCCTCTCAATATTAATTTGTACGTTACGTCTGTATTGAAATAATCTGTTATGTTTTTCAATAGGAGTCCATAGAGGTTCAGAATTATGGGGCTTTTTTCTTCTTGCCTGAGAGCCAACGTCCCTATTAGAAAATAGAATCCAAAGTGTCGATACGGCTTCCTGACTTATGTCTACTGCCATTAAAAGTCCTGTTGCACCGTTAACGAGTCCATCGGCAGTGTCAATATTTACTGTCAGCATATATTTAGCCGATGTCTTTAACGTAAGTTCTGTGGGAAGTCCTTGAGTCTCCGACGTCTTAAAATTCTTAATTGTATTTAAAATTGTCTGTTTTTGTTGTTCACTTAGAGAGTCAGCCTTAATAATGTCATAACTTCTAGAAATATGCGCTTCCGTCGATATCTGTGCTAAACGCTGTATTTTATATGTGTCAGCTTCCTTATTAGACCAAAATAAATGAATAGCATCCAAAGGGACTTCTGTAAGTAAATTCACTGTCCTTGATATAATTAAATCTATGTCTTCAGGATTCATTTGTCCAACTGCCATGTTATCTAATGCAATTGCAAAAGTCCTGTCGTCTCTTTACCGCATTATTTCGTCTAATTCATAAAAGTCGAACATATCCCAAAGCCCACGTCCTATTATACCTCCATAGGGATTATTTGGTTTTGGATTGAAAATCCAACGGTCACCTACAGGTGGAAGTTGTTTTAAATCACCGAAGACAATAATTGGAATACCACCAAAAGCCTCTGTAGTTTTAAATATTTGTTTTAGTCTTGAGTCCAGGAAACCTAACATTTTAGAACCAACCATCGACCCTTCATCTATAATAATAAGTTTTACTTCAATCAGTTTAGCAATAAGTGAATTAACTGTATCGTAACTTAAGGGACGAATTTCTCCGGACGACTGATTTACAGGCAAAGAGAAAAGGGAGTGAAGAGTATATCCTCCAATTCCAAATGCTGCTTTACCCGTTGGTGCACTTAGCAAAACCTTTGGGAGATCTGGATTGGATCCAGGAAGAGAATTAAAGCGTTGTGTTATTGCCTGATATATTGTTTGTATCAAGCGACTTTTACCTACACCCGCGCCACCTCCCACAAATTCATACAGCACTTCTTTTCTATTTATCTTGTACAGTACATGTTGGAAATATATCCGTTGCTTTTTATTCAGAGACCCTACGGATATTAACAAATCCTCTACATTTACTAATGGAGGGAGTTTTATTAAACGGACACCTTCACTCTGATCGTCATTTTCTTCTTCGTCTATATTAAGTATATTTATGTCTCTATCAATCTCTGGCATAGCCAGAGCTCTGGATTCTTCATCTAATAACTGCGATGCAGCAATGTTGTCTTGTCGGGTTGGTTCATTTTCAGAATTGCCATCGTTATCGTTCTGAATTTCCTCTAAAGCGTTTTCCAATTCGTTTACCGAAAATTTTTCGAATTGTTGTTAATTTGTCATTATCAAGTCTCTATGTGAAGAACATGTTTGTTCGTTGTCGTTTTCTAAAATGTCTGTTACTTCATTACGCCACGGAAAATATAACATAACCATTTGTCTGAAATAGTCTGCCCTGGATGTATCCATATTTGATTTTGCAAATCGAAGAATAGTTGAATTCCTTCGTTTATAAATATATACAAAGTTATTTAAAAGTTGGAGACCAACTCCACTATACTCTGTTACGTCTTCGTTGTCATCTATATCTTCATCTTCTCGTCTTTGGCGTATCGAAGATCTGCGTGTTTTTGAAAACACATAATTGGCAGCAAAATTGGCTAGACAGATGTCTTCAAGACTGTGAGGACGATGTTGGTAATAGTCTAATAAATTACTTTTAAATATATCAGTCGATTCTGTTGGTAGTCTTTCTAATTCTTGCCTAGATTTTACCATTCGGACTCTCCTATCTGGATGGAATGTATTTATGAAAACATCTGTGTTACTACATTCGGACATATGCATACCTAAAATATTGTAGGATGCTTCTTGAGCGGACACTTCGGACGCGTTTATAAATGTATTGCCAATGTGCTGTAAACGTTGACGGACAGTACGAATTTTCCCCATTGTATCCTGCAATAGTCGCGAAACTCCCCTATTTGACTTATTTATATAGTTCACTATATATGATACACAACCGTAAGCATCCAAAATGTACTGTATGTCCATGCTAGCGCGATGTAACTTCAAAATAGTTGGATTGAAGGCGTTTATAAATATGTCCTTCAGTCGGCGTTTTAAAAATATCTGTGGTTTTTTAATAGAAAACCTTAGGGCAAAAATGTAGTCCTCGTAGCTCATATTAATGCGTTCGTCAGACAAAAATTTTTCAAATTGGTCAATACTATAAATATCTGACTCAGATTCCCTAGTATTTAAAAAATTAAATACTTTTTCATAATTAACACGATGTTTTTGAATATTTTCGGATTCTTCGGACAGCGGAAATAGTATTTCTGTTCTTGGCATTGGCGGATGAGGCATTTTGAATCTACAAATCCTTTGTCCCGATATTTCTCTTTGGCATGTATTACTATGCCTATGCATTTGATAATTTATGAAATTTTCTATTCCGGACTCAGACGAGTTTGTACTGATATATTTGTCAATAAATTCTGTTACCGCAGGGAATGTACGTTCATCTGTCAATGTTATATATAATAATACTTTATAACTTTATGAGAGTCAAATACACCACCATCACACTTAAAAAGTTTGTATAAATGACGGACACGTTGATCGAAGTAGCGTGAACATGTAATCGGATCGGACCTTATTAAATTATATTTTTCTTGCGTTGTTAAATTATGAACATCGTTTTCTGATATATCCCGTTTTTTGAAAACTTTCACCAAAATAACAATTAATTCAGACCACTGTGATTCGGCTGCGGACAATGTGATAAAAAAAGTTGGCAATCCAAATTGCCGAATCATTGCCAGAACTTTCTTTTTTTCAGATTCCCAATGACCGGGTGAATACCTAAGTCCTTTGAGAATATGATACCCGTCATCATGCTGCACTAAGTTTTGAACAAAATGATCGTCTAACATATTTCGCGCAGTAACAGAATTTTGACGTATTCTTTTCCTTAAGCAGATCGATATACTATCCTTTATGCGCGATAGTTCTAATTTTTTGTACGAATATAAAACTTTGTCTACTCTGGCGCATCGTCTGTCATATCTTCTAACTTCTGATCTTATAACTTTCCCTAAAGTTGTAACTGAACTTCGTTTAATTCCACAATAAATTGTGGGAAAGGACAACTCCTCGGCGTCTTTATCCATAAGTAAGTCTAATGGTCTGTTGCCCTCTGCAGGCGCTATAGAAATCCTACCTAATGGTACATTTTCTATTTGTAAATTGTCTAAAAGGGTCTCCTGTGGATTTAATTCATCTACGTCATCATTGGTTGTGTTATTGTTTAAACAAGTTTGAACTATATTTCTGTCTTCTTCGTTGGCAATAAACGGCATTATCTCATTCGACTGTCTTCTGTTCAGCCATTCATTAGAAATAGAAATGTTGTGCGTCCTATATAAGTCTGTGTTAATTAAATACTCTGCGGCTCTAAATATCTTTGCCGGTCGTATAGTCTCTGTCATAAAACTGCGGTCATATTGCAACCTACGCTTCAAATAAACTTGTATTACTTCTGTCTGATCTTCAGATCTCGGAAGGACGGTTATTGTTCTATCAAGTGAAATCGGTACGTTCACGACTGCACCTCGTATCGCGCACTGTCTGTTATAAGTCATAAACGGTATTCTGGGAGCAACGAATCTCTCTTCAAGAGTTGTCAAGTCCTTTAGTTCGTTTGGTATAGTGGGAAAGTGAAGACCATTAGATAAACATAATGTCGGTATATTACCAGATCAAACTGCAGAATGACATGTTTTGCAAAACGTATAACGGTCATCTTCGGATGGAAAAATATCAGTCAGGAAGAATACACAACTTAAGTGGACATGTTGGCTTGTAACTATTTCTTTAGATAAAAACTTTACTTGTGACGTAAACCACAGTCAACCACAACAAACACAAACACAAGTCGGACCATTCTTTACACTATTGTCATATTCACTCAATAGTCGAGATGTGTGTCTTTGGGTTTCACTTAATAAATATTCAATTCTAGTGTCCGGTGTCATGGTCTGCATTCTTTGTCTATTCAACAAATTTTGTCGATTGTTAGTTCTGAGCCTATTTACCTCATTAGCACGGTGTGTTCTAGACCGAAGTGTTCTATTAGAGCTAACCTCTCTAGCATGCATTCCACCATCTTCTCTTCTAATTCTTTGTGCTATGGCAAATCTCTGGCGTTCACTCCTTCTATATATTTCATTTCCTCGACTGTGCTGTTCAGTATTAATATGTTGCTCTAAAGCACGCCTTCTATCGTCATCTCTCCTAATCCTTTGTGTTAATAAATTCCTCACCCTTTCACTTCTCCTATAAACTTCATTTTCGCGATGGCGCCTATGCTGTTCAGTATTAACTAGTTGTTCTCTAGCGCGTCTTCCCTCATCTTGTCTCCGTATTGTTTGTGTTAAGGCGTTTCTCAGTCTTTCACTTCTCCTATAAACTTGGTTTTCGCGATAGCGCCTATGCTGTTCAGTATTAACTAGTTGTTCTCTAGCGTGTCTTCCCTCATCTTCTCTCCGTATTGTTTGTGTTAAGGCGTTTCTCAGTCTTTCACTTCTCCTATAAACTTGGTTTTCGCGATGGCGCCTATGCTGTTCAGTATTGACTTGTTGTTCTCTAGCGCGTCGACTCTCACCTTCTCTCCGTATCCTTTGTGTTAAGGCATTTCTCAGCCTTTCAATTGTCCTAAACACTTCATGTTCGCGATGGCGCCTATGCTGGGCAGTATTAATTTGTTGTTCTCTAGCGCGGGTTCCATCATCCTCCCTCCTATTTCTTTGTGTTAATGCATTTTTCAGCCTTTCAGTCCTTCTAAAGACTTCGTTTTCGCGGTGGCGCCTATGCTGGGCAGTATTAATTTGTTGTTCTCTATTGCGTTTTCCATTATCTTCCCTCCTAATCCTTTGTGTTAAGGCATTTCTCCGACGTTCAAGCACTCGATAAATAGATTTTTGTTTATTGTGGGTGGACTTAGTAACCGACCACGCCCATTTTAAGCACATTGATGGATGGGATATCTATAAATACGTGTACCAAATTTCAGGGTCATAGGTTAATTTTTGTGGTAGATATAAAGGTTTATGTTTATTGTGGGCGCGTCTGTTAAACGACCACGCCTATTTTAGGCACATCAATGGTTGGGATAACTATGTATTTGCATACCAAATTTCAACTTCGTAGATCAACTTTTGTGGCAAATATAAAGATTTATATTAATTGTGGGCGTGTATATTATCGGATTACGCCCATTTTCGGCACATTAAAGGATGGGATTTCTATAAATAGGTGTACCAAATTTCAGGGTCATAGATTAATTTTTGTGGTAGATATAAAGGTTTATGTTTATTGTTGGCGCGTATGTTAACCGACTACGCCCACTTTAGGCACATTAATGGATGGCATAACTATGTATTTGCACACCAAATTTCAACTTCGTGGATCAACTTTTGTGGCAAATATAGAGATTTATATTGATTGTGGGCGTGTATGTTATCGGACCACGTCCATTTTCGGCACATCGATGAAACTAATATTTATAGATATACATACTAAATTTCAAGTTTATAGCTTAATTTTTGTGGCAGATAGATAGATTTTTGTTGATTGCAGGCGTGGCTCTTTACCGAATTGGCCCATTTTAAATAGCGATCTGCGTGCATAAACTAAAAGTGACGGTACAAAATTTCAGCTCAATATCTCAAAATTTACGCTCGTGAGGGTACAACAGACGGACACACGGACACACAGGCATACATGTCTAAATCGACTCAGTTTTTGACGCTGATCACGAATATATATACTTTGTAGGGTCTCTGACGCCTCCTTCTGGGTGTTGCAAACGGAAGAACAAAATTAGTATACCCTCATCACTGAGGTGGAGGGTATAAAAACAACTTTTATGTTATACTTCAGACTAAGCAAAATAAAACTATAAGATTACTAGTTGATACAGGAGCAGATATTTCAATAATAAAAACTTACATATTACATATCACAAAAGCTAAGCTAATAAACAATATATACAGCCTAAGTGGAATGACTACAGAAACTATACATACTATTGGAACAACATTTATACAACTACAAGTAGGACAAACAGAACTAACACATGAATTCCAAGTAGTGAAGGATAATTTCCCTAATGCACAGATGGAAAATTAGGAATTGGTTTCTTGAGAGATTACCTGTGCAAATTAGACTACGAAACAGTGACTATGGAAATCCATACAAATAATGAAGACATCGTACTTCCAATGAAAACTAACAAACTCAAAATAATCTCGATACCACCCAGAGCATAGATAATACATCCAATAAAAATAAAATTAAAAGAGGATTCACTTATCTTAAACAATGAATTTCAAAAAGGAGTGTTTTTGGCAAATTTTATAATTCCACGTAAGGGGATAAAACACGTTAGAATTTTAAAAACAACAGCACAAAGCATAAACCTTAAAAATTTCAAAATTTGAACCCCTTCAAAATTACCACATACTAAATACTAAAACACAAAACAAAGCCAATAAAGAGCGACTTAATAGACCGTTGGATATAATAAATATTATTATTATTAATATAAATATTTAAAGATTTCCAAGACATATTTCACTTAGACGGAGAAAAATTCACGACGAATAATTTCTATACAGAGAAACTTCAGACAAATGATAACACACCAGTTTACATCAAAAATTACCGACTACCACAAACTTAAACTGATGAAATTAACAGTCAAGTACAAAAACTAATAGACGATGACATAGTAGAAACTTCAATTCACCCTTACTAATTGTACCTAAAAAGACAACTAACGACACCCAAAAAATGAAGACTTTAGACTTTAGAAAATTGAACGACAAATTTCCACTAACTAGACTTGAAGACGTTCTTGACAAACTGGGAAGAGCTAAATATTTTTCTACGTTAGATATGACTAGTTCTTTTCACGAAATAAACTTCACAAAAATTTCAGACCCCTAACAGCTTTCTCAACAAATAAAGGACATTTCCAATTTAAACAACTACCATTCGGACTCAAAATTTCATCAAACAGTTTTCAGAGAATGCTTACAATAGCTTTAAGTGGACTAGACTCCAACGCCTTTCTCTATGTGGACGACAACATTATATATGGCTGCACACTCAAACATCACAACGATAATCTTATAAAAGTATTCACTAGACTGCAGAAATATAACTTGAAACTCAATGCTGATAAATGTAACTTTTTGGTACCCGAAGTCATATAACTTGGTCATCTGATAACTAAGAATGACGTCCAAACCGACCCTTCAAAATTTAATGTTATAAAAAACTATCCCACACCCAAAAACGCAGACGAAGTAAAACGATTCGTCGCACTTTGTAATTACTACAGAAGATTTATAAAAGATTTCGCACAAATTGCAAAATGTCTAAACTCCTTATTAAAAGCATCAACCATTTATATGGTCAAACGAATGCCAAAACCATTCGAATCCCCCTGTACTACAATACCCTGACTTTGACAAACCATTTATATTGACAACAGATGCCTCAGATTACGTATTAGGAGCCATATTATCACAGGGAGAAATTGGACACGATTTACCAATTTCATAAACAGGCACTACCCTTTCAAATCATGATATAAACAAACCCATAATAGAAAAAGAATTACTCGCTATTCATTGGGGTATTAAATTTTTCAGACCATATCTATACGGTCGTAAATTCGTGGTTATAACAGACCATAGACCACTAGTGTCACTATTCACTCACAATAACCCATCATCCAAAATGACGCGCATTAGAATGGAATTATGCGAATATGATTTTACAGTAATATATAAAAAAGGAAGTAATAATACAAATGTTGACGCTTTATCACGGATTAAAATAGATACTGATATGTTAAAAGATATGATACCTAAGGAGATAAATGTTATAACAAGAGGGCAAAAGTTAAAAATGATGAATAATGAAAAGATAGCAGATAACGCTAAAAATAAGAATAATAACAAGAATATTGACATTAGCCATACAGACTGTACTAACTAACCGAAGTGTGGCCAACTTCATATTTGGGATTGTACTTCAAATTCTGATGTAAATAAATTAAAGAAATTAAAAGTTGAATTTATCAAGGACAAAAACAAAACAAAGAAGAAAGTTAGTATAGATATAAATGAAAAAGATATACTATTACGATGCAGTGAAAATCCACCGAATTTCGATTCGATTACGGACAAACTGACATCAAGATTTATTAAAGAGAAAATATTTGCTATAGCATTAAATAAAGGAGATGATATATTTAAAATTATAGATTAAAAAGTTTTAAAGAAAAAGAAAAAAAAATTACAAAAGATTTGTAATAATGTCCAAAAATTGAATATTATATTTTATAAAGACCCTTAAAAGATTAATGACAAATTGACACAATTTAAATTAATAAATGAATATCACAATAGTCCACACGGCGGACATTTAGGAGTTGGAAAAACTCAATCAAAACTCAAACAAAAGTATCTATGGAAGGATATGAATAAAATGATAAAGTACTTTGTGAATAGTTGTTCAAATTGTAAATCTAATAAACATATAACACATGTCAAAGAACCACAAATTACAACAAGCACACCTACAAGAAGCTTTGAAATAGTAGAAGTTGACACTGTAGGACCATTAAGAATAACAAATGGATTTAGATATATGTTAACCATGCGATGTCAATTAACAAAGTAATAGCGTTTCCGATACAAAGCAAAGACCCCAAAATAATAGTGGCAACAATTGTTGAACAAGGTATACTGAAATACGGTCATTTTAAGATTAAAGTCTGATAGAGGAACTGAATTCACAAACGAACTACTGAAAAACATATGTGAACTCCTCAAAATTCAACAAATGTTTTCGACCCCTTACCATCATCAAACTTTAGGCTCTGTTGAAAGAAACCACCGGGTTATGAACGAATACATATTATCATTCGCAGAACATGACAATTGGGATAAATGGGTACCTTATTTTTGTTTTGCATATAACACCACCCCACATGTAATGACTGGATATACACCCCAGGAACTAGTATTTGGAAGAATAGCCTATCTGCCAAATGATAGCATTAATACAAATAAAATAAGTCAAGATTTAGACAATTATTATGATGAATTAAAAGCCAGAATAAAATGTTCTATACAAAAAGAGCAAAGAAATTTTAAAAAAAAGAAAAACATAAAAGAACATTAGAAAATAATGCTAAAGAAAGCAAACCTTTGAATTTGGAAATAGGAGACTATGTACTATTAAGAAATATGAAAAATGAAAAACCCTATGTCGGTCCATACGAGATAATCGCAAGAAATGGCGTAAACTCCACTATTAAAATAAATAACACTTTAAAAACATTTCACAATAACTTACTAATACCGTATAGTATAAGAAAACAACATACATTCTAGAATAATTGATATAATTTAAAATAAACATTACTTTTTTTCACATATTTCTAATATATATATATATAGAGTATTAATAAAAAAAAAAAAAAAATTCTTTTAAAAAAAAAAATCGTTTTTATAAAAAAAATTTTTTTCCTTTTCTATGAGATAACGGTGTAATGTGTCTACAAAGTAGTGCACACTTATATTCATTTAATTACGTAATTTATCTTGCTTACTTAGGCAAAAATTACGTTAATATAAGTTATTTTTAGATTTACAATTATAAGCAATATTTAAATGTGGCACATGACATATATACATACTTTTAACTATAGTAAGCAGTGTTTGAAATTGTTACATTAACATACATAACACTCACACTCACTTCCAATTAAAATAACCTAGTTTAAGTTTATGCATAGTAATCAATTTATTGTAATAATTTTAATATATAAGAAGACCAATTTTTTAAAATAAACTCAGACGAAAATCAATAATCAAAAGAAAAGATTAATACTCGCCTCACACCCAACTAATATCAATATACCTTGCATTTTTGCAGGATACTGAAGTTGCGCGTTGCGCGACGCATGATTTTTGTTATAAACACAAAATACATTATACAAATAACATATAATTTAAATTTTTTATTACGCTATACAAATTATTTACATAATAAACTATCATAATCTGATGTGTCGAACTTTAAAGGATTATTTTTAATGATATCATATATATCTGTTGTAGAAGATGGTATAAATGAATTAGTATGTGACTTTTATATCATCCGCCTGTTTTTTTAAAAAAGAATAATAGAAGTTATTGTCATGTATGTCTGCCATTTTCGATAGTTCGACCCCAAATAACCCATTACTAAAAATCGAAATATTATGGAAATTATGCTTAGCAATTAAAGTTATATATCCTACAGAATTTCTCCTATCATTATAGTGTCTAATAAGTTTTACTTCTCTACGTTTTTCAACATTTTCCATAGTTTTTCCATAAATTACATTACCCATTAACTTATAAAAATTTTTCTCAAATTCATTTTGAGCATGTTTCTTTTTGATGGTATTTAAAGAGATATAAGGTTCTAACCAAGCACTTTGTACAAAACATAGTATTCTATGTATTTTCTTAATTATTAAACCATTTTCAATAGTTAACTTTAAAGTTTTAATATGTATAATATAATTTTTCTTATTGGTCACATCTGCAATCAACTTTAAACAGTTACCATTGAGAGGAGTTTTATTTTCGCAACAAAAAGGTAATTGTTGTAGAAACCTAAAATTTGCATTTATGCAACTATGTATTATGTTTATGTATATAACTTTGTTAAAAACGAGTTAGTTGCATTTTTATCTTTACAAACATGACACACCACAATTTGTTCTTATCATATATATTTAATAACTTTGTAGTTTTTATGGAATGAAGTAAAATAAACTTTTATTCGTTAACAACCAATAAATGAGTGGTTTTAACTCAACACCTTGGTAAAATATAACATTTGGCGACGAGGAGTAAAAAAAGTAATTTCATAAAACAATGTACTAACGCAAGTTATATTTGTATATACTCGTATATAAAAAAGCAAATCAAATTGTCTGTAAAGCAAGATGGCGATAAATTTAGACCGAGTATTATCAAAAATTCAAGTGTTAGGTAATGAGCACAAGTTCAGTTGTTTGATTTTTATTTAATCAAAATTTTATTGATGTTATGCTGTTATTAATACTGCCAACGTTTCGTCACTTTTTGGCGACTTCTTCAGGGCTTAGTTTTCCTAAATCAGATAATGTTAACAATTATTTAGTCACTCATTGATAACTAACCAATAAAAAAATTATTAAAAAAAATAATAAAGTTGTACGAAAAATATTTGACAAACAAAAACATAACGTTAGTAAAAGCATGAATTTCAAGGAACAGCAACAATCAGGTATACAAAAGAATAATAATGATATTTAAATTAGGGCAATCAATAATGTTGATTACTCTAAACGTCGCAAACAAGTAGAGGTCGCTATAAATAATCATAAAATTCAACTACAGTTAGATACAGCTTCTTATATCACTATCATTTCACAACAGATTTGAAACAAAACCAATACTTTCACCAATTAAACATCAAGCAAAAGATGCTAATCACAACATTATTAAATTTTTTTGACAATTTACAGCATCAATAGAATTCCAAAATACTACAAGAACAATAAATGTATTCGTTACAAGTATTAAGGATCTAAAAATAGCAGGTGTTGACTTCATTCATGAATTTAATCTTTGGGATGTTACACTGAATTCAGTCTGTAAACAGTTACATTGTGATCAACAAATTGAAAACTTCCAAAAAAAATTCCCTACAGTATTTAACAACGAAATGGGTCATTGTACTAAAATAAAAATTTATTTGCCTCTTAAAAATAATGCAACGATAAAATTTTGTGCTAAGCGTCCTGTTCCATATTCTACCATAAAATTGGTTGATGAAAAACTAAATCGTCTACAGCAGGCAACATTATTACACCTGTGATATGTATATAAATAGTTTTTATTTATTCATACTTTTAAATTAGACATTGCACTCCATGTGCTTGCACGCTTAACTCTAACAACAATAAAAAAAGTATTTTTTTACTAAACTTGCCATATTTATACTTACAAACTAAGAAGTTGCCATATTAATACATAACAATCCCTTCTTTCTTAGGCTAAAAGTATATAAATCTAAAAAGATAAACTACATAAGTTATATACTTTCCATTAACCTTCTTACATTTTTCGTAAATTTATGTTATTATGTTTTTTACATTCATGTTAATATTTATAATCTTTACGAGGCATTTTCTTTAACCATTCTGAACTTCTTAAAGAGCTTTTTACTTCATTACGTTTACGAGCTTTTTACTTCATTACGTTTAGTTGTATGTGTTTTTAAATTTAATCTATCGTTAACAATCTCATTTTCATTATATTCATTACTTTCGGTTGCTGTTTCATAACTACTATTACTAATACAGTCTTCGTCTTTTCATTTGCAAAATTGTTTTATGATTTTTTTTAAATTGATGTATATGCGCTACTCGCCTAAGTTTGTTTACATAAACTTCATACAGAACATTTGTTAATTTCTTGATTATTTTTGCTGGAATCCAATTTACATGATTTTTAAAATGATTTCTATAATATACTTTCTCTCCTTCCTTAAAAAATTGTAAACATTTCTTATCATAAGATTTATGTTGTTTAATGGAAAATCGATTTGGTTGTTGTTGCATGTTTTGTTGTACGTTCAAAGAAATTTTGTTATTTAACACATCTAAACGCGTTTGAGGTTTAAACTTAAATAAAATATTTGCTGGTGATTCATTTGTAGTTGTTGTTGGGGTATTTCTGTAGCACAAAAGAAAATTATCTACTTTACATTTGAATTCCATTTTACTTTGTTTTGTTTCTAATGAAAACTTTTTAAAATTACGTTTTACAGTTTGCACAGCTCTTTAACTCTGCTAAACCATTAGACTGCAGATGATATGGTGGACTTTTCAAAACAGTTATACCATTTGATTTACAAAAAATTAAAAATCTACTTGAAGAAAAAGGAGGACCGTTATCAGATACTATAATTGTTGGTATTCCCCATACGGAAAACCACTTTCTTAAAGTTTCAATAACCTTAACAGCATTCGTACATTTCATTTCATCAATCTCTATCCATTCCCATTTCGTATCAATTTTGTGTTTAGGACAATTTTGTGTTTGACAACAGCTAGTACAACTTTTTACATAATTTTCTATATCTTTATCTAAACCTTTCCATCATACATACGATCCAGCTAATGAGAATCG
The DNA here is from genome assembly GCA_949710015.1 of Crataerina pallida. Classification (NCBI taxonomy): domain Eukaryota; kingdom Metazoa; phylum Arthropoda; class Insecta; order Diptera; family Hippoboscidae; genus Crataerina; species Crataerina pallida. Next base: position 15,484,788 of record OX453289.1, read on the forward strand.
TGTAATAGTTTAAGATATCATTTTTAAGTATTTCTGGAATTATTAATCTACTACCATAATACAGACAACCGTCTTCACAATTAAAAATTTCTCTTCTATCAAGAAAATATTTTAATTCTGCATCCACATACCGACATTTCTCGTGAATTGAAGCTTGTAAAACTTTACTTAGTAACTGATCCTTTTTGTTTCTTCTTTAACTTTGTTAGGGTCAATATGAAATGAATTGTTTGTGTCATTATCAACACAAAGATTAACAGAAAAATCTTAAATTTCATCATGACTACTTAAAGGTAAACGTGACAGAGCGTCAGCCTGACCAATTGTAGATCCCTTTTTGTACTTAATTTCAAAATCATACATAGACATTTGAATAGCCCATCTTTGCAACCTAGCTGCTGCAACAGAACTTAATGCTTTTTTATTCCCAAATATATCACGCAACGCTTGATGATCGGTATAAACAACAAATTTTTTTCCATATATATTTATGAAACTTTCTTAAAGCAAAAACTATTGCTAAAGCTTCTCTGTGAGTTTGTACGTAATTCCTTTGAGCATCAGTTAAGGTTCTAGATGCAAACAATACTGGTTTTTCTTCACCATTTTTAATTAAGTTATATTTTTTGGACTAGGCGCTTGCAAGATGGCTTGAACTTTATTCTCATTTGGCTTTATACCCTCGTGACTAATTTCATGACCCAAATATGACACTTTGTTTCCAAAAAATTTACATTTATCAATATTAATACGTATGTTGTGTTGTTGTGATATTTAAAACTCGCAAAAGTCGCTGTTCATACAATTCTTGGGTTTCTGCACGAATTAAAACATCATCTAAATAACAACACGTTTTTTTTTAGTCCTTTTAACACCTCGTCCATCACTTTCTGAAATTCAGACGGAGCTACTGAAACACCAAATGGTAAACGAGTGTACCTACACAGACCTTTATGAGTATTAACTGTTAATAAATGTTGCGAATTTTCACTACCAGCTAATTGCTGATAAGCACCTGTTAAATCTCAAACACAAAAAATATTACAATTTGCAAATTGCGCTAGAATATCATCAATTCTAGGAAGAGGATATAAGCGATCTTGAATAACTATATTAATGGTAACTTTACAATTTATACATAAACGTATATCACCGTTCTTTTTGGGAGCCATTATTATTGGTGAAGCCCAATTACTATACGGTACCGGTATCATAATTTTTTGATCAACTAGTCTATCTATTTCTTGCTATACTTTCTCTCTAAGTCTATACGGAACTGCATTTGCTTTACAAAAAATTGGTGTAACTGATTCATTTTTTAAATGTAAATTAATTTCATAACCATTTATAGGTTCGTTATGATTACTCGAAAAAACTTTAGGAAAACGTAATTTTCATTGATTTTCAATGTTATTTGAATGGAATTCATTAATAAAAAAATTCTGTCTCCAAGTTGGATATAATTTATCTAACCATGTACGGCCCAACAAAGGAACAAAACTTTTCTTAGTTTTTACTAAAACCAATTCTAAACAATGAACTGTGCTACTTTTTAAATCTTTTACCTGTACTACAGCTTTACCAACAACTTCTACTTGATCACCTGTGACAACTTCCAAAGTTTTATCCACTTTATTTATTTTACTGTCTTTGAAACAGTGTTTAAAAAATTTTATTTCCATCACGGAAAACCAAGCACCAGTATCGAATTCCATTTCCACTAACTTATTATTAATTTCCAATTGTATTTTTAATGCATTTTCACTAAGAAAATGAATATTATTTAAATATCCTAACGAATTAAAATTATTGTTACCTATACTTTCCGTATCTACAGTATGTAATTGAAGATTATTATTACGACAATACTTCTTAATATGGCCCCATTTTTCGCAAAGATAGCATTTAATATTTTTCTTTGGCTCACGTGACCGTGAGCACTTACGTACCAACTTTTATCCAACAGCATTACTTTTAGGTAAAGTTTCAATTTTGTTTTTACCCCCACGAACCACCTTATTACACACATGTGGGCGGATAACTTTCATCTGAAGCTGTGTTAATTGCATTCCCTTTGCTAACTCGTAGGCTTTTTCAAACGTAAGTGCTGGTTCATACATTCAAACTGACATGTTTTTGACAAAGTTTTGATTTCCACAATATATTCCGATATTGTTTCGTGGACATTCTGATTTCGTTTATAAAATTGGAATCTCTCAGCGATTACATTTAGTGCGGGTGTGAAATAGCGTTCAAATATTCCAATTAGCTCCTTAAACGTTTTTGTATCAGGTTTTTCTGGTGCCGTCAAAGACTTTAATATTTTATATGATTCTGGCCCAATCAAGGTTATTAAATATGAAACTTTTGTCTTGTCATCACTAATTTTATTGATGAGTAAAAGGTGTTCTAATCTTTCCTTGTACTCAGCGAAATCTTCACCCGGCGTTAAATACTCAATAGACGCAATAAAAGACATCGTATGAAATTACTTAATTTTTAATTAATAAAAAATTTTTAATCCTCGTCACACACATCGGGGTTTATACATTTTCAATAGATTAGTGCCAGGAATCAGATCAGCAACAGATGCATTTCAACAAGTCATTGAAAAAGTAATATCAGGAATATCAGATATAGCAGCATACTTGGAAGATGTAATCATCGCAAGCTAATGTAGAGAAGATCATATTCGTACTCTACGACAAGTGTTACAACGTTTCACAGAATATAATCTTACAATCAATTGAGACAAATGTCACGTCCTTAAAACTCAAATCAAATATTTGGGTCACATTATCAATGCAAAGGTATCAGGCTGAATCCAGAAACAGAAAAGTACCATACTGGCACTATGATTATTAGTTCCATTAATAAGAAGGAAGCATGTTGTAGAAATCTAAAATTTGCATCTGTGTATGTAACTATGTACTATGTTTATATAACTTTGTTAATAACGAGTTAGTTGCATTTTTATCTTTACATACATGACACACCACAATTTGTTCTTATCATATATATTTAATAAATTTGTAATTTTTATGAAATGAAATAAAATAAATTTTTATTCATTAACAACCAATAAATGAACGCGCGGTTTTAACTCAACACCTTGTAATAATATAACAGTAATAAATTGTATTTGTCGTGTATTTCTGTAGGATAGTCCAAGTCAACTTCTAATATGTAACCATATTCCCCATCACAATTTACCGTTAGAATATCAAACTTATGAATTCATCGTTAACTAAGAATTTAAAATCGGAAATTGGTAATTTTTGTGACATCGCCCATCCATACAAATTATTTGCATCCATATACATTAAATAATTATCCGGAACATTTGTGTTATAGTTAGCCATTTATTATTATTAGCCTCAGAAAACCTATGCGTACATTGAATAATACCACCTCGAATTGATGTCTTTAAAAATGTGTGAATTTCCGGATCGCTAACTAAATGTAATGTGTGTATTTTTAACGTCTTTTGTTGCTCTCGCCGGATCCACTACTTTTGGTATCTTCCTTTGTATCAGCTCATATATATTGATGCTTATATAAGGATTATTTTTTTCAAATGTTTTTATTTCATTTACTCTTACAGGAAATCACATTCCTGTAAAATCCAATATCGAGCCACGAAACTATCATAGAAGATTTGATGTCCAACACCTTATAATAGTTTCATTTCATTTGTCCTCAAATGAACTTTATAGCGGTTTCCAAAATATCCATTTTACAAACAGTGCAATTTGGGGTATTGATATTTGTTTCAGTTTGCTTCGAAGTCTTAATTCTCCTACTTGTAATCGGATCTTCCTCATCGATTATAGAAACACTTTAATTTTTGTATCCATACAATTAATATAATGTGATTCTAAAAAAGAAAAAGCAAGGCTACTTTCTCATATGTCACAAAATACAAATGAATTTAATTTTTTTATTTTTATCTTTCCTTATGATATATATATATAGTTATGATCATGGGTGTTGATGTAGTGGCGGATGCGACATGGTGGCGCGCTAGCTGTGGCAAAAAAAAAGTCATTTGGCAAAAGTTACCCCTTAGCATAGACTCACACACGCAGGAAAGAAAAATAAAAAAAAAGTTAATTGCTCTAGCAGACGGATTATGACTCTATACATCCACACGTGAACTTTAAACATACTATCTCATTCATAGAATCAGTGTGTACGTTCCCCTTCTATGTACGAATCGACAACAGATCCTCATAAAGTGATTTATCACTTTATTCATATCCTTTCATAAATACATTTGTTTGAGTTTTATTTGAGTTTTTCTAACTCCTAACTGTCCGCCGTGTGGACTATTGTGATATTCATTTATTTATTTAAATTGAGTCAATTTGTCATTAATCTTTTAAGGGTCTTTATACAATATAATATTCAATTTTTGGGCATCATTACAAATCTTTTGTAATTTTTTATTTACTTTAAAATCTTTTCATCTATAATTTTAAATATATCATCTCCTTTATTTAATGCTGTAGCAAATATTTTCTCTTTAATAAATTGAAAGAAACTTGTTAAATCGTTCGTTTTATAATTTAGTTTTATTATTTCAACAAATAAAGTAATTTCAAGATGTAAGTGAAAAGAAATTTCAAAAAAAGTTAAAGTGTGTATATGCGAATACGGATAGATATAAGCAAAAAAAAAGCCCAATTCATTCTATTTAAATTGGAGTTGCCACCTAACAGCTCCGCCTCAAATTCAATTTAAATCCCTCTTCAGATTCAACAGTTCACAACCTTTTGCATGAGTTTGTTTCGCCTGTGCCTTTGTTAAAATGTCCGTAGCATTCTCGGATGTTGGTACGTATTTGACGTCTATTTCACCCTTAATATACTTCTCTCTTATATGATGGAAACGTATATCAATGTGCTTACTTCGTTTTTGCACGATCGGTTTTTTAACCAAAAATTGGGCACTTTGGTTGTCACAATATATAGTTGTAGCATTATTAAGATATTTGTGAAAACCCATTTCGTTTAGCAATGATCTCTCTTGCCCCCTTGGTTGCAATGTAACCTCTTTTGCCCCCTGTCCCAAAGCAACGTATTCTGCTTCTATAGAACTCAAGGAGACAATATGTTGTTTCTTCGACTCTCACGCTACGGGACCGTCGCCCAAGAATAGAACATAACTACTCTGAGATTTCCGATCATTCGAATCGCACGCCCATTCAGAGTCTGTATAGCATAAAAAACTTTCACAATTAGATTTATATGTTATAGTACCTTTCATCGTATTTTTCAAGTATCGAAGTACGTATTTAGCTGCAATAAAGTGCTCCTGGTGAGGATGAGAATGAATTGTGCCAACTTAGAGATAGTAAATGCGATATCGGGTCTGCTGATAACGGCTAGATACATTAGCCCACCGACTAGCGATTGGTATTCTCTCACATCAACATTTTGTGTACATGCTTTCTCCTCACATTTTTTCAAAATAGTTCCACAAGCAATTGGAGCATTCGCCGGTTTGCAATTAAACATATTCCATTCTTTTAACAATCGTTCAGTATATTTCATTGCTCGCTCTTTATCACGCTCAACTTCCATACCGAGATAAAAGGAAATAGCACCATGATCTACGGCAACGACATATTGATTTAGTGCAGACTCTATCCTCATCATTTCATTGGTGGTTGAGCATGCCAACATAATATCATCCACATAAATGGCGATAATGCTTATATTATTACCATTTTGCTTAATAAAAACGCAATTGTCAGCTTTACATTGTTGAAACTTCATCGTTAGTAATATATCAGTGATCTTTCGGTTCCACTCACGACCAGCTTGTTTGAGGCCATAGAGTGAACGTTTTGATTTACAAACTTTATCTGGATATTGGCTATCCTCGAACATTGGCGGTTGTACCATATAAACTTCCTCATTCAGTGTTCCATTTAAATAGGCAGCTGCAATATCTATATGCCGAACTAATAAATTATATCTTGCTGCTAAAGCTAACAGAATACGAATTGTGGTATGTCTTACAACTGGCGCAAATGTTTCTCTATAATTAATTTCATACTGCTGCTTACAGCCAAGGGCGACTAATCGGGCTTTATATTTTTCAATGGATCCGTCTGCTTTACGTTTGATCGTAAAAACCCACTTACACCCTATAACGTTTTTGTCAACAGGTTTCTTCACCAGATCCCAAGTTTGATTTTTGATTAAACTACTGTACTCCGCCTGCATAGCCATTTTCCATTTTTTACCATTTTCAGATTCTAGAGCTTCTTTAATAGTCACCGGATTTTCTACCAAATTATTAAGCATTTCAGCTCCGCCTTCCGTGATCCACACCTTTTTAGGTCTTCCTCTGTTGCCGGTACGTATAATCTTAGGCCTACCCCTTTTTCGTTTTCCGGACGGACATACTTCCGGTTCTTCTTCTGACGTTTCATTGTTATCACTTATTTCATTATCATCATTATTATCTCCATCATTAACGGCTGCATCATTTTTTTTCAACTTTATCGAACGTTTTCTGCATATCACCATCATTTTTGAATATGTAGAATTGTCTCTCGTCTTTACTCTCAACCTTCGGGCATATGGGGCTCTCAATAAAGATCACATCAATAGCCTTAATACATCGTTTAGTAGAGTTGTCGTACAACCTATACACTTTGGGTAATTTTCATACCCAACGAATATGAGTTTCCTACCTCTTGGCTCGAATTTGCTTTGGCTTCGGCCTTTCTCTAAAACTACAGCTTCACACCCAAATGTTCTAAAGTGACGTACTGAGGGTTTTCGGCCGTACCAAATCTCGTATGGTGTTTTCCCATTCAGCACTTTTGTGGGTGATCGGTTCCTTATGTAAGTTGCTGTGTTGACGGCTTCTGCCCACAAAAATTTAGGTAATTTAGAACTAACTAGCATACATCGCGCCATTTCAATAAGAGTGCGGTTGGCTCTCTCCGCAATTCCATTTTGTTGCGGCGTATATGGTACTGTTGTTTCATGTATTATGCCTTTTTCAGCCAAAAATTTCGAAAATTCAGAATTTTTATATTCCAGACCATTATCACTTCTTATTGATTTTAGTTTACAACCAGTTTGTTTTTCTACTTTAGCTAAATAAGTTTTAAACATAGTCAAAGCATCGGATTTATGTTTTAAAAAGTAAACATCAATCATGCGAGAGTAATCATCAATAAATGTTATTAAATATACAGCGCCCCCTTGTGACGTAACACGCATTGGACCGCAAATGTCTGTATGAACTAATTGTAAAACACCATCTGTATTTACTTGATCAGAACTCCCAAAATATTTTCGATTAATCTTACACTCAGCGCATGTGATACATTCAAAATTTGTTGGTGTATTAAGTTGTAAACCCCGAACCATATGTTTCGTTGATAATGAACATAAATCGTGAATGTTTAAATGGCCAAATCTTTCATGCCAAATTTTGAACTCTTTCATTGATTTTTCTGATACATTATTTATCTGCTCTTCATATTTTAGGTTAACACAAAAAACTTCATGACACATTTTAGCAGTAAAAATGGTTTGACTATGTTCTCGCTTGACGACAGCCTTGTTATTAAAGAATTCAACACGATGTCCATTTTTTATCGTTTTTGACACGGATATAAAATTTGTATGTAACTTGGGTACATACCATACATCATTCAGTATTAAGTCACAAAATTCGGATTTTATTTTAACTGTACCAATACCTTCGGCCATTATAATTTCACCTGATGCAACGAGTATACTTTTGCTTTTATTTTGGAGACTGACAAATAATTCTGAGTTGTTACACATGTGAGATGATGCTCCACTATCTAGCAGCCATATACCATCTCTTCTACCATTGGTATTTAACACACTCAAAGCAGCTTCTGACATAGAATTGCAAGATTCTTTACAATTTGCTTTTATGTGGCCAACTTTCCCACATTTATAACATTTCACTTTCTTTTGACCTTTTTGATATCTATAGAACCTTTTATTTGGCCCTTCCGCCTTAGTTTGCCATTTCGATTTTACCGCAAAAACACCTTCAGGTTGTACACTTACACTACTACTCTCTATTGCTATAGCAAAACTTTCTAGCTTCTCCGGTAAGCTACATAATAGTAACATCGTTATGAGCTCTTCCGGAATTTTCAAATCTATTTGATTTAATTCATTCAAGGTTGTGCAAAACTCGTTTAACTGCACTGCAAACCTTTCCAATTTTTTCAATTTAAAACGAACCAGTTTTTTTAATAAGTGCATCTTCCGTGCTGGTGCATCCCTATTATATAGGTTTGACAGTACCTCCCAAACCGATTTGGCTGTTGCACAGTTCTTAATGTGAACAATTTCACTGCGCTTGACCGAGAGGAGGTCGCCTTAGCCTTTTTGTCTAAATTGGTCTACTGCGTTTTTTGCTCTGTTGTTGCATCCGCTGCGCACTCAACTTCAACAGCACTCCATAGGTCCAAAGTGATCAGCACACTTTGCATTTGTACTGCCCAGGTGGCATAATTGTCGCCGTCCAACTTTTCAATACCGGCCACCGCACCAGCCATATTAATGTACGGAACGAATGTAAAAAAAAAAAAAACTTACTCAATTTAACAAACCGCGTGATCTGGGCCCATAACCATGAAAGAAACTTGTTAAATCGTTCGTTTTATAATTTAGTTTTATTATTTCAACAAATAAAATAATTTCAAGATGTAAGTAAAAAGAAAGTTCAAAAAAAGGTAAAGTGTGTATATGCGAATACGGATAGATATAAGCAAAAAAAAAAACCCAATTCATTCCATTTAAATTGGAGTTGCCACCTAACATAAATGTTGATGTCAATTTATCCATAATCGAATCGAAATTCCGTGGATTTTTACTGCATTGTAATAGTATATCTTTTTCATTTATATCTATATTAACTTTCTACTTTGTTTTATTTATGCCCTTGACAAATTCAATTTTTAATTTTGTTATGTCAGACATTGAAGTACAATCCCAAATATGAAGTTGGCCGAACTTCGATTGGTTAGTACAGACTGTATTATTAATATTATTATTATTATTATTAGCGCTATGTATGTCTCTAAGTCCAACTTTATACCATCTCCCACGGCACTCAAGATCCCCCACGAAACGGACGGCTACCGAGAGGATACCTTCGCCCCATAATATCTTGGTAGTACCTACAGCGTCGACGAATGCCCCTTCTTACAAGAAACTTGTCCGTGTAGGAGTCATTCCACCTGACTTCCCGAATAGTGAGTGGGACGATTCAAAATGAGAGCGATTCAGACATGTGTGCTGAAAAAAATCTGTAAACATAGCCTTCATCCAGGAACCTTGGACACATTCTCGGGTCATAAAAAGCCTCAACACAAAAGGTAAGCTAATCTGCGACAGTAAACATGACCGACCTAGGACGGCCATGATAATTAACGACAAATTAACTTACATCCCCATTTCAGAGTTTATCCAAGGTGATCTAGTGGCGGTCTGCTTAAAGATATCCTTTATCGGCGGGGAACGAGGAGTCGTACTCGCAACCGCCTACTTTCCAGGGAGTGAGGTCAGGGTTCCAACAAAAGAAGTAAAGGCCCTGGTAGACTACTGTCGCAGCAAAAAACTAAAATAGCTTATATGCTGCGACGTGAACGCCTACCACACAGGCTGGGGAAGCTCTAACATCAATTCAACTTTTCGAGTCAACTTTTCGCAACATAGTCAGGGGGGAAGTAATAGATTTAACGTTATCGAGCCCCTTTCTGTACTCTGCTATCTCAGGCCGGCATGTTTCCGACGAGGTCTCAATGTCTGACCGGAACATAACAACCAATATCGAAACACGTCACGCCTACCGCAATCTCAAAAACACCAATTGGGATCTCTTCCGTTATCACCTCAATACATAACGTAAACCACTCTCTGCAAGCAATATCAAATTCAGCAGAACTGGAATCTAATGACCTCTGTTCTAATATTCAATTAGCCTACCAAGAAGACTGCCCTCAAAAAGTTGGAAAGATTAAGAGGGACGTACCTTGGTGGAACCTAGGACTGCCGATTTCAAAAACCTTTGCAAAGGGACACTGCAACGGTATTAGCACTCTCAAGAAAAATGATGGAAGTTTCACGACGACACCAGAGGAAACGAGTCGCTTCCTGATGGAAACTCACTTTCCTGGCTGCCTCCTGAACACGAGACGGCACTCCCAGGAGAATCTATTGATAAGCTCATTGGGACCTCCTAGGGAACACAGTCTCGTGAATAAAATCTTCTAACACAACAGGGTGCTATGGGCCCTCTCATCCTCTAGCCCATACAAATCTCCAGGACCAGATGGTATCAGATCCTATGTGCTACAATAGGTATGGTCCATCATTGTTCCTATTCTTTGCAAAATATTTAGAGCAAGTTTTCTTATGAGACTTGTTCCGCAACACCGGAATGAGGTTAAGGTGGTATTTATACAAAAGGGAGGAAACAAGGACGAACACCTCACCAAGTCATATAGACCAATAAGCCTCAGCTCCTTTCTCCTTATAACTATGGAGAAAACCTTAGATAATTTATAAGGGGCATCTATATTAGGGAGAAACCCTTTCATAAAAACAGTTTTGCCTAGCAAAATCCAAATCCACTACGACGGCAATGCATGAGCTCACGAATGTAATAGAGGGGGCGTTAGAAGGTAAACAAATAGCTCTCACGGCTTTCATTGACATTCAAGGGGCTTTTGATAACACGATAGAATCAGCAATGGTAAACAAGGGAATACCAACAATGATAAGCAAATAGGTTACTTCAGTGTTCAACTCCAGAATCATCACTACTGAGCTTGCAGGGACGACTATGACAAGTAGGGCCACTAGAGATTGCCCACAGGGGGGTGTACCCTCTCCTCTAATCTGGACCATTGTCATAGACGACCTGCTAATAAAGCTTAACAGTATGGGGTTTAAAACACTAGGCTATGCGGACGACATAGCCATTTGTTTTGTGGGCTGGCATAAACAATTTCTTACGGAACGAATGCAAATAGCCCTAACATTTACACAAAAATGGTGCCAGGATAAGGGCCTGAACATCAACCCGCAAAAGACGGTCTAGGTCCCCTTCTCCAAGAAGAGAAAACTTGAATCAAGTAACATTTACTAAACGGTACACAATTAACGTACTCAGATGAGGTGACATACATGGGCTTAAAATTGGACAAAAATCTAACATGGAATCTTCACCTGAAATATATAACTGAAAAGTCGACTCTTACCAACGACTTTTCGGGAAAACATGGGGCCCTAAGATGGCTTACTGGTCTTATACCACAATTATCCCCTCGATGCTCACCTATGCAGCTTTGGCATGGTGGCCAAAGGTTAAGCAAACTACTGCGGCAAATGCGTTGAGCAAAGTTCAACGGCTCGCAACTGTAGGCATCACGGGGCCATGGGAATATGCCCTCACGGATGCATAGGCCTTCCCCCCTCTCGATAATAATCGAAAGAGAGGCTGGTCGGAGTGCACTTCGTCTACCTGGAATAGACAAACTAAAACCGGGTAACCTTAAAGGTCACATGAAGATACTAAAAAACTTTCTGGATGACCCAATGATAAAAATTTCGGACTTTTCCCCAGCAAAGATAAAAGTAACTCATCTCTACTCTATTGAAATTCCCAATAGAGAAGCTTGGGAAATAAAATCTGTGGAACCCAAACCAGGAGCACTGGAATGGTACACGGATGGTTCCAACCTGGAAAATGGACAAACCGGTGCTGGTATCTACGGCCCCGGTTTCCAAAATGCAGTCCCAAGGGGCTCCAAAGGCAAAAGGCAAGCCAAAATATTTATTAAATCTTCCAGAAATGCTGCAAAGCTTCTGGAACTCCAAAGAGGCGAGATCAGGGTACTGACTGGCCTATACACGGGACACTCAGATACCATCTACACAAAATAAGGATATCTGATAACCTCATATGCCGACTATGTGAGGCGGCTCCTGAGACGTCTGAACACATACTCTGGAACTGATCTGCTTCAAGTAGAAGCAGACATCACATATTTGGCAAATATGTGATAACTGAGGAAATCTTGAGCTCTAAGCCCAGGAAAGCTACTTTAAAAGCCTCCTGGACTGAGAGCACGGGATTGCACAATAGATCCAAGGGTCGCAGTGCAGATAGCCCATACAAATATAATAATAATTCTTTAATAGTGCATTTAGACATTTTGCAATCTGTGCAAAGTCTTTTATAAATTCCTTTATAGTAATTACAAAGTACGACGAATCGTCTTACTTCGTCTGTGTTTGCAGGTGTAGAATAGTTTTTTATAAAAATGAATTTTGAAGGGTCGGTTTGGACGTCATTCTTAGTTATCAGATGTCCAAGATATATGACTTCGGGTACCAAAAAGTTACATTTATTAGCATTGAGTTTCAAGTTATATTTCTGCAGTCTAGTGAATACTTTTATAAGATTATCGTTGTGATGTTTGAGTGTGCAGCCATATATAATGATGTCGTCCACATATAGAAAGGCGTTGGAGTCTAGTCCACTTAAAGCTATTGTAAGCATTCTATGAAAACTGTTTGATGAAATTTTGAGTTCGAATGGTAGTTGTTTAAATTGGAAATGTCCTTTATTTGTTGAGAAAGCTGTTAGGGGTCTGAAATTTTTGTGAAGTTTATTTCGTGAAAAGAACTAGTCATATCTAACGTAGAAAAATATTTAGCTCTTCTCAGTTTGTCAAGAACGTCTTCAAGTCTAGTTAGTGGAAATTTGTCGTTCAATTTTCTAAAGTCTAAAGTCTTCATTTTTTGGGTGTCGTTAGTTGTCTTTTTAGGTACAATTAGTAAGGGTGAATTGAAGTTTCTACTATGTCATCGTCTATTAGTTTTTGTACTTGACTGTTAATTTCATCAGTTTAAGTTTGTGGTAGTCGGTAATTTTTGATGTAAACTAGTGTGTTATCATTTGTCTGAAGTTTCTCTGTATAGAAATTATTCGTCGTGAGTTTTTCTCCGTCTAAGTGAAATATGTCTTGGAAATCTTTAAATATTTATATTAATAATAATAATATTTATTGTATCCAACAGTCTATTAAGTCGCTCTTTATTGGCTTTGTTTTGTGTTTTAGTATTTAGTATGTGGTAATTTTGAAGGGGTTCAATTTGTACGTTGAGATTTTTAAGGTTTATGCTTTGTGCTGTTGTTTTTAAAATTCTAACGTGTTTTATCCCTTTACGTGGAATTATAAAATTTGCCAAAAACACTCCTTTTTGAAATTCATTGTTTAAGATAAGTGAATCCTCTTTTAATTTTATTTTTATTGGATGTATTATCTCTGATCTGGGTGGTATCGAGATTATTTTGAGTTTGTTAGTTTTCATTGGAAGTACGATGTCTTCATTATTTGTATGGATTTCCATAGTCACTGTTTCGTAGTCTAATTTGCACAGGTAATCTCTCAAGAAACCAATTCCTAATTTTCCATCTGTGCATTAGGGAAATTATCCTTCACTACTTGGAATTCATGTGTTAGTTCTGTTTGTCCTACTTTTAGTTGTATAAATGTTGTTCCAATAGTATGTATAGTTTCTGTAGTCATTCCACTTAGGCTGTATATATTGTTTATTAGCTTAGCTTTTGTGATATGTAATATGTAAGTTTTTATTATTGAAATATCTGCTCCTGTATCAACTAGTAATCTTATAGTTTTATTTTGCTTAGTCTGAAGTATAACATAAACGTTGTTTTTGTTCAATATTTTAAGAATTTTATGTGTGTTTATACGCCAGTGATGGTGTCCACCAGCGGTAATCCGTTTCCCTGGTTCTGTACAACATTTAAGTGTCTTCTTCTATTATTTTGATTAATATTATAGGAACGATAGGGATATCTGAAATTGTTTTGCATATATGTGTTTTGTCTGGTGTTATTATTGTTGTGCATATTTATGTTTTGTCTGAAATTATTGTATGTATTTACTGGGTATGTTCTGGTGTTGAACGTTGGATTTGGACGTGTATTTGCGAAATTTCTTTGTGCGTTGAAGTTTCTTTAATTATTGTCTCGGTATGAATTATTAAAGGTGTATCTAGTATCGTTATGTTGGTATCTATTCTCTATTTGATTTATTTATTCTAAGTACTTGGGATTTAATTTGGAAGCTATGGTCTTTCTCTAATTCTAGAGCTACGTTGACTGCTTGGGCTAACGATTGGGGTTGTGCAGCGAATAGAGTCTGTTTATATCTTTCACCAATTCCCTTTTTAAATACCGTGGGAGCATAATTGTCATTCATCTTCGTGATAACCTTCCGTTCAGCTGTAAATGCTGTACTCCTAATTTTTCTGTAGGGCATTTAGTTGGGTAATCAGACCAACTAATTTATCTTTAATATTATCAACGCTACCTCGTTGTTGTAAATTGTTTAAGGTGTTGTGTAGTGCAGATATTGTCTGTGGGTTTTTAAAATTACTTCTGATTGAACTATAGAGTTCTTCTAATGTGCTAGGTATTTGAATTGAGCCTATTGCCGTCTTCACCTTTTGGGTGAGTTTTAACAAATTCTAATAGATCCGTTTTATTAACTTCTGAAAGATTTTTTGATAGTATTTCGACAAATTTGCAAAAGTTTTCGACGTCCTCAAATTTGCCAGAGAAACTAGGCAATGTCTTCATTGCAAGTTCCATAATAAAAGCCATTTTATAATTTTCTAATTGTTCCTCGAAATTTTATTTTAAATTTATATATGTATTCTTAAATTGAACTTTTAGTTCTACAGATATTTTGTCTTGATCTATCTTCTATTGTTCCTTAATTACTTTATTTTGTAAAAGTTTAGCTTTAATTGTTTCCTTTTTTTGGTTTTCTTTAAGTTTAATTCAATTCTTATAAGGGTTTGTAATAGTAATGTAGCTTGGTCCATACCAAATATGTATACATAAAATTTGGTAAAAACTGAAACTGTTTAATTTATTAAAGAAAAGTGTTGCATTTAATGTGTGAACTTATATATATATTAATGGTAAAATGAAGTATTTTTTATATACTGCGAACGAACATTTACAGCAAGAAAAAGTATTTTTAAAAATTCCTGCGTCTTCTTATTTTTTTGGACTGATTAAAAGTGTTACTGAGAATTAATTAACTAAAGTAAACGACGCCTCTGCTAACACTACATTTTGAAATGGAGTTGAAGCTGTAGAGTGTCAAATTTTGTGTTAGCAGAATCGTTGTCTGCATGATCAAAAAAAAAATTTGTGAGGATCATGATCTGCGGGATCCAAAAACTTGTCAGAATCGTATTCTGCAGGATCGAAAAATTGATCATAATTAGTAGTTTACAGGATCAAAAAATTTATCAGGATCATGGTTTGCAGGATCAAAAATTTTTTCAGGATCGTGATCGGGATAATCAAAAATGTTGTTTCACGATCGTGGTCGGCAGGATCGCCATGTAAAGAAAAGTTTATAGGATATGTTATTTGTATAATGTGTGTATTATGTGTATATAACAAATATCGTACGTCGCGCAACTTCAGTATCCTGCAAGAAATTATTACAATGAATTAATCACTAAGCATAAACTTAAACTAGGTTATTTTAATTGGAAGTGAGTGTGAGTGTTATGTATGGTAATGTAACAATTTCAAATATTGCTTACTTCATGTAAATTTTGAATTGGGTTATTACAGTTAAAAGTATGTATGTATGTTATGTGTTATATTTAAATATTGCCTATAATTGTAAATCTAAAAATAACTTATATTAAAGAGAACATTAACGAAAAAAATCGATAGTGACATAATTTTACTTTTTGCCTAAGTAGGCAAAATAAAGTAGTTAAGTTAAATTAAATGAATAAAAGTGTGCACTATTTTGTAGGCACACTATAATATATATGTGTAAGGTAAAAAAAAATTCATTGACCGATTTATTACATTAAATATTTCATTAAGACATTTAACTGATTAGTGTAGGGTATATACATATATATATATATATACATGTATAAATTAATTAATTTATTTATTTTATCTGGGGGGTAATCATCTATCTTTTAAACGACTCTCGTTTTTGCTGAGACTCGTATGTGAGAATCGTTCATTTAGTATTCATGTAACAATTTCTTGTAAGTATCGTGCTATCAATACATTATGAATGAATAAAATTATGAAGAGGAATAATTTTGTAAAAAACAAATGTTTTTATACCCTCCACCTCAGTGATGAGGGTATACTAATTTTGTTCTTCCGTTGGCAACACCCAGAAGGAGGCGTCAGAGACCCTACAAAGTATATATATTCTTGATCAGCGTCAAAAACTGAGTCGATTTAGACATGTATGTCCGTGTGTCCGTGTGTCCGTCTGTTTTTGGCACTCTCACGAGCGTAAATTTTGAGATATTGAGCTGAAATTTTGTACAGTCACTTTTAGTTTATGCACGCAGATCGCTATTTAAAATGGGCAAATTCGGTAAAGAGCCACGCCTACAATCAACAAAAATCTATCTATCTGCCACAAAAATTAAGCTATAAATTTGAAATGTAGTATGTACATCTATAAATATTAGTGTCATCGATGTGCCGAAAATGGGCGTGGTCCGATAACATACACGCCCACAATCAATATAAATCTTTATATTTGCCACAAAAGTTGATCTACGAAGTTGAAATTTGGTGTGCAAATACATAGTTATGCCATCCATTGATGTGCCTAAAGTGGGTGTAGTCGGTTAACATACGCGCCCACAATAAACATAAACCTTTATATCTACCACAAAAATTAACCTATGACCCTGAAATTTGGTACACCTATTTATAGAAATCCCATCCTTTAATGTGCCGAAAATGGGCGTAGTCCGATAATATACACGCCCACAATCAATATAAATCTTTATATTTGCCACAAAAGTTGATCTACGAAGTTGAAATTTGGTATGCAAATACATAGTTATCCCAACCATTGATGTGCCTAAAATAGGCGTGGTCGTTTAACAGACGCGCCCACAATAAACATAAACCTTTATATCTACCACAAAAATTAACCTATGACCCTGAAATTTGGTACACTTATTTATAGAAATCCTATTCATCAATGTGCCGAAAATGGGGGTCTCTGATAATATACACGTCCACAATCAATATAAATCTTTATATTTACCACAAAAGTTGATCTACGAAGTTGAAATTTGGTATGCAAATACATAGTTATCCCTTCCATTGATGTGCCTAAAATGGGCGTGGTCGGTTAACATACGCGCCCACAATAAACATAAACCTTTATATCTACCACAAAAATTAACCTATGACCCTTTGGTACACGTATTTATAGATATCCCATCCATCAATGTGCTTAAAATGGGCGTGGTCGGTTACTAAGTCCACCCACAATAAACAAAAATCTATTTATCTGCCACAAAAATTAAATTATAAACTTGAAATTTAGTATGTACATCTATAAATATTAGCTTCATAGATGTGAAAAAATGAGCGTGTTATAATTTTTAAAATTTATAAAACATCAATTCAAAAAATTTAAAAAGATCCATAAATATTTAGGCGTTACATGTAAGAGCAATTGTACATAACCAAATAAAAATACATATGTATGTATAAACAATAAAAATTTTATAGACAAGGCATCGTGTTTACCGCTTTATATATCTCAGTTTTAAAATTTAGAATATCAAATAAAATTTTTAATGAAAAATACTTAAAATAAAGTAACATGATGCACGATCAGGTACATATAGTTTGCAAGTACAGGCTACAGCCCTGTTAGAAATCAGGTACATAAATGACTATTAGGTAAAGTAGCCCATGCGAAAGCAGGTAAAATAGTACAATATATAAGCCTTCAACACGAAATATAGACCTAGGAATACAACAATAATTGAACTGTTGAGTTCACATTAAAGTGGAAAAAAATATTATATTTACAAATATTATTTCAATATGCCCTTATTACGTATTTCATCATCTCGACAAAGACGTCTGAGGAATATACAATCTGTGAGGAGGTTTCGCGAGCAAAGTTTGGAGAGAGACAGAATTGAAAATTCTCAGCGTATATTAGCAAGAAGAAGTGATCCTGAATATCGCGAAGAGGAAAGGCGAAGAGACCAAAGCGCACATAATGTTAGAAGAAGAAGTTCAAGGTATCGCATTATGGAACAACAAAGGAATACTGTACAACACATAAACCGTCGCGGCAATGAAAGTTATCGAGTGCTTGAACGTCGGAGAAATGCCTTAACACAAAGGATTAGGAGGGAAGATAATGGAAGACGCAATAGGGAACAACAAGTTAATACTGCCCAGCATAGGCGCCACCGAGAAAACGAAGTCTTTAGAAGAAGTGAAAGGCTGAGAAATGCATTAACACAAAGAAATAGGAGGGAGGATGATGGAACCCGCGCTATAGATCAACAAATTAATACTGCCCAGTATAGGCGCCACCGCGAAAACGAAGTCTTTAGAAGGAGTGAAAGGCTGAAAAATGCATTAACACAAAGAAATAGGAGGGAGGATGATGGAACCCGCGCTAGAGAACAACAAATTAATACTGCCCAGCATAAGCGCCATTGCGAACATGAAGTGTTTAGGACAATTGAAAGGCTGAGAAATGCCTTAACACAAAGGATACGGAGAGAAGATGAGAGTCGACGCGCTAGAGAACAACAAGTCAATACTGAACAGCATAGGCGCCATCGCGAAAACGAAGTTTATAGGAGAAGCGAAAGACTGAGAAACGCCTTAACACAAACGATACGGAGACAAGATGAGGGAAGACGCGCTAGAGAACAACTAGTTAATACTGAACAGCATAGGCGCCATCGCGAACATGAAGTGTTTAGGACAATTGAAAGGCTGAGAAATGCCTTAACACAAAGGATACGGAGAGAAGATGAGAGTCGACGCGCTAGAGAACAACAAGTCAATACTGAACAGCATAGGCGCCATCGCGAAAACCGAGTTTATAGGAGAAGTGAAAGACTGAGAAACGCCTTAACACAAACAATACGGAGAGAAGATGAGGGAAGACGCGCTAGAGAACAACTAGTTAATACTGAACAGCATAGGCGCCATCGCGAAAACGAAGTTTATATGAGAAGTGAAAGGGTGAGGAATGTATTAACACAAAGGTTTAGGAGAGATGACGATAGAAGGCGTGCTTTAGAGCTACATTTTAATACTGAACAGCACAGACAACGTCGAGGAAATGAAATATATAGAAGGAGTGAACGCCAGAGATTTGCCATAGCACAAAGAATTAGAAGAGAAGATGGTGGAATGTATGCTAGAGAGGTTAGCTCTAATAGAACACTTCGGTCTAGAACACACCGTGCTAATGAGGTAAATAGGCTCAGAACTAACAATCGACAAAATTTGTTGAATAGACAAAATACAATTAAAACACAATTTAACTATTTGTCTCCCAAACAAAAGCAATTTATGTCTGATTTAATAAATTCATTTATAAATTTATTCGCAGAACCAGACGAAAGATTGTCATATACCACAAAAGTAGTGGGTAACATACGTACAAATACGGATTCTCCAATACATTCTAGATCTTACTCATACCCAATGTCCTTGAAAAACGAAATAAAAAAGCAAATTGAAACACTTTTAAGAGACGGTATAATACGACCTTCAAGATCACCATACAATTCACCAGTGTGAATTGTGCCAAAAAATTTGATAACTCTGGAGAAAAGAAGCACAGACTCGTTATTGACTACAGAAAATTAAATTCAGTAACGATACCTGACCGTTACCCTATTCCTGACATAGATGAAGTCTTGTCTCAATTAGGCAAAAATAAATTCTTCTCTGTCCTTGATTTGAAAAGTGGATTTCATCAAACCCCACTCAAAGAGTCTGACATAGAAAAAACAGCATTTTCAGTTGATAATGGAAAATATGAATTCACACGTTTACCCTTTGGTCTTAAAAATGCACCCTCTATATTTCAAAGAGCATTGGACGATATGCTAAGAGATCATATTGGCATAAGATGTTTCGTTTACATTGACGACATAATTGTATTTAGCAAAGAAGAAACAAATCATTATAATGATTTGAAAAAAATATTTTCTACTTTGGAAGAAGCAAATATGAAATTACAAATAGATAAATGCGAATTTTTCAAGTCCGAAGTTGAATATCTCGGATTCATAATATCCGGAAATGGTATAAAATCCAACCCCAAGAAAGTAGAGACAAAAGCCAATTTTCCAATACCAAAAACCCTAAAAGAATTGCGCTCATTCCTTGGATTAACGTGTTATTATAGAAGATTTATAAAAGACTATTCAAAATTAGCCAAACCTTTGACTACCATTTTGAGAGGAGATAAAGGCAAAATATCAAATAACGCGTCGTCTAAAATAGCAATAACACTAAATGAACATGCAGTAGAATCCTTTAATAAACTAAAAAATACGTTAGCTACAGAAGATGTAATCTTAGCCTATCCAAATTACAATAAAGAATTTCAACTAACCATAGATGCATCAAACCATGCAATAGGTGCAGTTCTAGCACAAGACGATAGACCAATAACCTTCATTTCTAGAACTTTAAGAAAAAATGAAGAGCATTTTGCTACAAATGAAAAAGAAATGTTAGCAATAATTTGGTCATTAAACAAGCTTAGAAATTATCTATATGAAACAGCAAAAGTAAAAATATTCACTGATCATCAACCACTTACATATGCACTCAGTAATAAAAATAATAACATGAAATTAAAAAGATGGAAAGCCATCTTAGAAGAATACAATTATGAATTAATTTACAAACCCGGAAAGTCAAATGTTGTGGCTGATGCATTGTCTAGAGTACCATCGGGAAATCACATAAATACACTTACCTCAACCGTACATAGTGATGAAAGCACTTTGCCATTGTTAATACAAATAGCTGACGAACCAATTAATGTGTTTAAAAATCATATTTTCCTCAAAATAGGAGACGTATCCTCATATCAATTTGAAATAATATTTCCCACATATCATACACATACAATAGTAGAACTTTCTTATGATCAATAAAAGTTAACTGATCTACTAAAAAGATATTTAAATCATCTATAACCAATGGCTTGAACACTGAAGAAAGTATTTTAGGAATGATACAAGAGTTTTATGGATCTAATAATTCTTTTTTCAAATTTTTTCTTTCAATATAACCAAATAATATGAATCTTAATTTCTGAATATTAATTAATTACAATTCTTCTTTAAAACTGAAGTGTAAAAAAAAACCAATGTTTGTTATCCGTGTGACGGGGAAAACGAGGGACGACTTTCGAGTGACGAGGACTTTCCTACTAACTAATTCAACTAATTTCATATTAGAACAAATTGTAATATATATTTATAAGGTCTAGCATACTAAAGTACTAGTACTAGTACTAAAAACAATACTATAAATATGGCTACCACTCGCTGCCACGTCATCGTGTACCGACCGAGTACTGTCGGGACACGATTCCAATAATTTCCAACGAGAAATAACGAGCTTAGGGATGTTAGCACTTTTTCTCGATCTCTTTTGCTAGCGGTCTGTCAAGGTGATCAGTCGTAAAACAAATCATTCACCTACTGTGAGTATTGATCCACTTCAAAAAGTATAAAGGTACAGGACGAAAGTCTATACAGTGATATATATAAACGTGTAGTAACAAAGGTACAGGATGAAAGTCTGTACAGTGATATATATAAAGGTGTAGTAACAAAGGTACAGGACGAAAGTCTGTACAGTGATATATAAGTTAATGCCACAAATATCGTATCGCCCTCTAATTCTAATTCTCATAAATTACCCTTTTTATTACAAAAGCATTTCATGAGAAATGCTTATGTATTATTTATGCTTATTACATTATTCTTCAAGTGCTCAGTAAAATCTGACACCACCAAACAACATTAGAAAGATCAATGCAAGAAACCACTTACATAAACTATAATACTGTTTATATTATGTTAAGTTGTCCCAATTTTTATTTTATATAATGTAAGCGTTCACACAACGAATCACATTACAAGCATATGCATGAGCTGACCCGTCAGCATAATCTGTGATTCGTTGGTATAAATAGGATTAGTCTTAGACTGTAACAAGTTCAGTTTTTATACGGATTTTCAATAAAGCAGACGTTGCTTTTCAGCAACTTAATTTTTTTTAAAAACAAAAATAATTTTGTTTAATTGGCGCCCAACGTAGGGCCCGCGCACAAAAATTACTTTTCAGTAATACTAAAAAAAAAAACACCTTTTGGTGTTAACCAAAACACATTTTTGTGTAAAAAGAAATAAAACATCTTTGTTTAAAAACGCACACGTTTTGTGCTAATAGTGCGGGCTCGGACCACAAAAAAGGACAACACATTTCTGTCACGTCCAAACTCGCGATTTAAACACATGATCGACCAGATCCTCGGTTTTGGCCTCCGGCGCGAGTTTTGCGTGTTTAAAAAAAAAAATAAATAAATAAAAATCATAGTAATTAAATAATTAACAATAAGTCGAAGTCCGTAAGATAAGAAAAAAAGAAAGAATTGTCATAAAACGTTTAACCATTCCTCTGTGAAACAAACAACAACAAAAAATTATAATAAAAAAAAAAAATATACATATATCTAACAACAACATACAGATGACCTCACCACCCGGCCTAAGGGTAAAGATTAATAATATTAACTGCAACATCATCAAGAACGACATCATCAAAAACAACATCATCAAAAACAACATCATCAAAAACAACATCATCAAGAACGACATCAGCAACAATAGGGTTCAAACATGAGTTTTGTATTGCTGTAAGTCAATATTTACCTGTTACCAGAAATACTTTTTTTGTACCACATTAGACATTAAATTTTATATGAAATACTGCACAAATTGCGATTACAAATATCGAATCCGAATACAAATTATATAGATTTTGATTTATTATATTAATATATTAACGTATTGGTTGCTAAATTTATAAAATCATAATGGCAAATCCAAATCCCACACCCCTCCTCAGACCGACCGTTTTAAATACTCAAGACAACCAGAATTCGAATCCGAATACTTCTAGATCGGAGTCAACGACATTTATTACACAAATAGTAGAAACAACATTACGACAACAGCTGACACAACTAAAATTATTAAATAACCAACAAAATCAAAATTATCTTGACCAACAAATTACCTCAGGAGAAATAAATGACTTAGAAAGAATACCAGACATAATAAAGAGCATCAGGGAATTCTCAGGAACTAACGAAGAGTTTTCTTCATGGAAGAAAAGTGTAGATAGAGTTTTGAAAGTATATGAATCAATCATTGGTTCATCAAAGTATTTTGGGATACTTAGCACTATTAGAAACAAAATAATAGGGAACGCCGACATAATTCTCGAATCCTATAATACACCACTTAACTGGAATGCCATAGTAGAGGTACTAACAAATCATTTTGCAGATAAAAGAGTACCAAATGATGAGTTTGGTACAAGGTGGATTAACAATCCACGATTTTTATAAAAAGGTGAATTCACACCTGTCATTAATATTAAATAGGTTATCTAATATGAACATACCCAAAGAAGCTTTAATAGCTTTGACCAAAACATACAGGGACAAAGCTTTAGACACTTTTGTCCGAGGTTTGCGAGGGGATCTTCCAAGATTGCTGGGAATGAAGGAACCAGTCGATCTACCCCAAGCATTACAATTATGTAACAAATTAGAGAATCAGGTATATAGGACAAACCATGCTCAAGAATATAGTAGAGCCAAAACGAACCCTGCAATAACGCAAAAGATATCAAACGCGTATTCCAGAACACCACAGATTACGCAAAGATATTCTCAACCATTAATTCGTAACCAAAACTTTTCACTTCCAACTAGGAACGAACAACCCCATAGAGCACCCTTACATCAACAATCTTTGCAACAGTTTAAACCGAATTTTTCCTTTTACAATAATAAGCCAAATATGCCACCACCAAGACCCTTTCAACCC
Source organism: Crataerina pallida (assembly GCA_949710015.1). Lineage (NCBI taxonomy): Eukaryota > Metazoa > Arthropoda > Insecta > Diptera > Hippoboscidae > Crataerina > Crataerina pallida. The sequence goes on from OX453289.1 coordinate 15,508,835, forward strand.
AAACCACAACCAAAACCAGAGCCAATGGATATTGACCAATCTATACGAACCCAAAGAATAAATTACATGAATATACCAGCAAACAGCGACAGATTTAACGGACGTAGACCACCGCCAGCTTCCTTGGTGGTTCAACCAGACAAAAGACAAAGGAACTTTCACATACAACCTATCACCGAAGGGGATTATCAACGGCGGATGGAAATAAGTGACAATGAACATGAACAGCCACTGTCCGAATACATAGAAACTTATGGCAATAACCAAGAAAGGATGGACGAGTTTATTGACGTTCATTTTTTAGGGTAAGAGACTCCTCATTGCCATATTTGGAATCAAAACTAAGTGATGGGGAGATAATTAGAATACTAGTAGATACAGGCTCAAATAAAAATTATATTCAACCACATTTAGCGAAAGAATCAATTCCTAATAAAATACCATTCTGCGCTAATTCTATTGGCGGCAAAGTAAAAATTACCCACATATAATAATAATCTTTTTGGCTTAAAGGATGTTGAATTGAAGTTTTTTGTTCTGCCAACACTAAAATCTTTCGATGCCATATTAGGTAACGACAGTTTAAGGGAGTTATCTGCTGTTATTTATCTTAGACAAGGTTGTATGACGGTAAAAGATAAAATGAAGGTTAGGATTAAACAATTACGGTCCGAAGACGTCAATACAATTAAAACACAATTTAACTATTTGTCTCCCAAACAAAAGCAATTTATGTCTGATTTAATAAATTCATTTATAAATTTATTCGCAGAACCAGACGAAAGATTGTCATATACCACAAAAGTAGTGGGTAACATACGTACAAATACGGATTCTCCAATACATTCTAGATCTTATTCATACCCAATGTCCTTGAAAAACGAAATAAAAAAGCAAATTGAAACACTTTTAAGAGACGGTATAATACGACCTTCAAGATCACCATACAATTCACCAGTGTGAATTGTGCCAAAAAAAGTTGATAACTCTGGAGAAAAGAAGCACAGACTCGTTATTGACTACAGAAAATTAAATTCAGTAACGATACCTGACCGTTACCCTATTCCTGACATAGATGAAGTCTTGTCTCAATTAGGCAAAAATAAATTCTTCTCTGTCCTTGATTTGAAAAGTGGATTTCATCAAACCCCACTCAAAGAGTCTGACATAGAAAAAACAGCATTTTCAGTTGATAATGGAAAATATAAATTCACACGTTTACCCTTTGGTCTTAAAAATGCACCCTCTATATTTCAAAGAGCATTGGACGATATGCTAAGAGATCATATTGGCATAAGATGTTTCGTTTACATTGACGACATAATTGTATTTAGCAAAGAAGAAACAAATCATTATAATGATTTGAAAAAAATATTTTCTACTTTGGAAGAAGCAAATATGAAATTACAAATAGATAAATGCGAATTTTTCAAGTCCGAAGTTGAATATCTCGGATTCATAATATCCGGAAATGGTATAAAATCCAACCCCAAGAAAGTAGAGACAAAAGCCAATTTTCCAATACCAAAAACCCTAAAAGAATTGCGCTCATTCCTTGGATTAACGTGTTATTATAGAAGATTTATAAAAGACTATTCAAAATTAGCCAAACCTTTGACTACCATTTTGAGAGGAGATAAAGGCAAAATATCAAATAACGCGTCGTCTAAAATAGCAATAACACTAAATGAACATGCAGTAGAATCCTTTAATAAACTAAAAAATACGTTAGCTACAGAAGATGTAATCTTAGCCTATCCAAATTACAATAAAGAATTTCAACTAACCATAGATGCATCAAACCATGCAATAGGTGCAGTTCTAGCACAAGACGATAGACCAATAACCTTCATTTCTAGAACTTTAAGAAAAAATGAAGAGCATTTTGCTACAAATGAAAAAGAAATGTTAGCAATAATTTGGTCATTAAACAAGCTTAGAAATTATCTATATGAAACAGCAAAAGTAAAAATATTCACTGATCATCAACCACTTACATATGCACTCAGTAATAAAAATAATAACATGAAATTAAAAAGATGGAAAGCCATCTTAGAAGAATACAATTATGAATTAATTTACAAACCCGGAAAGTCAAATGTTGTGGCTGATGCATTGTCTAGAGTACCATCGGGAAATCACATAAATACACTTACCTCAACCGTACATAGTGATGAAAGCACTTTGCCATTGTTAATACAAATAGCTGACGAACCAATTAATGTGTTTAAAAATCAGATTTTCCTCAAAATAGGAGACGTATCCTCATATCAATTTGAAATAATATTTCCCACATATCATACACATACAATAGTAGAACTTTCTTATGATCAATAAAAGTTAACTGATCTACTAAAAAGATATTTAAATCATCTATAACCAATGGCTTGAACACTGAAGAAAGTATTTTAGGAATGATACAAGAGTTTTATGGATCTAATAATTCTTTTTTCAAATTTTTTCTTTTAATATAACCAAATAATATGAATCTTAATTTCTGAATATTAATTAATTACAATTCTTCTTTAAAACTGAAGTGTAAAAAAAAACCAATGTTTGTTATCCGTGTGACGGGGAAAACGAGGGACGACTTTCGAGTGACGAGGACTTTCCTACTAACTAATTCAACTAATTTCATATTAGAACAAATTGTAATATATATTTATAAGGTCTAGCATACTAAAGTACTAGTACTAGTACTAAAAACAATACTATAAATATGGCTACCACTCGCTGCCACGTCATCGTGTACCGACCGAGTACTGTCGGGACACGATTCCAATAATTTCCAACGAGAAATAACGAGCTTAGGGATGTTAGCATTTTTTCTCGATCTCTTTTGCTAGCGGTCTGTCAAGGTGATCAGTCGTAAAACAAATCATTCACCTACTGTGAGTATTGATCCACTTCAAAAAGTATAAAGGTACAGGACGAAAGTCTATACAGTGATATATATAAACGTGTAGTAACAAAGGTACAGGATGAAAGTCTGTACAGTGATATATATAAAGGTGTAGTAACAAAGGTACAGGACGAAAGTCTGTACAGTGATATATAAGTTAATGCCACAAATATCGTATCGCCCTCTAATTCTAATTCTCATAAATTACCCTTTTTATTACAAAAGCATTTCATGAGAAATGCTTATGTATTATTTATGCTTATTACATTATTCTTCAAGTGCTCAGTAAAATCTGACACCACCAAACAACATTAGAAAGATCAATGCAAGAAACCACTTACATAAACTATAATACTGTTTATATTATGTTAAGTTGTCCCAATTTTTATTTTATATAATGTAAGCGTTCACACAACGAATCACATTACAAGCATATGCATGAGCTGACCCGTCAGCATAATCTGTGATTCGTTGGTATAAATAGGATTAGTCTTAGACTGTAACAAGTTCAGTTTTTATACGGATTTTCAATAAAGCAGACGTTGCTTTTCAGCAACTTAATTTTTTTTAAAAACAAAAATAATTTTGTTTAATTGGCGCCCAACGTAGGGCCCGCGCACAAAAATTACTTTTCAGTAATACTAAAAAAAAAAAACACCTTTTGGTGTTAACCAAAACACATTTTTGTGTAAAAAGAAATAAAACATCTTTGTTTAAAAGCGCACACGTTTTGTGCTAATAGTGCGGGCTCGGACCACAAAAAAGGATAACACATTTCTGTCACGTCCAAACTCGCGATTTAAACACATGACCGACCAGATCCTCGGTTTTGGCCTCCGGCGCGAGTTTTGCGTGTTTAAAAAAAAAATAAATAAATAAAAGTCATATTAATTAAATAATTAACAATAAGTCGAAGTCCGTAAGATAAGAAAAAAAGAAAGAATTGTCATAAAACGTTTAACCATTCCTCTGTGAAACAAACAACAACAAAAAATTATAATAAAAAAAAAAAATATACATATATCTAACAACAACATACAGATGACCTCACCACCCGGCCTAAGGGTAAAGATTAATAATATTAACTGCAACATAATCAAGAACGACATCATCAAAAACAACATCATCAAGAACAACATCATCAAAAACAACATCATCAAGAACGACATCAGCAACAATAGGGTTCAAACATGAGTTTTGTATTGCTGTAAGTCAATATTTACCTGTTACCAGAAATACTTTTTTTGTACCACATTAGACATTAAATTTTATATGAAATACTGCACAAATTGCGATTACAAATATCGAATCCGAATACAAATTATATAGATTTTGATTTATTATATTAATATATTAACGTATTGGTTGCTAAATTTATAAAATCATAATGGCAAATCCAAATCCCACACCCCTCCTCAGACCGACCGTTTTAAATACTCAAGACAACCAGAATTCGAATCCGAATACTTCTAGATCGGAGTCAACGACATTTATTACACAAATAGTAGAAACAACATTACGACAACAGCTGACACAACTAAATTTATTAAATAACCAACAAAATCAAAATTATCTTGACCAACAAATTACCTCAGGAGAAATAAATGACTTAGAAAGAATACCAGACATAATAAAGAGCATCAGGGAATTCTCAGGAACTAACGAAGAGTTTTCTTCATGGAAGAAGAGTGTAGATAGAGTTTTGAAAGTATATGAATCAATCATTGGTTCATCAAAGTATTTTGGGATACTTAGCACTATTAGAAACAAAATAATAGGGAACGCCGACATAATTCTCGAATCCTATAATACACCACTTAACTGGAATGCCATAGTAGAGGTACTAACAAATCATTTTGCAGATAAAAGAGTACCAAATGATGAGTTTGGTACAAGGTGGATTAACAATCCACGATTTTTATAAAAAGGTGTATTCACACCTGTCATTAATATTAAATAGGTTATCTAATATGAACATACCCAAAGAAGCTTTAATAGCTTTGACCAAAACATACAGGGACAAAGCTTTAGACACTTTTGTCCAAGGTTTGCGAGGGGATCTTCCAAGATTGCTGGGAATGAAGGAACCAGTCGATCTACCCCAAGCATTACAATTATGTAACAAATTAGAGAATCAGGTATATAGGACAAACCATGCTCAAGAATATAGTAGAGCCAAAACGAACCCTGCAATAACGCAAAAGATATCAAACGCGTATTACAGAACACCACAGATTACGCAAAGATATTCTCAACCATTAATTCGTAACCAAAACTTTTCACTTCCAACTAGGAACGAACAATACCATAGAGCACCCTTACATCAACAATCTTTGCAACAGTTTAAACCGAATTTTTCCTTTTACAATAATAAGCCAAATATGCCACCACCAAGACCCTTTCAACCCAAACCACAACCAAAACCAGAGCCAATGGATATTGACCAATCTATACGAACCCAAAGAATAAATTACATGAATATACCAGCAAACAGCGACAGATTTAACGGACGTAGACCACCGCCAGCTTCCTTGGTGGTTCAACCAGACAAAAGACAAAGGAACTTTCACATACAACCTATCACCGAAGAGGATTATCAACGGCGGATGGAAATAAGTGACAATGAACATGAACAGCCACTGTCCGAATACATAGAAACTTATGGAAATAACCAAGAAAGGATGGACGAGTTTATTGACGTTCATTTTTTAGGGTAAGAGACTCCTCATTGCCATATTTGGAATCAAAACTAAGTGATGGGGAGATAATTAGAATACTAGTAGATACAGGCTCAAATAAAAATTATATTCAACCACATTTAGCAAAAGAATCAATTCCTAATAAAATACCATTCTGCGCTAATTCTATTGGCGGTAAAGTAAAAATTACCCACCATACATTGCTTAATCTTTTTGGCTTAAAGGATGTTGAATTGAAGTTTTTTGTTCTGCCAACACTAAAATCTTTCGATGCCATATTAGGTAACGACAGTTTAAGGGAGTTATCTGCTGTTATTTATCTTAGACAAGGTTGTATGACGGTAAAAGATAAAATGAAGGTTAGGATTAAACAATTACGGTCCGAAGACGTCAATACAATTAAAACACAATTTAACTATTTGTCTCCCAAACAAAAGCAATTTATGTCTGATTTAATAAATTCATTTAGAAATTTATTCGCAGAACCAGACGAAAGATTGTCATATACCACAAAAGTAGTGGGTGACATACGTACAAATACGGATTCTCCAATACATTCTAGATCTTACCCATACCCAATGTCCTTGAAAAACGAAATAGAAAAGCAAATTGAAACACTTTTAAGAGACGGTATAATACGACCTTCAAGATCACCATACAATTCACCAGTGTGGATTGTGCCAAAAAAATTTGATAACTCTGGAGAAAAGAAGCACAGACTCGTTATTGTCTACAGAAAATTAAATTCAGTAACGATACCTGACCGTTACCCTATTCCTGACATAGATGAAGTCTTGTCTCAATTAGGCAAAAATAAATTCTTCTCTGTCCTTGATTTGAAAAGTGGATTTCATCAAACTCGCGATTTAAACACATGACCGACCAGATCCTCGGTTTTGGCCTCCGGTGCGAGTTTTGCGTGTTTAAAAAGAAAAATAAATAAATAAAAGTCATATTAATTAAATAATTAACAATAAGTCGAAGTCCGTAAGATAAGAAAAAAAAAAGAACTGTCATAAAACGTTTAACCATTCCTCTGTGAAACAAACAACAACAAAAAATTATAATAAAAAAAAAAAATATACATATATCTAACAACAACATACAGATGACCTCACCACCCGGCCTAAGGGTAAAGATTAATAATATTAACTGCAACATCATCAAGAACGACATCATCAAAAACAACATCATCAAGAACAACATCATCAAAAACAACATCATCAAGAACGACATCAGCAACAATAGGGTTCAAACATGAGTTTTGTATTGCTGTAAGTCAATATTTACCTGTTACCAGAAATACTTTTTTTGTACCACATTAGACATTAAATTTTATATGAAATACTGCACAAATTGCGATTACAAATATCGAATCCGAATACAAATTATATAGATTTTGATTTATTATATTAATATATTAACGTATTGGTTGCTAAATTTATAAAATCATAATGGCAAATCCAAATCCCACACCCCTCCTCAGACCGACCGTTTTAAATACTCAAGACAACCAGAATTCGAATCCGAATACTTCTAGATCGGAGTCAACGACATTTATTACACAAATAGTAGAAACAACATTACGACAACAGCTGACACAACTAAATTTATTAAATAACCAACAAAATCAAAATTATCTTGACCAACAAATTACCTCAGGAGAAATAAATGACTTAGAAAGAATACCAGACATAATAAAGAGCATCAGGGAATTCTAAGGAACTAACGAAGAGTTTTCCTCATGGAAGAAAAGTGTAGATAGAGTTTTGAAAGTATATGAATCAATCATTGGTTCATCAAAGTATTTTGGGATACTTAGCACTATTAGAAACAAAATAATAGGGAACGCCGACATAATTCTCGAATCCTATAATACACCACTTAACTGGAATGCCATAGTAGAGGTACTAACAAATCATTTTGCAGATAAAAGAGTACCAAATGATGAGTTTGGTACAAGGTGGATTAACAATCCACGATTTTTATAAAAAGGTGTATTCACACCTGTCATTAATATTAAATAGGTTATCTAATATGAACATACCCAAAGAAGCTTTAATAGCTTTGACCAAAACATACAGGGACAAAGCTTTAGACACTTTTGTCCGAGGTTTGCGAGGGGATCTTCCAAGATTGCTGGGAATGAAGGAACCAGTCGATCTACCCCAAGCATTACAATTATGTAACAAATTAGAGAATCAGGTATATAGGACAAACCATGCTCAAGAATATAGTAGAGCCAAAACGAACCCTGCAATAACGCAAAAGATATCAAACGCGTATTACAGAACACCACAGATTACGCAAAGATATTCTCAACCATTAATTCGTAACCAAAACTTTTCACTTCCAACTAGGAACGAACAACACCATAGAGCACCCTTACATCAACAATCTTTGCAACAGTTTAAACCGAATTTTTCCTTTTACAATAATAAGCCAAATATGCCACCACCAAGACCCTTTCAACCCAAACCACAACCAAAACCAGAGCCAATGGATATTGACCAATCTATACGAACCCAAAGAATAAATTACATGAATATACCAGCAAACAGCGACAGATTTAACGGACGTAGACCACCGCCAGCTTCCTTGGTGGTTCAACCAGACAAAAGACAAAGGAACTTTCACATACAACCTATCACCGAAGAGGATTATCAACGGCGGATGGAAATAAGTGACAATGAACATGAACAGCCACTGTCCGAATACATAGAAACTTATGGAAATAACCAAGAAAGGATGGACGAGTTTATTGACGTTCATTTTTTAGGGTAAGAGACTCCTCATTGCCATATTTGGAATCAAAACTAAGTGATGGGGAGATAATTAGAATACTAGTAGATACAGGCTCAAATAAAAATTATATTCAACCACATTTAGCAAAAGAATCAATTCCTAATAAAATACCATTCTGCGCTAATTCTATTGGCGGCAAAGTAAAAATTACCCACATATAATAATAATCTTTTTGGCTTAAAGGATGTTGAATTGAAGTTTTTTGTTCTGCCAACACTAAAATCTTTCGATGCCATATTAGGTAACGACAGTTTAAGGGAGTTATCTGCTGTTATTTATCTTAGACAAGGTTGTATGACGGTAAAAGATAAAATGAAGGTTAGGATTAAACAATTACGGTCCGAAGACGTCAATACAATTAAAACACAATTTAACTATTTGTCTCCCAAACAAAAGCAATTTATGTCTGATTTAATAAATTCATTTAGAAATTTATTCGCAGAACCAGACGAAAGATTGTCATATACCACAAAAGTAGTGGGTGACATACGTACAAATACGGATTCTCCAATACATTCTAGATCTTACCCATACCCAATGTCCTTGAAAAACGAAATAGAAAAGCAAATTGAAACACTTTTAAGAGACGGTATAATACGACCTTCAAGATCACCATACAATTCACCAGTGTGGATTGTGCCAAAAAAATTTGATAACTCTGGAGAAAAGAAGCACAGACTCGTTATTGACTACAGAAAATTAAATTCAGTAACGATACCTGACCGTTACCCTATTCCTGACATAGATGAAGTCTTGTCTCAATTAGGCAAAAATAAATTCTTCTCTGTCCTTGATTTGAAAAGTGGATTTCATCAAACCCCACTCAAAGAGTCTGACATAGAAAAAACAGCATTTTCAGTTGATAATGGAAAATATGAATTCACACGTTTACCCTTTGGTCTTAAAAATGCACCCTCTATATTTCAAAGAGCATTGGACGATATGCTAAGAGATTATATTGGCATAAGATGTTTCGTTTACATTGACGACATAATTGTATTTAACAAAGAAGAAACAAATCATTATAATGATTTGAAAAAAATATTTTCTACTTTGGAAGAAGCAAATATGAAATTACAAATAGATAAATGCGAATTTTTCAAGTCCGAAGTTGAATATCTCGGATTCATAATATCCGGAAATGGTATAAAATCCAACCCCAAGAAAGTAGAGACAAAAGCCAATTTTCCAATACCAAAAACCCTAAAAGAATTGCGCTCATTCCTTGGATTAACGTGTTATTATAGAAGATTTATAAAAGACTATTCAAAATTAGCCAAACCTTTGACTACCATTTTGAGAGGAGATAAAGGCAAAATATCAAATAACGCGTCGTCTAAAATAGCAATAACACTAAATGAACATGCAGTAGAATCCTTTAATAAACTAAAAAATACGTTAGCTACAGAAGATGTAATCTTAGCCTATCCAAATTACAATAAAGAATTTCAACTTACCATAGATGCATCAAACCATGCAATAGGTGCAGTTCTAGCACAAGACGATAGACCAATAACCTTCATTTCTAGAACTTTAAGAAAAAATGAAGAGCATTTTGCTACAAATGAAAAAGAAATGTTAGCAATAATTTGGTCATTAAACAAGCTTAGAAATTATCTATATGAAACAGCAAAAGTAAAAATATTCACTGATCATCAACCACTTACATATGCACTCAGTAATAAAAATAATAACATGAAATTAAAAAGATGGAAAGCCATCTTAGAAGAATACAATTATGAATTAATTTACAAACCCGGAAAGTCAAATGTTGTGGCTGATGCATTGTCTAGAGTACCATCGGGAAATCACATAAATACACTTACCTCAACCGTACATAGTGATGAAAGCACTTTGCCATTGTTAATACAAATAGCTGACGAACCAATTAATGTGTTTAAAAATCAGATTTTCCTCAAAATAGGAGACGTATCCTCATATCAATTTGAAATAATATTTCCCACATATCATACACATACAATAGTAGAACTTTCTTATGATCAATAAAAGTTAACTGATCTACTAAAAAGATATTTAAATCATCTATAACCAATGGCTTGAACACTGAAGAAAGTATTTTAGGAATGATACAAGAGTTTTATGGATCTAATAATTCTTTTTTCAAATTTTTTCTTTTAATATAACCAAATAATATGAATCTTAATTTCTGAATATTAATTAATTACAATTCTTCTTTAAAACTGAAGTGTAAAAAAAAACCAATGTTTGTTATCCGTGTGACGGGGAAAACGAGGGACGACTTTCGAGTGACGAGGACTTTCCTACTAACTAATTCAACTAATTTCATATTAGAACAAAGTGTAATATATATTTATAAGGTCTAGCATAGGAAACCTAGTACTAAAAACAATATTATAAATCTGGCTACCACTCGCTGCCACGTCATCGTGTATCGACCGAGTACTGTCGGGACACGATTCCAATAATTTCCAACGAGAAATAACGAGCTTAGGGATGTTAGCATTTTTTCTCGATCTCTTTTGCTAGCGGTCTGTCAAGGTGATCAGTCGTAAAACAAATCATTCACCTACTGTGAGTATTGATCCACTTCAAAAAGTATAAAGGTACAGGACGAAAGTCTATACAGTGATATATATAAACATGTAGTAACAAAGGTACAGGATGAAAGTCTGTACAGTGATATATATAAAGGTGTAGTAACAAAGGTACAGGACGAAAGTCTGTACAGTGATATATAAGTTAATGCCACAAATATCGTATCGCCCTCTAATTCTAATTCTCATAAATTACCCTTTTTATTATGCTTATTACATTATTCTTCAAGTGCTCAGTAAAATCTGACACCACCAAACAACATTAGAAAGATCAATGCAAGAAACCACTTACATAAACTATAATACTGTTTATATTATGTTAAGTTGTCCCAATTTTTATTTTATATAATGTAAGCGTTCACACAACGAATCACATTACAAGCATATGCATGAGCTGACCCGTCAGCATAATCTGTGATTCGTTGGTATAAATAGGATTAGTCTTAGACTGTAACAAGTTCAGTTTTTATACGGATTTTCAATAAAGCAGACGTTGCTTTTCAGCAACTTAATTTTTTTTAAAAACAAAAATAATTTTGTTTAATTGGCGCCCAACGTAGGGCCCGCGCACAAAAATTACTTTTCAGTAATACTAAAAAAAAAACACCTTTTGGTGTTAACCAAAACACATTTTTGTGTAATAAGAAATAAAACATCTTTGTTTAAAAACGCACACGTTTTGTGCTAATAGTGCGGGCTCGGACCACAAAAAAGGACAACACATTTCTGTCACGTCCAAACTCGCGATTTAAACACATGACCGACCAGATCCTCGGTTTTGGCCTCCGGCGCGAGTTTTGCGTCTTTAAAAAAAAAAATAAATAAATAAAAGTCATATTAATTAAATAATTAACAATAAGTCGAAGTCCGTAAGATAAGAAAAAAAGAAAGAATTGTCATAAAACGTTTAACCATTCCTCTGTGAAACAAACAACAACAAAAAATTATAATAAAAAAAAAAAATATACATATATCTAACAACAACATACAGATGACCTCACCACCCGGCCTAAGGGTAAAGATTAATAATATTAACTGCAACATCATCAAGAACGACATCATCAAAAACAACATCATCAAGAACAACATCATCAAAAACAACATCATCAAGAACGACATCAGCAACAATAGGATTCAAACATGAGTTTTGTATTGCTGTAAGTCAATATTTACCTGTTACCAGAAATACTTTTTTTGTACCACATTAGACATTAAATTTTATATGAAATACTGCACAAATTGCGATTACAAATATCGAATCCGAATACAAATTATATAGATTTTGATTTATTATATTAATATATTAACGTATTGGTTGCTAAATTTATAAAATCATAATGGCAAATCCAAATCCCACACCCCTCCTCAGACCGACCGTTTTAAATACTCAAGACAACCAGAATTCGAATCCGAATACTTCTAGATCGGAGTCAACGACATTTATTACACAAATAGTAGAAACAACATTACGACAACAGCTGACACAACTAAATTTATTAAATAACCAACAAAATCAAAATTATCTTGACCAACAAATTACCTCAGGAGAAATAAATGACTTAGAAAGAATACCAGACATAATAAAGAGCATCAGGGAATTCTCAGGAACTAACGAAGAGTTTTCCTCATGGAAGAAAAGTGTAGATAGAGTTTTGAAAGTATATGAATCAATCATTGGTTCATCAAAGTATTTTGGGATACTTAGCACCATTAGAAACAAAATAATAGGGAACGCCGACATAATTCTCGAATCCTATAATACACCACTTAACTGGAATGCCATAGTAGAGGTACTAACAAATCATTTTGCAGATAAAAGAGTACCAAATGATGAGTTTGGTACAAGGTGGATTAACAATCCACGATTTTTATAAAAAGGTGTATTCACACCTATTCACACCTAATATTAAATAGGTTATCTAATATGAACATACCCAAAGAAGCTTTAATAGCTTTGACCAAAACATACAGGGACAAAGCTTTAGACACTTTTGTACGAGGTTTGCGAGGAGATCTTCCAAGATTGCTGGGAATGAAGGAACCAGTCGATCTACCCCAAGCATTACAATTATGTAACAAATTAGAGAATCAGGTATATAGGACAAATCATGCTCAAGAATATAGTAGAGCCAAAACGAACCCTGCAATAACGCAAAAGATATCAAACGCGTATTACAGAACACCACAGATTACGCAAAGATATTCTCAACCATTAATTCGTAACCAAAACTTTTCACTTCCAACTAGGAACGAACAACACCATAGAGCACCCTTACATCAACAATCTTTGCAACAGTTTAAACCGAATTTTTCCTTTTACAATAATAAGCCAAATATGCCACCACCAAGACCCTTTCAACCCAAACCACAACCAAAACCAGAGCCAATGGATATTGACCAATCTATACGAACCCAAAGAATAAATTACATGAATATACCAGCAAACAGCGACAGATTTAACGGACGTAGACCACCGCCAGCTTCCTTGGTGGTTCAACCAGACAAAAGACAAAGGAACTTTCACATACAACCTATCACCGAAGAGGATTATCAACGGCGGATGGAAATAAGTGACAATGAACATGAACAGCCACTGTCCGAATACATAGAAACTTATGGAAATAACCAAGAAAGGATGGACGAGTTTATTGACGTTCATTTTTTAGGGTAAGAGACTCCTCATTGCCATATTTGGAATCAAAACTAAGTGATGGGGAGATAATTAGAATACTAGTAGATACAGGCTCAAATAAAAATTATATTCAACCACATTTAGCAAAAGAATCAATTCCTAATAAAATACCATTCTGCGCTAATTCTATTGGCGGCAAAGTAAAAATTACCCACATATAATAATAATCTTTTTGGCTTAAAGGATGTTGAATTGAAGTTTTTTGTTCTGCCAACACTAAAATCTTTCGATGCCATATTAGGTAACGACAGTTTAAGGGAGTTATCTGCTGTTATTTATCTTAGACAAGGTTGTATGACGGTAAAAGATAAAATGAAGGTTAGGATTAAACAATTACGGTCCGAAGACGTCAATACAATTAAAACACAATTTAACTATTTGTCTCCCAAACAAAAGCAATTTATGTCTGATTTAATAAATTCATTTAGAAATTTATTCGCAGAACCAGACGAAAGATTGTCATATACCACAAAAGTAGTGGGTGACATACGTACAAATACGGATTCTCCAATACATTCTAGATCTTACCCATACCCAATGTCCTTGAAAAACGAAATAGAAAAGCAAATTGAAACACTTTTAAGAGACGGTATAATACGACCTTCAAGATCACCATACAATTCACCAGTGTGGATTGTGCCAAAAAAATTTGATAACTCTGGAGAAAAGAAGCACAGACTCGTTATTGACTACAGAAAATTAAATTCAGTAACGATACCTGACCGTTACCCTATTCCTGACATAGATGAAGTCTTGTCTCAATTAGGCAAAAATAAATTCTTCTCTGTCCTTGATTTGAAAAGTGGATTTCATCAAACCCCACTCAAAGAGTCTGACATAGAAAAAACAGCATTTTCAGTTGATAATGGAAAATATGAATTCACACGTTTACCCTTTGGTCTTAAAAATGCACCCTCTATATTTCAAAGAGCATTGGACGATATGCTAAGAGATCATATTGGCATAAGATGTTTCGTTTACATTGACGACATAATTGTATTTAGCAAAGAAGAAACAAATCATTATAATGATTTGAAAAAAATATTTTCTACTTTGGAAGAAGCAAATATGAAATTACAAATAGATAAATGCGAATTTTTCAAGTCCGAAGTTGAATATCTCGGATTCATAATATCCGGAAATGGTATAAAATCCAACCCCAAGAAAGTAGAGACAAAAGCCAATTTTCCAATACCAAAAACCCCAAAAGAATTGCGCTCATTCCTTGGATTAACGTGTTATTATAGAAGATTTATAAAAGACTATTCAAAATTAGCCAAACCTTTGACTACCATTTTGAGAGGAGATAAAGGCAAAATATCAAATAACGCGTCGTCTAAAATAGCAATAACACTAAATGAACATGCAGTAGAATCCTTTAATAAACTAAAAAATACGTTAGCTACAGAAGATGTAATCTTAGCCTATCCAAATTACAATAAAGAATTTCAACTTACCATAGATGCATCAAACCATGCAATAGGTGCAGTTCTAGCACAAGACGATAGACCAATAACCTTCATTTCTAGAACTTTAAGAAAAAATGAAGAGCATTTTGCTACAAATGAAAAAGAAATGTTAGCAATAATTTGGTCATTAAACAAGCTTAGAAATTATCTATATGAAATAGCAAAAGCAAAAATATTCACTGATCATCAACCACTTACATATGCACTCAGTAATAAAAATAATAACATGAAATTAAAAAGATGGAAAGCCATCTTAGAAGAATACAATTATGAATTAATTTGCAAACCCGGAAAGTCAAATGTTGTGGCTGATGCATTGTCTAGAGTACCATCGGGAAATTACATAAATACACTTACCTCAACCGTACATAGTGATGAAAGCACTTTGCCATTGTTAATACAAATAGCTGACGAACCAATTAATGTGTTTAAAAATCATATTTTCCTAAATAAAATAGGAAACGTATCCTCATATCAATTTGAAATAATATTTCCCACATATCATACACATACAATAGTAGAACCTTCTTATGATCAATAAAAGTTAACTGATCTACTAAAAAGATATTTAAATCCATCTATAACCAATGGCTTGAACACTGAAGAAAGTATTTTAGGAATGATACAAGAGTTTTATGGATCTAATAATTCTTTTTTTAATTTTTTTCTTTTAATATAACCAAATAATATGAATCTTAATTTCTGAATATTAATTAATTACAATTCTTGTTTAAAACTGAAGTGTAAAAAAAAACCAATGTTTGTTATCCGTGTGACGGGGAAAACGAGGACGACTTTCGAGTGACGAGGACTTTCCTACTAACTAATTCAACTAATTTCATATTAGAACAAATTGTAATATATATTTATAAGGTCAAGCATAGGAAACCTAGTACTAAAAACAATATTATAAATCTGGCTACCACTCGCTGCCACGTCATCGTGTATCGACCGAGTACTGTCGGGACACGATTCCAATAATTTCCAACGAGAAATAACGAGCTTAGGGATGTTAGCATTTTTTCTCGATCTCTTTTGCTAGCGGTCTGTCAAGGTGATCAGTCGTAAAACAAATCATTCACCTACTGTGAGTATTGATCCACTTCAAAAAGTATAAAGGTACAGGACGAAAGTCTATACAGTGATATATATAAACGTGTAGTAACAAAGGTACAGGATGAAAGTCTGTACAGTGATATATATAAAGGTGTAGTAACAAAGGTACAGGACGAAAGTCTGTACAGTGATATATAAGTTAATGCCACAAATATCGTATCGCCCTCTAATTCTAATTCTCATAAATTACCCTTTTTATTACAAAAGCATTTCATGAGAAATGCTTATGTATTATTTATGCTTATTACATTATTCTTCAAGTGCTCAGTAAAATCTGACACCACCAAACAACATTAGAAAGATCAATGCAAGAAACCACTTACATAAACTATAATACTGTTTATATTATGTTAAGTTGTCCCAATTTTTATTTTATATAATGTAAGCGTTCACACAACGAATCACATTACAAGCATATGCATGAGCTGACCCGTCAGCATAATCTGTGATTCGTTGGTATAAATAGGATTAGTCTTAGACTGTAACAAGTTCAGTTTTTATACGGATTTTCAATAAAGCAGACGTTGCTTTTCAGCAACTTAATTTTTTTAAAAAACAAAAATAATTTTGTTTAATTGGCGCCCAACGTAGGGCCCGCGCACAAAAATTACTTTTCAGTAATACTAAAAAAAAAACACCTTTTGGTGTTAACCAAAACACATTTTTGTGTAATAAGAAATAAAACATCTTTGTTTAAAAACGCACACGTTTTGTGCTAATAGTGCGGGCTCGGACCACAAAAAAGGACAACACATTTCTGTCACGTCCAAACTCGCGATTTAAACACATGACCGACCAGATCCTCGGTTTTGGCCTCCGGCGCGAGTTTTGCGTCTTTAAAAAAAAAAATAAATAAATAAAAGTCATATTAATTAAATAATTAACAATAAGTCGAAGTCCGTAAGATAAGAAAAAAAGAAAGAATTGTCATAAAACGTTTAACCATTCCTCTGTGAAACAAACAACAACAAAAAATTATAATAAAAAAAAAAAATATACATATATCTAACAACAACATACAGATGACCTCACCACCCGGCCTAAGGGTAAAGATTAATAATATTAACTGCAACATCATCAAGAACGACATCATCAAAAACAACATCATCAAGAACAACATCATCAAAAACAACATCATCAAGAACGACATCAGCAACAATAGGATTCAAACATGAGTTTTGTATTGCTGTAAGTCAATATTTACCTGTTACCAGAAATACTTTTTTGTACCACATTAGACATTAAATTTTATATGAAATACTGCACAAATTGCGATTACAAATATCGAATCCGAATACAAATTATATAGATTTTGATTTATTATATTAATATATTAACGTATTGGTTGCTAAATTTATAAAATCATAATGGCAAATCCAAATCCCACACCCCTCCTCAGACCGACCGTTTTAAATACTCAAGACAACCAGAATTCGAATCCGAATACTTCTAGATCGGAGTCAACGACATTTATTACACAAATAGTAGAAACAACATTACGACAACAGCTGACACAACTAAATTTATTAAATAACCAACAAAATCAAAATTATCTTGACCAACAAATTACCTCAGGAGAAATAAATGACTTAGAAAGAATACCAGACATAATAAAGAGCATCAGGGAATTCTCAGGAACTAACGAAGAGTTTTCCTCATGGAAGAAAAGTGTAGATAGAGTTTTGAAAGTATATGAATCAATCATTGGTTCATCAAAGTATTTTGGGATACTTAGCACCATTAGAAACAAAATAATAGGGAACGCCGACATAATTCTCGAATCCTATAATACACCACTTAACTGGAATGCCATAGTAGAGGTACTAACAAATCATTTTGCAGATAAAAGAGTACCAAATGATGAGTTTGGTACAAGGTGGATTAACAATCCACGATTTTTATAAAAAGGTGTATTCACACCTATTCACACCTAATATTAAATAGGTTATCTAATATGAACATACCCAAAGAAGCTTTAATAGCTTTGACCAAAACATACAGGGACAAAGCTTTAGACACTTTTGTACGAGGTTTGCGAGGAGATCTTCCAAGATTGCTGGGAATGAAGGAACCAGTCGATCTACCCCAAGCATTACAATTATGTAACAAATTAGAGAATCAGGTATATAGGACAAATCATGCTCAAGAATATAGTAGAGCCAAAACGAACCCTGCAATAACGCAAAAGATATCAAACGCGTATTACAGAACACCACAGATTACGCAAAGATATTCTCAACCATTAATTCGTAACCAAAACTTTTCACTTCCAACTAGGAACGAACAACACCATAGAGCACCCTTACATCAACAATCTTTGCAACAGTTTAAACCGAATTTTTCCTTTTACAATAATAAGCCAAATATGCCACCACCAAGACCCTTTCAACCCAAACCACAACCAAAACCAGAGCCAATGGATATTGACCAATCTATACGAACCCAAAGAATAAATTACATGAATATACCAGCAAACAGCGACAGATTTAACGGACGTAGACCACCGCCAGCTTCCTTGGTGGTTCAACCAGACAAAAGACAAAGGAACTTTCACATACAACCTATCACCGAAGAGGATTATCAACGGCGGATGGAAATAAGTGACAATGAACATGAACAGCCACTGTCCGAATACATAGAAACTTATGGAAATAACCAAGAAAGGATGGACGAGTTTATTGACGTTCATTTTTTAGGGTAAGAGACTCCTCATTGCCATATTTGGAATCAAAACTAAGTGATGGGGAGATAATTAGAATACTAGTAGATACAGGCTCAAATAAAAATTATATTCAACCACATTTAGCAAAAGAATCAATTCCTAATAAAATACCATTCTGCGCTAATTCTATTGGCGGCAAAGTAAAAATTACCCACCATACATTGCTTAATCTTTTTGGCTTAAAGGATGTTGAATTGAAGTTTTTTGTTCTGCCAACACTAAAACCTTTCGATGCCATATTAGGTAACGACAGTTTAAGGGAGTTATCTGCTGTTATTTATCTTAGACAAGGTTGTATGACGGTAAAAGATAAAATGAAGGTTAGGATTAAACAATTACGGTCCGAAGACGTCAATACAATTAAAACACAATTTAACTATTTGTCTCCCAAACAAAAGCAATTTATGTCTGATTTAATAAATTCATTTAGAAATTTATTCGCAGAACCAGACGAGAGATTGTCATATACCACAAAAGTAGTGGGTAACATACGTACAAATACGGATTCTCCAATACATTCTAGATCTTACCCATACCCAATGTCCTTGAAAAACGAAATAGAAAAGCAAATTGAAACACTTTTAAGAGACGGTATAATACGACCTTCAAGATCACCATACAATTCACTTGTGTGGATTGTGCCAAAAAAATTTGATAACTCTGGAGAAAAGAAGCACAGACTCGTTATTGTCTACAGAAAATTAAATTCAGTAACGATACCTGACCGTTACCCTATTCCTGACATAGATGAAGTCTTGTCTCAATTAGGCAAAAATAAATTCTTTTCTGTCCTTGATTTGAAAAGTGGATTTCATCAAACCCCACTCAAAGAGTCTGACATAGAAAAAACAGCATTTTCAGTTGATAATGGAAAATATGAATTCACACGTTTACCCTTTGGTCTTAAAAATGCACCCTCTATATTTCAAAGAGCATTGGACGATATGCTAAGAGATCATATTGGCATAAGATGTTTCGTTTACATTGACGACATAATTGTATTTAGCAAAGAAGAAACAAATCATTATAATGATTTGAAAAAAATATTTTCTACTTTGGAAGAAGCAAATATGAAATTACAAATAGATAAATGCGAATTTTTCAAGTCCGAAGTTGAATATCTCGGATTCATAATATCCGGAAATGGTATAAAATCCAACCCCAAGAAAGTAGAGACAAAAGCCAATTTTTCAATACCAAAAACCCTAAAAGAATTGCGCTCATTCCTTGGATTAACGTGTTATTATAGAAGATTTATAAAAGACTATTCAAAATTAGCCAAACCTTTGACTACCATTTTGAGAGGAGATAAAGGCAAAATATCAAATAACGCGTCGTCTAAAATAGCAATAACACTAAATGAACATGCAGTAGAATCCTTTAATAAACTAAAAAATACGTTAGCTACAGAAGATGTAATCTTAGCCTATCCAAATTACAATAAAGAATTTCAACTTACCATAGATGCATCAAACCATGCAATAGGTGCAGTTCTAGCACAAGACGATAGACCAATAACCTTCATTTCTAGAACTTTAAGAAAAAATGAAGAGCATTTTGCTACAAATGAAAAAGAAATGTTAGCAATAATTTGGTCATTAAACAAGCTTAGAAATTATCTATATGAAATAGCAAAAGCAAAAATATTCACTGATCATCAACCACTTACATATGCACTCAGTAATAAAAATAATAACATGAAATTAAAAAGATGGAAAGCCATCTTAGAAGAATACAATTATGAATTAATTTGCAAACCCGGAAAGTCAAATGTTGTGGCTGATGCATTGTCTAGAGTACCATCGGGAAATTACATAAATACACTTACCTCAACCGTACATAGTGATGAAAGCACTTTGCCATTGTTAATACAAATAGCTGACGAACCAATTAATGTGTTTAAAAATCATATTTTCCTAAATAAAATAGGAAACGTATCCTCATATCAATTTGAAATAATATTTCCCACATATCATACACATACAATAGTAGAACCTTCTTATGATCAATAAAAGTTAACTGATCTACTAAAAAGATATTTAAATCCATCTATAACCAATGGCTTGAACACTGAAGAAAGTATTTTAGGAATGATACAAGAGTTTTATGGATCTAATAATTCTTTTTTTAATTTTTTTCTTTTAATATAACCAAATAATATGAATCTTAATTTCTGAATATTAATTAATTACAATTCTTGTTTAAAACTGAAGTGTAAAAAAAAACCAATGTTTGTTATCCGTGTGACGGGGAAAACGAGGGACGACTTTCGAGTGACGAGGACTTTCCTACTAACTAATTCAACTAATTTCATATTAGAACAAATTGTAATATATATTTATAAGGTCAAGCATAGGAAACCTAGTACTAAAAACAATATTATAAATCTGGCTACCACTCGCTGCCACGTCATCGTGTATCGACCGAGTACTGTCGGGACACGATTCCAATAATTTCCAACGAGAAATAACGAGCTTAGGGATGTTAGCATTTTTTCTCGATCTCTTTTGCTAGCGGTCTGTCAAGGTGATCAGTCGTAAAACAAATCATTCACCTACTGTGAGTATTGATCCACTTCAAAAAGTATAAAGGTACAGGACGAAAGTCTATACAGTGATATATATAAACGTGTAGTAACAAAGGTACAGGATGAAAGTCTGTACAGTGATATATATAAAGGTGTAGTAACAAAGGTACAGGACGAAAGTCTGTACAGTGATATATAAGTTAATGCCACAAATATCGTATCGCCCTCTAATTCTAATTCTCATAAATTACCCTTTTTATTACAAAAGCATTTCATGAGAAATGCTTATGTATTATTTATGCTTATTACATTATTCTTCAAGTGCTCAGTAAAATCTGACACCACCAAACAACATTAGAAAGATCAATGCAAGAAACCACTTACATAAACTATAATACTGTTTATATTATGTTAAGTTGTCCCAATTTTTATTTTATATAATGTAAGCGTTCACACAACGAATCACATTACAAGCATATGCATGAGCTGACCCGTCAGCATAATCTGTGATTCGTTGGTATAAATAGGATTAGTCTTAGACTGTAACAAGTTCAGTTTTTATACGGATTTTCAATAAAGCAGACGTTGCTTTTCAGCAACTTAATTTTTTTTAAAAACAAAAATAATTTTGTTTAATTGGCGCCCAACGTAGGGCCCGCGCACAAAAATTACTTTTCAGTAATACTAAAAAAAAAAACACCTTTTGGTGTTAACCAAAACACATTTTTGTGTAAAAAGAAATAAAACATCTTTGTTTAAAAACGCACACGTTTTGTGCTAATAGTGCGGGCTCGGACCACAAAAAAGGACAACACATTTCTGTCACGTCCAAACTCGCGATTTAAACACATGATCGACCAGATCCTCGGTTTTGGCCTCCGGCGCGAGTTTTGCGTGTTTAAAAAAAAAAATAAATAAATAAAAATCATAGTAATTAAATAATTAACAATAAGTCGAAGTCCGTAAGATAAGAAAAAAAGAAAGAATTGTCATAAAACGTTTAACCATTCCTCTGTGAAACAAACAACAACAAAAAATTATAATAAAAAAAAAAAATATACATATATCTAACAACAACATACAGATGACCTCACCACCCGGCCTAAGGGTAAAGATTAATAATATTAACTGCAACATCATCAAGAACGACATCATCAAAAACAACATCATCAAAAACAACATCATCAAAAACAACATCATCAAGAACGACATCAGCAACAATAGGGTTCAAACATGAGTTTTGTATTGCTGTAAGTCAATATTTACCTGTTACCAGAAATACTTTTTTTGTACCACATTAGACATTAAATTTTATATGAAATACTGCACAAATTGCGATTACAAATATCGAATCCGAATACAAATTATATAGATTTTGATTTATTATATTAATATATTAACGTATTGGTTGCTAAATTTATAAAATCATAATGGCAAATCCAAATCCCACACCCCTCCTCAGACCGACCGTTTTAAATACTCAAGACAACCAGAATTCGAATCCGAATACTTCTAGATCGGAGTCAACGACATTTATTACACAAATAGTAGAAACAACATTACGACAACAGCTGACACAACTAAAATTATTAAATAACCAACAAAATCAAAATTATCTTGACCAACAAATTACCTCAGGAGAAATAAATGACTTAGAAAGAATACCAGACATAATAAAGAGCATCAGGGAATTCTCAGGAACTAACGAAGAGTTTTCTTCATGGAAGAAAAGTGTAGATAGAGTTTTGAAAGTATATGAATCAATCATTGGTTCATCAAAGTATTTTGGGATACTTAGCACTATTAGAAACAAAATAATAGGGAACGCCGACATAATTCTCGAATCCTATAATACACCACTTAACTGGAATGCCATAGTAGAGGTACTAACAAATCATTTTGCAGATAAAAGAGTACCAAATGATGAGTTTGGTACAAGGTGGATTAACAATCCACGATTTTTATAAAAAGGTGTATTCACACCTGTCATTAATATTAAATAGGTTATCTAATATGAACATACCCAAAGAAGCTTTAATAGCTTTGACCAAAACATACAGAGACAAAGCTTTAGACACTTTTGTCCGAGGTTTGCGAGGGGATCTTCCAAGATTGCTGGGAATGAAGGAACCAGTCGATCTACCCCAAGCATTACAATTATGTAACAAATTAGAGAATCAGGTATATAGGACAAACCATGCTCAAGAATATAGTAGAGCCAAAACGAACCCTGCAATAACGCAAAAGATATCAAACGCGTATTCCAGAACACCACAGATTACGCAAAGATATTCTCAACCATTAATTCGTAACCAAAACTTTTCACTTCCAACTAGGAACGAACAACCCCATAGAGCACCCTTACATCAACAATCTTTGCAACAGTTTAAACCGAATTTTTCCTTTTACAATAATAAGCCAAATATGCCACCACCAAGACCCTTTCAACCCAAACCACAACCAAAACCAGAGCCAATGGATATTGACCAATCTATACGAACCCAAAGAATAAATTACATGAATATACCAGCAAACAGCGACAGATTTAACGGACGTAGACCACCGCCAGCTTCCTTGGTGGTTCAACCAGACAAAAGACAAAGGAACTTTCACATACAACCTATCACCGAAGGGGATTATCAACGGCGGATGGAAATAAGTGACAATGAACATGAACAGCCACTGTCCGAATACATAGAAACTTATGGCAATAACCAAGAAAGGATGGACGAGTTTATTGACGTTCATTTTTTAGGGTAAGAGACTCCTCATTGCCATATTTGGAATCAAAACTAAGTGATGGGGAGATAATTAGAATACTAGTAGATACAGGCTCAAATAAAAATTATATTCAACCACATTTAGCGAAAGAATCAATTCCTAATAAAATACCATTCTGCGCTAATTCTATTGGCGGCAAAGTAAAAATTACCCACATATAATAATAATCTTTTTGGCTTAAAGGATGTTGAATTGAAGTTTTTTGTTCTGCCAACACTAAAATCTTTCGATGCCATATTAGGTAACGACAGTTTAAGGGAGTTATCTGCTGTTATTTATCTTAGACAAGGTTGTATGACGGTAAAAGATAAAATGAAGGTTAGGATTAAACAATTACGGTCCGAAGACGTCAATACAATTAAAACACAATTTAACTATTTGTCTCCCAAACAAAAGCAATTTATGTCTGATTTAATAAATTCATTTAGAAATTTATTCGCAGAACCAGACGAAAGATTGTCATATACCACAAAAGTAGTGGGTGACATACGTACAAATACGGATTCTCCAATACATTCTAGATCTTACCCATACCCAATGTCCTTGAAAAACGAAATAGAAAAGCAAATTGAAACACTTTTAAGAGACGGTATAATACGACCTTCAAGATCACCATACAATTCACCAGTGTGGATTGTGCCAAAAAAATTTGATAACTCTGGAGAAAAGAAGCACAGACTCGTTATTGACTACAGAAAATTAAATTCAGTAACGATACCTGACCGTTACCCTATTCCTGACATAGATGAAGTCTTGTCTCAATTAGGCAAAAATAAATTCTTCTCTGTCCTTGATTTGAAAAGTGGATTTCATCAAACCCCACTCAAAGAGTCTGACATAGAAAAAACAGCATTTTCAGTTGATAATGGAAAATATGAATTCACACGTTTACCCTTTGGTCTTAAAAATGCACCCTCTATATTTCAAAGAGCATTGGACGATATGCTAAGAGATCATATTGGCATAAGATGTTTCGTTTACATTGACGACATAATTGTATTTAACAAAGAAGAAACAAATCATTATAATGATTTGAAAAAAATATTTTCTACTTTGGAAGAAGCAAATATGAAATTACAAATAGATAAATGCGAATTTTTCAAGTCCGAAGTTGAATATCTCGGATTCATAATATCCGGAAATGGTATAAAATCCAACCCCAAGAAAGTAGAGACAAAAGCCAATTTTCCAATACCAAAAACCCTAAAAGAATTGCGCTCATTCCTTGGATTAACGTGTTATTATAGAAGATTTATAAAAGACTATTCAAAATTAGCCAAACCTTTGACTACCATTTTGAGAGGAGATAAAGGCAAAATATCAAATAACGCGTCGTCTAAAATAGCAATAACACTAAATGAACATGCAGTAGAATCCTTTAATAAACTAAAAAATACGTTAGCTACAGAAGATGTAATCTTAGCCTATCCAAATTACAATAAAGAATTTCAACTTACCATAGATGCATCAAACCATGCAATAGGTGCAGTTCTAGCACAAGACGATAGACCAATAACCTTCATTTCTAGAACTTTAAGAAAAAATGAAGAGCATTTTGCTACAAATGAAAAAGAAATGTTAGCAATAATTTGGTCATTAAACAAGCTTAGAAATTATCTATATGAAACAGCAAAAGTAAAAATATTCACTGATCATCAACCACTTACATATGCACTCAGTAATAAAAATAATAACATGAAATTAAAAAGATGGAAAGCCATCTTAGAAGAATACAATTATGAATTAATTTACAAACCCGGAAAGTCAAATGTTGTGGCTGATGCATTGTCTAGAGTACCATCGGGAAATCACATAAATACACTTACCTCAACCGTACATAGTGATGAAAGCACTTTGCCATTGTTAATACAAATAGCTGACGAACCAATTAATGTGTTTAAAAATCAGATTTTCCTCAAAATAGGAGACGTATCCTCATATCAATTTGAAATAATATTTCCCACATATCATACACATACAATAGTAGAACTTTCTTATGATCAATAAAAGTTAACTGATCTACTAAAAAGATATTTAAATCATCTATAACCAATGGCTTGAACACTGAAGAAAGTATTTTAGGAATGATACAAGAGTTTTATGGATCTAATAATTCTTTTTTCAAATTTTTTCTTTTAATATAACCAAATAATATGAATCTTAATTTCTGAATATTAATTAATTACAATTCTTCTTTAAAACTGAAGTGTAAAAAAAAACCAATGTTTGTTATCCGTGTGACGGGGAAAACGAGGGACGACTTTCGAGTGACGAGGACTTTCCTACTAACTAATTCAACTAATTTCATATTAGAACAAAGTGTAATATATATTTATAAGGTCTAGCATAGGAAACCTAGTACTAAAAACAATATTATAAATCTGGCTACCACTCGCTGCCACGTCATCGTGTATCGACCGAGTACTGTCGGGACACGATTCCAATAATTTCCAACGAGAAATAACGAGCTTAGGGATGTTAGCATTTTTTCTCGATCTCTTTTGCTAGCGGTCTGTCAAGGTGATCAGTCGTAAAACAAATCATTCACCTACTGTGAGTATTGATCCACTTCAAAAAGTATAAAGGTACAGGACGAAAGTCTATACAGTGATATATATAAACATGTAGTAACAAAGGTACAGGATGAAAGTCTGTACAGTGATATATATAAAGGTGTAGTAACAAAGGTACAGGACGAAAGTCTGTACAGTGATATATAAGTTAATGCCACAAATATCGTATCGCCCTCTAATTCTAATTCTCATAAATTACCCTTTTTATTACAAAAGCATTTCATGAGAAATGCTTATGTATTATTTATGCTTATTACATTATTCTTCAAGTGCTCAGTAAAATCTGACACCACCAAACAACATTAGAAAGATCAATGCAAGAAACCACTTACATAAACTATAATACTGTTTATATTATGTTAAGTTGTCCCAATTTTTATTTTATATAATGTAAGCGTTCACACAACGAATCACATTACAAGCATATGCATGAGCTGACCCGTCAGCATAATCTGTGATTCGTTGGTATAAATAGGATTAGTCTTAGACTGTAACAAGTTCAGTTTTTATACGGATTTTCAATAAAGCAGACGTTGCTTTTCAGCAACTTAATTTTTTTTAAAAACAAAAATAATTTTGTTTAATTGGCGCCCAACGTAGGGCCCGCGCACAAAAATTACTTTTCAGTAATACTAAAAAAAAAACACCTTTTGGTGTTAACCAAAACACATTTTTGTGTAATAAGAAATAAAACATCTTTGTTTAAAAACGCACACGTTTTGTGCTAATAGTGCGGGCTCGGACCACAAAAAAGGACAACACATTTCTGTCACGTCCAAACTCGCGATTTAAACACATGACCGACCAGATCCTCGGTTTTGGCCTCCGGCGCGAGTTTTGCGTCTTTAAAAAAAAAAATAAATAAATAAAAGTCATATTAATTAAATAATTAACAATAAGTCGAAGTCCGTAAGATAAGAAAAAAAGAAAGAATTGTCATAAAACGTTTAACCATTCCTCTGTGAAACAAACAACAACAAAAAATTATAATAAAAAAAAAAAATATACATATATCTAACAACAACATACAGATGACCTCACCACCCGGCCTAAGGGTAAAGATTAATAATATTAACTGCAACATAATCAAGAACGACATCATCAAAAACAACATCATCAAGAACAACATCATCAAAAACAACATCATCAAGAACGACATCAGCAACAATAGGATTCAAACATGAGTTTTGTATTGCTGTAAGTCAATATTTACCTGTTACCAGAAATACTTTTTTTGTACCACATTAGACATTAAATTTTATATGAAATACTGCACAAATTGCGATTACAAATATCGAATCCGAATACAAATTATATAGATTTTGATTTATTATATTAATATATTAACGTATTGGTTGCTAAATTTATAAAATCATAATGGCAAATCCAAATCCCACACCCCTCCTCAGACCGACCGTTTTAAATACTCAAGACAACCAGAATTCGAATCCGAATACTTCTAGATCGGAGTCAACGACATTTATTACACAAATAGTAGAAACAACATTACGACAACAGCTGACACAACTAAATTTATTAAATAACCAACAAAATCAAAATTATCTTGACCAACAAATTACCTCAGGAGAAATAAATGACTTAGAAAGAATACCAGACATAATAAAGAGCATCAGGGAATTCTCAGGAACTAACGAAGAGTTTTCTTCATGGAAGAAAAGTGTAGATAGAGTTTTGAAAGTATATGAATCAATCATTGGTTCATCAAAGTATTTTGGGATACTTAGCACTATTAGAAACAAAATAATAGGGAACGCCGACATAATTCTCGAATCCTATAATACACCACTTAACTGGAATGCCATAGTAGAGGTACTAACAAATCATTTTGCAGATAAAAGAGTACCAAATGATGAGTTTGGTACAAGGTGGATTAACAATCCACGATTTTTATAAAAAGGTGTATTCACACCTGTCATTAATATTAAATAGGTTATCTAATATGAACATACCCAAAGAAGCTTTAATAGCTTTGACCAAAACATACAGGGACAAAGCTTTAGACACTTTTGTCCGAGGTTTGCGAGGGGATCTTCCAAGATTGCTGGGAATGAAGGAACCAGTCGATCTACCCCAAGCATTACAATTATGTAACAAATTAGAGAATCAGGTATATAGGACAAACCATGCTCAAGAATATAGTAGAGCCAAAACGAACCCTGCAATAACGCAAAAGATATCAAACGCGTATTCCAGAACACCACAGATTACGCAAAGATATTCTCAACCATTAATTCGTAACCAAAACTTTTCACTTCCAACTAGGAACGAACAACCCCATAGAGCACCCTTACATCAACAATCTTTGCAACAGTTTAAACCGAATTTTTCCTTTTACAATAATAAGCCAAATATGCCACCACCAAGACCCTTTCAACCCAAACCACAACCAAAACCAGAGCCAATGGATATTGACCAATCTATACGAACCCAAAGAATAAATTACATGAATATACCAGCAAACAGCGACAGATTTAACGGACGTAGACCACCGCCAGCTTCCTTGGTGGTTCAACCAGACAAAAGACAAAGGAACTTTCACATACAACCTATCACCGAAGGGGATTATCAACGGCGGATGGAAATAAGTGACAATGAACATGAACAGCCACTGTCCGAATACATAGAAACTTATGGCAATAACCAAGAAAGGATGGACGAGTTTATTGACGTTCATTTTTTAGGGTAAGAGACTCCTCATTGCCATATTTGGAATCAAAACTAAGTGATGGGGAGATAATTAGAATACTAGTAGATACAGGCTCAAATAAAAATTATATTCAACCACATTTAGCGAAAGAATCAATTCCTAATAAAATACCATTCTGCGCTAATTCTATTGGCGGCAAAGTAAAAATTACCCACATATAATAATAATCTTTTTGGCTTAAAGGATGTTGAATTGAAGTTTTTTGTTCTGCCAACACTAAAATCTTTCGATGCCATATTAGGTAACGACAGTTTAAGGGAGTTATCTGCTGTTATTTATCTTAGACAAGGTTGTATGACGGTAAAAGATAAAATGAAGGTTAGGATTAAACAATTACGGTCCGAAGACGTCAATACAATTAAAACACAATTTAACTATTTGTCTCCCAAACAAAAGCAATTTATGTCTGATTTAATAAATTCATTTAGAAATTTATTCGCAGAACCAGACGAAAGATTGTCATATACCACAAAAGTAGTGGGTGACATACGTACAAATACGGATTCTCCAATACATTCTAGATCTTACCCATACCCAATGTCCTTGAAAAACGAAATAGAAAAGCAAATTGAAACACTTTTAAGAGACGGTATAATACGACCTTCAAGATCACCATACAATTCACCAGTGTGGATTGTGCCAAAAAAATTTGATAACTCTGGAGAAAAGAAGCACAGACTCGTTATTGACTACAGAAAATTAAATTCAGTAACGATACCTGACCGTTACCCTATTCCTGACATAGATGAAGTCTTGTCTCAATTAGGCAAAAATAAATTCTTCTCTGTCCTTGATTTGAAAAGTGGATTTCATCAAACCCCACTCAAAGAGTCTGACATAGAAAAAACAGCATTTTCAGTTGATAATGGAAAATATGAATTCACACGTTTACCCTTTGGTCTTAAAAATGCACCCTCTATATTTCAAAGAGCATTGGACGATATGCTAAGAGATCATATTGGCATAAGATGTTTCGTTTACATTGACGACATAATTGTATTTAACAAAGAAGAAACAAATCATTATAATGATTTGAAAAAAATATTTTCTACTTTGGAAGAAGCAAATATGAAATTACAAATAGATAAATGCGAATTTTTCAAGTCCGAAGTTGAATATCTCGGATTCATAATATCCGGAAATGGTATAAAATCCAACCCCAAGAAAGTAGAGACAAAAGCCAATTTTCCAATACCAAAAACCCTAAAAGAATTGCGCTCATTCCTTGGATTAACGTGTTATTATAGAAGATTTATAAAAGACTATTCAAAATTAGCCAAACCTTTGACTACCATTTTGAGAGGAGATAAAGGCAAAATATCAAATAACGCGTCGTCTAAAATAGCAATAACACTAAATGAACATGCAGTAGAATCCTTTAATAAACTAAAAAATACGTTAGCTACAGAAGATGTAATCTTAGCCTATCCAAATTACAATAAAGAATTTCAACTTACCATAGATGCATCAAACCATGCAATAGGTGCAGTTCTAGCACAAGACGATAGACCAATAACCTTCATTTCTAGAACTTTAAGAAAAAATGAAGAGCATTTTGCTACAAATGAAAAAGAAATGTTAGCAATAATTTGGTCATTAAACAAGCTTAGAAATTATCTATATGAAACAGCAAAAGTAAAAATATTCACTGATCATCAACCACTTACATATGCACTCAGTAATAAAAATAATAACATGAAATTAAAAAGATGGAAAGCCATCTTAGAAGAATACAATTATGAATTAATTTACAAACCCGGAAAGTCAAATGTTGTGGCTGATGCATTGTCTAGAGTACCATCGGGAAATCACATAAATACACTTACCTCAACCGTACATAGTGATGAAAGCACTTTGCCATTGTTAATACAAATAGCTGACGAACCAATTAATGTGTTTAAAAATCAGATTTTCCTCAAAATAGGAGACGTATCCTCATATCAATTTGAAATAATATTTCCCACATATCATACACATACAATAGTAGAACCTTCTTATGATCAATAAAAGTTAACTGATCTACTAAAAAGATATTTAAATCATCTATAACCAATGGCTTGAACACTGAAGAAAGTATTTTAGGAATGATACAAGAGTTTTATGGATCTAATAATTCTTTTTTCAAATTTTTTCTTTTAATATAACCAAATAATATGAATCTTAATTTCTGAATATTAATTAATTACAATTCTTCTTTAAAACTGAAGTGTAAAAAAAAACCAATGTTTGTTATCCGTGTGACGGGGAAAACGAGGGACGACTTTCGAGTGACGAGGACTTTCCTACTAACTAATTCAACTAATTTCATATTAGAACAAAGTGTAATATATATTTATAAGGTCTAGCATAGGAAACCTAGTACTAAAAACAATATTATAAATCTGGCTACCACTCGCTGCCACGTCATCGTGTATCGACCGAGTACTGTCGGGACACGATTCCAATAATTTCCAACGAGAAATAACGAGCTTAGGGATGTTAGCATTTTTTCTCGATCTCTTTTGCTAGCGGTCTGTCAAGGTGATCAGTCGTAAAACAAATCATTCACCTACTGTGAGTATTGATCCACTTCAAAAAGTATAAAGGTACAGGACGAAAGTCTATACAGTGATATATATAAACATGTAGTAACAAAGGTACAGGATGAAAGTCTGTACAGTGATATATATAAAGGTGTAGTAACAAAGGTACAGGACGAAAGTCTGTACAGTGATATATAAGTTAATGCCACAAATATCGTATCGCCCTCTAATTCTAATTCTCATAAATTACCCTTTTTATTACAAAAGCATTTCATGAGAAATGCTTATGTATTATTTATGCTTATTACATTATTCTTCAAGTGCTCAGTAAAATCTGACACCACCAAACAACATTAGAAAGATCAATGCAAGAAACCACTTACATAAACTATAATACTGTTTATATTATGTTAAGTTGTCCCAATTTTTATTTTATATAATGTAAGCGTTCACACAACGAATCACATTACAAGCATATGCATGAGCTGACCCGTCAGCATAATCTGTGATTCGTTGGTATAAATAGGATTAGTCTTAGACTGTAACAAGTTCAGTTTTTATACGGATTTTCAATAAAGCAGACGTTGCTTTTCAGCAACTTAATTTTTTTTAAAAACAAAAATAATTTTGTTTAATTGGCGCCCAACGTAGGGCCCGCGCACAAAAATTACTTTTCAGTAATACTAAAAAAAAAACACCTTTTGGTGTTAACCAAAACACATTTTTGTGTAATAAGAAATAAAACATCTTTGTTTAAAAACGCACACGTTTTGTGCTAATAGTGCGGGCTCGGACCACAAAAAAGGACAACACATTTCTGTCACGTCCAAACTCGCGATTTAAACACATGACCGACCAGATCCTCGGTTTTGGCCTCCGGCGCGAGTTTTGCGTCTTTAAAAAAAAAAATAAATAAATAAAAGTCATATTAATTAAATAATTAACAATAAGTCGAAGTCCGTAAGATAAGAAAAAAAGAAAGAATTGTCATAAAACGTTTAACCATTCCTCTGTGAAACAAACAACAACAAAAAATTATAATAAAAAAAAAAAATATACATATATCTAACAACAACATACAGATGACCTCACCACCCGGCCTAAGGGTAAAGATTAATAATATTAACTGCAACATCATCAAGAACGACATCATCAAAAACAACATCATCAAGAACAACATCATCAAAAACAACATCATCAAGAACGACATCAGCAACAATAGGATTCAAACATGAGTTTTGTATTGCTGTAAGTCAATATTTACCTGTTACCAGAAATACTTTTTTTGTACCACATTAGACATTAAATTTTATATGAAATACTGCACAAATTGCGATTACAAATATCGAATCCGAATACAAATTATATAGATTTTGATTTATTATATTAATATATTAACGTATTGGTTGCTAAATTTATAAAATCATAATGGCAAATCCAAATCCCACACCCCTCCTCAGACCGACCGTTTTAAATACTCAAGACAACCAGAATTCGAATCCGAATACTTCTAGATCGGAGTCAACGACATTTATTACACAAATAGTAGAAACAACATTACGACAACAGCTGACACAACTAAATTTATTAAATAACCAACAAAATCAAAATTATCTTGACCAACAAATTACCTCAGGAGAAATAAATGACTTAGAAAGAATACCAGACATAATAAAGAGCATCAGGGAATTCTCAGGAACTAACGAAGAGTTTTCCTCATGGAAGAAAAGTGTAGATAGAGTTTTGAAAGTATATGAATCAATCATTGGTTCATCAAAGTATTTTGGGATACTTAGCACCATTAGAAACAAAATAATAGGGAACGCCGACATAATTCTCGAATCCTATAATACACCACTTAACTGGAATGCCATAGTAGAGGTACTAACAAATCATTTTGCAGATAAAAGAGTACCAAATGATGAGTTTGGTACAAGGTGGATTAACAATCCACGATTTTTATAAAAAGGTGTATTCACACCTATTCACACCTAATATTAAATAGGTTATCTAATATGAACATACCCAAAGAAGCTTTAATAGCTTTGACCAAAACATACAGGGACAAAGCTTTAGACACTTTTGTACGAGGTTTGCGAGGAGATCTTCCAAGATTGCTGGGAATGAAGGAACCAGTCGATCTACCCCAAGCATTACAATTATGTAACAAATTAGAGAATCAGGTATATAGGACAAATCATGCTCAAGAATATAGTAGAGCCAAAACGAACCCTGCAATAACGCAAAAGATGTCAAACGCGTATTACAGAACACCACAGATTACGCAAAGATATTCTCAACCATTAATTCGTAACCAAAACTTTTCACTTCCAACTAGGAACGAACAACACCATAGAGCACCCTTACATCAACAATCTTTGCAACAGTTTAAACCGAATTTTTCCTTTTACAATAATAAGCCAAATATGCCACCACCAAGACCCTTTCAACCCAAACCACAACCAAAACCAGAGCCAATGGATATTGACCAATCTATACGAACCCAAAGAATAAATTACATGAATATACCAGCAAACAGCGACAGATTTAACGGACGTAGACCACCGCCAGCTTCCTTGGTGGTTCAACCAGACAAAAGACAAAGGAACTTTCACATACAACCTATCACCGAAGAGGATTATCAACGGCGGATGGAAATAAGTGACAATGAACATGAACAGCCACTGTCCGAATACATAGAAACTTATGGAAATAACCAAGAAAGGATGGACGAGTTTATTGACGTTCATTTTTTAGGGTAAGAGACTCCTCATTGCCATATTTGGAATCAAAACTAAGTGATGGGGAGATAATTAGAATACTAGTAGATACAGGCTCAAATAAAAATTATATTCAACCACATTTAGCAAAAGAATCAATTCCTAATAAAATACCATTCTGCGCTAATTCTATTGGCGGCAAAGTAAAAATTACCCACCATACATTGCTTAATCTTTTTGGCTTAAAGGATGTTGAATTGAAGTTTTTTGTTCTGCCAACACTAAAACCTTTCGATGCCATATTAGGTAACGACAGTTTAAGGGAGTTATCTGCTGTTATTTATCTTAGACAAGGTTGTATGACGGTAAAAGATAAAATGAAGGTTAGGATTAAACAATTACGGTCCGAAGACGTCAATACAATTAAAACACAATTTAACTATTTGTCTCCCAAACAAAAGCAATTTATGTCTGATTTAATAAATTCATTTAGAAATTTATTCGCAGAACCAGACGAGAGATTGTCATATACCACAAAAGTAGTGGGTAACATACGTACAAATACGGATTCTCCAATACATTCTAGATCTTACCCATACCCAATGTCCTTGAAAAACGAAATAGAAAAGCAAATTGAAACACTTTTAAGAGACGGTATAATACGACCTTCAAGATCACCATACAATTCACCAGTGTGGATTGTTCCAAAAAAATTTGATAACTCTGGAGAAAAGAAGCACAGACTCGTTATTGTCTACAGAAAATTAAATTCAGTAACGATACCTGACCGTTACCCTATTCCTGACATAGATGAAGTCTTGTCTCAATTAGGCAAAAATAAATTCTTCTCTGTCCTTGATTTGAAAAGTGGATTTCATCAAACCCCACTCAAAGAGTCTGACATAGAAAAAACAGCATTTTCAGTTGATAATGGAAAATATGAATTCACACGTTTACCCTTTGGTCTTAAAAATGCACCCTCTATATTTCAAAGAGCATTGGACGATATGCTAAGAGATCATATTGGCATAAGATGTTTCGTTTACATTGACGACATAATTGTATTTAGCAAAGAAGAAACAAATCATTATAATGATTTGAAAAAAATATTTTCCACTTTGGAAGAAGCAAATATGAAATTACAAATAGATAAATGCGAATTTTTCAAGTCCGAAGGTGAGTATCTTGGATTCATAATATTCGGAAATGGTATAAAATCCAACCCCAAGAAAGTAGAGACAAAAGCCAATTTTCCAATACCAAAAACCCTAAAAGAATTGCGCTCATTCATTGGATTAACGTGTTATTATAGAAGATTTATAAAAGACTATTCAAAATTAGCCAAACCTTTGACTACCATTTTGAGAGGAGATAAAGGCAAAATATCAAATAACGCGTCGTCTAAAATAGCAATAACACTAAATGAACATGCAGTAGAATCCTTTAATAAACTAAAAAATACGTTAGCTACAGAAGATGTAATCTTAGCCTATCCAAATTACAATAAAGAATATCAACTTACCATAGATGCATCAAACCATGCAATAGGTGCAGTTCTAGCACAAGACGATAGACCAATAACCTTCATTTCTAGAACTTTAAGAAAAAATGAAGAGCATTTTGCTACAAATGAAAAAGAAATGTTAGCAATAATTTGGTCATTAAACAAGCTTAGAAATTATCTATAAGGAACAGCAAAAGTAAAAATATTCACTGATCATCAACCACTTACATATGCACTCAGTAATAAAAATAATAACATGAAATTAAAAAGATGGAAAGCCATCTTAGAAGAATACAATTATGAATTAATTTACAAACCCGGAAAGTCAAATGTTGTGGCTGATGCATTGTCTAGAGTACCATCGGGAAATCACATAAATACACTTACCTCAACCGTACATAGTGATGAAAGCACTTTGCCATTGTTAATACAAATAGCTGACGAACCAATTAATGTGTTTAAAAATCAGATTTTCCTCAAAATAGGAGACGTATCCTCATATCAATTTGAAATAATATTTCCCACATATCATACACATACAATAGTAGAACCTTCTTATGATCAATAAAAGTTAACTGATCTACTAAAAAGATATTTAAATCCATCTATAACCAATGGATTGAACACTGAAGAAAGTATTTTAGGAATGATACAAGAGTTTTATGGATCGCATTTTGCAAATTACAAAGTCCGCTTTACCAGAAACATAGTTAGGGACATTACTGACGAAACAGAACAAGAGAACGAAATTATAACAGAACATAGGCGAGCACATAGAAATAGTAAAGAAAACAAAAAACAATTATTGGAAAGAGTCTATTTCCCAAAAATGCAGGAAAAAGTTAATAAAATTGTGAAACAATGTAAAATTTGTAAGGAGCAAAAATATGAAAGGCATCCGGTAAAACCAAAAATTCAGGAAACACCAATTCCACAATATCCAGGACACATAGTTCATATTGATTTATACTATACAGATAATCATGTTCTATTGACAGCAATTGACAAATTTTCAAAGTACGTACAAGTAAAAATATTAAAATCTAGAGCTACACAGGATATAAAGAAACATTGACATTTTAATGGCTTTTGGCATACCTAAAAAAATTGTAATTGATAATGAAAAATCTTTAAATTCCGCATCAATATTACACCTATTAGAAGATCAATTGGAAATAGAAATATTTAAAGCACCACCTTATGCGAGTACAGTAAATGGACAGATAGAAAGATTTCACTCTACCCTGTCAGAAATTATGCGTTGTGTTAAGGCGGAAAAGATACATACCTCATTTGAAGACCTTTTAGACAAAACGGTAATCAGATATAACTATAGTGTGCATTCCACAACAAACCGTAAACCAGTTGAATTATTTTTTGGCCGTAGAGTAGCAACAAACCCTTATGAAATTAATTTAGAAAGAGAAGAAAATAAGGGTAGATTACAGGAAAAACAGAATGCTGATCTTAAATATCACAATAATAATAGAGAACAATTTAGAAATTATAAAGTAGGTGAAACTATTTACGTAAAAACTAACAACAAATTATCACCCAGATATAAACCAGAAATAGTTAAAGAAAATAAAAACAGTACAGTGACTACAGAATCAGGAAGAATAATTTACAAAGGACTCATCAGGAAATAATATCCTATCCCATTCCTATTCCCTATCCATCATACCTTAGGAAATAAATTGCACTAAATGAACAAGTAAAAAGAAATTAATAAACAAATATATTATTAGTATAAGAATTATAAAAAATCATAAATAAATAAATAGAAGAAATATGATACATTGCCAAAATATATCTTTTCAGATAGGCAGATTGTAATAACAACTAAAATAATTTTAAAATATTAGAAAAACCCTTTCAAAAAAGGAAGAGAATAATGAAAAAATTAACAATTTCAAACTAAAAGAAATAAATAATACAAGTATAATAAAAATAATAAAGAAACGTAACTTTTTAAAGTAAATTAGTGTTTGATCACAAAATCTTTTCAGATTGATCAAACAATGAACATAAATGATTTCATCGTAAAAAAGTATTACCAGACTAATGAAATCAAAGATATAAAACCATTAGCTAAAAATATATAACATTAAAATATTAGTAAATGCAAAGATTGAGATAAATAAGAGTCGAAGAATATCTTTTCAATTTCAGATTATTATTCGCCAGTTGTGCGGCAGAAGTACAAATTCTTAGTTATTCAAACGCAAAATTCATTGCTATAAAGTAAGGGGAAGAATTCAAGACGGCTCCTTCAAAATAATACACGAAATAAATTTAAGCAAATTTAAAGATATTGTAATAACAATCGAAAAGGATATTATAGAAAATATTCCCAAAACCAATCCCTATATACCCATTTTATTAAACCATTTAATTGAAGCTAAAAACATTATGCATAGAATAAATAGAAGTAAACAAAAAAGATCACTAGATTTTCTGGGTTCTGCTTGGAAATGGATAGCAGGAACTCCAGACAAATATGACTATGAAATTTTAACAAATAAAGTCAATAATGTCTTAGAAAACAACAATAATCAATTTATAATAAATAAATTTACTGAGAAAAAAATAAATGAACTAAGCAAAATAACTAATAATATGTTAAAAATATTTTTAAATAATCAAACTGTAAGGAATGTACTAGCAATGACACTGAAATTCAAACTAGAAGTTCTGAATAGAGAATTAAGCAACATTGAACATGCAGTTCAATGGTCAAAAGCGAACATTGCTAATTCATTTTTATTAAACCAAGTAGAAACAAACATAATTGAAAAAATGTTAGAAAAAGAAAATATACCATATCTAAATATAGACGAAATGCTAGAGTTTGCTGAAACAAAAATCGCTTTTAATAATGACGAAATAATTTACATTTTATCAATACCAACAATTGATACAGAAAATTATACAAAACTCCTATTATTACCAATAAAAAGCAAAATTAGTACTTTAAAAAATTGAGTACGAAAATGTATTAAAAAATAAGGATAAAACATATGGAATTTTAAAAGAATGCGAAAAATATAATAATTTCACTATATGTAATGAAAAAAATATAATAGACATAAGTAATACAACGTGTATACCGCCTTTATTAAGTAGTAAAACACATTTATGTGAAAACACCAATACACAACATATATCTGATATCAAGAAAATATATGATGATGTAATATTTGTAAACAATTATAAAGGAAAAATTTATGTCAATAATGATTGCATTGATCTTGATGGAACATATTTAATAAGGCATCATAATATTTCAATTAAAATAGATGAGAAATTTTTAAGTCCGCTCATATGTCAAACTGTTATCCGTTGCCCTCAATTCTTCATAAACCTTCCAATAAAGATGGAATTAACGAAGTTTTATCTCTGGAGATGATAAATGAATTAAACACTAATAATACAAAAAGAATCGATTTAATAAAAAAACAAAATATAGTTACTACAGCCACTATAGCAGCCGTATTGATTATCGTGGTAGTGGCTTGGTTTATGTCCAAATACCTATCAAAAAAATTCTGCCCTCCGAATAACTCTAATATAGTAATTCAAGAACCATTAAGCATCTCCAGCGCTGAAGAAATTTTAAGACGTTCAAACGGGGAAGTTTGAAGTTTAACGAGGGAAGAGTTAATGCCACAAATATCGTATCGCCCTCTAATTCTAATTCTCATAAATTACCCTTTTTATTACAAAAGCATTTCAATAGAAATGCTTATGTATTATTTATGCTTATTACATTATTCTTCAAGTGCTCAGTAAAATCTGACACCACCAAACAACATTAGAAAGATCAATGCAAGAAACCACTTACATAAACTATAATACTATTTATATTATGTTAAGTTGTCCCAATTTTTATTTTAATATAATGTAAGCGTTCACACAACGAATCACATTACAAGCATATGCATGAGCTGATCCGTCAGCATAATCTGTGATTCGTTGGTATAAATAGGATTAGTCTTAGAATGTAACAAGTTCAGTTTTTATACGGAATTTCAATAAAGCAGACGTTGCTTTTCAGTAACTTAATTTTTTTAAAAAACAAAAATAATTTTGTTTAATTTATATAAAGGTGTAGTAACAAAGGTTCAGGACGAAAGTCTGTACATTGAGATATATAAAGATGTATCAACAAAGGTACAGGACGAAAGTCTGTACACTCCGTTTACATATATAAAGTGTGCGAGCTAGGGTACAGGACGTACCGTCTGTACACTTGCGCTAGAGACGAGTAGGACAGGGTGTACAACCTGTTAACAGCAGCGAGTGTGGCCAGAGTGGTAGGGGGAAGCATCAAAATATTGAAAATAGTAAACAATTGCATATGTGAGTACCTATATAATATTAGAGTTATAACAATAAAGATAAAAGAGATTTCGGTTATAATAACTAGAACGTTTTTCTTCCTTTATTAAAAAAATAGATGGACGAGATACCCTACGCCGACGGCTTAACTCGAGCGTAGCGGGGAATTCTCGAAACAGCGTTAAATAATATATTAAATGTTTTTTAAGTTATTTTATAATTTTTTCATTTTTATTTAAGACCTTTTCTCCTTGATACCCTGAAAAACTCTTCACTTCTCCCCACACGCATCCACCATCTTTTTTTACATTTTGTTCGAGCCTAACAACAGGAAAGCTTATACATTTTTATAGATAATTATAATAGATATCCGTGTAGGAGAAAACGAGCGTGCATCTAAGTGACTTTTTCCTTCCCCCTCCTCCGTGTATTTTGACGAGATGCAAACTCTTCCATTCCTCGAAAAGGATTATCCAGAATTTCTCTTCGGGTGAGTAGTAAATATGTTTACAACGCTTTTCCCTTGGGAATTCCCGCAAACCCCTTTTAATTTTGAACCCGAGATACTGAACCATTGACGGGGCGCGTCCCTAACGTACCAGCCAGAAGGAGTTACTAGGAGCCGTTGTGATATGTTTCAATGGCCATACGTGGGCGTGAGCGTTGGCGTCCTTGGCGATGCTGAGGTTGATCAAATGTTGAGCTAGGTCTGCGGTACCCATCTGAAATGACCTAACAATTTGGGCACCTCTGCTGTGGTTACGTTGATATCTCGAGTATCTACTGATGCTTCGTCTTCTTGACTGGTAACGTTCTTGGTGATGACCTCTGATATTTACGTGTGTCTACTTAGTTTTCTCTTAATGGGTGTAACAAGGCGAGAATGATCTTCGTTCAATACCAGCAGATCTCCAAGCTTTGTGAATATAATGTGTCTCATCCCGCTAGCTCAAGAACCGAAAGAAACAAAAATAAATTTATAGAAAGAGGTTTAAGAGTTGATAATCTAGTTAGTATTTAAATTCAGGCTCAGTGTATAATTTTAGATCACCAATATGGCAAGTACAGCGTTGGCCACACCCTTGAACATCTACTATAACTTTAGAAGGAAGAGCAAATATAGTATACGGCCCTTCGAATTTAGGTGCTAACTTAGCAGCATAGTGTTCGGCTCCTTTTGATAGCGGATGTTGTTTGACCAACACGCGGTCGCCCACTTTTGGTTGCCAACGGCGTCTGCGAAGGTTATAATGTCGTGCCTGATCACTTGCAGCTTTGGTGAGATTTTGCTTGGCTAGCTTCCACGCCTCTTGCAGCTGTTCGATTCTGTTAGAAACGTTGGGAATCCCAGTTCCAATGGTAACACTATCGAAAAGGGTCTTTGAGAGCTGTGGTTCTCTTGCTTGTGTTAAATATGCTGGAGAATAGCCCGTGGAAACGGCTATCCTCGTATTAAAGGCTAACATGACTTCAGGTAAAAATTCATCCCCTTTGGTGTGCTCATTTGCTGTAAATTGTGCAATCATGGTTTTCACTGTTCGGTTCGTGCATTCTGTTGGATTCTCCTGGGGAGTGTATGAAGCCGTGAGCTTCTGACGAATGCCAACGCTTTGCAAATACTTTTGTACTACTTTGGTGGTGAACTGTGTTCCGTTGTCCGTTATGAGGAGCTTTGGTACGCCATAGCGAGAGATAATCTTTTCGCGTAGAGCCTTTATGAAACTTTCACCGGTCGCCTTGCGTAAAGGAGTTAACTCGACCCTTTTTGAGAATTTGTCGACTATTCATTTATTCATTTATTCATTTATTCATTTATTCATTTATTCATTTATTCATTTATTCATTTATTCATTTATTCATTTATTCATTTATTCATTTATTCATTTATTCATTTATTCATTTATTCATTTATTCATTTATTCATTTATTCATTTATTCATTTATTCATTTATTCATTTATTCATTTATTCATTTATTCATTTATTCATTTATTCATTTATTCATTTATTCATTTATTCATTTATTCATTTATTCATTTATTCATTTATTCATTTATTCATTTATTCATTTATTCATTTATTCATTTATTCATTTATTCATTTATTCATTTATTCATTTATTCATTTATTCATTTATTCATTTATTCATTTATTCATTTATTCATTTATTCATTTATTCATTTATTCATTTATTCATTTATTCATTTATTCATTTATTCATTTATTCATTTATTCATTTATTCATTTATTCATTTATTCATTTATTCATTTATTCATTTATTCATTTATTCATTTATTCATTTATTCATTTATTCATTTATTCATTTATTCATTTATTCATTTATTCATTTATTCATTTATTCATTTATTCATTTATTCATATTACAAAAATCATTGCTAAACAAACAGCTAATGGACGTATAATAAAAGTGACAGTATATCTTATAATTAACGCAGGAGCAGCAACAACAACAACAACAACATCCGCAGCAACTCTGGATCTGGTTCATTAGTTTTTAAAGAATAATACTAGACATACAATAGTAGGATTTACAAGCTATAACGTACTAGAGTTAAAGAGATACTTAAGGGTATAGATAAATAAAATAACAATGTTAAACATTACAAAAGCTTAAATTTATTACTAAATTAAGGAACTTAAATTAGAGAGGTGGATGAATAGTTTGGCAACTACCTATTTAATATAATTCTTTTAATGCAATCGATTGGATCAACCGCGAGATCGAACGAGTTTGAGTAATCATTAAATAGTCCACATAGGACCCGAAACGAACTAAACAGCTCATAGTTGGTGCGGCATTGGGGTAGCCATAATGGCACGAAATGCCTTGAGACCCTGGTTGGTATATTCAGTGTGACCAGGCCCAGTAGAGGAGGGGAGGACACTTCACCTAGTAGAACTCTTGCTATGAAGGAAACCCCCAACATTTGTCTTCTCCTCTCAAGTGTAGGGAGACCAATTATATTGAGGCCATTTTCATATGAGGGCAAGGGAAGTGAAGGATCCCAAGCTAGACCACGCAGTGCAAATCGTAAGAAGTTACGTTGAACCGATTCAATAAGGTCAACGTAAAATCTATAGCTGGGTATCCAGACGACGACTGCATATTCCAGTGTGGGTCTAACCAGGGACGTAAACAGACGTTTGGAAACATAGGGGTCGTTAAACTCTTTGGACCAGCGTTTAATGAAACCGAACAAGGATCTAGCTTTGTTGACAGATGTTACGATATGATTGTTAAATCTCAATTTCGGATCAAAGACGACACCCAAGTCATTATAACAAGACACATTTTCAAGCACATGATTATTAACAGAATAAGATGAGTACTGATAGTTTATCCACCCAAATGACATCTTTTTGCACTTATTTAAGTTCAAGTGCATACCATTTAAGTCACACCATGATACCAAGTTAGTAAGGTCCGATTGTAATAAATTTGTATCGTCCAAAGAGTTTAAGGAGAGAAAGAGTTTAACGTCATCTGCAAACATTAGGATTTGAGAGTATTGGATACAAGATGGAAGGTCATTTAGGAAAATAGTAAATAGTAAAGGCCCTAAGTGGCTACCCTGAGGAACCCCCGATGGAACAGAAATAAGGCGAGAATAGATGGATTTAAACAAGACTTGTTGAGTACGGCCAGTCAAATAGCTACGAATCAAG
Source organism: Crataerina pallida (assembly GCA_949710015.1). Classification (NCBI taxonomy): domain Eukaryota; kingdom Metazoa; phylum Arthropoda; class Insecta; order Diptera; family Hippoboscidae; genus Crataerina; species Crataerina pallida. Next base: position 15,553,199 of record OX453289.1, read on the forward strand.
GAGATTAAGATTTCCGAAAATCCAATGCGTTGCAGTTTAAATAGCAAAAGATCATGATGAACACTATCAAACGCTTTAGTGAAGTCTGTATAAATGACATCAGTTTGTTTGTGATGAGAATAAGCATTAAAAATGTAATTACTAAACTCCAACAAGTTAGTTGATGTTGATTTACCACGGCAAAAGCCGTGTTGACAATGAGAAATAACTGACCTTATTGATGGCGTTAGTCTCTTGGTAATAAGACATTCAAATAATTTAGGCAGCACACTTAATTTGGCAATACCTCTGTAATTCACTATGGAGTTCCTAGAACCATTTTTATATATGGGAATAATGAAGCTATTTTTCCAAATAGAAGGAAAGTATCCTTTTTCTAAACAGTTGTTGAAAATTTTAGTTATCGGACCACACAACAAATCCGCACAACAACGGAGAATGGCCGAAGGAACACCATCTGGACCTGGGCTGTTACATAATTTAAGACTGGATAGGGCTATGAAGACATCATTTTCAGAGAAGGACACCGATGGAAAGATGTCGAACGAACTAATTGGAAAGGGATAGTCAATATTACTAACATTAGAAGTAGAATATGATTTTTCAAAATGGTCCGCAAAAAGGTTAGATATCTCTAATATATTCGATGATTCCGAGTCTTCGTAATACATGATCGAGGGAAATCCCGTAACTTTACGTTTCGAGTTAACAAAACTGTAAAATGACTTAGGATCTAGAAGGAGTTTATGCCTCATGCTTTGAATATAGTTAGCGTAACAATTATTCTTTAGAACATTAAATTCCCGGTTGCAGTTAGAATAACTAATATAGTCCCTAAGTAGACCACTCCGTTTGTAACGTTTGTATAGTCTACTCTTCTTATTTCTTATGTTTCGCAGATGTCTGTTGAACCATATCGGACAAATAGTATTAGATGCAGGAGTCTTCAGTGGAACGGATAGCGATATAGCTGTATAAAGAAGATTGTAAATAGAGTTCAAAGAGCCATCTATATCATTATAGTTGAGGTTCCAGTCGTTGTGAGAAAAGAAGCTTCTAAGTTTAGCATAATCAGTTCTACTAAATAAACGCAACGCATGAAGATCCTCATGTCTAGGCATTTCAGAGTGAAAAAATTCATGAATATGAATCAATAATGAGGGATGGTGAGTGTCCTCCGGTAATGAGAACGGATGTGATCGTATAATACGTAAATTAGTATCAATATAAAAGACCAAATCTAAGAGCCTATTATTAGAATTATGAATATGGTTGAGTTGAAAAAGACCAAGATCATATATGGAATCAAATAGATCATTATATAATGGAGGGATGACTACTGGATAATAAGCACCAATTTCAACATTGGGGGACCATGTGACACTAGCTAGGTTAAAGTCACCAAGTACAAGTAGCTTATCAGCCGGTTTTAAACGATTCAATATGTTTCTTATACATATGAAGTGTTCAAGGTAGGTAGAAATATCACTATCAGGCGGGATGTAAGAGCACGTGATAAACAAGGAGGACTTGCTGGTTTTTATTTGGACGCATACAATTTCAATGTTTAATGGAACGATAGTATCAATTAAGATGGTAGTAAGCATTTTATTGACAGCGATAAGTACGCCACCACCAATCCTAAGCGATCTATCACACCTGAAAACTTGAAAATCTGAACAGAAGATTTCGGTGTCGTTGACCCATGGCTTTAGCCAGGTTTCAGTGAACACTACAACCATGTAATCACAATTTATTGACTTTAAAAAAATATTTGATAATTTAGAATTAAGACCGCGGACGTTCTGAAAAAGTAGAGTGAGAGCATTATTTAGTTTTTTGAGTCCGACGGATTATCAAGATTAATCGGACGACGAAACTTATTACGAGGAATAAATTCCTTAACTAGGGTACCTTTAGGCCAAAATTCTTTGTTAAGGAGGCGCTCAAATAAAGCGTCGGGCAAAAGGATTTTAAATGACGAGATTTCTATTGCCAGCAACATCGTATTACCATGTTTGCTGCGTGGCAAAGGGCCTACAAAATCAGCACATATGGTACACCAAGATTCGTCTGGAATTTCTGTTAGCATTTCCCCGGCTGGTCGCTGTTGACTGACTTTATAACGTTGGCAGGAATCGCATGTTGCAACTCTAAAGCCCAGCAGGCTAAATGGCCAAAAGGTTTATTGATGGAATTTAGCCATTTTAGTGATAAATGATCGGTCAGAATAGTAAAACGATAGCCCTCAAGATATGGTGTCATTTTCCTGATAGCCCAAATAACTACCAGGCATTCCTTTTCGGTAGTATTATAAATCTTTTCAGCTTTGTTCAAATGTCGACTGACGTAGGAGATAACACGTTCATTGCCGTCAATTTCCTGTGTAAGAACAGCTTCAAGTCCGATGTCGCTGGCATCAGTTTGTAAAACGAATGACTTAGTAAAATCTGAGAATACGGGTGCTTCTGTTAATTTTGCCTTGAGTAGATCGAATTGCTGGTCGGGACCCTATTTAAAATGCTTTCCTTTTTTTAACAATGTAGTGAGCGGTTGCGAGACTTCTGAAAAATCGGGAACAAATCGTGGATAGCAAGAAGTGGTGCCCAAAAAACGGCGTAATTCTCGTACGTTCTGGGGTGGCTGCATGTTAGTAAGTTAGTTAGCAAATATTTTACCTGGGTCAGTTTTAATCCCTTTGTGGGTACATTATATTTTATTTAATATTATATATTTATTTGAATATGCTACTCGCTAGCGGTCATAATGATTACTGGAATGCTTGCTATATATTCATGCTGCTATTTATACGCTAAAATTAACTGGGTAAATTTACAAGGGATTTTCCTAAGATAACATACATGAAAATCATTAGAAATGTCTGCCACGTTGTCTGCAATATGTATCTGCAATATGCATATTGTGTCTGCCGCATTACTCCCCCCAAGCTGTAGAATGGACCCTGAGTCTTACCGTTCTGCCGCTTCTGGTTGTATATGCATTGTGTTGTAGGTTTACATTACTACTTTGACTCGTCGTTAGATGAGGCTCTTCATTAATCACGAATGCTGGTTGGAGGAGATCTATTGAGATATTGGTTTGCCTACCGTTGACGTCGATTTTGAAATATTTCTCGTTGCGTGATACCACTCTAAAGAGTCCTTCGTACGGAGCTTGCAAAGGACGACGCCCTGTGTCATTACGGACAAAAACGTTCGGTGAGCTGAATAACTCCTGTTGAATGAACAGTGCTTCTTTAGCATGGTTAGATGCCGGAGTTGGCCTAAGTTGTCGCATGTAGGCCCGTAATTTTTAGACAAATACCTCTTCGTTTATGTTTTCTGCGTTGCTAGCGTGCAGAAACTCGCCTGGTAGCCTCGTTGTTGCGCCAAACATAAGTTCGACCGGTGATGCCTTAATATCTTCTTTGTAAGCTGCATGAAATCCTAGAAGGATAAGGGGCAGCACATCGACCCCTTTCTCCGTTTGATGGCATTTGATGATAGTTTTGAACTTCTGTGCCATCTTTCGATCATGCCGTTTGCAGCTGGATGATATGCCGTTGTTTTAAAATGTTTAATACCGAGCAATTTATTTAGGTCGCGGAAAAACGCGCAATCGAATTGTATTCCTCTGTCCGTAGTAATAAGCAGTGGTACTCCAAAAGGGGCTATCCAATTGGAAAAGAAGGTAAATGCCACATTTTCCGCTGTTATGTTTTCAAGTGGGTATGCTTCTACCCAACGTGTAAAACGGTCAACATGTCAAACAGTAGCGATATCCTCGGCAACGGCCCAACTATGTCTATATTGATATGTTCGAAGCGTTCCCCTACTAAATTATAGATAGAGATGGGAGCACGATTGTGTCGGGAAATTTTTGCTTTTTGGCAAGCCATGCAACTTTTTGTCCACTCCCTACAGTCTTTATTTATATTTGGCCAACAACCCTTTAGGTGACCAACTTACTTGTTTTGCGTATGCCTGCGTGGCATAAATTGTGGATCGAATGGAATGCAATTTTCCTCCAAGGCATTGTTATACATGGTCGTACCTTTCCTGTACTTAGGTCGCACACTACTTCAGCGGATGTACCAGGAATGTTGAAGGTTGTGAAATTTAAGTTGGTACTGTTGTTATTCATATATTGCTTTAATTCCTCGTCGGTCTTTTGGCTCTCTGCTAATTGTGCGTAGTCGATTGCACCGGGCGCCGGGTTTGGGAAAAACTAAGAGTGTAGCTTTACTCAACTGCTTTTTACACTGATGAAATACTTCTTTTGCGCTATCGGACCAATCAATTATCGATTTATCTTTTTTGATGGTACCTTTCTTTAAATCGAATAAAACACGTTGACATTCTATGGCTTTAGGGATGAACCTCCGGAAAAAATTTATCATACCTAAGAATCTCCTCAGTTCGCATACTCGCTTAGGCAAATTATAATTTAGAATCGCCTTAACACGTTCTGGTGGTGGACGCAGATCATCCTTACTAACTAGGTAACCTAAAAAGACTACTTCCGGCTGGCCTAGTATACATTTCGCTGCATTAACTATGAGTCCATATTCGCGTAATTTTAGGAATACTTTTCGTAAATGAGTTCGATGTTCTTCCTCATTCTTCGATGCAATTAAAATATCGTCGAGATATGGCCAAGCGAAATCGAATTCTAATAGGATGTTGTCCATCAAACGTTGAAATGTTTGTCCTGCGTTACGCAAACCGAAACACAAAAAAGGAAACTCGTACATTCCAAAGAGAGTTGTTATGGCGGTTTTCGGGACATCAGTGGGTTTCACAGGAATTTGGTGATACGCGCGCTTCAAATCAATTGAGGAAAATATGCTGCACCCGTGTAAATTATGCGTGAAGTCGTGAAGGCAAGGGATATCTGTCCGGTTCAGTGACACTGTTAAGTCTGCGAAAATTACCGCAAGGACGCCATTCGCCGTTTTTTTTCTTCACCATGTGCAAGGGAGTAACCCATGCAGTCCTTGAAGGCCTGCAAATGCCAGCTTCGAGCAGCGCTTGAATTTCCGTCTTTGCGATTTTCAACATATCTGGAGCAAGACGTCTAGGCTTTGAAAACATAGGTGGTCCTTTAGTAACAATATGGTGAGAAACTCTGTGTTTAGGATTTGGAGCGTGCACATTTTCAAGAAATAAATCTTTGAATTTTGCTAGTATATCGTGGAAGGGAGTATCGTTATTTACAAGTGAAATCCTTGATATATCGTCAATAGTGGTAATAGCGCAGAATGACGAAATCTTCGTTAAATTGTCTACTAGTTTATTTTCTCGTACGTTGACACTTAAGTTGTGATGGAGCGCCAAGGATGGGCTGTGACACATTGGTTATGATAAACGTCCACGAATAATTAATTTGTGACTGCGTTCGTTTTTTAACGGAGGAATCACACTTATTTCGGCTGCAGCATCAACTAAAAATTTTAAATTATTACTTTTATCAGTAATAATTAATCGGCGTGTGCGTTTCCGTCTATCTCCAGCCGCCTCGGGCAACAGACTATTTAGTTTAAAGATTTGATGCACGGTTTGCGGCATTTACTCGCTTTATCACCAAACTTAAAATGATACCAGCATAATCCGTTTTGTGTTGCTGACTCTCGGCATTTTGATCCAGATCTGCTCCTGGTTCGATAATGCCTATTATGATTAGCAGATGTTTTCAGAGCGGCTAACTCTTGCGACAATTTTTAGAAATTTGCTGAGCCAATGAATTGATGTTCACAGGTTCCGCTGAGATCTTGTTTATTTCCGGTCTTTCGTTTACGCCATAATAGAAATTTTCTCTAATGTCTCATCACTAATTGATACTATAGAGCGCACATTCTGTGGCAGCCTACTTAGCCAGATGAATTTGATCAAAGCGTTGTTAATCTCGTTGCCGGCAAGCTGTTTCATCTCTCTTAATAGCTGTGAAGGACGGATATCACCTAACACCAGCTCCTGTAGTAGCTTCCTTATACGCTTCTGCTCCGAATCTATAAATCTCTCGATAATTTGAGATTTCAGCGCATCGTACAAATCGGCATCAGGCGGATTCAAAATGATGTCACTCACTTGGGCTAATACGTTGCTTTCAATTCCTCCTACTACTGCATGGTACTTCGTTTTGTCTGAAGATATCCAAGTAGCAATAAATTGGGATTCTATTTGGGCGAACCATAACTGTGGTTTCTCGTGTCAAAACGGGGCAATCCTAATGGCGACTCGTGATGCTTCCGCATTACTTGGCTGATTTTCGTTGTTTATGATTCCCTCGGGGTCACCAATTTGTGGGTACATTATATTTTATTTAATATTATATATTTATTTGAATATGCTACTCGCTAGCGGTCACAATGATTACTGGAATGCTTGCTGTATATTCATGCTGCTATTTATACGCTAAAATTAACTGGGTAAATTTACAAGGGATTTTCCTTCATCGCTGACTATGTGTCCCAGATAGCGTACCTCCCTTTTAAAAAACTTGCACTCGCTGTTATTAATTTTTAAATTTGCAGCCCATAGTCTACGGAATACTTCCTTTAAGTTTTCCATGTGTTGTTGTAGGCTTTTACCGATGACAATAATGTCATCTAAATGAGCAAAAGTATATGGTTCCATATCCGCACCAATCACCGTATCAAGGGCCCTTAGGAATATGTATATATATATATAGGTGCAGAATGGAGCCCAAACGGCATGACTCTCCATTGAAATAATTCCCTTCCCGCTACTGTAAACGCTGTGTACTTCTTACTTTGCTTGGCCATGGGAATTTGCCAGTAACGGTTTTCTAAGTCCACGCTGCTTATAAATTTGGATTCTTTGAGACTATCTAAGATATGATTAATGCGTGGCAACGGATAAGCATCCGGCTCTGATCATTTGTTGAGTTGCCTAAAGTCCATACAAACTCGCCAAGTATTCTTCTTCTTTCGTACCAGGGTGATAGGAAAACTATACGGGCTATTGGATGGTTCTATACAACCCCTTTCAATTAGTTTATCGACTTCAGCAGTGAATATCGATTGCATAGCCGGATTATAACATTGGTATCGAATCTTCACTGGTCTATCATCGATCATACGTATGTGGGACTCACCTAAGTGTGTTCTACCCGTGACATTTTCAAATTTGGCCAGCTCGTGTACTAAGAAATCTTCAATTTGTTGTTGTTCAATGTTTGGCTCCACGTGACTGGATGAAAGTGTAATGGTATCATCGTCATCGTTCGTTTCTTCTTCTTGTAATTGTTGGTATTCTCTGATTGTGAAATTCCGTTTTGTCGCAAATATTTGTACCTCCTGTGGAGACTCTTCATGTGCAATCAGACATCTCAGTTGGGTGTATTAATTTGTTGACAGGTCACTGTGGCGTCGGCGCACGAAAATTTGGCATTAAATGCCTTCAAGAAAACTAGAAGAAACACCACGTGTTCGGCTGTATACGACATGACGTTGTAAAGAAGTTTTTGAAGGAAGCTGGGGTATAACTCAGCGAGTCTAAGGTTCCTCACAAAGAAATTTGTAAGACGGGACGTTATTTGTCTCTAATCCTTAGACTTGCCTTCATTTATTTGACGTTTTAGCGCGGTAACGGCTTGTGGTGCGGGGCACGGCGTTACTGCAAATCGATGTGTGGGCGGAGCAAGTGCGGTGAATGGTACAGGAGCGACGTGCGGTGCTGATCGATGAGCGGTACAAGATACAGAGCGGCGGCGTTGCAGAGTGATGAGCGTTACTAAATACAAACGGCAAGCGGTACAGGTTCCAGAGCGACGATGTTGCAGAGCGATGAGCGTTACTAAATACAAACGCAAGCGGTACAGGTTACAGAGCGGCGATGTTGCAAAGCGATGAGCGTTACTAAATACAACGGCAAGCGGTACAGGTTACATAGCGGCGACGTTGCAGAGCGGCGTACGATACAGAGCGATGAGCGTTGCAGAGTGGTGACTGTTGCAGGATACACGAGCAGCGGCGTTGCAGAGTGATGCGCGTTACTAAATACAAACAGCAAGCGGTACAGGATACAGAGCAGTGTGCGTTTCTGGATACAAATGGTGAGTGGTACAGCGTACAGAGCGGTGGTGGTTACAGGATACAAGAACGGCAATGGTTATTGAGACCACAACGGCGGCGCGACCTAGGCACTTGCAATATAAATATTGCAGGGTTTATAGGCGCGGGGACTGAGAGACTGCGACGTTGTAACAATAATGGCGCGGCCTAGGCGCATACAATATATTAATATTGCAGGATATCTAGGCGCGGGGTCAGAGAGAGCGGTGATGTAGCGACGATGCCGCGGCCTAGGCGCATACAATATAAAAATATTGCAGGATATCTAGGCGCGGGGATAGAGAGACTGGTGAAGTAACGACGATGACGCGGCCTAGGTGCATACAATATATAAATATTGCAGGATATCTAGGCGCGGGAACAGAGAGGCTGCGGCGATGTAGCGACGATGGCGCAGCCTAGGCGCATACAATATATAAATATTGTAGGATATCTAGGCGCGGGAACAGAGAGAGCGGTGAAGTAACGGCGATGGCGCGGCCTAGGAGCATACAATATAAATATTGCAGGATATCTAGGCGCGGGGACTGAGAGACAAACGAAGCGACGATGTCGCGACCTAGGCGCATACAATATAAAAATATTGCAGGATATCTAGGTGCGAGAATCTGGCCAACGCTATGCTCGCAGCCAAACAACTCAGAAAGAAAACAATGAAATTATTCATTATGTTTATTTTAAAAAGAATTCATTGTGCTCACCTTGCTAGCTTGACGGCTCCAGCCACACTGCATAATTTCATGAAATTAGCTTCGCCTTTTATAGTGTGGCAGGGCTCACAATCATATTAAATTTAACTAATATTCATAAAACGATCAATGGTATTATGTTTTTTTCTTAAAATAGAAGTAGCAACAATAAAAGAAAGAATTTATGTTTGCTTACTAAGTAATAACGATCAACGGTATTATGTTTTTCTTAAAATAGAAGTACCAACAACAAAAGAAAGAATTCATATATGCTTACTAAGTAATAAAATAAATAACGGGATTTCATTTACATTTCTAGTTTTAAATAAACAAACGGAAATAATACAACAATAGTTCTTAATTGTATCAAATCAGAAAATAATTGGTATGTTTGATTCTCTGTAATATATGTATGTTAGAACAGAATGTGTGGCGCAAAACGAAATGTAGTGACGTGAAATTTCATGTCTTGTTGTTCCGAACCAACAAGACATGAAAGTAAATTGTGCAATATACGGCTTGATCAATTTGGCGTCGCGACCCATCAGCTAGTATAATATTCAGGTTGGTGTTTTCCCACTGGGCTGCTACACTTAATTTATTCGCAAAATGTCTGCTCATAAAATTACTCGTAGCTCCTGTATCAATGATTACCGTGGTTGACGTTGGCTGGTACCCGGAATCGCTTCGTAATCGCTCGCAAGATCTAGCAGTTCATTTAGATTTTTAAAATCAGTTCGTCGTATATATTTTAGATATTCTGGTTGGGCGTTACGAAATATGCGCTGTATTTTGTTCTGTAGATCCAAAACATAATTCTTAAATGGCTCATTGGGTCGTTGCTTCCGTGATTTGACTTCGTCTTCAACTGTTTCAAGATATCTCGGTGGTAGGAAAAAGTTCAAAATATCATGTTTAAACTCCTTCCAGGTTCCCCAATGTGCGTTGTTGTTGCGGAACCAGATGATCGCTTCGTCGCGAAGAAATTGTGGCATCGCAGCCGGTAAATAATCGACGGGTAGGCCATAAGTTTCGGCCATCTCTTCAATGTGTTCTATAAACGAGAACGAATCTGCACTGCCGTTGTAGGTTAGACCGCACTTGCGGTCCTTCATAACATCTTCATCTTAACTCACTGTTGGCTTAGGTGGTGGTTCGTAACTTGGGCGCCACTGTAAGGATGAAAATATTCACAGCTGGAGATCCGCCGCATCACACAGTACTCACAGAAATTTTTCTTTCACGGCGATGCGGATTATGTTTGTTATATTTTCCATATTTCCACCCTTTAAAATTTTATTAAAAATTGAATCCTTCACTCTTTTCGTAAATTTTATTCAATATTTCAAAATTAGAATTTCAGCGTTAAATAATATATTAAATGTTTTTTAAGTTATTTTATAATTTTTTCATTTTAAATTAAGACCTTTTCTCCTTGACACCCTGAAAAACTCTTCGCTTCTCCCCACAAGCATCCACCATCTTTTTTTACATTTTGTTCGAGCCTAACAACAGGGAAGCTTATAAATTTTTATAGATAATTAGAACATAAGAACAGGTAAGCTTATACATTTTTATAGATAATTGTAAGAGATATCCGTGTAGGAGAAAACGAACGTGCATCTAAGTGACTTTCTCCTTTACAATATATATGAATATAACCGTGCACAGTTAAATAAAATTCCTATGCTTCAAAAGTTAACGTACTTAAGATTAGCGGTATAATCAACGCTATATATTAACGTTAGCAAATTTTTCACACTTAAAAATTACGTTTTAAACAAGTTTTAGGCAACAATAAAACTACTACTATGACCACCCTCACACGTCGAAGATTTGGGGCGTTCGCCAACCGTTTGAAACCCTATTGTCTGTCTGTTTACGAGGCTAACACCGTCTTTTAGTGATATAAAATCATAAATGCATTAATTAGGGCTTTCGCCGACCCTTTGTAACCCACTTGTCCGTCTCTTATGGGGCTTGCGCCATCCTCTACCCGTGTAAATTCCAAAATGAGTTTTCCGGGGGCTTTCGCCGACCCTGGAAACTCCGTTATCGGTTTTTTTTTTTTGTTTAATTTTTTTTAGTTAACGCTGTCCTCTAGTAGTGTCCGACACCACAAAGAAAAAAAAAGGAAAAAGGAACAACTTACTTGAAAATCTCGAACAGTTGATTAAGTTGTGTACCTGCTCGGACGCCAAATTTATAACAATTGAATTTGTTGCTGCCCGTGCCGGGGTATCACCGTCGGCACCAGGGTTCAATTCACTCACAACAAATTTATTTTCTTTTCATAATAAATTTAATGTTACCTTCTCGCACTTTGATCCGTAAATTTATTTGGATTGTAAATTGGTAATTTTGTATATTTTTTTATAATACAATATATCGATATTATAATTTTATATTGTATAACGTACTCAGTTTTTTATTCATATTATAAACAAATAATATGAACGGTATTAGCAAATAAGATAATATCAAACGAATTTTTTTTCAGAAGTCAAACAACCTTTTAGCAGGGGACGAAAATAATAATAAAAATGTGAAAGATGTTTGTCCGCTGATTCGTAAGCGCATCACAGAAATTGCAAAATCAACCGGAAAAATATCCTGACTATGCTATCATAGAGGGTCAACTTTACCGACATTTTTGTACGTCGCTTCACGAGGACGATGAAGTCTCGTGGAAATTGTGCGTCCCAACGAATATGAGACGTCAAGTAATCAGCGAAAACCATGATCAACTTCTCGCAGGCCATCTGGGGGTCCGCAAAACGATAGATCTCTGACGAACCGTTATTACTGGCCCGGAATGACGAGGGATGTTAAGAAATACATCCAAAAATGTGAGTCCTGCCAGCGTTTTAAAATTGCACAGAGGAAACCAGCTGGGGAGATGCTTACTCATATAGCGGAAGAGCCATGGGCCACGGTATGTGCCGACTTGCCATACCGCCCCCTTAGGCCCCTACCACGCTCACGTCACGAACACACGACACTCCTGGTTATTGTTGACAAATTCTCCAAGTGGATACAATTGACTCCCATGCGTAAAGCTACTGCTGAAGGAGTTTTAAAGGTTTTCAGGGAGAAAATCGTGATTAGATATGGGGTCCCCAAATTATTTATCACGGACAACGGCACACAATTCAAAAGTAAGATCTTAAAAAAAAACCTGGATGCTATTGTTGTCAAACAACAGTTTACGGCACCCTACACACCACAAGAGAATCCTACTGAGAGGGTGAATCGAACGATTAAAACCATCATCGCACAGTTGGCCAATAATGAACATAGACTCTGGAACGAGTACATTCCAGAAATAATGCTGGCAATAAATTCGAGTGTGGCGGAGTCCACAGGTTTCACTCCGGCTTTCTTAACCCAGGCACGGGAATCGCACCCCCCAAACTCAATATTCGGTAAGGTCACTACGGGCACAGGAACTGGAGGGGGAAATATAGTACGTAGAATGAAATGCCTGCGAGATGCATGGAAAGTAGTGCATCACAACCTCAGAAAAGTCGCGAAAGAACAAGGTAGGCACTATAATTTACGACGACGCTCGTGGGTTCCCAAAGTTGACGATAGCGTCTTAGTGCGTCAGCATCCACTTTCCAAGGCTATTGACAGTCACGCAGCGAAACTTGCCCCAAAGTTTGATGGATCGTACACGGTTATTAATTTACCGCCAAAGGTCATAGTTAGGTTGAAGGCTTGGGCTTCGAAGACACAAACGAACTTGTCATGTACGAGACCTCAAACCTTACATTACGTCAGGAGAAAGTTCATCCTCTTAAATACAATCGCTAATGACACTAATAAATACATAGAATAACCACCATCTTTTTTTTTATTCACAGGTCTCCATGTCAAGACAACAAAGGCGGCCGAACAGGGAGACCGAGGAACGGTTAAGAGATTGGCAACGCTCGGTAAGGGAGGCGATGGCGATGTTTGATTATAGTGAACAGAGCACATCAGAAGGCGTGCGTAATAGACGCGGAATGTTTCGGGGACAATCGGCACGGGGACGGGCAGATGCATCTCGTGAAAGGGATGCTCAGCAATAGGGGACCAATACTTCACCTGTTTTACAGGTCGAGACCGAATCGCCCATTTAAATTTTGTCAGACGACACCCGGTACTCGACAGACGGGAAGACGACGCTCGACGCGAAGGTACACAACCCTCAACCAAGTCCTGCGACTTCAGTACCCACTAGAGGAACATCATTTTTGGACGAAATCGCTACTCCTTCTTCCCATGAGTTACGGGCGATCGAAACTGATGAAGGGGGCAGCGTAACTCCACGGGAATATATGTCTCTGTGCTCTGAAAGAATGCCGTCACCCCAAATCTTTAACACCAATGATAAGAGCTGAAATACCGCCAGTAGTACTGCAGCAGTTAGTACCACTCATAGAGAGGCTTATCGAGCAAATGCCGAAGGGAAAAAGGTACAAATGGTGTTACGACCTCAAGGAGAGTATGTTTAGGGTGACCATAGCCCGTGACGGGAAGGTCTGAGGGTCACCACTGTATGCTAATGAAGCTGTCCAGATTCTGCACCACATGATTTTCTTTATTTTTCCTAATTGTTTCAAATCACATTTCAATTGCGTTATTATTAAGAAAAAAAAAAAAATTCAAATAGCGAATATTTATTAGGGGGGAGGACGTGTGACGAGGAAAGTCGTCCCTCGTTTCCCCCGTCAACTAACTAATAAGTGTTGTGAGGACGCATGGCCCTCACGAAGCAAATAATTGGCCATCTATGGCATAAATAGCATAAAAATGAACTGTACTGTATATATATATATATATTTATTATATTGCTACAATGAATTTAGAATTTTAGTTAATTATATAAACCTTTGTTTTTGTCATAATGCACGCGTGTATAGCGGGACCGACATTCCAAACGGTGTCGGCGACCTTTCCACTTTTCGACCATTTATACATGTTTTCTTGATGTTTTGTAAAGTTGTTTTTTCAAGTTTTTTTTATTGTATTTTGGGGCAGAAAAGTATTGAAAAATCCTTAAAAAATATATAAAAGTAGTAAACACAAGCTATATTTGATAACACAAGTCAGCCTAACAAAACACGTAACATATTTGCGTATACGAATATTTGATATTTGTGTATACATTTGCTTGTATGCATTGTATACAATGAAATACGTAAGTGCACCCATCTTGTACGTTGAGATTTTGTCGGCAAAATTTAAGAGCATGACATTTCGTCTCTGTATTTAGAAGTCTCTGGTACAGGTATAGTTGAGCAGGGGTACAAGACTGTATACACTGCCAGTGTATAGGAGGACAAAAGGTGCCCGTCGGCCGCGTACAGCAGCCGTGGGACCCGTTTGCTCTCCTCGCTACGGAGTTTAATACTGAAAACTATACATACATACAAGAAACCGCGAAAGGAAATATAGAGTGGAACCTACTAGCGATAACATAGGTACGTGGCAATAAAAGAAGTTAGAATAACGTGGATATGCTATAATCATGGTTGTTTGCAGGTCACCGTGTCACCCTTTTTCTTTGCCTTTTTCTTTGTTTTTTTTTTTTACTCAGTTTGTACATAGCAAGAAGCAACCTCTCTATTATATTGTATAAGTGTGAAAGTGTCAAGCTATAAATATAGAGTGAATTAAGTTTATTTAACACCACACCCGAGTGCTTTATTCAAACAAATTTCTTGAAAAGGAGCATATGGGGAAAACCGATTTGCTACCTCGGCTTGGTCCGGATTAACCGGAGGAGAAACCGTTTCAGTGTAATATATATATAAGTTATTAGATAGATAAGTTAGTACTAATATAATATTATAGATCTGGCTACCACTCGCTGCTACGTCATCGTGTATCGACCGAAGACTATCGGGACACGATTCCAATATTTCGAACGAGAAATATCAAGTTTAGAAATGTTAGCATATTTCTCGATGTCTTTTCTGGCTAGGTGTCGAGGTGACTAGACCCAAAGCAAATCGTCCAGCTGAATCACAACGTGTAAGTATTTAAATATTTGTGTACGGGACGAAAGTCTGTACATTTGCAGTGTGTAATTTCGGGTACAGGACGTAACGTCTGTACAGTTGCGTTGTGTGATCTAGAGTACAGGGCGTAAGACGTCTGTATAATTATAGTGTGTGATCTAGGGTACAGGACGTAACACGTCTGTACAATTATAGTGTGTGATCTAGGGTAACAGACGTAACGTCTGTACAATTGTAGTGTGTGATCTAGGGTACAGGACGAAACGTCTGTACAATTGGAGTAAGAATATTTAGGGTGTACAGGACGTAAGTCTGTACACTTACAGTATGAGATTCAGGGTACAGGACGTAGCGTCTGTACAGTTGCGTGATAGATACATTGAACAGGGCGTACAGCCCGTAGCGAAGCAGCGAATGTGGCCAGATCAGTAGTGTTAATTAAAATAATATTATTGAAATAGAAATAAAGCTAAATTTGTTCATTAACTATAAAACGTTTCTATTATTTATTTAAAATAAACGGACGAGATACCCTACGCCGACGGCTTAACCCCAGCGTAGTGTAAAAATCTCGTTACAACATATTCTTACTTAGTTGTGTCTTGTGTAATGCCTTTATAATTAAATTTTCCTTCGGCTTGTATGAACCCAGCGTCAGAAAAATCAGTCGAGAAAGGAGGAAGTTTAACAGATGTAGCACAAATTTCAGTATTAATTGTATTGTTTCCTGTGTTTGTATGTACGAGTATATTTGTATGTGAGTGTGTATCATTAATGTTATTATTGTTATTTATATAAATATGAATGTTAGGTTTTGTAAGTTCTTGTGTCATGAGATCTACTATGTTATTCTTGGTGAAAGTTCTATTTGTTGAAGAATGTGGAGGTATATGTTGTAATGCTATTTTTATCTCGGAGAGAGAATTTACAATTATTGAGGTTTTTATTGAGAATGAATAAACTTTTATAACATATATAAACTAATAATATAAAGCATGCTAGATTTGATAAGAAACTATGTATATTCAAGTACGTTTATATACTTAATACCTCCCTTCAAATCTGGCATGATATTGTTTTAAAACCATTAATGGTGTTCCTCAACACCAAGGATGTTCATGCACTTGTAGTACTTTGTTGTGGGTAATCCGTTCGTTAAAAAGTCTTCTGGCATATCTTCTGTATTTAGATATTCTACGTCAACTTCACCTGTCTCCAACGCATCTCTTATGAAGTGGTGTCTTATGTCGACATGTTTGGTTCTATTGTGATATATAGGATTTTTGCACAATTTTTCTAAACTTTGATTATCATTTAAAATTTCTGTGCCGTTATCGCTTCTTAAACATTTTATTTTAAATCCTGTTTTGCGTTCTACCATGTTTTTGTATTCGATGAATTTGCTAAACGCTTCATTTTTATTTTTAGGAAGTACACCTCTCACCATCTGCTTTTATCATCGATAAACATGGTAAAGTACTTTGATCCGGCAAGTGATCGGGTACGCATAGGTCTACAAACATCGCTGTGTACAATGTTTAACAGTTCTGTACTTCTATGGTCGGATAAACTAAACGGCTTTTGCTACTGTTTGCCCTGTATACACACTTCACATCGTTGTGGTGTACTTTTTGTATTTATATCTACGTTAAAATTTTTGATTATGGCTTTTAAATCCTTTTTGTTTACGTGGCCGAATATTTCATGCCAATCTTGTAGAATTTTTTTCTGAGATGCCACAGATGTAACGTCTTCTTTTTTAATAATGTAGTATAAATTACGCTTTTTTTCAGAAAATACAAGATCTTTTGTGTTTGAGTTTAAAATGATTGCTGTATTCCTTTTGAAGATTACTTCGTACCCATAATCCGCAATTTTAGAAACAGAAATGAGGTTTGTTAGTAAATCTGGTACATATAACGTTTCGTTTAATGTAACATTTCTTCCGGTGCTCGATATAAAAGTTACTTTACCGCAGGCGTTTATGTCGGTGAAGTTCTCGTTCGCTAAAGTTAATTTCTTACTTTTGACTGCATTCATTTCGTTGAACATGTATTTACTAGCACACATATGCGATGAAGCACCTGAATCAAGGCACCATTCGTTCTTATCACTATCATGACCCATAGTAAACAGCACTTCATTTACGTTGCAGGATACATTGCCTTAATTTATTTGCAATCTTTTGCCATATGTCCTACCTTGCCGCAGGAATGGCAGGTAAATTTGAATTTTTGTTTTTTTCTCATTAGTATTTTTACTATTTATGTTGTTTTTATATATAAACATAGCACCTTCAACTTCATGGTTCATATTTCGTTTTTTTCCTTCAAATTCTTCAAGGAGCTTTACTTTGAGTGTATCTTGCGATTCAATAGCTATTCTGAAAGTTTCATAATCGTCTGGTATGCTGTATAGTAAGACTATGACTAATTGTAGTTCGTTTAATTTATCCACGATTTCAATAAATTTTTGAATATGGTCGCGCATATCGTCACCAGTTTTCATTTTTATTAAGGTGAGTGACTTCAACAACATGGCCTGTCTGGCAGAGCCTCTCGACTGATATATTGTATGTAATTTATCCCATATATCTTTGGATGTGACACAATTTTTTATTTGTGGTAATTGGGATGGGCTGATGGACAATATTAAATTAGATATCGCTTTTTCATCATTATCTTTCCATTCAGCAATTGCTGCTGCTAATTCGGTTAGCTTTTCAATTTTGGCAGAAACATACTTCCACGTTTTGTTTTTCGTAAGCAATGCCTTTACCTGTATTTTCCAAGTGTCAAAATTTTCTTTGGTTAGCGGTTCGATTTTAATCGAAAAGCTCATTTTGATTTTATAGTGAAACGGTTATTTCCTCCGGTTAGTCCGGTCCAAGCCGAGGTAGCCGGGCGGTTTTCCCCAGGAACTCCTTTTCAAGAAATTTGTTTGAATAAAGGACTCGGGTGTGGCGTTAAATAATATTAATTCACTATATTTATTGCTTGACTCCATCCTCACTTATACAATACAATGGTGTTGTTGTTTTCTTGCTATATTCAAAACTAAGTATAGCAAAAAGGCTAACACGGTGACCTGCAAACAACCATAATTCTAGGATTTCCACATTATTCCAACTTCTTTTATTGTCACGTACCTCTGTTACCACTGGTAGTTTTCCACGTTATATTTCCTCTCGCGGTTCCTTCGTCGGATTCAATGTACCTGCTTTGTAGGTCTTCCCTACACCCTGTATGTATAGTTTTCAGTGCTAAATTACACAGTATAGAGAGCAAAGAGGTCCCACGGCTGCTATCGCGGCCAACGGGCACTCTTTATTCTCCTATCTATAACCAACAAAATACCAACCGGCCGAATAACGCAGCCAAGCTGGTCGTTCATTCGTCATGCACAATGTCACTGTACAAGCAAGGATCACAATTATCTACTAGCGAGGCTACTTGTTGATCCTCCCTTGACCAGTCTTACAGTCTTGTGCCCCTGAACACTATACCTGTTGTCGAACTTGTCACACAGAAAATGAATCTTTCTTAGTTTTATTCTTGCTTATTCTATTGCCTATTCTTTTCACTATTCATTTCACTACGAGCCTAATTCTTACTCTTAACTTACTCTCTTAAATAACAATACTGCTTAAGTTACCATAATCACTAAATATTTTCTACTGCGTAATACTGACACCGTTTGGAATGTCAGTCCCGCTATTCTTATGCTATGCATATTAATAAAACAAAGGTTTATACAAAATCTGAATTCATTAATAACAACAACAAAAGAACAATACAGTTCATTATACTTCATAGATGGCCACTCATTCGTTCCGTGAGGGCCATGCGTCCTCACAATAAAAAATTAAAATTTTTCTTATTAGAGAAAACATTTTTTATTTTTTGACGGGTTGGATCATAACCTATTAAGGTTTTTATTGAGAATGAATGAATAAACTTATAACATATATAAACTAATGACTAATAATATAAAGCATGCTAGATTTGATAAGAAAGTATGTATATATGTGTATATACTTAACAAAAATTTACAATGATTTATAGTTTAAAAGTTAGATTAATATACAATAGTAAATATTAATAAAACAATTAAATAATTTTAAACTAATTGGTAATTTAATTTAAATTAAGGTTTGGGACACAATAAAACGTTTCGTTTTGATTTATTAATTTTTTTAGATGAAAAATTTTGAAGTGTTTCTTTTTGTTTTTATTATTTGTTTCTTTAATGAAAAATTTTGATATTTGTTTTTTTTTTTTTAAATCTTTTTTGATTTTTCTTATGAATGAAAAATATCCTTTTTAAACTTTTTACTTAAAGCTGTTGCGATAAAAGTACGTGGTGCTGTATGATGTGACGTATCCGTCAGGCATAATTTTTGCATTGCCGATTTAAAACAATCCGCGGTTTCACTTGAAAGTGGTGATGTTTTTTCCAATTTCTTCCGGTACACGTAGAGTACAACCATAAACAAGTTCTACAGGATATGCATTGATGTCCGGTTTAAACGCTACACGGAAACTAAGAAGGATTGTGGGTAGATAATGAGTCCATTTCGCAGGGTCGTGACATAAAATTGCGGCTTTAAATTGTCTGTGTTACCTCTCTATTAAACCATTCGCCTGAGGGTCGTGTGACGTTGTTTTTAAATACGTTGCACCAACCATGGTAATTAATTCTGAAAATATATTCGATTCGAACTGCCTTCCTTTATCCGAAGTAATATGGAGAGGAACACCAAAACGTGATATCCGGCCTCTTAATAGTGATTTAGCAACCGTTTCAGCTGTCATATCAGGTATTGGTATAGCCTCAGGCCATCGCGTGTATCGATCAATTATCGTAAGACAATATCGCTGTCCTTCGCATAACGGAATTGGTCCAATAATATCAATTTTTATATGTGTAAAACGTTCTTGTTGTGGTTACTTAACAGGGGTCGAGACGGTATGTCGATTTACTTTAGCTCGTTGACAAGCTTGACATCCTCTTACAAAATTAGCTGTATCTTTTCTAATACCAGGCCAAATAAAACGTGAAGTGATAGTTTTTGTTGTAGCGCGATCACAAGGGTGCGATAAATTGTGAATGTTTGATAGTACCAACCTACGAAATCGTTTTGGAATGTACGGTCTTATATTTGATGTTGTTGTGTCACACAATAATTTTACATTGGTACCTGGAACTACAAAATCTTTTAGTAACAGTGAAAAAGAAGAATTTTCACCTTTTTTGTTTAATAAATGTTTTAATTCTTCGTCGTCATTTTAGGAGCTGCAATTTCATGAAAGTTAATATATTGGATAGAGTTTATACGCGACAGGTTATCTGCTGCAGCATTTAATTCACCAGGAATATAGCTTATATCCATAGTGAATTGTCCAATAAAGTCTAGTTGACGTATTCGACGTGGCGAAGTAGAAGGCTTTTTGACGCCATTTGATTTTTGAAAAGCGAATGTCAACGGGCGATGGTCAGTTAAAATGCAACATTTTCGACCTTTAATCATAAAACGAAAATGACAAATTGCTTGGTAAATTGCGGTTAACTCCCGATCGTATGTACTATATCGTTGTGCGGGTGTTAATTTTTTTGAATAAAATCCTAATGGTTAAAGTACGTCATTAACATTTTGATGTAAAGCTGCTCCTACTGCGACATATGACACGTCCGCATGTAAAAGTAAATGATCATTAGGTACAGGATGAACAAATAGAATGGCGTTACTCAACTCTAATTTACATATTTCGAAGGCAACTACCATTGTATAACAGTTTCATCATTCTTTATGTTGCCAGATATTAGACGTTGTAGTTTAATTTAATATTCACTAGCATTTGGTAAATTTTTTTTATAAAAGTTCGTCATTGCCATAAATCTTTTTAATTCTTGGGCCACTTTAGGTTGCGGATAACTTTTAATAACTTGAACTTTTTCCGGTTATGGACGTATATTATCAGATGTTACCAAATAGCCTAAAAAATTATTTTGTGTCTTACCAAATTCACATTTTTCCAAATTCCATCGTCAATATATGAAAATGCAAAATCCAGACCATATAACACTTTATTGATCAGGCGCTGAAATGTTTGCGCTGCGTTGCACAATCCAAATATCATAAAATTAAATTCATAAAGACCAAAAGGCTTAATTGTGTCAGTTTTAAGCACATCTTTTGGGCATATTGGAACTTAATGATAAGCCCTATGTAAATCAATTTTTGAAAAAATTGTTTTTCCATATGTATAAAATCAGTTAAGTACGGTAACGGGTATCTATCCGGCACAGTTTGGGCATTCAAAGAACGGTAGTCCCCACATAATCTCCATGTTCCATTTTGCTTTTTAACCATATCCATTGGATTACTCCAATTACTCTTCGAAGGTTGGCAGATACCTGCTTGCATTAAAAATTCGAATTCCTTTTTTGCTGCTGCCAGCTTTTCTGGTGATAAACGTCTCGCTCTTGCAAACACTGGTTGACCAATTTCATGCACTATTGTTGTTTTCGTTTTATTTCCAAATGGCGATAAGTTTGTTATTGTAGAAAAATTTTGTAAAATTTCTGTAAATATATTGCACGGTGAATTGTATGATTTAATGACTGCAGTGTTGTAATTTGAACGTGTGTTTAAAGGGATGCTTAATTTGGTAGTATTGTCAATTAATTTATTGCGGCGAGTATCAATAAGTAAATCAAAGTGGCTTAAAAAATCAACGCCTTTAATTGGAGTTTTGACGTCCGCAACGATGAATGGCCATAAAAATTCACGGCGAAGACCAAGGCTAACTTTAATGTATCTTTGTCCGATTGCTTTAATTGGTGTGCATGTCATTGTTTTTAAAGCTGAGTGGCAAAACAGAGATCACTGTCGATTAAAAACGTTGTTTTAAACAGATTATCTCTCACTTGTAAGGCGCAGAAATTATTGTGGTTATTTGGAGAAAAATTTTGAGTTTTTTTATATTTTAGTCAAGCAGATCGTTTAATAAAATTGTTGTTATTCTGTTTATATTGACATGGGCTACGGCACCTTCGAGCTTTGTTGCCAAATTTCTCATGAAACCAAAATAGGTTAGATTGTTGCTTCGCTCAGCGCTTTTGTAACGACGTCGTTATGATGTACGGTGTCGAAAATTAATTTTCATTGCGTCTACTTTTTTATTCAACTCATCGATGGCATTGTGTAATTCCTAGTTTGACGATTTAGATGAAACGTGTTCAATTTGCTGTATTGTAACGGCGTCAACTATAGAATCTGCAATTTTAGTAAATTCTGGTGCTGAATCAGAAAATGCGGCAACAACCGGTTGTGCAAAGTCAGGCAAGCGTTTTGTCCATAAGCCCTTCAATGGGGCTTCTCCAATTGTATTTCCGGCGACTCGTTTCATTTCATAATATAATTCAGATGGCTTTTTGTAGCCCAAAGGTAGCTTGGAAAGTAAATGGTTTAGGCGGCGCTGCTCACTGTCGGTGAAATGTTCGATTCTTTTGCTTTAACAAATCTAAAGCGGTCTATGTGGGGCAATGATCTTGTAACATCCGTTAATTGAGCCATGATGTTTGTATCCAATGCAGCTAATATTATTGCGGCTTTTTATTTGTCGGATGTTATAGCAGCTGCTACAAAGCAAAAATCCATTGACGTGAACCATGCCTCGACATTATTAGCAGACATGACTGGTACCGGCAAACGTGCATAAACTGTAAAAATACTAGTTGATGGTTCGCTGTGTGAATTATTCATGACGCGATTAATTGTAGATGTTGCGTGAACAGATTAATCAGGGTCACCAATTTGGCAGATGGGTTTGTGCCAATATGATTTTATTTATTAAAGAAAAATTTAAATTAATATTAACAATAATGGTCTGCGCGCTTATTCAAGAAAAAGTGTTTCTTAACTTTCTAGAAAGAATTCAATCACAGTGATTACAGCACATCGATAAATTGTTGCTGAGGTTGCCACATATATATATATATGTCAATACACTTTTTACGGCATATATTTTTTTTATGCATGCAAACTTACATATATATATTCCGAATCCATACATCTATATTCTTCTTATCAATGTGGACATTTCTCCGTTGATTTACCCGTTCTTGATTTATAACTCTTGTTGTTGTTATTATTGCTACAA
Source organism: Crataerina pallida (assembly GCA_949710015.1). Taxonomy (NCBI): domain Eukaryota; kingdom Metazoa; phylum Arthropoda; class Insecta; order Diptera; family Hippoboscidae; genus Crataerina; species Crataerina pallida. The sequence continues at coordinate 15,576,159 of OX453289.1, forward strand.
TTGCCGCTGTTATTGTTGTTTTCGTCGTTATTGTTGTTTTTGTTGTTATTGTTGTTCTCGCTATTATTATTATTATTACTGCCGATGGCGTTGTCGCTGTCGCTAGTTATTAAAACTAGAAATTGATTTTTTTTTCTTTTTTGAGTATAGATTTAGGGATATTGAAAATTGTGGGATCGCAAGATCGCCAATTATAGAAGTTATTGTTCTATATTAATTGTTTGTACATTTCATATTTTTAATATATTTAATTAAAATTTTATTTTCAAGAAGAAAAAAATATATTTTACAATTTGAAACTAAATTCTGATTTTTTATACTCACTCAAAATTGACATTAAAAATTAATCAAATAACATAATCCAAACCGACAAAGAACGTGTAGAAACCCTAGCAAGCCTATGAGCCCAACACACTTAAAATGAGCCTCGTACAAACAACCCGATCTTTTTTTTAGTACTTTCACATTTTTTATTGCTTCTCTTACCTTGAGTAAATTTAACTTGAGTGATTTAATATATTATTTTCTCAGCTGGGACATTTTTCTATAAAATCCGTTATTTTCAAAAATTGATTTTTTTTCAAAATTTTGGTTTTTTGCCATAAAATCCAGGATTTTTGCCCCCTATTTTACCCCTATATTTTCCCGGTTCCTCTATATCGCATACTACTAAAACTGTTTACACTTTACAGGAATTGTGTTTATTTAATAAACACAAAATAAAATCAACAGTAACATTGTTTATTTAATAAACACAATTCCTTTTGTTTTAAAAACACTTCTTGTTCTTCTTCTTCTGACAAAAACTGTCAATCAGAGCAGGTCACAACTATATATATTTCAATTCGGACAAAAAATTTCAGAGTTTAAGACAGATGAAGATAACCATGTTTCAGAGAATACAATAATATTTTCATTAGATGAATAACAGCTTACAAACAATGCTGGTAGTTTTGAATTAAGGCCACGAACATTCTGATATGTAATGTATAGAGACACTCCGTTCAGTTTTGTACTTGATTAGCTAAAGGTAAACTACGTTGGAGATACGTTTAATTTATATCTTCTACCGTTGTGCCTAACGCAAAACGAGAAACAGAAATTTAGGAGGGATTTTTCGGCTTATTAGTAACAGAAGGAAAAATGGCAGATGTAGATATTGTAGGTGTTAATGTCAAAGTTGTAGCTAGATTTCTTTCAGTTTCATTTATTAAATCAACAGTAACATTGTCACCAGATTGTTTATTTATGTTGCTTTGCACATTTAAATCATTATTGATATTTACAGTTTGTGTTTGTGTTCGCTGTAGTTGACTTGACAAACCCTTGTTTTTTAGTAACTTGCACTTTTGGTTCTCCTATATTATATTATAATATCTCTTACGCAATACGTTAGGAGATATTTTAGGAAATGGTGACTTTTTAGATGGAGATAAGTTAGTATTAAACAGTACAGACTCAAACCGATTTAAACGTTCATCAAGAATGTTAAAGTCACATTTAATCAAATTCTTTTCTGGCTGACGAAATAGTGTTATAGAATTCCAAATTAAAATCCACACAGCCGTCACAACACTATCAGAGGTTCTGAATGTCGTTCAAAAAGTCAGCTGCCCGTGCAGGAATTTAAGAGTGAAATACTTCGTTGCAAATCCAGCATAGTTTCCTATATTGTTGCCAAAGTCATATTTAATCGCTAAGCATGTACACGTTGCATATCTTCACACTTGTTATTGATGCCACATTTGCCATAATACACCAACAATATTGGATTTTAGGTGGCCGTAATTTCATACGTAAAACTGTGTTTGAATGTAAAGTCTGTTTTATGCAACGACGTACAATTAGTGTGTAGCTTATGGAAGACTTATCATTACAAAGGGTAACACCAACACTTTGTTTTTTACATTGTGGACTTAATTATGCTGGCCCAGGTACGCCTAAATATTGGTAGAACTCCAAAAATTGGTAAAGCTTGGTTTGCTATTTTTATTTGTTTATCAATAAAGGCAATACACATTGAGGTGGTAAGTGTTCTTACATCAGAAGCTTTTTTAGCGGCGTTTCGAAGATTTATTGCACGTAGAGGACAACCACGTAATATTTATTCAGACAATGGTACTACATTTCATGGTAGGAGACGCATGCTTGATGATTCACTACAAACTGTGCTATCTGAACAACAATTAACTGAAATCGCTAATTCACTAGCAGCTAAACATATTACATGGCATTTCATTCCACCATCTGCACCACACTTTGGGAATCTAATATTCGATCGGTTAAACTGCATATCAAAGCTGTAGTTAAGGATACTGCACCTACTTTTGAACAACATACAACTTTATTATTATTATTACATATTTGCTAATTTAGATATAGATACTGATGCTTTAACACCTGTACATTTTTTAATCGGGTACCATACACTGTTTTACCTGAACCAATATTATTAAAGGAAAACATTAATCGATTATATCAATGGCGTAATTTACAAGCTCGAGTATAAGTTTTTAGAAAAGGTGGCATGCTGAATACTTAAGAAGTCTTCAGCAACGCAACAAATGGCATCAACCTCCAACAAATATTAAGGCAGGTTCAGTGGTGGTCATAAAGAAGCCAAACTTGCCACCAGCAAAATGGTTAAGTGAACGTGTTACTGCAACGATAAAGGGTCCAGATAGTCTGGTGCAAGTTGCGAATGTTAAATCATCAAAGGGAGATCTATTATCATAATTGCAGTTCTCCCTGGTTGCTGAAATTGTCGTTCAGGAGTGGTGGAATGGTTAAGAACCACTGTAATTTTAAAATTCTATGTTTTCTTTTTACATTTCGTTTGTTCATTCTATTAAACACATAATACAGTTTAGAGTTATGACTTTGTACCCAAAAAAATTTCGTTCTGTATGTGCTTTCATCTCGTTCGGTATTCATATAACATAAAGTTATTAAGTTCTTGGATATTAAACATAAAAACTATTTGGTTATTATTCAGATAATTTAAAAAGAATATTAACAGGAAGTGAGTACAATAGTTGACCTCCTTTACTCCTACATTCCCCTTTCCTTTTAAACTTTGTGACAGTTGTGGAGGATTTAGTTTTAGATGATCTTTCTTTTTGCTTCGCCCCTTGTTTACCTATGGATAATATTGGCTTTTAAAAATAAGTTTACATTAAATAGTAGATAGAAGTAGCGTTGTAGGTGGGTGGTTTAGTAACTACGAGAATTAATTGTTGTATAAGAAAGCAACAGGTCTCTTTCTTTGTTCTGCATTTGATAGGTATGCTAACAAAAATGCTTAATGAATTATTTATACTTAACACTTTTTTTCCTTCCTTCAGTTATTTATTTAACGCTTAGAAGACTTTAAAGGAAACTTTTTCCACTTTTCTCTATATCTTTCCTTGTTCGCCTCTTTCTTAACTGAAGGGATATAGTTTCATTTTTAGTAGTTTTAGTGAACATTTAACTGTGGTTGCATAAGAAAAAGATTAATTTAGATAAAGCTTAGCATATTGTAGGCCTTTTGATAATAAATGAGACATTGTTTCAGATATTTTGGGACTTGGGGTAAGAACGGAAGTAATTATTTTATTGTTTATAACTTATTGTTTTTATTCTTTAAAGAATGAATTCGTGATACCTTAATACCCTCCACATAAAACACCCACAAGAAGACGACAGGGACTCTACTAGGTATATAAATTCTTGATTAGCATCAAAAACTGAGTCGATGTAGATATGTACACTCGCGTGTCTGACTGTTATTTGCATTCTCAGAGGCGTAAATTTTGAAATATTGAGATTAAATTTTTTACAGGCACTTTTAATCAACAAAAACGTACATATCGGCCACAAAAATTTACCTATGAATTTGAAATTTGCTTATTTTTTTGGGTATGTTTTTTATAGAATAGATTAGCTTATAATGGAAACAAAGTTGTAAATAAATGAAATTTTTAAGTTTGATGTAGAAATATTTCAATCAACACAAAAAATTACTGCCTATGAGAATAAAATATAAAATAGTAAAGTATAAACAGTAAATAATTAATATGTTAGAGAATATATAGGGGCGTCTATATATATCTAGATATGTATATGTCTATTTACAAGTATATGTAAGGTAAATGGTTAACCTTTCGGAGAATTTTTCTCTCGAACACGCCTAGAAGATCCTCATCATTTTGTGTTAGGGTTCATGCTTCTGCGCCATAAAGAAGCACGGAGACGATGAGGGTGTAAGTTTTGTCGCACAAGAGAGGGGTTTGCTGTTGAACTGCTGAGACCTCATTTGGTATCGAATGGTTCGGAGAAGTCCATTCCTATTTTGACTGACCTGGTGTCACTCAAAGTCATTTTGCTAAGCCTTATCAGTTTAGCAGGGATGCCAAACTCAGACATGGCGGCAATCAATTTCGTCCGAATTGGAGAGTCGAATGCGGCTTTATAATGGAAAAAATGTAGTGTGTGTCGATTTGTTTTTCTTGGGTCTTTTCCAGGATCTGACGCAACGTGAATATCTGATCGATAGTCGATCGACCAGAGCTGAATCCACACTGACAGTTGCCCATCAGTTGTGGGTAAACGGATTCAGACGGTTACGCCAGATAATAGTTTGTACGCGACGGCAAGTAGACTTATACCGCGGTAGTTGGCGCATACGGTAGGGTCTTCTTCCTAATGGATTGGACAGAGTGCGCTGAGGTTCCAGTCACTGGGCATGCTCTCCTCCAACCAAATATTGCTAATGAGTTGATGCATGCGTTGCAACAACTCATCATCACCAGCATTAAACAGGAGAAGGAAGACCGTCAGGACTTGCCGCTTTGTTATTTTTTAACTGTGACATAGCTGATTTTATCTTATTTTGGTTGGGAGGTGAGCATATAACATCAGTGATTGGTGGTTCGGAGTCCAGGTCTCCATCTGCTTCTTCGATTCCGACAAGCAGGTTAGAGAAATGTTCTCCCGATAACTTTATAGTTTATTGTACATCTGTGACCAGATTCCCGTTTTTGTCTTTAACAGAGGAAGAAGGTGTTGTTTTAAAAGCCTCGGTTAGACGCTTAACCTTTCCTTAGAATTTCCGGGTTTCTTTTATTCCTCTGTGAATTTCTATCACTTCCAACCTTTCATGTTCTATTTTTTTGCGTCTGAAAAGGCGTTTTTCGTCTCTTCTTTTCTCCTTATACCCTTCCCACACTGAGCGCCTGGCAAGTGACTGCAGATTTTTTTGATGTGCGGCGTTTTTCTCTGCAGCAGCGCGGCGGAGCTCATCGTCATACCTAGGCGCCGAGGCGGCCCCTGGTATCCGAAAACTTTCAGAGTGTCAGTGCGCACCGGGTGCGATACAAGTGTCCACTGCGCGGAAACGTTAGGTTCTGAAGGATGACTCTCAGCAAGTAGCTGAGAGGGTCGAGTGGAGTAAGCAAGTCTGTTGTGATTGCAGCTTTTCAACTGCAAGCTTCCGCACCGCACTTTAACGCGTGGTATTTGCGATACTTAAACGGGTGCGGACCTTGGCTGCAACAAGGTAATGATCCGGATCGTCCGCACATCCATAACACTAGAAGCATGCCGTCCATCTATCACAACAGCATTGATTTTTGACTGTACGATCAGGTGACAACCATGTCGCTTTGTGAATGTTGAGATGCTTGAATCTTGTACTACTAACCAACATGCTCCTCGCCCCGGCAAAGTCAATCAGCCTCACCCTATTATCGGAGGTGTTATCGTGGAGAATGAATTTACCGAGGGTGGCGCCTAAGATGCTCTGTTTTCCAATGTTTGCATTAAGATCACCTAGAACTAGAATTTTAATGTCATGAGAAGGGCAGCTTTCATATGTTTGCTCTAGGTGCTGATAGAAGCTTTCCTTGGTAACATCATCTTCATCTTCTGTCGGGGAATGTGAGAAAATTAGGCTAATATAGAAATATTTCGCCTTAATGTGGATTCATTCGGTGGATCATTCGATGGGTGAATCGCCAGACAAGGTGGCGAAGTCTCTTACTTACCACAAATCCGCAACCAAATTCACTCACCGTCGGATGGCAGCTGTAGTGGATATCACAGTTGGCTCTTTTAGCGCACCCCTGTCCAAGCCATCACATTTTTTGGATAGCGGTGATGTCAGCTTTATATTTACCAAGGACAACGGCCAGCTGGATAGAGGCACAAGGTCTGTAAAGTGTTCTCACATTCCAAGTGCATATCCTCAAGTCATGTTCCTTAAAACGTTCGCGGGGGTCCTCAACGTGAGAGGGCGGCCGTTTTTTTCCTTTTTTGTAAATTTTCATGGTAATGAATTTACCGTCAGCGGGTTACCAGCCCAGCGCTACGGTCCATTCGCTGCGCACATTAGCTCGCTGCCAAAACGGATGTGAAGGCAGCCAACCAGTGGTACCACGCCGAGGTTGTGCGTCAACTTGAGGTCGACAAAGGCCAGGACAACTCTGGACTTCGCCTAGTTAAAACCAATCAGCAACGTTACCTGACATGCTCACTTCCATAACACCTTTTTGTCCATTTTAAATAGCGATCTGCGTGCAAAAACTAAAAGTGCCTGTGCAAAATGTCAGCTCAATATCTCAAAATTTACACCCGTAAGAATGCCAACAACAGACAGACACACGGACATACATGTCTAAATCGTCTCAGTTTTTGATGCAGATCAAGAACTATACTTTGTAGGCCCTCTGACGCCTCCTTCTGGGTGTTGAAAACGGAATAACAAACTGAGTATACCCTCATCACTAATGTGGAGGGTATAAATCTTCGTTTTTTATTTATACTTATCCCATCATTCGATATACCAAAAATTGGTCGAATAACAAATATGCCCACTATTAAGAAAAAAACCTCCTTGTGTGTAATGCATACAGAAGAACAGACTTAGTATACCCACTAAGGTGGAGGGTGTAAAAAAAGTCTATGTGGTGAAAATTCGGAATTCTTAATATTTTTTTCAAAATGTGAAGAATAGTTATTTTAGCTTGAAAATTGGCTGTAACAAATTTGGACCCGAATGGATCATTGTTAGAATTCTTTTCATATAATGATATTTCACAAAATGACTTTTATAAGGCAATGCCTTCCCTTCACTTTACGCCCTTACTCAATTAATATTAGCATCATTTGTGCAACTAAGTGGTGTAGTGTATTGAATGTTCGAGTTGAACCAACTATATTTTCATATATTTTATTTTATATTTTTTTATATTTCCATTTTGTTGTTACATAACACCACTACTTATACACATGTCTTCATTTGTAAAAGTTAATGAAATGTATGTGTAAGTTACAGAACAGTATATAGTGATATCATACCTATCGAAACTTGATTCCACTTGATTAACCACCCATTTATATAAGTTATGAAACAGTTTAATTAGCGCTGGTTGTGAAATAGTTTAATCAGCGCTTAAGTAAAGTTTAGTGATCGATATCGAACTTGCGCGTGTCTGAAATACAAGCTCGGCACTTTGACTGAGCTTTGTCCGCTGTTATAAATTAGGCAAAAAGAATGGTATGATCAGTCTTTAGTGTTAAGCTGTAGTGAATAGTTAGTTAATAAGAACAAATATAATAATAATAAATAAATATTTTTTAAACACATTAAATAAAATAAAATATTTTAAGTTGGCGCCCAACGTGGGGCGGTCGTTAATTGAATAACAATTTGCGCAATTAAAGATCAATATTTTAAAAAAAATAAGGTTAATGGCAGTTAAAGAAAAAATACCACGTGGTTAATATTAGTTAATATAATAATGTTATATATATACTGCGTAGAAAAGGAAAAGAAAAGGAAGTAAATTATATTAGAGATGATAAATCATACAAGGTTTCAAGTGTCAGGGTTGTAAAAATAAATACTGTTTACAATACAACATTCTCCAGCTCAACCCGAGCACAATAAAAATTAAGAACAACATAACATTTAAAAAGGAATTTACAAAAGTTATTGTGCTTTTACTTTGCCAAACATTTAGTAAATGAATCTGCTATGTTGTCATTCGTTGCCACATACTCAATATGTATTTGCCCACTCTCATATTTTTCACGTATATAGTGATATCGAATGTCGATGTGTTTCGTTCTTTTGTGCGGAACAGGATTTTTTACCAGGAACTGCGCATCTTGATTATCACACCTTATTGTTATTGATGTGCACGTGTACTTGCCTAAGTCCATTTCATTTAGAATACTTCTGTGGAACATCACTTCTCTTGCAGCTTGACACAAAGCCACATATTCAGCTTCAGTATAAATTAAAGAAACAATGTTTTGTTTCCGTGACTTTACCCATCATTAGTATGAGGCCACTATATGACTTTCTGTCATTTATGTATGACCCCCAGTCAGCATCAGAAAACATATTAAATTATCATTTACATCGTATTTTATGGTACATTTCGGAGTTTATTTAAGGTATCTTAAAACGGGTTTAGCAGCTAAAAAGTGTTCTTCATGATTATTGAAATGAGATAACTTTGAAATCGTGCGCGTTATATCTGGTCGCGAAATATTTGATTAGTACATTAGCGAACCTAATAACGTCTGGTAGTCTTTAATTCGTTTATGACTTTTATATTCATGTATTTTACAATCTTTTAAAATATTACTCGCAGCGAAAGCTGTTGCTGACGACTTGAAATGTGACATTCTTCATTCATTCAATAAGTCGTTTATATATTTGTTTTGGTAGATGCATATGGCACCTCTTAATCCGTCTCTATTATTATAATAATATTTAACAGGACCTCTATCGACCGCATCTTAATATCATAGCAGTATGTCATCTACATATAAAGCAAGATAAACCAATTCATCTTTTCTTTTCATCACATATAGACAATTATCTGTCACACATCTTTTAAAGCCAATACCAAGAAAAATTGAATTAATTTTCATACTCCAATCGCGTCTAGCTTGTTTTAAGCCGTAGATTGATTTATTTAATTTACACACATAATCTGGGTGTGTCTCATCGACAAAAATTTCTGGTTGGTTCATGTACACCTCTTCATTTAATTTTCCATTAAAATAAGTTGTTTTAATATCGATGTGATTTACAAGAAGTCGTTTTTGTACAGATATTGCTAACAGCATATGCATAACTTAATGGCGAATTACTGGTGCATGTGTGTCTGTATAATCTACGTTATATTGTTGAGAAAAACCTTAGGCTCCAAGACGGGCTTTTCGTTTTTCAACATCACTATTCACTTTTCGCTTCGTGACAAAAACACATTTACATCCAATTATATTCTTTTTTTCGGATCTTTTTACCTGTTCTCATGTATTTTGCTTTTTTAATGTTTGAAATTCATCTACCATTGCCTTTTTCCAGAAAATAGCATTTGGGTCATCTAAAGCCTCCTTTACTGTTTCAGGATCTTTTTCATATGGCATTAATTTATTTAATACATCAACAGGTTCATCTGTAGATTCTTTTACATATCGAATTTTACGTGGTTCTCCAGATTTTAATAGTTTAGGGCTGCCTCTTTTACGCTTTCCACCTATCGAAACATCTTCACATTCAGTAGATGCAAATTCGTTAGAAAACTTCTTGTACAACATTACTTTCTTCAATTTCATTTATTGTGTCGATTGATTTTAAAGGTTCCTGAGAAATTTTGACTTCAAATAAATCATCAGAGTTAGATTCTTTATCATATTTGTAAGTATTTATATTCTCTTCAAAGAAAATAACATCACGTGAAGTTACGACTGTTTTAGTTTTAGAATTATATAAACGATAACCCTTACTTGAATTCGAGTAGCCAACAAAAATGAGTTTTTACCTTTTGGCAGAAGTCCTGGCTTTTTATCCAGTGATACTACATTGCACCCGAACTGTGTAAGATGCGTCACATGCGTCAAACTCGTTTATGTACTCACGACCGTTATCGCTGCGTATGTGTTTTATATTATAGCCTGTTTGCTTTTCTACTTTTGCTCGATATATTTTAAATGCATTAAGCGCCTCACTTTTCCTTTTCAAAGAATAAACGTATACGAATCGTGTAAATTCGTCAATAAATGTGATCATATAACGTGATCCACCTTCACTGGTCACTCCCATAGGTCCACAAACATTAGTGACGACTACACCTAATGGACGATTTGTAATAATTTTATTGTAACTTGCAAACGGCTGAACGGTTATTTTGCACATGGCACACACAGAACAAGAAAAAACGTTTGGCATTATCATTTTTATGCGACGTACCATATTTTATTTTGACAAAACATCATATCGTGGAAATTCAAGTGGCCAAATCTTTTATGCCACATCATACCATCTTTAATATTTTTTGCCATCATAATTCGTTTATTTTCAAAAAAATTTGCCGTGTACATACCATGTAGCAATTTTGCCTTAAATAGCACTTGATTATTTTTGTTGCTAATGGTAACACGATTTCGATAAAAATTCACTTTGTTACCATGTTGAACTATTTTGCATACGCTTAAGAAATTAGTTGAAAGCTTAGGTAAAAAAGTACATTTGATAAAATAATGTCGGTAAATTCTGATAGCACTTTTATATTGCCAATTCCTTCAGCATTTACACAATCTCCAGAAGCCAAAACAATATTCTGATTAGATGATTTTAAATAATAAAGTTTTTGGATTTGTCACGTGCCCGCCATCATACGTAAATTATCAGCATCCCCTCGATATTTAAATTATTGACAAATATCAAAATTATTCAACCAATATTTAACCCAACTCTGGGCCCATAACTGTTATAAGAGTGGTTAATAGCACTTGAAGAAAAAATATCACGTGGTTAATATTAGTTGATATAATAATGTGATTTTATTGACCAGAACGTACAAAAGGAAAAGAAAAGGAAGTAAATAATATTAGAGATGATAAACCATACAAGTTCAAGTGTCAGGGTAGTATAAATAAATAGGGTTTACAATCCAACACAAAAAAACCTGAACAACTTAAATTATATTAAACAAGATAGAGAAGTTCGGTTAAGACCGAAGCTTAAATACCCTCCACCTTTTATAATCGTCTAAAAAATAAGTTCCTATTGCCATATTTTTGTATATGACTATTTCATGTACTTACGCAAATAGTGTTTTCTTTTAAATTATAGGCGTTTGCGTTATTCAATCACGTCTATTTTTGGCACAGTCTTGGATAACGATACCACTTATATTTAAATATTTCAACTTGATAGGCATATATAATTTTTTAAAGATACAATTTTTTCTAGATTTGTTGAGATTTTCGTTTATTGTGATTAAGATTAAATATGTTAAAAACACTTAACACACCAGAGTAGGTAGAATTGCAAAAAAATAAAGTAAATGAATCCACCTCAGTGATGAGGGTTTGTTCTGTCATTTGCAACACCCAGAAAAAGGCGTCGGAGACCCTATAAAGTATATATTTATTTTGGTTAGCATCAAAAACTGAGTCGATATAGACATATATGTCCGTGTGTCTGTCTGTTGTCGTGGGCGTAAATTTTGAGATATTGAGCTGAAATTTTTTACAGGCACTTTTAGTTTTTTTCACGCAGATCGATTTTTAAAATGGGCAAAATCGGTCAAGAGCCACACCCACAATCGACAAAAATGTATTTATATGCCACAAAAATTAAGCTATAAACTCTAAATTTGGTATTTATATTTATAAATATTAGCTTCATCGATGTGCTAAAAATGGGTATAGTGGAATAACAGACACGCCCACAATATATAAAACACTTTATATCTGCCACAAAAGCTAACCTAGGAACTTCAAATTTGGTACGCGTATACATAGTTATCCAATTGACTGACGTGCAAAAAATACGCGCGGTCGAAATACAGACACGCCCACAATCGACATAAATCTATTTACCTGCCAAAAAATGACCTAGGTACGTGAAATTCGGTATGAGTATATATATTTACCCTATTGACTGACGTGCTAAAAATGGGCGTGTTTGGATAACAGACACGTCCACAATTTACAAAAAACCATATGCAACGTAAAAGTAGACTTGGATGCTTGGATGCTTTAATAAGTGCACTAAATATCAAGTTCACAGGTCAACTTTTGTGGCTTATAGATAGATTTTTTTATTGTGGGCGTGTTTGTTATCCGTGCCCATTTTTGGCATTTTGATGAATCTATTAATAGATCTACGTAAAAAATTTTAAGTTTATAACTCAATTTTTGTGGCATATCGAACAAAATGTATTTCATTTTGTTCGATTGTGGGTGTGGCTCTTGACCGATTTTGCCCATTTTAAAGATCAATCTGCGTGAAAAAACTAAAAGTGCCTGTACAAAATTTCAGCTCAATATCTCAAAATATGCGCCCGCGGGAGTGCCAACAACAGACACACACACAGACACTCGTACATACGAGTATTTCTAAGAAAAGTCTAAGTAGTTCTTCTCTATATCCTGTTGGCATTGTACCTAATTTTATAGCCTTGAGGAAACAACGCATAACATTGTTCATTTGTTCAGTGTTCATTTCTTCGGTCCATTGTATGCGTTGCCTCGGTTTTCAAGCCTTAGTGGTTACAGCATATCGTTATAAAACATCATTGGCTGGCCTTTGCGGTATTCCTGCATCGGTTTCTATGTCATTATCTTGGTCGGGCTGTTGTGTCCCGCGCCGGACCCGACCGTAACGGCGCTCGAAAGAGGCTTCATTTTCATCATTCATCATCATATTTTAAAATGGACCATGTAACCCTTGGTGAGTGTCGACGATCCTGTAGGGTTGGTGTTACGGCCGCCCAATATGGGTCAGACACCGCTAGGAAGCCGCCCATTGTGGGTTCCGTCGCGCCTAGTTGCTGTCCCTGCAGGGCACCTCGAAATGGTATAGCCGCTCGCTACGAGTCAGACGCTAACCAGGAAGCTGTCCATTATGGATCAAACACGCCTGGATTTATTGCTGAGTTTTGGTCCGCGGGTGGTATTTTATTTCCCACCTAACCTACATACCTGTAGAGCGTTCTCCTATCCTCCACATGGAGACGCGCCTGGTAGGGGACTCAACAAACCCCCTTGGGTTATTATTATTATTATTATTAAAAATTTTTATATGGAGAGGGGTTCTACAAATGGCTCAATCTGGTCCATTTTTAATAGAGTTCCTCTCTAGGCCAATACATGTCCTCGTACAAAATTTCACCGAAATATCTCATAAAATGTGACCTGTAGCTTGCGCACAAACAGGAGAACAGACGCACAGGGTTAAATCGATTCAAATTTTGATTCTAAATCGATCGGTATAATTGAAGGTGGGTGTGGCATTTGCCGTTTAGGAGTTACAAACACCCGCACAAACTTAATATACCCTTTTCCACAGGGTGGTGCAGGGTATAAAAAATTTTCTGACGTATCATTATGAAATTTTTTTAAAATACAAGTGGTTATAGAAAAATAAAATTTTTCATTTTCAAAGAAAAAAATTTAATTGAATAATATATCAAGTGGTGTAGGGTATTTGATGGACGGGCTTGTCCGACTATAATATTTTCACTTGTTTATGTTAGCAAGTATTTTTATGTTTAAAAATTTTTATATATAAGTGTGAAAATTCTTTTTTAATTTTAATTCGTATTTAGAAATTACAATTTAAAAGAGTAAAAATTTTTTTTTAAATATTTTTTTTTTGTGAATCCTCTTACAATTAGATTTTTGTTGTTGTTGTTTTTTTTTTGCTATATGAACACTACGTTGCATACTCTTGGCCAGGCGTGTAATGTGTAATTTAAAGAATGATGTGCGTTTGTGTTCATATGAATGTAAGTATATTAGCAGCGAGTTACAATGTCTCCAAATGTCAAAAAATTATTTGTAATAAAATAATAACTTTATTTACTATAGAACACAAACACACACAGACGCATACAAACATATTTTATATATATTGTTTGCCTTCTTAGGTTAAGACGTCTCATTCATACGAAATTTTTGTGATGTTTAGTGGTTAGTGGTGGACAATTCCCTATCATTTTGTATATACATGTATGTGTATGTATATGTATGTTGTGTTCAAATTGTCACACAACATATATCTATAAATGCGTGCACGAATAAAATTGTGTCCTTAACTCGCACTCTCCAGGTCATTTGTACAAGTTAATGCCACAAATATCATATCGCCCTCTAATTCTAATTCTCATAAATTAGCCTTTTTATTACAAAAGCATTTCATGAGAAATGCCTATGTTACAGAACATTATTTTTCAAGTGCTCAGTAAAATCTGACACCACCAAACAACATTAGAAAGATCAATGCAAGAAACCACTTAAACTATAATTTTGTTTATATTATTTTGAGTTGCCCCACTTTTTATTTTAATATAATGTAAGCATTCACACAACGAATCACATTACAAGCATATGCTTGAGCTGACCCGTCAGCACAATCTGTGATTCGTTGGTATAAATAGGATTAGTCTTAGAATGTAACAAGTTCAGTTTTTATACGGAATTTCAATAAAACAGACGTTGCTTTTCAGCAACTTAATTTTTTTTAGAAAACAAAAATAATTTTGCTTAATTTACACACACACACGTACGCACACGCACAATAATACAATTCCTTTTTTGCTTTATACAATATACAATAATAAATGGCTCAATAATCATAGTGTGTGTGTGTTCGCATTTGTGTTTCTTAGCAAAACATTTATTGCTCCAAATGCCTCCATTGCAATTATATTTTACATTAGTATAAACACACTCACTCGTTCTCTTTTTTATACGCTCCATCTCAGTGATGAGGGTATACTAAGTTTGTTCTTCCGTTTGCAATACCCAGAAGAAGGCTTCAGCCTACAAAGTATATATATTCTTGATCAGCGTCAAAAACTGAGACAATTTAGACATGTACGAGGTGTGTTCAAAAAATAACGAGAATTTTTGTTTTATGAAAAAAATATTTATTTATTCATCAATATCTATTTTGTCCCTTTCAAAGTAATCCCCCTCGGATATAATACACTTGTGCCAACGCTTTTTCCAATCCTCGAAACACTTTTGAAACTGGATCTTTGTAATAGCTTTTAGCTCTTTCAGCGATTCGCTTTTAATGTCATCTATGCTTGTAAAACGACGGCCTTTTAATGTTCTCTTTATTTTTGGAAATAGAAAAAAGTCACACGGAGCCATATCTGGCGAATATGGAGTTTTGTTTTTGGCCAAAAATTCACGAACAAGCAATGAAGTGTGAGCAGGTGCATTATCGTGGTGCAAAAGCCATGAATTGTTTTGCCACAAATCCGGGCGTTTCTTTCGGATTGCTTCACGCAAACGGCGTTGAACTTGTAGGTAGTACTCCTTATTGATTGTTTGACCTTGTGGCAAGAATTCATGATGCACTATGCCATTAAAATCGAAGAACACAGTGAGCATAACCTTCACATTTGACCGCACTTGTCGAGCCTTTTTTGGTCTTGGCGATCCAGAATGCCTCCACTGGGACGATTGAGCCTTAGTTTCGACATCATATCCGTAAACCCATGTTTCGTCACCTGTTATAACACGTTTTAGTAGTTCTGCATCGTTATTAACTTCATTTACCGACTCCTGAGCAACTTCCATTCGCCGCTGTTTTTGTTCGAAATTCAACAATTTTGGAACGAATTTTGCTGCCACACGTTTCATACCCAAAACATCCGAAAAAATTTGATGGCATGAGCCAACTGATATGCCAACATCATCAGCGACTTCTCTGATTGTGATTCGGCTATCGTTCATAACCATTTCTTTCACTTTTTTCACGTTTTCATCAGTTGTTGATGTGCTTGGGCGTCCGGGTCGTTCGTCATCTTCAACGTTTTCGCGGCCATCTTGGAAACGCTTATACCACTCGTAAATCCTTGCTTTACTCATAGCAGACTCACCATATGCCTTTGTTAACATTTTACAAACTTCACTACACTTTATTTCATTTTTTACGCAAAATTTAATGCAGGTTCTTTGATCCAATTTTTTTCACTAACGAAAATCGCCGAGCTCGAAAAACACGTCTCACGTTAGCGGCTGCCACTTAAAAAGTAAACAATGAATATTGCTGAAAATTTTATCGTACTTCAGGGGCATGTGTACCAACATAATAAAAAAACTCTCTCTCCAAACTCTCTCTCCAAACCAGCGAAATTTAAAAATTCTCCTTACTTTTTGAACACACCTGAACTAAGCGGAACAATAACATCGCAAAGACTCGCAGATCAAAAACGGCACATTATATCTAAAGAGAAACTATCACAAGTCGAAATAGAAAATTTAAAATCTCAAGTGGCGAACGAATTATGTGCAGAAGAAACTCAACAACAACAAAACTATACTGACGTAAGACAAGCATTTCGTTACAGCTCTATCGTTGAACCGAATGTCAATAACAGAGAAAATGAACCAAATGCAATTGTTAATGCTGAAGAACCTGACGATCTCCATCTTACAGCTCCGTGTAATATTACTGATGATGAGGAAGCCGTACACCTACAAACAAAACTCCAAGAAAACATATTACGCTGGAAAAATAGTACAATTGCAGACAGAAACATACTTCCAAAACTTCTAATATCACCTAAAACAGATAGACTTATCGAAAAAATCAACACGCAAGTCTTGCCACAATTATGTAACACCATAACACCATTGGAAGACTTACACATAATAATTTATGCGTCAGCCGTCACTATATTACAACTAAATGAGCAAAAGACGTATAGCGCAGGTGCATATAGACAAAATGAATCAAGAACTAGAGCGAAACATCGGTGGCAAACACGGTTAGGAAATCATGAGCGCAGAGAAAAAAGTAAAATTTTATTTTTGACTTATCGTAAAAGACAGAAAAGTAAAAGTATATAATTATAACAAAAATACTTGGTAATATTATTAAGTATCCACTTTAACAGAAAATAAAATCGAAAATTTAAGAAAAAAACCTTGGTAGACTAACACAGTACGCCGAAGGAACCAGGCCCACAAAAATATTAAAACATGTCAGCAAACTCCTACGAAATAATAATCCCACAACATCTGAAATTATAGACACTCTTAAACAGAAGCTAGCCGTATATGCAGCAAGGCTGCAAACAGTACGACAGTATGCCTATGCAAGAAGAGTATAAAGTCACATTTAATGAAGTAAAGGAAGCTGTAAAAAACACCCACAATTGGAAAACACCAGGAACCGACAAAATAGCAAATTTCTGGTACAAAGCCTCCTCTAACCAAAAACTAACGGACCTAATAAATAAACCAACTCATAGAGCAACCTGAAAAAACACCTAGGTTCTTGACAGAAGGAATCACATACATCAAGCCAAAAAATAATCAGACAAACAACCCAGCTAACTATCGTCCTATAGCATGCCTACAAACTTTATACAAAATCATAACATCAGTAACATGCAAAAAAATATATGACCACCTAACCGCATACAATTTCATTACAAATAAACAAAAAGGCTGCAAGTAAGGAAGCTTCGGCTGCAAAGAACAGCTAATTATTGATGAGGTGGTTACGCAACAAGCATATAAGGAAACATGAAATGTTCATACATGCTACATAGATTATAAAAAAGCCTTCGATAGTGTACCACACTCGTGGCTAATTGAAACGATGAAAATATACAAAATCCAATATATATTATATAAATATATTTGGCGTTGGGTATGTACAGAAAAAATGACAATTGGAGAAGATGCACTAGATAGCATGGAAGAAAACGAAATACCTGGGATTCCACCAAAGAATAAAATTTGATCACACTAAGATCAAAATAGAGCAAACTCAATATATAAAAAGACTTAGAAATATTGTATGAGATTGGGCTCGTTGGGCCAGATGAATGATGATTATGATGATGAGTATGTTGATTCACGAGTCGATGGATCCAAAATGAATATGATTAGATTCAAAATGATCTTTATATGTTCACAAAAGAAAAAGTTCTCACTTTATGATTTCACAAAAAAAAGAAGAAGTTCAACCCTTATAAGTTCACACAAAAAGCAAGAGATCTTTATTTTATAAAGAATATATGTTAACTGTTGTGCTGATATAAAGGGAATGAATAAAGAATATTTTATGCTTACACAAATTGGTATATATATAAAAAAAGAGAGAAAAAATAGCTGCACAAAATTAGAGAGAGAGGAGAAACGAGAGCAGGAGAGTAATCGGCATTGCGCGAGATGACACTTCACCGACCAACTCTGGTTGAAACGTGTACATCCTCCCCCCTCGCAAAAAAAGAGAAACAATTTAATAATGGAAGGATCTGACCACAGCTAACATGGCTTCAACAAGCCGCCGGTCCGCACGGGGAAGCTGATGGTCTTCATTGTAGTTAAATCGGACCCTATCATCGTAAAGTTGCACTTGGTTCATGGAATATCGAACCAAGGCCCGGTTGTGTTCACTACGGCAACTGCGCACACTCTTAATGCTGCGGATACTGCGTGGTGGACTTACGTCCCACATTTCGTCTCGGTCATAGGTTGGTTCATAATCGGCATCACGACCGGTAGCACGACGATTCCTCGGGGGTTGGCGGCGGTTCATTGGATGGTAACTCTCTCTGCCTCTCTGGTCTCTGACTCGTCTGTTATGATTGCGTCTCCCTTGATGCTGCTGATTATTGTTCATCGTCCGCCGCGGTTCTTGTTTTCTTGGTTTCGGCGGACTTCCCTCGAGTCACCTCTTGTCGGTTGTGACCTTGTGTGAGGTGCTGCTACCCGTGGGTGAGTGCCTGGGTGCAGCAGCGTGCTGTGGAAACCCGAGCATATGGAGCATCGATTGTGTGAGCCACAAGCATGCGTGAGATGAGTTCTAGCTAAACAATTTAAGCAATAACGGTGCCGGCGTACCATATCAAGTCGGGTTTGATGGTCCATGTTTAGGAATACCGGACAAAACCGCAATGGGTGATTCCGGTCGCAGATTTTGCACTGGTGCACTTCCGGGTTCGGGCCGTCCTCGTATCTAAATAAACGAAAAAGATCAAGATGAAAGATGATATTTGATAGCGGACGTGGTAACAGAAGAATTCATTGTAGTAGCAATTAATTATTATTTTTTTTTAAGAGAGAGAGTAATGATGTATAGGAAATTGATATCTTAATCATAATTGTAAAGAAGGCATAATTTTGTAATTGGGCGAATAATGTTGCCAGTTTGGGTACGTAATTGCACTGTTATTACGTGACCATCTTGACTTAGTATAAGGTTTGTTACGCGGCCTAATTTCCATTCGTGTGGAGGCAAATTGTCTTCGATGATCGCTAGAAGATCATTTTCCTTCAAGTTTGGCGTTGCTGTTTTCCATTTAGTGCGTTTATGCAGATGTAATAGATAATCGGTTTTCCATTGAATTGCAAACTTATGATAAATTGCCTTTAATTTTTCCCATCGATTTAAAACTGATAAATTTTGTGTAGTGGGCTCAGGGATAGCCATTAGTGGAGCGCCTTGTAAAAAATGTCTAGGAGTGAGGGCTCTTAGATCATTGGGATTTTCGGATAATGGAGAAATGGGTCTTGAGTTAAGAACACCTTCAATTCGAGCTAGTAATGTGGTAAACTCTTCAAATGTATATTTTGTATTGATAGCGACTCGTTTGAAATGATATTTGAAACTTTTCACTGCCGATTCCCATATACCTCCCATATGTGGTGCATGAGGTGGGATGAACGACTATTCAAATCCGTGAGTGATATATTTTTGCCCAATATTTTCTGAACCTGATTTTAAAAAACACATTTCTTTTCGGTATGCCTTACTTGCACCTACGAAGTTTTTGCCATTGTCGCTTACTATTTTTTGTGGTAGACCTCGTCTAGCCACTAATCTTGTAAATGTAGCTTGAAAAGCTGTGGTTGATAAATTGGAACATGCTTCTAAGTGTATCGCTTTAGTAGAAAAACAAACAAATATACATCCGTAACCCTTTTGGTAGGGTGCCTTACGTAACGTTGAAGATTTAATGTGAAATGGGCCTGCAAAATCAACTCCTGTTGTCTGAAAAGGTGGTGTAAGTTCACATCGTTGTGCAGGTAATGGAGCCATTATCTGTTGACATGCTCTTTTTTTAATAATAGTACATATCTTGCATTGATGTATAATCTTTTTTACTTTTCGTTTTAATTTGTCGATGTAGAATTCTGTTTGAACCATACGACACATAAGCTGACATTCAGCATGATTTAGGAAATTATGTATATGAGATAGATAAAGAAGACTTAGATGCGATCGGCCTGGCAGAATGATAGGGTATCTTTATGAGTATGATATAGTAGATTCAGTGAGTCGTCCATTGACTCGGAAGACTCCTTTTCCATCGATAAAGGGGTTTAAATTTGAAAGAATGGACTTGGTAGGAAGAGAGTTCTTAGTTTTAAGTATATTGTACCCATTTTCATAGTAAAGTTGTTGAGTGAGTTGAATAAGGCGATATTTTGCAAATGAAATTTCGTTATATGTTAATGGCGAGATTGTAGTGTATTGGATCTGAGAGTTTTTGCGAGAGTGAGCAAGGGATTGCCCATTATTTTGTTTAATTCAATTTTGAATATTGCTAATGAACTTGAATATATATGCAATCACACGTAGGGTTCGTGTGTATGAGGAAAAGCGATTAATTATTAAATTTTCGTTTATTTTATATGTGTTTAGAGTAATTATGGGCTTAATTTCAAGGAGCGTTGGGATATGAGTCCGCTCCTGTTTGGGCCACTGGTCTTGGGTAAGAGTTAACCAGTTAGGGCCGTTCCACCATAGTGATTTGTTAAGTAATTCGTGAGAACGAGAGGCTCGTATACCAAGATCAGCGGGATTATCTTGCGAAGGAATATATCGCCAACTAGCATTCGGAACTAATTCCCATATATTAGCAGTACGATTTGCAACGTAAGTTTTCCACGTGTTGGGTGGTTTCGCTAACCAATCTAGGACAATTTTAGAATCTGTCCATAACATTATATTTGTAAAGTTAAAGTCAAGAGATGTTGTTATATATTTGATCAATTTCGCTAATAAAACTGCTCCACATAATTCTAGTCTGGGTAAACTGACTGGTTTGATCGGAGCTACCTTTGTTTTCGCCATGAGTAGATTACAATTAACGCAGTTTGAGGCGTCCATGATGCGAACATATATGACTCCACAGAAAGCTTGTTGTGAAGCGTCGCAAAATCCATTAAGCTCAATAGTATTTTGTCGAGTATACATTAACCACCGAGGTATAGTAATTTGAGATATAGTTGAGAACTCTTTGAGAATTTTGTACCACTCTGTAACATTAGTTGGGCTGATTTCATCGTCCCAATCTTTACTTTCTAACCATAAGCGTTGCATTAAGATTTTGGCTTGGATAATGAATGGGCTGAGCCATCCAATTGGATCAAATAAGCGTGCTATTACGGAGAGCACCATTCGTTTCATGATCTTATTGGGCATTGAAATTTCTTTCCACTGATATGAGAAAGTATCGGTAAAGGCATTCCATTGCATACCAGGTGTCTTTGTATTACTGGTATCGAAAAATTGCAAGAAATCAGTGTCATATAAATCATCGGGCGATATATAAGATAACAGCTCGTTATGGTTTGCCTTTTTTAGAGGGAAACCAGCAGATTGTAGGGTTTGTTTAGTTTCCCGCAATGCATCAACAGCTTCATGGATCGAAAATCCCCCCGAGAATATATCGTCTACATATGTCTCATTTCTTAATATGTGTGATGCAATGGGGTACGAAGTTTCGGAATCTTCGGCTAATTGTCGTAATGTTCGAATAGCCAAATAAGAAGCACAGTTCACTCCAAATGTTACCGTTTTGAGTTGGTAATCTTCAATAGTGTTTTGGGTTCGATTGAGGAACACAATTTTTTGAAAGGGTCTATCTTCCTTTGCAACGAGAATTTGTCGATACATTTTTTGTATATCGCCATTGAATACGTAAGGATATTTTCGCCAATTAAGTAATATAGTAAGTATGTCCGCTTGTAGAACCGGACCTTTGTATAATATATCGTTTAGGGAATAACCAGAATTGCATGGTTTTGATGCATTGAATACTACTCGTATTTTAATAGATTTATTTTCGGGTTTGATGACCGCATGGTGTGGTAGATAGAAAGATCGATATGTTTCTTTATCACTAACCTCATCGCTTGAGGTTCTCTCCATATGATTGAGAGATATGTACTCGTTTAGTACTGATATACATTCATGATGTAGTTCGGGTTTAGAACTGAGGGATGGTTCTAAATGAGTATACTGACGTAGCGCATTAAGGCGGGATGATCCTAGGTACACACTATTCGGAAACTCTTCTCTAAAGTGTAATTTTACTACGTATCGGCCGTCGGGCATGCGAAACGTGGTCTCGTTATATAGTTTTTCACAAAATGCATCAACCGGTGATGCTCCGCGTGACTCAGGAATTTCTTCTTGTTCCCAGAACCTTTTGAGTTGATCGTTTAAGATTTGATTTTCATTTTCTACCACTGTGACTGAAAGAGAAATTGATCCATAATTCGTTACGGGTCCACTTAAGATCCAACCATATATGGTGTTTTGGGCCTTGAGAGAGCCGCAAATATTTTTTTTAATACCGTCTAGTAATAAATACCACTAATATACCTACTACCCACTAATATATCGACTTGAGATGTTTGATGCCAATTATGTGCCTATGAAATTTGAGCTAGGTATTGGCAACGTTAAGTTAGGATTTAAACTCATGTCGTTAAGGGATTGATTTTGTATTTTTTCGCTTTTTTTTAAAAATTTCACCTTTGTTTCTACAACAACATCCATACATGCGTTGTATTTCCCGCACGTGGATTCTTTGAATGCATTGCTAACTTGTGATGAAATCATCAAACTTCAGAATGCGGACTTGAGTGCGGTGAACTCTTCATCTACAGTGGCAATCCACATTTCTAACCTCGTCTCAGTATATTCATCCAGTTGATAACTTTGTAGTCTATTGCATGTGATCATTACTTGATCTGTATCATGTAAATTTTGAAATTGAATACTAGACCATTCGGACGGAGGAGTTTGTTCACCCGTTGCCATTTTTTTTTAATTTCTAAATTTTATATGAATTCAATAAAGATGTGCCCACTGTATTGTTACAATCAATTAGCAATGTTACGTGTTTGTTTATGTGTATGTGTATAATAGTATTCTTTGCGTTGACAATGTTAGTCAATATGAACGTTTGACGAAATATGTATAAGGAATTCACCTTACAGTTATTTATCGTTTAAAAGAACAAAAGAAAAACCAAGATTGGCCTTGATGTTAATATGCGTAATAGATGTACCTTTGGTACTTGCAACAAAGACACAAATTTATTGCGTATAAATTTTTGATATACATTAAAGATTTACCGTTATATAAAAAAATTTTGGTAATCTTTCGTTAGAGATATGTAAATGATATAAGTAATTTGAAAACTGAAAACTTACTCGTTCTCCATATAAATACCGTATGTAAATAATAAATATGTAGATAAAATGTGGGGATCCGATGTGTCCCAATTGTGCTTGCTTGATTCGAGATAATTTAAGATGATCCGAGATGATTCAAGAAAATTCGGCTCGATGGACCAAATGTATGAGATTGGGCTCGTTAAAAATCGCATCTAAACTCCCGAAACATGTTCAAAGCAATTAAAACTTATACTATACCCATACTTACGTACTCTTTCGGGGACACCACAAACTATATATATTCTTGATCAAGATCAAAAGCTGAATCAATTTAAACAATGTCCGTCCGCGAGTCCATGTGTTTGACTGTTCCTGACACTCTCACGGCCGTAATTTTTGAGATATCGAGCTGAAATTTGATACACATATGTTAGGCAGGTTGTAATTAAAATCGGGCAATATCGGTTAAAAAAATTTCAGAACCTAGAGAAGGGCATAGACAACGTTTCATCCCGCGAGATAACCGAATTCCACGCGGGTGAAACCGCGGGCAACAGCTAGTACAACATAAAACAAAATGATGTGCTATACTATAAATATGTGCTAGAACCAGTCGTTGAAAACGATACATACAAAATATATTGGGACAGAACTATATTAACTGACTCAACAATCTCATATAACAGACCAGATATAACAATAATCAACAAAATAAGCAAAACAACATACTTTATAGATTTCAGTGTACCCAACGACAAGAAATATATTGAAAAGCTAACAAAATATGAAGAACTGGCAATAGAAATAAAACGAATATGGAAACAAGAAAGAGTCGTAATCATATCATTAATAATATCCGCCACAGGAATTATCCATAAGAACTTCACAGCAGGTCTCAAAATGATAAACATAGAAGAAAAACCACACCACCCCATGCAGAAAGCTCTCATATTAAAAACCTGTAACATAGTCCGAAGATTTCTAAATCAATAACAAAATACCTGGATAAATGCAATACTAGTCTAATTAAATAACGTTATTGACTTGCAGCTAGCTGCCTTCAGGTACGGAAAAGGCCCCATGACGAGCAATAGGGAGATCAAAAGATATAAATAATTATAATAATAATAATCCGAAGCTACCAGTAACGCTCGTACTTTTAACGCTAATAATGATCCAAGTGATAATATTTCAAATGAAGAAATTCTTGAAATATATTTCGAAGCTGTTGATGCATTAAAAAAATGCAAAAATAAATAAGACAAATTACGTGTCTTAGGAAATATGCTAAAGTATGTTTTATAATTACTCAAAGTTATGTTTAAGGCTCCATGTTGTGCACTGGAACGCTCAAGGTTTCACCACAAAATTCGATTCGAAAACTACAAAAAATTTATAGACGTAAAATACAGAGATGCTTAAATTTAGTTTAAAAACTACTACTAGTTGGTATAATGACACAACTGAACTATTTGATTAATTGGCATCTTAACAATGATAGAAACGAAAATTGGAATAATTTTTTAAAAAAACTTCTGCAGGGTAATAAAAATTTTTAGAGAGTTGCCAAAGCAATAAAAGGGAAAAAAAGTATATGTTGAACACGTAACGCTGAATGGTTCTATTGTATGTGATAACTCTATCAAAGTAAATATTATTGCTGACACCTTTGAAAAAGCACATAATATTACTACCAATATGAAGTTTACCATGGAGAAAAAAGTTGAAAATTACGCTCTGTTTATTAATTCGGCAACAGCGCCAATAGAATCTGAATTTTTAACAAATAGTAATGAAGTATTTTATTTTACTAATCAATTAGAAAATAAAAAGGCTCCGGGCATTGATGGTATTAAAAGTATTGTTTTAAAAAAAATGCCTCGAATTTTTTTCGACGCACTTACAAAAATCTTTAATTGGTGCCTCGAAAATGGGCATTATCCAAATTTATTTAAAATTAAAAGTTACTCCTGTTTTAAAGAAAGGAAAAAACCAAAATTGCCTGAAAGTTACCGGCCAATAAGCATATTAAGTATATTGGACAAAATTTTTTAAAAAATTAGCTATACCAGATTAAAAGAATTCACTGATTATAGCAATGTTATTTGCCAGGAACAATTTGCATTCAGACCAGAATATTCAACTGTGCAACAAATTAAAAGAATTGTAAATATAATATCTGAAAACAAACGTAAAAAATTAAGCACGGGTGTAATATTTTTAGATATTGAAAAGGCTTTTGATTGTGTCTGGCATGATGCGATTATTTATAAATTAAATAAGTTTGCGTGCCCTTTGTACTTACAAAAAATAATTCGATATTTTCTTACGCAGAGATCATTTATTGTTAATTTAGATAACACTAATTCCACCCCACAAACCATCTCTGCATGATTTCCGCAAGGATCTGTACTTTCACCGCTGATTTTATCTATTTTCACTTCAGATATTAAATTCCCGAGGAAACTTGTAGGAGCATTTTATGCTGATGACACTGTGCTATTAACATCTGGGAAACTATGGAATACTATTGTCAAAAATACGCAAAGGGCTTTAAAATTTGCACAAAAATATTTTGAGAAATGGAAAATCCGTATTAATGATTTAAAAGCTCAAGCAATCATCTTTCCATTCAACAAATCGCCCAAAAGAATTCCTTCTACGCAACTTACCATTGACGGTACATTGCTTCGTATGAAGAATGAAATAAATTATCTTGGAATATTAATGGATCAAAAACTCTCCTTCAAAGAGCATACACGAGGAATTTGAGATAAAGCACTGAAATGCAGGAGGTCAATCCCTCAATACCCCCAATACCCTTTTTTAAACAAGAAGTCAAAACTGAACCTCAAAAACAAGCATTTAATATATAATATGTATATTAGACTTATATTAACATACGGTTGCCCGGCATGGTAACCCCAAAATTCCAAAACGCGTCTTAAAAAGTTACAACTTATTCAGAACAAATACTCAAAATTATATTAAATCTACCAAGAAGATTTCCTACAATTGAACTCCACAAAAGAAGTAATAATAAAATGATTATAGATCTGTTACATTTTATATATGAGTTTTTTCCCTATTTCCTCATTAGTAGCTCTTTCTCATCTGTAAAATTTCAATTGAAATGAACTTTGTGTTGAAATATCACAAGATAAAATTTCACAATTTGTTAAATATGGTATGTGTATATTGTATTGATAGTAAATAAATAAATAATAAAAATAAAAAATAAAAATTTCAAAATGAAACATGTCAGAAAATTCTTTTGTTTTTTGCGGATGTTTGTAACTCCTTAACGGCAAATGCCACACCCACCTTCAATTATAATGATCGATTCGAAATCAATATTTAACCATGTCCGCCTGACCATGTAAATTTGTCCATGTAAATTTGTGCACAAGTTACTTTTTTTGATATATTTCGAGAAAATTTGGTACAAGGACATATATTGGCCCAAAGGGAAACTCTGTTGAAAATAGACCGGATTCGATCACTTTTAGACACAGTTTTACTGTTGATGACGATTTTCCTAATCGTGGTCCACCTCTGTCTAGTGTTTAGGACAGAAGCGAATATTGATCCATAGTAAACAATTTTCGCACACCTTATAGCGTAGGATACCTTTCGGAGTAGGTGCTTAAAGTACTCACAGTGCACGGTGCACGCGTACGCTTCCACACACTATAGGCTTTATCCTTTACTCTCATCAATCGACAGATGTTTTGGTTGAACCAGGGACGTATGTGTGAATCTGCTTTGACGTATTTAGTGGAACATGGGCATCCAACAGAAACCAGACATTAACCAATGAACCAATGAATTTTTCTTTCACTACCCGGTATAAACATAACCTTACTCCAGTTAACTTGGTTTGTTGCACATACAAGTTTGTTTATTATTGAATGCAATAATTTCACTTTGTGCTGACTAATGCCTCCATTTTTATTTTGTGATTAATTAAACATGGAGTTTTTTAAAAGACGGGTTGCCATACCTTTACAATACTATACTATATAGAAAATAAAGCTACTACTAGATATAGTTTTTAAAACAAAAAATGTGAATTAAATATTATTTCTTTTAGAAGGCACATAACATTTATATTTTCAAACATTCCGGCCTGCGTTGAAAGTACTACTTTCAAATATCCAAGAAGAGGGGGCATAACTTCACTACAGGACGTTTTAATATGCCTTTTGCCGTTGTGACTGATACTACTCTTGTTCGTTCGTCCGCTCCATTATGTAATGTTGTTATTCTACCCGTAATGCACTGGGATTGTGATACGTTATCCTCCTTAATCAATACACGTTGAGTCGTATATTATTAAGCTTGGTTTTCCATTTTGGTCGTTGTAGCAACTGAGATATATATTCCGTAGACCATTTTTTCTAAAACTGTTGGACCAGTCTTTGTAGGTATTGCCATTTGTTAATTAAATTTTTATTTGTGTTTAAGAGGTTTTCATCTGGTGAAGTAGTTAGATTCCGCATTACTAGAAAATGACCTGAAGTGAGTGGGTCGAGATCACCATTTCTTCTTAAAAGTCTTGGTTCGCACTATTTGTATATTTGCAGTTTGCAGCTTCTCCCCTTCCATGATCGTATTTGCATGGCCCTGCAAAATCTATGCCCGTATTTATGAATGCACATCCAGGCTATAAACGTTATTGAGGCAGATTACCCATTTGTTGCACATAAGGCTTCGCACGTTGTCGCATACATATAATACATTTATAGATGCACTGCTTTATAGCATATTTTATTGACGGAATCCAATATGTCAACCCAATTAAGTATTGTAACTGTCGGTTACCAGCATGTAAATAGTTTTTATGATAGTATTCGATAATAAGTTTAGTTAGTGGATGTTGTCTGTCTAAAATATTTGGATGTTTTTGTTCGTAATTAACGTTTGAATTCTCAATTCTACCCCCAACTCTAAGTAGTTGAGTCTCATCTAAGAAAGGTGTAAGTGGTGCTAAAACATTCTTTATGGAGATTTCTTTGTTTTTTGCAATCATTCTGATTCCTGCAGAATATGATGTTTTTTGTGCTTTCATTACTAAGATATTACAAGTATTTTGAAGTTCTGACATTGTAAGATAACCTATATTTTTTACTGCTTTAGACTTAGAGTTGTTACAAAATCGTAGAATGTATGATGTTATCCGAATTAATCTTGTTAAGTTGGAGTAACGATGCATTAAATCAGAGTCATCTACAGTTGACACGTGAATTAATTTGTCTGATCGCTCTTCTAAATCGACATTATTTGGAAATTGTGGTAGTTTTGTATTGAATTGTTCTTGCATTAATATCTTTGGTCCATGCCACCATAGTTCATTTTTAATGAGATCTTTAGGCCTCGTGTCGCCAAATTTGCTGGATTCTGCTTAGATTCAATGTATAACCAATGTTGCGCAGGAATGTTACTAATTACATATGAAGTGTGGTTTGCAATAAACGATATCCACTTTCTTGGATGCTCGGATATCCAGGCAAGAACAATTGTCGAATATGTCCAAGCATACGTTGTAACATTAGATAAACTTAATGACTGATAAACCCGTATCAAGACCTTGGTAAGTAAATACGCAGCACATAATTGTAATTGAGATAATGTAATTTGCTTTACTGAAGCAACTCTTGATATTGCTGTTATTAGATTCACCATTTTATGACTATTGCATTTTTGCATTTTGAGATAAACTGCAGCTGCATATGCTAATTCAGAGGCATCAGAGAAGCCGTGTATCTCAACCATTTATTTGCATACCCTAGCCACCTCGGTATATTTAATTGAATTATTGATGATATATTTTTTCGATATTCTAACCATTGATTGTATTGTATTGATTTGGTTTGCCCACCAGCACCAGCACCAGTTCCAATTCCATACACCATTGTTTTATCATAAGACATTTTTGCAATTTCTGCATACATGATTCTGAAACCAATGTGCTTTGTGAACCACTCTCTAGCAATGCTCGGCACGCTTGCAAATTGCCATATATATTACGAACCATTACCTTAGCTGTTGGTAATAGAGTGTATGTTTTTGGTAGTTGCTGTGATGTATTAACACTAATGTAAAAGGCTTTATTGTCTGTTGTTTGCTCGTGCTTGTCGTTGTTAAGTTCATGATTTGCAGGCAGATGCAAATAGAGTGTTATGTTTTTCACCACATTTTTTACATGTTGATGATTTACAATCTGAAACTTTGTGATTCTGTTGAACACAAATATAACACAATATATAACACAAATTTTTCTACTTTATAATCTGTATTCGTTTCTTAACTATCTTATTTTTGAATTTTTCACAATTAAATAAATGATGATCTCTTGAACAAATTGGGTACATTCGTATTGTTGTTGTGAATGATCGCGATAGATTTCGCTTGTGTTGGTCGGTTTTCTGAGCATTTTCAATTTCAAATAACCGTTCAATAACCGGTCTACACTAGTGCCATCAAAATCTGGTGAATTGATTCTTGGCATGCGTAAGTCATTTTGCTCATTGTTAGCGTGTGTGGATGCTGCTGCATTGCGTATACTGTTGTATAAGCGCACCCTTTGTTGATTGATTACTAAGTAGCGCTTGCATAGTTGTTACAAGCTCACTTATTGGCTGCTCAATTATGGTTTCATTGCGAAAAATTTCTGTATTTCGTATGCCAATCGCTTTGATAGCAAGATACTTTTCTTCCACCTCATATTCAGAATCAAAATCTGAATCGATTTAATCGAATCGTTCTCCTATCTGTCCATTTAATTTGTGCGCAAGCTACAGGTCGCATTTATTGAGATATTTTGATGAAATTTGGTACATAAATATGTATTGGCCCAAAAAGGAATCCTTTTGAAAATGGATAGGATCGGACCATTTTTAGAACACCTCCCCATATAAATTCTTTTTTTGATTTCATTAAACAAACAAAAAAAAAATTTTCTGACATGTGTCGTTTTAAAATTTTTAAAAATACGAGTAGCTATAGAATATTAAAATCTTATCCATTTTCAAAAGGGTTTCTTTTGTGTCAATACATGTCCTGTACCAAATTTTATCGAAATATCTCAAAAAATAATGGGACCTCATATAAGAAGGGGGTTTTACAAATTGTTTAATATGGTTTATTTTCAAAAGAGTTCCCCTTTAAGTCAATATATGTCCTCGTACCAAATTTAATCAAAATATCTCAAAAAATGCGACCTGTTGCTTGCGCACAAATTTAGATGGACAGACCGGAGAACAGACGGACATAGTTAAATCGATTCAGATTTTGATTTTGAATTGATCGATATAACTGAAAGTGGGTGTGGCATTTGCCGTTTAGGAATTACAAACATCCGCACAAACTTAATATACCCTTTTCCACAGGGTGTTGCAGGGTGAAAAAATTAAAATAAAATAAATTAATTAAAGTTTTCAATCATGTCACGATATCGCTCCCCATTCACAGTTACCCTTACGCCGTTTTCATTTTCAAAGAAGTAAGGTCCAATAATTCCTTCTGACCAAATTGCACTTTTAATGCATGCAAAGGTCACTGATAAATAATTTGAGGGTTTTCCATTCCCCAGAACCGACAATTCTGTTTATTCACATATTCATTCAAATGAAAATGTGCCTCGTGTGCCATTATGAATTTTTCATGACATCATAAAACATCTTATTGGCATATGTACGGCGGCGTAAATGGTCTTGTGGAAGAAGCTCTTGTGTCAACTGAATCTGAATGAAGCAGGGTATAATAAAAAAAATTTTTTAACGAAAAAAAATTTGAACTAGTACAAAAGATAAAACTTCTAATTTATCAAAGAAAAAAATTAAATTGAATAATATATTAAGTGGAGTAGGGTATTTGATGGTCGGGCTTAACCGACTATAATATTTTCACTTGTTTTTATTTTTTTTAAAGAATGCACTAATATGATTAAAAAACTCGAACAGTGCATTGGGAAAAAAAGAGGGGAAAAAAAGAATATATAAATAAATAACTTAATTACTGAATCAATCTAATTACAATTACACTAAACAACGGAAAAACCTCTTTTTTAAACTTATTAAAATTTGTTATGAACTTGATGTTTCTAGTTGAAGCATTCCACAATTTCATGCTTAGGTACAATTAAATTATTAGTACGTATTGATTTTGCAAATAAAATTTTTTCATACAAATAACGTGGAGTTTCAGAATAAATCAATCGTAATAAGAACAGGTTTCTAACATCAAAAAATTAACTTAAGCATAATGCCAAAATCTTTATAGAGTACGCCGAGATACTGTCATATTTTCTCTTATTATATATATATCTTGCACATTTATTAAGGGCAGTCTGAAATTTCTACAACTAGCGTTCTAATCAATTTTAATTTAGTGTCTGTAGGCACAAAGGACGATGAAACCCATGATCTTCTCAATATACCATGAATACGCATTACACTTTGATTAACATGATCTTTGGCACTCAATTTATTATTAAACTTGAAACCAAGATTCGACGTCACATTAGCATACTCTATAGCATTATTGGCCATCAAAATGCTTGGTAGTGTATCAAAATCAGAAGGTGCAATAGCCATAGCATTATTTTAACAGAATTTAATTTAAAATTATTTTTATTAGCCCATACAGTAATTCTATATAAATCTTCATTTATTCGTTGAGAAAAATCCTCAACTAAGCCAATAGGTCGAGAAAAATATATTTGTGCATCATAGGCATATAAATTAATGCTACCACTACTACAATATTTATCAATATCATTAATGAAAATACTAAAAATAACAGGTCCCAGTAAGGAATCTTGAGAAACACCAGAAACAAGCCTGAAAGCAAATCACCAACCTTAACACGTTGATACCTGTTGGAAAGATAGGACTTCATAAGCTTGATAGCGTTGCTACCACATTCAAAATAATGTTTGAGTTTATCAAGTAATAGATTATGACAAACGGCGTCAAAAGCCTTAGAAAAATCTATAATAACTAATATCGTCAAGTAACCATTATCTTAAGCTGGATGAATGTCCTCCATAACTTTAAGCATGGCAGTGTTACAACTATGGCCGGACTTATAACCTAATTGATTGGTGAACAATAAATCTTTAGATAATAAATTTTTCATAATTTGATTAGTCATTAGACGCTCCAAAATTTTAGATAAGGCGTGAATGATTGATATAAACAACCATTTGCGCATAAATTTGCAGGAGTGGATTTGGCTGAACTGGTGAAGCGCCTACTGATGAGAACTCGATGAGGGCGATTCCAAACCGGTCTAGGTTCAACCCCTCCAGTCGCCAGATATTAATTTTTCACATTTTTTCAAATATACATCATCACTACCATTGATATTAAGTCCATATGAAAATACTCATCTCAAAAACTTATACATATCATTGCACCACTCCCCAATATAAATCCAAAATAGCTGGATTACATTTATGACCATAGCGGGTTGGCCAAAGATTAATCAGACTAAGCTCAGAGACTGATATCAAATCGCACATCTATTAGCAACTGCGTCATTCAATAACAAATCTATTTTGAAAACCCCCCAAAATATAATATATTTATAATTGATAATAAACTCTTCGAAAGCATTAAAAATGTCATCAACACAGTTATTTCTGTTAGGATTATATACACCTACTATCAAGCACTTTGAACCTTGGCCACTAATTTCCAATCCTAAATATTCAACCACACTATTACAATCAGACTTTAGTACAGTCCTATACTTAAGACCAAGCTTAACATAAAATGCAATGCCACCGCCTCTCATGCCAGAACTATTATCATGACGAATAAGATTATAATTATTTTTGGCATACAACTTTTTTCCAATATCAGATTTTAACCATGTCTCAGTTACCCACATGATATCTACATCAGTTGATGACAATAGAAAACCGAAATGATCAATTTTGACACTAAAGCTTCGTGCTTTTCAATGGCAAAATTGAAAGCCTTTATGGGTATCACTGACTATTTTCATAACTGTTTCAAGACAAATATTATTAGTGCTATTATGTACAGATAATCCTGTTGACGCTATACTAATATCCAATTTTTTTCTTAAATAGATGTAACTTATTAATGTAGGCTGGACAAAAGTTTCTCAATGTGGAGTGATTAACATCAAGACCTAACCTTAATTTCTCATTAGTTTTTAAACAATTTATACATTTCTCAATAGGTAACAAATTGCATTCTTTCGATTTATGATTACCGTGACATTTCACACAAATATCATTACTTTTACAATTTTTAGCAATATGGGTAAAACCTCTACTTTTATAATACAATATAATATCAGCTCCATAATAAACCCTAAATTTTTTCCAACCAATACACAACTTTCCCCCAAAAATAACCTTAGGAAAGGATACTATATCTAATTCAATTAATAAACCCTGCCACCTCTGTTTACATTAAAAGTTCTTAATATCTGTTTAAGTCAGTCAATGCAGTGTGTGTAGCTTGGCTGCATTTTATTCTATATTAACTGCACGCCTGCAATCGATCTAGTGTTCCATACTTATATTTTGTTATATATCTTAGTTTCCGTTTTTCACACTCTCTCTTAATAAATTTGTAAGAACACTTTTCATTTTTCTGTTCATATATCGATTTTACACTGGATTTTATATCGTATAAATAAATTTTAACCCGCGACGGTACGAACCCGACATCTTCTTACGTTTCATTAACCCGTCCTTTCTCGGAATTTAATAGCTCACATATAGGATTGATTGCTGTCGCTATTTCGCTGGTAATAGGATTGTTAAAAACCGAACTCGATTCTTTGCTCTATTAAAGCAGTTATTTGGTTGAAAAATAAGCAGACCCGTTTGGTTGAATCTATTTATTGCAGTCAAAATTCTATTTTTCTTATTTCCGTACAAGCATTTCTATTTATTTACTACACTATTTCAACGCTCAGTATTATTATCATAAATTTTGGTGGTGGCACCGGTTAATTTCTATCCCAATTGTCAGAGTTGGTCTATCCTTTATATACGTACATAATTCATTACTCAAATTCAATTTATTTAACATCAAATGGATTTGATTTAGGATTTTAACATTAAAAGTGATCTTGTTGAAGATTTAAAAAAGGTCTACCTTTTTTATGAAGAAACAAATCTAACAATTAACTCTTTAAAGATCCATAAAACGGAAATGGTCGAATCTTTCGATCGACTAACAGATGCATACCGCGCCCTAAGATTCTCCAAACTCAAAAATATAGATACAAACGAAGTAAAAAATTAGTATTATAGAGTATATCACTCATATTGCCTAGGCATCATTAATAAGTTACTAAGAACATGCACAGCTACCCACAAAATCTCTATTACATCTGTGCCCAAGGTACAATCATTTTCCCCATGTTTCGCAGAACCCTAAATCAGAAGGTCGCACTCAATACCCATCTCCTGGTTATAAAGATAATTTGGTTCCTTTCACCAAACCTAAAGCTGCATCGCAGCATTATCTACTCATGCCGAATTTACCTAAATCAATTACTGGTGATGATAATAACCCTTCCGGCTCCGTCGGCCCTGCTATTATTCAGCAACAGTCATCACTAGCGTTCTGATACCCTTCCGAATCCCTCAGACCCACCTTATTCCCACAACAACCGCCATCAACTCATATTCCTGTTTCATCAAAGGATGACAGGACCCATTTAATTGCAGTTTGCTACGCCCCCAAGAGTATTATTTCAACGCAGCTGCAAATACCCACTCTTTTTAATCTGGATTTTGGTAAAGTAATAGACGAGATAGAACACACTCATATAACTCCTATATCAATAAAGGACAATAATACCCTTAAAGAATATCTTTGTTTAAATCATATGGCTAAAATTACCCATGAAACGAATTACCCTACTTACTATTTACCTCACCATGCTGTTTTAAAACCCCAAAGCACTACTACAAAGTTGCGAGTACTTTTTAATGCCTCACAACCCTCTTCTAACGGAGTGAGTCTTAACGACGTACTCTACCCTGGCCCAGTCTTACAATCGGATTTAACAATCCTAATATTAAGATGGCGACTCTTTTGCTATGTATTTACCGCTGATATTGAGAAAATGTATCGGCAAATAAATGTGCACCGTCCGCACACTCCATTTCAATGAATAATATTTCGTGACTCACCCCATGCGGACCCCCAAGATTATGAATTGCTCAAAGGAGTGCTTCTTCATTAAATCACCTCATATTACAAGTAAGTCATCCATCACAAAAAGACAAGTGCTTTCAGAAATTGCTAGAATATTCGATCCAGCCGGTTGGTTAGCCCCAAAAACCATTGCCAAAATCCTTATGCAGCAAATTGACTGGGATGAGGCTATTAAACCACTAACCCTCATAAAATGACATGATTTTTGCGATGCCTCGGAAAAAGCATTCGCAGTAGCCCTATATGCGTTCCGAAGATACATTTGGTAACGTTCCGCTCATCTCCTTACAGCCAAATCTAAAGTAGCACCCATCAAATCCATTTCTCCGCCAAAACTTGAACTCTGCGAAGCAGAACTAATGGCAAAATTGATCGATACCCTACGATCAGAGTTACACCTAGCTCAAAACCCTTCTTTTCTGTGGACTGATTCCACTATTGTACTTTTATGATTACAAAAACCCCCTGCCATTGGAATGCCTTCGTAGCTAATCGAGTCGCTTCCATTAACGAAAAGGTAGGCAATCATAATTGGTCTCATGTTGAATCACGAGACAACCCAGCTGACTTAGCAACCTGTGGCCTCAGCGCGCAGAAGCTTTCTAACTTAGATTTATGGTGGCATGATCCCCCCTGGCTAAAACTTTCTAGTGATAGTTGGCAACAAAAATCCAAAATTCCAGATACCCATGAAGAATGTAAAAAAGTTAAAGTGCATTTTACTCAAATGGCAGAGGATATACTTGACAGGTTCTCTAATCTACCTCGAGCATTTAGAGTAATCTCATATATATCGTATATCGTTTCATCAACTCAACTCATCCCCTTAAGAAACTTAATTCCCAAACCCTTGGAAAAGGCCCTACAACCTATACCGAAATTGAATTTATGAAAAATTGACTTCTTAGAAATTTCTAGAAGCCATGACAAACATGACCATGGCTATGCAACAACAACACTAATGTATATAAATATTATCAACTTTTGATCTTTTTGATCCGAAAGAGGAATCATTTAAAAATTACAAGGAACGCCTTAAATTACACTTTCAAATTACGAATGTTTTTCAAGACAAAGAGTTATTATTATTACAATACATTGGTACATCTAATTACGCATTATTATCTTTGTAAGCAGCGCCTAAAAACATCAACACGCTAGCATATGATGACATAATATCATTGTTGGAAAACCATTATTGCCCTAAAAAAAATTAATTAGTAGAGCAACATCATTTTTTATGTGAAATTCAAAACGAAAATGTATGTAGAATATGTATGTCGCTATTTTACAAAAACGTTCAATTGATTGCAATTTTGTGTGCAAATGTGGGGAATCAATATCACATATATTTCAAAGAGCACCATTTATAAGAGGCATTCGTGATGGTTATATTAGAGAACAACTTCTACCAAATCCTAAAGATTTTTTTTTTAATTGTAGAGAAAGCAGCTAAAATTGATAATCAAGAAATGTCAAATGGTGCGTTAACATCTTTAGATATTAATTATATTAAACAGAAATTTCCTTCACGAAATACAAAGAAATCTGGCACATCAAAAATTAATTTTCGAGAATTAGGTATTCAGGGATTATGTTTACGTTGTGCACGAAATGATCATTACATAAAGGATTGCAAAATAAATAGAAAGAAGCTCAAATGCCACTACTGCAAGAAAATTGGTCATCTTAAAGAAGTGTGCATTAAAAGTAAATTACGAGTAAATAGACTTACGAGTGAATCGACAGAGGATAGTGCTGAAGAATATGAGTCAAATGACAATAACAGTGTAAGTGCAAATATCGATATTTTTAACAAAAGTGAACTCAATGCAACAGAATCAAAAAAATTTTACGTAGATGTTCTAATCGAAAATAAAAAAACAGACGTTTGAGGTAGACTCTGGTACGGGATTTACAATAATTTCAGAAGCTGATTTCAAAAAGTTAAAATTAAATGTTCCAATTCAAAAAACGAATATCATATTTCGAACTTATACAGGCGAGATGTTTGCACCTATCGGGATGATAATAGTTAATAATAATTCAACAACAACTCTATAACAGATCAAATGTATATTGTACCTGGAAAGCACGCACCGCTGTTAGGTCGTGAATGGATACGACATCTACAAATTAATTTACAAAATATAGACACAGCTTCTACAGCTCAAACTAATTGTACTGTAAACAGAATCAACGATTTGCTCGAGAAATATACAAAAAATTTTCAACCCAAGGTCGGACGTATTCTGAATATAATATGTTCATTAAAAGTACAGAAAAATGCAAGGTCTGTTTTTATAAAAGAGCGAAAAGTACCATTTTCATTACGAGAAAAATTTGAAAAAGAAGTATCGGAATTAGAAGCCAATGGTATTATTACAAAAGTTAACACCAGTAATTGGGATCACCTCTGGTGATAATTCCAAAGCCAGACGGCAATGTGCGCCTTTGTGTCGACTACAAAACAGGAGTAAATCCACACCTGGAACCAGCTCACTACCCTATGAAACGCATTGATGAAAGTTTTAATAGTCTTAAAAATTCAAAATACTTCTGTAAACTTGATTTGTATAAAGCATATTTACATGTAGAAGTAGATGAAGAAAGTGAAAAAATTCAAACGATTTCGACACATAGAAGCACTTATCAAATGAATAGGCTGTCCTTTGGTATCAAAACGGCCCCTAGTGAGTTTAATCGAATCATAGATCAAATACTCCAGGACTTGGAAGATACAGTGTCATATTTCAATAATATCGTAATACATGGTTCTAAATTATATGATTGTAACCAACGATTAATCAAATGTTTAGATAGATTGCAAGTATTTCATCTTCATGTAAATTAAGACAAATGCGACTTTTTTCAAACAAAAATCCATTACCTTGGTTACGATATTAGTTTCAATGAAATTTCAAAATCTCAATTTAAGATAGCATCTGTCGTTGACATGCCTAGCGAAAAGCGTTGATGATGTACGTCGATTTTTGGCATGGTAACATATTATTCACGATTTATGCCAGATGTATCCACTATTACGTATCCGCTACGCAAACTCCTTGAAAAAAATTCAAAGTTTTACTGGTCAACACAGTGTCAAAAGGCATTTCAAAAACTCAAAGAAGAAATAGTCAAGGAAAGAGTACTTGTTCCATACAATGAAAAATTACCGTTAACGCTAGAGTGTGATATCATTAATAGTGAAGAACGACCCATTGCGTTCATATCAAGAGCTTTAACTAAAGCAGAAAAAAATTACAGCCAATTAGATAGAGAAGCGCTGGCCATAATATATGCTGCTGATAAATTTTATATGTATCTATACGGAAGGGAATTTAGTCTAATAACAGATAATCGCCCATTATCAAGAATTTTTCATCAAAACGCTAAAACACCAGCTATGACATCGGGCAGATTACTTCGATACGCATCTTTTCTACAAGGTTTCAATTATAAAATTCAACATCATTCATCGCAAAAAAATAAAAATGTCGATTGCTTATCGAGAGCACCACTTCAAGATGCTTCAATTAACTTTACTATTTTCAATGACAAGGAAATAACATTAATTCAAGAAATAACAGTCAACGAAATATCGACCTTGTCTATTACACCTAAGTAAATTGCGGCACATACTCAAAAAGATCAAGAATTATCAAAATTAAGAGCAGATCACATTAGTGGGAAAGTAGAAAATCCCGAATATTCAATTCAAGGTGGAATTATTTTCAAAAGAGAGCGCGTCGTGATACCGAATAGTCTTCGTGCTGAAATTTTGAAAGAACTACATCATACTCATGTAGGTATTGTGAAAATGATACAACTAGCCAAAAGATAATTTTACTGAAAAGGTATAGACAAAGATATCGAACGTTTGGTAAAATCTAGTGAAGAATGTGCTTTTATTAAGAAAAATCCTCCGAAGGTAGTTAAACACCAATGGGAAGAGCCTATAGAAAACTTTGATCGAGTTCATATTGATTATACAGGACCTTTTCAAAATTGTTATTATTAATCTAAATGGGCAGAAGTAAAAGTCATAAAAGAAGCACCAACATCCGAAAAAACTATTGAAATTTTACAAAATATATTTTTAACACATAGCTATTCTTTGGTAATCGTTTTAGATAATGCTTCAATTTTTCAAAGCTGAAAATTCATTGACTCTGTAAAAGTAATAATATCGTTCAAAAATTCATTGCTCCAGGGCATCCGGTAACTAATGGTTTAGCTGAAAGATACATTCAAACTTTAAAAGCTAAATCTAAAGCGATGGAAAAAGATTCACGATCGATTCAAGTAAAAGTTCAGGAGATATAGAGCTACACCATTAGCAAATAATAAAACTCCAGCTATGTAATACCTTGGTAGGGGGCTACGTACTAAATTAGATGCAATGCGTCCAATCAAAGTTTTAAGTACAAATGAGGAAATGAGGCCACCAGTTCGTCATATAAAAAAGGGAAAAAGGGTCCAAGTGCGATGGTATGAACGAAATAAACAAACATGGAAATTCGGACATGTCGAGACAGTCACATTATCTTGTTAAATTAGATTCAGGATACACTCTCAAACGATACATCAATCAATTATACAAATCAGAAGTTCGAAATAACAAACGCAATCATACAAGTGGACATAGAAAAAAATCTCGTAAGATGGAGATATGGGTAGAGAAACCAAATTTACATTTTTCAAATGGAAATTGTACAAATATTAAACAACCACAGAATATGAATCAAGCAAATGACGAATTTCAAAGATCTACAAGACGACGTCGACCGCCAATGTATCTTAAAGACTTTATCTCTAATTAGGCGGAGAGAATTGATGCGTCATTAAATGATAATTGGCAACCCTGTACGAATATCAATCAGAGATATAATGTTTGGCAACGCGGGTGGTGTTAGTTCTCTTGTTTTTTCTAAAATGTAAAGCGTGCTTGAGTCTTGTAAATAATTCGTTCGTAGAAATAAGAAATATAAAAAAGGAGTTTCATTAAAATCTGTACACAACACTTATGTAATCATCATTCCATGTATACTATATATGGGTTCATTTTACAACAAAATATTGATATACTACTCACCCACACATAACACCTTTTCTAAAACTTATATTTTACATTATATCAAGTGCATTACTAATAAAATATATTTCTAGGAACACAATGCAACAGCAATCATCTCGAGGCACGAATTAAAATAATGATCAACCGACAGGACTAACTAGCGAGGATCAGTCATCTAGTCAGCTCAACTCAACATCACAACCTTTTATATATTTATTTATTTATTTATTTTTACGATTTGCTTTCACCTATACAACAAGGCTTATGCCTTATTATTATAGTATAGGTGTGTATAATATACAATTCAACAGTTGTGCATGTAATTTATAACTTACTATATATTAATATAAACATTTGTATATGAATACAATTCAAATTAATGGCAATTAATGCAATTTTGGGCATTAACGTAAAATGTATAAAACAATATAGAACTCATGAAACTAATGCATGTTATATATAAGTTTGTATGTAAGCATATATTTAAGGTGTATATGTATGTACTGATAAAATACAAGTATATAACTGTGATGAGCTAGTGTTTCTGTCATGATATTAATAGTTATAGTTTGTAATTAGTTGTAAAACAGAGTTAGTTGTTTTTTGAATAGCTTCCGATTACATGTTGTCTGTATATGACCAGGTAAGGCATTCCATAATTTAATGCAATTTATAAAATATTGCCTTTGGGACCAGGAGGAGTAGTGTCTTATTTGGATAATTTTTTTCCCTCTATTACTGATTGCAAAACTCAACACATCATACAGATACGTAGGTTTTTTTGTGTAGATTATCGCATGAAGAAATATTAAGGCCTTCTGTTGCAAAAAATGATCTATGCTTAGACCAAGGAAATGTTGAACATGGTCTGAGATACGTTCCCATCTCTTTAATCCATAAACGTATCGAACAATATTATTTATGGCCACTTTTAGCCGATGCATAGCCACTGAACCGCAAAAACAGAAAGTCTCACATCCGTATAATAAAGTTGGCAGCAGATATGTTTTCGCTAACAACGCTCTAATATGTATGGGAACTACACGCTGCGTTAGCCATAGACCTCTCATTTTTGCATACAATTTAGCTGTGGCATAAGAAATGTGCTTTTCCCAATTTAGCGAATCATCAATCAATATACCTAAAGTTGTGGACACCTTAACCTGTTGAATGGCTTCGTTATTTAGTACAATATTCAGGTTTCGATTGGGAGATAAGCTTCTTTTATTAATTTGCAGAAATTTACACTTGCTGCAATTAAGTGCCAACGTGTTGTTTGATGCCCATGTACTTACAGCTGCCAAATCTTCATTTATTTTAATAATACATTCGGGAATATTTTCATACTTTCCAGCAAAGTACAACTGGACATCGTCAGCATACATATGAACTTTGCAGTGTGTTATACAGCTTGGCAGATCATTTATATAGAGTGAAAACAGAAGAGGCCCCAGTACCGATCCTTGAGGTACTCCCCTGAACGTGTTTAGACTTTCAGATGTATTTTCTTCATGCACTACAACTTGCGATCTTCCAGTTAAATACGAGTGTATTAGTTTTACTGCAGTATTAGAAAATTTAAAGTCACGCCGAAGCTTCATACAGAGTACATTATGGTTTACACTATCAAATGCCTTGGTGAGATCAAGAAGAACCAGGAAAGCTGTATTACCTTCATCCACCTTTACACGTATATCTTCTGTAATTTTAATCAATGCAGATGTACAACTATGTTTAGGGCGAAAGCCCGACTGATGTGTATCAATCAAATTATGTTGCATAAGATAACGATGGATTTGGTTATTAAACAATTTTTCAAATACTTTAGATAAGTATGGTAGAATGGCAATAGGCCGATAATCATCAACCTTCTTCGGCACAGGAATTATTTTTGCCTGTTTCCATTTTATTGGAAATGAACTCGTTGTAATAATAGTGTTTATAATATGCGTGATGTATGATAATATTTTAGGTAATAACATCTTAATAAATTTAGGATGTATATCATCAAGACCAAAAGCATTAGATTTAACGCTAAGACAAGCTTCAAGTACATCTTCTTGGCTAACATTACTTGTACAAAAAAGAATTGTGCTATTATTTTGATCTATTTCATTATTATTATTATGATTATCACAGCGTACATTGCCAATAACGTTGGGTTGAACTGGTATATTTGTGAATTTATAGTTGAGTTCATTAACATCCAGTTCGATTGAACTACCAACTTTTTTACCATTTACCCCTAGGTTTTTTATCATGATCCATAACTCCTTACCCGACTTGGTATTTGTGAATTTATCCGAATAATGTTTTGCTTTTGCTGCTTTAATTTTCGCATTGACATTTCTTCTGATTTGTTTGTATTGAGTATATAATGCATTCATTCTGTATCTCTTCCATCGCTTATAAACTTCATTCCGTTGTAATATTAATGCTTTTATTTCATCGTTAAACCAATGTGTATTGCGCTTTACAGGGACTATATACTTTACTGGGACATATTGATTAAAAAGATAATTTATTTTGTCATCAAAAAATTGCAATTTTTCATCAACATAAGGCAAATAATGTATGATATCCCACGATATTACTTCCACTGCAGTACAAAGTCTAGTGTTATTAA
Organism: Crataerina pallida; assembly: GCA_949710015.1. Lineage (NCBI taxonomy): Eukaryota > Metazoa > Arthropoda > Insecta > Diptera > Hippoboscidae > Crataerina > Crataerina pallida. Next base: position 15,619,531 of record OX453289.1, read on the forward strand.
TACTTGCATAATCTCTATAACAAATGCTAGTGTGCTGATGAACATATTCAAAATTATACGTAAGCATTATTAGATCATGTTTAGAGAACATTGGGGCTGACAACTGTTCATATAACAGGACCTTTGTGGATTCGCATACAATAAAGAGATCAAGGAGTGTTTGAGTTGACTGTGTAAAGTGCGTCGGAATTATGGTATTTACAATATGCAAATCAAGTGCTACCATATCATCTGCAAAAGTATTTTCTGATAAAATGTCACAGTTAAAATCACCAGCAAGAACCAAGTCGGTATAATGGGGTGTTAAATTTTCAAGTGCTGTTAGAAAAGGACCAAAATCAACTGCTCTATGAGGCCGGTATGTATTACCTATGAGTACTTTAGAAGAGCTGTTATACACTTCAACGAAAATAAATTCAACCTGTGTAGTTGGTTGTGATTTACATACAATTTTGCATTTTAGACTACTTTTAATAAAAATTGCAACACCACCTCCATGAGTAACGCGATCATTACGAAACACTTTGTACCCTTCGATCATAACAGTAGCATCTGGAACGTCCAAATGAAACCAGGTTTCAGAAACGCATATAATATCAATTCCAGAGTCAAACAAGAAACGTAACTCATCCAATTTGTTATTTAAGCTTTGAGCATTTATATGTATGATTTTTAAACCTTGTTTACGATTAGCAAGAATACGTATCATGGTAAATAAACAGATTTGCAAATTTCTCCCTAAATATAACTCATTGTTTGTATACATGAGTTTCTAATTAAAAAAACGAGTTTAACTGCTCGAGTTCAGTTACAGGAATTGCATCATTACTGTCATTTGTTACGATATGGACTATACCTCGTACAACAAATACACGCTTCACTTTGTTTTGTTTTTTGGTCTTGTATGCTGCTTTAAATATGTTGTAATTGTGAGGTGTTAAATTTTCATCAATGTAAAAGCGTGTATCACTGTCTCGTATACCAATTTGTTTTAAACATAATGATGACTTTTGATTTCGTTTTAAATCATTTATATTACGTAATAAGAAGTTGCGGTCAAAAGGTGTGTTAAATTTGACAATTATAGGACTGTCAGATGTATTTGCACTTAAACGATAGATCGATTTAAATTTTGGCACTTGAATTTTTGCCAACTGACATATATTCCATAGAACCTCGTTCAAATTTTCATTTTCATTATATGATATACCGTTTATACGTATATCATTGGCAACTGCAACATTTTCTTGCTTGAGTATACGTGTTTTTAACATTTCTATGTCTCTATTTAGATTTGTAAGCTGAGGTGCCAAAGCTTCTAAATCAGTAACTCTCTTATTTATCTCACTCATGTCTTGTTTCATATTGATAATTTCGGCAGATAATTCGCTCATTTTAGCATTAAACTCATTGAGAATCTTGTTTTCACTCTCTTTTATACGATTGAGAATAAGCTCTTCTTGCTTTTTAAGTCGAGCATCAATGATTGAAATAATGCGTGTAGAATTTTCGCCTGAGAAGAGTTTAGGTGTTTTATGTACAGGTAAGAGTGAGAGTGTAGGCTCGCGAGTACGTTTTGTAGTATCAGTATTAGCATTAGTTGCCATTTCAATCAAGCGAGTAACGTTAGTGTTTATATATATATATTTATGCAGATATATTTTTAAGTGCAATATTCGCTTAATACAATCCCACTACACATTACAAATTATTCATCACCGAACCAAACACCCAGTCCAATAATAGTTCTTTCAGCGCAAACACGATAGCTTTAAAAACCATATATGTTCCAAAAATAAAACACGCTCAAAATATTAGACTTCAACGTGAAACAAATAAAAACCTTGAGAGCAGAAACAAAGCACAACCGCACTCGATGAGAGCAACCACTATATATAAAATGTAAACTTTATTGTATAACTTATGTTACTATTGTAATTTATTATTATATTGCTGTGTACAGCAAGGGGGGCGGCATGTTTAAGGCAGTCGATGCAGTGTGTGTAGCTTGGCTGCATTTTATTCTATATCAACTGCATGCCTGCAATCGATCTAGTGTTCCATCCTTATATTTTGTTATATATCTTAGTTTCCGTTTTTCACACTCTCTCTTAATAAATTTGTAAGAACGTACTCGCCTTCGTTTGTTTTTGTTCTTGAGAAACTGTGGAAAATTAGTTATATTCTTTTTTCGGTTAATAAAAATAATTAATCTGTTTATCTCTACCCTAATTGTTATGAAATATGAAATGTGTATCACCCATAAGTTTACATTCAAAAGTGAAGAATAAAGTCCCTTTTTTTTTCTCTATGCAAATATGTACATATACATGTATATATAAACCGGTGTACATTAAAAAATATTAAACATTTGTGTAATAAAAAAGGGAAACAGACTTAAATAACATAGTTTGAACATACGCTGACACCCTCATCTAATCAATATCTTTAAATTACTTTCTCTTAAACTAAGATTCTGATTACGAAGTTTGTCAACTAATTCTTCATCCGTATAAATAAAACTCATATTCGTAATTTTTATTCTGGGGCAAGGTTTATTAGGTACAATTATGTCATAGAACTAGCTGTAGCTGTCTTAACTGTTTCACGTTCATCAGCATGGCCACAATCAATTACAACAACTCCCTTACTCTTGGACCGCACATTAGATATTTTTAAAGTAGTAGGATCAAAATTTCTATTTAAATCTTTTTTCGTTTTGTCACCATCTTGTTTAAGCTTTAGTTTTATCACAAGTGGTAGATCAGCATTAATTTCAGGAACTTTGACAATATCAGCGTATGTACGCATATTGACTTTTGTTTGATCTTTTAAATTTTACGATAGCTCACTGATAGCAATTTGATGATGATTTTGCAAAAACACTACCGCGTTCCTTATCCATTTTTAAATTGTGTAAAACATCACTGTTTTAATTAGACAATTTTCTTATGGATTCATCTAAGCTTTTGGCATACTTTAATCCATCCTCATATGCACGTTAACACTTAAGCACATTATTTAAACGCTCGCCATATCCATGATGATAAAAAAAAAAAAAAATGGGAGTTATTTAAATCAAGTACAATATTTTTTTTCTATGAAATTTATTTCAAATTTTCTTTTTTTTTACAAATAAATTTGACTATTTTTATGTTTTCTATGATTTAAATGATATTTTTATAATTAATTAGTTAGTTACTATTATATTGTATTCCATAAATGTCCAAAAAAAGCACATTTATAGCCGTTTTCGTTGTACCCGCTTTTTCCATAAAAAAGTTATTTTTTCGAAATACACGGTTTTGTCAGGAACGTATCTCCCGTGTAAAAAGAGGTATGGGTGTATATTGTAACTTCTCCTAGAGTATGACAATTTTAACATCCTCTCATAACTAAATGGTTTTTCAGGTTTGTAATCAATATTTGGTTGTAAAATTTGTAAAATATTAATTAATTAATTTCAAAAAATAAAGTCGCCTTTGATGAAGCTTGAATGCTACAAGTGAAACGTTGGTACACTAAAAAATGTAAAAGAAAAAAGTTTTTAGTTTCTCTAAAAAATAGAGACCTGATTAGCTAAATCAATTAACTGTAAATAGATCAATAAGGTCAACCATAATCATTATTGATATTCACCCCAGTAGCCAGCTGGTTATTAATACATAAAGAATGAACAACATGGAAGGTTTCTTTAAATATATAACTGATAAGTACAACATGCCGATATGATATGGCGAGATATGCCGCCATATAAAAAACTTTTACAAAGAAACAAGAAGACTAATACAACAAAAAGAGGAACTTAAATTTTTTCTTTGTTGTCGGAGTTATGGTATCATACCAAGACATGTTATACACAATACAATAAATGTGAATAAATTTTTCCACAGAAGGAAAATATTATAACAAGTTGATAGAACACGAAGCTTTTTCCACAATAAACTCTTAAACCTCGAAATCACACATACATCAACATAAAAAATACCAAAGACAAACTTGTACATATTAAGAAACAGCTTTTGGATAATTTGGTCGCAGATGATTTGAACTTATTCAGTAATACACAGCAACATAAAAGCAAAACTTTAACGACCAACATTAATTCCAAAAAAAACAAGAAAATTTGAAACACTAAAAAATTGGTTTTTCAAGAAAAATGGGTTTACCTACAATGAAGATTGGTTCATCAACACAACAGATATTAACTTCCCCAAAGATGTAAAATGGCTACTTTGATTGAGGGAGAAATTTGCTTTACCTGTCAATCACAACAATTTCGCACCGATCCAAATCATTGCAGACATAGAACAATGTATACACAACATGGAAGAGAATAAAAAAGAAGAAACCAGGATTAAACTAGCAAATACGATCATTAATTTCAAACGCCATATCCACAACAATGGTGCAAAAAAATTTTTACTAAAGACAGCTGATGATGCAAAAAAGTTCCTAAAATTACATAAAGATATCATAATCACTCAGACAGACAAAGGGAAGAAAACGGTCATCATGTGGAAAGAAACATATAAGAGCAAAATGAAACAATTACTAGAAGATAAAAATACATATAGAAGAAGTAGAGAAGACCTTACCTGCAAACTACACAGGAAAAATAACAATATTGTCACATACTTACACAAACAAAAATATATAGATGACTGGCAGAAAAAAGTTCTTATTTATTCAGCCTCCAACGCTCCTAGAATCTATGGGCTCCTCAAAATTCATAAAACGGATACCCCGTTACGCCCGATTATATCATCCACACAGGTTCCATGTTACAGCTGGTATACCCTCCCCCTTAGGGAAGAGGGTATATTCATTTTGATCATCCGTTTACAACACATCGAAGGAAGCCTCGGAGACCCCACAAACCATATATATTCTTAATCAGCATGAAAAGAGAAATCGTTTGAGACATGTCCGTCCGTGTGTCTGTGTGCCTGTATGTTGTTGACACTCTCACAGTCGTAATTTTTGGGATATCTAATTGAAACTCGGCACACTTATTCTTAGTTTAATTTCGCTGTTCTGTATTGAAATTGGGAAAAATCGGTTATGAGACACGCCCACAATAAACGAAAATCTCAACATACCTCGAAAAAATTGTATCTTTAAAAAATTACATATAGCACAATACTATGCCTATCAAGTTGAAATTTGGTATTAATATATGTGGTATCGTTCTTCAACTCTGTGCTAAAAATGGGCGTGATTGAATAACGCAAACGCCTATAATTAAAAAAAAAACACTATTTGCGTAAGTACATGAAATAGTCATATACATAAATATGGTAATAGGAACTTATTTTTTAGAGGGTATTTAAGCTTCGGTCTTAACCGAACTTCTCTATCTTGTATTTTTTATTTTATTTTATCCTCTTTTACCCTTACTTCTATTATTTTTATTTTAATACATACATTGTTATTGTTATTGTTGTTATTGTACATTGTTATTATGCTTTATTGACATTTATTATTGTCCGCTGATTAACTTACTATTCTTCATTTATTTATGTGTATATTGTAACTTGTCCTAGAGTACGACAATTTTAACATCCTCTCGTAACTAAACGGTTTTTCAGGTTTGTAATCAATATTTGGTTGTAAAATTTTCAAAATATATTTAAAAGAATTTTCATTTCAAAAAATAAAGGCGACCCTAATGAAGCTTGAATCCTACAAGCGAAACGTTGGGACACTAAAGAATGAAAAAAAAAAAGTTTTTAGTTTCACTAAAAAATAGAGACCTGATTAGCTAAATTAATTAACTGTATATAGGTGAAAGGTCATTAAGTTCAAATAAAGTTTTATAAAACATATCTAATGAATATTAATATAATAAAAAGTTTTTACAATTTATTTTATAATCTATACTAATATTATAAAGAGGAAAGATTTGTATTTTTATATTTTTGTATTTTTGTTTTTTTGTAACGAGTAAACTCAAAAACTACTGGACCGATTTCAAAATTATTTTCACTATTAGAAAGCTACATTATCACTGAGTAACATAGGCTATATTTATTGCCAAAAAATGTTGGGGATCCCTGGACATTCCTACCAAGGTGTAAAAAAATTAGTCATGAAATATCTTTCATCGAATACGCTGCGGAAAGTATTGATGTTAAAACAAAAAAATGTTCTACAATATTATAGAACATATCAATATCTACAAAAAACTTTCCGAGACCATATGTCCAACTATTGTACTTATGTCACTAGAGCCCCTTTTTGTACTCACCATTGATAGTAATATTGCCATACAAACATTGCATTCACATGTACCCAGACAATTAAGAAATTAAGTATTCACAATAAGTATTTCACAATATTTAAATAGTATGGAAATCTGACAACGGCATGTGTGGATACCACTCCAGATGCATCACTAGGTTTTGGAGAGGATTTTCGGACCATTTTTTTAATGAATTTGGAATAAAAGAAACATTTATATAGAATTCTAAGAGCATATGTTACGGGTCCCATTCCAGACGCACCACCAGGTTCTGGAGAGGTTTTTTGGCTAATACTGGATTTTTGGATCATTTTTTTTAATGAATTTGGAATAAAAGAAACATTTATATGGAACTCTAAAAACATATATTATGGGTCCCACTCCAAATGCACCACCAGGTTCTGGAGAGGATTTTTGGCCAATACTGGATTTTCGGACCATTTTTTTAATGAATTTGGAATAAAAGACACATTTATATAGAATTCTAAGAGCATATGTTACGGGTCCCATTCCAGACGCACCACCAGGTTCTGGAGAGGTTTTTTGGCTAATACTGGATTTTCGGACCATTTTTTAATGAATTTGGAATAAAAGCAACATTTGTATGGAATTCTAAGAGCATATGCACCACCAGGTTCTGGAGAGGATTTTTGGCCAATACTGGATTTTCGGACCATTTTTTAATGAATTTGGAATAAAAGCAACATTTAACCGGAATTCGGTCAATATCGGTTTAAAAAATTTCAGAACCTAGGGAAGGACATAGGCAACATTTCATCCCGCGAGATAAGCGAATTCCACGCGGGTGAAACCGCGGGCAACAGCTAGTAATTTATAAAAAAAAGAAATCGCAACTGATCACGAGCGAGGTTAACACTATATTAATAAAAGAAAAGATAGTTGAATCCAAATAATTTCACAAAAAGTTGTGCCGCTAGTATGAGTCAATGTAATACTAATGTTCATGGCATCATCATCTGGAGCAGAGTTGACTGATTTCTGAGCATCTCCTGCATCATCGACTGCATTGTTGTAATAAATGTCTGCATATGTTGAACCAATGCTTCAATTGTGTTCTCCAGATTCGCGGTGGCATGATGATATGTTGTAGACGGCTGAGGATCTGCTCTAGTATTGTGGCTTGTACGGAGAATTTGGTATTACGTAGAAGTAGTAGCAGTAGTAGCATTTCTTTCTGCCGAGTGGTGGATCACGTTGTTTAGAAATTGGTGCCGGTTTTATTACCCTTTGCTTAATTTTTTGAAAGATAGGGCTTCCGCGATAGTTGGCCAAGTAATTACCTCCACAGTTACCACATTTTTTTACGTTCGGAACATTGCTTGCGTGACATTCTGCAGATTTGTGTAATCCGCCACATATGACGCACATGGATGGTACCCGACAGTAGGACCTCGTATGACCATATTACTGGCAGTTGTGACACTTTGGTGGGTTTGTTTGTTTATGTGGTGCTTATACAGTGATATTGCGATGAAGGTTGTATCGTAAATTGTAAATGGGGTGCAATTCTACACTTTTTTATTGTCGTACTTGAGCTCTACTCTGAAAAGTGGTTGTGGGATCTTTTCACGATTGTGTATGTTTAATACCGACTTAACCAAATAGTCTTCAGTTTTTAGGACCTCCTTTATGTAGTCTGTTGGCACCAAAATATTAATTCCCCTTATGACAATAACCAGACCTTTTTGCTCTTTAATTGATGTTATTTGATTTAATTGATGTATGTAGTAATTATACCCTGCACCACCCAGTGGAAAAGGGTATATTAAGTTTATGCGGATGTTTGTAACTCCTAAATGGCAAATGATACACCCCCCTTCAAGTAGAGAATCACGACCAACCAAGTGCAGGTCACCGTGGAGTGCGGAAAACTACAAAATGAATAATAAACAGATACCACAGCTAGAACGAGCGGTGCTGTCCAGAAAGCCTTCAGGGAGAGGATAATATACAGGTTTGGCGTACCGAAGTGCTTGATCACAGATAATGACACCCAATTCAGTAGTAAGCAATTTACGCGATTCCTAGATAATTTGGGTGTACGACAACAATTCACTGCGCCATATACACCACAGGAAAACCCCACGGAGCGAGCAAACACAACGCTTAAAACATTGATATCTCAGTATGTGGATAGTGACCAATGTACATGGGACGAGCTCCTCCCAGAATTGACTCTAGCAATGAACACATACAACAGCTTATACACCAGCGCTTGTTACACAAGGCAGGGAACAACGATTACCAAAGGTACTGTATGACGAGGTTACAATGGGTACTGGAAATAATGCGGAAACACCCGAACAACGAGCCAGCAAACTGCAGGACGTATTTAAATTCGTGCGGAATAATATCCAGAAGGCCAGCCAAGAACAAGCACGGCATTATAACCTAAGCCACCGTGAATATACCCCTAAGATTGGCAACCGAGTTGTAATCAAAAGCCATGTATTGTCGAGCGCAGCAGAAAATTTCGCCGCTAAGTTGGCAGCAAAGTACGAGGGTCCATACCTAGTCGAGAAGTTCGTATCAGCAGTAATAATCGTAGTCAGTAGTCAAGATCGAAAAATCACCCAGAGGACTCACATCAGCGAGATCAAACCATACCATATACCTGGAAATAACAATGTAAATATAGAAGGGGCTGGAACACCCAAATGATGAAACAATTGGATAACGGTACCCCACAGTAAACATGAACGTAAAATAGCAAAGGAAAAAGGTAAATAATTCTAATATAACGAAATAACGAGTAAATTGTTGATATGAAAATACAGCTCCATATGTTAAGTCAGTTCAATGTTGACACAAAACAAAGATGCTGAAATTAAACAATAAGACAAACAAAGGGATCACCCCAATAATACGTGAATTTTAGTATAATGGTACCGAGTTTTGTTGAAATGAAATAAATAATGGTATCATTATAAAGACAAGACGTCATCAGTACGCAACGTACCCAACAAAACGAAAAAGAAAAAAAAAAAAACAAAGGAACAGTTATAATAGCATCTATATTATTACAATTAACAATAACAGTAAAAGTGATCATCAAGATGATAACGTACCCACGAGGCCAAGTACATTCGACCATCACAACAAACGACCTACAGCGCTTACAACCTGGTAATGAACGATGTCTTAAACCTACCTACACGCAAGGTATTGGTGATCCCGCTTTGTAAGCAAAATCATTGGGTGTTGTTGCTGGCAGTAATTTACGCAATAGATTCAATGCACACTTGGTCAAGGCAAGGCGAAGCGAACTACATCCGGCGCTTCATAGAGATAGAGCTACGTGGACGTTGGGGCCTATCACGCACATTAAACGAACAAGATATGCCATGCATTGAGGTACCAGTTCCACAGCAGGAGAACATAAACGACTGTGGCATATTCGTAATGAAAAATTTGGTATTATTCCTCCAACAGCATAACAAGTGGATCCTACCGCCAGCATGGTGCACACAAGCGGATGCAGGTGCTGGAGCGTCTCCATGCATTAGAGCGGCATCATGAAAAGAGAGCAGAAGAAAGAATTCCAGGGATGTCCGAGGTAATCTACGGGGCAAGGGCCGGTAGCGTAAGAGAGTCTCCCACCTGGGTCAGGGAGCACACGGCGTCGCCACCAAAAAAGAAGATACCCCCAACACAAACTATCACAGCCGACCCCATGTGGGCACAGGAGCAGTCACCACAACGTTGTGACATCATACCACCTACGGAACTTGGCGCGCAACATTGGGCAGAGCCGGTAAAATATAGCACCATAACGTTCGACCAACAAGAACCGCCAATTGATGGCACCATGACAGTTATACCCGAGTATGCTAGCGATGCTATTAGCATACGGCATCCTTATACAATGGGATGAAATAGTTAACACACAAATGTATGAACAACAACAAATAGATAACCAACAACATGTAAACAACAACCAATAAACAACAAACGAACAACGAGTAAGAAATCAAAAACAAACACCAATCAAACAACAACAAACAAACGAACAACCAGTAGTAAATGAAAAACCGGCAACGGCGAGTGTCAGGATGCACGGCCCTCACAAAGCGAATAAATTGGCTAACATTGGCCTAAATGATACAAAATCGATTTTTTTTTATTTTTGTTACAATGAATTTGGTATTCGTTGTTGTGAGGTTCTCTTAGTTAACTGTATAAATTTTTTTTTTGTTTCATAATGGAAAGAATTCATTCTTTATTCTATTAGTTACAAAAACCAATTTTCAACTAATATATGTTATAAAAATAAAAAATATAAAAATAACAAAATGAAACTAAAAAAAAAGTTAAATAAATAATTAAATAAATAAATACCGGCAGCAGCACCAACAACAACAACAACAGCAACCTCTGGAACAACTTAGACTTAAATAAATACAATATAATCAAATAAGACCAAATATATAAATAAAGATTTCAAATGTGAATAATAAAACATTTACAAACAAGAGAGAAGAAAAAAACTTAAGATTAAGCTTACAACTAAAAATTACGCTAAAAGAAACAAAAGGATATTACAGAATCAATTTATTTATAAAAAATAAAAGTAATATGAGTTAAATAAGTAAAACTAAAAGGTTTAAAAAAAAATAAAATAAAAAAAAAATATGAAAAAAAGAATATACATACCTTGCGCACAAATTTTGATGGACAGACAGGAAAACAGGCGGACAGACGGACATGGTTAAATCGATTCAGTTTTTGATTCTGAATCAATCAGTTTTTGATTCTGAATCGATCGGTATAATTGAAGGTAGATGTGGCATTTGCCGTTTAGGAGTTACACAGGGTGGTGCAGGGTATAATTACATTCGCTATTATTGTACATACTTAGAATTAGAGTACACAGTATACAGCTTTATAGAATAGTTGTGATGGGTTAGCAGTCATTTCCTTAATTTATAAAACCCTGTTTAGCATAGAATTCAACTCATTAGTTGATGTGAGGCGGCTCCTGAGACGCCTGAACACATATTCTGCAACTGTCCCGCTTCAAGTAGAATCAGACATCACATATTTGGTAAATATGTGATAAAACCAGAGGAAATCTGGAGCTCTGAGCACAGGAATGTCTTGAGCTACTTTAAAAGCCTACGACTGAGAGCACGGGCTTGCATAATAGACCCAATGGTCGCAGTGCAGATAGCCCATATAAATATAATAATAATAACTCATTAGTTGACAAATACACAACATACATTGATAAACAGCGTAATCAAATAGGGTATTTAAGATTTGATTTAAACCAAGTTTATTTTTTTTAGGATGACATCTTTTGGTCAGCGCAATGTCGTTTGTGTAAAATTCCAAAAAAGGTTTTTAACATGTCGTATACATGCTAATAGTGTAACATCAAGAGTCATCACCTGAAATACGTGCAAAGAAATACGGGTAACGCTATTACGTCACTGGCAAGAATTTTGCATAATACCTAATACCTAATGCCTAAAGGTCCTAAGCAACTTAAGAGAAAAGTTCTTATGGAAGTCGTAAAAAGCATAATACTATCTGCGGCACGTATATGGGCTGATGCCATGAAATTCCAATCTTATCGAAGACTAATTGAACCAGCCTCGCGTATACAGATACAACTAAGCGACTTATAGCATAATTTAAGGAGCTATGGTCGGGCTTCTTTTGGTTTTTAAAAAATACGAGTCGATGTTTTTTTAAGAGTAATTCGAGTGTTTAAATTCAAATAAAAAGTCTGAGTCGATCTAGACATGTCCGTCCGTGAATATGTATATTATTAAAACTTTCACCGTCTCAAAATTTAAGACAATTTAAGAAATTTTCTTCTTTCTGTGGCTAAGTTTTTCTTTAAATTGGATAAAATCGATTACAATTTGGCAAAATTATATTTATCAGCCACAAAAGTTAAGCTAGAAAATTGTTCAAGTAAAAACACTAAATTTGGTTTTAACCAATTCTTAAATACCTACCACATCTGTAAACAAACAGTGGGTGTGGCGGGTATAGGATTACGCCCCCTAATAGTGTATGTAGGACTTCTTAACTTTCATGCCATATTCTGCTTAAAATTGTTTTTTAAATTGTGGGCACGTCTGCTATATGACCACTTTTGAGATATTGAAAAGAAGACTCATCGACTTCGTCCAATTTCAACAGGTATGTACAGAAACTAGAAATTTTGGTGGAAAAATTTCAGCAAAATAGACGATCGTGAGAGTGACAACATCAGATGTGTACAGGGACGGACATGGCTAGATCGATTCAGATTATTATGTTGATCAAGAATATATATACTTTATAGGGTTTCAACTTAGTATACCTGCCATCTTCTGTGGAGGGTGTGCTTTTTAACCTTGTAAGTTGTACCCAGATTAAGGTCTCTCAGTGCATTTATACATGCCTGCACGTATATATTTATTTATTATATAGCGGAGTCAACTGAAATAAGTTTATTCTTTTTTTTTTTTGTACTTTTTATAAAGTTTTATAATTAAGTTTAATCTTTCGTTAGTTTTTATTTTGCTGTCTATAGCATACCTTCCAGTTGAGTGAATTTTTACTACTTTGAGCATTTATGCTGCTGTAATGCCGTGTCTACATGTGGTATGTACTCTATACTCCTGAGTGCGTATGCGTATGTGTGTGTTGTACAATAAATGCTTTGTACTTGAATACATATTACAATAAAAAATCGTTTTCTGGTCAAAAATTTAAATGTTCGATTTTCATGTGTATGAATGTGTGTACGTGTACTTGATTCTTTTTTTATATACATACTTCATAACGATTGTGAGCGTGTGTCTGCCTGCTTACAAATGAAAAGACTGCAAAGTTTTTCAAGAATTTTATTGCATTTCTTATTGTTTTTGTTGTTGTATTTATTCACTCATCTTATTCATACTCTTCTTTCAATTTTTTCATCTTCTTAACAAGATGTTGCCAAACAAATAAAGCGCATGCAGCAGATTCATATAATATATTTGCCGATGTGGTTTTTTTGTATGTTTTTTCTCCATCTGTTCAATACATATTCGTATGTCCCCCGTCCTTCTCGTATATTGCTTACTTTAGGTTAAATTAATAATGAGCATAAATACGAACGAAAATGCTTTAAGGCTAAATATTAGATGTATTGCGTTTGCGTTGATGCATTCCATCAATTAATATATTGTAACTGATTTCAGTTGAATTCTTTTTTAATGTTGCATTTTATTTTTTTATGAAAAATTTATTTATGTCGATTATGGATTTTTAATATTGCAGTAAATATCATCAAGTACATGAATGTTCTAAAATTGCATCGTTTAGTTATACAATTTTTGTACAAATTCAAATATCGCTAATAAAGTATATAATTTAAAAATTGTATGTACTTGTAATTTAACTTCTAGAAAAAAGTACTTAATTATCTTATGTATAATTTGGGATAATTTATTTTAAATTTAAGTACTCATCTAAAATTGAAATAGATAGATAGATATATTTGAGACTTTTTTATAATGTACAGGAAATATGTTTACAATTGAAATTTAAAATAATAAGTGAAAGACTTAAAACTATAACGTATTGTTTTAATATCATTTGGTGTTACAATATCAAATTTTAAGCATGACAAATATTGAAGATTATAAAAATATCGGAAATGTAGAGATACGTACTTGCTCCCGGCACTTGGCATATGTGAGTGTTTAAATTAAATTAAAATTACAGAGTTTTAACTTATAAACTAGACTTAAATACTAAATAAAAGGAAGAGGAAAAATTAAAAAAAGAAATAAAGAGAACTCTTAGCCTCTATGCTTATGTATAGTATATTCAGTGGAGTAAAAAGCGGGTTTTTGTAATAACAGATTTTCAGTGTTAATAAATCTTAAAGGTGACAAATAATTTGTATTTGACCAATCTAGAAATTTCCTGAGGGGATATGCACTCAATTATTAAATTATTTTCATTAAATTCTAGCCTCTCTATGAATTTTTTAAGTAAGTTTAGACCATAAGTTGCAAGAGGGATTATTCTTGCAGATTCGTAAATAAATGCATTGGATAAGCGCTTTGTTTTAGTTTCAAAATTTTTCCCAATACATTGTCTCAAAATCTTGCGTTCAAACACTTCTAAGTCCATCATAACCGTAGGTGACATGGAGAGCCAATACTGGAAAGGCATATAGGAGGATGGGACGAATTGTTGTCTTGTAAATCAATAACTTAGTTTTGATTGGAAGATATGCATTATGAAAAAATCTACCAAGGAACCCTTAATACGCCTTTTTTAGTAGCCTTTTTTAGTAAGTAACGTGCATGTTCATTAAATTTAACTAGATTATTAAAAAAAACACCTAAATATTTGATGCTACGAGTAAAAGAAATTTCAACGCCATTAAGGTTTAGTTTTAATAATTTGCTTTGGGGAACTACAAACTTCTTACATTTACCTGACGCATTTCTTAGGCAGATAGCTTCACACTTCGGCAAATTTATTTTAATTCCCCAGTTATCATAAAAATTTTGAACAGACTGAAGGTGTACTGATACTTTGCGTAGAGCATTAGTAGGAGATTCATCATACGCGTATACTAAGGAATCATCGGAAAATAAAATGCCTGTAGAACCATTAACTTCATAGGGAAAGTCATAAATAAATATGCTATATAAATGTGGAGCTAAAATAGAACCTTGAGGAACTCCACAAGAGATACTGCTAAGGGACGAGGTACAATTATCCCTTTGTACACAAAACTTTCTATCAGAAAAAAAACTATGAAGCAATTTGATCAAAAAAGGACTAAAACCAATCGAAATCATTTTATAAAGAACACCATCATGCTATACTCGGTCAAATGCTTTTTCGATATCAAGTGACACTGCCACTGTGCTTCTTTGTTACCTTAAGTTGCAAACAATATCATTGTGAAATTTCAGTAGAGCGTGCACCGTGGAGTGACCTTTTTTGAACCCGAATTGGTGATATAGGGATTATTTATGTCAAATTCCATTTTTTCACGAATTACTTTTTCAAAGAGTTTACCCAGATTGGAAAGTAGAGAGATCGGACGAACATTAGTTAAAGATCCCGGTTTTTTGCGTATTGGGCATATTTTCGCGACTTTCCATGCTTTAGGAAAATAACCATTGCTTAAACAATTATTAAATATTATATATAGATATTCAAACGCTTAGAGAGAAAATTTTTTTATTAAAAAATTTGATATAAGATCTAGACCAGACGATTTCTTATTGTTTAAACATTTAGAAATATTCATAAGCGCACTTGCACAGGTTAACCATGAGGTTTCCCTCTGCTGGTTCATTCTCGTGAAGTCAAACAAAGGATTTGGAATTTGTCGCAAATACGTTTCTATCGTAGTGTTGACCAAAGAAGAATGTATGTTAGAAGGGCTACCTGTGTAAATTGAACCGAAGTGATCTTTTAAAGAATTTAATTTTTCAACCGGATCAACTATTTAAATTCCGTTAGCATAAAATTCTGTTGCAGACACTTTTTTGTTTTTCCCTATAATACTAAAAATTTTCTTTAAGCGCCGTTGGTCCAGGTTTGATTTTTTCTAGACGCTTATTAAAGTAGTGGGCTTGTTCAATATTAACTTTTTCTTTTATAATAATTTGGATTAATTGAATTTGGTTCCTATTAAAAGTCCTTCTATAAAGTTTCTTGAGGTCCCTTTGCCACTCATATTTTATTTTGAACAACTTTTTAACATTGTCATATACATAATACTTTTTACTGGCTAGGTTAACCTTAGCAGAGTGCGCATCTGAAACTGTCTTAACAGATGAAGCAAAGTTTTCTATACAAGAATCTACCTCACTGTTAAGTAAATTTCTTTTAGAAGGAGAAAAGTGCCGAGAAATTTCTTGATCTAAATCTTTTTAAAAATTTTTTCAGTTAGTATTTTTATATGAAATGAAAAAATTTGGTTGGCAGAGAATAAACCCCAAGTTTGATAAGCTTAAGGATAATTTTAAAGGATAATGATTAGAAAATGAAGGTAAAGATGTTATATTATAATTTGGAAAAGAAAAGTCTATCAGATTTCTACTGACCAAAAAATGATGAAATGAAAAAGACGAAATGAGAAATGAGGGTAATGTATCACAAATTCTAATAAAATTTGAAGAAGATAATTGTAGCCAATTCAAGAGAGCTCTACCGTTCATATTATCTTGCAAATCACCCCAAATAACATTTTTAGCATTTAAATCTCCACCTAAAATTACACCATAATATTTTAAACCAAAGTTGTCAATGATTGACAAATTACCAGATATAGTTGCTGAGTTCGAATTACAAGGACAATATAATGTGCCGAAAAGAATTTTTTTTTGAACAAGGAGAAAAAAATTTCAATGAAAATATTTGGAATCTGTAAACCTGGGATTTTTACTGTAACAAAAGAATAACATTTTTTTATAGCAATGCCGACTCCTAACGGGTTTTCATCTCGTAAAAAAGTATAATTTCCAAGAGATACCCTTTGGCAGCTTTTCAAGTGAGTCTCCTGAAGGAAAGCTACATCTAAGTTATTAAGTCTTCTGCTAAGATCAACAAGTGACCTTACATTAAAAGTGATAATATTTACGTTTCTACGGACCATACACTTGCTTAAGTTCTTCCATTAGACACAAGAACTTGGACTTTGCCTCACTTTTTAGTAACTTTTGATATGTTTTCAGGAAGTTACTAATTTTTTTTCTAAATTAAAGGTTCTTCTTCACAGAAGACTTTAGCAAGAGCCAGAAAATTTTGAATCAAAGGGGATATTTGAGTATTTTTTGGTTCACTTTGTCGAAAGCAGTCCGCAAAACTTTTCTCACTTCTAATAAAATTTTAAGATATGGTATTTCTTTCAATATTATTAGCCGTAAGGACAGTTTTTTTGGCCGAAAGAACAGCATTTTTTTTAATATCTAAATATTTTTTAAAAGCCGGACAACCCCCCTAATTTGCAAGATGGCCATGTGACTTACAATTAACACAATATACGCTTGTTTTTTCTTCATTTAAGAGTTGACATGCGCCCGGGGCATGACTTTTCTCACATTTAACACAACCGAATCCTCTATTACAGTTACGAGAGAAGTGACCCCATTGTTGGCATCGGCAACACTGTATTTCTCTCTGATTTGATCTTGGCGCCTCCCAAGAGACAACTTAGTCAAGGATACATTTTAATTGACACAATTCTATTGGGCACTTATTAGGTAACCTGTTGCCAGAAATAAACTAGTTTCGAAGTTCTTCTTTTTAGAAAATGGGGTCACAAGTTTCGTAACAGATTTAACAGTGTCTGGCAAAAGACTATTAATTTCATTTTTAATGTCATTAATATCGGTTTTGTAACATCAGAACAATCGTTTTACATTTTAATTCTTTAGATGTAAAAGAATAGGAATCAATATTATTTGCTCTCAAAAGTGTTATCATTTCTGAATGAGCACTAGCATCAGATAAATATAACTTACTTTTAAAGCAAGATTTGTTGACCATTTTATAAGTAATCTCCTTAGCCTTTAACTGCTCTCTTAAATGATGAATATTAACATTATAAATGAAAATAGGTGGACAAAAATGGCCCGATAAATCGACTTCAATATATGGGCGCTTCCTTCTAGGAGACGTTTCATTTGAAATGTTCTTAGATTTTTCTTTCACTATATTCCAATCGCCATTTTCGCCATGATCCATATCAATGGATGTAGATACGTTTTCTCTTTCTTGTTCATTTGAAGAGAAAACCGCAGCCATCATAGCCTGATGGAGAGGAATCTTATTAGTATGCATAATCCCTTGGATTTGAGGCGGAGTGTGGGTATCAGTCATCCAAGTTTGTGGAAATGTTCCACATATATTAAAATTTGAAAAAAAAATTCTTTTCTTTTTGTTTGTTTTATTTATTAAAATTTATTTTTGAAAATTTAAAAAGTACGTCTATACTGCTTGATAGCTCAAGGCAAACACCCTAAAATTGAAATAATAAAATACTAATAATTATAACATAACATAAATTCTAGTACTTGAAGACAGATTGTCTTTAATTTAAACAACACTTGATTTTAGTACTCAAGTACTAAGTTATTTGTAAATTTTGGTAATTTATTTTAAAAATTAAATAATTGTGAAATTTTTAAATGAATGGTAATTTTTAGGTTATTGTACTAAAATTGTTAACTTTAGTTAAAAAAATTTAAGTACTGTGATGAGGAAGTTTTTCGTAAAATAAAATTTACATCACACAAATTATCATTAGTACATATTTTCTTTCCCTTTTCTTTCTTTTTAAAATTTTTCTTGAATTGTTTTGCTTAGTTTTCGAAATCTTTGAATTGTTATGCTTAGTTTTTTTTTGAAATCGTTTTTGAATTATTACTATTGTTTTCTTTAAAACCATTATTACATATATGCTTAGTTTAAGTTTTTCTTTGTTATTGCATACATACATAATTGCTTGATGCTTGTTTACCTTTTATTAAGTAACTCTGTCATAGGCATCTCTACACGCTAATACTTAAGATCAGCTGTAACTGGTGAAAACTTGCAACAAAGCTCTTGTAAATGACAAGCAAAAGCTCAGCCACTGGCCTATAAAAAGCTGATCACCGCATAGGAATGTAGCTAGTCTTAAGGCTGACAGGTAGGTAGTCAGATCAAGCGTAGGGAAAATAGGCACGAGAGTGAAATTCCTCTCAAACAAAGCTAGGAATATTTCTTTAGGCAAAGCATAGGCACGAAACTGAAATTCCTCTCTAACACAGCCAGGTATACTAAATCAGGCAAAGCATATGCACGAGAGTGAAATTCCTCTCCAACACAGCTAGGTATACTAAATCAAGCAAAGCATAGGTGCGAGAATAACATTCCTCTCTAACACAGCTAGGTATACTTAATCAAGCAAAGCATAGGTACGAGAGTGAAATTCCTCTCGAAAATAGCTAGGAACATTTCATTAGGCAAGCTAGAACAAATTAAGTCTTTAACAAACAATTTAGGTGACATACGAGTCGACTTAACCCCTCAATCACAAACAAGGCTGAGCTCTTGCAAACTAACCTTAGCTAGTACATACGCAAAAGAATTGTCTGCACCACTTATATTTGAACTTAACAAGACACAACTCACACATCATTACGCCTAGCCAAGACCCAAAACAATACAAAACAAATATAGTTAATTCATTATATTACACAAGGCCTAAAGCAAAGCGCCAAACCTTACTTTGTTATGTACAGTATATTATAATTAGTCATTATCAATAAAATACTGCAAAGGAAAACTGAAATAAATATTCATCTTTTTTTTGCTATATATAAATTTCTTTGTATTGAACTCTGGCTGGCCCTGGGTCTAGCCCAGCACCCTTCGGATTCTTTACAAAGTGGCGCCCGAGCAGGGATAATTATTAAAAAGAAACTAGTACAAAGCGTAAGTGCTCGTGCATAACAAAGGAAGTTTGACATTCAGACTAAAACACGAATGAGGAAAAAAAAAACACTTTGAATATAGATGTAGCTAGTTAAAATTGACAAAATAGGGTTGACAGAAAAAATAAAAATACAAAAAAAAATATATAAAAACAACAACACAGCTAAGAGAATAATAAAATACCGTACAATCTACTGCCAAACAAAAAAAAAAAAAAATGCCACACATTCGCACTAGCTAGATCCGCACACTACGCAAAGAAGAGCTAATAGCCATCATGGTGGATTTTGGCCTATACACGAATGGCACCGTCGATGAGCTACGACGCTGCCTCGCGCAATTCATAACCATGGATCACCAAAATGGAGAAACTAATAGAATCCTGTACTACCAAGAACAATGCAAATCAAAAGCACAAAGTTTACCGCTACCAAGCGAACCAACCAGCAGAGGCCAGTCACCACAATCGAGAGACAAGGTGCAAATAAACAAAGAAGAACTGGCAAATCTAGTAGAAGATATCCAAAGAAAATGACTGATGGCCCAGCAGCAAAGAGCGGAAGAGCAAGAACCTATTAAAGAACCCAGCAAACCAATCAGAAGTGACAAAAGGACACTAATGAGCATTATCCACAAGTGGGATTTTCATTATGATGGGGAACCAGATACCTTCCAGTTCGTGGAAGATGTCGAGGAAATGGCACTCACATATGATATATTCTTGGACGAATTACCAACTGCAATGTCCAAATTTCTAAGAGGAAAAGCGCTGGTGTGGTACCGGAAAAACATTATGCACTGGACCACATGGAGCTTGTTCAGAAGGGACTTTTTCAAGTTTTTCCCCCCTCAAGATATTTCGAAAAAATCAACGACGAAATCCGCTCCCGCACCCAACGGCCTAACGAGTCCTTCCAAGATTACTCCCTTGCGTTACAAGAGTTAATGCGTCACTCAGATATAACCAAGGAAGAGAAACTGTCAAGAATTTACAACAATGCACTGCCGGATTATCGTTGGTATATCCGCAGACGCGATTTTGTATCTCTACCCGAGTTACTTGAATTGGCCGACGACATGAAAAGTATTACACAGGCCCCCAGGTCAAGAACGTCAGGCAACCAAGTCAACTGGAATTCTGGCCCACCAGGTAACAAAATTATAAACCCCAATACCGCCTGTCGTAAATGCGGCAACCAAGGGCATACACATGCATCATGCCAGAGCACAAGCCGTTTATTCTGCTGGGTGTATGATGCAATAGGGGTTAGGACCCGTGACTGTTTTAGACAACAACCAACGACATCACGGGCTGCTCAACAACAACGCCACCAGAACGAGGATGCAGATTACAAACTCAAGAAACCCACTGCAGCTATCTTTCAATGACAACAAGATCTCAGGCGCAGTCCTGATTGGCAACACGCCTATAGACGCTATGGTTGATACGGGTACAACAAACTGCATCATTAATCAATCATTTTTAAGCAGAATGGGCATAACCGGTCGGCGTGAAAGCACAAATTTCAATGTATTAATGGCCGACTGTTCATCAAAAAGAATTAGCGAGATCCTCCATTCCACCGTTAATTTTGAAAATCGCCAGAGAGAGCTGCCATTCTTAATAATTTCAAACGCAATTGAAAAGGTCATACTAGGCATGAAATTTTTGAATACGTTTGACGCTTCATTGACATGTGCAGGTGTAACATTGCAATGTAAAGAACAGTCTCAAAATGCCAGCCGCAGGATCCCAGTCACCCCGTATGAGAATGCCGTCAACATGATCCGTCAGGACGACCACAAGGTAACCAATCTAACCTATTGTCCTATTTTACGATATGTCCAACCAACATGCGAACGCAACTTCATAGTTAAAACTAGTCGACCTAACGATAAACATAACCTAAGACAACCACCAATATCTGCACCAAACGTTTTTACAAAACCTGATGTATCCCACAAACTCTCACCGTATCGTCAATCTATGCTGTACCGTTCTCTACCACCAACAGTGTCCACCAACCAAAACAACAACAAAAATCGCAACGTTATCAAGGTAGTCGAGGTAGAAGGTGATATCCCTGTCCTAACGATCAGCAGTGATACAGTGTGTGATGATGGTGTACCACACATACCAATATCATTACAACAACCGGCCGAACAAATCTATGAGATTGCTACAAAGTTAACCAAAGAAGAAGCTACGCAAACTACCCAGCAGTCATCCAGTCCGGCACATTTATCACGCTTGCTCGACCAGATAAACGAAATAGTCACTCCGACAAATGAATGCCAACCTACACGCACCAAAGTACAAGATGTGGGAGTCCAAACTCAGCCGTGTGACGTCCTCGCAAAGATCAAGCAAGCCAGTATTCAGCCAATCAATACGACTACTCCTCAGCCACTTCGTAAACATACTGCAACACGAATTACATTTAGTCCATTCCAGCCGTGCCGAATAGCAACAATCAAACCTACAGGGTGCCCCAGAAAACGACAACCAAGCCCTCAACCGCCAAGTTCTACAAACACACATTGTAAACGCCATGACCATATACCGGTATTTAATCATCAACAGCCACGACCAATGCTTACATCTAGGCAGTGTAAGCGGACACCAGTGATCGATCACCAACAACCGTCACCGGTGTCTAACCCGTTCCAGCTGTGTCAAACAACAACCGTTAAACCGTGGACACCGCCGGGGTGCTCCAGGAGGCCAAAACCAACTTCTCAACCGCCAAGCGTTCGTACGGGAGTAAAATTCATGTATGAAACAATTGTGCCAGCCGAAGTTCGTATGGAGTTAGAGACACGCCTGCTTGGGGAACATGCTCAATTGCCAACATAATACGAGCAAGGAGGTACTACACGATCCAGGCGCAAACATACCGGGCGACAATAAGAAGAAATGGCGACATCATAATCCATAATGAGGGTTCTACCAAAGAGGGGAGATGGTGTGATGAGGAAGTTTTTCGTAAAATAAAATTTACATCACACAAATTATTATTAGTACATATTTTCTTTTCCCTTTTCTTTCTTTTTAAAATTTTTCTTGAATTGTTTTGCTTAGTTTTCGAAATCTTTGAATTGTTATGCTTAGTTTTTTTTTGAAATCGTTTTTGAATTATTACTATTGTTTTCTTTAAAACCATTATTACATATATGCTTAGTTTAAGTTTTTCTTTGTTATTGCATACATACATAATTGCTTGATGCTTGTTTACCTTTTATTAAGTAACTCTGTCATAGGCATCTCTACACGCTAATACTTAAGATCAGCTGTAACTGGTGAAAACTTGCAACAAAGCTCTTGTAAATGACAAGCAAAAGCTCAGCCACTGGCCTATAAAAAGCTGATCACCGCATAGGAATGTAGCTAGTCTTAAGGCTGACAGGTAGGTAGTCAGATCAAGCGTAGGGAAAATAGGCACGAGAGTGAAATTCCTCTCAAACAGAGCTAGTTATACTAAATCAAGCAAAGCACAGGTACGAGAATAAAATTCCTCTCTAACACAGCTAGGCATACTAAACCAGGCAAACCATAGGTACGAGAGTGAAATTAATCTCGAAAATAGTTAGGAACATTTCATCAGGCAAGCTAGAACAAATTAAGTCCTTAACAAACAATTTAGGTGACATACGAGTCGACTTAACACCTCAATCACAAACAAGGTTTTAACACAGGCTGAGCTCTTGCAAACTAACCTTAGCTAGTACATACGCAAAAGAATCGTTTGCACCACTTACATTTGAACAACAAGACACAACTCACACATCATTACGCCTATTATTACACAAGGCCTAAAGCAAAGCACCAAACCTTTCTTTGTTATGTACAGTATATTATAATTAGTCATTACCAATAAAATACTGCAAAGGAAAACTTCATATTTTTTTTGCTATATATAAATTTCTTTGCATTGAACTCTGGCTGGCCCTGGGCATGCTAGGAGGAACTTAATATGCTTTGCTTCAATAGCGCACATAGCAAAGCTGAGTTGAAGATTTGTTAAAATTTAGATTTTTCAACCATTTCACGGCGTTGTTGCGAAATTTCGCAAGTATATAGGTAAAGAGATGCGGGAAGCAAGGGGTGTTGTGTCCGTGTGAATATTCAAATACATAACCAATTTATTGATAATTTCCTCCGAACCGAAACTGTTGTTGTGTGTTACTGTTGTTGTTTTTTCTGTTCTTTTAAGCAAAGCAAAGGGAATACCACATATTACACATACAATGCAAACGAATGTTCGTCATTAAGGCGCACGCGACTTAAAAACTTTTGAACAATGGTTTTTTACGCACATGTGTGTGTTGTTGTTTTTTCTATTTTTCTCAAAGGGAAAAATTATCATCACACGATCTAAGCATTTGCGTTTTCACCCCACAATCTTATTCGTTTCATCCATTAAACTTCATGGAATACTTTTTTTTTCTTATAATAATTATTAACACGTGAATTACATACACACAATCTTTCTTTTTTTTTACAATCGTTGCTTCTCCTTTTTTTTTTCTTTTCTTAAAAAAATCTACCACATGAACTAAATGAATATGTTTTATTTACTTATCAATTAAAAGAATTTGAACATGAATTTCAAGTAAACTGAAATAACGTTAAGCTACTCTGTAATAGTTATGTCATATGCTATTAATTTAAGTTTATCCCGGATTAGTCATAGAAAATCGTATGTAACAAAAGATCAGATGTAATTGATGCAAGCTCTTTTCAAAGCTCTTATAAACACACAGAAGCTCGGCCACAGGCCTATAAAAAGGCGATCATCGCGAAGCAAGGCAGCTAGTTTTTGATAGCTATTCTGATAGGTAGGTCAAGCAGAGAATTAGGCAATAAGCATTAGGCAAAGCATAGAATTGTATTAGGCAAGTAAATACCAAGGGTAGGATTAGCATAGGAAAATAAAAAGGGTAAGTGCGAGTGATACGTCCTCCTCTACCTCAATACTAGGTAGAGCATAGGGAAAGGTAAAAAGGGTAAGAGCGAGTGATACGTCCTCCTCTACCTCAATAATAGGCAGAGCATAGGGAAAAGTGTAAGCGGTAAGAGCGAGTGATATGTCCTCCTCTACCTCAATAGTAGGCAGAGCATAGAGAAAAGTGAAAGGGGCAAGAGCGAGTGATACGTCCTCCTATACATATATAAGTTGATGCGTCCTTTCCCAATAACAATTCACGCTAGTATAGCCATGCACTCTTCACGCTAGCTTAGACAAACCCAGGGATAAATACTCTTGGAACAAAACTACTAAACACAGAAAAAAAAAGCTATTCGGACAGTATTCTGACAGGTCAAACAGAGAAAAGAAAAACACATACCAACAGCGGTGCAACGTTCAACAGAGGAAAAAAAAAACAACAACAAAACATTTGTCAACTTGCAAAACAAAAAAAAAAATAAATAAAATAGATCAACAGAAAATGCCGCAGATACAATCTGGCTGGATTCGCACACTGCGCAGAGAAGAATTGATGACTGTAATGGCAGACTTTGGTCTGGATACATCCGGTACCTTCGACGAATTACGACGCTCCTTAGCACAATATATAACAACGGACCACAAGAATGAAGAAATAAGTAAAATATTATACTACCAAGAACAATGCGAGGCGAACACAAAATTTATCATTACCAAATGAAATTACCAGAAGGGGTCAGTCACCACAACCAACAGACAAGATGCAAATGAGTAAGAAGGAACTGGCATATCTTATAGAAGAAATCCAGAAAAAGCTAACGTTTGCGCAGCAGCCAAGTATAATTGAACGAGCACCTACAGAGGATCCTAAAAAGGCATTCACAGGTGATGAAAAAGCTGTCATGAGTGTCATCCATAAGTGGGACATCCTCTATGAAGGAGGGACAGATACTTTCCAGTTCATAGAAAATGTCGAGGAAATGGCTCTTACGTACGATGTACCATTGGACGCATTACCAACAGCAATGCCCAAATTCCTGAAAAGTAAGGCTTTGGTGTGGTACCGAAACAATAACAAACACTGGAGCACTTGGAACTCGTTCAAAGAAGACTTCCTGAAGTACTTCCTCCCGGCAAGATTCTTTGAGAACCTCAACGATGAATTTCGCTCCCGTACGCAACGCATGAACGAATCCTTCCAAGACTATTCCCTCGCAGCTGATGCGAAACTCAGTCATGACAAACGAGGAGAAATTAACGAGAATTTACAACAACGCATTGCCAGACTACCGTTGGTACATTCGCAGGAGGGATTTCACCACTCTACCAGAACTGATTGACCTAGCCAACGACATGGAAAGTATCGGACAGACCCCTACGGGAAGAACAGCAAATAGCCAAGTAAACCGAAATCCTGGCCCGCCAGATAATAAAATCCCGAACCCAAATACCGCCTGCCGAAAATGTGGCAACCAGGGGCAGCAATATGCCAGAACTCAAGTCGCCTATTCTGCTGGGTATGTGGTACAATCGGAATCAGGACACGCGATTGCTGTAGACAACAGCCAACGACATCCCTGGCCGCACAACAACAGCGCAGACAAACTCCACAAGAGCGAGGGTGCGGGCTACAACACCAGGAAAACCAACTATTGTGCCCTATATTATCGTGCAGCGACAAGAAGATCTCAGCAGCCAGCATACTAATCAGTGGAACGCCAGTAAAAGACATGATCAATACGGGGACATCGAGTTGCATTATCAGCCAGTCATTCATTACCAGGATGAACATAATCGGTCGACGCGAAAACACCAATCTAAGTGTCCTTATGGCCGACGGCTCTGCAAAAAGGATTAGTGAAACCATGTATTGCCTTGTCCAATTT
Organism: Crataerina pallida; assembly: GCA_949710015.1. Taxonomy (NCBI): domain Eukaryota; kingdom Metazoa; phylum Arthropoda; class Insecta; order Diptera; family Hippoboscidae; genus Crataerina; species Crataerina pallida. The sequence continues at coordinate 15,646,068 of OX453289.1, forward strand.
GGAAACCAGCAAAAGGAACTGACCGTATTCGACGCCTCATTAACATGTGCTGAGACCACCCTACAATGCAAGGAGTGACCACCGGATGCCAACGATAACCCACACGAAAATATTATCAATATGATCCGCCAAAAAAACCACAAGGTAACCAACGTAACTTAGTGTCCCATAATACAGCCAGTTCAAACAACATGTACTTCAACACTTGAAGTGGACCGCACAAGCATTGAACTAGAGACTAATATTTCCGAGAAACGACCAGTTAATGACTCGCCCCGAACGAAAGAAACCGACCTAGATAAGGTTGCGGCAATATCAAATCTCAAGCCACCAGGAAACATACGAGAATTAAGAAGTTTTCTGGGCATCACGTCTTGGTATAGGCGTTTCGTACCAAATTTTGCAGACATCTCACAACCATTGACGGCCTTGCTAAAAAAGGGGATACACTGGAAGTGAACAGACGCCCAACAAACAGCATTCGAGGCGCTGAAAAGGAAATTGCCTGAGGCCCCGGTACTCACATGCCCCGACTTCAGTAAGCCATTTGTCTTACAAACAGACGCCAGCAACGTCGGCCTTGGTGCCGTGTTAATGGCAGAAGGAGAAAAGGTTATAGCCTACGCAAGCAGACACTTAAATAAAGCAGAAAGGAAGTACAGTGTTACCGAACGACAATGTTTAGCTATTGTATGGGGAATCCGGAAAATGCGCCCCTACCTGGAGGGATATAAGTTCACAGTGATCACAGATCATCTATCATTGAAATGGCTAGCCCTACCGGAAGACTAGCTAAATGGGCCCTGGAATTGCAGTAATATAACTATGAGGAAACCTATCGGAAAGGTAAAAGCAACGTAGTCGCGGACACTTTATCCCGACAGCCGGAAGAGATTTGCGCCATTACGACAGATGTCCTTAGCCTCCTCAGCACTGAAAGACCCTGTTCATGGTTACGTAAGCGAAGAGCAGAAGTACAAGCTAACCCAGAAAAATACACTGATTATACTATTACTAATGACCAATTATACCGACACATCCCAACACAGCATAACGGAGCCGAGGGAAACACCTGGATATTATGTGCCCACACCACTTAGAAAACGAGTGCTTGGGGAAAATCATGATGACCCCACAGCAGGTCACCTCGGGATACGGAAGACAACCGCCCGTATCACCGCACTTTATTATTGGACTGGAATGTTCAGAGATATACGTAAGTACGTCCTCCAGTGTGACGTTTGCCAAAGATATAAGGTGAGCCAGCAGCAACCAGCGGGACAAATGTTGACGCAGATACCGGAGGAATCATGGTCAATACTGTGCACCGACTTCATAGGCCCTCTACTCAAATCAACACACGGTAACACTATGGTACTTGTGATGGTAGACAAATTTTCTAAATGGGTCGAATTACACCCCATGAAAAAAGAAACTGCCGACGGAATCATTAAATCCGTGAGGACAAAAATCATTGCACGATTTGGCGTACCCAAAGTTCTGTTATCAGACAATGGTACCCAATTTACCAGTAAAGCACTGCGGCGATATTTAGAGAAGATAGGGGTTAAACATCAAACTACAGCACCTTACGCCCCACACGAGAACCCTACCGAGAGGGTTAATCGCACTTTGAAAACAATGATGGCCCAACTCACGGATAACGATCATCGTAGATGGGACGACAACCTACCCGAGATAACACTTCCAGCATCTCCGATTCCACAAGTCTATCTCCAGCGTACATTTTATACGGACGCGAACCACGCCTACCAGGCACCTTATACAATGAAGTAACCACTGGCACAGGTACACAACCCATTAGCACCAAAGACAAACTCAACGTCCTACACGAAGTATGGGAATGGGTGCGCAACCACTTGGCCAAAGCCTCCAAAGACCAAAACCGGCATTACAATTTGAGAAGACGCTCGTGGAAACCAAAAATTGGGGACCAAGTATTGGTTCGCCAACACCCTCTGTCTAAGGCAAATGAATACTTCGCGGCAAAACTGGCACCAAAATTTATTGGTCCTTTTACTGTAATAGGGTTACTCTCAGCTGTGATCGTAGAAATAGAAAGTTTTGGTCAGCACCGAACGGCCCATGTGAAAGATCTCAAACCATATGTTAAAACTCATTCTGAAGACTCTGAGGGGTTGCCCCGACAACCACGCTAATAACATCTTGTTTTTTTTTTCTCTCCTTCCATGCACAAGAAACTAGTTACTAAATATTAATTTAAAGCCATGAATCCTGAAGTTGAAAAATTGCGGCGCACGAGCAGTCGCTGTAGAGATCAAATAAAAATTAAAATTCAAAGTAAACGTTGTGACAGCGCCTATAAGGTCAACCAATGCAACATCTAGACAAACAATGTCGTTACTCCGCCCTCACTCCGTTCTCAGGTTATCTTCAGCCCACTCTTTCGAAACACCGAGTCACCAGTCCAAGGGGTTCTCCCAAGTCCGTGGAGTGCCAGTTCAGTCAGCACCGACTCCCAAAAAGCTCCGAGGATCACCCAGACCGAACCAGTCAACAGTTCGGCAAACATACGCGGGCAGCGCAGAAGGCCGACACCAGTATGCAGCAATCAGCAGCCTATATGGAATCTGAACCCATACCAGCAGCATCAAGCAGCCACAAAAGCTTGGACACCGCCAGGATGTTCCAGGAGGTAGAAATCTAACCATTTAACGTTAAAGGCACATGGTAGAAACAGTAAACAGTCACCGGTGCTCAGTTACCAACAGCCGAAGCGGACGCTTAGCCCAATCCAGGTACGCCCAGCAACAGCCACGAAGTCATGGGCGCCTCCTGGGTGCTCAAGAAGACATCAACCAGGTCCTAATCTTCCAAATGCCAGGTATACACAGCAAGGCCAAGGTGAGGTCGCACCAAGCAGCGATCACCGAAAACCACCTCCAATGCTCAGCCCATTCCGGCCATGCCGAATTTCCATATCAACACCGAAGACGTCCTCTAATCAGCAACCACAAGACACTAAGGTAGGGGCAATATTCGTGTTCGAAACAGCCGTACCCCCTGAAATACGGGTGCAACTCGAAACATGCCTCCTGAGAGAATATGTGCGCCTGCCAGCTCGTTCACGAGCACAGAGATTTTACACCATTCAGGGGCAGAGATATAAAGCAATAATTAAGAGGAACGAGGAGATCCTGATACGAAGCGAGGATGCCGTCGGAGGAGGGAAGTAGTGTGATGAGGCAATTTCTCAAAGGAAAAAATTACCATCACACGATCTAAGCATTTGCGTTTTTACCCCACAATCTTATTCGTTTCATGCATTAAACTTCATGGAATACTTTTTTTTCTTATAATAATTATTAACACGTGAATTACATACACACAATCTTTCTTTTTTTTTACAATCGTTGCTTCTCCTTTTTTTTTTGCTTTTCTTAAAAAAATCTACCACATGAACTAAATGAATATGTTTTATTTACTTATCAATTAAAAGAATTTGAACATGAATTTCAAGTAAACTGAAATAACGTTAAGCTACTCTGTAATAGTTATGTCATATGCTATTAATTTAAGTTTATCCCGGATTAGTCATAGAAAATCGTATGTAACAAAAGATCAGATGTAATTGATGCAAGCTCTTTTCAAAGCTCTTATAAACACACAGAAGCTCGGCCACAGGCCTATAAAAAGGCGATCATCGCGAAGCAAGGCAGCTAGTTTTTGATAGCTATTCTGATAGGTAGGTCAAGCAGAGAATTAGGCAATAAGCATTAGGCAAAGCATAGAATTGTATTAGGCAAGTAAATACCAAGTGTAGGATTAGCATAGGAAAATAAAAAGGGTAAGTGCGAGTGATGCGTCCTCCTCTACCTCAATAACAGGCAGAGTATAGGGAAAAGCGAAAGGGGCAAGAGCGAGTGATACGTCCTCCTCTACCTCAATACTAGGCAGAGTACAAAGCAAGCAAGAGGGGAAAGAGAGAGTTGATACGTCCTCCTCTACTCTAACATTAGGCAGAGTTATAAAAAAATATAAAGGTACGAAAGAGTGATCCGTCCTCCTCTACCTTAGTGTTAGGAAATCTCACAGAGTTCGAGAGTCGATTTTCCCCCTTTACACAAATTAAAATATTTTCTTTTATCCATTTTATACTCATTTAACGTAGGGGAAAGTTGATGTGTCCTTTCCCAATAACAATTCACGCTAGTATAGCCATGCACTCTTCAGGCTAGCTTAGACAAACCCAGGGATAAATACTCTTGCATCAATTACAAAAAAAAAAAAGACTTTGAATTTGAACCATCGCGCGCACTAGCAATGATATTTGAAACAAGCTCTAGGCATATTCTCTAGCGTAGACAAATCCGTCAAAGCTCACCCAAAAACCATTGTTATTATCCAAGTATAGAGTCCATAAGCTAAGGTACAGATCTTAGGTTTAGTCGTCGCATACACCTTTGTTAATCAGGCTAAGATAACCGTCAAGCTCTTGTATGTATGAAATATTGAATGCAAAGAAAAGAAATTAGTGAATAAATTGTCATCTTTATTTACATTGAAATAAAATATTCTTTGAATCGAACTCTGGACGGCCCTGGGTCTACCCTAGCACCCTTCAGATTCTTTACAATAACCAAAGCAAAGGGAATACCATTGAAAGAATGAATAAATAAATATTGTAATTAATATATGAAAATAAGGCTTTCTTCTATCTTTCTTCATTCGACCTTTCCACTTTTCGACTATTTATACATGTTTTCTTGATGTTTTGTAAATTTTTTTTTTCGAGTTTTTTTTTATTGTATTATGGGGTAGAAAAGTATTGAAAAATCGTTTAAAAAATATATATAAGTAATTAGATAACACAAGTCAGTCTAACAAAACAAGTAACATATTTGTGTGTACGAACATTTGATATTTGTTTATACATTTGCTTGTATGCATTGTATACAATGAAATACGTAAGTGCACCCATCTTGTACCTTGAGATATTGTCGGCAAAATTTAAGAGTATGACATTCCGTCTGTGTATTTAGAAGTCTCTGATTTAGGTTTATCGGAAGAGATAGAAGAAGTGGAATGTGTTGTCCCTGAGAATGAAGATACTGCAGTAGGAAGTAATAAAAACTGATACAATGCTACATTTACATTAAGAGATATTGAGGATAGTTTATGTCATTTTGACGGGTCCGACAAATTAAATTAAACATTAAACAATGGATCGACGACTTCGAGGATAACGTTACTACGGTAGGCTGGAATGATATACAAAAATTTATATATGGCAAACAATTATTAAAAGGTGCTGCCAAATTATTCGTGAGAATCAGTCGGGTATAATTGGATGGAGTTCCCTTAAAAAAGCTGTAATTTCTGAATTTGGCATTCATTTATCTGCTATTCAAGTACATAAAATGTTAAAAAATCGGTCCAAGCGCGTTAATAAAACTTTAAGAGAGTATTTATACTCGTTGATAGAAATAAGCAAAAATATTGATTTAGATAAAGAAAGTCTAATTGAATATTTTGTTGAAGGGATCCCAGACTCTCATCAAAATAAAAGCATATTATACCAAGCGAAAACTATAGTAGAGTTAAAAGAGCAAATCAACACATATGAAAAAATTTGTGGTAAATCAAAATATGAAAACAATTTTATGAAAGACACTTCGGGCGAACACACATTCAAAGAGAAAAAATGTTTTAAATGCGGCAATAAGTCGCATTTAGCTAAAGATTGTAAAGAAAGAGAATTTAAATGTTTTAAGTGTCAAAAACCTGGACACAGAGCTTTTGAATGTAAAGGCAAAGACATTAAGCTAGAGAAAGTAAATTCATTTTTCTTAGACACCAAATCTTTCGAAGCTGGAATGAAGCATGTTAAAATAAAGTTAGGAGAAGTTAACTTCCTAGCTTTGGTTGATAGTGGTTGCAATGTTTCACTAGTTTGTCATTCACTTTATGAAACTTTCAATGGTCGTTGGTTGAGGATAAACGTTGTCTCAAAGGGGCTGGATCAAGCATATTTTATACAATTGGACACATCAATGCTCCTCTGGAAATAAATGGGCAAATTTTAGATTTAAAATTATATGTCGTGCGAGATAAAGACATCAATTAACCAAGCATTTTAGGGTTAAACATACTAAAGTATGTAGATATTGTTATTAAAGAACATACAATACAGTTGTTACCAAAAGTAAACATACAGACAGAACAATTTGTGGATGACGACAGACCGTTGTTGAAGGAATTTAGGGAGTTATGTTTCAATTTGGAAATTGATGACTCATTAGAGCTAGGCCCTGAAAATTTAAGTATTGAACATCAAGACGAAATCAAAAATATAATAAAAACATACAAACCAAACAAACCTTCACAATTTCCAGTAAGCATGAAAATTTTATTAAAAGATGACGTACCAGTAGCACATAGGCCAAGAAGAACCTCTCATGCAGACCAGAAAATAATCGACGAACAAGTAGAGCAATGGTTAGGAGAAAGGATAATTAAACCGAGTACGTCAGAATATTTAGCCTCGGTAGTCCTAGTTCTAAAGAAAGATGGATCTAAACGTCTTTGTTGCTACTTTAGGAAATTGAATACTAAAATAGTCAAAGACAATTTCCCCATGGCATTAATATACGACGTAATAGAAAGGTTACAAGGTGCAAATGTATTTAGTACATTAGATTTGAAAGACGGTTTCTTTCATGTACCAGTACATCCACAATCTACCAAATATACGGCTTTTGTCACACAAAACCGTCAATATGAGTTCCAGTTCGTACCGTTTGGAATCACCAATTCACCCGCAGTGTTCTGCAGATTCATAAGTGTGATTCTCCGGGAACTCATCAAACAAGGCGTTGTAGTTACTTATATGGACGACGTTATAATACCGTCAAAGTATGAAGACGAAGGTTTAAGAGAACTTAAGTCAGTTTTGGACGTAGCAGCCAAAAATGGCATTAGAGTTAGGTGGAAGAAATGCCAATTTCTGCAAAGAAAAGTAAATTTTTTGGGCTATACTATAGAAGTAGGAACTATAAGAATGTCTGAGGAAAAGATAAAAGTAGTACAAAAATACCCATTACTGCATGATGAGAAAAGTATGCAAAGATTTTTAGGTTTAGCAAATTACTTCCGTAAGTTTATAGAAGGGTTCGCATTATTAGCCAAACCACTTTCGGATATGTTGCGTAAATCGGTAAAGTTCCATATTAACGAGGATGTAATAAGCTCATTTTAACTGCTGAAAACTGCATTAGCAAAAACACCAGTGTTAAAATTATATAACCGTAAAGCCATCACCGAAGTTCATACTGACGCTTGTAGGTACGCATACGGTGCCGTGTTGTTGCAAAAAGATGTTGAAGAACAACAATTTCATCCCATTATGTATTTGAGTAGAAAAACCACAATAGTATCATTCCTATGAGTTGAATGTGGTAGCAATCGTTCAAGCATTAAAAACATGGCGTGTGTACCTTTTAGGAATACCGTTTAAAATCGTGACCGATTGCAACGCTTTCACAATGACGATGAACAAAAAAGAAGTGCCTTTACGAATTTCTAGATGGGCCATGTACTTGCAAGATTTTCAATATGAAATCAAACATAGATCAGGTAGTAGAATGCGACATGTAGATGCACTAAGCAGAATATCGTGTTTACTTATTGAAGACAATTTACACCACAGATTAAAGGAAGCACAAAAGAACGACATGTCTATATAGGCTGTTGTTAAAATTTTAGAAAATAGTACCTTTGAGGACTATTATTTACAATATCATACATGTACAAAGATCGTTCCAAAGAATTAATTGTAATACCATCTTAGATGGAAACTGAAATTATTATGATCGCCCATAAGAACGGTCATTTTGGTTTTAAAAAGACGCAAGAATATGTAGAAAAGTTCTTTTATATACCCAACTTAAACAACAAAATCCAAAAAGTAGTGTCCAGTTGTGTAGAGTGTCTGATGATCGACGCAAAAGTAGGCAAAAAGGAAGGTTTTTTACATCCCATTCAGAAAGAAAACCAGCCACTAGGAACCTATCACATAGATCATGTGGGACCTATGTGCGAAATCAGTAAACAATACAAATACATTCTTGTAGTAGTTGACGCTTTTACAAAATTTGTTTGGTTATATCCTACTAAGGATACAAGCGCAGACGCAGTAGTCGATCGTCTTAAAAAACAAGCAGCCATATTTGGAAATCCTAAACGCATTATTTCAAATAGAGGCGCCGCTTTCTCTTCAGCTACATTCAAATCATACTGTGAAGAACAAAATATAAGGCATTTACTAATAACCACAGGAGTGCCAAGAGGCAACGGTCAGGTAGAAAGGATTCACAAAATAGTTGTCCCAATGTTAGCAAAGCTATCACATCACGATCCTACAAAATGGTACAAACATGTCGATAAAGTACAACAATTCATAAACAACAATCCTAGTCGTAGCACCAAGTATTCTCCTTTTAAAATTTTAGTAGGAAATGATATGCATTTACCAGAAGTTCCCAATCTTAAAGAGTTACTTGAAGCAGAGGAGATGGAGGAATTATTTTCAGAAAGAGATTATATCAGAGAGACTGCTCACAAAAACATTTAATGCGAAAAGAAAAGTTGAAACAAATTATCAACTCAATGATTTAGTTGTTATCAAACGGACACAATTTGGAACAGGACTGAAATTAAAAGACAAATATTTAGGACCCTATAAGATAGTAAGGAGACTCAGGCACGGTAGATATGAAGTTGAAAGAATAGGTGAATCCGAAGTTCCCAAGAGAACGTCTACGGTGACAGAATATATGAAACCGTATTCGGGTCGAATATAATGTCAAGATGGCCGAATGTAGGAATGTAGAAATGTAGAGTTGTAGGAATGCAGAAATGTAGAAATGTAGAGTTGTAGGAATGCAGAAATGAAAAGGTGTAGAGTTAGAAAAGAAGAAGAAAGAGTTAGTAGTAACATTAAAAAATTTTCAATCATATCACGATATCGCTCCCCATTCACAGTTACCGTTACGCCGTTTTCATTTTCAAAGAAGTAAAGTTCAATAATTCCTCCTGACCAAATTGCACTTTTAATGGATGCAAAGGTGACTGATGAATAATTTCAGGGTTTCCCATTCCTCAGAACCGACTATTCTGTTTATCAATGTCAAATAAATGATGAAAATGGTCTTGTGGAAAAAGCTCTTGTGTCAACTGAATCTTATATGGAAACAAATGCAAATCCTTGTGCAAAATTGTGGCCAAAGTTGTTCTTTGAAGACCGAGCTCCTGAGCACGACGTCGGATTGAGGTTGATGGATTGTTTTGAGCACTTTCTTGAGCAGCAGTAATGTTTTCAGCCGATCTTGCAGTATGTTGTGTCCATGCTTGGGCCCATCACCTACAGACCCTCTTTCTTCGAAATCATTCATTACACGATAAATAGTGCGTTTTGTTGGCACGTTGTTTCTCCCAAAAATTTCACGTAACTTTCTCATTGTCACGGTAATCGATGATTGATTTTGATAAAATGTTTTAACAATTAAAACACGTTGGTTTATCGAATATTTTTCCATAATAAATTTGCCACGTGTCTACTTTACGACTGCCAAATATGAACTGTCAAGACTAATGTTTACCAAAATGGCGGCAAAACAAAGTAGTATACCTTCCCGGTGGACACCCTGTATATCTAGCCTATGTTACTCAGTGATGTAGCTTCCTAATATTTTTATGTATGTAATTTTTATGTATGTTGATATTAGTTTCTTGGTTGCTATTGCTGTTATTGTTGCTATCGTTATTGTTATTGTTGTTGTTGTTATGGTTATTATTGTTGTTATTATTGCTATTGCTGGTATTAACTGAAATAGTGTTTGTGGAAACTATCTGAGCAAGGGTAGGAGAGTTACGATTAGGTTTGAATGGTTGCAAGGTATGAAGCGTACGATTGCTGTTAAAAGTCTTCCAAGCATCTCGAATTGTACATCTGTTTTCTATTTTTATTTTGTTGATTGATTCATGTTTAAGAAAAGTAGGACATGAGGATGTTGAAACCACATTCTTTACATAATTGTATATTGCGGCAATGATTTCTCCTATGTCCAAATTTTAAACAATTCTTACATTTTAAGGGATTCGGTATGTATTCTTCGACTTTGACCCTTTCCCAACCTAGGTTAATTGATTCGGGGCGCCGTATAACATTAAATGTCAATATTGCAGCTCCAGTTGGTATTACTTTGTTTCCTTCTATTTTAGTTATCTTTCTCATTTCAATAACTTATTGATCATTAAGAGCAGTAACCAACTCTTCTTCAGATATGTCTAAGATTTTCCTTGAGTAAATGCGACCTTTAGAACTGTTTAATGATTTGTGCGAGGTTATTTGAACCGGTACCGAATCTATGTATGTAGCCTTGAGGAACTTTTCAGCGGCTTTTTTGTTGTGCGTTTTAATAAGCAGATCACCCGATTTCATTTCAATAACATCGGAATATTCACGGGAAATGAAATTAAGTCCCTTTTCAATTTGGAAGACTTTGTATGCTGAAAGACATTTGGGTATAACATCTTTTTAAATTCCAATTGCTGAAGCAACAACATATCTATGGTATATGGTCATCATTAGGAGGCGATGTAGGTAACGCAGGAAAATCCTCATTGCGCGATCGATTTAATACATTTTTTTGTTTTGCGTTTGGTCGATCAAGGATCGCAAAGCGATTTTGAACTGGGGGTTCAACCCCGTTCATTATAAAACAAAACAAAAAAAAGAAACTTTATAAAAAAAAAAATTTTATTCAATCCAAGTGAATTAATGAAAAAAAAAGTGAAAAAATGAAGTGTTACTGTTAAAATTAAAGAAAATCGTTACAATAGCAAAAATACTGTTTAAGCACACCGTAAAAAAGTACAACTTCACACGGCAGTTGCCCGACAGAGACTGTTTTTGATGTATATAAGTTTAAGTTAGTTGTTAAAAAGAGTTATCATAGAGAAGCTGTAGAAAACACACGTGCTCGAAACAAATAACAAACATATAAAAGAAACATTTATATGGAATTCTAAGAACATATGTAATGGGTCCTACTCTAGACGCAACATCAAGTAGTATTGGCCAAAAATCCTTTCCAGAATCTGGTGGTGCATATGTTTTTCGAATTCCATATAAATATTGCTTAGAATTCCATATAAATGTTGCTTTTATTCCAAATTCATTAAAATACTGGATTTGCGGACCATTTTTTAATGAATTGAAGATATTGAAATGTTCTATAATATTTTTTTGTTTTAACATCATACTTTCCGTAGCGTATTCGATGAAAGATATTTTATGACTAATTTTTTTACACCTTGGGATCCCCAACATTTTTTGGCAATAAATATAGCCTATGTTACTCAGTGATAATGTAGCTTTCTAATAGCGAAAATATTTTTGAAATCGGTCCAGTAGTTTTTGAGTTTACTCGTTACATACAAAAAAACAAAAATACAAATCTTTCCTCTTTATAGTATTAGTATAGATGTATTTTGGTCTTAATTTAAACATTCTACAATGGAACATATAAGGCTTTAAAAATCATAAATACGCTTTAGAAATTTTAATAACTAAGCACCAACCTAATATCATAGTATTACAGGAAACTCACATATTTAATAGAAATAAAAATTTTCTATATCTCAACAGTTATTGTGCATTTCATTACAAATCCTTCTCCTATGCCAAAGCTGGTGTTGCCTTTTCTGTTAAAAATAATCTTAATATAATTGATCACATAACTTTCTGCGGAAACTTGCTATTTCATACAATTTCTATAAAAGAAAATTCAACTTACATATTACAAATATTTACAAAGAGTACGATATTACATCCTCTGACATCAATGAAATTCAATCAAGGCTTAACGGTAACCATATCGTAATTTGTGACCTTAATAACCAAAATACGATCTGGGGTTCCAGGAAATTCAAATTATATGGTTGATATTGATGTTTTTGAGCTTAATGATGTTATAAAAAGTGTTAAAGGAAAAATAGATAAAATAACGTATTCCATGGTAATAAATGCACCGTTTATTTTAAAACAAAGGCTCTGTGTTTTGTATAATAATATCCTATCATCCCGTATCTATCCTCATGATTGGAAGAGAGCTTTATTATCACCAGTTCCCAAACCTGGTAAAGACCCTAACACATTAGAGGGTTACAGACCCATTTCGCTACTGCCAGTGGTCTCCAAAATTTTTGAAAAAATTATAGCAAGACGATTTTGGAAGTTACTAAAAATAAAAAAAATGGGGTGCACTCTCTATGCCATATGTTGGAATCACAACTCAAACATAATTTAAAAAAACGTAAACGTAAGCGTAGTTTTATCGCAAGATATTGAGAAGGCGTATGATTGAGTGGTTTTCACTTACAAATTTAAAGAACTGGGTCAGTGGAATGTACCAAGACAAATTCTGAAGCTTGTGAAGTCATTTCTCACGAACCGAAATTTTATTGTAAAAATTGATAGTCATATTTCACAAACCTTCTCACTGGATAATGAAGTCCCACAGGGGTCTCCTCTGTCAGTTATGCTCTTCACTATTTATGCTAATTCTTTAGCTAAATCTCTTGAAAATATGTCGTCCATCGATTTTGTGGGTATATATGCAGACAACATTTTTGCTGTACTTTCTGGAAAGAAACACATACTTCAAAGAAGATTAAGTAAAGTTGACTGTAAAATGAAAAAATGGGTAGATACCAGAGGAGCTGTCCTATCTTGCCAAAAGACCGAGATTTTACATGTTTGTAAGAAACGTGAGTGCAACATATTTTCAATGAATCTAAGAGGACATACCTTGAAACTTAAAAATGAAATGCATATATTAGGGTTGCTTTTTAACAAAAATCTATCATGGAATAATTATATTAAGCTTCTAGTGACCGGGATTGGTAAAACTAATAATTTATTAAAGCTCATTTGTTCCAAAAAGAAAGGCCCTCATATTGAAACGGCAATCAACATCTGCAAAAGTATTACGAATGGTATTTTATTTCATGGTTTAACTACATATGGTTGGACGTCTAAAGCTAATATTAAAAAGTTGGATACGGCACTTAATAAATGTTATAGATCTGCTACTGGCCTACTTCGAACTACACCTCTGGATGCTCTTAGAGTCGAAGCTAGATACACCACAATTCTCCAAAGTTTAGAAAAATGTTCTGTACAACTTTTTTATAAATTCTTGACATCAACTACTGATGGCATACATGATTTTTTTTGGGAGTCACTTTCTGCATCATCTTTTAAATGAAAATCTTATGGTATTTCTAAAATTATCAAACTGATTAAGGACTTGGAGATTCCTTTACCTTCCAAGCCTCAACCCATGTCAAATACAATATGCCACATTAATATTGATGTTTCTCTATCTGATTATCATCTTACGGAAACTCCTGCTGAACATTACAAGAAATTATTATCTGCAATTATCAGTACCTATTCACCCGAGATAATAATATATACAAATGGTTCGTTTGCAGACGGCACAACATCTTATGGTGTTGTAGAACACACTTTACATCAGGCCTTATTGCCTAATCATTCTGGAATCTTTATCGCTGAACTTTCAGTAATAGATAAAGCAATTAATTATTCGGCGTTAATTTGTACTGAAAGCCTAAGTGCTTCAATAGCTCTTAAAAGTAATAAGAAAGGATCCTATAACAGCATATTATATAAACCCAATCTTCAAAATGTAGTAAAGATTATTTGGATTCCATCACACATTGGTATAATTGGCAACAAAGTTGCCGATAGAGTACCTAACGATACATTTAGTCTACCATTAATATATGAAACACGTTGCTTTTCTAAAGTTATCTTAAATTACTACAAATGGCGTGAAAAAGAAAAATGTTCCAGTATATGCGAGACTTCCACTTCATTTTTAAGAGAGCGTAACCCAACAATTGAAAGACCTAATTATTGCCCTTCCTATACCAGAAGTGAATACGTAGTGCTTACCAGACTAAGAACTGGTAAAACTCTATATAGCTGCCAACCCTTATTTAAAGGATGTGAATCGACGATGTGTGATTTATGTAACGTATTTCCCTCAGTTCGTCATTATGTATTGGAGTGTCCTAAAACACGCATCAACAACTCCCTGGCTAATATGTTTAATATACACAAACAAAGATTTCATTGTTGATTTGTATAATATCCCTAATATATAATCCTTCATTGCAGCGCAATATGGTCAAGCTACCAAGCGCTTTACTCATACATTGTAAATGTATTTATAATGTATCTTAATTAAATAAATAAATAAATAAATATATCAAAAATGCGACATTTTTATATTTTATACCACCAGATGGTGCATTTTGATGCCGCTACACCGCTACAATATTTATTCACTACAACATTTGAAACTAACAGTACTGATTGCGTTTACTGTTTGAATGTTGAATGATTTATTTACTTTAACAAATTTAATGTCTTTTAATTTTTTAATTTAATGGGCACATGTGCGGTGTCAAATGAAAATTTTGAAATCCTACCATTTAATGTTTTGATATAAAAAATCAGAATCTATTTTTTAGGGCAGTAATTGCCGATTTATTACTAGTATTATCCATTCTATTTTTATTTATAATTAGTGTTAATTCTCTATCTATCGTGTCATAGAATTCTGTAATCGACTTGTTTCCTTGTCTTAGGACACTAAGTTCGTTTTCTAAGATAAGTTTAAGACGGCGTTAAAAGCAGAGAGGACATTATTGGTAGGTCTCGTAATTTTATTCCTAAGTATGGCCATTGCCAAGAAATAGTTTGGCGATACTTCCGGATAGTAACCCACAGCTATATGCGCTGCATCTTGAGCACCTTGAGCATTGCCTTTAAATTCGGGCAGAGATTTTATAAGCTCCAACGTAGTCGATCAATTGGGCATATCGGGATTTATTGCTACTTGATGGAAGGATGGGCCTTGTTCAGGCGTCAGACTGTTCAGTCTTTCGGACAGTGTTCTTAATTGTTCTGTAAGGTTGCCCGTTAAGGCGTCAACGGCTAATTCAATGATTTGGTCCCTATTCGTGTTACAATGTTGTGTTGTCTATCAAGGGTTTATAAAAAGGGAAAAAATGCAAAAAAAAACTTACCAGTGATCCAGTACTTACAATATTATCCTTGTAATTTTTTATAATTGAACAATAACAATATTATTCTTGTGATTTTTATGTTTGAACAATCACAATATTACTCCTGTGATTTTTATATTTGAACAATAACAATATTATTCTTGTAATTTTTATATGTGAACATTCACAATACTATTTTTGTAATTTTATAAATGAACAATAACAATATAATTTTTTTATAATCAACAATCGCAATCAATAGTATTCATTATAAAAAAGCCCGCTGAAACTTGATTCACTGGCTTCTTATAACCAATGAAAGAACTCATCAAAACATTGTACGATATCTTGACCTGATTAAAACAATGCTTATAAAAAAAGGTATCGTACAATGTTTTGGCCTACTTAAAATAAAGCTGAAGCAAAGAATATTAAACAATATTTGACTTACTTGAAATATTGCTTAAGCAAGAAACTGCAAACTATGTTTGTTAATAGACTTTATATAAAATCATAGCTGTCATAAAAATATTTTGTAATTGTATTTTGTATTTTGTATTTTGTAGCTGTCATAAAAATTTTGTAATAATCACGAACTCAACGAAACAAAACTAAACAGAAATGAATTGAATGGAATGGAAATGGTAAATTAAAAATACAAGATAGTGAAGTTCGGTTAAGACCGAAGCTTAAATACTTTCCACCTTTTATAATCCTCTAAAAATAAGTTCCTATTTATGTATATGACTATTTCATATACTTACGCAAATAGTGTTTTTTTTTAATTATAGGCGTTTTCATTATGCAATCACGTCCATTTTTGGCACAGTCTTGGATAACAGTACCACTTATATATATACCAAATTTCAACTTGATAGGCATAGTATTGTGCGATATATAATTTTTTAAAGATACAATTTTTTCGAGGTATGTTGAGATTTTTGTTTATTGTGGGCGTGTCTCTTACCCGATTTTGCCTAATTTCAATACGGAACAGCGAAATTGAGCGAAACTGAGAATAAGTATGCAAAGTTTCAATTAGATATCTCAAAAATTACGACCGTGAGAGTATCATCAACAGACAGACACACACGGACGGACATGTCTCAAACGATTTCTCCTTTCATGCTGATTAAGAATATATATATTGTTTGTGGGGTCTCCGACGTTTCCTTCGATGTGTTGTAAACGGATAATCAAAATAGATATACCCTCTTCCCTAAGGTGGAAGATATAACAATAACAAAAGCCAATATACAATCTAAATAGAAAGCAGAAAAACAGTCGACATCTGCATACGCAGCAGGATATGGTCAAGATGGCGGCACTTCTCTAGGCGCCATATCATTTAACATTATATTAGTTGCTTATAAAAGATTACATGACATTACATACAACTATTAACATCAGTACATTTATAGGAGACACTAACACCAGCTAAGAGTTCTAAAGAACTTTCTAATGCCCATTATTACAGTCATTACTCGAACAATGATTGACTGTTAAACCATACACATCGTGAGAAGGTTAAGCAGTAACATCGTTGTGCGCTCTGCGAACTTAAATATTTATTAAAGTTGTGATTTGTGACTTATAAATATCCGTATATACACAAAACATAGGAACTAAATAAATAAGTCTAGTAACAAACAATTTTTTTTTTCACAATAGTGTAAAAATTGGCAATATAATCCTAAAGTGTAGAATCTAACTAAAATTTTGCAATTTAATGAAATTTTGAAACCATACAATTAGTCTTGTTATATACTAATTTCAAAACAAAACAAAAACACAGCTAAAGGATTAACGGCAACACAGTACACACATAAAGGGCATAACAGACTGTGTGCTTCACCAACGCAGCTTGAGCTTGGCTTTTGCATAGCTCAGCTAGGCGTAAGTGCGTTCGGTTAATGCTTGTAAATAATGGAGAGTGGTGCAGATCCATTCCAGCGCTCTTGGAAAATGCAAAGGTCACCACTAAAACATTCAGCAACAAGCCTTGCGTTTAAAAATATAAATAGAGGTCTCAGTGTAAGTGATTCCAGCCTAAATGCGTCTCAATCTATTGGCCCTCTGGTCCCAAAAAATGCAGCGGCTCAAAACGAAAAATCATACACTGAAAAATCATTCCACAAAATAGACAATAAAAAACCTACAATTCAAACAGGCATTGACCGTTACTTGAACATTAAGAGAAAATCAAGCCCATCCAAGGGTAACTCCTCTAAGATGTCAAAGTTGCACATGAACGATGACGTACCAAATTCCTCAAATAGGTTCCTAATATTAGCTGATAAAAATCATAATGCTGAGATACAATGGAGAACTTAATGTGCTTTGCTTCGATAGCGCACATAGCAAAGCTGAGTTGAAGATTTGTTAAAATTTAGATTTTTCAACCATTTCACGGCGTTGTTGCGAAATTTCGCAAGTACATGGGTAAAGAGATGTGTGTCCGTGTGAATATTCTAATACATAACCAATTTATTGATAATTTCCTCCGGACCGAAAACAGTGAAAAATAAGTTTTTTGTTGATATTCGGTTTTTTACGCATGTGTTACTGTTGTTGTTTTTTCTGTTCTTTTAAGCAAAGCAAAGGGAATACCATTGATTGCAAACATTTGTACATGTATAATTTTATATATTAGAATGAAAGAATGAATAAATAAATATTGTAATTAATATGTGAAAATAAGGCTTTCTTCTATCTTTTTTCATTCGACCTTTCCACTTTTCGACTATTTATACATGTTTTCTTGATGTTTTGTAAAGTTGTTTTTTTCAAGTTTTTTTTATTGTATTATGGAGTAGAAAAGTATTGAAAAATCGTTTAAAAAATATATATAAGTAGTAAACACAAGTTAAATTAGATAACATAAGTCAGTTTAATAAAACAAGTAACATATTTGTGTATACATTTGCATGTATGTATTTGAGCTCCGTTTATCAATTACTAAAAAAGTGTCTTCAATACCATCAATTATAAAGTAGCGGCACTGCTTAGATTTGTGGCTGACGGGAGCTACCAAAAAAGTTGCGGAAATGATTTTAATATTGGAGTTTCTCAACCGTCTATTTTGCTAATTTTTCTATTATAAGAGATGATTTTATAAAAATTTATACGTATGTATGTATATATCATACTTACTTGCTTTCCATTATGATTATTATACCCTGCTTTATTTTGTACTTTTTTAGAAACAACTGGTTTTAAGTGGTTGTAAAATTTTTTATATATTTTTCAACTTAACGTCATAAAGTTGATGTTCATAATACCGACAAAAGGGTTGAAAGTTGAAAAAAAAATTAAAAATCAGTGGCAGCATTGTGATTTATACAATTTTCGTGTCAATGGTTGAAAGTCATAATACCAAATTAACAACTAGAACTCAATTCTTATCGAAGTTGATGTTCGTAATAGACCCCGAAATCAACAAATTGTTAAACGATAACAATTAGTCATTGTTTGAGTAATGACTGTAATAATGGGCATAAAAGAAAATTTTTGAACATGTTGCAACTGAACTGAACTGAACCAAGACTTAAGTCTAAAACTTTGTTACAAAAGTATCTATCAGCTTAACATGCCATTGAACGTTTGTAAAGCTGGAAAGAAGAAACGCCTGTGCGGAATTAAAAATGTTACACTCGCTTAAATCACTTGTTTGCCGCTCCATTCAACAGTCCTGCTATTCGTTACAGTTATACTCCTAAGTATTTTTAAAATATTTACAATTATTATTAAATAATAAATTTTGCCCAGCATATTAACAGGGACAATGTCTTTACTATTAAAATTTTTACAGACACAAAAATTTCTTTCTTCTCCCTTACTTGCATTATTCTACCCTCTGTGTAAGATACTAAGTTTGTCATTACATTTCCAATACCCAAAAAAAGGCCCCAGAAATCCTATAAAGTATGTTTTTTGATCAAAAGTAAAAACTGAAACGACCTAGATATGTCCTTATGTTCGTGTGTCCGACTGTTTTTGTTAATTGTTATTTAAAGTTGGTTTAGTACCACGCCTACAACCAATAGAAACCCATTTATCTGCCAGAAAAATTGGGCTATGATGTTGAAATTTGGTATATTTACTTATAATTAACACTTACATCGATGTAAAATGGGAGTGCTCGGGTAATCGATAAACTAAAATATATATAACTAAGAAAATGACATTTGATGTACATATCTATACTAATTTTATAAACAGGAAAGATTTGTATTTTTGTATTTTTCTTTTTTTGTATGTAACGAGTAAACTCAAAAACTACTGGACCGATTTCAAAAATATTTTCGCTATTAGAAAGCTACATTATCACTGAGTAACATAGGCTATATTTATTTCCAAAAGATGTTGGGGATCCCTGGACATTCCTACTATTACTAACACAAGGTGTAAGAAAATTAGTCATAAAATATCTTTCATCGAATACGCTGCGGAAAGTATTGATGTTAAAACAAAAAAATGTTCTACAATATTATAGAACATTTCAATATCTACAAAAAACTTTCCGAGACAATATGTCCAACTATTGTACTTATGTCACTATAACCCCTTTTTGTACTCACCATTGATAGTAATATTGCCATACAAACATTGCATTCACATGTACCCAGACAATTAAGAAATTAAGTATTCACAATAAGTATTTCACAATATTTAAATAGTATGGAAATCTGACAACGGCATGTGTGGATACCACTCCAGATGCATCACTAGGTTTTAGAGAGGATTTTTTGCCAATAATGGATTTTTGGATCATTTTTTTAATGAATTTGGAATAAAAGAAACATTTATATGGAACTCTGAAAACATATGTTATGGGTCCCACTCCAAATGCACCACCACGTTCTGGAGAGGATTTTTGGCCAATACTGGATTTTCGGACGATTTTTTTAATGAAAAGAAACATTTATATGGAATTCTAAGAGCATATGTTACGGGTCCCATTCCCGACGTACCACCAGGTTCTGGAGAGGTTTTTTTGGCCAATACTGGATTTTTGGACCATTTTTAAATGAATTTGGAATAAAAGCAACATTTATATGGAATTCGAAGAACATATGCAACATCAGGTTCTGGAGAGGATTTTTGGCCAATACTGGATATTCGGACCATTTTTTAATGAATTTGGAATAGAAGCAACATTTATATGGAATTCGAAGAACATATGCACCACAAGGTTTTGGAGAGGATTTTTGGCCAATACTGGATTTTCGGACCATTTTTTAATGAATTTGGAATAAAAGCAACATTTATATGGAATTCTAAGAGCATATGTTACGGGTCCCATTCCAGACGTACCACCAGGTTCTGGAGAGGATTTTTGGCCAATACTGGATTTTCGGGCCATTTTTTAATGAATTTGGAATAAAAGAAACATTTATATGGAATTCTAAGAGCATATGTTACGGGTCCCATTCCAGACGCACCACCAGGTTCTGGAGAGGTTTTTTGGCCAATAATGGATTTTTGGATCATTTTTTTAATGAATTTGGAATAAAAGAAACATTTATATGGAACTCTGAAAACATATGTTATGGATGCCACCCCAAATGCACCACCACGTTCTGGAGGGTTTTTTGGCCAATACTAGATTTTCGGACCATTTTTTTAATGAATTTGGAATAGAAGCAACATTTATATGGAATTCGAAGAACATATGCACCACTAGGTTTTGGAGAGGATTTTTGGCCAATAATGGATTTTTGGATCATTTTTTTAATGAATTTGGAATAAAAGAAACATTTATATGGAACTCTGAAAACATATGTTATGGGTCCCACCCCAAATGCACCACCACGTTCTGGAGAGGATTTTTGGCCAATACTAGATTTTCGGACCATTTATTTAATGAATTTGGAATAACAGAAACATTTATATGGAATTCTAAGAGCACATGTTACGGGTCCCATTCCAGACGCACCACCAGGTTCTGGAGAGGTTTTTTTGTCCAATACTGGATTTTTGGACCATTTTTTAATGAATTTGGAATAAAAGCAACATTTATATGGAATTCGAAGAACATATGCACCACCAGGTTCTGGAGAGGATTTTTGGCCAATACTGGATTTTCGGACCATTTTTTAATGAATTTGGAATAGAAGCAACATTTATATGGAATTCGAAGAACATATGCACCACAAGGTTCTGGAGAGGATTTTTGGCCAATACTGGATTTTCGGACCATTTTTTAATGAATTTGGAATAAAAGCAACATTTGTATGGAATTCTAAGAGCATATGTTACGGGTCCCATTCCAGACGTACCACCAGGTTCTGGAGAGGCTTTTGGGCCAATACTGGATTTTTGGACCATTTTTTAATGAATTTGGAATAAAAGCAACATTTATATGGAATTCGAAGAACATATGCACCACCAGGTTCTGGAGAGGATTTTTGGCCAATACTACCTGGTGTTGCGTCTGGAGTAGGACCCATAACATATGTTCTTAGAATTCCATATAAATGTTTCTTTTATTCCAAATTCATTAAAATACTGGTTTTGCGGACCATTGTTTAATGAATTTGGAATAAAGAAACATTTATATGGAACTCTGAAAACATATGTTATGGGTCCCACTCCAAATGCACAACCACGTTCTGGAGAGGATTTTTGGCCAATACCGGATTTTCGGACGATTTTTTTAATGAAAAGAAACATTTATATGGAATTCTAAGAGCATATGTTACGGGTCCCATTCCGGACGCACCACCAGGTTCTGGAGAGGTTTTTTGGCCAATACTGGATTTTTGGGCCATTTTTTAATGAATTTGGAATAAAAGAAACATTTATATGGAATTCGAAGAAAAAATGCACCACCAGGTTCTGGAGAGAATTTTTGGCCAATAATGGATTTTTAGATCATTTTTTTAATGAATTTGGAATAAAAGAAACACTTATATGGAACTCTGAAAACATATGTTATGGGTCCCACCCCAAATGCACCACCAGGTTCTGGAGAGGATTTTTGGCCAATACTAGATTTTCGGACCATTTTTTTAATGAATTTGGAATAAAAGAAACATTTATATGGAATTCTAAGAGCATATGTTACGGGTCCCATTCCAGACGCACCACCAGGTCCTGGAGAGGTTTTTTGGACAATACTGGATTTTTGGACCATTTTTTAATGAATTTGGAATAAAAGCAACATTTATATGGAATTCGAAGGACATATGCACCACCAGGTTCTGGAGAGGATTTTTGGCCAATACTGGATTTTCGGACCATTTTTTAATGAATTTGGAATAAAAGCAACATTTATATGGAATTCTAAGAGCATATGTTACGGGTCCCATTCCAGACGCACCACGAGGTTCTGGAGAGGATTTTTGGCCAATATTGGATTTCCGGACAATTTTTTAATGAATTTGGAATAGAAGCAACATTTATATGGAATTCTAAGAACATATGTTATGGGTCCTACTCCAGACGCAACATAGCAAAAGACATCAGAAATTAAGGCAATAAGACGGGGGCGTAACTTTTGTTTTCACTGGAGACTTTCGCCATATTTTTATAACTTTAACCTTTGAGGGGTATATTAAATTTGCTATTCCGCTTGCAACATTCGGAAGGAAGCGTCGGAGACACCACAAACTATATATATTCTTGCTCAAGATCAAAAACTGAATCAGTTTAAACAATGTCCGTCCGCGTCTCAATGTGTTTGACTGTTCCTGACACCCTCACGGCCGTAATTTTTGAGATATCGAGATGAAATTTGATACACATGTGTTAGGTCTGCAGGCAGGTTGTAAGTAAAATCGGGCAATATCGGTTTAAAAAATTTCAGAACCTAGGAAAGGGCATAGGCAACGTTTCATCCCGCGAGATAACCGAATTCCACGCCGGTAAAACCGCGGGCAACAGCTAGTTTAGCCCGAATCAGCCCAGAATTATTTTTTTTCGATTTTGTAAAAAAAAATTTTACGGATGAATAGTTCAATCTTTAATAAACCTAAACTATTAGTAGTTTTTTCTTTTATTTTGTGTTTAAGTTAAACAGGGTGTGCAAAATACGGCCATGATCGTATGATCACGCTGGGAAATAATGAGTACTGGTATTTCTAATACCATACATAGTAAAAGCTAATATAGAATTTACAAAAAATATTCCTTAATTTTAGGTTTTTGTATGAAAGTTTATAAAACAAGCAATACATAATCCAATATTACACTTAACGCATTCAGTTCGGACTGTTGAAGAACAGTTTTCACCCGCACATCGCCTTCTATTGCAACAGGCTATGAAATGCCCTATTCTGTCAAAACGCAATGTGTTTTCGACACTTTTATTGTTGTATACAGCGTTATGTGTTTTTTGTGGCCCTGTTTTCTTTAGTTGTGTACTATAGTGTTTGCAATAAAAAATTGCTATTTGGCGACGGAATTCGAGCTGTGTAATGTTGCTATCACTGTTACGATGCAGCTGCCAAGCATTTTCAATGCATGCATCTATTAACCACGTAAAAATGCAACTCCACCACTTTTTCCCTTTGTACGCGATCCGATAAAGTGAAATGTTTTGGTCAAAGCGATCGACTCCGTCCATATATTTGTTATATTCAGTAACAGCAAGTGGACGTGGAACGGCAATTTTTCTATGGGCTTTCTTATTATAACGGCTCGCATTTGTTTTTGGATTAATACCGTGAATTGTTGATGCAACAGTGACAACAGAATTGTCTACCCATTTTACAATGTTAATGTCTGGCCCTTTTATGCGAGCACCAACGCAGTGGCCCCTGACCTCCTTTTTAAGTAATACTTTACTTCCGAGTGGGCAATTTTTTGGTATTCTGTTTTCACGGATTGTGCCTGTGCCGTTATATCCACAGTGTTTTAAATATATTAATAACGGAAAACTTGTGAATAAGTTATCAAAATGAAATGAATATGGTAAATGCTTGATACTTGGAGGAAAGTCATCGATCATGGATATTAAAGGAGCCGCGCATTTGCCAAATTTTTCTTCATGTGTATTGTTTGCTCTTGGGTTTTTGCCTTGGTATATCTCAAAATTTGTCATGTATCCGGACGGAGTGCACAATGACCAGACCTTATACCCGAATCGTAGAGGCTTACTTTTAATGAATTGTTTACACCCATGCCTTCCATAGTATGGAATCATACCTTCATCATACGATAAGTACTTTTCAGCATGAAAATGTTTTAACATATTTGCTTTTATATAATCTGTGATGGGGCGCAATTTCCATATTTTATCAGGATTTGGATTTTCCTTTGTCCCTCCCTTATCATTGTTTTCAAAGTGCAGTGAAGTCATAATTTGGTGGAAATGATTTCGTCTCATCGTTTCCGAATCTAAAATATTTCTTTGGTCTTCACCTTGACTCCACATTGCTCGAAAACTGGTGTGACAATTATAACCACTGATTATTAAAATCCCTAAAAGAGCGCGAATTTCCTCAAATGTTATGTTTGGATGGTTGTATCCACGAAATACAGCATACTTATTTGACTGTTCAACTATGTAATTTACAAGGTCATCATCAAAAAACTTTTCAAACAGTTTATGTGGTTCAATGCCCTGGCAATCTTTATAGTTGCAGTCGGGAAAAATTGTACGATCTTTGGCATTCTGTTCTTTTCCCCATTTAAATAAATTTTTGTTTACTTGAGGCATGCTAATATTTGACGGCACTTGTTCTACTTTGCGTAACTTTGACGTGCTTGGGGTAGTGTCTTCTAATTCTACAATATCAGACACGTTTTCAACTATAAAGTAGATCTTTGAAACAATATTGCAGCGCAAACACTATTTTTGAAGGATACCTGGAAAATTATCATCTTTATCGCAAGGATTCATACGAACCCCAGATTTCATCACAATTTCGCACTGAGCTTTCAATATCTCCGGACAGACATCATCAGGAATAGGAAAACCCTCATCTTCGATTTCGTCATCCTCACCACTAATGCAACCTTCAAAGTCTGAAGGTTCAATATATGCAAACTGGGGTTCATCAGGGCCATTGTCGTCTTCTTCACATAATTCTTCTAAATAATCAAGGGCTTCTTGAAATGATAATTTCCTATAAGATTGAATTTAGCTTATTGATATCTAAAATAAAAAAAATCAAAGAAATGTGTGATTTTGCACTTAGCAAAACACAGTACCCCGGAGTGCCCACAGTGTTCATGTGAACACGGCAAAACATTATGGAAGAAAAATTATACAAAGAAACAATTTTCTAATAAAAACGTATATGAAGGACCAAATACTGGTTATTATCTTCAAATTTAGACGTACATCATGTTTTAATCATATTAAATACAAACCCTTTGTCGTGATCATATGATCACGCTGGGCTGATTCGGGTTAATATAACCTGACCCATGAATGTGTCAAAAATGGGTGTGGTCGGTTAACAAAGAAGTCCGCAATCAACAAAAATCGACCATGAAAATCTTAACTTATACCGATTCATTCAGAATCAAAATCTAAATCGATTTAACCATGTCCGTCCGTCCGTCTGTCCATCTAAATTAGTGCGCAACCAACAGGTCGCATTTATTAGATATTTCGATGAAATTTGGTATAAGGACATGCATTGGCTCAAAGAAGAACACTATTGAAAACGGGCCGGATTGGACAATTTTTAGAACCCCCTCCTTATATGAGGTCCCATTATTTTTTGAGATATTTCGATAAAATTTGGTACATAGATATGTATTGGTCCACAAAGAAATGTTTTTGAAAATGGTTTGGATCAGACCATTTTTAGAACTTCTTCCCATGTAATATTTTTTTTTTTATTTCAAAACAAAACAAACAAAAACAAGTAAAAATATTACAGTCGGTCAAGCCCGACCATGAAATACTCTACACCACTTGACATATTATTCAATTAAATTTTTTTCTTTCATAAAGGAATTTTTATTTTTTGTACAACTTTTAATATTTATTATTATTTTTATATACCTATTTATATTTTAAAAAATTTCAAAATGGGACATGTCAGAAAATTTTTGTTTATTTTTTTTTATTTTTGAAAGGTGTTGCGTCTGGAGTAGGACCCATAACATATGTTCTTAGAATTCCATATAAACGTTTCTTTTATTCCAAATTCATGCAGCTGCCAAGCATTTTCAATGCATGCATCTATTAACCACGTAAAAATGCAACTCCACCACTTTTTCCCTTTGTACGCGATCCGATAAAGTGAAATGTTTTGGTCAAAGCGATCGACTCCGCCCATATATTTGTTATATTCAGTAACAGCAAGTGGACGTGGAACGGCAATTTTTCTATGGGCTTTCTTATTATAACGGCTCGCATTTGTTTTTGGATTAATACCGTGAATTGTTGATGCAACAGTGACAACAGAATTGTCTACCCATTTTACAATGTTAATGTCTGGCCCTTTTATGCGAGCACCAACGCAGTGGCCCCTGACCTCCTTTTTAAGTAATACTTTACTTCCGAGTGGGCAATTTTTTGGTATTCTGTTTTCACGAATTGTGCCTGTGCCGTTATATCCACAGTGTTTTAAATATATTAATAACGGAAAACTTGTGAATAAGTTATCAAAATGAAATGAATATGGTAAATGCTTGATACTTGGAGGAAAGTCATCGATCATGGATATTAAAGGAGCCGCGCATTTGCCAAATTTTTCTTCATGTGTATTGTTTGCTCTTGGGTTTTTGCCTTGGTATATCTCAAAATTTGTCATGTATCCGGACGGAGTGCACAATGACCAGACCTTATACCCGAATCGTAGAGGCTTACTTTTAATGAATTGTTTACACCCATGCCTTCCATAGTATGGAATCATACCTTCATCATACGATAAGTACTTTTCAGCATGAAAATGTTTTAACATATTTGCTTTTATATAATCTGTGATGGGGCGCAATTTCCATATTTTATCAGGATTTGGATTTTCCTTTGTCCCTCCCTTATCATTGTTTTCAAAGTGCAGTGAAGTCATAATTTGGTGGAAATGATTTCGTCTCATCCTTTCCGAAACTAAAATATTTCTTTGGTCTTCACCTTGACTCCACATTGCTCGAAAACTGGTGTGACAATTATAACCACTGATTATTAAAATCCCTAAAAGAGCGCGAATTTCCTCAAATGTTATGTTTGGATGGTTGTATCCACGAAATACAGCATACTTATTTGACTGTTCAACTATGTAATTTACAAGGTCATCATCAAAAAACTTTTCAAACTGTTTATGTGGTTCAATGCCCTGGCAATCTTTATAGTTGCAGTCGGGAAAAATTGTATGATCTTTGGCATTCTGTTCTTTTCCCCATTTAAATAAATTTTTGTTTACTTGAGGCATGCTAATATTTGACGGCACTTGTTCTACTTTGCGTAACTTTGACGTGCTTGGGGTAGTGTCTTCTAATTCTACAATATCAGACACGTTTTCAACTATAAAGTAGATCTTTGAAACAATATTGCAGCGCAAACACTATTTTTGAAGGATACCTGGAAAATTATCATCTTTATCGCAAGGATTCATACGAACCCCAGATTTCATCACAATTTCGCACTGAGCTTTCAATATCTCCGGACAGACATCATCAGGAATAGGAAAACCCTCATCTTCGATTTCGTCATCCTCACCACTAATGCAACCTTCAAAGTCTGGAGGTTCAATATATGCAAACTGGGGTTCATCAGGGCCATTGTCGTCTTCTTCACATAATTCTTCTAAATAATCAAGGGCTTCTTGAAATGATAATTTCCTATAAGATTGAATTTAGCTTATTGATATCTAAAATATCATTAACTTCTAAAAAAAATCAAAGAAATGTGTGATTTTGCACTTAGCAAAACACAGTACCCCGGAGTGCCCACAGTGTTCATGTGAACACGGCAAAACATTATGGAAGAAAAATTATACAAAGAAACAATTTTCTAATAAAAACGTATATGAAGGACCAAATACTGGTTATTATCTTCAAATTTAGACGTACATCATGTTTTAATCATATTAAATACAAAAGTTACAATATCCCTTACTTTTTCATGTAATCCATTTTCTTATTTTTTCACAATAAAAGAAATTGCAACATTTGTTTTGATAATTACTCCAAAATTACACAATCAGCTGACACCAAATTCAGAAATAGTACAGACCCATCTCTTAGTTTTAAATAACATTGAAGAAAGTGAATCAAAAGTTATTAATATGTCAACAATAAGTTACTTCTGAGATACCCCTTTGTCGTGATCATATGATCACGCTGGGCTGATTCGGGTTAATATAACCTGACCCATGAATGTGTCAAAAATGGGTGTGGTCGGTTAACAAAGATGTCCGCAATCAACAAAAATCGACCATGAAAATTGCGTTTTGAAGTTAAAATTTAGTTTACATAATGGCTGTTTTTTTGGGAAGTTGGATTTTCAAATAGGGATTACTCTATTCTCTGATTGAGAGTTCAAAGTGACGTTTCTACTTAGTATTATTAATCATTAAGAATCATTGTAAAGCTAGAAAAAATGTGAAGTACTTTCAAAGTTTTAAAAAAAACCGTTTACAGTTGCGAAAAAATTTTAAAAATAACGGAACGCTATTTTGAAATATATTTCTATTTCTGGAAAAAAAAAACTGTTTTAATTTTCTTTTCAATAATATGTTTACATCGACGAGATTGTTAGAGTTAACACGTTACCTAACTACGTATGTTTAGATTGCTTAAATATGATTACAACTCTGATATTTTATGTTATGGCGTTTATTTCTTTAAAATGAAAGATTTTTTAAGTACAATTGTTTATATAAATGCTAATAAGAATACGTGGTGTCATTTCATCTTACTTATTAAGAATCCGTGAACAAGAAATTATGATTATACCCTGCACCACCCTGTGGAAAAAAGTATATTAAGTTTGTACGGATATGCCATACCCGCTTTCAGTTATACTGATCTATTCAGAATCAAAATCTGAATCGATTAAACCATGTCCATCTGTCCGTCTTCCCATGTAAATTTGTGCGCAAGCTACAAGTCACATTTTTATACCCTCCACTTCAGTGATTAGGGTATACTAATTTTGTTCTTCCGTTTGCAACACTTAGAAGGAGGCGTCAGAGACCCTACAAAGTATATATATTCTTGATCAGCGTTAAAAACTGAGTCGATTTAGACATGTATGTCCGTTTGTCCGTGTGTCCGTCTGTTGTTGGCACTCTCACGAGCGTAAATTTTGAGATATTGAGCTGAAATTTTGCACAGTCACTTTTAGTTTATGCACGCAGATCGCTATTTAAAATGGGCAAATTCGGTAAAGAGCCACGCCTACAATCAACAAAAATCTGTCTATCTGCCACAAAAATTAAGCTATAAACTTGAAATTTCGTATGTACATCTATAAATATTAGTTTCATCGATGTGCCGAAAATGGGCGTGGTCCGATAACATACACGCCCACAATCAATATAAATGTATCTATCTACCACAAAAATTAAGCTATATACTTGAAATTTAGTACGTACATCTATAAATATTAGTTTCATCGATGTGCCGAAAATGGGCGTGGTCCGATAACATACACGCCCACAATCAATATAAATCTTTATATTTGCCACAAAAATTGATCTACGAAGTTGAAATACATATAAGTGGTACCGTTATCCAACACTGTGCCAAAAATGGGCGTGAT
Source organism: Crataerina pallida (assembly GCA_949710015.1). NCBI lineage: Eukaryota > Metazoa > Arthropoda > Insecta > Diptera > Hippoboscidae > Crataerina > Crataerina pallida. The sequence continues at coordinate 15,675,880 of OX453289.1, forward strand.
TGAATAACTCAAACGCCTATAATTTAAAAAAAAACACTATTTGCGTAAGTACATGAAATAGTCATATGTATACATAAATATGGCAATAGGAACTTGTTTTTAGAGGATTATAAAAGGTGGAGGGTATTTAAGATTCGGTCTTAACCGAACTTCTCTATCTTGTTTAAGATATTTTGATGAAATTTGGTAAAAAAAACATGTATTGGCCCAAAGGGAAACCCTATTAAAAATGGACCCGATTGGATCACTTTGAAAACCCCTTCTCATATGAGGGCCTATTATTTTTTGAGATATTTTGATGAAATTTGGTACAAGGATATGTATTGGCCCATGGAAAAACTCTTTTGAAAATGGATAGGATCAGACCATTTTTAGAACCTTTCCCCATAAAAATTGATTTTTTTATATTTCAACAAGTGAAAATATTATAGGCGGTCAATCCCGACTATCAAATACCCTACACCACCTGTATATTATTCAATTACATTTTTTTCTTTAAAAAATAAAAAATTTTATTTTTCTATACCTACTTGTATTTTCAAAAATTTCAAAATCATGCATATGTATGTCAGAAAATTTTTATACCCTGCACCACCGTGTGGAAAAGGATATATTAGGTTTGTGCGGATGTTTTTAACTCCTAAACGGCAAATGCCACACCCATCTTAACTTATACCGATTCATTCAGAATCAAAATCTAAATCGATTTAACCATGTCCGTCCGTCCGTCTGTCCATCTAAATTAGTGCGCAACCTACAGGTCGCATTTATTAGATATTTCGATGAAATTTCGTATAAGGACATGCATTGGCTCAAAGAAGAACACTATTGAAAACGGGCCGGATTGGACAATTTTTAGAACCCCCTCCTTATATGAGGTCCCATTATTTTTTGAGATATTTCGATAAAATTTGGTACATAGATATGTATTGGTCCACAAAGAAACGTTTTTGAAAATGGTTTGGATCAGACCATTTTTAGAACTTCTTCCCATGTAATATTTTTTTTTTTATTTCAAAACAAAACAAACAAAAACAAGTAAAAATATTACAGTCGGTCAAGCCCGACCATGAAATACTCTACACCACTTGACATATTATTCAATTAAGTTTTTTTCTTTCATAAAGGAATTTTTATTTTTTGTACAACTTTTAATATTTATTATTATTTTTATATACCTATTTATATTTTAAAAAATTTCAAAATGGGACATGTCAGAAAATTTTTGTTTATTTTTTTTTATTTTTGAAAGGTGTTGCGTCTGGAGTAGGACCCATAACATATGTTCTTAGAATTCCATATAAACGTTTCTTTTATTCCAAATTCATTAAAATACTGGATTTGCGGACCATTTTTTAATGAATTTGGAATAAAAGCAACATTTATATGGAATTCGAAGAACATATGCACCAGCAGGCCAATACTGGATATTCGGACCATTTTTTAATGAATTTGGAATAAAAGCAACATTTATATGGAATTCTAAGAGCATATGTTACGGGTCCCATTCCAGACGCACCACCAGGTTCTGGAGAGGATTTTTGGCCAATATTGGATTTCCGGACAATTTTTTAATGAATTTGGAATAGAAGCAACATTTATAAGGAATTCTAAGAACATATGTTATGGGTCCTACTCCAGACGCAACACAGCAAAAGACATCAGAATAAGGCAATAAGACGGGGGCGTAACTTTTGTTTTCACTGGAGACTTTCGCCATATTTTTATAACTTTAACCTTTGAGGGGTATATTAAATTTGTCATTCCGCTTGCAACATTCGGAAGGAAGCGTCAGAGACACCACAAACTATATATATTCTTGCTCAAGATCAAAAACTGAATCAGTTTAAACAATGTCCGTCCGCGTCTCAATGTGTTTGACTGTTCCTGACACTCTCACGGCCGTAATTTTTGAGATATCGAGCTGAAATTTGATACACATGTGTTAGGTCTGCAGGCAGGTTGTAAGTAAAATCGGGCAATATCGGTTTAAAAAATTTCAGAACCTAGGAAAGGGCATAGGCAACGTTTCATCCCGCGAGATAACCGAATTCCACGCCGGTAAAACCGCGGGCAACAGCTAGTTTAGCCCGAATCAGCCCAGAATTATTTTTTTTCGATTTTGTAAAAAAAAATTTTACGGATGAATAGTTCAATCTTTAATAAACCTAAACTATTAGTAGTTTTTTCTTTTATTTTGTGTTTAAGTTAAACAGGGTGTGCAAAATACGGCCATGATCGTATGATCACGCTGGGAAATAATGAGTACTGGTATTTCTAATACCATACATAGTAAAAGCTAATATAGAATTTACAAAAAATATTCCTTAATTTTAGGTTTTTGTATGAAAGTTTATAAAACAAGCAATACATAATCCAATATTACACTTAACGCATTCAGTTCGGACTGTTGAAGAACAGTTTTCACCCGCACATCGCCTTCTATTGCAACAGGCTATGAAATGCCCTATTCTGTCAAAACGCAATGTGTTTTCGACACTTTTATTGTTGTATACAGCGTTATGTGTTTTTTGTGGCCCTGTTTTCTTTAGTTGTGTACTATAGTGTTTGCAATAAAAAATTGCTATTTGGCGACGGAATTCGAGCTGTGTAATGTTGCTATCACTGTTACGATGCAGCTGCCAAGCATTTTCAATGCATGCATCTATTAACCACGTAAAAATGCAACTCCACCACTTTTTCCCTTTGTACGCGATCCGATAAAGTGAAATGTTTTGGTCAAAGCGATCGACTCCGCCCATATATTTGTTATATTCAGTAACAGCAAGTGGACGTGGAACGGCAATTTTTCTATGGGCTTTTTTATTATAACGGCTCGCATTTGTTTTTGGATTAATACCGTGAATTGTTGATGCAACAGTGACAACAGAATTGTCTACCCATTTTACAATGTTAATGTCTGGCCCTTTTATGCGAGCACCAACGCAGTGGCCCCTGACCTCCTTTTTAAGTAATACTTTACTTCCGAGTGGGCAATTTTTTGGTATTCTGTTTTCACGAATTGTGCCTGTGCCGTTATATCCACAGTGTTTTAAATATATTAATAACGGAAAACTTGTGAATAAGTTATCAAAATGAAATGAATATGGTAAATGCTTGATACTTGGAGGAAAGTCATCGATCATGGATATTAAAGGAGCCGCGCATTTGCCAAATTTTTCTTCATGTGTATTGTTTGCTCTTGGGTTTTTGCCTTGGTATATCTCAAAATTTGTCATGTATCCGGACGGAGTGCACAATGACCAGACCTTATACCCGAATCGTAGAGGCTTACTTTTAATGAATTGTTTACACCCATGCCTTCCATAGTATGGAATCATACCTTCATCATACGATAAGTACTTTTCAGCATGAAAATGTTTTAACATATTTGCTTTTATATAATCTGTGATGGGGCGCAATTTCCATATTTTATCAGGATTTGGATTTTCCTTTGTCCCTCCCTTATCATTGTTTTCAAAGTGCAGTGAAGTCATAATTTGGTGGAAATGATTTCGTCTCATCGTTTCCGAAACTAAAATATTTCTTTGGTCTTCACCTTGACTCCACATTGCTCGAAAACTGGTGTGATAATTATAACCACTGATTATTAAAATCCCTAAAAGAGCGCGAATTTCCTCAAATGTTATGTTTGGATGGTTGTATCCACGAAATACAGCATACTTATTTGACTGTTCAACTATGTAATTTACAAGGTCATCATCAAAAAACTTTTCAAACTGTTTATGTGGTTCAATGCCCTGGCAATCTTTATAGTTGCAGTCGGGAAAAATTGTATGATCTTTGGCATTCTGTTCTTTTCCCCATTTAAATAAATTTTTGTTTACTTGAGGCATGCTAATATTTGACGGCACTTGTTCTACTTTGCGTAACTTTGACGTGCTTGGGGTAGTGTCTTCTAATTCTACAATATCAGACACGTTTTCAACTATAAAGTAGATCTTTGAAACAATATTGCAGCGCAAACACTATTTTTGAAGGATACCTGGAAAATTATCATCTTTATCGCAAGGATTCATACGAACCCCAGATTTCATCACAATTTCGCACTGAGCTTTCAATATCTCCGGACAGACATCATCAGGAATAGGAAAACCCTTATCTTCGATTTCGTCATCCTCACCACTAATGCAACCTTCAAAGTCTGGAGGTTCAATATATGCAAACTGGGGTTCATCAGGGCCATTGTCGTCTTCTTCACATAATTCTTCTAAATAATCAAGGGCTTCTTGAAATGATAATTTCCTATAAGATTGAATTTAGCTTATTGATATCTAAAATAAAAAAAATCAAAGAAATGTGTGATTTTGCACTTAGCAAAACACAGTACCCCGGAGTGCCCACAGTGTTCATGTGAACACGGCAAAACATTATGGAAGAAAAATTATACAAAGAAACAATTTTCTAATAAAAACGTATATGAAGGACCAAATACTGGTTATTATCTTCAAATTTAGACGTACATCATGTTTTAATCATATTAAATACAAAAGTTACAATATCCCTTACTTTTTCATGTAATCCATTTTCTTATTTTTTCACAATAAAAGAAATTGCAACATTTGTTTTGATAATTACTCCAAAATTACACAATCAGCTGACACCAAATTCAGAAATAGTACAGACCCATCTCTTAGTTTTAAATAACATTGAAGAAAGTGAATCAAAAGTTATTAATATGTCAACAATAAGTTACTTCTGAGATACCCCTTTGTCGTGATCATATGATCACGCTGGGCTGATTCGGGTTAATATAACCTGACCCATGAATGTGTCAAAAATGGGTGTGGTCGGTTAACAAAGATGTCCGCAATCAACAAAAATCGACCATGAAAATTGCGTTTTGAAGTTAAAATTTAGTTTACATAATGGCTGTTTTTTTGGGAAGTTGGATTTTCAAATAGGGATTACTCTATTCTCTGATTGAGAGTTCAAAGTGACGTTTCTACTTAGTATTATTAATCATTAAGAATCATTGTAAAGCTAGAAAAAATGTGAAGTACTTTCAAAGTTTTAAAAAAAACCGTTTACAGTTGCGAAAAAATTTTAAAAATAACGGAACGCTATTTTGAAATATATTTCTATTTCTGGAAAAAAAAAACTGTTTTAATTTTCTTTTCAATAATATGTTTACATCGACGAGATTGTTAGAGTTAACACGTTACCTAACTACGTATGTTTAGATTGCTTAAATATGATTACAACTCTGATATTTTATGTTATGGCGTTTATTTCTTTAAAATGAAAGATTTTTTAAGTACAATTGTTTATATAAATGCTAATAAGAATACGTGGTGTCATTTCATCTTACTTATTAAGAATCCGTGAACAAGAAATTATGATTATACCCTGCACCACCCTGTGGAAAAAAGTATATTAAGTTTGTACGGATATGCCATACCCGCTTTCAGTTATACTGATCTATTCAGAATCAAAATCTGAATCGATTAAACCATGTCCATCTGTCCGTCTTCCCATGTAAATTTGTGCGCAAGCTACAAGTCACATTTTTATACCCTCCACTTCAGTGATTAGGGTATACTAATTTTGTTCTTCCGTTTGCAACACTTAGAAGGAGGCGTCAGAGACCCTACAAAGTATATATATTCTTGATCAGCGTTAAAAACTGAGTCGATTTAGACATGTATGTCCGTTTGTCCGTGTGTCCGTCTGTTGTTGGCACTCTCACGAGCGTAAATTTTGAGATATTGAGCTGAAATTTTGCACAGTCACTTTTAGTTTATGCACGCAGATCGCTATTTAAAATGGGCAAATTCGGTAAAGAGCCACGCCTACAATCAACAAAAATCTGTCTATCTGCCACAAAAATTAAGCTATAAACTTGAAATTTCGTATGTACATCTATAAGTATTAGTTTCATCGATGTGCCGAAAATGGGCGTGGTCCGATAACATACACGCCCACAATCAATATAAATGTATCTATCTACCACAAAAATTAAGCTATATACTTGAAATTTAGTACGTACATCTATAAATATTAGTTTCATCGATGTGCCGAAAATGGGCGTGGTCCGATAACATACACGCCCACAATCAATATAAATCTTTATATTTGCCACAAAAGTTGATCTACGAAGTTGAAATACATATAAGTGGTACCGTTATCCAACACTGTGCCAAAAATGGGCGTGATTGAATAACTCAAACGCCTATAATTTTAAAAAAACACTATTTGCGTAAGTACATGAAATAGTCATATGTATACATAAATATGGCAATAGGAACTTGTTTTTAGAGGATTATAAAAGGTGGAGGGTATTTAAGATTCGGTCTTAACCGAACTTCTCTATCTTGTTTAAGATATTTTGATGAAATTTGGTAAAAAAAACATGTATTGGCCCAAAGGGAAACCCTATTAAAAATGGACCCGATTGGATCACTTTGAAAACCCCTTCTCATATGAGGGCCTATTATTTTTTGAGATATTTTGATGAAATTTGGTACAAGGATATGTATTGGCCCATGGAAAAACTCTTTTGAAAATGGATAGGATCAGACCATTTTTAGAACCTTTCCCAATAAAAATTGATTTTTTTATATTTCAACAAGTGAAAATATTATAGGCGGTCAATCCCGACTATCAAATACCCTACACCACCTGTATATTATTCAATTACATTTTTTTCTTTAAAAAATAAAAAATTTTATTTTTCTATACCTACTTATATTTTCAAAAATTTCAAAATCATGCATATGTATGTCAGAAAATTTTTATACCCTGCACCACCGTGTGGAAAAGGATATATTAGGTTTGTGCGGATGTTTTTAACTCCTAAACGGCAAATGCCACACCCATCTTAACTTATACCGATTCATTCAGAATCAAAATCTAAATCGATTTAACCATGTCCGTCCGTCCGTCTGTCCATCTAAATTAGTGCGCAACCTACAGGTCGCATTTATTAGATATTTCGATGAAATTTCGTATAAGGACATGCATTGGCTCAAAGAAGAACACTATTGAAAACGGGCCGGATTGGACAATTTTTAGAACCCCCTCCTTATATGAGGTCCCATTATTTTTTGAGATATTTCGATAAAATTTGGTACATAGATATGTATTGGTCCACAAAGAAACGTTTTTGAAAATGGTTTGGATCAGACCATTTTTAGAACTTCTTCCCATGTAATATTTTTTTTTTTATTTCAAAACAAAACAAACAAAAACAAGTAAAAATATTACAGTCGGTCAAGCCCGACCATGAAATACTCTACACCACTTGACATATTATTCAATTAAATTTTTTTTCTTTCATAAAGGAATTTTTATTTTTTGTACAACTTTTAATATTTATTATTATTTTTATATACCTATTTATATTTTAAAAAATTTCAAAATGGGACATGTCAGAAAATTTTTGTTTATTTTTTTTTATTTTTGAAAGGTGTTGCGTCTGGAGTAGGACCCATAACATATGTTCTTAGAATTCCATATAAATGTTTCTTTTATTCCAAATTCATTAAAATACTGGATTTGCGGACCATTTTTTAATGAATTTGGAATAAAAGCAACATTTATATGGAATTCGAAGAACATATGCACCAGCAGGCCAATACTGGATATTCGGACCATTTTTTAATGAATTTGGAATAAAAGCAACATTTATATGGAATTCTAAGAGCATATGTTACGGGTCCCATTCCAGACGCACCACCAGGTTCTAGAGAGGATTTTTGGCCAATATTGGATTTCCGGACAATTTTTTAATGAATTTGGAATAGAAGCAACATTTATATGGAATTCTAAGAACATATGTTATGGGTCCTACTCCAGGCGCAACACAGCAAAAGACATCAGAATAAGGCAATAAGACGGGGGCGTAACTTTTGTTTTCACTGGCCATATTTTTATAACTTTAACCTTTGAGGGGTATATTAAATTTGTCATTCCGCTTGCAACATTCGGAAGGAAGCGTCAGAGACACCACAAACTATATATATTCTTGCTCAAGATCAAAAACTGAATCAGTTTAAACAATGTCCGTCCGCGTCTCAATGTGTTTGACTGTTCCTGACACTCTCACGGCCGTAATTTTTGAGATATCGAGCTGAAATTTGATACACATGTGTTAGGTCTGCAGGCAGGTTGTAAGTAAAATCGGGCAATATCGGTTTAAAAAATTTCAGAACCTAGGAAAGGGCATAGGCAACGTTTCATCCCGCGAGATAACCGAATTCCACGCCGGTAAAACCGCGGGCAACAGCTAGTTTAGCCCGAATCAGCCCAGAATTATTTTTTTTCGATTTTGTAAAAAAAAATTTTACGGATGAATAGTTCAATCTTTTATTTTGTGTTTAAGTTAAACAGGGTGTGCAAAATACGGCCGTGATCGTATGATCACGCTGGGAAATAATGAGTACTGGTATTTCTAATACCATACATAGTAAAAGCTAATATAGAATTTACAAAAAATATTCCTTAATTTTAGGTTTTTGTATGAAAGTTTATAAAACAAGCAATACATAATCCAATATTACACTTAACGCATTCAGTTCGGACTGTTGAAGAACAGTTTTCACCCGCACATCGCCTTCTATTGCAACAGGCTATGAAATGCCCTATTCTGTCAAAACGCAATGTGTTTTCGACACTTTTATTGTTGTATACAGCGTTATGTGTTTTTTGTGGCCCTGTTTTCTTTAGTTGTGTACTATAGTGTTTGCAATAAAAAATTGCTATTTGGCGACGGAATTCGAGCTGTGTAATGTTGCTATCACTGTTACGATGCAGCTGCCAAGCATTTTCAATGCATGCATCTATTAACCACGTAAAAATGCAACTCCACCACTTTTTCCCTTTGTACGCGATCCGATAAAGTGAAATGTTTTGGTCAAAGCGATCGACTCCGCCCATATATTTGTTATATTCAGTAACAGCAAGTGGACGTCGAACGGCAATTTTTCTATGGGCTTTCTTATTATAACGGCTCGCATTTGTTTTTGGATTAATACCGTGAATTGTTGATGCAACAGTGACAACAGAATTGTCTACCCATTTTACAATGTTAATGTCTGGCCCTTTTATGCGAGCACCAACGCAGTGGCCCCTGACCTCCTTTTTAAGTAATACTTTACCGAGTGGGCAATTTTTTGGTATTCTGTTTTCACGAATTGTGCCTGTGCCGTTATATCCACAGTGTTTTAAATATATTAATAACGGAAAACTTGTGAATAAGTTATCAAAATGAAATGAATATGGTAAATGCTTGATACTTGGAGGAAAGTCATCGATCATGGATATTAAAGGAGCCGCGCATTTGCCAAATTTTTCTTCATGTGTATTGTTTGCTCTTGGGTTTTTGCCTTGGTATATCTCAAAATTTGTCATGTATCCGGACGGAGTGCACAATGACCAGACCTTATACCCGAATCGTAGAGGCTTACTTTTAATGAATTGTTTACACCCATGCCTTCCATAGTATGGAATCATACCTTCATCATACGATAAGTACTTTTCAGCATGAAAATGTTTTAACATATTTGCTTTTATATAATCTGTGATGGGGCGCAATTTCCATATTTTATCAGGATTTGGATTTTCCTTTGTCCCTCCCTTATCATTGTTTTCAAAGTGCAGTGAAGTCATAATTTGGTGGAAATGATTTCGTCTCATCGTTTCCGAAACTAAAATATTTCTTTGGTCTTCACCTTGACTCCACATTGCTCGAAAACTGGTGTGATAATTATAACCACTGATTATTAAAATCCCTAAAAGAGCGCGAATTTCCTCAAATGTTATGTTTGGATGGTTGTATCCACGAAATACAGCATACTTATTTGACTGTTCAACTATGTAATTTACAAGGTCATCATCAAAAAACTTTTCAAACTGTTTATGTGGTTCAATGCCCTGGCAATCTTTATAGTTGCAGTCGGGAAAAATTGTATGATCTTTGGCATTCTGTTCTTTTCCCCATTTAAATAAATTTTTGTTTACTTGAGGCATGCTAATATTTGACGGCACTTGTTCTACTTTGCGTAACTTTGACGTGCTTGGGGTAGTGTCTTCTAATTCTACAATATCAGACACGTTTTCAACTATAAAGTAGATTTTTGAAACAATATTGCAGCGCATACACTATTTTTGAAGGATACCTGGAAAATTATCATCTTTATCGCAAGGATTCATACGAACCCCAGATTTCATCACAATTTCGCACTGAGCTTTCAATATCTCCGGACAGACATCATCAGGAATAGGAAAACCCTTATCTTCGATTTCGTCATCCTCACCACTAATGCAACCTTCAAAGTCTGGAGGTTCAATATATGCAAACTGGGGTTCATCAGGGCCATTGTCGTCTTCTTCACATAATTCTTCTAAATAATCAAGGGCTTCTTGAAATGATAATTTCCTATAAGATTGAATTTAGCTTATTGATATCTAAAATAAAAAAAATCAAAGAAATGTGTGATTTTGCACTTAGCAAAACACAGTACCCCGGAGTGCCCACAGTGTTCATGTGAACACGGCAAAACATTATGGAAGAAAAATTATACAAAGAAACAATTTTCTAATAAAAACGTATATGAAGGACCAAATACTGGTTATTATCTTCAAATTTAGACGTACATCATGTTTTAATCATATTAAATACAAAAGTTACAATATCCCTTACTTTTTCATGTAATCCATTTTCTTATTTTTTCACAATAAAAGAAATTGCAACATTTGTTTTGATAATTACTCCAAAATTACACAATCAGCTGACACCAAATTCAGAAATAGTACAGACCCATCTCTTAGTTTTAAATAACATTGAAGAAAGTGAATCAAAAGTTATTAATATGTCAACAATAAGTTACTTCTGAGATACCCCTTTGTCGTGATCATATGATCACGCTGGGCTGATTCGGGTTAATATAACCTGACCCATGAATGTGTCAAAAATGGGTGTGGTCGGTTAACAAAGATGTCCGCAATCAACAAAAATCGACCATGAAAATTGCGTTTTGAAGTTAAAATTTAGTTTACATAATGGCTGTTTTTTTGGGAAGTTGGATTTTCAAATAGGGATTACTCTATTCTCTGATTGAGAGTTCAAAGTGACGTTTCTACTCAGTATTATTAATCATTAAGAATCATTGTAAAGCTAGAAAAAATGTGAAGTACTTTCAAAGTTTTAAAAAAAACCGTTTACAGTTGCGAAAAAATTTTAAAAATAACGGAACGCTATTTTGAAATATATTTCTATTTCTGGAAAAAAAAAACTGTTTTAATTTTCTTTTCAATAATATGTTTACATCGACGAGATTGTTAGAGTTAACACGTTACCTAACTACGTATGTTTAGATTGCTTAAATATGATTACAACTCTGATATTTTATGTTATGGCGTTTATTTCTTTAAAATGAAAGATTTTTTAAGTACAATTGTTTATATAAATGCTAATAAGAATACGTGGTGTCATTTCATCTTACTTATTAAGAATCCGTGAACAAGAAATTATGATTATACCCTGCACCACCCTGTGGAAAAAAGTATATTAAGTTTGTACGGATATGCCATACCCGCTTTCAGTTATACTGATCTATTCAGAATCAAAATCTGAATCGATTAAACCATGTCCATCTGTCCGTCTTCCCATGTAAATTTGTGCGCAAGCTACAAGTCACATTTTTATACCCTCCACTTCAGTGATTAGGGTATACTAATTTTGTTCTTCCGTTTGCAACACTTAGAAGGAGGCGTCAGAGACCCTACAAAGTATATATATTCTTGATCAGCGTTAAAAACTGAGTCGATTTAGACATGTATGTCCGTTTGTCCGTGTGTCCGTCTGTTGTTGGCACTCTCACGAGCGTAAATTTTGAGATATTGAGCTGAAATTTTGCACAGTCACTTTTAGTTTATGCACGCAGATCGCTATTTAAAATGGGCAAATTCGGTAAAGAGCCACGCCTACAATCAACAAAAATCTGTCTATCTGCCACAAAAATTAAGCTATAAACTTGAAATTTCGTATGTACATCTATAAGTATTAGTTTCATCGATGTGCCGAAAATGGGCGTGGTCCGATAACATACACGCCCACAATCAATATAAATGTATCTATCTACCACAAAAATTAAGCTATATACTTGAAATTTAGTACGTACATCTATAAATATTAGTTTCATCGATGTGCCGAAAATGGGCGTGGTCCGATAACATACACGCCCACAATCAATATAAATCTTTATATTTGCCACAAAAGTTGATCTACGAAGTTGAAATACATATAAGTGGTACCGTTATCCAACACTGTGCCAAAAATGGGCGTGATTGAATAACTCAAACGCCTATAATTTTAAAAAAACACTATTTGCGTAAGTACATGAAATAGTCATATGTATACATAAATATGGCAATAGGAACTTGTTTTTAGAGGATTATAAAAGGTGGAGGGTATTTAAGATTCGGTCTTAACCGAACTTCTCTATCTTGTTTAAGATATTTTGATGAAATTTGGTAAAAAAAACATGTATTGGCCCAAAGGGAAACCCTATTAAAAATGGACCCGATTGGATCACTTTGAAAACCCCTTCTCATATGAGGGCCTATTATTTTTTGAGATATTTTGATGAAATTTGGTACAAGGATATGTATTGGCCCATGGAAAAACTCTTTTGAAAATGGATAGGATCAGACCATTTTTAGAACCTTTCCCAATAAAAATTGATTTTTTTATATTTCAACAAGTGAAAATATTATAGGCGGTCAATCCCGACTATCAAATACCCTACACCACCTGTATATTATTCAATTACATTTTTTTCTTTAAAAAATAAAAAATTTTATTTTTCTATACCTACTTATATTTTCAAAAATTTCAAAATCATGCATATGTATGTCAGAAAATTTTTATACCCTGCACCACCGTGTGGAAAAGGATATATTAGGTTTGTGCGGATGTTTTTAACTCCTAAACGGCAAATGCCACACCCATCTTAACTTATACCGATTCATTCAGAATCAAAATCTAAATCGATTTAACCATGTCCGTCCGTCCGTCTGTCCATCTAAATTAGTGCGCAACCTACAGGTCGCATTTATTAGATATTTCGATGAAATTTCGTATAAGGACATGCATTGGCTCAAAGAAGAACACTATTGAAAACGGGCCGGATTGGACAATTTTTAGAACCCCCTCCTTATATGAGGTCCCATTATTTTTTGAGATATTTCGATAAAATTTGGTACATAGATATGTATTGGTCCACAAAGAAACGTTTTTGAAAATGGTTTGGATCAGACCATTTTTAGAACTTCTTCCCATGTAATATTTTTTTTTTTATTTCAAAACAAAACAAACAAAAACAAGTAAAAATATTACAGTCGGTCAAGCCCGACCATGAAATACTCTACACCACTTGACATATTATTCAATTAAATTTTTTTTCTTTCATAAAGGAATTTTTATTTTTTGTACAACTTTTAATATTTATTATTATTTTTATATACCTATTTATATTTTAAAAAATTTCAAAATGGGACATGTCAGAAAATTTTTGTTTATTTTTTTTTATTTTTGAAAGGTGTTGCGTCTGGAGTAGGACCCATAACATATGTTCTTAGAATTCCATATAAATGTTTCTTTTATTCCAAATTCATTAAAATACTGGATTTGCGGACCATTTTTTAATGAATTTGGAATAAAAGCAACATTTATATGGAATTCGAAGAACATATGCACCAGCAGGCCAATACTGGATATTCGGACCATTTTTTAATGAATTTGGAATAAAAGCAACATTTATATGGAATTCTAAGAGCATATGTTACGGGTCCCATTCCAGACGCACCACCAGGTTCTGGAGAGGATTTTTGGCCAATATTGGATTTCCGGACAATTTTTTAATGAATTTGGAATAGAAGCAACATTTATATGGAATTCTAAGAACATATGTTATGGGTCCTACTCCAGGCGCAACACAGCAAAAGACATCAGAATAAGACAATAAGACGGGGGCGTAACTTTTGTTTTCACTGGAGACTTTCGCCATATTTTTATAACTTTAACCTTTGAGGGGTATATTAAATTTGTCATTCCGCTTGCAACATTCGGAAGGAAGCGTCAGAGACACCACAAACTATATATATTCTTGCTCAAGATCAAAAACTGAATCAGTTTAAACAATGTCCGTCCGCGTCTCAATGTGTTTGACTGTTCCTGACACTCTCACGGCCGTAATTTTTGAGATATCGAGCTGAAATTTGATACACATGTGTTAGGTCTGCAGGCAGGTTGTAAGTAAAATCGGGCAATATCGGTTTAAAAAATTTCAGAACCTAGGAAAGGGCATAGGCAACGTTTCATCCCGCGAGATAACCGAATTCCACGCCGGTAAAACCGCGGGCAACAGCTAGTTTAGCCCGAATCAGCCCAGAATTATTTTTTTTCGATTTTGTAAAAAAAAATTTTACGGATGAATAGTTCAATCTTTTATTTTGTGTTTAAGTTAAACAGGGTGTGCAAAATACGGCCGTGATCGTATGATCACGCTGGGAAATAATGAGTACTGGTATTTCTAATACCATACATAGTAAAAGCTAATATAGAATTTACAAAAAATATTCCTTAATTTTAGGTTTTTGTATGAAAGTTTATAAAACAAGCAATACATAATCCAATATTACACTTAACGCATTCAGTTCGGACTGTTGAAGAACAGTTTTCACCCGCACATCGCCTTCTATTGCAACAGGCTATGAAATGCCCTATTCTGTCAAAACGCAATGTGTTTTCGACACTTTTATTGTTGTATACAGCGTTATGTGTTTTTTGTGGCCCTGTTTTCTTTAGTTGTGTACTATAGTGTTTGCAATAAAAAATTGCTATTTGGCGACGGAATTCGAGCTGTGTAATGTTGCTATCACTGTTACGATGCAGCTGCCAAGCATTTTCAATGCATGCATCTATTAACCACGTAAAAATGCAACTCCACCACTTTTTCCCTTTGTACGCGATCCGATAAAGTGAAATGTTTTGGTCAAAGCGATCGACTCCGCCCATATATTTGTTATATTCAGTAACAGCAAGTGGACGTCGAACGGCAATTTTTCTATGGGCTTTCTTATTATAACGGCTCGCATTTGTTTTTGGATTAATACCGTGAATTGTTGATGCAACAGTGACAACAGAATTGTCTACCCATTTTACAATGTTAATGTCTGGCCCTTTTATGCGAGCACCAACGCAGTGGCCCCTGACCTCCTTTTTAAGTAATACTTTACCGAGTGGGCAATTTTTTGGTATTCTGTTTTCACGAATTGTGCCTGTGCCGTTATATCCACAGTGTTTTAAATATATTAATAACGGAAAACTTGTGAATAAGTTATCAAAATGAAATGAATATGGTAAATGCTTGATACTTGGAGGAAAGTCATCGATCATGGATATTAAAGGAGCCGCGCATTTGCCAAATTTTTCTTCATGTGTATTGTTTGCTCTTGGGTTTTTGCCTTGGTATATCTCAAAATTTGTCATGTATCCGGACGGAGTGCACAATGACCAGACCTTATACCCGAATCGTAGAGGCTTACTTTTAATGAATTGTTTACACCCATGCCTTCCATAGTATGGAATCATACCTTCATCATACGATAAGTACTTTTCAGCATGAAAATGTTTTAACATATTTGCTTTTATATAATCTGTGATGGGGCGCAATTTCCATATTTTATCAGGATTTGGATTTTCCTTTGTCCCTCCCTTATCATTGTTTTCAAAGTGCAGTGAAGTCATAATTTGGTGGAAATGATTTCGTCTCATCGTTTCCGAAACTAAAATATTTCTTTGGTCTTCACCTTGACTCCACATTGCTCGAAAACTGGTGTGATAATTATAACCACTGATTATTAAAATCCCTAAAAGAGCGCGAATTTCCTCAAATGTTATGTTTGGATGGTTGTATCCACGAAATACAGCATACTTATTTGACTGTTCAACTATGTAATTTACAAGGTCATCATCAAAAAACTTTTCAAACTGTTTATGTGGTTCAATGCCCTGGCAATCTTTATAGTTGCAGTCGGGAAAAATTGTATGATCTTTGGCATTCTGTTCTTTTCCCCATTTAAATAAATTTTTGTTTACTTGAGGCATGCTAATATTTGACGGCACTTGTTCTACTTTGCGTAACTTTGACGTGCTTGGGGTAGTGTCTTCTAATTCTACAATATCAGACACGTTTTCAACTATAAAGTAGATCTTTGAAACAATATTGCAGCGCAAACACTATTTTTGAAGGATACCTGGAAAATTATCATCTTTATCGCAAGGATTCATACGAACCCCAGATTTCATCACAATTTCGCACTGAGCTTTCAATATCTCCGGACAGACATCATCAGGAATAGGAAAACCCTCATCTTCGATTTCGTCATCCTCACCACTAATGCAACCTTCAAAGTCTGGAGGTTCAATATATGCAAACTGGGGTTCATCAGGGCCATTGTCGTCTTCTTCACATAATTCTTCTAAATAATCAAGGGCTTCTTGAAATGATAATTTCCTATAAGATTGAATTTAGCTTATTGATATCTAAAATAAAAAAAATCAAAGAAATGTGTGATTTTGCACTTAGCAAAACACAGTACCCCGGAGTGCCCACAGTGTTCATGTGAACACGGCAAAACATTATGGAAGAAAAATTATACAAAGAAACAATTTTCTAATAAAAACGTATATGAAGGACCAAATACTGGTTATTATCTTCAAATTTAGACGTACATCATGTTTTAATCATATTAAATACAAAAGTTACAATATCCCTTACTTTTTCATGTAATCCATTTTCTTATTTTTTCACAATAAAAGAAATTGCAACATTTGTTTTGATAATTACTCCAAAATTACACAATCAGCTGACACCAAATTCAGAAATAGTACAGACCCATCTCTTAGTTTTAAATAACATTGAAGAAAGTGAATCAAAAGTTATTAATATGTCAACAATAAGTTACTTCTGAGATACCCCTTTGTCGTGATCATATGATCACGCTGGGCTGATTCGGGTTAATATAACCTGACCCATGAATGTGTCAAAAATGGGTGTGGTCGGTTAACAAAGATGTCCGCAATCAACAAAAATCGACCATGAAAATTGCGTTTTGAAGTTAAAATTTAGTTTACATAATGGCTGTTTTTTTGGGAAGTTGGATTTTCAAATAGGGATTACTCTATTCTCTGATTGAGAGTTCAAAGTGACGTTTCTACTCAGTATTATTAATCATTAAGAATCATTGTAAAGCTAGAAAAAATGTGAAGTACTTTCAAAGTTTTAAAAAAAACCGTTTACAGTTGCGAAAAAATTTTAAAAATAACGGAACGCTATTTTGAAATATATTTCTATTTCTGGAAAAAAAAAACTGTTTTAATTTTCTTTTCAATAATATGTTTACATCGACGAGATTGTTAGAGTTAACACGTTACCTAACTACGTATGTTTAGATTGCTTAAATATGATTACAACTCTGATATTTTATGTTATGGCGTTTATTTCTTTAAAATGAAAGATTTTTTAAGTACAATTGTTTATATAAATGCTAATAAGAATACGTGGTGTCATTTCATCTTACTTATTAAGAATCCGTGAACAAGAAATTATGATTATACCCTGCACCACCCTGTGGAAAAAAGTATATTAAGTTTGTACGGATATGCCATACCCGCTTTCAGTTATACTGATCTATTCAGAATCAAAATCTGAATCGATTAAACCATGTCCATCTGTCCGTCTTCCCATGTAAATTTGTGCGCAAGCTACAAGTCACATTTTTATACCCTCCACCTCAGTGATTAAGGTATACTAATTTTGTTCTTCCGTTTGCAACACTTAGAAGGAGGCGTCAGAGACCCTACAAAGTATATATATTCTTGATCAGCGTCAAAAACTGAGTCGATTTAGACATGTATGTCCGTTTGTCCGTGTGTCCGTCTGTTGTTGGCACTCTCACGAGCGTAAATTTTGAGATATTGAGCTGAAATTTTGCACAGTCACTTTTAGTTTATGCACGCAGATCGCTATTTAAAATGGGCAAATTCGGTAAAGAGCCACGCCTACAATCAACAAAAATCTGTCTATCTGCCACAAAAATTAAGCTATAAACTTGAAATTTCGTATGTACATCTATAAATATTAGTTTCATCGATGTGCCGAAAATGGGCGTGGTCCGATAACATACACGCCCACAATCAATATAAATGTATCTATCTACCACAAAAATTAAGCTATATACTTGAAATTTAGTACGTACATCTATAAATATTAGTTTCATCGATGTGCCGAAAATGGGCGTGGTCCGATAACATACACGCCCACAATCAATATAAATCTTTATATTTGCCACAAAAGTTGATCTACGAAGTTGAAATACATATAAGTGGTACCGTTATCCAACACTGTGCCAAAAATGGGCGTGATTGAATAACTCAAACGCCTATAATTTTAAAAAAACACTATTTGCGTAAGTACATGAAATAGTCATATGTATACATAAATATGGCAATAGGAACTTGTTTTTAGAGGATTATAAAAGGTGGAGGGTATTTAAGATTCGGTCTTAACCGAACTTCTCTATCTTGTTTAAGATATTTTGATGAAATTTGGTAAAAAAAACATGTATTGGCCCAAAGGGAAACCCTATTAAAAATGGACCCGATTGGATCACTTTGAAAACCCCTTCTCATATGAGGGCCTATTATTTTTTGAGATATTTTGATGAAATTTGGTACAAGGATATGTATTGGCCCATGGAAAAACTCTTTTGAAAATGGATAGGATCAGACCATTTTTAGAACCTTTCCCCATAAAAATTGATTTTTTTATATTTCAACAAGTGAAAATATTATAGGCGGTCAATCCCGACTATCAAATACCCTACACCACCTGTATATTATTCAATTACATTTTTTTCTTTAAAAAATAAAAAATTTTATTTTTCTATACCTACTTATATTTTCAAAAATTTCAAAATCATGCATATGTATGTCAGAAAATTTTTATACCCTGCACCACCGTGTGGAAAAGGATATATTAGGTTTGTGCGGATGTTTTTAACTCCTAAACGGCAAATGCCACACCCATCTTAACTTATACCGATTCATTCAGAATCAAAATCTAAATCGATTTAACCATGTCCGTCCGTCCGTCTGTCCATCTAAATTAGTGCGCAACCTACAGGTCGCATTTATTAGATATTTCGATGAAATTTCGTATAAGGACATGCATTGGCTCAAAGAAGAACACTATTGAAAACGGGCCGGATTGGACAATTTTTAGAACCCCCTCCTTATATGAGGTCCCATTATTTTTTGAGATATTTCGATAAAATTTGGTACATAGATATGTATTGGTCCACAAAGAAACGTTTTTGAAAATGGTTTGGATCAGACCATTTTTAGAACTTCTTCCCATGTAATATTTTTTTTTTTATTTCAAAACAAAACAAACAAAAACAAGTAAAAATATTACAGTCGGTCAAGCCCGACCATGAAATACTCTACACCACTTGACATATTATTCAATTAAGTTTTTTTCTTTCATAAAGGAATTTTTATTTTTTGTACAACTTTTAATATTTATTATTATTTTTATATACCTATTTATATTTTAAAAAATTTCAAAATGGGACATGTCAGAAAATTTTTGTTTATTTTTTTTTATTTTTGAAAGGTGTTGCGTCTGGAGTAGGACCCATAACATATGTTCTTAGAATTCCATATAAACGTTTCTTTTATTCCAAATTCATTAAAATACTGGATTTGCGGACCATTTTTTAATGAATTTGGAATAAAAGCAACATTTATATGGAATTCGAAGAACATATGCACCAGCAGGCCAATACTGGATATTCGGACCATTTTTTAATGAATTTGGAATAAAAGCAACATTTATATGGAATTCTAAGAGCATATGTTACGGGTCCCATTCCAGACGCACCACCAGGTTCTGGAGAGGATTTTTGGCCAATATTGGATTTCCGGACAATTTTTTAATGAATTTGGAATAGAAGCAACATTTATATGGAATTCTAAGAACATATGTTATGGGTCCTACTCCAGACGCAACACAGCAAAAGACATCAGAATAAGGCAATAAGACGGGGGCGTAACTTTTGTTTTCACTGGAGACTTTCGCCATATTTTTATAACTTTAACCTTTGAGGGGTATATTAAATTTGTCATTCCGCTTGCAACATTCGGAAGGAAGCGTCAGAGACACCACAAACTATATATATTCTTGCTCAAGATCAAAAACTGAATCAGTTTAAACAATGTCCGTCCGCGTCTCAATGTGTTTGACTGTTCCTGACACTCTCACGGCCGTAATTTTTGAGATATCGAGCTGAAATTTGATACACATGTGTTAGGTCTGCAGGCAGGTTGTAAGTAAAATCGGGCAATATCGGTTTAAAAAATTTCAGAACCTAGGAAAGGGCATAGGCAACGTTTCATCCCGCGAGATAACCGAATTCCACGCCGGTAAAACCGCGGGCAACAGCTAGTTTAGCCCGAATCAGCCCAGAATTATTTTTTTTCGATTTTGTAAAAAAAAATTTTACGGATGAATAGTTCAATCTTTTATTTTGTGTTTAAGTTAAACAGGGTGTGCAAAATACGGCCGTGATCGTATGATCACGCTGGGAAGTAATGAGTACTGGTATTTCTAATACCATACATAGTAAAAGCTAATATAGAATTTACAAAAAATATTCCTTAATTTTAGGTTTTTGTATGAAAGTTTATAAAACAAGCAATACATAATCCAATATTACACTTAACGCATTCAGTTCGGACTGTTGAAGAACAGTTTTCACCCGCACATCGCCTTCTATTGCAACAGGCTATGAAATGCCCTATTCTGTCAAAACGCAATGTGTTTTCGACACTTTTATTGTTGTATACAGCGTTATGTGTTTTTTGTGGCCCTGTTTTCTTTAGTTGTGTACTATAGTGTTTGCAATAAAAAATTGCTATTTGGCGACGGAATTCGAGCTGTGTAATGTTGCTATCACTGTTACGATGCAGCTGCCAAGCATTTTCAATGCATGCATCTATTAACCACGTAAAAATGCAACTCCACCACTTTTTCCCTTTGTACGCGATCCGATAAAGTGAAATGTTTTGGTCAAAGCGATCGACTCCGCCCATATATTTGTTATATTCAGTAACAGCAAGTGGACGTGGAACGGCAATTTTTCTATGGGCTTTCTTATTATAACGGCTCGCATTTGTTTTTGGATTAATACCGTGAATTGTTGATACAACAGTGACAACAGAATTGTCTACCCATTTTACAATGTTAATGTCTGGCCCTTTTATGCGAGCACCAACGCAGTGGCCCCTGACCTCCTTTTTAAATAATACTTTACTTCCGAGTGGGCAATTTTTTGGTATTCTGTTTTCACGAATTGTGCCTGTGCCGTTATATCCACAGTGTTTTAAATATATTAATAACGGAAAACTTGTGAATAAGTTATCAAAATGAAATGAATATGGTAAATGCTTGATACTTGGAGGAAAGTCATCGATCATGGATATTAAAGGAGCCGCGCATTTGCCAAATTTTTCATCATTGTAAAGCTAGAAAAAATGTGAAGTACTTTCAAAGTTTTAAAAAAAACCGTTTACAGTTGCGAAAAAATTTTAAAAATAACGGAACGCTATTTTGAAATATATTTCTATTTCTGGAAAAAAAAAACTGTTTTAATTTTCTTTTCAATAATATGTTTACATCGACGAGATTGTTAGAGTTAACACGTTACCTAACTACGTATGTTTAGATTGCTTAAATATGATTACAACTCTGATATTTTATGTTATGGCGTTTATTTCTTTAAAATGAAAGATTTTTTAAGTACAATTGTTTATATAAATGCTAATAAGAATACGTGGTGTCATTTCATCTTACTTATTAAGAATCCGTGAACAAGAAATTATGATTATACCCTGCACCACCCTGTGGAAAAAAGTATATTATGTTTGTACGGATAAGCAGCAAATGCCATACCCGCTTTCAGTTATACTGATCTATTCAGAATCAAAATCTGAATCGATTAAACCATGTCCATCTGTCCGTCTTCCCATGTAAATTTGTGCGCAAGCTACAAGTCACATTTTTATACCCTCCACTTCAGTGATTAGGGTATACTAATTTTGTTCTTCCGTTTGCAACACTTAGAAGGAGGCGTCAGAGACCCTACAAAGTATATATATTCTTGATCAGCGTTAAAAACTGAGTCGATTTAGACATGTATGTCCGTTTGTCCGTGTGTCCGTCTGTTGTTGGCACTCTCACGAGCGTAAATTTTGAGATATTGAGCTGAAATTTTGCACAGTCACTTTTAGTTTATGCACGCAGATCGCTATTTAAAATGGGCAAATTCGGTAAAGAGCCACGCCTACAATCAACAAAAATCTGTCTATGTGCCACAAAAATTAAGCTATAAACTTGAAATTTCGTATGTACATCTATAAATATTAGTTTCATCGATGTGCCGAAAATGGGCGTGGTCCGATAACATACACGCCCACAATCAATATAAATGTATCTATCTACCACAAAAATTAAGCTATATACTTGAAATTTAGTACGTACATCTATAAATATTAGTTTCATCGATGTGCCGAAAATGGGCGTGGTCCGATAACATACACGCCCACAATCAATATAAATCTTTATATTTGCCACAAAAGTTGATCTACGAAGTTGAAATACATATAAGTGGTACCGTTATCCAACACTGTGCCAAAAATGGGCGTGATTGAATAACTCAAACGCCTATAATTTTAAAAAAACACTATTTGCGTAAGTACATGAAATAGTCATATGTATACATAAATATGGCAATAGGAACTTGTTTTTAGAGGATTATAAAAGGTGGAGGGTATTTAAGATTCGGTCTTAACCGAACTTCTCTATCTTGTTTAAGTTATTTTGATGAAATTTGGTAAAAAAAACATGTATTGGCCCAAAGGGAAACCCTATTAAAAATGGACCCGATTGGATCACTTTGAAAACCCCTTCTCATATGAGGGCCTATTATTTTTTGAGATATTTTGATGAAATTTGGTACAAGGATGTGTATTGGCCCATGGAAAAACTCTTTTGAAAATGGATAGGATCAGACCATTTTTAGAACCTCTCCCCATAAAAATAGATTTTTTTATATTTCAACAAGTGAAAATATTATAGTCGGTCAATCCCGACTATCAAATACCCTACACCACCTGTATATTATTCAATTACATTTTTTTCTTTAAAAAATAAAAAATTTTATTTTTCTATACCTACTTGTATTTTCAAAAATTTCAAAATCATGCATATGTATGTCAGAAAATTTTTATACCCTGCACCACCGTGTGGAAAAGGATATATTAGGTTTGTGCGGATGTTTTTAACTCCTAAACGGCAAATGCCACACCCATCTTAACTTATACCGATTCATTCAGAATCAAAATCTAAATCGATTTAACCATGTCCGTCCGTCCGTCTGTCCATCTAAATTAGTGCGCAACCTACAGGTCGCATTTATTAGATATTTCGATGAAATTTCGTATAAGGACATGCATTGGCTCAAAGAAGAACACTATTGAAAACGGGCCGGATTGGACAATTTTTAGAACCCCCTCCTTATATGAGGTCCCATTATTTTTTGAGATATTTCGATAAAATTTGGTACATAGATATGTATTGGTCCACAAAGAAACGTTTTTGAAAATGGTTTGGATCAGACCATTTTTAGAACTTCTTCCCATGTAATATTTTTTTTTTTTATTTCAAAACAAAACAAACAAAAACAAGTAAAAATATTACAGTCGGTCAAGCCCGACCATGAAATACTCTACACCACTTGACATATTATTCAATTAAATTTTTTTTCTTTCATAAAGGAATTTTTATTTTTTGTACAACTTTTAATATTTATTATTATTTTTATATACCTATTTATATTTTAAAAAATTTCAAAATGGGACATGTCAGAAAATTTTTGTTTATTTTTTTTTATTTTTGAAAGGTGTTGCGTCTGGAGTAGGACCCATAACATATGTTCTTAGAATTCCATATAAATGTTTCTTTTATTCCAAATTCATTAAAATACTGGATTTGCGGACCATTTTTTAATGAATTTGGAATAAAAGCAACATTTATATGGAATTCGAAGAACATATGCACCAGCAGGCCAATACTGGATATTCGGACCATTTTTTAATGAATTTGGAATAAAAGCAACATTTATATGGAATTCTAAGAGCATATGTTACGGGTCCCATTCCAGACGCACCACCAGGTTCTGGAGAGGATTTTTGGCCAATATTGGATTTCCGGACAATTTTTTAATGAATTTGGAATAGAAGCAACATTTATATGGAATTCTAAGAACATATGTTATGGGTCCTACTCCAGGCGCAACACAGCAAAAGACATCAGAATAAGACAATAAGACGGGGGCGTAACTTTTGTTTTCACTGGAGACTTTCGCCATATTTTTATAACTTTAACCTTTGAGGGGTATATTAAATTTGTCATTCCGCTTGCAACATTCGGAAGGAAGCGTCAGAGACACCACAAACTATATATATTCTTGCTCAAGATCAAAAACTGAATCAGTTTAAACAATGTCCGTCCGCGTCTCAATGTGTTTGACTGTTCCTGACACTCTCACGGCCGTAATTTTTGAGATATCGAGCTGAAATTTGATACACATGTGTTAGGTCTGCAGGCAGGTTGTAAGTAAAATCGGGCAATATCGGTTTAAAAAATTTCAGAACCTAGGAAAGGGCATAGGCAACGTTTCATCCCGCGAGATAACCGAATTCCACGCCGGTAAAACCGCGGGCAACAGCTAGTTTAGCCCGAATCAGCCCAGAATTATTTTTTTTCGATTTTGTAAAAAAAAATTTTACGGATGAATAGTTCAATCTTTTATTTTGTGTTTAAGTTAAACAGGGTGTGCAAAATACGGCCGTGATCGTATGATCACGCTGGGAAGTAATGAGTACTGGTATTTCTAATACCATACATAGTAAAAGCTAATATAGAATTTACAAAAAATATTCCTTAATTTTAGGTTTTTGTATGAAAGTTTATAAAACAAGCAATACATAATCCAATATTACACTTAACGCATTCAGTTCGGACTGTTGAAGAACAGTTTTCACCCGCACATCGCCTTCTATTGCAACAGGCTATGAAATGCCCTATTCTGTCAAAACGCAATGTGTTTTCGACACTTTTATTGTTGTATACAGCGTTATGTGTTTTTTGTGGCCCTGTTTTCTTTAGTTGTGTACTATAGTGTTTGCAATAAAAAATTGCTATTTGGCGACGGAATTCGAGCTGTGTAATGTTGCTATCACTGTTACGATGCAGCTGCCAAGCATTTTCAATGCATGCATCTATTAACCACGTAAAAATGCAACTCCACCACTTTTTCCCTTTGTACGCGATCCGATAAAGTGAAATGTTTTGGTCAAAGCGATCGACTCCGCCCATATATTTGTTATATTCAGTAACAGCAAGTGGACGTGGAACGGCAATTTTTCTATGGGCTTTCTTATTATAACGGCTCGCATTTGTTTTTGGATTAATACCGTGAATTGTTGATGCAACAGTGACAACAGAATTGTCTACCCATTTTACAATGTTAATGTCTGGCCCTTTTATGCGAGCACCAACGCAGTGGCCCCTGACCTCCTTTTTAAGTAATACTTTACTTCCGAGTGGGCAATTTTTTGGTATTCTGTTTTCACGAATTGTGCCTGTGCCGTGATATCCACAGTGTTTTAAATATATTAATAACGGAAAACTTGTGAATAAGTTATCAAAATGAAATGAATATGGTAAATGCTTGATACTTGGAGGAAAGTCATCGATCATGGATATTAAAGGAGCCGCGCATTTGCCAAATTTTTCATCATTGTAAAGCTAGAAAAAATGTGAAGTACTTTCAAAGTTTTAAAAAAAACCGTTTACAGTTGCGAAAAAATTTTAAAAATAACGGAACGCTATTTTGAAATATATTTCTATTTCTGGAAAAAAAAAACTGTTTTAATTTTCTTTTCAATAATATGTTTACATCGACGAGATTGTTAGAGTTAACACGTTACCTAACTACATATGTTTAGATTGCTTAAATATGATTACAACTCTGATATTTTATGTTATGGCGTTTATTTCTTTAAAATGAAAGATTTTTTAAGTACAATTGTTTATATAAATGCTAATAAGAATACGTGGTGTCATTTCATCTTACTTATTAAGAATCCGTGAACAAGAAATTATGATTATACCCTGCACCACCCTGTGGAAAAAAGTATATTAAGTTTGTACGGATAAGCAGCAAATGCCATACCCGCTTTCAGTTATACTGATCTATTCAGAATCAAAATCTGAATCGATTAAACCATGTCCATCTGTCCGTCTTCCCATGTAAATTTGTGCGCAAGCTACAAGTCACATTTTTATACCCTCCACTTCAGTGATTAGGGTATACTAATTTTGTTCTTCCGTTTGCAACACTTATAAGGAGGCGTCAGAGACCCTACAAAGTATATATATTCTTGATCAGCGTTAAAAACTGAGTCGATTTAGACATGTATGTCCGTTTGTCCGTGTGTCCGTCTGTTGTTGGCACTCTCACGAGCGTAAATTTTGAGATATTGAGCTGAAATTTTGCACAGTCACTTTTAGTTTATGCACGCAGATCGCTATTTAAAATGGGCAAATTCGGTAAAGAGCCACGCCTACAATCAACAAAAATCTGTCTATGTGCCACAAAAATTAAGCTATAAACTTGAAATTTCGTATGTACATCTATAAATATTAGTTTCATCGATGTGCCGAAAATGGGCGTGGTCCGATAACATACACGCCCACAATAAATATAAATCTATCTATCTGCCACAAAAATTAAGCTATATACTTGAAATTTAGTACGTACATCTATAAATATTAGTTTCATCGATGTGCCGAAAATGGGCGTGGTCCGATAACATACACGCCCACAATCAATATAAATCTTTATATTTGCCACAAAAGTTGATCTACGAAGTTGAAATACATATAAGTGGTACCGTTATCCAACACTGTGCCAAAAATGGGCGTGATTGAATAACTCAAACGCCTATAATTTTAAAAAAACACTATTTGCGTAAGTACATGAAATAGTCATATGTATACATAAATATGGCAATAGGAACTTGTTTTTAGAGGATTATAAAAGGTGGAGGGTATTTAAGATTCGGTCTTAACCGAACTTCTCTATCTTGTTTAAGATATTTTGATGAAATTTGGTAAAAAAAACATGTATTGGCCCAAAGGGAAACCCTATTAAAAATGGACCCGATTGGATCACTTTGAAAACCCCTTCTCATATGAGGGCCTATTATTTTTTGAGATATTTTGATGAAATTTGGTACAAGGATATGTATTGGCCCATGGAAAAACTCTTTTGAAAATGGATAGGATCAGACCATTTTTAGAACCTTTCCCCATAAAAATTGATTTTTTTATATTTCAACAAGTGAAAATATTATAGGCGGTCAATCCCGACTATCAAATACCCTACACCACCTGTATATTATTCAATTACATTTTTTTCTTTAAAAAATAAAAAATTTTATTTTTCTATACCTACTTGTATTTTCAAAAATTTCAAAATCATGCATATGTATGTCAGAAAATTTTTATACCCTGCACCACCGTGTGGAAAAGGATATATTAGGTTTGTGCGGATGTTTTTAACTCCTAAACGGCAAATGCCACACCCATCTTAACTTATACCGATTCATTCAGAATCAAAATCTAAATCGATTTAACCATGTCCGTCCGTCCGTCTGTCCATCTAAATTAGTGCGCAACCTACAGGTCGCATTTATTAGATATTTCGATGAAATTTCGTATAAGGACATGCATTGGCTCAAAGAAGAACACTATTGAAAACGGGCCGGATTGGACAATTTTTAGAACCCCCTCCTTATATGAGGTCCCATTATTTTTTGAGATATTTCGATAAAATTTGGTACATAGATATGTATTGGTCCACAAAGAAACGTTTTTGAAAATGGTTTGGATCAGACCATTTTTAGAACTTCTTCCCATGTAATATTTTTTTTTTTATTTCAAAACAAAACAAACAAAAACAAGTAAAAATATTACAGTCGGTCAAGCCCGACCATGAAATACTCTACACCACTTGACATATTATTCAATTAAATTTTTTTTCTTTCATAAAGGAATTTTTATTTTTTGTACAACTTTTAATATTTATTATTATTTTTATATACCTATTTATATTTTAAAAAATTTCAAAATGGGACATGTCAGAAAATTTTTGTTTATTTTTTTTTATTTTTGAAAGGTGTTGCGTCTGGAGTAGGACCCATAACATATGTTCTTAGAATTCCATATAAATGTTTCTTTTATTCCAAATTCATTAAAATACTGGATTTGCGGACCATTTTTTAATGAATTTGGAATAAAAGCAACATTTATATGGAATTCGAAGAACATATGCACCAGCAGGCCAATACTGGATATTCGGACCATTTTTTAATGAATTTGTGGAAAAGGGTATATTAAGTTTGTGCGAATTGTAACTCCTAAACGGAAAATGCCACACCCACTTTCAGTTATATCAATTGATTTAAAATCAAAATCTGAATCGATTTAACAATGTCCGTCTGTCCATGTAAATTTGTGCGCAAGCTACATACAGGTCGCATTTTTTGAGATATTTTGATAAAATTAGATACAAGGACATTTATTAGCCCAAAGGGGAATCCTATTGAAAATGGACCGCATTGGACCATTTTTAGAACGCCTTCCCATATGAGGTTCTATTATTTTTTGAGATATTTCAATGAAATTTGGTACATAGATTTGTATTGGCCCAAAAATAACCCCTTGATCGGATCATTTTTAGAACCCATTCTCATATAAAATTTTTTTATTTCATTAAACAAACCAAAAATAAAAAAAAATTTCTGACATGTATCATTTTGAAATTTTCGAAAATACAAGTAGGTATAGAAAAATTAAATTTTTCATTATACCCTACTTTTTCAAAGAAAAAAATTCAATTAAATAATATATCAAGTGGTGTAGGGTATTTGATGGTCGGGCTTGACCGACTATAATATTTTCACTTGTTTTCATATAATTGGCTTTAAATCAAACAATCTTTGTAACACTTGCAAAGTGAAGAAAAATAATAATCACCTAATCTTTAACTGTGCCAAGTACGATTCATCCAGAAACAATTTTCCACTTCTACACCATTGCAACAACTTGGTTGACCTGTTTAAGTCTTGGAATTTCAAAGCCTTTCCTCAGCTGGGAACTTCCGTGAATATCAACAAAATTTATTTGTAAATGGAATTTAGTTGTCATCACTCACAAATGTTATCCACATCTTTATTTATCATGAGTTTCTATTAATTCCTCACCATTAGTCTTCATATTCACATCTATCAACCAATTATCATCTTCATTTAAGGTGTGGCCATATAATTAATTTCAGGCCAGATTGCAGTTTCCATGTAGAAAAAAAATCTTAAATACCCTCCAACTCTACAACGGTAGGCGTGGCAAATATATATACATATATGACACCCTCTAATAGTGTTCGTGTTACGTATCAGCTTGCAAGTCTACTTCTACGTTGAATATGGTTTTTTGTAAATTGTGGGCGTGTCTGTTTTTAGATCACGACCATTTTTGGTACATAGATGGATGAGCTAACCTTTAATAAGTGCACTACATTTCAAGTTCATGGGCCAACTTTTGTGGCAGATATATAGATTTTTGTCGATTGTGTGTCTGTTATTTGACCACGTCCATTTATTGCACATCGAGGGAATAATTATAGATATACATACTAAATTTAAAATTTTTATCTAAATTTTTGTGGCACATATATAGTTTTGTGTTGATTCTATAATAAAATAAAAAAAATTGGCTATTTCATTATTTAGCATATTTCCTTTGAAATTTAAATCCGTAACCTCTTACAAAACTTCCTTTATATATTTATAATAGCCCTCTTTAACGATATGCAATGGTCGTGGTCGTATAACATACATATATGCCTATAATTTACTAAAAACCGTACTTGAGTTGCTAGTTTGTGAAGGAAACAAATACCTTTTGTTGACTGGGCCTGGAATAATAACGTCGGCACCAGAGTTTACTTGAATCTTCACAGTTACCAAATCAGTAATTGCAGCTAAAACAACAATTTCAACTCTTCAAGGAAAGGTAATTTATTTTCTTAGCTCACGGTCACAAGTTAAATTGGCACTAGACACAATGCAGATATTTTAACATCAAGTACTTTTCCTTCTTTTAATACACAATTACTCATTATGCTTTTAATTATTATTCATTATAATTTATTCACTAAAATTACTTATAATTAAACAACTTGATTTTTCTGTCCAGGAAAATAGTAATAGCAAGCACAGTTATAAAAAATCGTTTTAACGCAAAGAAAATAGCAAGCATAGCACTCAATGAGTATTCACCAACACACTCTGAACTCTTGACATCGACTGAGTACTTTAGCTTTCCTCGCACAATTGATCCCCTCTTCACGTAGGTTGCTCGGCACGACCACTCGTTTCATCACTCTCTCTCTCACTCTCTTAAATACATGTTTGCGGCTCTGAGTCGGCAAAGTTGCGCGTAGTAGTGGTAAAAGAGTTAATTGTATTAATTAATGTATGGCATTTTTCTTCCTTATAATACATAATAATACATTAGAGGGTGCTGTATTAGCGTAAAGAAAAACCTGACACGCCCACTTTTTTATTTAGATGCAGAGGGTATATAAGATTTGACTTAAACCAAATGTAGTACTTTTACTTGTGGCAACTGTGATAGCGTCAATATGAGACAAATACACGGACGTTTACCTTTTGATTCAAAAATGCATCTACTTTGTAGTGTTTCTGAGGTCTCCTTTTGGGTATTTCTAAAGGAATAACAAACTCAGCATACCCCAAAATGTTATGTGGAGAGTATAATAAAACGTTTTAATAATAGCGTAACGAATACTTTCGATACTTTCGAAAGATAAAGACAACAATTCGTAAGAAAGCTTTCACTTACCCCGCAATGATTTGGATTTGGCAGCTATTTGTAGGGAGGGGTATATATATATATATATTTGCTCCAGCATTTACACTAACAGCACCTATTATATGGCGATGTAACGGTAAAAGTATATGCGGCATTATGTTGCTGTTGTTGTTATTATTATTATTATTATTATTATTATTATTATTATTATTATTATTATTATTAGAAGAATATGTATCTAAAGCTGTACCGATTGGTGGCATTGCCATGTTGTTACATGAGTTGGTTGACCCATTGAAAATGCAATTATTCCCAACTGTTGGCATGGCAGCCACAGTAGGTGTTGATGTTGAAGAAGTCGAGGATGGGCTTACTTTAATATGTAGTGGTGAAGAGAAATTTATTGTAGATGAATCGGCAAAAATGTTGGAAGACGCTTTGTTGCCAGACATATTCATTGCCAGAGGCTGCTGTAGCGGCTGTTATTGTTGATAAGTATGATGATGATGATTATGATGATGACGATGGTAATGGTAGTGTCTGTTTTGTGTTTGTGCTGCTTGCTCAGCCGCAGCTATTGTTGTTACTGATGCTTGTGGATAAAAAACATTTCTGGTGTTGTTGTTGTTATTGTTAGTTATATGTGAAGCTGTTGCTGGTGCTACTGTTGCTGCACAATGTCTTGTACTACCGACGGCACTTTGATTTATTATTGGCATCATATGCCCACCAATAGCTAGAACATTGGTTGGTGGTCCATGAGCTGGACAAATTGCTCGCATTTCACCGTTAATATCCATATAAACGGATGGTACATCTAACAGTTGCCATGATGGTTGTAACCATGGGGCTGTTGATGAGGATGATGAAGGTGATGATGAGGATAAGCTGAGACCTCCCGCTGGTGAAATTAGTTGTACTGGCACATAATGTGTCTGTGGGGATGCTGTAATAAACAGACTGCAGGTGTATGTGAGGCATAACTGTCTGTTGTTGTTGAAGTAATGACGATGATGCAGATATCATAGCCACAATTCGTTGAGAGCATTGTTGCTGTTGTTGTTGTTGCTGTACATGTGCATGTGGATGATGCTGAAGATTTATCCATAATTTTGGTTGCGTAGGTGGTGGTAGTGCCTGTGGAGTGACCACCTGTTGATGTTGGAACTGCTGTTGCTTTACATTTAATGCGTGATACATGGCACCCCTGCCTTGGCTAGATAATAATAAATTGGAATATTGTTGTCGTTGCTGCTTGGTAAACCTTTTATTATTGTTTTTCCGTCGTTGTTGTTGTTGTCGTTGTTGCTGTTGTTGACGAAAGTAAACGAAAGTCCGTTCAATGGCATACATGGTGGCCCTAGTATTGCATGATGAACAGGAAATGTGGGGGGAGGAGGAGTGCAATGAACTATCCGCCACAGTAACCGCATTATCTAACAGATTTGTGGTTGTGGAGAATTTACTTCGTGTATTTTTTGCCGATTTAAATGGGGGCGCCAAAGGCGTTAATTCCGATTTCAAGGCAATTACCAAAGGTGAAAGTGCCATTTGATCCGATTTATGGTTATGCTCAGCCGCCACTTCATCATCACAACTTAAACTTTGCATTAAACGTTCGGTGGCGATTAAACCAGAATAACGTCGATTAGTATTGTTATCAACCACAACGCTGGTAAGTTCAACATTACCAACGTTTGCCCCTGAATGTTTTGTACGCTTTAAGGTGGAATTGGACTGGAGCTGGTGGTGGTGGCGGACAACACTTTACTGGGCGTTTTCTCTCTTTTCTTAAATTTTTCATTAGGAATTTTTATGGGAGAATTATTTTGTGTATAAATTAATTCAGCGTTATCGATAACTTGATAACTTTCACCGATAAATGTAACTAATTCCGAACAGGAAAAGTTTATTGAATTTTTTCGATATAAAACATTATTTTCCGATATTTTATTTTCACCTTTCATTTGTTCTGACAATAAATTACTACTTTGTGTATCTTTTATTATTTAGTATTATCGATACCTTTTAAATTATCGCAATCTCCATCATTATCGAGATTATTTTGATTTTTGTTTAATTTTTTCTTTGATTTTTTTGATTTCTTCGATTTCTTTTTATAATTGCTATCGATAATATGTTCGATAATACGAAAATTTTCATAATCGATAATACGTTCCTCCTATACATAGTTTTTGGTTTAGTTTTCTTCAACTGTGTTAATCGATAGCTCTTCTGTTATAGGAATACTTTCAATATTTTTTATTGAAAATAAATTTTCGTTACACAAAAATCATTAAGTGTTTTATTCACTTGAAAATCTTTCAATTCGTTATCGTTATCGTTTGTTTTGATATGTGAGCGTGATCAAAATAGAGAAAAAGTCTAGATTTACGCTGATCTATCTGTGACTTGAGACTCGTTACCTCAAGCGTTAATTTGTTGATATTCTCACAAAGTAACGTTTGAGTCTTAAGTAGTGACTGAATTGCCAAATTATTTGTATCATTGGAGTAAGAACTGATAGCATGCACTTTTGGTGGATTACTCACTTCCCAAATATTATCAGCCAAACTCACTAATTCATTTATATTTGTAATGTTTGAGCCGGTAAGAGCAACTCTTAGGTAATTTGTTAAGCAGGATCGTCAATTATAGAAGTTATTGTTCTATATTAATTGTTTAAATATTTTAAATATATATAATTTAAATTTAAATTTCAAGAAGAAAAAATTATTTTTTATTCTAATTTTTTATACTCATTCAAAATTAACATTAAAAATTAATCAAATAATATAATCCAAACCGACAAAGAACATGTTGATACCCTACATGGTCTAATCCGGTCCATTTTTAAAGAGTTCCTTTTTGGCTAATACATGGCCTTGTACCAAATATCACCAAAATATCTTTATAGATGCGACCTGTAGCTTGCGCACAAATTTACAAGGCCAGACGGACAGACGGACATGGTTAAAACGATTCAGATTTTGATTTCCCTTTTCCACAGGGTGGTGCAGGGTATAATAAAATAAAACATAAAAAACCTAACATTGTCTGTGAGCAGGCCTAAACCAATAATCAAAACCGTATCTAATAATTTAATTATTTTGGACTCAAAAATAAATAATTTAATACATAGACATAGAAACAAGAGAGGGTTGGCAAATTTTATAGGTAAAGGGTTAAAATATGTTGCAGGCACGATGGACAGTGATAACGAACAACAAATTTATGAGGTATTAAAGAATTGAACTAATGATACCGAAACAATGAAAATAAAATTGAGTCATAGATAAAACTTAGTAGTGTTTTGTCTGATCAAATTCAAAATATAACTTCTTATATTAACGATCAGCAAGCAAGGGTTGCTAACTATATTAATAAATTAAAAAATATATTGGCCAATAGAATAGGTCACACAGAGGATGAAATAACTTTACTGGAACACATTTTCCAAATTAAGAAAGATGCTATTCCAAAGAATAGCATATAGCACAGCTGTGCAAGCATGTGTGTGAACATGCATTTCAAAGAAAATGCATCTTTGCACGAAAACAGTTCCCACGTCCGAAAAATAATTATTTGGAAAAGTTTATTGAAACTACTTATTTTGCAAATGTGTAGCTTAAACAGGTGTCCAATCGACACACAATAACAACAGCGTTCCCACGTATATCACACACACACAAACACACGTATATTTTCGTAGCCAATGAAATTATAAATATAAGAAAACATTTAGAATAAGTAACTCTCGAACACCATCTTTAAAGTAGTGAACATCGCGGATATATATTATGTAAAAAGATAAAAATAAATAGAAAAAGAAGGACTTAAAAAAAAATTAAATAAAAAGTAATCCATATCATATTCATTAATGTATTATAATAAATTAATTTTCATTAAATTCATTACAATAAAAAAAAAATTAATTCAAAATGAATTGTTTTATTTTTTGTAATGAATTACTTACGTTTGTTTTTAAATTTAAAAATTTCCTGTGCTAACTTAACTAAACTAAATTGCATTATTTTAATATTAATAAAAAAAATTTTTTAAAATACTATTTTTTTAAAATTATTTTATATATCGTCATAGATAAATGCTAATAACTCTACTCCACCATCTATTTGGTAGTGTTAATTTATCCTAGTTTTTAATTTCTTTTTAAAAAAAGGTTCTACATGTTTCCTATTTTAAATTTTAAAAAATGTTTTTTCAGAGTATTATTTAATATGTAAAATTTTAAAACAAAAATGTTCAAAAATTTTCATTTCTTTGTTTATGTGTTTTTTTTTTTTTGTTCGTTTACTTTTCTCTGGAGAGAATAATTTTAACTTTAAAAAGGTATGTGGATGCGTATGTTATTTGATTAATTTTTAATGTCAATTTTGAATAAATATAAAAAATCATAATCTAGTGTCAAATTGTAAAAAATATTTTCTTCTTAAAAATAAAATTTTAAACAATTCATATAGAACAATAACTGTAAATTGTAAATTTTCTGGCATTACAACGTACACCTCCACATACTTCAACAAATAGAACTTCCAGCAATAACAATAACAACATAATAGATCTCACGTTAAAAAACATGACACAAGAACTTACACAACCTAACACTCATATTAATATAAATGACAATAATAACATTAATGATACACACTCGCATACAAATATACTCGTACATACAAACACAGGAAACAATACAATTAATACTGAAATTTGTGCTACATCTGTTAAACTTCCTCCTTTCTCGACTGATTTTCCTGACGCTTGGTTCATACAAGCCGAAGGACAATTTAATTACAAAGGCATTACATAAGACACAACTAAGTACGAATATGTACTTACTTCTCTTCCGTAAGAAACAATTAAGACTGTTCTTGATTTTATCCGAGACCCTCCAGCAACAGATAAATATCCTTCTGTAAAAAAAGTTCTAATTGAAAGACACTTCCTTTCTGGATCAAAGATATTCGCGAAATTTTAAAAATAACGATACGGTATATAAAGATATTTGTTTAACGTCCGCACCCATCGTGAAGATTTAATTGGACGTTTGTTTAGGGTTATTGAGCATCCCTAGCGCCTTTGAATGTCAAAATGTGTAAACATATGACCTTCTGTCATAGGGATGCGATAAATACTAACTATGAAATTAATAATGTCCAAATTGAAAAGGTATCATCTATTAATGATCTTGGCGTACTGCTGGACAATAAACTGACTTTTAATGCTTATATTAACACTGCATGTAATAAAGCCAATAGAACTTTAGGCTTTATTAAGAGATGGTCTAAGAAGTCTCAGGACCCATATACAACCAAACTTCTCTTTATCTCTTTGGTAAGGCTAATTGTAGAATATTGTTCCGTAATTTGGGACCCGCAACATGAGGTGTATATTAATGAACTTAAATTCAATTCATACAAAAACAGTTTATAGTTTTCTGTTTTCGTGGCCTGCCACGGAACCTGAGACTGCTTTCATACACAAGTCACCTGGCATTAATAAAACTTCCTAACCCCAAAAGTAAGTTGAACGTGTGTTTTATGCACAATTTACTCAATAACTGTACTGATTCAGCGTTTTTATTATCTAACATTAATATAATAATGTACCTCGATAAGTATCTAGATATTTTCGGTTGCTTTGCATAAATTATTACAAAACTAACTATAGTAATAACAACCCAATACGATGGATATGTAGGATCTACAAAGACAACTATCACTTAATTAATATTGGGGAAAATGTTGATGTAGTTAAAAATAAAATAATAAAATCTTTAAATTCTCTTTGAACGCTGCTTTTCTATCAGCTGAACCACGACGATCACGCCAATTTTTGGTACATAGATAGGTGGGATAACTTTTAATAAGTGCACCAAATTTAAAGTTCCTATGTCAACTTTTGTGGCAGATATATAGATTTTTAATTATTGTGGGCGTGTCTGTTATCCGACTATGACCATTTTTAGCATATCGATGAAGCTAATATTTATAGATGTACATACCAAACTTCAGGTTAATAGCTCAACTTTTGTCGCATCTAAATACATTTTTGTCGATTGTGGGCATGGTTTTTGACCGATTTTGTCCATTTTTAATAGCGATATACGTGCAAAAACTTAAAGTGCCTGTAATTTTAGCTCAATATCTCAAAATTTACCCCCGTGAGAATGCCAACAACAGAGAGACACACGGATATACATGTCTAAATTGACTCAGTTTTTGACGCTGATCAAGAATATATATACTTTGTAAGGTCTCTGACGCCACCTTCTGGGTATTGCAAACAGATGGGGGGTATAATGAAAGTAAATACTCTCAATGAAAATAAATTTAGAAAGTAGACTGTCAAAATATATCTTTTTAGGTAGGCAGCTTGTATTAATAAATAGATGAAGAAATTTATTTAAAATTGAATTGAAAATAAACAAGATAGAAAAGTTCGGTTAAGACCGAAGCTTAAATACCCTCCACCTTTTATAATAATTGAAAAGTGTATCAATTTACAACTTAGTATGCATTAAATTGTTATTATTCAGGTCATTTTTAAACAACAAATAGTTTTTTTTAATTATAGGCGTTTGCGTTATTTAATCCCGCCCATTTTTGGCATTGTGTTGTATAACAATACCACTTATTTATATATCAAATTTTATCTTAATAGGCATAGTATTGTGCTATATGTAATTTTTTAAAGATACAATAGTTTCGAGTTATGTTGAGATTTTCGTTTATTGTGGGCGTGTCTCTCAACTGATTTTACCTAATTTTAATACAAAATAGTATACTTAAACTAAAAATACGTATGCAGATTTGATATCTCAAAAATTACGACCGTCAGAGTGCCCTCAACAGACGGACACAAGGACGGATATGTCTCAAACGATTTCTCTTTTTATGCTGATTAAGAATATAAATGGTTTGTGGGGTCTCCGAGGCTTCCTTCGATGTGTTGTAAACGGATGATCAAAATGAATATACCCTCTTCCCTAACGTGGAAGGTATAAAAACGCAGCTTAATATATCAATTTCAAGTAAAATAATATTGGTCCGAACACAACATGATAATAATTAATAAGTACGAGTTTGTGTTAACCGTAGGTAATTAGGCATGCTACACATGGTTCGTACGATCAAAATGGACGTGAATAAGTAAAATTTACGATTTTATCTGCTACATGTGTGCACAAGCCAAATTCCATGTATGTCCGTGTGTCTGTCCGTTCTTGATATTCTCACGGGGGTTTGAGACACGTACGTCCGTATGTCCGTCTGTTTTTGGCACTCTCACGGTCGTAATTTTTGAGATATCAAATTGAAACTTGGCACACTCATTCTTAGTTTAACTTTATTATTCCGTATTGAAATTGGGTAAAATCGGTTAAGAGACGCGCCCACAATAAACAAAAATCTCAACATACCTCGAAAAAATTGTATCTTTAAAAAATTATATATCGCACAATGCTATGCCTATCAAGTTGAAATTTGGTATAAATATAAGTGGTACTGTTATCCAACACTGCGCCAAAAATGAGTGGGTATCTTGTTTTTTCCTATTTTCCACTACATGCAAGTTTAATAAAAAAAAATCACACGTGGAAAAAATATATATAAAATGTTAGTTCTGCCCTTAGCGTCTTTGTGTCCGATCCTTTTCACACCCAAAACTCAACTCCTTCAATTTTCGACTTTAAAGCTCAGATCTATCTCAAAGCTTTTTCAAGTAGCCAATCACAACACGACATTTTTCAGGCCAACATGGCACGATCGATTTGTTTTTTTTTTTGTTTTTTTTCGAATAGTCATGATTGATAGAAGACAACTAAGGGAAATTTTTCTACAAATTATATCTTGACGTTCAGGGTGTTCATCAGATTTAAGTTATTCACTACACATCAAATAATGTTATTAGGTTTTACCGACGTAACATAAGCTGACAAAACAAATACTTTGAAATATGAATTAACTAACTCTTTGCCGATTGATCAATCCTTGTATGTCCTTTGCATGAATACAGTCCGGCAACGCGATCGTGTTCGGTCATACTTTTTGCTGTGCGCTTACATTGATTATTAAATTAACTCAATAATACGGTGTATTAATTCTTTAAAAAATCTTATATTTTTCTTAACGGTATCGTTTTAATTTGTAGTGATTATTTTGCAAACACTGAGAACCTTTTTGCAATTTGTGATTGCCTAAATTGTTATATTTTGTGTAAACGGCCTATTGATAGGGTTGTTTTTGTTGCAATTATAACTTTTGCTTCGGGCTAATCATCTTGTCGATTAATTTTGTCGATTGGTTTGCTTATCTGTTTTAGTGCCTATTAATAATAATAATATTAAATAAGTGTGTTGATTGCAGGGGCATTGTCTTTTATTCTTTTCTTATTTTAGCAAATTTAAAGCAAAAAGCAAATTTTGCTGTCCTTCATTTGCACTATTTCATCTTTCTAACGTTGTTATAGTTGTAATATATACTTTTTTATTCATTTCTTCTCGTTTTTGTTCTACAGAATTTACACACTTTTTTTGCATACTTTTTGGCAGTATTTGTTCAGTTCACTTTGATTATTTAACATAACTTGAAATTTTAATTAAAAGTGTTTTTAGCTTCTCCTTGCATAATCATATTTAGCCTTTTACTTAATTTTTTCTCGAAATGAATAACATAAATTGCATTTACTTGAATTGTAAGGAAACTGTTCACGATCGTTTCCTTCTTTGTTGGCTTTGTGATCGATCTGCTCATCCTAAGTGTGCTGGGTTTAGTGGACGTCAGTTCGATCATATAGTGAATCGTTCTAAAGGATTACGTTGGTCATGTGCTGAATGTCGTAAGATGGATTTGGATTTGTTTAAACTATTTAAACAAACCCAGCGAGGCTTTATAGATTTGGGTAGAGAGCTGAAAGCGCTCTCGGGCAAATTCACTAAATTGGAAGATATATTCAATAATTGTAAATTTTTAGAAGGTTCGGATATTGTTTCTAAAGTCCGTCCGTCTAATATTGGTTCGGCTCTCTCACTACAAATTTCTCCCAATTGCCTGTCTTTTAATTCTACAGATGTGTCACATCCTTTATCACCTAATTCTCCGTGTATGTCTGAGATTGAAGCTTCTAATATTTTGAATTATGTTGATTTGGGTGCGTCTGACAATATACCATCCCTAACTGTCCAACCTCCATCTAATGATGTTTCCCCAATTGTACCTGTGGTGTCTACTGTACCAAATATTGTTGAGAGTGTTCACGTAACTTCTCCTTCTAATCAACCTCTACAGATTCCGTCTATAAATATTGATTATTCTCTTAATGCTGATGGTCCTGGCCCTCCTAGCATTATTGATTGTGTTCCAATTGTCCAAAGAGAGAAGGCTACAACTGAACATGCAACTTCCCCTAATGATCAAATGCTTCAGGTTCCTCCTAAAAATGGCGATCGCTCTGTAAAAGTCCCTTCAATCGATCCGGTTGTTTCTGTAAATGATGATAATGAACTTGTAGTTATCCCTGCTCGCAAAGCAATTTTTATTTCTAGATTGGCATCTGATACATCTGTGGATAAAGTAAAAATATATATTGAGCGCAAATGCTCTGATTTAGATTTGTCAAAAATAAGCATATTCAAATTCAAGTCTTCCCAACAACGCGATATTTGCTCTTTTAAGATCATAACGCCTCAGTCATTATTTGACAAACTCTTAAATAGTCAATTTTGGCCCCAGGGTTCTCTTGTTAAAGAATTTATCCCTCGGCGCAAGACTCCAGTTAATCTTGATATTCAGTCCTCACCTTCAAAAAACTAAATAATTCATTTTCTTTGCTTTACCAAAATGTCCGCGGTTTGAATACTAAATTAAATCAGGTTCTTGTTAATTCCGTTGCGTCCGAATATAACGTTGTTGTTTTTACAGAAACTTGGCTTAAGCCTGAAATCAATAATTCTGAGGTTTTTTGTGCTGACTATCAAGTTTTTCGGAATGACAGAATCCAGAAAGTTGGAGGAGGAGTCTTAATTGCTGTCCATAATTCATTACCTTCTACTTTGGTTGACTTCTTAACTAATGTTGATGTTGAGTTTGTTGGCGTACAACTAAAATTTTTTAATTTTAACTTGTTTATATCATGTTCGTATATACCCCCATTGTCAGATGTGTCAACTTACTTGAAGCACATTCACCTTATTAAAGAAATGTCCTTGTGAGGTAAAAAAGGTAATGATAAAATGTTGGTGCTTGGTGACTTTAATCTTCCTCACATTTGCTGGAATCTTAATGAGGAACTTGGCTATTACATACCTATCTCGTACCCTGTCATATATAATAGTATATTGGATGAAATTTATGAATTATGCCTGTATCAAATGAACTCTATTTTTAATACTAATGGAAGACTTCTAGATTGGGTTCTTTTTAATGATACTAATTTAAAAATTGCTCGGGTGGAGCCATTTGTCTGTATTGAGGACATTTATCATCCTACCTTGCTTCTTACATTGGATAATTTGCTGGTAGCTAATTGTTCAAACAGTGGAAGCAACCCTATATTCTCCTTTGGCAAAACCAATTATACTAAACTAAGAAGTCTATTATCTGTTGTCGACTGGAATTTGAATTATAATAACATTGACGGGTCTTTATTACTTTTATATAACGCCATATTTTCTGCTATTTATTCTTCTGTACCAACGAAATCGATTTCTTCTTCATCAAATGGGCATATGTGGTTTAACAAACATCTGAGGATTATCCGTAACAAAAAAAGCAGACTATTTAAAAAGTTTAAGCTTAGTGGTTCTACCGTGGACTACATTAATTTTTCCAACATTAAACGTGAATTTAACTCCCTTAAAAATAAATACTATAATCAATATATTCAGAGTATGAAAGTAAAATTATTAATTGAACCTAGGGTATTTTACAAGTTTATCGACTCTAAACGTAAAGTAAAATCCTGTCCTTCTTTAATGCGGTATGTTCATTCAGAGTCCTCGAATCCCTCCGATATTGTAAACTTATTTGCTGACTTTTTCAAACAGTCTTATTCTCTTACCAGTATTAACATTGACAATTATTCTTATCCCATAAACAATTTCGATATATTTCCATCCATTCAATTCACTGATGATGAAGTTTATCACAGTCTGTCTAAAATAAAATTTTCCACGTTACCCGGTCCCGATGGGTTACCATCCTGTATTCTTCGATCTTGTGCTGATATCCTAACTCCTCCACTGACTCGAATTTTTAACAAATGTTTATCATATGGCTTTTTTCCAGCAATCTGGAAACACAGCTTTATTATTCCACTTTATAAAAGTGGCTCTAGAATCAATATTGAAAATTATAGAGGTATTGCTAAATTAAGTGTTTTGTCTAAGCTTTTCGAGTCCTTATTAACTAACCGAATTACTCCTATGATAAAAACTATACTTTCGTCAAATCAACATGGGTTTTTTAGAGGCAGGTCTACGGCTACGAACTTACTAGAATTAACTGGTGACATATTTCATGCATTCTCTGAACATAAGCAAACTGATGTAATCTATACTAATTTTTCTAAGGCTTTCGATCGTGTTGATTCAAAACTTTTAATTTTTAAACTGCGTCGTATTGGGTTCCCTGAAAATATGTGTTAGTGGTTTTATCATTATCTTACAGGTCGTACTCAAAAAGTCTTATTCAATTCGTCCTTTTCTCGTAAAATTAATGTGACATCTGGTGTCCCACAGGGTAGTCATTTAGGGCCCCTTCTTTTTACTTTATTTGTTAATGACCTCCCTACATGTATTAAGTATTCAAAAACATTGATGTTTGCTGATGATGTAAAAATATATTATTCTTCCGATTCCTTAGTTTATTCTAATTTGCTTCAGCTGGACTTAAATGGGTTATATATATGGTGTAAGGTAAATGGTATGGAACTGAATTTAAAAAAGTGTAAGAAGTTATCTTTCACATGGTCCTCAACACTGCCTTCATCTTATTATATTGAAAATCATATGCTCGAAAATGTTTCTAATTTTCTTGATTTAGGTGTTATGCTTGATTCTAGATTGAAATTTAATCTACACATCGAGTCTGCTGTGAATAAGGCGAAGTCCCTATTAGGATTTTTGAAGAGATGGTCAAAGGAATTCAAAGATCCTTATATAACTAAGCGTTTATACACTGCTCTTGTTAGACCTACGTTAGAGTATTGCTCCGTAGTCTGGGCACCCAGCTACAGATGTTACATTGACCATATTGAATCTGTTCAGCGTAACTTTCTCCTTTTTGCTTTGCCCACGTTGGAAAAAAGGCGGGAAATTTTAGGTGTTATATTTGTTACAAAAATAATAAAAGGTATTGTTTGTTCACCTATTTTGCTTGAGAGGATCTCTTTTAACATGACCAATAGGTTCACTAGGCACTATAATCTAATTAAATTGTCTCATTGTCGCACA
This sequence comes from Crataerina pallida, assembly GCA_949710015.1. Classification (NCBI taxonomy): domain Eukaryota; kingdom Metazoa; phylum Arthropoda; class Insecta; order Diptera; family Hippoboscidae; genus Crataerina; species Crataerina pallida. The sequence goes on from OX453289.1 coordinate 15,719,461, forward strand.
AATTACCAATTACATAACCCCTTCCGGGTTCTTTGCCAAATGTTTAATGACAACTATCATCTTTTTGACCCAGCAACTGATGACATTAGTACAATTAGAAATATACTATTACGTTCGCGCTTTCGATTGTCAGACTGATGGTTTTGTTGGTACATGTTTATATTGTAAATGTACTAACAAAATGTCTTATAGTGGATCTGTTTGCACGGGTGTCATATATGTTTGTAATTAGTCGTGCATGCACATCGCATCTCATCTTATCTTTTTTTTTTTTTTTTTTTTCTTTTTTAAATGTATATATATATAAATATTTTGTTATTATTATAATATAACTATAACTAAGATTTATCTATATTTTATCTACTATATCTTAACTTTTGATTTACATTAATATTATTCATATGTCTTAACAATGGTTGTATTGGTTTTACTAATTTTAATTTAGTTTATTTCCAAGTTGTTCCCGAGGCTGCTGCTGCTGTTGTTGCTGTTGCTGTTGCTGTGCGGCTGCGGCTGTCTTATTTTATTTTATTGTATTTTTATATTTTTTTTTTTTTACTCATTACTTTTTATATATATATTTTTTTTATTAGTTTAATATTATATTTTGCCTTACTGTCATGTATTAGTTGAAATTGTTTTTGTAACTAATGATTTAAAACAAATACAAATACAAAACCTAATGTCTTATTACCCTCATCAATTATTTCATAATAAACTGATCCGACATTTTTGTTAACAATCCTTTTAGTAAATGTAGCTGCTAATTTAGCATTGAATCTTTTGCTAGCACTGCTTTGAACAAAGTTCCTAATTAGAACTTCCTCGCCTGGAACAAAAGACGACTACGTAAATTATTCCTTCCCATGTTTTGTTCATGTGAACGTTGAATATTTAGCTTTGCTTTTTCTCGCATTATACCGAATCTGGATAATTCAAATACGTACCCTCCGTGATTAGATTCAACTGTCGTAAGAGTTTGTAATCCTGTCCATTCAATATCATAACCTGTCCAAACACAAGGTAATATGGCGAAAAACCAGTTGTTCGATGTACAGTACAGCGTAAGGTGGATAAAATTTCTTGAATATGTTCATCCCAATAAGAGTGATCTTTGCCAATAAATGATCTAATCGCAGAAATGACTGAACGATTAACCCTTTCTGATGAATTTGCTTGGGACGAATAAACTGCAGTGCACATATGTTTTATTCCAAACCGAGTCATAAATGTAGCAAAGTCGTTTGATTTAAACTGAGAACCATTGTCAGTCAAAACCATTTCTGGCACATCAAAAGTATGAAACACTAAATTTTCCAAGTAAGCAGTGATCAATTTGATCGTAAATTTCTTAATATGATGTAAGAACAAGAATTTAGAAAAATAATCAACAACAATCAAAATTCCGATATTACCTTTTTTCGAGCGAGGATATGGACCTATTAAACATATCTTCTGAAAGGGACGATCAGCGGTAAGTGGACGTCCCATTGGTGGTTTAAGAACACAATTGGGATATTTCGTACATTTGCAAACTTCACAATTTCGGACAATATCTTTTATATCTGAAAACATTTTTGACCAAAACCAATACCTCTTAATCCTCTCTACCGACTTACTTATTCCACAGTGAGCTGATGTTGGCGGATTGTGGGCTTGTTGTATAATTCCTAATCTTAATTCTTTAGGTACCCATAATTTCCCAATGCTACTCTCTGTCTCCCCGTCTCTATAGGATCCTGTCTTTTTATAAACAAAGCCATCTACTGCTTTTAAGTCGGGTAATCTTTTTTCATTCGATTTTATTTTAGCAATTAATATTAAGTATTCTTCTGATCGAAAATAAGGTAAAATTAGATCAACTATAGGGCTTAAATTTTCCAGAGCATCAATTGAGCATTCAGGCAACCGTTATAATTTCTATGCAAAATCTCAAAGTCATACTCTTGGAGTTTAAGTGCCCATCTGGCAAGTCTTTCTGATAAATCTCGTTAATTCATAAGCCACTGAAGGCTAGCATGATCCGTGATAACCAAAAACTCCTGTCCTTCTTAATACCTTGAACCACTGCAAGTAATTCGTTTGGGCCTTTGAGAGCTTTGATGACATTTAAGCAATTGGTAGTTCGACACCATCTTCATTTTCTTGAGCTAGTACGCAACCAATACCCTGTAAAGAGGCATCACACTGCAAAATAAATCTTCCTGAGGAATCTCTTGTTTGAAGTATCGGGGCACCGATCAACTTTCCTTTTATAATTTCAAAAGCTTGTTGAGCCTTTTCGTTCCAAACAAACTTTTTATTTTTCTTTAAGAGTTCCGTAAGTGGAAAAGTAATGGAAGCAAAATTTTTAATAAACTTCCTGTATCAGCCAGAGAGTCCGAGAAAACTCCTTAGCTGTTTAACCGAAGTAGGAACAGAAAATTCTTGGATAGCTTTAATCCTATCAGGATCGGTTTTGATTTCTCCCTGACCTACGATAAAACCTAAATACTTAACTTAATTTTGATTTAGCAATGTTTATAGTCAGGTTAGCTTTTTTAAGACACAAAGCTACTTGTTGTTACAAAAGAAGATGCGAATCAAAATCATCAGATAGAATCGTCAAGATAGACAAAAACACGATTACGTAAATGAGCGGAAATGACACGGTCCATTAAACGGCATAAAGTGTGAGGAGCATTACTCAATCCAAAGGGCATCACTGTATACTTATACAATGGCCTACTCGGATGTGTAAACGCCGTAAACTGTTTAGACTTTTCCTCTAAAGGAATTTTCCAAAAGGCATGTTTCATATCTAAGGCAGTAATAAAACTAGCAGGTGGCAATCGACTCATAATGCCTTCGATATGAGGTAGGGGATATGCATCCTTTGCAGTATGTTTGTTGATGACACGAGAATCTAAACATAAATGTTTTTAGGTCCCTTTCTAACCACAACACAATTACTGCTCCATGGACTTGTGGATTCTTCGATAACGCCTAATTGCAACATGCGATCTATTTCATTAAACATTATTTTCTCTATAGCCGGTGATACAGGCCAGTGTCTTTGTTTTATAGGTTTTGTATCTCCTACATCAATTACATGCTCTAACGCACTCGTTCTACCTAAGCCATCCCGTTCAAAGGATGGACATTTTTCAATAACCGATTTTAATCTAGCTGTCCCATGCTCATTTAGAATATGCAATTCAGGAGTTCCAAGATTTTTTTCGACTTTGCCCGTATCAAGTTCTAAAAGGCCACCAATCTTAATATTTTTACAAAGTGTATCAGATAAACCAAACTTAGTCTAAAAGTCTATACCTAAATAAATATCTTGCTATAAATCTGGTACAACGAAAAATTCTATACGTTCTGTGTGATTACGGTATGAAAATTCGGTTGTAAATTTACCTATTACTTTACAAGAAGACCAATTTGCTGTTGTAATGTTTCCCCTGTAATTCTTAAATACTTTCATATCAATTACGTGTTTCGCTGCTTTATTCAGCATACAACTGATCGTAGCACCCACACATTCATCGTCACCTAAAAGGATCGAATTATTCAATTTACGCCTATTAGAAATTAGTTTTCCAAAAATCACGCAATCTTTCCGTAGATCGTTTAGGTTTGCGAAATCAATTTTCAAAATTGACTCTCAATCAATTTTCGATTTGACTCTCAAATAGGTTAATAATCGAATATGGTATGGTAAAATATGTCGAAGTTCCGGCTTAAATTCATCTAATAAGTTAAAAAGGTTTGTTTCATAATCATTATCAATTTCAGTTTGAATACCAATGAAAAGCGTTTCGGTAGGAGAACCCCTAGAAGTTACTTCGGATGTGACCTTAAGGTGTTCTTGATCACATCCCGTGAAAAGTTTTCCGAGGGATAGCAGTTTTTGTATTTTGGCTTTAGGGTACCTTTACGTCCACAACCATAACAAAAAATACGCTTATCTTCTAAACAATCCTAGTAACGGTGTCCTTTTGAATCGCAATTCCAACAGATAATCTCCAAGGGCTTATTGGCAACCTTAGAAATATTATTATTAATGCTATTGTCTTCAAGACTTGAATAATTTATTTCTAAAAACGTTATTTTTAAACAAAATATTTTTAAATCGGTTTGATTGTCCTATATGATCAGAGTAAAATAGTTCATGCCGCCTCACCCCTTGTCTCAACCTAGACAAAGTGTTAAGCCTAAAAGTTCATATCTAAGAGTAGGTTTAGCATTTCTTAATAAGATCTGAACTAATTCTGCTTCAGATATTCGACTTTGTAACTTATCTATCAGATTCTCATTACTAATTTGGTAATCTTCAAAATTTTCGGCAAAACATTTTCTTCAGTATTCAAACCATTGAAACATAAACAGAAAAATCTGTTTTTTAAATACATTAATAGGTTCGTCAGCTTTTTGAATTAGTATAGTACTTTCGTCACTATGTACGGTTGAGGTGAGAGTATTTATATGGTTATTAAGTGGTGTTCTAGACAATGCATCGGCTACCACATTGGATTTGCCTGGTTTGTAAACTAATTCGTAATTATATTCTTCAAAGATGGCTTTCCTTTTTTTTTAACTTCATATTATTGTTTTTATTACTAAGTGCATATGTAAGTGGTTGATGATCTGTGAATATTTTAACTTTTGATGTCCCATATAAGTAATTTCTCAATTTGTTTAGAGCCCAAATTATTGCTAAGATTCCTTTTTCATTTGTGGCAAAATGTTCCTCATTCTTTTTCAAAGTTCTAGAGATAAAAGTTATCGGTCTATCACCCTGTGCTAAAACTACGCTTATTGCATAGTTTGATGCATTTGTGGTAAGCTGAAATTCTTTATTGTAGTCCGGATAAACCAACATTATATTTTCTGTCGCTAATGTGTTTTTTAATTTATTGAAAGTTTCTATTGCTTCTTTGTCAAGTGATATTATTATTTATGATTAATTTTTTGAAATTTTGCCCTTGTCTCCTCGTAAAAGAGTTGTTAAAGGTTTGGCTAATTTGGAATAATATTTTATAAATGTCCTGTAATAACATGTAAGGCCCAAAAATGAACGTAAATCTTTCAAAATTTTTGGTTTCGGAAAATTCTTTATTGCTTCCCCTTTTTTATAATTGGATTTAACACCATGTTCGGACGCAACAAATCCAAGATATTCAACTTCCGACTTAAAAAAGTCGCATTGTCCATCTTTAGCTTCATATTTGCTTTTTCCAAAGTAGAAAATATCTTTTTCAGATTATCATAATGTGTTGTTTCATCTTTGCCAAACATAATTATATCATCTTATACCGATATGTTCTCTTAATATCTCATGTCATGGAATATGGAGGATGCATCTTTAAGACCAAAAGGCAACCATGTGAATTCATATTTTCCATTATTAACTGAAAATGCAGTTTTTCTATATCGGACTCTTTAAACGGGATTTAATGAAATCCACTCTTTAAATCAAGAACAGAGAAAACTTTATTTTTCCTAATTGAGACAGAATTTCATCTACATCAGGTATTGGATAACGATCAGAAATGGTTACTGCATTTAATTTTCTATAATTAATAACAAGTCTATATTTCTTTTCTCCAGAGTTATCTAACTTTTTTGGCACAATTCAAACTGGTGAGCCATAAGAATATCTGGATGGTCGTATTATTCCATCTCTTAATAAAATTCCAATTTATTTTTCGACTTCTTCTTTAAAGGACATCGGATAAGGATAAGATCTAGAATGAATTGGAGAATCTGAATTGGTACGTTTGTTGCCTACTACTTTTGTGGTATATGGTTCAGCAAATAAGTTTCCAAATGAATTTATTAAAGCAGACATATATTGTCTTTGCGCAGAGTTAGTATGATTAAATTGTGGACCAACTGTATTAACATCTTCGGACCGTAGTTATTTAATTCTAACTTTTATATTGTTTTATATACCTTTGAGGTAAATAACAGCGAACAGATCCTTTAGACTATCATTTTCTAATTTAGCGTCAAATGATTTTTATATTGGTAAAATAAAGAATTTTAATGCAATATCCTTTAAGCTGAAGATATTGAATAAAACATGATAGGTAATTTCAACTTTACAACCGATGGAATAAGCGTAAAATGGTGTTTCATTAGAGATTGGTTTTTTAATTAAACGTAGTTAAATATAATTTTTATTTGAGCGTGTATCTATTAATGTTCTAATTATCTCCCCATTTTTAGAATCATTGATTCTAAATAAGGAGTCATTTACTCTATATAATGAACGTCCATGAATTCACTAATTTCTTCGTTGTTTGTTTCCCAAGATTCCATATATTCGGACAATGGCTGTTCCTGTTCTCTGTCAGCCTCTTCAAGTTGTTTCTGATAATCCTCTTCACTGTAATTAACTGATTCTATGTGAAAGTTTCTTTGTCTTTTTTCTGGTTGAACTATCAGAGAAGTTGGCGGGGGTCTACGTCCATGAAATCTATCGCTATGTGTAGGTCTATTCATGTAATTGACTCTTTGGGTTTGTATGGACTGATCAACATCCATAGGTTCTGGTTTTGGTTGTGGTTTAGGCTATATGGATCTTGGTGGTGGTATATTAGTATAACACTATTATATGGAAAATTTGGCCTGAATTGTTGAGTAGGTGCTCTATAAAAAATATCATTTTAACCTTGAGAAAAAGTTTCATAACGGAATTGTGGTTGTTGATATTTTTGTTGAAATTTAGGATGTGGGATAATTCCTTTCTGTTGTGAAGTGTGATTTACTCTGGCTCATGCACTTGAGCATAATTTGTACTATAAGTTTAATTCTCTAATTTGTTGCATAATTGTAATGCATGTGGGAGATCCACTGGTTCTTTCGTTCCTAATAATCTAGGAAGATCTCCACGTAAGCCTCTGACAAAAGTATCTAATGCTTTCTCTCTATAAGTTTTGGTTAAGGCAACTAAAGCTTCCTGTTGTAAATTCATACTAGATAATCTATTTAATATAAGTGAAAGGTGAGAATAAACCATTTTATAGAAATCATTTATTGTTGAATTTCCCTGTACTAAACTTATCATTTGGTATTCTAAAGTACCTATGTCTCGTTTATCTGCAAAATAATTAGTTAAACTTTTACTATGGCTTTCCAATTAAGCGAAGTGTTATATAATTTTAGTATAATGTCGGCATTCCCTACTATTTTATTTCTAATTATGCTAAGAATACCAAAATACTTGAATGATCCAGCAATCGGTTCATTTATTCTTAATACCCTTTCTAAATTTTTTTTCCATGAATAAAATTCGTTATTAACTCCTGAAAATTCCCTAATACTTTTGACTACGTCTGGTATCTTTTCTAAATCGTTCATTTCTCCTGTTGTAATTTCTTGGTCGCGTAAACTTTGATTTTGCTAGTTGCCTAATATATTGAGTTTGCCCAGTTGTTCTCTTAGCATAGAATTTACTATTTGTCTTACATAACTTGTCAATTCAGTTCTGGCATTAGAGCTTGAGGAATTCAGAGGATTTGAGGGATTTGGGTTTGATTTTCTTGTTGAGGATTGCTCAACACAGAAGGTTTAATTATATTACTAGGGTTAGACATTTTTTATTTCTTTTTATACCCTGCACCACCCTGCGGAAAAGGGTATATTAAGTTTGTGCGGATGTTTGTAACCTCTAAACGGCAAATACCACACCCATCTTAACTTATACCGATCGATTCAGAATCATAATTTGAATCGATTTAACAATGTCCGCCTGTCCGTCTGTCCATTTAAATTTGTGCGCAAGATACAGGTCGCATTTTTAGAGATATTTTGATGAAATTTGGTACAGAAACATATATTCGCCCAAAGAAGAACTCTATTAAAAATATACTGGATTGAACTATTTTTGAAACACCCATCCATATGAAGTCCTATTATTTTTTGAGATATTTCGATAAAATTTGGTACAAGAATATGTAGCCCAAAAAGAAACCCTTTTGAAAATAAATATCGGACCATTTTTAAAACCCCTCCCCATATAAAAAAATATTTTTTTATTTCAAAAACAAACAAAAAACAAGATAGAGAAGTTCGGTTAAAACCGAAGCTTAAATACCCTCCACCTTTTATAATCCCCTAAAAAATAAGTTACTATTGCATTTATACGTATGTGACTATTTCATGTACTTACGCAAATAGAATTTTTTTTTTAATTATAAAAGTTTGCGTTATTCAATCTCGTCCATTTTTGGCACTGTGTTGGATAATGTTACCACTTATATTTGTACCAAATTTCAACTTGATAGGCATAGTTTTGTTCGATATATAATTTTGTAAAGATACAATTTTTTCGAGGTATGTTGAGATTTTTGTTTATTGCGGGCATGTCTCTTAACCAATTTTGCCCAATTTCAATAAGGAACAGCAAAATTAAACTAAAAATAAGTATGCATAGTTTTAATTTTATATCTCAAAAATTACGACCATGAGAGTGCCAACAACAGACGGACACACGACTGGACATGTCTCAAACGATTTCTCTTTTGATGCTTATTAAGAATATGTATGGTTTGTGGGGTCTCCGAGGCTTCCTTCATTGTGTTGTAAACGGATGATCAAAATGAGTATACCCTCTTCCCTAAGGTGGAGGGCATAATAAACAAAAATTATCTAACATATGTCTCATTGTGAAAATTTTTAAAATTCAAGTAGGTATAGATATATAAAATATTTCAATATACCCTGCTTTTTCAAAGAAAAAAATTAAATTGAATAATATATCAAATGGTGCAGGGTATTTAATGGTCGGGCTTGACCGACTATAATATTTTCACTTGTTTTAATGTAGAGATTGGAGGAAAAAATGTATTACGAAAAAAAAGAATGAGAATTTTGTATCGCTTTTCCACTTTTAAGAAGAAAATTTATTAATTGACAAAATTATACTCTTATGCTTTCTTGCAATTCTGTTTAAAAATTAACTTAACCTATTTAGTTTTAAGTCATAACATTTTCTTATAACTGTTACAAGTTTTCGCTCTTTTTTATAACGTCAGTACAAGGCTAATTTTAACAAGTGCAAATATTATAGTCGGTCAAGTCCCATCATTAAATACCCTACACCACTATATATATTATTCAATTGAATTTTTTTCTTTGAGAAAGCAGGGTATAATGAAAAATTTAATTTTTGTGCACCAAGTTCTATTTTCAAAAATTTCGAAATGATGCATGTCAGAAAATTTTTATTTTTTTTTTTTTATTTGTTTAATGATAACAAAATTTTTTTTTTTTTATTTCGGGAGGGGTTCTATTAATAGTACTATCAAATTCATTTTCAAAAGGGTTTATTTTTGGGCCAATACATATCTATGTCCCAAATTTCATCGAAATATCTCAAAAAATATTAGGCCCTCATATAGAAAGAAGTTCCAAAATGATCCAATGCGGTCCATTTTCCAAAGGGTACCCTTTTGGGCCAATATATGTCTTTATACCAAATTTCATCAAAATATTTCAAAAAATGCGACCTGTACCTTGCGCACAAATTTACATGGACAGACAGGACGACAGACGGACATGGTTAAATCAATTCAGATTTTGATTCTGAATCGATCGGTATAATTTAGGGTGGGTGTGGCATTTGCCGATTAGGAATTACAAACATCCGCACAAACTTAATATACCCTTTTCCACAGGGTTGTGCAGGGTATAAAAAATAAAAACCTTTCATGTATCAAAGAAAAAAATTTTATTTCATATTTCATATTTTTTTACAGCTAATTCAAGCCGAACGTGTATACAAATAAGTAAATACTTAAATTTAAAATGTATTGATAATTGCGCAAAAAACTTAAAGGAGAGTACAAATGAAAAGTTAAAAAAAGTACAAAGTAATACAAATTAAATTAAATTATAGCGATTATATTGTTATAATTATTAGTAATAAATAAATCTAAAATTAATATGTACTGAAATTACACAAGAACTTAAAGTATAGTAGAAGAAAAAAGAAAAACTTAAAGAGGATACAAATGGAAAGGATATAAATAGAAATGTAAATTAAATTATATTATAATGATTACATTGTTATAATTATTTGTATTACTTAAAAGAAAAGGAAAAGAAAAAAATAATTTAAAAAAAACAAAATTAAAACAACAACAACAACAGCAGCGAGAGGAAAAAAATTTCATGTAGCATAGTTTGGCAATCTGATACAATTAACAAAGTCTAACGTTGTTGAAACAACTGACGTTTAACATACTCAGGTGAATCCGCTAGGGAAAATATATGATAATGATCATTATAATTTTTACATAAAACTCTAAGTGGAAAAAAAAGTTCATAGTTGTTCCTGCATTGGGTCAGGTGCAACGGAACAAAGTATGTGGACATCCTAGAAGGGACATAAAAATTATTTTGATTCAATAAAAATGGCGATGCAATATAACCATTAATAAGTTTGTGGAGAAAGCATACACCAAGTACTAATCTACTCCTTTCAAAACTTGGTAAATCAATAAGCTGAAGACGATGCTCATATGGAGGGAGTATTCCGTTTAGGTCCCACCCTAAGCCACGCAGTTCAAACAAAAGGAATTGTTTCTGTACTGATTCTATTAAGTTAATATAGCATATAAATTCACAAAGTCATAAAGATTTAGGATTAAATTTTAAATCACTTTTTACTTGTTCAATGTAGTTCGTATAACTAAGTTTGTTAAAAGAATTGTAATTTTTGCGGGCCTTCGTATAGTTCACATAGTCAGCAGACGATTTAAATTTTTTGTAACGATTATAAAGCCGGGCAACGTTTGAGAAAACTAAATCAAGTGTTCTATTTAAAGAGCTTTTAACACTGTTTATTTGAGACAAGTTTAATTTAAATAGTTCATTTAATAGTTCATTTGTCCAAGTAACGTTAGTAATAGGAAGCATATACAGGTCATCATCAGCTCTAATCCATGATATAGAAGGTAAGTTGAAGTCACCAAAGACGAGAACAACATCAACCGGTTTCAATAGAGAGGCAACACTTTTTATAGCATTTACATGTTTTGAATAGTAAGGCACAGATACATTAGGTAGGATATAAGAACAAGAAACAAATAAAGTAATATTACGAAATTTAACAGCAATACATATAAACTCAATATCGGTAGAAAAGTTAGTGTCAAGTAGACTGGAACAAAGTGATGAAGACACTGCAATCAAAACGCCACCACCGCGCCTATTCATCCGATCACATCTAAATATATTATAATTTGTACAGAAAATTTCCGAATTTAATATAGATGGGGAAAACCATGTCTCAGAAAATATTATGACATCTTCATTAAATGAGAAACTATTAATAAACAGTGTTGACAACTTTGAATTTAATCCACGAACATTTTCGTATAAAATAGACAACGACACCCTATCTAGTTTTTTGATACTTTATTTTGTTGAATAGCTGTAGGTAAACGCAGTGTGTTAGCAGGAAAAAAATTACTATTAACAATTGTATCGTAATGATCCTCAGGAACAACAATCTTAAATGATGCTTTCAAACGTTTATATGAAAAGTTAAATTTATATGTGTTAATGTCAATATCAACGTTCAATTTAGATTTAATATAAAAGTTTATATCATCGACCGTTGTGTCTGAAGTAAAACGTGAAGCAAATATTGATTTTTTTAAAGGTACAATAACTAGATCTTTCGGTTTATTTATAGCGGAAAGAGTAGGAGTACTTAGAGATATAGAGGATTTATCGACATTATTTGAAGATGTAGAAGGCTTTTCAAGATTAACCGCAGATTCATTTGTTACATTAACAATAACATTGTCACTAGATTTATTATTATTAATTTGCACAGTATTGTCATTAACAGTGATAGGTGTAGTCGACTTTGAGGAAACTTGCTTTTTGGTGACTTGCACTTTCGGATTTCTCTTGCGTAGCGCTCTCGGTGATATCTTAAGTGACAGAGACTTATTAGGTGATACAGACTTTACAGGCGATGGTGATTTTTCAGTCAAAGGTAGATTATTGTAAAATAGTACAGACTCAAAACGTATAAGACGTTCAACTAGATTATTAAATTGAGTTCTTTCTTTGATGCTGAGACTGTTTTGTAAAATTTCAAGTTAAATCCTACACAACCATCACAGCACCATCGGAGGTTCCGAATATCATTTACAAAGTCAGCAATACGTGCAGGAATCCCTACACAACCAACAACAGCAGCACAAACCATGATGTGTAACTAATTAACCCGATCAAAGTATAAATAATTTTAAACAGAGTATATATTTAACTATGTTACTAAAAATAGAATACCGTTTTATTTATATTAAAAGAGTGAAATAGATTAAAATAAGTGTTTATGTATATACATATACGTTATGTATATATGTATAAATGTATCACAATAAAAAGGAATGTACAGAAATGAAACAGATAATAGTTGTTGTAATAATTAAAATGATATAAAATTTTCAAACAATTTAATAAAAAAGCACACACAGAAATAAATTTAAAATTATTATTTAAATGTTGAAAAATAGTACTTAGCTTGTGGTTACAGCGTGAAAATATCGATCAAAGTTCACAAAAATATTAACAAAACTAGCTGTTGTCCGCGGTTTCACCCGCGTGGAATTCGGTTATCTCGCGGGATGAAACGTTGCCTATGCCCTTCCCTAGGTTCTGAAATTTTTTAAACCGATATTGCCTGATTTTACTTACAACCTGCCTGCAGACACCTAACACATGTGTATCAAATTTCAGCTCGATATCTCAAAAATTACGGCCGTGAGAGTGTCAGGAACAATCAAACACATGGACACGCGGACGGACATTGTTTAAATTGATTCAGTTTTTGATCTTGAGCAAGAATATACATAGTTTGTGGTGTCTCCGACGCTTCCTTCTGAATGTTGCAAGCGGAATGACAAATTTAATATACCCTCTTTCCAAAGGTTAAAGTTATAAAAATATGGCGAAATTCTCTTATTGCCTTAGTTTCTGATGTCTTTTAATGTGCGGTCCACTGCTTTTTATACCCTCCATCTTTGGGAATAGGGTATATTAAGTTTGTCATTCCGTTTGCAACACCTAGAAGGAGGCGTCGGAGACCCGTCAAACTATATATAAATAGAAATTGGCTGAGATTGAAATTGAGTACATATGTGTCTGGCAGAGACCATACACATGTGTACCCAATTTGAACTTTATACATCAATTTTAGTGACTATGAGAGATTTTTGTTAATTGTGGGCGTGGTAAAGGACCAATATTTCCCGATTTTATATACGACCTGCTGGCATGGACCAGACACGTGTGTACCAAATTTCAGCTCGATATCTCAAGAATTACGACCGTGAGTTTGCCAGCAACAGACAGACACACAGCCACACGGATACGCAGACGGACATTGATTAAATCGATTCAGTTTTTGATGTTAGGCAAAAATAATTACGCCCACAATTAACAAAAATCTCTCACGGCCACAAAAATTAACGCACAAAGTTCAAATGTGGTATAATATATATAGTATAATTGAGTAATACATCGGTGCGCCAAATATGGGCCACACTCACAATTTACAAAAAAACTGTTTTCGACGTAAAATTTATGTCATACGTCATAGTATGATTTGTACAGCTTACTAACGATTAATTAGTGTTTTGCTACGACCCATTGTGGAGGGTATTTAAAATTCGACCTAAGACGAATTTAGTTTTTTACTTGTTTTGTAATATTTTTACCTCAAAGCTTCTCTGTACACTATGTTAGTAGTCGTATTTGTAGATGGCAACAAAACATATTGATTTTCAGCAGATCCTACTCGAGAAAGAGCAACATACAATTGCCCATGAGAAAAGCACTCTTTTTCTAAGTCGATACCAACCACCGAGAAAGTTTGTCCCTTTTGGTTGGTATCATCGGAATTCGCGGAATATGAGCAAGCTGACCGGCCGCAGGGCCCGTAATGAGAGTGCTACAATCACATTGTTTCTTAGTTCTTTTATCAAAAGTCTTGTACCATTACACATACTGCTAGGGCTTAAATTTCTTAATAGCATAATGGGAGTACCTACTTTTAATTTTAGTTCATGGAGTGGAAAGCCGGCAGGATCAAGGGAATTTAAAAATTCTTGTGGATAGTGCACTGAATCTTCGATGTTGTCAACAGATTTGTAACATTTAAAATCACCGCGAACTTTTCCCATAATCATATTGTTTATTTCATTTACTGAGCCGTTTCTTGGTGACAATATCGCCCTCGAACAGAGCCAGTGGAAATTTCTTTCTGTAAGATTTTCGATGTCGGGATAGATTGAATCTATAAGAATTTCTAGACTGTGAACAGTTTGAGACAACAATACTTGGGAGCTGTTTGTTATTAAAGTTGATAATTTTCCGCCTCCTAATTTAAGTATTTTTTGTGAGAAATGGCCACTGTTATTATTACTTAAATGTGCTCTCATATTCGTTCGCAAATTGAAAGTTTCAATTAATTGCCATAAAGGTGATGATTTGAGACACGCTTTAATAACGTTGGCAAGTGTACCTTTTGTTATAACCGGTAGTGTTTGGCGAAAATCTCCAGCGAAAACAAAGGTGACGCCCCCCATCATATTGCCCGAGTTTCTGATGTCTTTTAATGTACGGTCCACTGCTTCTACATGAGCTCTATGGCTCATGGTGCACTCATCCCAAATAAACAGTGACGTTTCCTGTAAGAGCTTTCCCAGTGGACCATTTTTGCGGATTGAGCATACAGACTGTTGTTCTAAAGACACAGCCAACGGTAATTTAAAAGTAGAGTGAGCTGTTTTCCCACAATGTAATTGAGTTGCAGCAATTCCAGAAGACGCCACTGCCAGAGCTTTTCTTCCCGATTGTCGGACTTTTGCCAATACTAAATTCGCAAGAAAGGTTTTACCGGTGCCACCGGGCGCGTCCAAAAAAAATAGTTGACCACTGTTATTTTCCACACTCTCAATTATAGCATCGAACGCTATTTTTTGATCTGTCACTAACTTAGCTACATTTGTGTTGACGAATACTGACAACTCGTTAACATCATATGTACGACACGGAATGGCATCAACTACATTTTGTGAGCGATTCGGAGAAGGTAATCCAAAGTCTCTTAAGTTTTTATCGTTCAATTCTAAAAGTTTGTCTTCTATCTGTATCAAGCCTTCGTTATATACATCATAGTCCAGACCTCGTTGTCGGGCTATACGAGGTGTGTTCAAAAAGTAACGAGAATTTTTAAATTTCGCGGGTTTGGAGAGAAAGTTTTTTTTATTATGTTGGTACACATGCCCCTGAAGTACGATAAAATTTTCAGCAATATTCATTGTTTACTTTTTAAGTGGCAGCCGCTAACGTGAGACGTGTTTTTCGAGCTCGGCGATTTTCGTTAGTGAAAAAAAATGGATCAAAGAACCTGCATTAAATTTTGCGTAAAAAATGAAATAAAGTGTAGTGAAGTTTGTAAAATGTTAACAAAGGCATATGGTGAGTCTGCTATGAGTAAAGCAAGGATTTACGAGTGGTATAAGCGTTTCCAAGATGGCCGCGAAAACGTTGAAGATGACGAACGACCCGGACGCCCAAGCACATCAACAACTGATGAAAACGTGAAAAAAGTGAAAGAAATGGTTATGAACGATCGCCGAATCACAATCAGAGAAGTCGCTGATGATGTTGGCATATCAGTTGGCTCATGCCATCAAATTTTTTCGGATGTTTTGGGTATGAAACGTGTGGCAGCAAAATTCGTTCCAAAATTGTTGAATTTCGAACAAAAACAGCGGCGAATGGAAGTTGCTCAGGAGTCGGTAAATGAAGTTAATAACGTTGCAGAACTACTAAAACGTGTTATAACAGGTGACGAAACATGGGTTTACGGATATGATGTCGAAACTAAGGCTCAATCGTCCCAGTGGAGGCATTCTGGATCGCCAAGACCAAAAAAGGCTCGACAAGTGCGGTCAAATGTGAAGGTTATGCTCACTGTGTTCTTCGATTTTAATGGCATAGTGCATCATGAATTCTTGCCACAAGGTCAAACAATCAATAAGGAGTACTACCTACAAGGTCAACGCCGTTTGCGTGAAGCAATCCGAAAGAAACGCCCGGATTTGTGGCAAAACAATTCATGGCTTTTGCACCACGATAATGCACCTGCTCACACTTCATTGCTTGTTCGTGAATTTTTGGCCAAAAACAAAACTCCATATTCGCCAGATATGGCTCCGTGTGACTTTTTTCTATTTCCAAAAATAAAGAGAACATTAAAAGGCCGTCGTTTTACAAGCATAGATGACATTAAAAGCGAATCGCTGAAAGAGCTAAAAGCTATTACAAAGATCGAGTTTCAAAAGTGTTTCGAGGATTGGAAAAAGCGTTGACACAAGTGTATTATATCCGAGGGGGATTACTTTGAAGGGGACAAAATAGATATTGATAAATAAATAAATATTTTTTTCATAAAACAAAAATTCTCGTTATTTTTTGAACACACCTCGTATGTCTGATGTCTTGGCACAAATCGTCTTTAAAAGTGTCCCATAATTTGAAAGGTTCCGAGGGGAAACACAATAATAATATCACTACAAACAACTCTCGCAGCCTTAACGGACATTGCAAAATCGAAGCTTCTCTCAAAGTAATTTCCCATTGGTATCATTTTCTAGTAAACCCCTATCTCGGCAAGCGGCTTGGTAAGTTTCTTTAATAATTCCGTAAAAATTTTTTAAGTCCTGGAACGATGTTGGGCCACGTACATGATGAAGGAGTATTCTGAGATAAAAACACTCTGACTGGGAAGGATTAACGCTGTATACTCTTCCTAATGCCGCATCTTTTTTTATATCGGGATGTCCAACTACTTCTTGGCAACGTTTCGTTGTTAGCCCATGTATTATAATGAGGGACTTCATGATAGAGTAATGTTTTAGCAAATTGATCACTGTTGCATAGGTCAAAAAACTCCGTGAGTGTCGTTTTTGGTGGATTTTGCGCTATATGATGCATATTTTCCGCTGAGAAGTATACTCTTTGGCCATTCTCTAAGTGTACCGCCAAGTGTATTACAGTAGGGTGTCTTTCATGTTCAGAAAACTCTAACAACCTCCACACAGCTTCAGATGTACTGATGTATCGGCCGTTCAAATAATTTTCAACTTCGTTGTGAGCATTTTTGACACTGAAAGTTGCTTGATCCGATCCTTTGTGAATGTATTTACATATGTATTTTATGGCTTGTACGGAATGACAATATTCAACCTCGGACATTTAATGTAGCGATCTACCCTCCGTTGATGTCGCGTCGTCGATAAACGGGATACCCATCCTCACCGGTCTGGTGAGCTTTTTCGAACATATGCCATTTTTCATGCACGGTGAAGTCAAATATTCTTCCCCACATGGCCCATGTACCATATTTTTTGTGACTCTTTCAAACAATACTAGGTCTTCCTCCTTGTTAGGCAATTCAGCAACTATTATTTCATCAATTTCATCGGACTGTATTTTCGAGTCCATCCAAAATAACATATGACAATGCGGCAATCCTCTTTTTTGCCACTCAACAGTAAGCATATAACATTTAATCGACCCAAAAATTGCGTCTTCTGTGAATATTTTTATCATTTTTTTCATTTTTAAGTGAAAAACTCGTGCGATGATGTCATGCCGGTCGAAAGACCGTTGACCGGGAAAAAGTTCCTGCTTTATTTCTTCCCATTCTGGATTACAGGTGAAAGTAACGAAAAGATCTGGCCTCTCATAATTGCGCATATATGTCATAGCGTCTTGCGTTTTTTCGTGGAGATACCTCGGAGAACCAGTAAATGATGACGGCAAGATGACATGCTGTCCGATATTGGCAGCATTTACGCTTGCGTCTTGGTTCAAAGCATCCCTCAATTGAATATAGTCGTCAGTTTTTGTTGATTTCGGGAAATAAAATTTAACCTTTCGGAAATCATCTTCGCCATCATATCCACACAATATTGATTAAACAAATCTTTATAATAATGCAGTGTATTAAAACAGTTGGCTCTAATCATTAAACGGTATGCGTAATATTGCATACATGACACAGTCTTATTTCTTAAGGAATTCTGTTGAGGAATAGTTAAATAATATCCATCGTCTCCTGATACAAACATAAGCGGATATTGTAGCGGATCATGTATTTATATGGAACTCTGAAAACATATGTTATGGGTCCCACTCCAAATGCACCACCACGTTCTGGAGAGGATTTTTAGCCAATACTGGACTTTCGGACCATTTTTTTAATGAATTTGGAATAAAAGAAACAGTTATATGGAATTCTAAGAGCATATGTTATGGGTCCCATTCCAGACGCACCACCAGGTTCTGGAGAGGTTTTGTGCCCAATACTGGATTTTTGGACCATGAATTGATATCGTCCACATCATCATGCATGAAGGCATCTTAATTAGTCCCAGGCCAGTATGAAAATTTCAAACTAGGACTCAATACCTGGTCCAGTCAATGTTTACAATGCCAAAAATCTAAAATCAACCATCATACTTAATCACCTGTTTCTCTAATTTCTAGGGCAGGTTTGAACACATCCATATAGATTTGATAGGTCCTTTACCTCCTTCCAAAGGTCACCGCTACCTTTTAACTATCATTGATAGATTTACTAGATGGCCCGAAGTTTATCCATTAAGGTGTTCCATTAGAGGTAACTAGCGATCAGGGAACACAGTTTACGTCAGAGTTCTGAGTTGTCCAGGTTTCTTGTTTGTCATAGGATTGTCACTTCCCCATATCATCTGCAATCAAACGGAATGATTGAGCGTTTCCATAGACAACTTAAGGTCTCTCTCACGTATAAAAATGATCCAAACACATGCTCCTTGGTTTAAGATCAACTAATAAACAAGATATTTCGGCCACTCCCGCTGAAATGGGTTACGGACAAAATGTATGTCTACCTGCTGAGCTCTTAACTCAAGGATCTAGTGCCAGTTGCTCAGAGGTTTTGGATAATCTCAAAGAACATTTTAAAAATTTCCGATCCTAATGCTGGGATATTTATTCCGAAGCAATTGAAAGATTGTAAGTTCGTCTTTGTCCGTTGCATAAATAAAAGAAATCTTCAACAACCTTTCGACGGTCCAATTCAAGTTGTCGAAAAAGAGCCCAGATTTTTCAAAGTCCTTATTGATGGCATGATTAAAACAATTTCTATTGATAGACTTAAACCAAGCATTATTGAAACACCTATCACCAACACAAACACCACCACTAAAAACTATCAAGAAACGTGTGACATTTAATTTATTAAGCTTAAAATCTCTCGGAGGGGGAGTGATGTAGGGTATCTACATGTTTTCAATTTTTAATAAATATAAAAAAGAAAGATTAAAGTTTTATGTCAACAATTAAAAAATATATATATAAAAGTTTTATCGGCCGTGTAATGATTTATTTTTTTATTCTCCTTTTTATAAGCTTTTCGACAAAATATAACAATTTATAATTTCTCTATTATTATTGAAAATAAAATTTTAATAAAAATTATTAAAAATATAAAAATTGATTACTATTATAATTTGAAACAACCATCATCTATACAAGTGGTGTAGGGTATTTGATGTTCGGGCTTGACCGACTATAATATTTTTAATTGTTTTCTCAAAATTCACTTTGATTTTACATTTATTTTTATTATTTTTATTTAGGGATTTTTTTTTTTTCTTTAAAAAGTGTTTTTAATTTTTCCACGCAAAACACGAACAGGGCCGAAACCTTGGTTAAAGTCGGTAGCCATATTTAACTCGCGTGTCGGGAAGTAACAAAAGTGTGTTTCTTCACTTTATACTTCACTCATTTGAACATTCCTATTATAAACAATTATCGAAATTTATTTGACAGCGGACTATTCCATATTCTGAAATCTATGCATTTTTAAGCAAAAGTATCAAATAGTAAAACATAAAGTAAAACAATAAACACAATTTATGCGTTTAGTACTTAACGCAGCTGAATAAACAAAACAAAGCTAAGGGAACAAAATGTATGATGCAAAATTTTACAAACATTAGTTACAAACATACGTGGCATTAACTTATACAAGCTGCACATCCCATTTGAGAAAGAATGTAAAAATGGCAAAAAATCGAAATTCTTAATATTCTTAAAAAATTTGGTGCCGAAAAGTTAATTGGCTGTAACCAATTTGGATCCGATCGGACTATTTTTAGAACGCCTTGCCATATAATGATATTTTACGAAGAGACTTATGCGGCACAATGCTCTGCGTTAAGTGATACAACTAAACTATTTGTAGCATAACTTATGGAATTAAGTGATGGAGGGTATTAAATGGTTGGCCTGGACCGAATATAACATTTTCAGTTATTTTGAACGTTTACACACATGGTAAACAAATAGCAAAAAAAATGTTCTTGCTGTTAGAAAATGTCAAAATGTGTTTGTGATTGAAGTGAACGGACGTGCATTTTGATCGCGGATAGAATGAATCTCAGTATGTTTGTTGTGAAATTTCTGTTTTACCGTTTTGTGTTTTTGCCGTCGGCATTTGAATTAAATAACACTTATACGTGGAAGGGACCCGTGTGAGATTTTTGTTTTGTGTTTTATCGTCGGTAGTGTGAGTAATTTATACTCATACGCCGTATGGACCCACAAAAGATTTATAACAATAAGTGATATAAGTGATTTTAGTTATTTAGTGATATAGGTGGCGCTTAGGAGGATGTGGACTTTGTAGTGCTTTGGAGAGGACTCGGGTGAATGGTTTTATTTATATTTATATTTATATTTATATTTATATTTATATTTATATTTATATTTATATTTATATTTATATTTATATTTATATTTATATTTATATTTATATTTATATTTATATTTATATTTATATTTATATTTATATTTATATTTATATTTATATTTATATTTATATTTATATTTATATATATATTTATTGTATTTGTCTGTGACTTAATTTGGTTATTCATTATATTAACTATATTTATATTTTGAGGGATTAAAAGATTATATATGAATTCGGAAGTGAACATGGTAGGCAAAACTGAGGATGAGTTCCCCAGTGGGGATTCTAGCCCTTAATTAATAAAGCTAGGGAAAAAGAGGGTGAAGTCGGGATCTTCTGGGGAGGATTCTTTTGACAGCGTTAAAAAAAGAAAGAATAAGAATAATAGAGAACAGACAGAAAATAAAATAAAACAAAAGGACATGGAAAATTAGAAACAGACGGAGGATAAGACTGAACGGACGGACAGTCAGATTGTACCTCCTCCGGTTGTGGCAAAAGTTCCAAAGGAGGGGCGGAAAAATTACAATGAATTGGATAGGATGAGACTATTGACGAGTAGGATGCGTGGGTTTGCATTTCGTCTGACTAACAAAGAGGGCACTAGGATGTTAGTGAACATGGCTACCGAATATGAATTGTGGTCGGGGAGAAGCTGCTATGGCAGAAATAGGACAGATGATGACAGAATATAATTGTGGAATTGCAATGCTGCAGGAGCCATATGAAAAATTTGGTAAACCTGTGGCTCTACTGGCCTATATAAAAAGGTTTGCAGATAAAAGATGCAATTCTGCAATTGTGATTAATGATGACAAATTAGACTGTGTTACAGTTACTGGGGGGTACGTGTTAGTGTTGAGGGTGCATATGGTGGTTTTTATCTATGCTCCTCATACTTTAAACACAATGAGGAAATGCCTTAGTTATAGTTGGTAATGCTCCTCTACTGATAGGGATGGATGCGAATGCATCCTCTAGGCTCTGGAACAGCAAAATGACGGAATATGCCGGTCAAGCGTGGTAAATATATATATATATACGAGTATATTGCGCCTTCTAATAGTGTACGTATTACGTATCAGCATGCAAGTCTACTTTTACGCTGAATATGGTTTTTTGTAAATTGTGGGGGTGTATATCATTCGACCACGCCCATTTTTGGTACATAGATGAATGCGCTGGATGCGATTTTTGTGGCAGATAAATAGATTCTTGTCGATTGTGGGCTTGGATCTTGAACGATTTTGTCTATTTTAAATAGCGATCTGCGTGCAAAAAATTAAAGTGCCTATACAAAATTTCAGCTCAATATCTCAAAATTTACGCCCGTGCGAATGCCAACAACAGACACGGACATACATGTCTAAATCGACTCAGTTTTTGACGCTGATCAAGAATATATATACTTTGTAGGATCTCTGACGCCTCCTTCTGGGTGTTGCAAACGGAAGAACAAACTTAGTATACCCTCATCACTGAGGTGGAGGGTTTATTTTATTATATTTAAAAAACAGGATAACAGGACAATGGCAAGAGAGGCAACGAACCCTGCCTATGCCTGAGAGGAAGAATCGACTCTCAATAATATTATACCAATACTAATATTAACTAAGACCTGTATTTCGAGAGGACGAATCGACTCTCGTACCTATACTACCTATGTAAATGTTAATTATATTAAAGAGGACGTATAAACTCTCGTGCCTATGTTGTCTATATAATATCAACCAAAAGCCTATGCTTGAGAGGACGTATCAACTCTCAAAATAAAATTCTTTTTCTAACTAAGGTATGCGAAAAGAAAT
This sequence comes from Crataerina pallida, assembly GCA_949710015.1. Taxonomy (NCBI): domain Eukaryota; kingdom Metazoa; phylum Arthropoda; class Insecta; order Diptera; family Hippoboscidae; genus Crataerina; species Crataerina pallida. The sequence goes on from OX453289.1 coordinate 15,742,096, forward strand.
ACAAATAACCTGACTGGTTGGCTATCAGCCTAAGACTAGTTAATTTATTTTGCGCTGACTGGCCTTTTATAGGCCAGTGGATGAGCTTTTGCATGTTGTTTGCAAGGCTTATAACTAATTAATACAGGGTTACTAAGACGCATTTTTTTGGAATGAAAGAAAACTAAACAGATTCATAAGAAAAATAAAATAAACTATATTTAACTTCATGGATAAAGAAAGAAATAAAGAAAAATAACAATATAGTGCATGATATAAGGTGATTGTATGATGGAAATTTTCCTTTGTAAAAATTTCCTCATCAAACTATTTCCTCCCTCCGGCAGGACCTTCGTTTCAGATGAGAATCTCCCCGTTCCTTCTTATCCATATATACTTTCCCCCTTGAATTGTATAAAATCTTTGGACCCGCGCACGCACTGACAATCGTGTACGCTCGCTGAGGAGGCATGCCTCTAGATCAAAGCGAATCGCAGGGGACACAGCGGATTCATTGATAAATGTTACCCTCGCGTGTTGTCCTGGTGGTTGAGGGTTTGGTTGTTTGTTTCTAGAGCACCTCGGAGGTGTCCTTAGTTTAGCTGTTGATATTCGATACGGCCGGAACCGACTAAGCATTGGAGGTGGCTATTGATAATTAAGTACCCAGTATGTTCACGGCGTTTATGATGTGCGTCTGTGGAACTGGTGACGGACTGGTTTGTGTAGTTTCTTCTTTTGTTGACTTCGTAGCATCATTAAGATAGAGGCATTATCTTCTACCTCGACCTCGTTGATAACGTTGACATTTTTGTTGTTGTTTTGGTGAGAGTTTGTTGGAGACATCACGTTTTGTACAAAACGTCTGGTACAGAAATTGGTGGTTTCCTTAAGTTTTGTTCATCGTTAGATTGACCAGTTTCAATTATTAAAGTGCGTTCGCATGTTGGTTGGATATAATGTAAAATAGGGCAATAGATTATGTTAGTTACCTCATAGTTGTCTTGGCTGTTTATGTTGACAGCATTCTCACGAGGTGTGTTTGTGCTCCTGGTATCCTGCGGCTGCTCTCTACATTGTAATGTGACACCTGGACATGTCAATGAGGCATTGAACATAGGCAAAAAATTTATGCTTAAAATAATTTCTTAAATTGCACTTGGCATCATTAGGAATGGCACTTCCTTCTGCTGCTCTCCGAAATAAACAATGTAATTCTCCTTGATGAACCATCGGCCATAAGGACACTCAAATTGGTGCATTCACAACGACCGGATATGCCCATTTTAGCTAAAAATTATTGTGTTTACATTATAACTAGGGTGGTCGCCGGCTTGCCATCTCGCACGAATGCCCATCGCTAAAAACGCTTCTCTTTTTTTGCATGTTCATCTTCAGTTTTTCTAACTACTGGGCACTTTTACTTTTTGAAGAACAACGCGCGTGTGCACATCAAAATTTTTACTTCAGTTTCCAATCCAAGTGTGTGACTTAATTATTTCATTTTTTATATCCTGCACCACCCTGTGGAAAAGGGTATATTAATTTCATCATTTCATATTAAGTTTGTGCGGATATTTTAACTCCGAAACGGCAAATGTCACACCCACCTTTAATTATACCGATCGGTTCGTCTGTCCATGTAAATTTGTGCGCAAGCTACAGGCCGCATTTTTGAGATATTTTGATGAATTTTGGTACAAGGACATGTATTGACCCAAGAAGAAACCCTTTGAAAATGGAAAGGGTCGGACGATCTTTAGAACCAATCCCCATATAAAATTTTGTTTTTGATTTCATACACAAACAAACAAACAAAAAATTGTAAACAAAATTGAAATTTTTAAAATACAAGTAGGTATAGAATAATAAAACTTTTCATTTATCAAAGAAAAATATTAAATTGAATAATATATTAAGTGGTGTAGGGTATTTAAAGATCGGGTTTGACCAAATATAATATTTTTACTTCTTTTTTTCTACCGTTTAACCTAAATTGTGTGAATCATTTTGCTATTTTTAAATTCATCATCTTAATGTATGAAATATATATATATGTATATTCAAGTCTATTTTTGAATTAACAAAATTAATATAATAAATTGTGATCATTATTGGAAGCACGCTGTATTTACATTAATCCGCCGAACCAAATTTCTTTGGTTTATCCATTAACTACATCAATTTTTTGGTCCTTACGAGTCAGATACCCACACTCGAATACCCTTACTCGGATCCCCACATCCGGATACCCACATTTGGATACCTCACGAGATTCCTACATCTTTGGTACGAGCCATAAGAGATCTTTTTATGGAGAATGAGTAAGTTTTTCAGTTTTTAGGTCTCATTTCATATTCAGAACTGAAAGAATTTTATCCTCAACTGCTAATAACGGTAAATTCTATACATATCAAAGAATTTTTTTCAATTGTATATTAAATTCTTATATGCATCAAGATCAAATTTTGTTTCTCTCAAGCGCTAACTGTATATTAAATTCTTATATACGCATCAAAGTAAATTTTTTTCTCTCAAGTGATAATAACTGTAAGCCAAATCCCTTACATATATTTCGTCAAACATTTATTTTGAGGAACGGTTCCAGCTCAAAGATCATTAAAGAATCCACGTATGGAAAATACTTCGCATGTATGGATGCTGTTGTAGAAACAAAAGCAAAATTTGTAGAAAAATTAGGAATAAAAAAATCTCTAAATCAAACGGGATCTCTTAACGACATGCGTTTTAATTCCAATTTAACATTGCGCGAAATTTCAAAGTGGTCACAAATGCAGGATTTTCTAGTTCAACGCGCTGAATCCGTCGAAAGAATAAACCGTGTCAGAATTACTAAAGTACATTTTTAAAAAGCATCTAAAACCTCCATCTAACACAATTAAAGGAGTATCTCAAACCGAAGCCATTACTAAACAATCGCCAAATATGTCTAAATCATATTTTGTTCATCAAAACATTTCTACTCAATGTATAATGTGCAAAAACAATCACCTTTTACGTCGTTGTAATCGATTTTTACGTTTGTCACACTGCTCGAAGTAATGTATAGTTGTCACCGTCAGATAGAATTAATGTTGCAAACACAAATAAATTATGTTTCAATTGCTTAGCTATTCATCATACAACACGCAACTGTTCAAGTAAACGCAAATGCTTAATATGCAAACGAAACTACCATACGTTTCTACATCTCGATAATGTACAAAAGAAATCACACACAAAATTTGTGGACCCTGTTCCACCCTCAAATATACAAAATGCTGAGTCACCACCTTCTGGCTCACATGAACGAAGCCATCACATGTTTCTACATCTCGATAATATAAAAAGTAAGTCACACACAAGATATGTGGATCCTGTTTCACCCTCAAATACACAAAATGCTGAGTCACCCCCTTCTGGCTCACATAAACGAAGCCACCACAGGCTTCTACATCTCAATAGTGTACAAAAGAAGTCACACACAAGATATGTGGACCCTGTTCCACCCTCAAATATACAAAATGCTGAGTCACTCCTTTCTGGCTGAACAAAATGCTACCTCTCATACAAATAATACAGAAAGGTTCGGGGAAGAAGAAGAATATTCAAAAGCTCTATAAACCACGAATACTACATTTCAAAAAACGAAACATATGTAGATGATATATTTTCATTGGGATTTACGATTCAAGAAGCTGCTGATGCATTTTGCGAAATCAGATAAACTTTACATACTGCTGGTTCTTTTTTGAAAAAGGTAACAGCAAATCATAAAGATCTGTTACCACACATACCGCCTGATGATTCATACGTCGCTGAATTTTTTAAATTTTTTGATCCTAGTACTATAAAACTACAGTGGAACGGCCCTAATTGGTTGACTCTTTCCCAAGACAAGGGGCCAAAACAGGAGCGGACTCATATCCCAACGCTCCTCGAAATTAAACCAACAATTACTTCAACCTCTTACGATAACGAAAATTTGTTAATAAACCGCTTTTCCTCATACACGCGTTTCCTACGTGTAATTGTACACATGTTCATTCTCATTCTCGTAAAAAAGCTCATATACAATCTGTTTCAATCTCGCCATTAACATAGAATAAAATTTCATTTGCAAAATATTGCATTATACAGTTCACTCAGCAAGCTTATTATGAAAATGAATACAATCTACTTAAAACCACGAATACTCTATCAACTAATTGTACTATTTTCAATTTAAATCCATTTATTGCTGAAAGAGGAGTTTTACAAATCAGTGGACGATTGTTGAATCTATAATGTCATAATCAGAAAGTGTAAAGAATCTGAAGGGTGCTGGAGTAGACCCAGGGTCAGCCAGAGTTCAATTTAAAGACATTTTATATTTTTAAAATAAAAGTTGACAATTCTATTTAATTTATCCTTATATTATTGTTAAGTTATTTACTATTACTATTGAAACAACTATGTGTTGTTATGTTCCCGAACTCTCTTTTGACTTAGCTTTTGTAAAATAAGCATGTGCAAACTTTTTAAGTTATAATAATAATTGAATTAAATAGAATAAACCAAATTTAAGTACTAAATTTTACACTGGCGCAGTCGGTAAGATTAGTTTACCAATTTAATTTCATTATTATTTGAAATGCCACCGAAAAATTATCCTTCAACGGCACCTGTCCATACGCAATCGGCTATTGCTACTGTTGGTGCCATGGAGCCTTTTGACATTGATCACCCGGAGGGCTGGGGATCATATATTTCACGGTTCGAATTGTATGTTCTGGCTTCATGGCAGGCCCGGTATATAACTTTCTGGCGTCATTAGCATCACCAAGTCAGGTAAGTGATATGTCGGCTATCGAAGTTAAACAAGTACTCAAGGATCATTTTTCCCCACGCCCATCTGAGATTGAGGCGTACTTTAAGTTCCACAAGCGCGATCTGCAACCAGACGGAAGTTTCCAGGCGTACGTTGCTGTATTGAGGAAACTAGCAATTTTACAATTTTGGCAGTGCCTTGAATAGATTTCTCTGGGAATTTTTAATGCTTACCTCTCTATCATATGCTGAAAACCGCTCAAGAAAATTATGAAGAGCTAAAAACATTTTAGAAGGTACCAATTCCTTGAAATTACAAACAATTTATTTGGACACCATGTACGACATATATTGTGATATTACCACAGGACATGTACACCCATATATTCCGAAACAATTACGAGTCAGTCCACAAACTTTCACATCCAGATAGGGCTACCATCCAACAAATGCGACAACGATATATCTGGCCTGACATGAAAAAAGACGTAAATGTATTAGAAGCTGCATTGCATGTCAAAAGTCAAAAATACAGCGTCACAATAAGTTTATACCAACATAAATAGAAATGCCTGATAATCGTTTTACTTTACAGACCTGGTGCCTCTATCCAGCTGGCCGATGTCCTCGGTAAATGTAAAGCTGACATCACCGCTATCCAGGAAATGCGGTAGCTTGGACAGCGGTGTGCTAAAAGAGCCAACTGTGACATCTACTACAGCTGCCATCCGACGGTGCGTGAATTTGGATGTGGATTTGAGGTAAGTAAGAGACTTCGCCACCTTGTCTTGCGATTAACCGCAGTGAATGATCGCCTTTCCACAATCCACCTCAAGGCAAAATATTTCTATATTAGCCTAATTTGCGTATATGTCCTGACAGAGGATAAGGATGATGGGACCAAGGAAAACTTCTATCAGCACCTAGAGCAAACATATGATAGCTGCCCTTCCCATGACATTAAAATTGTTCTAGGTGATTTTATTGCAAAGATTGGGAAGGCGAGCATCTTTGGCCGGACCATCGGCAAATTCAGCCTCCACGACAGCACATCCGATAATCGAATGAGACTTATTGACTTTGCCGGTGCGAGGAACATGGTAGTTAGCAGTACAAGATTCCCGCATCTCGACATACACAAAGCGACATGGCTGTCACGTGATCGTAGGGTCAAAAATCAAATCGAACATGTTGTGATAGATGGACGGCATGCTTCTAGTGTGATGAATGTGCAGACGATCCGGGGCGCCAACATTGACTCGTATCATTACCTTGTTGCAGCCAAGGTCCGCACCTGCTTAAGTAACAAGTTGGCAGCACTGTGTGTAACATGTGTAAATTTTCTTTCTCTAATATACAAATTAAAATAATTTCATTTATAAGTTTGATTTACAATATTAATTCAAATTACTTATACAAAAACAAAGTACTATCGATTTCAATTCGAGTAATAAGTTTATGGCAGTGAGATGCCATGCCAAACTAGGCGTAGTTTGCATGCTGCAAAAATTCTTTGTGGCGCATGCAATGCAGACGTCTTGGATGACGATGATTCAGCACAATGCGATGATTGTGGTAAAGTGTATCACCTTCTGTGCACCAAACTAAATAAGAGGGAATTTCAGAAACTATTGAAAAATCCGTCTCCTAAATGTAAATGCCAGTATTGTAATGCTTCAGGCGAGTATCCATTAACTTCACTCCTATTGGAAATAAAAAGTAAATTAAATCAATTGGATGAAATTAAAGAAGCAGTTGAGCGCATGTTATTACAGCTGAATTCCGTAATGAAGGACGTTTCATTAAACAAAAGTAAAATTTACGCTTCACAAAAAGAAAACAAAGAGCTGCGTGATGAGATCAAACACCTGAAATCCTCAGTAAAATTTTTACACGATGCTAGAGTCAGCAATGACTGTATTATAAGGGGGGTAACATCCAATAAAACAAGTGCTGAAGAAATTGTTTTTGATATTGCCGAAGCAATGGGAACAGAAAAGTCGCTAAGTAATATAACAGAAGCATTTATAATGAACCAACACAATAAAAATGTCACTAAGAAAACTGTAGCTGTTAGATTTAGGAGTAAAACCTTAAAATTGGATTGTAAACTCCTCGAAAATGTCGTCTTGCGATCAGTCTTTATTAATGACTTTTTAAGCAAGGAAACAATGGCGATATTGAAGCATGCCGAATATTACAAAAATTACATAAATAAAAAATTGAGTAGGGCCATAACACTCCTAAATGTTTAGTAATAATATATTATACAAAATATATATAAGTTAAATAAAATGAATAAATATAAATAACACCATATATATTTCGCAAAACAAATAGCAAAACAATTCTTGTATGGATCAACCATCCGAATTATTACGAAATATTTTAAAAAGTGAAACTAATTTAAAACAAGATAGAGAAGTTCGGTTAAGAACGAAGCTTAAATACCCTCCACTTTTAATAATCCTCTAAAAAATAAGTCCCTATTGCTTGTACTTACGCAAATAATGTTTTTTTTTCTTTAATTATAGGCGTTTGCGTTATTCAATCACGCCCAATTTTGGCATAGTGTTGGATAACAATACCACTTATATCCACTTATATTTATACCAAAATTCAACTTGATAGTATTGTGCGAAATATAATTTTTTAAAGATACAATTTTTTAAGGTATGTTGAGATTTTTGTTTATTGCGGGCGTGTCTCTTAACCGATTTTGCCCAATTTCAATAAAGAACAGCGAAATTAAACTAAAAACAAGATAGAGAAGTTCGGTTAAGACCGAATCTTAAATACCCTCCACCTTTTATAATCCTCTAAAAACAAGTTCCTATTGCCATATTTATGTATACATATGACTATTTCATGTACTTACGCAAATAGTGTTTTTTTTAAATTATAGGCGTTTGAGTTATTCAATCACGCCCATTTTTGGCACAATGTTGGATAACGGTACCACTTATATGTATTTCAACTTCGTAGATCAACTTTTGTGGCAAATATAAAGATTTATATTGATTGTGGGCGTGTATGTTATCGGACCACGCCCATTTTCGGCACATCGATAAAACTAATATTTTTAGATGTACATACTAAATTTCAAGTTTATAGCTTAATTTTTGTGGCAGATAGATAGATTTATATTTATTGTGGGCGTGTATGTTATCGGACCACGCCCATTTTCGGCACATCGATGAAACTAATATTTATAGATGTACATACTAAATTTCAAGTTTATAGCTTAATTTTTGTGATAGATAGATTTTTGTTGATTGTAGGCGTGGCTCTTTACCGAATTTGCCCATTTTAAATACCGATCTGCATGCATAAACTAAAAGTGACTGTACAAAATTTCAGCTTAATATCTCAAAATTTACGCTCGTGAGAGTGCCAACAACAGACGGACACACGGACATACATGTCTAAATCGACTCAGTTTTTGACGCTGATCAAGAATATATATACTTTGTAGGATCTCTGACGCCTCCTTCTGGGTGTTGCAAACGGAAGAACAAAATTAGTATACCCTCATCACTGAGGTGGAGGGTATAATAAGTGTGCCAAGTTTTAATTTGATATCTTAAAAATTACGACCGTGAGAGTGCCAACAACAGACGGATACACGGATGGACATGTCTCAATCGATTTCTCTTTTCATGCTGATTGAGAATATATATGGTTTGTGGGGTCTCCGAGGCTCCGATGTCATTTATCTTGGCCATTGATAACTAAGAATGGCGTCCCAACCGACCCTTCAAAATTTAATGTTTCAAAAAACTATCCCACACCCAAAAACGCAGACGGGGTAAGACGACTCGTCGCATTTTGTAATTACTACAGAAGATTTATAAAGATTTCGCACAAATCGCAAAATGTCTAAACTCGTTATTAAAAAAGCATCAACCATTTATATGGTCAAACTAATGCTAAACAGCATTCGAAACTTTAAAACAAAAATTAATGAATCCCCCCATACTACAATACCCTGACTTTGACCAACCATTTATATTGACAACAAATGCCTCAGATTACGCATTAGGAGGCATATTATCACAGGGAGAAATTAGACACGATTTACCAATTTAATATGCAAGCACTACCTTTTCAAACATAACATAAACAAACCCATAATAGAAAAAGAATTACTCGCTATTCATTGGGATATTAAATTTTTCAGATCATATCTGTACGGTCGTAAATTAGCGGTTATTACAGACCATAGACGACTAGTGTCACTATTCATTCACAAAAACCCATCATCCAAAATGACGCTCATTAGAATAGAATTATGCGATTATGATTTTACAGTAATATATAAAAAAGGAAGTAGTAATGCAAATGCTGACACTTTATCACGGATTAAAATAGATACTGATATGTTAAAAGATATGATATCTAATAAGATAAATGTTATAAGAAGAGGGCAAAACTTAAAAATGATGAATAATGAAAAGATAGCAGATAACGCTAAAAATAAGAATAATAACAAGAATAATGATATTAACCATACAGACTGCACTAACTAGCCGAAATCTGGCCAACTTTATATTTGGAATTGTACTTCAATGTCTGATGTAAATAAATTAAAGAAATTAAAAGTTGAATTTATCAAGGACAAAAACAAAACAAAGAAGAAAATTAATATAGATATAAATGAAAAAGATATAGTATTATGATGCAGTGAAAATCCACCGAACTTAGATTCTATCGTGGATAAACTGACTTTAAGATTAATTAAAGAAAATATAATTGCTATAGCATTAAATAGAGATGATAGTATATTTAAAATCATAGATGAAAATGATTTTAAAAGAAAAGTAAATGAAAAATTACACAAGATAAATAATGATGCCTAAAAATTATTAGGCATCTAATTATTATATTGTACAAAGACCCTCAAAAGATTGATATATTGATACAATTTAAACTAATACATGAATACCACAATAGTCCATACGGCGGACATTTAGGAGTTAGAAAAACTCTCTTAAAACTCAAACAAAGGTATCTATGGAAAAACATGAACATAATGATTAAGAATTTCGTGAATAATTGTTAAGACTGTAAATTAAATAAACAAATAAGACATGTCAAAGAACCACAAATTATAACAAACAATCAAATACACAAATGAACTACTGAAAAACATATGTGAACTCCTCAAAATTCAACAAATGTTTTCGACCCCTTACCATCATCAAACTTCAGGCTCCGTTAAAAGAAATTATCGCGTTATGAATGAATACATGTTGTCATTCGCAGAAAATGATAATTGGGATATATGAATACCTTATTACTGTTTTGCATATAACACCACCCTACATATAATAACGGGGATACACACCTTATGAACTAGTATTTGGAAGAATAGCCTATCTGCCAAATGATAATATGAATGAAACAAATAAAGATTTAGATAATTATTATAACGAATTCAAAGCCAGATTAAAATTTTCTTTACTAAAAGTAAAAGTAAAATGGAAGAATAAAAGAACAATGAAAAAAAACTTTAAAGAAAATAATCCTTTAAATTTGGAAATAGGAGACTATGAGAAAACGGAAAAAACCCTATGTAAGAAAGGGTGTAAACTCCACTATTAAAATAATTAACACTTTAAAAACATTTCACAATAACCTACTAAAACCATATGATATAAGAAAAAAACATACAATTGATAATTACACTTAATCTTAATATAATTTCTAATAAACATTACTTTTTTTATATAGTATAGCGAAAAAAAAATTATTTTAATTTCTTTCTTTTTTTAAAAATTTTTATTTTTCCTCTATGGGATAAGGGTGTAGTGTGCCCACAAAATAATGCACACTTATATTCATTTAACAACTTAATCTATTTTGCCTACTTAGGCAAAAAGTAAAATTGTGTCACTATCGATTGTTTTCGTTAATGTTCTCATTAACATAAGTTATTTTTAGATTTACAATTATAAGCAATATTTAAATGTAACACATAAAATACGTACATACTTTTAACTGTAATAACCCAATTCAAAATTTACATGAAGTAAGCAATATTTGAAACTGTTACATTACCATACATAACACTCACACTCACTTCCAATTAAAATAACCTAGTTTAATGTAATGTTAAAAAATGGTCTATCATAATCATCAATACTGTTGTAAGATGAGCAAAAGACCAATTCATATGATAATTGTAACAAGCATAATGTAGCCAAACATAAAAGCAACAGCATGCCTACAAACATGATCTTTCTCAATCAGACGATGTTTTTGCATTGCTTATGGCATTCTGTTTGGAATGGTCACATAAGCGTTTTTGTTAGAAAGGATTCCTTAATAACACCTGCTGGCTCACAGAGAAACATGTTAATGTAATGTAAAAATGGTCTATCATAATCATCGATACTTTTTGTAAGATGAGCAAAAGACCAATATTGATCAACTCAAGGTTGATCAATGGTGGTGCAAAACATCTGAAAAACCATTCACAGCAGGTTGGATGCTAGCATTTCGATGGGCGCTACCCCATCATCATCAGCAAACAGTGCATGCTAAAACTTGAGCATCCGACCACACATGCTAGGAGGAACTTAATATGCTTTGCTTCGATAGCGCACATAGCAAAGCTGAGTTGAAGATTTGTTAAAATTTAGATTTTTTCAACCATTTCACGGCGTTGTTGCGAAATTTCGCAAAGATATGAGTAAACAGATGTGGGAAGCAATGGGTTTTGTGTCCGTATGAATATTCTAATACATAACCAATTTATTGATAATATCTTCCGGACCGAAAACAGTGAACAATTAGTTTTTTGTTGATTTTCGGTTTCTTACGCATGTGTTACTGTTGTTGTTTTTTCTGTTCTTATAAGCAAATTTATTTAATCTATTAAATATTATACCTCTGTAAGGCCATGAGTAAATTAAAGTGTTTAATGAAATAAAAATTATGCACGAAAAGAAATTGTTTCCTCCTTAATTGGTATTCCAGACTCTCCTCATCAGGTTCTAAAAATGCAGCCCATTAGCCCCATAAAAAAATTAATTCCATCGATATATTTCCAAAAATGTGACGGAAATGATTAAGAAGTTTAAAATTTTGATTCGGAATTGAAAATGGGTATTTTCCATTTAGTATTTTTTTTTTACATTTAACATTCGAACAATGTTTTGTACAAGTGCTGCAGGGTATAAAAATGCACAAAAAAGCTCTCATACACACACACACACAGTTTTACGAATTCTGATCCGGTGATCCTACGAGATATTGTCGAAACTTCATTTCCAGAGAGAAACACGGGGATTGGCGTACAAACATACATACAACGCAGCTGATATTAGTTTTAACGTGATCACAGAAAGCGAAATTCTTTCTACGGTTGACTCCTTTGGATCAGTGAAGGCGCCCTGATGGGATTCCTAATAGAGCTCTAAAAATAGCCGTTCCTGCTATACCACATGTTTTTGCAAAGGTTCTCAACACCTATTTCGAAGCTGGAGTCTTTCCCTCTATCTGGAAAGTACAAAAACGTGTTCTTCTTTCTAAGAAGAGCAACCCGGGTGCAGACCCTTCAACGTATAGGCCTATTAGCTTGATAGACTCAACTGGGAAGTTTTTAGAGAAGATTATTAAGCCTAGACTTGAATCCGAGATTGAGAATCTTGGAGGTATCTCTGACAATCAATTTGGTTTTAGGAAGCACAGATCCACATTAGATACAATAGAGTGCGTAGTCAAGACTGCAGCTAATGCGATTGATGGTCGTAGATGGAGGTACGCTAAAAAAGAATACTGCTTCGTCGTTAGCCTTGACGTTAAGAATGCATTCAATACGGCAAAATGGGATACAATACGTGAGGTCCTGCGCAGCCTTAATACATCCCCCTATTTACTCGCTTTGGTGGATAGCTACTTAAGTCACAGATTAATAATCTTTGATACGGATGCGGGTAGAAGGTAGTATCAGATAACTGGTGGCATCCCACAAGGATCTGTATTAGGACCACTGCTCTGGAATGTTATGTATGACGGCATAGTGCAGCTTAGTTTTCCTGGAAATGTCAAGATCATTGGTTTTGCAGATGATGTGACCCTTGTAGTGGTAGCCAACACATCAGTGAGATAGAAAATGCAGCTAACGAGTCCATTAGATTAATTCAACAGTGTTAATCTCTAGCCGGAAAAGAGCAGAAACGGCCACGATATGTGTAGGTGACTTTAGGATTCTAAAGTCACCTACAGTCCATCAGATACGTACCGATCAGGTTTGAGTATGAGGGCTGGCTCTCTAACTCTCCTCAAATTTTTTACCATCCGCGCTTTTTTCTTGCCTTCTACTCAGAACTGTTTTTCATTTATTCTTGAGCTATCAACATTGTAACTTCATATTTGAACTTTTTAACTTATAACTTTGCGTTTTTGAACTGTATACAATATAACTCTAAAATTGCTTAACGATTTTTTTTTTCTTATTTTCTTTGTGAACTCATTTTTTCTTTATATCAAAATTATGTGCATTAAATAGAGAAAACTATATTTATATAATATATATGTGTTATAAATAAATAAAAGATCAATACCCAAGAAAATCATCTCTAAATACAACCCAACACAAAGGGCATACCACGATTTCTCCACACCCTAACTATACATAACCAGCAATGTGAAAACACAGCCTATACATTTTTGGTCCTTCACACCGGATTCGAATCACAAGGATAAGTACTAATTAAAGAAGTAAGTAGAAAGAAATGTTTTCTAAAAGTGCATGGTCATTCATTTTGGTAATAAAATAAAATTATAATATATGGGTTTCAATAATTTTTATAACTTTCGAAGTGGTACAGCCACTAAATTCGTATAACTGTGCATATAATTATAACGGTGTTTTTTTTCTTTTCTTTTTCATAATTTGTATGCCCTTGAATATAATAATTTACTTGCCCTTGAATAAAATAACAGTGCTTTCTCTTATATTTTCGACTTTCATATTTTCGGTACGCATAGCTTCTAAGCATTTTTTTTTTTTTTGTTGTTTCCTAAATTATATCTCTTTCAATGCATTTTCTCTTAATATTCAATAATTCTTATTAACGTGATCGCGAACAATCACATGCACGCCGCATAAGAATATTTTTGTTTATTCTCTTGTTTATAAAACAATCCCCAGTTGATACAGTTATATGAACTTATCATTACTCTCTTCATATTAAAATAATATTAATCTCTTATTTAGCACTTGTATTTTTTAATTTTTTAATTTTTGGTCGCCTTTTACACACCCTTCGGTATAAATTATTTTTTGTTTGATTCCGACCCAACTGGTTGACAAATAGATGGTAGTTCAATCGAACTGGATGTTAATTAACTCAACTATAAATTCACAAATATACCAGTTGGCAATGTACGCTGTGATAATCATAATAATAATAATGAAATAGATCAAAATAATAGCACAATTCTTTTTTGTACAAGTAATGTTAGCCAAGAAGATGTACTTGAAGCTTGTCTTAGCGTTAAATCTAACGCTTTTGGTCTTGATGATATACATCCTAAATTTATTAAGATGTTATTACCGAAAATATTATCATATATCACGCATATTATAAACACTATTATTACAACGAGTTCATTTCCAATAAAATGGAAACAGGCAAAAATAATTCCTATGCCGAAGAAGGTTGATGATTATCGGCCTATTGCCATTCTACCATACTTATCTAAAGTATTTGAAAAATTGTTATATAACCAAATCCATCGCTATCTTATGCAACATAATTTGATTGATACACATCAGTCGGGCTTTCGCCCTAAACATAGTTGTACATCTGCATTTATTAAAATTACAGAAGATATACGTGTAAAGGTGGATGAAGGTAATACAGCTTTCCTGGTTCTTCTTGATCTCACCAAGGCATTTGATAGTGTAAACAATAATGTACTCTGTATGAAGCTTCGGCGTGACTTTAAATTTTCTAATACTGCAGTAAAACTAATACATTCGTATTTAACTGGAAGATCGCAAGTTGTAGTGCATGAAGAAAATACATCTGAAAGTCTAAACACGTTCAGGGGAGTACTTCAAGGATCGGTACTGGGGCCTCTTCTGTTTTCACTCTATATAAATGATCTGCCAAGCTGTATAACACACTGCAAAGTTCATATGTATGCTGACGATGTCCAGTTGTACTTTGCTGGAAAGTATGAAAATATTCCCGAATGTATTATTAAAATAAATGAAGATTTGGCAGCTGTAAGTACATGGGCATCGAACAACACGTTGGCACTTAATTGCAGCAAGTGTAAATTTCTGCAAATTAATAAAAGAAGCTTATCTCCCAATCGAAACCTGAATATTGTACTAAATAACGAAGCCATTCAACAGGTTAAGGTGTCCACAACTTTAGGTATATTGATTGATGATTCGCTAAATTGGGAAAAGCACATTTCTTATGCCACAGCTAAATTGTATGCAAAAATGAGAGGACTATGGCTAACGCAGCGTGTAGTTCCCATACATATTAGAGCGTTGTTAGCGAAAACATATCTGCTGCCAACTTTATTATACGGATGTGAGACTTTCTGTTTTTGCGGTTCATTGGCTATGCATCGGCTAAAAGTGGCCATAAATAATATTGTTCGATACGTTTATGGATTAAAGAGATGGGAACGTATCTCAGACCATGTTCAACATTTCCTTGGTCTAAGCATAGATCATTTTTTGCAACAGAAGGCCTTAATATTTCCTCACGCGATAATCTACACAAAAAAACCTACGTATCTGTATGATGTGTTGAGTTTTGCAAGCAGTAATAGAGGGAAAAAAATCATCCAAATAAGACACTACTCCTCCTGGTCCCAAAGGCAATATTTTATAAATTGCATTAAATTATGGAATGCCTTACCTGGTCATATACAGACAACATGTAATCGGAAGCTATTCAAAAAACAACTAACCCTGTTTTACAACTAATTACAAACTATAACTATTAATATCATGACAGAAACACTAGCTCATCACAGTTATATACTTGTATTTTATCAGTACATACATATACACCTTAAATATATGCTTACATACAAACTTATATATACAACAACATGCATTAGTTTCATGAGTTCTATATATATTGTTTATATATTTTACGTTAATGCCCAAAATTGCATTAATTGCCATTAATTTGAATTGTATTCATATACAAATGTTTATATTAATATATAGTAAGTTATATATACATGCACAACTGTTGAATTGTATATTATACACACCTATACTATAATAATAAGGCATAAGCCTTGTTGTATAGGTGAAAGCAAAACGTAAAAATAAATAAATAAAAAATAAATAAATATTTTTTCTTTGTTGTTATGTTATAATACAATATTATCAAATATCACGAATATAACAAAATGTCTATCAACAAAAAACTCGTCACAATTGATCATTGACCAAATTGAACTTTTTAATGATGTTTCTGACTCAGATTATGATAAAGACCTTTTAGAAATACATAAGCGCGAACTCGAGACCCTATTTGAAAGTTTTAAGGCTTATTATCAATCTGTTTTGAAAAACCAAGAGGCCTTTTCTGAAAATGTTAAAGTAGGGGATGTAAAGGCTCTTTATACCTCCACTTTTAAAAGTTATTCGCAGTGTCTTAGTATTATAAAACGGGAACTTAGAAAACAAGATGACGTTCCATTATCAAAAGAACATCATACAGAGGAATTTAAAGAATGTTTTGTCCCACAAATTCAATTACCTCCCTGCGACACACCCATATACCATGGTGATTATAAATCTTGGCCTACTTTTCGTGACTTTTTTACCGCGTTGTATGGTAATAATTCCAGATTAAGTCCTGTTGAAAAGCTTTACCATCTATTGCAAAAGACCAGTGGTGAAGCACGAGAGGTGATAAAAAGTGTTCCGTTAACCAACGAGGGGTTTGAATTGGCTAGTCGATCGTTTTGAGAATAAAAGGATTTTGCTCAATGCCCAATTAAAAATTTTACTTTCGCTAAAACATATTGATTCTGAATCAGGCCTCCGTATCAAAGGCGTAGTATCAATGAATATATTTCTAATTTGGCCCTGTTGAAGGTCGATACTCAAAGTTGGGATGTTTTGTTCGTATATATTTGTTCAACCTGTCTTCCGGAAGCGACCTTAAATCTCTGAGAACAGAATCAGAAACGGGGGGCGGAGCTGACAACGTGGGCAGAAATGGATACTTTTCTCACAGCCCGTTATCAGACTTTAGAATCCATAGCTGATATACGTGGCCCCAAACTTAATGCAAATTTCATATTTAGTAATGCCCCATCTGCAAATAACAAAAGTAAAGCGACCCAAAAACTAACAAACAAGAATTTTAACTCACCCAATATCTAGTTGTCCTTTATGCCCGGACAAACATTCTCTTAGATTGTGTCCCTACTTCCTTAGAATGAAAATAGACGATCGTATCGCTGTCGTTAAACGGCATAAGTATTGTTTTAATTGCCTAGCCGCATCTCACGAGCTTCGGAATTGCGCTAGTAAATATGTTTGTTCAATTTAGAAACAAAAACATCACTCACTGTTACATAAACCTACTCAACAAGCATTTAACCCATCCAGATCAAGTAACAACCGACGTGATACTAACCCACATGATGTTGGTGGTAATTCCGGTACCGCCGGCCCTCATTACACATCTCAGCGTCCACCCTCACCCCCTATATCAACCCTAGACACTGGTAATGGTAACAAAGCTTCCGGTACCGCCGGCCCAAATGGCACTCGCCATCAACCATTTCCAGTTCCTGCTTCATTTGAGAATGACAGGCCCACAACCTCCGCGTTAAATAACGTGTATCAGAATTTTAGTTCCAGTATCCAAAATCATACAAACCCTATGGTGGTGTTAGGCAAAGCGTACTTATTGGTCTTATAGACACGGGTGACTGGATTAGGAGGAACTACCTCTGCATCAGTCTGGCAACGCGATCGTGTTCGGTCATACTTTTTGCTGTGCGCTTACATTGATTATTAAATTAACTCAATAATACGGTGTATTAATTCTTTAAAAAATCTTATATTTTTCTTAACGGTATCATTTTAATTTGTAGTGATCTTCTTGCAAACACTGAGAACCTTTTTGCAATTTGTGATTACCTAAATTGTTATATTTTGTGTAAACGGCCTATTGATAGGGTTGTTTTTGTTGCAATTATAACTTTTGCTTCGGGCTAATCATCTTGTCGATTAATTTTGTCGATTGGTTTGCTTATCTGTTTTAGTGCCTATTAATAATAATAATATTAAATAAGTGTGTTGATTGCAGGGGCATTGTCTTTTATTCTTTTCTTATTTTAGCAAATTTAAAGCAAAAAGCAAATTTTGCTGTCCTTCATTTGCACTATTTCATCTTTCTAACGTTATTATAGTTGTAATATATACTTTTTTATTCATTTCTTCTCGTTTTTGTTCTACAGAATTTACACACTTTTTTTGCATACTTTTTGGCAGTATTTGTTCAGTTCACTTTGATTATTTAACATAACTTGAAATTTTAATTAAAAGTGTTTTTAGCTTCTCCTTGCATAATCATATTTAGCCTTTTACTTAATTTTTTCTCGAAATGAATAACATAAATTGCATTTACTTGAATTGTAAGGAAACTGTTCACGATCGTTTCCTTCTTTGTTGGCTTTGTGATCGATCTGCTCATCCTAAGTGTGCTGGGTTTAGTGGACGTCAGTTCGATCATATAGTGAATCGTTCTAAAGGATTACGTTGGTCATATGCTGAATGTCGTAAGATGGATTTGGATTTGTTTAAACTATTTAAACAAACCCAGCGAGGCTTTATAGATTTGGGTAGAGAGCTGAAAGCGCTCTCGGGCAAATTCACTAAATTGGAAGATATGTTCAATAATTGTAAATTTTTAGAAGGTTCGGATATTGTTTCTAAAGTCCGTCCGTCTAATATTGGTTCGGCTCTCTCACTACAAATTTCTCCCAATTGCATGTCTTTTAATTCTACAGATGTGTCACATCCTTTATCACCTAATTCTCCGAGTATGTCTGAGATTGAAGCTTCTAATATTTTGAATTATGTTGATTTGGGTGCGTCTGACAATATACCATCCCTAACTGTCCAACCCCCATCTAATGATGTTTCCCCAATTGTACCTGTGGTGTCTACTGTACCAAATATTGTTGAGAGTGTTCACGTAACTTCTCCTTCTAATCAACCTCTACAGATTCCGTCTATAAATATTGATTATTCTCTTAATGCTGATGGTCCTGGCCCTCCTAGCATTATTGATTGTGTTCCAATTGTCCAAAGAGAGAAGGCTACAACTGAACATGCAACTTCCCCTAATGATCAAATGCTTCAGGTTCCTCCTAAAAATGGCGATCGCTCTGTAAAAGTCCCTTCAATCGATCCGGTTGTTTCTGTGAATGATGATAATGAACTTGTAGTTATCCCTGCTCGCAAAGCAATTTTTATTTCTAGATTGGCATCTGATACATCTGTGGATAAATTAAAAATATATATTGAGCGCAAATGCTCTGATTTAGATTTGTCAAAAATAAGCATATTCAAATTCAAGTCTTCCCAACAACGCGATATTTGCTCTTTTAAGATCATAACGCCTCAGTCATTATTTGACAAACTCTTAAATAGTCAATTTTGGCCCCAGGGTTCTCTTGTTAAAGAATTTATCCCTCGGCGCAAGACTCCAGTTAATCTTGATATTCAGTCCTCACCTTCAAAAAACTAAATAATTCATTTTCTTTGCTTTACCAAAATGTCCGCGGTTTGAATACTAAATTAAATCAGGTTCTTGTTAATTCCGTTGCGTCCGAATATAACGTTGTTGTTTTTACAGAAACTTGGCTTAAGCCTGAAATCAATAATTCTGAGGTTTTTTGTGCTGACTATCAAGTTTTTCGGAATGACAGAATCCAGAAAGTTGGAGGAGGAGTCTTAATTGCTGTCCATAATTCATTACCTTCTACTTTGGTTGACTTCTTAACTAATGTTGATGTTGAGTTTGTTGGCGTACAACTAAAATTTTTTAATTTTAACTTGTTTATATCATGTTCGTATATACCCCCATTGTCAGATGTGTCAACTTACTTGAAGCACATTCACCTTATTAAAGAAATGTCCTTGTGAGGTAAAAAAGGTAATGATAAAATGTTGGTGCTTGGTGACTTTAATCTTCCTCACATTTGCTGGAATCTTAATTAGGAACTTGGCTATTACATACCTATCTCGTACCCTGTCATATATAATAGTATATTGGATGAAATTTACGAATTATGCCTGTATCAAATGAACTCTATTTTTAATACTAATGGAAGACTTCTAGATTGGGTTCTTTTTAATGATACTAATTTAAAAATTGCTCGGGTGGAGCCATTTGTCTGTATTGAGGACATTTATCATCCTACCTTGCTTCTTACATTGGATAATTTGCTGGTAGCTAATTGTTCAAACAGTGGAAGCAACCCTATATTCTCCTTTGGCAAAACCAATTATACTAAACTAAGAAGTCTATTATCTGTTGTCGACTGGAATTTGAATTATAATAACATTGACGGGTCTTTATTACTTTTATATAACGCCATATTTTCTGCTATTTATTCTTTTGTACCAACGAAATCGATTTCTTCTTCATCAAATGGGCCTAGGTGGTTTAACAAACATCTGAGGATTATCCGTAACAAAAAAAGCAGACTATTTAAAAAGTTTAAGCTTAGTGGTTCTACCGTGGACTACATTAATTATTCCAACATTAAACGTGAATTTAACTCCCTTAAAAATAAATACTATAATCAATATATTCAGAGTATGAAAGTAAAATTATTAATTGAACCTAGGGTATTTTACAAGTTTATTGACTCTAAGCGTAAAGTAAAATGCTGTCCTTCTTTAATGCGGTATGGTAATTCAGAGTCCTCGAATCCCTCCGATATTGTAAACTTATTTGCTGACTTTTTCAAACAGTCGTATTCTCATACCAGTATTAACATTGACAATTATTCTTATCCCATAAACAATTTCGATATATTTCCATCCATTCAATTCACTGATGATGAAGTTTATCACAGTCTGTCTAAAATAAAATTTTCCACGTTACCCGGTCCCGATGGGTTACCATCCTGTATTCTTCGATCTTGTGCTGATATCCTAACTCCTCCACTGACTCGAATTTTTAACAAATGTTTATCATATGGCTTTTTTCCAGCAATCTGGAAACACAGCTTTATTATTCCACTTTATAAAAGTGGCTCTAGAATCAATATTGAAAATTATAGAGGTATTGCTAAATTAAGTGTTTTGTCTAAGCTTTTCGAGTCCTTATTAACTAACCGAATTACTCCTATGATAAAAACTATACTTTCGTCAAATCAACATGGGTTTTTTAGAGGCAGGTCTACGGCTACGAACTTACTAGAATTAACTGGTGACATATTTCATGCATTCTCTGAACATAAGCAAACTGATGTAATCTATACTAATTTTTCTAAGGCTTTCGATCGTGTTGATTCAAAACTTTTAATTTTTAAACTGCGTCGTATTGGGTTCCCTGAAAATATGTGTTAGTGGTTTTATCATTATCTTACAGGTCGTACTCAAAAAGTCTTATTCAATTCGTCCTTTTCTCGTAAAATTAATGTGACATCTGGTGTCCCACAGGGTAGTCATTTAGGGCCCCTTCTTTTTACTTTATTTGTTAATGACCTCCCTACATGTATTAAGTATTCAAAAACATTGATGTTTGCTGATGATGTAAAAATATATTATTCTTCCGATTCCTTAGTTTATTCTAATTTGCTTCAGCTGGACTTAAATGGGTTATATATATGGTGTAAGGTAAATGGTATGGAACTGAATTTAAAAAAGTGTAAGAAGTTATCTTTCACATGGTCCTCAACACTGCCTTCATCTTATTATATTGAAAATCATATGCTCGAAAATGTTTCTAATTTTCTTGATTTAGGTGTTATGCTTGATTCTAGATTGAAATTTAATCTACACATCGAGTCTGCTGTGAATAAGGCGAAGTCCCTATTAGGATTTTTGAAGAGATGGTCAAAGGAATTCAAAGATCCTTATATAACTAAGCCTTTATACACTGCTCTTGTTAGACCTACGTTAGAGTATTGCTCCGTAGTCTGGGCACCCAGCTACAGATGTTACATTGACCATATAGAATCTGTTCAGCGTAACTTTCTCCTTTTTGCTTTAAGAAACTTAGGCTGGGATCCAAGTTGGATTCTTCCTCCCTACGAGAATAGGCTTCTTCTCATTGATTTGCCATCGTTGGAAAAAAGGCGGGAAATTTTAGGTGTTATATTTGTTACAAAAATAATAAAAGGTATTGTTTGTTCACCCATTTTGCTTGAGAGGATCTCTTTTAACATCCCCAATAGGTTTACTACACACTATAATCTAATTAAATTGTCTCATTGTCGCACAAATTACCAATTACATAACCCCTTCCGGGTTCTTTGCCAAATGTTTAATGACAACTATCGTCTTTTTGACCCAGCTACTGATGACATTAGTACAATTAGGAATATATTATTACGTTCGCGCTTTCGATTGCCAGAATGATGGTTTTGTTGGTCCATGTTTCTATTGTAAATGTACTAACAAAATGTCTTATATTGGATCTGTTTGCACGTATGTAATTAGTCGTGCATGCACATCTAATCTTTTTTTTTATATAAATATTTTTTTATTATTATCATATACCTATAACTAAGATTTATCTATATTTTATCTACTATATCTTAACTTTTGATTTACATTAATATTATTCATATGTCTTAACAATGGTT
Organism: Crataerina pallida; assembly: GCA_949710015.1. Lineage (NCBI taxonomy): Eukaryota > Metazoa > Arthropoda > Insecta > Diptera > Hippoboscidae > Crataerina > Crataerina pallida. The sequence continues at coordinate 15,764,722 of OX453289.1, forward strand.
GTATTGGTTTTACTAATTTTAATTTAGTTTATTTCCAAGTTGTTCCCGAAGCTGCTGCTGCTGTTGTTGCTGTAGCTGTGCGGCTGTCTTATTTTATTTTATTGTATTTTTATTTTTTTTTTTTAATTTTTTTTTGTAGTTTAATATTATATTTTGCCTTACTTTCATGTATTAGTTGAAATTGTTTTTCTAACTAATCATTTAAAACAAATACAAATACAAATACAAATTAGCTTCAAGGTCATGTTCTATTACAATTAGCTCTCGTTATAACCCGCTAACAACAATTTCGGTCCACGCTTTCATTGTTAAAAAACTCACTGGACAATTACCATATGTCCCAGTTTCCTCTATTAAATCTCTTTCCTTGGTCAATTTAAATTTAGCAGATTGTGATTTTGGCAAAAACATGCCTATTGACTTACTTTGGGGAGGCGACGTCTACACATACATCATACTTGAAGGTATTAGGAAAAATCCAACCTCATCTCTCTTGGCTCTAAACACTGTGTTTGGTTGGATATTAACTGGAAAAATTCATTCGTACAGTTTCTCTAAATCGGTCTTAACATTCTTTAACTCAATCGATCTCAATAATCAGTTGGCTCGTTTTTGGGAGTTAGATATCTAAGATACGAGTCTCGTATGCTTTACAAACCCGACCTGAAATCCATTTATGATAATACTCTAAAAGAATATTTATCGATGGGTCACATGAAAGAGGTTCATTTCGACCCTAATTCTAAGGGAAACTCCAATTATTATTTACCGCATCATGCCGTGCTAAAGCCACAGAGCACTACCACAAAACTACGAGTGGTTTTTAACGCATCATTACGTACAACCAACGGGTATAGTCTAAACGATGTGCTATACGCCGGACCAACACTACAGGCTGACCTAACAATCCTCATACTCAGGTGTCGCCTTTTTTCTATTGTGTTTAATGCCGACATCGAGAAAATGTATAGGCAAATTAGAGTGCATGCTTCGCATACCCCTTTACAAAGAATAATATTTCGTTCCCATCCCAATGAGGTGCCACGAGATTTTGAATTGCTCACAGTCACTTTCGGTGTAAACTGTGCCCCTTATTTGGCTATTTGAACGTTATTTGCTTTAGCTAAGGAGAATGAAATACAAAACCCACATGCTGCCAATATCATACAAAATCATATGTACGTAGACGATATTCTTGCTGGCGCCCACGATTTACAAAGTGCCCAAACGGCAATAGCCCAAATGGACTCAGTTCTTAAATCAGCAGGTATCCCACTTAGAAAATGGACTTCAAATAGTTCAACCCTTTTGCAAGATATCCCCAAGGAGCATTTACTCAGTGAATCCTTCTTGCGGCTTAAAGATGCTAGCAATACAAAAACCCTTGGTCTTAGTTGGAATGCTTCTGATGATTGTTTCTTTGTTCAAACTCCCCATAACCCTATCATGAATGCCACCACATAAAGACAGGTACTATCAGAAATTGCCAAAATTTTTGATCCAAATGGCTGGCCCCTAACACAATCGTTGCTAAGATATTGATGCAGCAAATATGGCAAGACAAGACGGATTGGGATGAAGCTATTAAGCCTCTCACCCTTTCCTAAATGAGTACAAAAATGTTGATCTAATAAAGATCCCCCGTTATGTCGATTACCACCCCGATCATAACGCCCAACTGCATAGTTATTGCGATGCCTCAGAGAAGGCTTATGCTGCAACGCTTTATTTGCGTACTCAAGATCAAAATGGCAATGTATACACCCACCTCTTGGCTGCTAAAACTAAAGTAGCGCCTATTAAATTTATATCATTACCACGACTTGAACTATGCGGTGCCGAGCTGCTGGCAAAATTGACTGACTCAATTCGTAATGAGTTCCACTATTGTATTAGCTTGGCTTAACAAGCCCCCTTGCTATTGGACCGTATTTGTCGCTAACCGCATAGCTTCCATTAATGAAAAAGTGGGTAATGGAAATTGGTTTCATGTTGTCTCTCAAGACAACCCGAGGATTAAAGGCATCCGAATTGAATTCGGCTAAATTGTGGTGGCATGGGCCTTCATGGTTAAAATTACCCCAAACCAAATGGCCTATCTCTTCTCCAGCTTTTCACACTTTTGAAGAGTGTAAAAAATCACAAGTATATCATACCCATATAACAGATTCTCGAGCCTCGTTCGAGCCCTGAAGGTGGTTGTATATTTATTCAGATTTTTTAATGCAACACACCCATTGAGACGTCAAAATTTTCGACATCCAAATTCGTTCGATTTAACTCATTGTGAAATTGACTACGTCAAATCCCGTCTTACAATTTTATGTCAACAAAGCAGTTTTGTTGAACATCAAATGTTGATGCGAAAACAACCCCTACCAAAAAACAGCGATATCAGTGTTCTTACCCCATTCCTTGACTCGAATGGTATAATGCGGATAAACGGTCGGCTCACACAGTCCTCTTCGCTAACATATAACGAAAGTTTTCCCAAACTTTTACCATATCAGTCACACTTCACCTGCCTTCTAGTACAACATGTTCATTTATGTACCGTTCACGGTGAAATATCTCTCATGATGCGTGTTCTGCAGGCTGAATATTGGGTCCCCACATTGAAGAATCTTGTCAAGTCAATCATAAGGAATTGCAAAATTTGTGCAATATTCAAACAAAGACAAAGTCAGCAAATGATGGCCTCTCTTCCGCCTGAGCGAACTACTCTAACACGGCCTTTTTATCACACCGGGGTCGATATATATCACATCTGCGAAAAATAGCTTTCGAAGAATTTAACACCATGATAATCCGAATCGAAGGTCGCTTAAACTTACGCCCGTTATGCGCTATGACTGACAACCCTAGTGATCTCACACCATTAACACTCGGTCACTTTTTAATAGGTGACGCTATTCTTGCTCCACCCGAACCTGATTTTTCTAATCTCCCTTTAAATCATGCAAACAAATGGCAAAGATTGAAGGCCCTACACCATAATTTCGCTTCAAGATGGAAAGAAAAGTATTTAAAGGAAATGCATAAACGCTATAAATGGAAATTTCCTAACCGAAATTATGCTGTAGGCGACCTTGTTGTTATTCGAAATGATAATCTACCCCCCCAATGCATGGCGGCTAGGAAGAGTCATAAAAGTATTTCCCGGTAGCGATGATCAGGTTAGAGTTGTCGAATGAGTCACCGCCAATGGTAATATCCGGCGTCCTATTACTAAAATAGTTTTACTACCACCACGTCAAAACTAACTCTTCTATCGTATTTGTTCTACTATCTACTGGGCGCCATGTCTTAAGACGGTGCATAAGGTTCTTGAGCATGGCAGCCAGGGGGCGGCGTGAGGCTGCCATGAGACACCAATATTGTTTATACTGTTTTGATTCGTCACATCGCGTTAACCAATGCACAAGCGTTAATCGATGTAATGAGTGTGGTGCCAAGCACCATTCGCTGTTGCATGCCAGCTTCACGCCGAGGTGCCCGGGACGACGTCAGTACAATCATCAAGGTCAGCGGCTCCCGGCACCACCACAAAATCAACAACAACGTCTACGCCGTCAGTTACCAAACCCACAACACCATCAACGACTCCGTCGCCTATCTCGACAACAACGTCAACGTCATGGAACGAGCAGGGCGGCGAGACGCAACTGTGTTATAATTTATCAAAATTAGTTCTTTATTGCTTATAGAAAATGAATAGATTGAATTTACATGATTTGAATTGAATACGCTCAAATTTGAATTGACTCTTTTGATTTTTTTTTTACCTAACCAGTTTCGTCCCGCCGGCCTGCTCTGCATAACTCGAATACCCTATTATTATAAATGTACTACTATTTTCTATTAATTTCTACTTTACACCAATTGATTCCCCAACCCCTTGGTCTGTTGCTGTTCCAGCAAGGGGGGCGGGATATTCAGGTTTGAGTATGAGGGCTGGCTCTCTAACTCTCCTCAAATTTTTTACCATCTCAATTGGGGAGAGTTGGAGAGTCTCCGCGCTTTTTTCTTGCCTTCTACTCAGAACTGTTTTTCATTTATTCTTGAGCTATCAACATTGTAACTTCATATTTGAACTTTTTAACTTATAACTTTGCGTTTTTAAACTGTATACAATATAACTCTAAAATTGCTTAACGATTTTTTTTTCCTCTTTTCTTTGTGAACTCATTTTTTCTTTATATCAAAATTATGTGCATTAAATAGAGAAAACCATATTTATATAATATATATGTTTTATAAATAAATAAAAAATCTATACCCAAGAAAATTAAATTCCAAACTATCGACATTATTCTTAAATAGCTACTCATTTAATGATGATATTATAATCTTTACTGAAACTTGGCTATCATCGTCTGTATTGAATTCAGAAATTTTTTGTCCGAATTACAATGTATTCAGATGTGACCGCATGAATAGGCGTGATGGAGGTGTTCTGATTGCTGTGTCTTCATCACTTTGTTCCAGTTTAGTTGACACAAGTTTAACCAATGATATCGAATTCATATGTGTTGCTGTTAAATTATTCAATATCACTGTATATGTTTCTTGCTCCTACATTCCACATAATGTATCCGTTCCTCATTATTCTAATCATGTATGCGCCATAAAAAATATCACCTCTTTATTAAAACGTGATGATGTCGTCCTTATCTTCGGTGATTTCAATTTACCTTCAATCTCATGGATTAGAGCTGAAGATGATATATATATGCTTCCTCTAACTAATGTTACATGGACTAATGAATTACTAAATGAATTATTTAAATTAAATTTATTTCAACTAAATAATATTAAGAACGTTTTGAACAGAACACTTGATTTGGTTTTTTCTAACGTTACTGCTAATTATTCTGTTAAGCAGTGTCCCCCAAATGTGTACCCAGAGGATAAATTTCATCCAACAGTATCATTGTCATTGGATTTACATACCTGCTCTAATAAAAAAAACTCAACGAAATGTTATCGCTATAATTTTAAATTAACAAATTATACCAAACTAAATAAGTTACTTTCTGACGTAAATTGGTCATTTATACCTGATGGATCATCAGCAGTTTCGAATACAGATCTTGAATCGATGGTTGTTATGTTTTATAATAAATTGTTCGATCTTTTTTCTCAAACCGTGCCTTATACCGCTATCTCAAATATGTGTGGACCACCCTGGTCAAACAAAAGACTTAAATATTTAAAAAATAATAAAAACAGACTCTACAAACGCTATGTAAAGTCCAATTCGTCTGCTGACTATATGAATTTTATGAAGGCACGCACAAAGTATAACCCTTTTAACAAATTTAGTTATACGAACTATATGCAACAAGTGAAAAATGATATAATAATTAATCCTAAATCCTTTTATGATTTTGTTAATTTAAAAAAGAAATCTAGCTCTTACCCACCGTCAATGAAGTATAATAATAATGAGTCCAGTAACGATAATACAATCTCAAATATGTTTGCCGACTTTTTTCAGTCTGTGTATGTGTGCATAACATTAATTATTATAACTCAGTGTATTCTAATAATATCTATTTTAATCTCCTTAACCGTGACAATGTTCTTAAATGTATGCTAGCATTAGACGATAAACACAATCCTGGCCCTGATGGTGTGCCGAATTGTATATTAAAAAATTGTGCATCACGTTTATATCATCCATTAACTAAACTATTCAATGCCTCCATCAAACAATCCTACTTCCCCAACTTGTGGAAAAAATTCTTTATTATTCCATTATTCAAAGCCGGCTATAAATCCGATATCTCTAACTATCGTGGCATTGCGAAATTAAGTGCAATTCCAAAGCATTTTGAAAAACTGCTGTCTGATACTCTATCATCTCAATTATCACCTATAGTTTCTGATTATCAGCATGGGTTCCTGAAAAAAAAATCTACCACAACCTGTTGGAACTTGCTACATTCGTTAATGACGCATTCATTAACGGTGAACAAACCGATGTAATCTATACAGACTTTAGCAAGGCGTTCGATACTGTGAACCACGCAATTCTGTTTAACAAACTAAAACATATCGGCTTTTACGAAGGCAATCTTAAATGGATTTACTCGTATCTTACTGGACGTACCCAACGTGTCTTATTCAATAATGTACTCTCCAAAGAAATTGAAGTTCACTCTGGTGTGCCGCAGGGTAGCCATCTTGGTCCCCTTCTATTTTTACTGTTTATAAATGATCTGCCTAGTGTTATTCTACATTGTCGTCTACTAATGTATGCTGACGATGTTAAACTTATCTATAGTTACAAGTCTGTGCGGGGTCAAGTTTTTATGCAGGATGGCATTAACCGGTTCGTTAAGTGGTGTTCTAACAACTTAATGTCCTTGAATGTCAAAAAGTGTAAGCATATGACCTTCTGTCGTAGGGAGGTGATATATACAAACTACATAATTAATAATGTCCCAATTGAAAGAGTATCATCCATTAATGATCTCGGCGTGCTACTGGACAGTAAACTAACTTTTAATGCGCATATTAATACAACATGTAATAAGGCCAACAGAACTTTAGGCTTTATTAAGAGATGATCGAAGGAGTTTCAGGACCCCTATACAACCAAACTTCTTTTTACCTCTTTAGTAAGGCCTATTTTAGAATACTGCTCTGATCCGCAATATGAAGTGTATACCAACCAGATTGAATCTATACAAAAACAGTTTTTACTTTTTTGTCTTCGTGGTCTGCCACGGAGTCCTAACCTGAGGCTGCCCTCATACACAAGTCGTCTTGCTTTGATAAAACTTCCTACCCTCAAAAGCAGAAGGACAATATTGAACGTGTGTTTTATGCACAATTTGCTTAATAACTGTATTGATTCGGCGTTTTTATTGTCTAGCATTAATATCAATGTACCTCGACGCGCTTCTAGATATTTTCGGTTTCTTTGCATAAATTATTACAAAAATAACTATAGCAATAATAACCCGTTACGACGGTTATGCAAGACCTATAATGACAACTATCATTTAATCGATCTGTGTGAAAATGCTGATATAATTAAAATTAAATTAATAAAATATTTAAACTCTGTCTAACTTGTACTTTCATCAGCTGAACCATGATTGTGTAGCTGATTAATCATTTCGGTTGCGGTGTCGGTGTCGCGATCTGCAATCTATCGCAGATCTATCCAATCCCGTTTATGGGATTGGATAGTTCGTTCGTTCGTTCGATCCGGAATGACGATGATGATACTGACACAAAAAATATTAACACACAATTTACTTAACCGATCTGAGCCATATATAAATAAAATCGTCTTTAAATACAACCCAACACAAAGAGCATACAACGATTTCTCCACACCCTAACTATACATAACTAGCAATTTGAAAAGGATACCCTCACACCCCCTATACACGTACGTTATCTCGGGGTGATGATCAATGACAGACTATCACTTAAACACCATTACGCTATTACGTCACGCAACTTAAGAGGAAAGTTCTTATGGAAGTCGTAAAAAGCATAATATTATATGGGGCAAGCATATGGGCTGATGCTATGAAGTTCAAATCCTATCGAAGGCTAATTGAACCAGCTTACAGATTGAGATGCCAAAAAGTATGTTGCGCCTTCCGTACCGTCTCGGATGAGGCGGCGTGCGTTATCGCGGGAATGGTGCCGATCACTCTGTTGGTCAACGAAAAAAGGCAGATTCAGCATTATCCCCGCCGGAGACGTAGATTCTCCTATGCCTCAGCTAGGCAGGTATCTATGCTGGAATGGCAGAACAAGTGGAATACGTCAGATGGAAGTTGGACGATGGAAGTTGATACCGCGGCTCGAGCCTTGGGTCAATAGAAAACATGGGGAGGTAAATTTCTGCCTAACCCAGTTATTAAGTGGCCATGGGTGCTTCAAGGCTTATCTGTTCAGGAATGCTGAGGACCCCTACTGTCCGGTATGTGATGTGATGAAGGACGAGGAGCATGTATTCTTCGTTTGTTCAAGATTTGCCGGACAGCGTTTGGAGGTTGAACATTACTAATTTTATGCTACAATGCCCCCAAATGTTGGACATCATTAGTAAATTTGCTAACAACGTAGTCAGCTGCCTTAGGACCTTAGAAAGGGAAAGGAACCACGCAGAGGCCCTGTGAAATAGGGCTAAAAAAAGAACTCGTTGAAATACAAGCGTAGGTAGGGCTGTGCCCTTTCCTCCTTGTGAAGTAATTCTGTAAGGTGGTACCACAGGGAGGATAAGCCCGCGGAGTGGGGTTTTTTAGTAGGTATGTCGCCAGGGCGAGGACTCCCACATAACCACGTGTAACAACGTGGTACCCATAAAGGGGTTTTTCCCCCTCCGTCATAAAACAAATAGTTCTACGAATCAAACTCTGCTGTGGATAACAGCAAATAGATGCCATCTTAACACAGGCAACGAGCCTATTTGAAAGCCATAAAGATTCATGCATCCATACGCCATACACAACACAACAATATACATACGCATGCACAGCTATGCGGGATAAATAAAATGACAATGCACAATGCACCATGCATGATTTACCCAAACCATATATTACATTATTCACAGAGTTATACTCACATAAGATTATTATAAATCACTTACACCCACAAGGTCTATATTATCGACTTGTAGCGTTTAACTTAATCCGTTACCCTCAGACGATACAAACCAAGTGCAAGTATGGAGCCTTCATATTGTTATTCAATCATGCAATTAGTTGTGAGTAAAAGTTTGTTATAAATAAACAGTCTTGTTACAATACCCGACAAGACACAACATGGTGTCAGAAGTGATTTTCTAAAAAAAAAAAAAAATTATTAAAAAAAATCATTTCTAAACAAGTGAAAATTTTATAGTCGGTTAAGCCCGACCATCAAATATCCTACACCACGTGATATATTACTCAATTTAATTTTTTTCTTTAATAAATGAAAAATTTCATTTTTCTATACCTACTTGTATTTTCAAAAAATTCAAAATGGTACATATGTCAGAAAAATTATTTTTGTTTGTTTATTAAATAAAAAAAAAATTTTCATATTTGAAGGGGTTCTAAAAATGATCCGATCCTATCCATTTTCAAAAGGGTTTCGTTTTGGGCCAATACATCTCCTTGTACAAAATTTCATCGAAATATCTCAAAATATAATTGGACCTCGTATTGGGAGTGGTTCTAAGAATGGTCCGATCTGGTCCATTTTCAATATGTTTTCCCTTTGGGCCAATAAATATCCTTGTACCAAATTTCATCAAAATATCTCAAACAATGCGACCTGTAGCTTGCGCACAAATTTAGATGGACAGACAGACGGTCATAGTTAAATCGATTCAGATTTTGATTCTGAATCGATCGGTATAATTAAAGGTGGGTGTGGCATTTGCCGTTTAGGAGTTATAAACATCCGCACAAATTTAATATATCCTTTTCAACAGGGTGGTGCAGGGTATAAAAATAGTCAAATAAAGTCTAAATTAAATTTAAAAAAAAAATTAAAGAAAAAAACTCAAAATGAAGTATGTAACGAGATTTTTACACTACGCTGGGGTTAAGCCATCGGCGTAGGATATCTCGTACATTTATTTTTTAATAAATAACCTTTTAATTATTAAAACACATATCTCCTTCCTCTTATTGATTTTACGCAGGTACTCAAATGTTTAATCATGTAATATCTATTTCAATATTCTTTTGATTTACCCTACCATTCTAGTCACACTCGCTGTATAGATACAGGCTGTACGCCCTGTCCAACTCGTCTCTAGCGCAACTGTACGTCCTGTACTTTAGATCACTCTCTTTAATTGTGCAAACGCGTTACCTCCTGTACTCAATCACTTACTATAACTGCACCGACGTGTTACGTCCTGTATTTTTGTTCACACACTTTATATATAAACTGAGTGTACACACTTTTGTCCTGTACTTTTGTTCACACACTTTTATATATAATCTGAGTGTACAGACTTTCGTTCTGTACATGATGATCGATACTTACAGCAGCCGAACGATTTATTTTTCGTCTGATCACCTTGGCAGCTCGCTAGTAAAAGAGATCGAGAAATATACTAACACCCCTAAGCTCGTTGGAAATTATTGGAATCGTGTTCCAATAGTACTCGGTCGGTACACGATGACGTGGCAGCGAGTGGTAGCCAGATTTACAATATTGTTTTTAGTACTACGTTTCCTACCCTAGACCTTACATATATATACAATTAGCTCTAATTTGAAATTAGTTGACGAGGGACGACTTTCCTCGTCACAAGTAAAGGAAACCATTAATGTTTCAATACAATCGGACTTTACAATCGGACTTAAAAAGTTTAAATTTATGTAAAGTATGGAATATGTGGTATACACAATTTGTGATATTTTTACGAGCATCAGATCTTGAAATCCAAAGTGACAATAGAAAAGTGGCTTTACTATTACATTATTTGGGTAGTGATGCATTGCAGTGTTTGATGCCCTGCAAACACTTGGTGTACAAAACTTGAGAAGGCGCGCCAACGATCGAAGCGCGTGGCGTTCTCTTCTGCAACAGGCCAAAAACACCAAAAATGATGATTTAGTTACTAAAGTGAAACAATACTTTACTCCAAAAACTAATATTAAATGGAAAGACCCCAATTTTTTATGAGAAAGCATAATTTAGAAGAGTCTATTGATGAATTTGTAACAGCTTTAAAAAATCTCAGTTTAAATTGCGAGTTTGATGATTTAAGAGAAGATTTAGTACGTGATATGTTTGAATGTGGTTTGACACAAAATAATTCACATATAAGAGAAAGGCTTTTAACAGAAGGCTGAATAAGGTTGAAGAAAGCTATTGAAATTGCTAAAAATATTGAGATGGCCAAAGCAAATCAACCTTCAATACTGAAAATTCTGTAGTCAGTTTCAACCTGTGTAGGATTTGGCAGTAAAATAAAAAAAAAAAATAGAATAAAATAAAACAAATATAAATGTATATATATAAAACTACTTTCTAGTTTTTAAAAAAAAAAAAAAGAATTTATGCAGTAGTCATTGCTAGTTAAATTTTTTAAAATTTTTCAATACGTCTTGATTTGTTTGTCATTAGTTGTAAAAATTTGAAGAAAAAAAGCCACGAAAAGAAATCGTGAATTTAAATTGTATATACATACATATTAATTAAAACAAAAAAAATATATATACATATCTTATTTTAGAGTTTGTTTTCTATAGAACTCCTTTTCTTTTACTTATGTTTATTTATGGGTATTAGCACGCATACATTATAATATTTGTATGCGTTAAATTTTTGTAGACGAACTACTTCAATGGCCGACGAGATAAGCCCGAACTTTTATTGCGTGCTATCTACAATTTATTATAACATCTATAAGTAAATCGCTACAGATAATTATTTTTGGCGCCCAACATGGGGCCAGACGATATTAAGACTATAAGTTTTGTTAACAACTAGTTGAAGTTTTGTGTAAACAAACAAGAATTTTAATTTGTCGTCTGGCTCCCTTTCAATCTTTTCTTACTGGAATTTCTATTACGTGGATTAAACTACGTATGGACCGTTTGACTGGTGTTTGATTTTCAAGTTCAGTTTGCTTTTTTTTTGGCATAGAAATGACTTGTGAAATTTTTATTCGATTTTACAAGTACCAGCCTACACTTTATCTTGCAATTTAATTATTTCGTATACAAAATTTTTAATACATTTTAATGTATTACAAAAAACTATAACATAACAGAAAAAAAAGGTCAAGTTGAATCAAAGTCAAAGCAAATAAATATATCCATTTCATCTTAAATATTTCTTTTAAATTTTCTTTCAATCAGCATTTATTAAATACAAATGTGGCACCATTTACAGATTGTGTTATTTGTTTATGTGATATCAAAGATGTAAATTGTCTATTTAAAGCCGATTATGGACAAAATTTCCACAAATCTTGTATATCAAAATATTTTAAAACTTGCAATGATTGTCCAACTGGTGGTCAACCAATTAAACGTCCTGCACGTTATCCTGTTCAAACTAGAGCAAAAACACAAAATAAATCTATGTCAAATACTAATCATATCGAAAGCGAGACTTGTACCGAAAACGCACAAGGCTTTACAAGAGCAAAAACTCAAGACTTTACGCATCAAGATAGTAACTTGCGCAATTTTATAATGTTAGTTATTAACGAACAACAAACTCAGTTTATGTCACAACTTACAGCAGAAACCTCCAATATAGTAAAATTAAATTTAGAAATTAAGTTGTCTAGACTTAATGTTGGTTCAAATCAACTTCTTAGAGATAATGAAAATTTTTCTCATTCACAGTTCACTATCCGTCGTAATACTAATTCAGAGTCAACTATGAATCAAAGGTTTCATGTAACAAATAGATAAAATAGGTCATGCAAATTTTGATATGTCACTAAGGTCTGATAAAGTCAGTCACATTATTTTAAACTGGAAAATCAAATTTACTGATACTAAAGCTTTGTCTGTAGAAAACTTTATTTATCGTGTAGAGACTGTTACTAAACAAACTCTTAATGGAAATTTTGAATTATTATGTAGCTTGTATTATGTATCTTCGCTTTTTGAATCAAAAGCTAGTGATTGGTATTGGCGTTACTATGAATCGGTTCGAGAAACTTCGTGGTCGCGTCTCTGTGAAGCTTTAAGAAAACAGGTCTAGGTCGGCTGTTGACATACGTGAGATTATGAGAGATCGAAAACAGAGAGTAGGTGAAATTTTTCATAATTTCTTTGAAAGAATATCGGACTTGTCAGATCGTTTAAAAGTGCCATAACCTGAAAATTTGTTGGTCGAAATTTTGAGACGAAACCTGTTGCCGGAAATACAACACGAGTTATTATAAAGGCTTGTTTGACAATCAATGTTGAAAAAAGCAAATTTTGTATGAAAATAGTTAGGTATTTAGGTGATGTGGTTGGTGAAGAAATAGTAAAAACTGACCCTGACAACATTTCAGCAATTATTGATTTCCCTATACCACGGTCTGTCAAGCAAGTTAGACGTTTTATAGGTATGGCAGGTTGGTATCGGAAATTTATAAGAAATTTTGCCTCGTTGACATCGCCTTTAACGGATTTTACAAAAACAAAAAAAAAAATAATGGACAGAGGACGCACAATAATACACATTGTGACTACGGCCCCGAAAGTGGGTGGAGTACTTATTTAAAAGACTTCTGAGGGGGATGAGTATCCCATTGCGTTTATGTCCAAGAAGTTGAACGATGCTCAGAAAAATTGTTCCGTTACAGAACAGGAATGTTTAGCTGTCATCCTTAGCATAAAAAAATGTTGAGCGTATGTTGAAGACCATGTTGCAGACCATGCATCATTCAAATTGCTCATGTCTCAGTCTAACCTAAGTTCTCGTTTGGCAAGGTGGGCTCTAAAATTGCAATGCTTTAATTTAACTATAGAGCATAGAAGGGGTAACTTAAATATTGTTCCAGATGCGTTGCCTAGAGTTAATAGTGATGATTTGAGTACTATTAGTGTTGACGACATCTTTATTGACCTTAAATCCGAACATTTTAAGAGTCAAGAGTACAATAATTTGATACGGAATGTGATGGAAAATCAAATTGAAGCCTGCAAAAAAAATAACTGCTGAAATCGTTATTAAATATATAGAAGAATTTTTTCATACTTTTGGAACTCCAGAATCTATCGTTCCTGATAACGGTTTACAATTTAAATCATGCGCATTTAATAAATTACTTAAAAGTTATGGGGTTAATCATTGTTATATAGCCATTTATCCACCTCAGTCTGACGCAGCAGAAAGATTAAATCATTCAGTGCTTCTGCAATTCGTTCATACGTAAAGAATGATCAGTCCAATTGGGATCAATTTCTTAATAAAATTTCAAGTTCACTTCGTTCATCTGTGCACTCTTCAATTGATATTACACCATACTTTATGACTTTCGACCACATATGGTAATTCTTATCCTTTATTACATCAGCTTCAAATGTTAGACGATAGAACTATTAAATTTAATCGACATGAAACTTTTGATATTATTAGGTCTAAAGCTACTTCTTTCACAACGAAAAGGCAGGAAAACAATGAAAGAAATTATAATTTAAGATTTCGTACAATAAAATTCGAAGTGGGTCAGGAGGTTTACAGAAGAAACTTTAGGCAAAGTAAACAATGAGAAATTTAGTGCTAAGTTATCAAATCCATTTGTGAAGTCAAGGATTCGCAAACGCGTTGGAAATTTTTACTATGAGGTAGAAGATCTTAACGGAAAACTATTAGGTGTTTTTCATGTTAAGGACCTACATTTATAGTTTTACTAACTTTTGTTTTAATTAGCTTTGGGTCTGTTTGTCTCTGATCCAGTATTGATTTTTGCGTGGGAAAAATTTTAGGATTTGGCAGTAAAATAAAAAATAAAATAAAATAAAACAAATATATACGAGTATATAAAACCACTTTATAGTTTTGTAAAAAAAAAGAAAAGAATTTATGCAGTAGTCATTGCTAGTGACACACGGAAACACGGATATACATGTCTAAATCGATTCAGTTTTTGACGCTGATAAAGAATATTTATAATTTGTAGGGTCTCTGACGCCTCCTTCTGGGTGTTGCAAACGGAAGAACAAAAAATATATATATTTAAAAGGGTAAAGAATTATAAATTATTGTGTAAATAAAAGTGCTTAACAATATCTTATTTTAGGGTTTGCTTTCTATTGAACCCCTTTCCTTTTACTTTGTTTATTCTTGTAATATATTGTATGCTATGCTGTAATATATAATGCTATGTTAAGTTAAAGAACAAACGCGTGCACTCGGTGACCCTAAGTATAAGTTAATTTTAAGTATATTATTATACTACATCTCACTTTGCTTTGTAACTTGATGAAATAAAAGAACAATACAATCGTATATTATAGTGGCGACGAGCAAAATATTTTAAGTAAAAGTATTCACTTTTTTTTTCATTGAAAAATATAAAAAAAAATTATCATTGGACGTGGCGATGGCAATTTTGGGAACGGTTCCTAATTTTAATATGGGAAATTGGCTAGTGTTTCAACATCAAATGGAACAATTTTTAATAGCCAATGACATTACAGAGGAATCAAAAGAATAAAGCGATTTTGCTAACATCATTGTCAGAGGAAGCATATGTCCTACTACAAAATTTGATGTGGCCTGTTCAAATTGATCATTTAAGTGCAAAGTATGCCGATTGCATGGTAGCAATCAAAAAACACTTTCAACCACCAACAACAGCGTTTGCAGAACGTTTTAAATTTTATAATGCAACAAAAGAAAGTGGTGAAAGCATTAATGAGTGTAAGGAGGTTGGCAATGACTTGTGAATTTGGTTCACATTTAGAAATGGCCACAAGAGATAAGTTTGTTATGGGATTAGAACAAGGGCCGGCTCGTGATAAAATATTTTTGGAAAAAGTGGATGCATCCATTAATAAAATAATGGAAATTGCTAAGAACGTCGAGTATTTAAAGGAGCAAGATTCTCTTGTTGAGGTTAAGCACGAACCACAAGTACATTTCATCAAAAGCAAATATGGCGCCAAACAAAAACGTGAAGAAGAGAAAAGTAAGCAGCAACAAAAAACACACGTATGTAATGTATGTGGTTTTACGAACCACAAAATAGAAAATTGCAAATATAAAAATTATAAATGTAAGATTTGTAAAAAACGCGGTCATTTGAAAAAAATGTGTAACAAAAACGAATTAATTTTATAGAATATTCTGATGTTAGTTTATGTTAAAAGTGTTTATTAAAAATAACCCTATATTTATGGAACCGAATACGGGTTCCGAATATAATGTTTTATCTGATTCTTTTTATAATTCTTTTTTCTACGAAAATGAATTGAGAAAGTTTGACATATTGCTGAAATCTTATAATGGAACAAATATTATACCAATCGGTGCTTTTGATATTCAAGCTTGTTACGAAAAAAGAAGTGCAAAGTCACAACGTTTATTGTAATTAAAAATGGAGGACCACCATTACTTGGTAGGAACTTTTTAAAACAATTTAATATTACATTTTCACAAATTATTTATAATAAAATGTCTCCACAGGAGAACACCGAAAAGAAAAGATACGTTAGGATTATTTAATAAAAGTCAAATTACGTTTAAATATTAAACAGTTCACCAAAATTTTGTAGACCGCGACCACTACCTTTGTCTATGACAGAAAAAGTTGAAAAAGAAATTGATAAGCTTGTAAAACTTAATGTGTTAGAACCGATTGAATACAATGAGTGGGGAATTGTGTCATCAATTGTACCAATTATTAAAAAAAATGGTGATGTTCGTATATGTGGTGATTACAAAGTCACTATTAACCTTTGTTTGGTTGTAGAAAAATATCCGTTGCCAAGAATAGAAGATGTTTTTGCCAAATTATATGGTGGGGTTGAGTTCACGAAATTGGATTTGAGCATGGCTTATCAACAACTGCAATTAGCTAAAGAATCAAGAAAATACGCCACAATATCCACCACTAAAGGTCTGTTCCAATATACACGTTTGATTTATGGTCTGGCCTCTGCGCCTGCTTTGTTTCAAGAATTAATGGATTCTTGTTGTGATTGTTATCTGGAATTGACGGGGTGGTGGTGTTTCTTGATGACATAATAATTAGTGCTCCTAATAGGGCTATGCACATACAACGTTTGGAAAAAGTTCAGTCTGTTTTAAATAATGCTGGTTTTAAGTTATTTACGGATAAGTGCGATTTTTTTTTGTGATAAAATTGAATATTTAGGTCACATTATTGATATAAACGGACTGCATACATATCCAAAAAAAGTTCAAGAGATTAATAGCATGCCTAATCCAATATGTGTTCGTGAAGTACAAGCATTTTTAGGTGTTGTAAACTTTTATAGACGGTTTTTACCAGATACGTCTATAATATTAAATCCTTTATTTGAGCTTTTAAAAACAAACAAAAAATTTGAGTGGAATGAAGAATGTTCTAATGCCATTCGTACCATTAAAAAGTTATTAGTTTCTAGTGAATGTTTAGCTCACTTCAACCCAAATTACAAAACTAAGTTGACTGTAGACGCAAGTCCCATTGGACTTGGTGCAGTGTTATCACAGGTTGATGACCCGGAATATGAAAGACCGATAGAATTTGCATCTCGCACTTTATCAATGGCTGAAAAAAAATATGCACAAATAGATAAAGAGGCAGCAGCTATTTTGTTTGGGGTAAAAAAATTTCATGACTATTTGTATGGGCAACCTTTTGTATTAGTAACTGACAACAGCCCATTACAACATATTTTTAGTTCTACGAAAGGCATACCTGTAATGGCGTTAAGCCGATTACAACGCATCGCGCTTACGTTGTCAGGTTACCAAATTGATATTGAATACGTTAAATCTAAAGACAATGTGGCAGATTATTTTTCTAGGATGCCAAGTAATTCTTGCGAAACAGATGAAGAGACGGACGTGAGTGTATATGTTAATTTTATTAAACAAAGTAACAACAATTTAGTACTGCTACGACAAATGATAATGTAATACAGAAAGTAATTAAAAATGTTATAGCCGGATGGCCACGAAAATGTAAAGATACAGAATTGTTACCTTACTTTAGAATTAAATCAGAATTATCAGTAGAAGGCGATTGCTTGTTTTGGGGTTATAGGGTGGTAATTCCAAAAACAGTAAAAGAAAGTATTATTAAATTTTTGCAAGCTTCCCATTTGGGAGTGGTTAAAATGAAGTCTATGGCATGCCAATGTTGCTGGTGGCCTAGTCAAAGCCATGACATAGAAGAAGTTGTTAAGCGTTGTGAGCCTTGCCAAATGTCACGTTCTAATCCTCCTAAAGAGACCTTAAAACCTTGGAAGTGGTCCGAAGAAGTGTGGAATAGAATTCACATTGATTTTTTTGGTCCGATATTCGATCGATGGTGTTTGGTAATAGTTGACAGTAAAAGGGTCGAATGCATAGATATGGGTAAAAATACGACGGCTCAAGCTACTATTGCAGTTTTAAGGGAATGTTTTGTACGTTTTAGTCTTCCAAGAATAATAGTTTCAGATAATGGTACCGCTTTTACTTCAAAGGTATTTCAGGATTTTCTGGTTTTAGATCATTTTTGTGGTTTTAGATCTTTTTCTAAATTTCCATTTTCGAAGTCTGCAAAAAAAATGACTGCTGAAATCGTTATTAAATATATAGTAGAATATTTTCATACTTTTGGAACTCCAGAATCGATCGTTTCTGATAACGGTTTACAATTTAAATCATGCGCATTTAATAAATTACTTAAAAGTTATGGGGTTAATCATATTTATATAGCCATTTATCCACCTCAGTCTGACGCAGCAGAAAGATTAAATCATTCAGTGCTTCTGCAATTCGTTCATACGTAACGAATGATCAGTCCAATTGGGATAAATTTCTTAATAAAATTTCAAGTTCACTTCGTTCATCTGTGCACTCTTCAATTGATATTACACCATACTTTATGACTTTCGACCACATATGGTAATTCTTATCCTTTATTACATCAGCTTCAAATGTTAGACGATAGAACTATTAAATTTAATCGACATGAAACTTTTGATATTATTAGGTCTAAAGCTACTTCTTTCACAACGAAAAGGCAGGAAAACAATGAAAGAAATTATAATTTAAGATTTCGTACAATAGAATTCGAAGTGGGTCAGGAGGTTTACAGAAGAAACTTTAGGCAAAGTAAACGATGAGAAATTTAGTGCTAAGTTATCAAATCCATTTGTGAAGTCAAGGATTCGCAAACGCGTTGGAAATTTTTACTATGAGGTAGAAGATCTTAACGGAAAACTATTAGGTGTTTTTCATGTTAAGGACCTACATTTATAGTTTTACTAACTTTTGTTTTAATTAGCTTTGGGTCTGTTTGTCTCTGATCCAGTATTGATTTTTGCGTGGGAAAAATTTTAGGATTTGGCAGTAAAATAAAAAATAAAATAAAATAAAATAAAACAAATATATATATATAAAACCACTTTATAGTTTTGTAAAAAAAAAGAAAAGAATTTATGCAGTAGTCATTGCTAGTGACACACGGAAACACGGATATACATGTCTAAAACGATTCAGTTTTTGACGCTAATAAAGAATATATATACTTTGTAGGGTCTCTGACGCCTCCTTCTGGGTGTTGCAAACGGAAGAACAAAAAATATATATATTTAAAAGGGTAAAGAATTATAAATAATTGTGTAAATAAAAGTGCTTAACAATATCTTATTTTAGGGTTTGCTTTCTATTGAACCCCTTTCCTTTTACTTTGTTTATTCTTGTAATATATTGTATGCTATGCTGTAATATATAATGCTATGTTAAGTTAAAGAACAAACGCGTGCACTCGGCAACCCTAAGTATAAGTTAATTTTAAGCATATTATTATACTACATCTCACTTTGCTTTGTAACTTGATGAAATAAAAGAACAATACAATCGTATATTATAGTGGCGACGAGCAAAATACTTTAAGTAAAAGTATTCACTTTTTTTTTCATTGAAAAATATAAAAAAAAATTATCATTGGACATGGCGATGGCAATTTTGGGAACGGTTCCTAATTTTAATATGGGAAATTGGCTAGTGTTTCAACATCAAATGGAACAATTTTTAATAGCCAATGACATTACAGAGGAATCAAAAGAAGAAAGTGATTTTGCTAACATCATTGTCAAAGGAAGCATATGTCCTACTACAAAATTTGATGTGGCCTGTTCAAATTGATAATTTAAGTGCAAAGTATGCCGATTGCATGGTAGCAATCAAAAAACACTTTCAACCACCAACAACAGCGTTTGCAGAACGTTTTAAATTTTATAATGCAACAAAAGAAAGTGGTGAAAGCATTAATGAGTGTAAGGAGATTGGCAATGACTTGTGAATTTGGTTCACATTTAGAAGTGGCCACAAGAGATAAGTTTGTTATGGGATTAGAACAAGGGCCGGCTCGTGATAAAATATTTTTGGAAAAAGTGGATGCATCCATTAATAAAATAATGGAAACTGCTAAGAACGTCGAGTATTTAAAGGAGCAAGATTCTCTTGTTGAGGTTAAGCACGAACCACAAGTACATTTCATCAAAAGCAAATATGGCGCCAAACAAAAACGTGAAGAAGAGAAAAGTAAGCAGCAACAAAAAACACACGTATGTAATGTATGTGGTTTTACGAAGCACAAAATAGAAAATTGCAAATATAAAAATTATAAATGTAAGATTTGTAAAAAACGCGGTCATTTGAAAAAAATGTGTAACAAAAACGAATTAATTTTATAGAAAATTCTGATGTTAGTTTATGTTAAAAGTGTTTATTAAAAATAACCCTATATTTATGGAACCGAATACGGGTTCCGAATATAATGTTTTATCTGATTCTTTTTATAATTCTTTTTTCTTCGAAAATAAATTGAGAAAGTTTCACATATTGCTGAAATCTTATAATGGAACAAATATTATACCAATCGGTGCTTTTGATATTCAAGTTTGTTACGAAAAAAGAAGTGCAAAGTCACAAAGTTTATTGTAATTAAAAATGGAGGACCACCATTACTTGGTAGGAACTTTTTAAAACAATTTAATATTACATTTTCACAAATTATTTATAATAAAATGTCTCCACAGGAGAATACCGAAAAGAAAAGATATGTTAGGATTATTTAATAAAAGTCAAATTACGTTTAAATATTAAACAGTTCACCAAAATTTTGTAGACCGCGACCACTACCTTTGTCTATGACAGAAAAAGTTGAAAAAGAAATTGATAAGCTTGTAAAACTTAATGTGTTAGAACCGATTGAATACAGTGAGTGGGGAATTGTGTCATCAATTGTACCAATTATTAAAAAAAATGGTGATGTTCGTATATGTGGTGATTACAAAGTCACTATTAACCTTTGTTTGGTTGTAGAAAAATATCCGTTGCCAAGAATAGAAGATGTTTTTGCCAAATTATATGGTGGGGTTGAGTTCACGAAATTGGATTTGAGCATGGCTTATCAACAACTGCAATTAGCTAAAGAATCAAGAAAATACGCCACAATATCCACCACTAAAGGTCTGTTCCAATATGCACGTTTGATTTATGGTCTGGCCTCTGCGCCTGCTTTGTTTCAAAAGTATGCTAGCATTAGACGATAAACACAATCCTGGCCCTGATGGTGTGCCGAATTGTATATTAAAAAATTGTGCATCACGTTTATATCATCCATTAACTAAACTATTCAATGCCTCCATCAAACAATCCTACTTCCCCAACTTGTGGAAAAAATTCTTTATTATTCCATTATTCAAAGCCGGCTATAAATCCGATATCTCTAACTATCGTGGCATTGCGAAATTAAGTGCAATTCCAAAGCATTTTGAAAAACTGCTGTCTGATACTCTATCATCTCAATTATCACCTATAGTTTCTGATTATCAGCATGGGTTCCTGAAAAAAAAATCTACCACAACCTGTTGGAACTTGCTACATTCGTTAATGACGCATTCATTAACGGTGAACAAACCGATGTAATCTATACAGACTTTAGCAAGGCGTTCGATACTGTGAACCACGCAATTCTGTTTAACAAACTAAAACATATCGGCTTTTACGAAGGCAATCTTAAATGGATTTACTCGTATCTTACTGGACGTACCCAACGTGTCTTATTCAATAATGTACTCTCCAAAGAAATTGAAGTTCACTCTGGTGTGCCGCAGGGTAGCCATCTTGGTCCCCTTCTATTTTTACTGTTTATAAACGATCTGCCTAGTGTTATTCTACATTGTCGTCTACTAATGTATGCTGACGATGTTAAACTTATCTATAGTTACAAGTCTGTGCGGGGTCAAGTTTTTATGCAGGATGGCATTAA
Organism: Crataerina pallida; assembly: GCA_949710015.1. NCBI lineage: Eukaryota > Metazoa > Arthropoda > Insecta > Diptera > Hippoboscidae > Crataerina > Crataerina pallida. The sequence continues at coordinate 15,786,656 of OX453289.1, forward strand.
CCGGTTCGTTAAGTGGTGTTCTAACAACTTAATGTCCTTGAATGTCAAAAAGTGTAAGCATATGACCTTCTGTCGTAGGGAGGTGATATATACAAACTACATAATTAATAATGTCCCAATTGAAAGAGTATCATCCATTAATGATCTCGGCGTGCTACTGGACAGTAAACTAACTTTTAATGCGCATATTAATACAACATGTAATAAGGCCAACATAACTTTAGGCTTTATTAAGAGATGGTCGAAGGAGTTTCAGGACCCCTATACAACCAAACTTCTTTTTACCTCTTTAGTAAGGCCTATTTTAGAATACTGCTCTGTAATTTGGGATCCGCAATATGAAGTGTATACCAACCAGATTGAATCTATACAAAAACAGTTTTTACTTTTTTGTCTTCGTGGTCTGCCACGGAGTCCTAACCTGAGGCTGCCCTCATACACAAGTCGTCTTGCTTTGATAAAACTTCCTACCCTCAAAAGCAGAAGGACAATATTGAACGTGTGTTTTATGCACAATTTGCTTAATAACTGTATTGATTCGGCGTTTTTATTGTCTAGCATTAATATCAATGTACCTCGACGCGCTTCTAGATATTTTCGGTTTCTTTGCATAAATTATTACAAAAATAACTATAGCAATAATAACCCGTTACGACGGTTATGCAAGACCTATAATGACAACTATCATTTAATCGATCTGTGTGAAAATGCTGATATAATTAAAATTAAATTAATAAAATATTTAAACTCTGTCTAACTTGTACTTTCATCAGCTGAACCATGATTGTGTAGCTGATTAATCATTTCGGTTGCGGTGTCGGTGTCGCGATCTGCAATCTATCGCAGATCTATCCAATCCCGTTTATGGGATTGGATAGTTCGTTCGTTCGATCCGGAATGACGATGATGATACTGACACAAAAAATATTAACACACAATTTACTTAACCGATCTGAGCCATATATAAATAAAATCGTCTTTAAATATAACCCAACACAAAGGGCATACAACGATTTCTCCACACCCTAACTATACATAACTAGCAATTTGAAAAGGATACCCTCACACCCCCTATACACGTACGTTATCTCGGGGTGATGATCAATGACAGACTATCACTTAAACACCATTACGCTATTACGTCACGCAACTTAAGAGGAAAGTTCTTATGGAAGTCGTAAAAAGCATAATATTATATGGGGCAAGCATATGGGCTGATGCTATGAAGTTCAAATCCTATCGAAGGCTAATTGAACCAGCTTACAGATTGAGATGCCTAAAAGTATGTTGCGCCTTCCGTACCGTCTCGGATGAGGCGGCGTGCGTTATCGCGGGAATGGTGCCGATCACTCTGTTGGTCAACGAAAAAAGGCAGATTCAGCATTATCCCCGCCGGAGACGTAGATTCTCCTATGCCTCAGCTAGGCAGGTATCTATGCTGGAATGGCAGAACAAGTGGAATACGTCAGATGGAAGTTGGACGATGGAAGTTGATTCCGCGGCTCGAGCCTTGGGTCAATAGAAAACATGGGGAGGTAAATTTCTGCCTAACCCAGTTATTAAGTGGCCATGGGTGCTTCAAGGCTTATCTGTTCAGGAATGCTGAGGACCCCTACTGTCCGGTATGTGATGTGATGAAGGACGAGGAGCATGTATTCTTCGTTTGTTCAAGATTTGCCGGTCAGCGTTTGGAGGTTGAACATTACTAATTTTATGCTACAATGCCCCCAAATGTTGGACATCATTAGTAAATTTGCTAACAACGTAGTCAGCTGCCTTAGGACCTTAGAAAGGGAAAGGAACCACGCAGAGGCCCTGTGAAATAGGGCTAAAAAAAGAACTCGTTGAAATACAAGCGTAGGTAGGGCTATGCCCTTTCCTCCTTGTGAAGTAATTCTGTAAGGTGGTACCACAGGGAGGATAAGCCCGCGGAGTGGGGTTTTTTAGTGGGTATGTCGCCAGGGCGAGGACTCCCACATAACCACGTGTAACAACGTGGTACCCATAAAGGGGTTTTTCCCCCTCCGTCATAAAACAAATAGTTCTACGAATCAAACTCTGCTGTGGATAACAGCAAATAGATGCCATCTTAACACAGGCAACGAGCCTATTTGAAAGCCATAAAGATTCATGCATCCATACGCCATACACAACACAACAATATACATACGCATGCACAGCTATGCGGGATAAATAAAATGACAATGCACAATGCACCATGCATGATTTACCCAAACCATATATTACATTATTCACAGAGTTATACTCACATAAGATTATTATAAATCACTTACACCCACAAGGTCTATATTATCGACTTGTAGCGTTTAACTTAATCCGTTACCCTCAGACGATACAAACCAAGTGCAAGTATGGAGCCTTCATATTGTTATTCAATCATGCAATTAGTTGTGAGTAAAAGTTTGTTATAAATAAACAGTCTTGTTACAATACCCGACAAGACACAACATGGTGTCAGAAGTGATTTTCTAAAAAAAAAAAAAAAATTATTAAAAAAAATCATTTCTAAACAAGTGAAAATTTTATAGTCGGTTAAGCCCGACCATCAAATATCCTACACCACGTGATATATTACTCAATTTAATTTTTTTCTTTAATAAATGAAAAATTTCATTTTTCTATACCTACTTGTATTTTCAAAAAATTCAAAATGGTACATATGTCAGAAAAATTATTTTTGTTTGTTTATTAAATAAAAAAAAAATTTTCATATTTGAAGGGGTTCTAAAAATGATCCGATCCTATCCATTTTCAAAAGGGTTTCGTTTTGGGCCAATACATCTCCTTGTACAAAATTTCATCGAAATATCTCAAAATATAATTGGACCTCGTATTGGGAGTGGTTCTAAGAATGGTCCGATCTGGTCCATTTTCAATATGTTTTCCCTTTGGGCCAATAAATATCCTTGTACCAAATTTCATCAAAATATCTCAAACAATGCGACCTGTAGCTTGCGCACAAATTTAGATGGACAGACAGACGGTCATAGTTAAATCGATTCAGATTTTGATTCTGAATCGATCGGTATAATTGAAGGTGGGTGTGTCATTTGCCGTTTAGGAGTTATAAACATCCGCACAAATTTAATATATTCTTTTCAACAGGGTGGTGCAGGGTATAAAAATAGTCAAATAAAGTCAAAATTAAATTTTAAAAAAAAATTAAAGAAAAAAACTCAAAATGAAGTATGTAACGAGACTTTTACACTACGCTGGGGTTAAGCCATCGGCGTAGGATATCTCGTACATTTATTTTTTAATAAATAACCTTTTAATTATTAAAACACATATCTCCTTCCTCTTATTGATTTTACGCAGGTACTCAAATGTTTAATCATGTAATATCTATTTCAATATTCTTTTGATTTACCCTACCGTTCTAGTCACACTCGCTGCATAGATACAGGCTGTACGCCCTGTCCAACTCGTCTCTAGCGCAACTGTACGTCCTGTACTTTAGATCACTCTCTTTAATTGTGCAAACGCGTTACCTCCTGTACTCATTCACTTACTATAACTGCACCGACGTGCTACGTCCTGTATTTTTGTTCACACACTTTATATATAAACTGAGTGTACACACTTTTGTCCTGTACTTTTGTTCACACACTTTTATATATAATCTGAGTGTACAGACTTTCGTCCTGTACTCTAATACTTCTTCAGATGATCGATACTTACAGCAGCCGAACGATTTATTTTTCGTCTGATCACCTTGGCAGCTCGCTAGCAAAAGAGATCGAGAAATATACTAACACCCCTAAGCTCGTTGGAAATTATTGGAATCGTGTTCCAATAGTACTCGGTCGGTACACGATGACGTGGCAGCGAGTGGTAGCCAGATTTACAATATTGTTTTTAGTACTACGTTTCCTACCCTAGACCTTACATATATATACAATTAGTTCTAATTTGAAATTAGTTGACGAGGGACGACTTTCCTCGTCACAAGTAAAGGAAACCATTAATGTTTCAATACGATCGGACTTTCCAACAATGGCAGTTAATGGCGCCGCTTAACCTAAAAAGTTTAAATTTATGTAAAGTATGGAATATGTGGTATACACAATTTGTGATATTTTTACGAGCATCAGATCTTGAAATCCAAAGTGACAATAGAAAAGTGGCTTTACTATTACATTATTTGGGTAGTGATGCAGTGCACTGTTTGATGCCCTGCAAACACTTGGTGTACAAAACTTGAGAAGGCGCGCCAACGATCGAAGCGCGTGGCGTTCTCTTCTGCAACAGGCCAAAAACACCAAAAATGATGATTTAGTTACTAAAGTGAAACAATACTTTACTCCAAAAACTAATATTAAATGGAAAGACCCCAATTTTTTATGAGAAAGCATAATTTAGAAGAGTCTATTGATGAATTTGTAACAGCTTTAAAAAATCTCAGTTTAAATTGCGAGTTTGATGATTTAAGAGAAGATTTAGTACGTGATATGTTTGAATGTGATTTGACACAAAATAATTCACATATAAGAGAAAGGCTTTTAACAGAAGGCTGAATAAGGTTGAAGAAAGCTATTGAAATTGCTAAAAATATTGAGATGGCCAAAGCAAATCAACCTTCAATACTGAAAATTCTGTAGTCAGTTTCAACCTGTGTAGGATTTGGCAGTAAAATAAAAAAAAAAAATAGAATAAAATAAAACAAATATAAATGTATATATATAAAACTACTTTCTAGTTTTTTAAAAAAAAAAAAAGAATTTATGCAGTAGTCATTGCTAGTTAAATTTTTTTAAATTTTTCAATACGTCTTGATTTGTTTGTCATTAGTTGTAAAAATTTGAAGAAAAAAAGCCACGAAAAGAAATCGTGAATTTAAATTGTATATACATACATATTAATTAAAACAAAAAAAATATATATACATATCTTATTTTAGAGTTTGTTTTCTATAGAACTCCTTTTCTTTTACTTATGTTTATTTATGGGTATTAGCACGCATACATTATAATATTTGTATGCGTTAAATTTTTGTAGACGAACTACTCCAATGGCCGACGAGCTAAGCCCGAACTTTTATTGCGTGCTATCTACAATTTATTATAACATCTATAAGTAAATCGCTACAGATAATTATTTTTGGCGCTCAACATGGGGCCAGACGATATTAAGACTATAAGTTTTGTTAACAACTAGTTGAAGTTTTGTATAAACAAACAAGAATTTTAATTTGTCGTCTGGCTCCCTTTCAATCTTTTCTTACTGGAATTTCTATTACGTGGATTAAACTACGTATGGACCGTTTGACTGGTGTTTGATTTTCAAGTTCAGTTTGCTTTTTTTTTGGCATAGAAATTACTTGTGAAATTTTTATTCGATTTTACAAGTACCAGCCTACACTTTATCTTGCAATTTAATTGTTTCGTATACAAAATTTTTAATACATTTTAATGTATTACAAAAAACTATAACATAACAGAAAAAAAAGGTCAAGTTGAATCAAAGTCAAAGCAAATAAATATATCCATTTCATCTTAAATATTTCTTTTAAATTTTCTTTCAATCAGCATTTATTAAATATTTCACGTAAAATTTAATCTATTTATATAAAAAAAATATGTCGGTACAAGAAAATTTGTATGTAGATGATACAAATGTGGCACCATTTACAGATTGTGTTATTTGTTTATGTGATATCAAAGATGTAAATTGTCTATTTATAGCCGATTATGGACAAAATTTCCACAAATCTTGTATATCAAAATATTTTAAAACTTGCAATGATTGTTCAACTGGTGGTCAACCAATTAAACGTCCTGCACGTTATCCTGTTCAAACTAGAGCAAAAACACAAAATAAATCTATGTCAAATACTAATCATATCGAAAGCGAGACTTGTACCGAAAACGCACAAGGCTTTACAAGAGCAAAAACTCAAGACTTTACGCATCAAGATAGTAACTTGCGCAATTTTATAATGTCAGTTATTAACGAACAACAAACTCAGTTTATGTCACAACTTACAGCAGAAACCTCCAATATAGTAAAATTAAATTTAGAAATTAAGTTGTCTAGACTTAATGTTGGTTCAAATCAACTTCTTAGAGATAATGAAAATTTTTCTCATTCACAGTTCACTATCCGTCGTAATACTAATTCAGAGTCAACTATGAATCAAAGGTTTCATGTAACAAATAGATAAAATAGGTCATGCAAATTTTGATATGTCACTAAGGTCTGATAAAGTCAGTCACATTATTTTAAACTGGAAAATCAAATTTACTGATACTAAAGCTTTGTCTGTAGAAAACTTTATTTATCGTGTAGAGACTGTTACTAAACAAACTCTTAATGGAAATTTTGAATTATTATGTAGCTTGTATTATGTATCTTCGCTTTTTGAATCAAAAGCTAGTGATTGGTATTGGCGTTACTATGAATCGGTTCGAGAAACTTCGTGGTCGCGTCTCTGTGAAGCTTTAAGAAAACAGGTCTAGGTCGGCTGTTGACATACGTGAGATTATGAGAGATCGAAAACAGAGAGTAGGTGAAATTTTTCATAATTTCTTTGAAAGAATATCGGACTTGTCAGATCGTTTAAAAGTGCCATAACCTGAAAATTATTTGGTTGAAATTTTGAGACGAAACCTGTTGCCGGAAATACAACACGAGTTATTAAAAAGGCTTGTTTGACAATCAATGTTGAAAAAAGCAAATTTTGTATGAAAATAGTTAGGTATTTAGGTGATGTGGTTGGTGAAGAAATAGTAAAAACTGACCCTGACAATATTTCAGCAATTATTGATTTCCCTATACCACGGTCTGTCAAGCAAGTTAGACGTTTTATAGGTATGGCAGGTTGGTATCGGAAATTTATAAGAAATTTTGCCTCGTTGACATCGCCTTTAACGGATTTTACAAAAACAAAAAAAAAAATAATGGACAGAGGACGCACAATAATACACATTGTGACTACGGCCCCGAAAGTGGGTGGAGTACTTATTTAAAAGACTTCTGAGGGGGATGAGTATCCCATTGCGTTTATGTCCAAGAAGTTGAACGATGCACAGAAAAATTGTTCCGTTACAGAACAGGAATGTTTAGCTGTCATCCTTAGCATAAAAAAATTTTGAGCGTATGTTGAAGGCCATGTTGCAGACCATGCATCATTCAAATTGCTCATGTCTCAGTCTAACCTAAGTTCTCGTTTGGCAAGGTGGGCTCTAAAATTGCAATGCTTTAATTTAACTATAGAGCATAGAAGGGGTAACTTAAATATTGTTCCAGATGCGTTGCCTAGAGTTAATAGTGATGATTTGAGTACTATTAGTGTTGACGACATCTTTATTGACCTTAAATCCGAACATTTTAAGAGTCAAGAGTACAATAATTTGATACGGAATGTGATGGAAAATCAGAATAATTTACCTGACTTAAGAGTAATTGATGGTCATCTTTATCGTAGATGTGAACATGTTACTGGAGAACAATTACATGTCGATTTAGTTTGGAAACTTAAGATCATATTAGTAAAGTATTATATAAAGCACATGATAGTCATTTGGCATTTCATTGTGGAATTAGCAAAACCATAGATCGGATTAGACGCTTTTTTTATTGGCCTCGTTTAGTTCATGACACAAAAAAATACGTAAATGCTTGTACAGTGTCTAAATGTACAAAATATCAAAACTATACTTAACGTCCTTGTTTGGGGCAGATTTCGTTCTTTTTTTTCCAAAACTATACGTAGACTTTTTAAGGCCATATCCTCGATGTAAGAGCGGAAACATAGGAATCTTTGTGATTTTAGATCATTTTCCTAAATTTCCATTTTTGAAGCCTGCAAAAAAAATAACTGCTGAAATCGTTATTAAATATATAGAAGAATTTTTTCATACTTTTGGAACTCCAGAATCGATCGTTTCTGATAACGGTTTACAATTTAAATCATGCGCATTTAATAAATTACTTAAAAGTTATGGGGTTAATCATTGTTATATAGCCATTTATCCACCTCAGTCTGACGCAGCAGAAAGATTAAATCATCAGTGCTTTCTGCAATTCGTTCGTACGTAAAGAATGATCAGTCCAATTGGGATCAATTTCTTAATAAAATTTCAAGTTCACTTCGTTCATCTGTGCACTCTTCAATTGATATTACACCATACTTTATGACTTTTGGACAACATATGGTTACTAATGGTAATTCTTATCCTTTATTACATCAGCTTCAAATGTTAGACGATAGAACTATTAAGTTTAATCGACATGAATCTTTTGATATTATTAAGTCTAAAGCTACTTCTTCCACAACGAAAAGGCAGAAAAACAATGAAAGAAATTATAATTTAAGATTTCGTACAATAGAATTCGAAGTTGGTCAGGAGGTTTACAGAAGAAACTTTAGGCAAAGTAAACAATGAGAAATTTAGTGCTAAGTTATCAAATCCATTTGTGAAGTCAAGGATTCGCAAACGCGTTGGAAATTTTTACTATGAGGTAGAAGATCTAAACGGAAAACTATTAGGTGTTTTTCATGTTAAGGACCTACATTTATAGTTTTACTAACTTTTGTTTTAATTAGCTTTGGGTCTGTTTGTCTCTGATCCAGTATTGATTTTTGCGTGGGAAAAATTTTAGGATTTGGCAGTAAAATAAAAAAAAAAATAAAATAAAATAAAACAAATATATACGAGTATATAAAACCACTTTATAGTTTTGTAAAAAAAAAGAAAAGAATTTATGCAGTAGTCATTGCTAGTGACACACGGAAACACGGATATACATGTCTAAATCGATTCAGTTTTTGACGCTGATAAAGAATATTTATAATTTGTAGGGTCTCTGACGCCTCCTTCTGGGTGTTGCAAACGGAAGAACAAAAAATATATATATTTAAAAGGGTAAAGAATTATAAATTATTGTGTAAATAAAAGTGCTTAACAATATCTTATTTTAGGGTTTGCTTTCTATTGAACCCCTTTCCTTTTACTTTGTTTATTCTTGTAATATATTGTATGCTATGCTGTAATATATAATGCTATGTTAAGTTAAAGAACAAACGCGTGCACTCGGTAACCCTAAGTATAAGTTAATTTTAAGTATATTATTATACTACATCTCACTTTGCTTTGTAACTTGATGAAATAAAAGAACAATACAATCGTATATTATAGTGGCGACGAGCAAAATATTTTAAGTAAAAGTATTCACTTTTTTTTTCATTGAAAAATATAAAAAAAAATTATCATTGGACATGGCGATGGCAATTTTGGGAACGGTTCCTAATTTTAATATGGGAAATTGGCTAGTGTTTCAACATCAAATGGAACAATTTTTAATAGCCAATGACATTACAGAGGAATCAAAAGAAGAAAGCGATTTTGCTAACATCATTGTCAGAGGAAGCATATGTCCTACTACAAAATTTGATGTGGCCTGTTCAAATTGATAATTTAAGTGCAAAGTATGCCGATTGCATGGTAGCAATCAAAAAACACTTTCAACCACCAACAACAGCGTTTGCAGAACGTTTTAAATTTTATAATGCAACAAAAGAAAGTGGTGAAAGCATTAATGAGTGTAAGGAGGTTGGCAATGACTTGTGAATTTGGTTCACATTTAGAAGTGGCCACAAGAGATAAGTTTGTTATGGGATTAGAACAAGGGCCGGCTCGTGATAAAATATTTTTGGAAAAAGTGGATGCATCCATTAATAAAAGAATGGAAATTGCTAAGAACGTCGAGTATTTAAAGGAGCAAGATTCTCTTGTTGAGGTTAAGCACGAACCACAAGTACATTTCATCAAAAGCAAATATGGCGCCAAACAAAAACGTGAAGAAGAGAAAAGTAAGCAGCAACAAAAAACACACGTATGTAATGTATGTGGTTTTACGAACCACAAAATAGAAAATTGCAAATATAAAAATTATAAATGTAAGATTTGTAAAAAACGCGGTCATTTGAAAAAAATGTGTAACAAAAACGAATTAATTTTATAGAAAATTCTGTGTTAGTTTATTTTCTATTGAAAGCTATGGTGGAAAGCCAATAATTTAATAAACGTGTTTATTAAAAATAACCCTATATTTATGGAACCGAATACGGGTTCAGAATATAATGTTTTATCTGATTCTTTTTATAATTCTTTTTTCTTCGAAAATAAATTGAGAAAGTTTGACATATTGCTATAATAATATAATGGAACAAATATTATACCAATCGGTGCTTTTGATATTCAAGTTTGTTACGAAAAAAGAAGTGCAAAGTCACAACGTTTATTGTAATTAAAAATGGAGGACCACCATAACTTTTTAAAACAATTTAATATTACATTTTCACAAATTATTTATAATAAAATGTCTCCACAGGAGAATACCGAAAAGAAAAGATATGTTAGGATTATTTAATAAAAGTCAAATTACGTTTAAATATTAAACAGTTCACCAAAATTTTGTAGACCGCGACCACTACCTTTGTCTATGACAGAAAAAGTTGAAAAAGAAATTGATAAGCTTGTAAAACTTAATGTGTTAGAACCGATTGAATACAGTGAGTGGGGAATTGTGTCATCAATTGTACTAATTATTTTAAAAAATGGTGATGTTCGTATATGTGGTGATTACAAAGTCACTATTAACCTTTGTTTGGTTGTAGAAAAATATTCGTTGCCAAGAATAGAAGATATTTTGCCAAATTATATGGTGGGGTTGAGTTCACGAAATTGGATTTGAGCATGGCTTATCAACAACTGCAATTAGCTAAAGAATCAAGAAAATACGCCACAATATCCACCACTAAAGGTCTGTTCCAATATACACGTTTGATTTATGGTCTGGCCTCTGCGCCTGCTTTGTTTTAAAAATTAATGGATTCTTTGTTATCTGGAATTGACGGGGTGGTGTTTCTTGACGACATATTAATTAGTGCTCCTAATAGGGTTATGCACATATAACGTTTAGAAAATGTTCAGTCTGTTTTAAATAATACTGGTTTTAAGTTATTTACGGATAAGTGCGATTTTTTTTGTGATAAAATTGAATATTTAGGTCACATTATTGATATAAACGGACTGCATACATATCCAAAAAAAGTTCAAGAGATTAATAGCATGCCTAATCCAATATGTGTTCGTGAAGTACAAGCCTTTTTAGGTGTTGTAAACTTTTATAGACGGTTTTTACCAGATACGTCTATAATATTAAATCCTTTATTTGAGCTTTTAAAAACAAACAAAAAATTTGAGTGGAATGAAGAATGTTCTAATGCCATTCATACCATTAAAAAGTTATTAGTTTCTAGTGAATGTTTAGCTCACTTCAACCCAAATTACAAAACTAAGTTGACTGTAGACGCAAGTCCCATTGGACTTGGTGCAGTGTTATCACAGGTTGATGACCCGGAATATGAAAGACCGATAGAATTTGCATCTCGCACTTTATCAATGGCTGAAAAAAAATATGCACAAATAGATAAAGAGGCAGCAGCTATTTTGTTTGGGGTAAAAAAATTTCATGACTATTTGTATGGGCAACCTTTTGTATTAGTAACTGACAACAGCCCATTACAACATATTTTTAGTCCTACGAAAGGCATACCTGTAATGGCGTCAAGCCGATTACAACGCATCGCGCTTACGTTGTCAGGTTACCAATTTGATATTGAATACGTTAAATCTAAAGACAATGTGGCAGATTATTTTTCTAGGATGCCAAGTAATTCTTGCGAAACAGATGAAGAGACGGACGTGAGTGTATATGTTAATTTTATTAAACAAAGTAACAACAATTTAGTACTGCTACGACAAATGATAATGTAATACAGAAAGTAATTAAAAATGTTATCCGGCTATATGGCCACGAAAATGTAAAGATACAGAATTGTTACCTTACTTTAGAATTAAATCAGAATTATCAGTAGAAGGCGATTGCTTTGGGGTTATAGGGTGGTAATTCCAAAAACAGTAAAAGAAAGTATTATTAAATTTTTGCAAGCTTCCCATTTGGGAGTGGTTAAAATGAAGTCTATGGCATGCCAATGTTGCTAGTGGCCTAGTCAAAGCCACGACATAGAAGAAGTTGTTAAGCGTTGTGAGCCTTGCCAAATGTCACGTTCTAATCCTCCTAAAGAGACCTTAAAACCTTGGAAGTGGTCCGAAGAAGTGTGGAATAGAATTCACATTGATTTTTTTGGTCCGATATTCGATCGATGGTGTTTGGTAATAGTTGACAGTAAATGGGTCGAATGCATAGATATGGGTAAAAACACGACGACTCAAGCTACTATTGCAGTTTTAAGGGAATGTTTTGTACGTTTTAGTCTTCCAAGAATAATAGTTTCAGATAATGGTACCGCTTTTACTTCAAAGGTATTTCAGGATTTTCTGGTTTTAGATCATTTTTGTGGTTTTAGATCTTTTTCTAAATTTCCATTTTCGAAGTCTGCAAAAAAAATGACTGCTGAAATCCTTATTAAATATATAGTAGAATATTTTCATACTTTTGGAACTCCAGAATCGATCGTTTCTGATAACGGTTTACAATTTAAATCATGCGCATTTAATAAATTACTTAAAAGTTATGGGGTTAATCATATTTATATAGCCATTTATCCACCTCAGTCTGACGCAGCAGAAAGATTAAATCATTCAGTGCTTCTGCAATTCGTTCATACGTAACGAATGATCAGTCCAATTGGGATCAATTTCTTAATAAAATTTCAAGTTCACTTCGTTCATCTGTGCACTCTTCAATTGATATTACACCATACTTTATGACTTTCGACCACATATGGTAATTCTTATCCTTTATTACATCAGCTTCAAATGTTAGACGATAGAACTATTAAATTTAATCGACATGAAACTTTTGATATTATTAGGTCTAAAGCTACTTCTTTCACAACGAAAAGGCAGGAAAACAATGAAAGAAATTATAATTTAAGATTTCGTACAATAGAATTCGAAGTGGGTCAGGAGGTTTACAGAAGAAACTTTAGGCAAAGTAAACAATGAGAAATTTAGTGCTAAGTTATCAAATCCATTTGTGAAGTCAAGGATTCGCAAACGCGTTGGAAATTTTTACTATGAGGTAGAAGATCTTAACGGAAAACTATTAGGTGTTTTTCATGTTAAGGACCTACATTTATAGTTTTACTAACTTTTGTTTTAATTAGCTTTGGGTCTGTTTGTCTCTGATCCAGTATTGATTTTTGCGTGGGAAAAATTTTAGGATTTGGCAGTAAAATAAAAAATAAAATAAAATAAAACAAATATATACGAGTATATAAAACCACTTTATAGTTTTGTAAAAAAAAAGAAAAGAATTTATGCAGTAGTCATTGCTAGTGACACACGGAAACACGGATATACATGTCTAAATCGATTCAGTTTTTGACGCTGATAAAGAATATTTATAATTTGTAGGGTCTCTGACGCCTCCTTCTGGGTGTTGCAAACGGAAAAACAAAAAATATATATATTTAAAAGGGTAAAGAATTATAAATTATTGTGTAAATAAAAGTGCTTAACAATATCTTATTTTAGGGTTTGCTTTCTATTGAACCCCTTTCCTTTTACTTTGTTTATTCTTGTAATATATTGTATGCTATGCTGTAATATATAATGCTATGTTAAGTTAAAGAACAAACGCGTGCACTCGGTGACCCTAAGTATAAGTTAATTTTAAGTATATTATTATACTACATCTCACTTTGCTTTGTAACTTGATGAAATAAAAGAACAATACAATCGTATATTATAGTGGCGACGAGCAAAATATTTTAAGTAAAAGTATTCACTTTTTTTTCATTGAAAAATATAAAAAAAAATTATCATTGGACGTGGCGATGGCAATTTTGGGAACGGTTCCTAATTTTAATATGGGAAATTGGCTAGTGTTTCAACATCAAATGGAACAATTTTTAATAGCCAATGACATTACAGAGGAATCAAAAGAAGAAAGCGATTTTGCTAACATCATTGTCAGAGGAAGCATATGTCCTACTACAAAATTTGATGTGGCCTGTTCAAATTGATCATTTAAGTGCAAAGTATGCCGATTGCATGGTAGCAATCAAAAAACACTTTCAACCACCAACAACAGCGTTTGCAGAACGTTTTAAATTTTATAATGCAACAAAAGAAAGTGGTGAAAGCATTAATGAGTGTAAGGAGGTTGGCAATGACTTGTGAATTTGGTTCACATTTAGAAGTGGCCACAAGAGATAAGTTTGTTATGGGATTAGAACAAGGGCCGGCTCGTGATAAAATATTTTTGGAAAAAGTGGATGCATCCATTAATAAAATAATGGAAATTGCTAAGAACGTCGAGTATTTAAAGGAGCAAGATTCTCTTGTTGAGGTTAAGCACGAACCACAAGTACATTTCATCAAAAGCAAATATGGCGCCAAACAAAAACGTGAAGAAGAGAAAAGTAAGCAGCAACAAAAAACACACGTATGTAATGTATGTGGTTTTACGAAGCACAAAATAGAAAATTGCAAATATAAAAATTATAAATGTAAGATTTGTAAAAAACGCGGTCATTTGAAAAAAATGTGTAACAAAAACGAATTAATTTTATAGAAAATTCTGATGTTAGTTTATGTTAAAAGTGTTTATTAAAAATAACCCTATATTTATGGAACCGAATACGGGTTCCGAATATAATGTTTTATCTGATTCTTTTTATAATTCTTTTTTCTTCGAAAATAAATTGAGAAAGTTTCACATATTGCTGAAATCTTATAATGGAACAAATATTATACCAATCGGTGCTTTTGATATTCAAGTTTGTTACGAAAAAAGAAGTGCAAAGTCACAACGTTTATTGTAATTAAAAATGGAGGACCACCATTACTTGGTAGGAACTTTTTAAAACAATTTAATATTACATTTTCACAAATTATTTATAATAAAATGTCTCCACAGGAGAATACCGAAAAGAAAAGATATGTTAGGATTATTTAATAAAAGTCAAATTACGTTTAAATATTAAACAGTTCACCAAAATTTTGTAGACCGCGAGCACTACCTTTGTCTATGACAGAAAAAGTTGAAAAAGAAATTGATAAGCTTGTAAAACTTAATGTGTTAGAACCGATTGAATACAGTGAGTGGGGAATTGTGTCATCAATTGTACCAATTATTAAAAAAAATGGTGATGTTCGTATATGTGGTGATTACAAAGTCACTATTAACCTTTGTTTGGTTGTAGAAAAATATCCGTTGCCAAGAATAGAAGATGTTTTTGCCAAATTATATGGTGGGGTTGAGTTCACGAAATTGGATTTGAGCATGGCTTATCAACAACTGCAATTAGCTAAAGAATCAAGAAAATACGCCACAATATCCAATACTAAAGGTCTGCTCCAATATACACGTTTGATTTATGGTCTGGCCTCTGCGCCTGCTTTGTTTCAAGAATTAATGGATTCTTGTTGTGATTGTTATCTGGAATTGACGGGGTGGTGGTGTTTCTTGATGACATAATAATTAGTGCTCCTAATAGGGCTATGCACATACAACGTTTGGAAAAAGTTCAGTCTGTTTTAAATAATGCTGGTTTTAAGTTATTTACGGATAAGTGCGATTTTTTTTTTGTGATAAAATTGAATATTTAGGTCACATTATTGATATAAACGGACTGCATACATATCAAAAAAAAGTTCAAGAGATTAATAGCATGCCTAATCCAATATGTGTTCGTGAAGTACAAGCATTTTTAGGTGTTGTAAACTTTTATAGACGGTTTTTACCAGATATGTCTATAATATTAAATCCTTTATTTGAGCTTTTAAAAACAAACAAAAAATTTGAGTGGAATGAAGAATGTTCTAATGCCATTCATACCATTAAAAAGTTATTAGTTTCTAGTGAATGTTTAGCTCACTTCAACCCAAATTACAAAACTAAGTTGACTGTAGACGCAAGTCCCATTGGACTTGGTGCAGTGTTATCACAGGTTGATGACCCGGAATATGAAAGACCGATAGAATTTGCATCTCGCACTTTATCAATGGCTGAAAAAAAATATGCACAAATAGATAAAGAGGCAGCAGCTATTTTGTTTGGAGTAAAAAAATTTCATGACTATTTGTATGGGCAACCTTTTGTATTAGTAACTGACAACAGCCCATTACAACATATTTTTAGTCCTACGAAAGGCATACCTGTAATGGCGTCAAGCCGATTACAATGCATCGCGCTTACGTTGTCAGGTTACCAATTTGATATTGAATACGTTAAATCTAAAGACAATGTGGCAGATTATTTTTCTAGGATGCCAAGTAATTCTTGCGAAACAGATGAAGAGACGGACGTGAGTGTATATGTTAATTTTATTAAACAAAGTAACAACAATTTAGTACTGCTACGACAAATGATAATGTAATACAGAAAGTAATTAAAAATGTTATAGCCGGATGGCCACGAAAATGTAAAGATACAGAATTGTTACCTTACTTTAGAATTAAATCAGAATTATCAGTAGAAGACGATTGC